>CM032134.1:20387992-21787992 GCA_018894105.1 Jacaranda mimosifolia | reverse complement strand
AATTATTTCTTTTAATTTTAGAATTTTTTTAAATTGTCGCTATCCATCTTGGCTATATTTTTTTTAGTAAATCCCACACTCTAAAATTTTTTGTTACACTTTTACACAAATAGTAAAATAAATAAATTTTATTTATTTATGAATAAATAAATAGTAGCAATTGTTTTATGAATAAATTTTTTTAATATTAAAATTTAATAAAATAAATAAATAGTAAAATAAGGCTATACAATAATTGCTAATACCATTAGCGATATTAGTATTTTTTTTAAAAAAAAATTATAGAATAATATCGTTAACTAGGGTAGCGATAATTTCTTTTAAATGTGACAATTTTTTTTTAAAATTGTCGCTAAAAATCCTAGCGATACTTTTTTTATAGTAGCAATTGTTTTATAAATAATTTTTTTTAATATTACAATTTAATAAAATACATAATAATGAACAAATAGTACCGATTGTTTTATGAATAATTTTTTTTAATATTACAATTTAATAAAATACAAAATAATGAACAAATAGTTAAAAAAGGCTATACAATAATCGCTAATACCATTAGCGATATAAGTATTTACAAATATATATATATATACAATAAATCGCTAACAAGGTTAGCGATAATTATTTCTTTTACTTTTAGAATTTTTTTTTAAATTGTCGCTAACCATCTTGGCGATATATGATCGCTAATAGTAGTAGCGATTTTGTTACCCCTTTTTAAATTTACAGTTCTATTTCTTCTAATATTACAATTTCAAAAATCTCCAATAGTAGTAGTGATTTCCTTTTTTCAATATTACATTTTATATTTTTTCTACCTTATGAATATTACGCAATTTAATATTACAATTTTTACAATAATTGATAATCATAGTAGCAATTTTTTTTTTCCTAATAGTACATTTCACACACTAATCGCTAATAATAGTGGCAATTATTTTTTTGATATTAAAATTTTAGGCCGCTTTTTTTATTCTAATAATAAATAGTACATGTTATTTATTTTTCATATTACAATTCACAATATTTGCTTAATAACAATAGCACTTCGTTTTTTTTTTTAATATTACAATTTAAAGAATAACTTACAGTTGTAGCGATTACTATTTTTAATAGTAGATTTTTTGAATATGACAATTCACACATGCTATTCATATTATGATATTTCTTTTTAATATTACAATTTACACAATAACCTAATAATAGTAGCATTTTTTTATACTAATAATAAATAGTAAAGATTATTTTCTTATTATTATAATTTACAATAACCGTTTTATGAATATAATAAATTACAACATTTTTTTTATTATAATTTACAAAATATTCGCTATTAACACTAGCGATTCTTTTTTATTTTAGCATTACATAATTTGCTACTATCAGTAGCGACTCTCTCTCTCTCTCTCTCTCTCTCTCTCTCTCTCTCTCTCTCTTAAATATTACAGTTTATCTTCCGAGGGTTAAAAAGTAAAATCAATTCTACCTGTTTTGTCAACATTTCGTACCAAAACTTGAATTCAGAATTTTGATTGGTTTCTACCGTCAGATATGTACGAGGATACCTGATGGTAGAAAGCCCAAAGAGTGTGGTGGGCAGTGGCATTAACAATTTCAAGGAAAGAAGTATAACCAATGAGATTTTCTTGGTCCTGTCCAACGTGGAAAATCTGAGGACCTATTTTTTTTTTTTTTATGTTTTGGTCATTTTTTAGAGAAAATTTTAGAAGAATGAATTTTTGAGAGAAAATTTGGAGAATCTATCATGTATTTTTTTTATTTTAAAGAAATATAAAAATAATTTTAAAATAAATTATTTGTTTCTTTATATTTTGGAGAGAGACAAATTTTACCGTATATGTCAATTCAGTTGCTTTTTTATTTGGTTTGTAGGATGAAAGTGATTTTTTTATGTATTATATATATTTTTATTGTTGTATGATGTGTGATTGTATATATAAATTTGTAATAATTGAAATATGAGTGTAATTAATTTAATTGGTTATTTATTTTGAAATTTA
The DNA here is from genome assembly GCA_018894105.1 of Jacaranda mimosifolia. Lineage (NCBI taxonomy): Eukaryota > Viridiplantae > Streptophyta > Magnoliopsida > Lamiales > Bignoniaceae > Jacaranda > Jacaranda mimosifolia. The sequence continues at coordinate 21,785,971 of CM032134.1, read as the reverse complement.
TACTTTTATAAATTTAATATTAGTAAATGATGTATTATTTGGAATAAAATATATTAATTATTCATGAAATTATAATTATATTTTAATTATAAAAATTAGCTTATATCATAATTACTTTACACTTAATTAACTTAAAAAAATTAATGTAATTAATTTAATAAGTTATTTAATTACTTTAACTCATTATTTAATTAATAGATTATTTAGTAAATAAATTACTTAGTAATAATCAAATAATTTTACTTAAATTTAATTAATTCTCTCAACAATTACTTTAAGCATATCAATATTAATTTATTAAACTTAATAGATTATTACATAAGTATCACCCTATAATCAATTTTTTTTATTATTTTAAATAAATGTGAAGATTAAAAAATTTTAAATACTAATTTTAAAAAATTTTATAAAATAATTTAATTTTTCGAGTTCGAGCCCAAGCCGAACTCGAGCTTATAACTTGATTATGAGTTCGAGCCAAGCCGAGCCCGAACAAGTGCTTGAGCCAAGCTTGAGCCTCAATTTCTTGAGCTTGAGCTCGAGCCTGAAAAAATAGTCAAAGCTCGGCTCAGCTCGGCTTGTTTGCATCTCTAGGTCAAACATCCTTTTCCTTTTTAAAGACCACATAAATTGGTCTTCAATATCCATAGTTCCTTGTCTGTTCATTTTTATTCTTAAACGCTTTTCTTATTTTTTTTATTATTAAAAAGTTAAAAAAGATCAATTTCTATGTATTTTTTATTAAAAATATTATTTATTTTTTATTATTTTAATTTATCATATTATTTTATTATCACATTAATCAAAATATAAAGTATTTACTATTATTTCAAAATAATTAAAATACATATATTGAAAAAATAGACTGTTTAAGAATAAAAGAATATAAACTACTTAACTTGTCATCGATACACTTATTTAAAGCATTACTCTCAAATAAAACATTCAAATACATTTTTATTCTTCAAATCTCGATTCATAACTATTTTTTAAAATTTTTAGAAATATTGAAAATTAAAAATCAAAATAAAAAATAAATCCAAAGGGACCCTTATGATTAAAAATCATTTTGAACAAAACATCCACTCGATTGGGGTCTTTACTATGTGTAATAATCCTATATATATATGTATATATATATATATATTATATTGAAATTTAAAACTTTATCCCTTTAAAATATAACAAAGATGCCATTAATTTATACTATTAATAAAGCATCTAACCCCCTTTTAAACATATTTTCGTGCGATGTACATAAAATATCCTTTAACTCCTTTTTTTTTTTTTTCTTTCTTTCTTTTTTGTAATCTTCATATAAGTTTATGGTAACTACCATTTATAGTCCATCCATTTTATACATATAGTCCATATGGTAACTTTATCCCTTCATTTTATCTTAAAATTTGGTTATTATTTTTACAAAATCTCAAATAAATATCAAATGCTATTAGAAAATTAATATTATTTACAAAATAAATTGTTTATTCTATATTATAAAAATTTTAACACATACATCAAATGTGCCCAAATTGTTAGTATTTTATAAAAATTAAACATTGCTCTTCACTTCAAGATTAGAATTTTTAACTCCTTCCTCCACCTCCAATTTGAAGAAATATCTTAGAAGTGATTTCTTATCAAAACCTCCAAGATCAATTATGTTTCAATCTATTGTTTTTCAAAGAATTGATATATCCTCATTTCTATATAATGCAAAACTTATTACTAATTAAGTTAACATCTTTGCAAGCTAATTAATGCATAAACTTTCCATAATCTTACTAAAAAAACTTCATCAACAAAAGTGCCATATGATCTAAAAACTAGAGAAAGCCTTGTACATCACAAGGTACAACTCCACAAGCACACCGCACCACCAAAACAGAAAATAAATACATATCTAATATACTCCCAAGAAACACGCCATATATCTCCTCCAGATTCACAAATCGAAAACCCAATCAAAGTTCACATAGAAACACGCTCTTAACAAAGTTCATATCAACGGTCTTCACTCTTTTGGGGGCTTTCATGTGCAACTTTATTACTGTACCAGCCTTGGTTAGGACAGGGAAAAGAATGTCTGTGGGTGCATGCTTGCCGCGAGTGCCTGTAGTTTAGATGCAACGACAACAATTGTTTTCAGCTACGATCAAAATGTAGTATTTGGGTAAATTTAAAAGATTTTGATAATATCTACGTAAAAACATAGGCTATGTTTGATTACATTTTGGGAAAATAATTTTGCTTTTCCAAAATGTAACCAAACATATAAAAAAAATTCCTTCAAAATGCTAAATTAATTTTTTCAAAATACCCTCTTCTATCTTTCATTATCCCCAAAATTTTTCAATTTTTCAAAATATACATACATATTATATATCTATATATATCATGCATGTTTTATTATAATTCTAACAATAAAAAAATCACTCAATTCCATTTTCACTTAAAACCCCAACAAAATGCGTTGATTTGACTGTTACAGTAGAATTTGTCTCATCCCAAGCATAAACAAACATATCAAATTTCCTTAAAACAATTTTCTTACTATTTCCCAACACAAATTTCACATTTCCCAACCCCACTCCCAAAACTCATTCTCCCAAAACACATAATTCATATCCAAATATTGCCATAGTGTTTAGATGAAAACTATAGCTTGGATGTAATGAAAATGATTGTTTTCACCTATGATCAAAATGTAATATTTGGATGGGAAAATTAAAAGATTTAAATAATATTTGTTGCTATTAGTTATAACTTTTTAATATGATAAACAATTATTAAACGTGGTATTTGGATGAATACTATAGCTTATGACAATGATTGTGTTCACCTAAAATCAAAATGTAGTGCTTGGGTGAAGGTTTAAAAGATCTAAATATTGTCTGTTGCCATCTGTTATAACTTTTTAGTATGAAAATAATGTTTGGAAGAAAACTATAGTTCAAATAGAAGAACAAATAATTATTTTCACATACGATCAAAATGTAGTAATGAGATAAAGATTTAAATATCGTTCATTGTTATTAATTGTAACTTTTTAGTACATAACTGAAGTGTTTAGATGAAGAAATAAAAAATCAAAATACTATTTATTACCACTAATTATAATTTTTCACGGCCCGTGAGACAATGTTATTAGTTTGAACATATGGCTAAATTCTTTCTTTAAAGTTCCAAACATAAAAATGAAATTTTCTTTTCTTTTCTTTTCTTTTAATAAATTTAATGATCTTTTTATTTATTGGTCAAAATTTTTATATCTAAGATGTAGGCTGCGAGGGATAAGAGGTAGATATTTTTTAGAAATAATTAATTTATAAATTATTAAAATTGTGAATAAATTCATTTTATTAGAACAAATATAAATATTTTTCATTCTATGAGGTCATAGATATTATTGAAAAAGAAAAAGAAAAAGAAAAGCTTTTGAGTTTGAAATAAGGTATTCTTTTTAATTCTATTGTCTTTCCCTATGCCTTGCCCTTTTGTTGGATTTATGTCTTATTGACACCATATGAAATTGACCCCAAATTTTGGGGTTATCTAATGTGTGGTTTCAAAAGTTGGGGTCTTTTAGTAAATAAACATCTTTCAGGATATTTTGATAATAGTGCTTTTAAATATCTGGGAGACAAAAGTATAAAGTGGAGAAAATTGCAACAAAGCATAAAGTGGTTGTTTCATCCTTAAATATGAAATTCCTTACAAGACAAGTAGAAAGTGGGGCAGTAATTAAAGTTGTTAAACTTATATTGCACTAGAAGATAACTATGTAATATAATTTAATAAATAGGGGACTGTAAATGGACATTCAAAAATTCATTTATCGTTCGCATTCGTATCCGTTTATACAAAATTTATCTGCATCCGTTTAAAGTGGATATTATCCGTATTCGACTAGTAGATATCCAATTATAAATAGATACGAATATGGTAAATGCGTATCCGATCCATTTAATATTCGATCCGAATATATATTTATTAAATAATATATTATTTATATTTTTCAATAAAAATCTTATAATTCATATATGTATATATATATTATAATTGAAGAATTGAGAAGAAAAAAGAATAAATTTAAAAAATTATTATAATATAGAGAAAAAATTGAAAAATAAAGTTAATCAACATAATTATTGTTGGTTAATTTTATAATTAATATACTTAAAAGTCATTATTATTATTAATAAGTACTAATAATCAATTATAAAATCAACTACTAATTAAAAATTGTGCTATTTGTTTGATTGCTTTCGTTTTAATGAAATTACATAGTTTCTTCTATTAATTAAAATATGTATTTGTTATAGGTTCATAGATTTACGTATTTGAATATTCATAAATGGATAATTAAATAATTATCATCGAATATAAATATAAAATAATAATTCGAATACGGATACGTTTAATAAAATATGAATGTATATGAATAATTTTAATTGAATACGGATATATCCGAATCCAATCGATATCCGATGAATACGAATTTGGATATCATTTTCAAATATCCGTCAAATTCGTATCCGTATTCGAATATTCAAAAAGTTAAATGGATACAAATATAAAAATAGTGTATCCAATCCGTTTAATATCTGTCTACACCCCTAGTCAGAACGGAGTTTGTGGAATTAACCTTTTGGATCACTCTCAAACGCAAGCCTAGGCATCCTGTAGTTCCTTCCGGGAGCTTTCATCATCTTCACCCTTCCTCCCCGGCAGCAGCAGTAATTGCAGAAGCGAACAACCACAGCGAAAACCACGGCGGCGATGAGATACGGCAGAGCGATATGGAGCCAGTGTTTGATCTTGTCGCCCCTTGTTTCTGGCGGAAGGAGGTGATCGAAACAAGCCAACGCCTTGCCGCCCAAGTTTTCCAGGGCAAGCATAAATTCCTTCAATTTCTCCACCACAGCCTTCATCACTTCCTCCATGCCCATCTCTGTATACTTTTTTTCAAGTGGAAATTCCTTCAATTTCTCCACCGCAGCCTTCATCACTTCCTCCATGCCCATCTCTGTGTGCTTTTTTTGTTTCCCCCCTCTTTGGAGTGGTTTGATTGCTCTGAAGGCCAATGGATAAATAAGCACACAGATTTTGGTTATGGTTGGAAAAAAAAAAAATCAACCAAAGGTGACTGGAAATGATCTTTGCCCGCTGATTAAGGAAATGTTGGCCCAAGGGAAACAGAATCTGTGCCTACCGAATCACGCTTTTTTGTTTTTGTAGAAGAGTGCGGTGGGCAGTGGCATTAACAATTTCAAGGAAAGAAGTATAACCAATGAGATTTTCCTGGTCCTGTCCAATGTGGAAAATCTGAGGGCCTACTTTTTTTTTTTAATGTTTTGGTCTTTTTCTAGAGAAAATTTTAGATGAATGGATTTTTGAGAGGAAATTTGAAGAATCTATCATCTATTTTTTTTATTTTAAAGAAATATAAAAATAATTTAAAAATAAATTATTTGATTCTTTATATTTTGAAGAGAGACAAATTTTACCGTATATGTCAAATCAGTTGCTTTTTTATTTAGTTTGTAGGATGAAAGTGATTTTTTTTTATATATTATATATATTTTTATAGTTGTATGATGTGTGTATGTATGTATAAATTTGTAATAATTGAAATATGAGTGTAATTAATTTAATTGATTATTTATTTTGAAATTTATACTTTTATAAATTTAACATTAGTAAATGATGTATTATTTAGAAGAAAATATATATTAATGAATATTAATTATAAAAAATTAACTTGTATCATAATTATTTATATCGACTTATAAAAAAATTTAATCACTTTACACTTAATTAACTTAAATAAATTAGTGTAATTAATTTAATAAGTTATTTAATTACTTTAACTCATTATTTAATTAATACATTATTTAGTAAATAAATTACCTAGTAATAATCAAATAATTTTACTTAAATTTAATTAATTCTCTCAACAATTACTTTAAGCATATCAATATTAATTTATTAAACTTGATAGATTATTACACAAGTATCACTCTATAATCAATTTTTTTATGATTATTTTAAATAAATGTGAAGATTAATATTTTATGAAGAAGATTAATTTATTTATTATATCAAATTAAAATATCTTAAATTATTTATTAAATGAATAAATATAATATTTAATCAATACATTAAATATTAAATATAATTAATACATTATTTAATTAATAAGTAAATTTAATTAATTTAGCATGTTGTTCAATAAATAAATTATTTAGTAGTAACATAATAATATTTAATTAATTTAATTAATTTTTTTGACAATTAGTTTAATTAAATTTGTAAGCATAAGTTTTTAAAAAAAATTAATATTTTTATATGTATGTATGTATGTATGTATTTTTAATGAGTGAAGTGAGAGATTGATAAATGAATAAGTGATGTGAAAGATAGAATGAGAAAATGAGGAGGTATGTATAATTTTTAGGGCGTAAGGTTTTTTGGGTAAATTGGGATGGATTTTTTGGGTATAAAATTTGAGTTTTTTGGGGGGAAAAAGATTGAAAATGTGCCTCCAATTTAAAATTTTTTTGGGAGTCGAAATTTTTTTTGGGAAAATATAGAAGAACATAGCATGAGAGTTTAGTTGTGGTTTTTATTTTTAATTGTTATTTTTAATATTTTTAAAATTTAAAAAATTAGTTAAAATAAATGAATTAAAAATAAATTTATATTTGAATGGTATGTTGGGAAAGTAAAAGGTCAACATGTGAGTCTTCATAGATTGAGGCACTCAAAGAAAAATTGAGTAGCAAGGAAGACGAATTACAAGATGCTACTTCACGCATTAAATCTCAAGAGGAGATGATTGAAAGTCAACAAGTCCTAATTCAAAGTTATGATGAATAAATAACTGGTCTTAGAGAATGTCAAAATGAACTGAAGCAAATGTTGCAGAAAATTATACAACAAAACAGTCCAAATAATCAAGATAAGAATTGTAAGTTCATACTTCTATGTTGTTCGCATCATTCTTATGCATTTTACGTTTCATTGCGATTCAATTTGATCACTTTTATAAAGAAAATACAATTAGAAAATTTTAGTTAGCGTTTGGATATGTTTTATTTTTTATTTTATTATGTGTTTATTGTGTATTTTGGGAAAATGAATAATGAAAGAATTGTCGAAAAATGTGAAATGAAGGTTGGGGAATGTGATTGATATTTGGTTATGTTTTTAAGAATAACAAAAAATGGGATTTTGAGAGTTTTGATATGTTTGATTATGTTTTGTAGAAGGCATTTTTTACTATAGATGTCAAATCACTGCTTTTGTGTTGGTGTTTGGGGGTGAAATTTGATATTAAAGAATTTTTTTAATTGTAAGAATAATAATAAAAAATATTGTGTATATATGTATGTATATGTAGTTAAGAGATATGATTATGTTTTAATGATTGATGTAATGATTAAGTGGGTTATATTATGATTTATAATATTTTATGGATTTGTTTGTTAGTTGAAATTTTATTTAATTATAATTATTATTACTAATATTAATATTATTATTATTATTACTATTATCCAAAGTATTATTATTAATATTATTAATGCATTTTATAGGTGCTATTATTATTATTATTATTGTTGTTGTTGTTGTTGTTGTTGTTGTTGTTGTTGTTGCAAATACTACTACTACTACTACTACTACTACTACTACTATTACTACTACTACTACTATTATTATTATTATTATTATTATTATTACTACTACTACATTTTATAGGTGCTATTATTATTGTTGTTGTTGTTGTTGTTGTTGTTGTTGTTGTTGTTAGTATTACTATTATTATTGTTACATTTTATTATTGTTAATATTATTATTATTACAATTTTCTTAATATTGTTATTATTGTTATTATTATTACGCTTTATACAGTACATGTGAGTGTCTTAGATTGAAAAGCAAGTTGTATTTATAGATAATTGGACAAAGAAATATGACGGAAATCTAAAAAAAAATTATAATTAAAATCAAACTGTGCTTGAATACGGGGTGGAGGAAATTAATAATTACGTATACATGAATATGAACAATGGCAATAAAATTAGTAAATGATATTATTATTATTATTATTATTATTATTATTATTATTATTATTATTATTATTATTATTATTATTATTATTATAAGAGTGTATATTACGTTTGAGTGTGTTGGATTAAAATGGAAGTCGTATTTGTATAGTATAGGAAACTTGTCTTATGCAGGTAGAAAGAACACAATAAATCAATCCAAGCACCAGCTTTTTTTAACGTAGAATTTGTCCATATCGCACGCAGAATTAAAAGATAGGAGTGTTCTAATAATATTATATATGTTTGCAAATGGTACATATAACATAATTGAAGGCATCATGATATCAGGGGGAGTGCACTCTGAGGTAGAGCCATCACGTATCCGTGTAATTATGGAATCTGCCACGTGTCTTAGGTGCTAGTGGGGGTGCTAACGCATCTCTTGCTGTCCCACCATCAGATAGGTCGACTGCACGACCGTTGATAAATATGTACCGTAGTGGGAGGTATAAGGGCTCTCTGAATACATGAAAATAGCCCTACCTGATAGTCTCCTGAGCGAGGTACATCACAATTTCCAATGTATAATGTGAGTTGTGTGTATATGTATCGTATATTATTTGAAATGAAAGAAATGGTAAACTTAACTTACATTCCCAACAGGCACCCAGTACTGTGTGTCAACATGCACCACCATGGTGTCGACGTTGTACTGCAACCCAGGTATGGTCATGTACTCCACAAATGGATAGTATCGACCGTGCAACTGCTAAATCTTAATTTTAACTTCATCAACAGTCCTCACCCTCCCAAACGTCCTACACAGACAACATGCAATGTGGGAGCACTCATCTATGAGGACTTGCCTATTAGAGATGTCACGGGAGGGCACAATATTCATCAAGTGATGAGTACAGCCTCCTCCTGAGGCCACCAATGGGGATCATGAAATATACCATGCACAGGCACATTACGAGTTGGTGGTGTCCCATTGGATAATCCTAGCATAGTCTATGGTTGTAGTATTAATATCATGATACATGTAAAGATGTCAACAAATAAAACTTAAATCATACATGGTATGTCCATTCGTCGCGTACAATACTCATTACCAACACCAACTAGAATTCTATAGTACATAAAGTCATCTAGGGTACAATCAGTATGATACATAACAATAATAAATTCATATTACAGCAAAGTCAAGATGATGTAGGTGGTCGGTCCGATGTGTGACCCGTACTAACTTGGCTTGTGTAAGGCAAGCCACGCTGTCTCGATAGTCCTATGCCAATTCATCGAAAAATCTCAAACCATGACATGATAGGCCCAACTCCCGAACCCCTATCGATTCTGCCGTTTGAGCCAGCGGGCATGTCTGCTCTAACTCGAGTGGAACGAGAACGTGGGATGCCGGGCCTAGATGACCCTTGCAAGCACAAAGAACTACGTGATGCACTTGCACTTGATTAGGTAGCATGGCGTTCTTGCTTATTTAATAATATATCGTTGCATCTATTATGCTGGCTAGAGCGATTGCCAGATTGTTGTTGTCTTCCACACGGTGTAAATATCTCAGATAGTAGGTCGTATCTAGTCTTTGCATACCGCCAATAACGGTCTACAAGTCAATATCTCTACGCACACATTAAAGAACAAAATTAGTTATGGAACACATATAATCGTACAAAAGATTAAGCTGAAGATGGAAGTGCACAGTATCCTTACACCTATCACAACAATGAAAACAAGTTAAATATATGAATACTTTATTATATTTCCATCCTATCCTTCAGTTTATTGAACTTGTGCTTTCACATCTTTAGTTAGGTTATTTGATGCTTTCTATTTCATACGCATGTCTTGTATTTGTTATTACAAGGAAGATAATATTTATTTTCAAAAATTCTACATTACTTATTATACTTAAATGTATGAACACGATACATTTCACAAGCCCTATATTTTTATAATACAATTTTCTTTTACATATATTGAAGATTATATGCATATGTGTTTTCTAAAATTTACAAGGAAGATAATATTTATTTCTTTAGAATATATATGTCTTATTATACTTCAATATTTGAACATGGTATCTTTCACATGCAGGTATATATTCATACTATAACTTTTGTTTAACATATACGTAAGATTATATATATTGCAATATCTAATGTGTTTTTCATGCTTTATTGATTATTCATTACACTTATTCTACTGAGTGTAATTAGGTACTTTAAATTTATAATCTAACTTTATGTTCACTACAAGATGGTATTAGGTAAATGTTAATTGTCGATCGATGTAAATATGTATAGCATGCATGTGATGTGTGGTACATTATTCCAACAATTGTGTGATATGGAAGATATATATTTGAACATCTTAATATGCAAATAGTATGTTCCCCAAAACCAAAATATAACTTGCATTTCTTTTGTATTTGTAAATAAGCTTTTTTCCTTATGTATACATAGATTTATAATTCCTTTTTTTTTTTTTTATATTCCTTCCTGCCCATCAAAAAATATTATTTGATTAGGGAATAGTTGAGTTACTTTAGGTGCAAGTCCCATGTATGTGGATCTTTTTATTTGCACATGGAAAACCCAAAAAAACCCCATTACATGTGCATTACACAATATGTTCAATGAAATTATGAAGGGAGAAAATGGAAAAGGTATTTAGCTTGACAGTAGAGGCATAAAAAAATGACCCACTTTATTCATTGGCCATCCAATTTATAGTACTCATGAAACCCAATTGTCACAGAAGGTAAGCACATACTACACTATGAATAATTACACTAAAAAAGGAACTTCTATAACATTGTATTAATAAATTCAAGCTGTCATCATAACTACAGCCTTTCACAATTGTTTTTATATTAATCTATTCAATAAGGAAACATTAATGAAAATGTCTATATACAAAAAAGTGAAACCAACAACCATTTCTTCCCAGTAACAATTTCAGCCTAGCAATGGCAGGGATCCCCTTTATTACAAAAGGTAAACAAGCGATGCATCTTCGCTATGTGGGAAAGATACATTTTGTTGGGTGAAGAAGTAAAATGTGAGGTGGAGAAATTTGGGACCACATCAACATGAATGATGTGATCTACTAAGATGCCCCATCACTGGTATGTTTTTTTTTATGTGGTCACTCACATTCAACGCAACCAAAACAGCCAATTTATTTGACCATTTGTCGCTTAAATATGCCAACAACGAAAAGGAAGAAGACAGGATAGGGATAGTTAGGGGTGTTCGCGGTTCGGTTTGGATCCGTTTTGGGACAAAAGCCAACTGATCCAAACTATATAATGTATACTGGATCGGTTTGGATCGGTTGGACTTTTATTGTAAATCCAATCCAATCCAATCCATTTTAAATCGGTTTGGATTGGATCAGTTAATCGATTTTTTAATTTAAATATTTAATTGAAATATTTGACAAATTACTATTGATAAGTAAACTAATTTAATCAATCAATTTGTAAATTTTATTTAGCTATCATATCACACTAATCTTGTGGAATTAAGTTAAATTATGTAAGAACACACAACTATAAAGTTATAAGTCCACAATAATTATCCCTATATATTTGATTTTTGAAAGTGAAAAAATCCTAAGTTTAGTTTATTTTAATTTATTTATGTATTTTACAATTAAGATATATATTTTTTATATTATTAGTATATAAATTTTGGTTCGGTTTGGATTGGATCAGTTTTTTAGATTAAAACCGAAAACCAATCCAATCCAATCGGTTTTAAGAAAACAAATCCAATTCAATCCAAAAAAGTTCGATTTTGATCGGTTTTCGATTTTTTGGATCGGTTCGTCGGTTTTTTTTTAGATTGGATTGGATTTGAACACCCCTAGGGATAGTATAGGGGCTTCTAAAACAAAGCATCTGCCACAATAGACAGCCCACAGAGAACACATCTTATGTTAACAATTATATTACCCGGCAAACTGACGCATAAGCTTAAGAACTCATTACGCCAGATAAATGAAATGAAGACACAGTCAAGGTGAGAATAGACCACACACCCCTACTCAAACAGATCAGAATCTGATGAATGACAAGCAAACGACTGCTACCCTCAAAAAGAGTAAAAGGATCAAAACTGAAGGAAACCAACTTAGTAACGGAATGACCACAGTTCTTTGACACATATAGAATGAAAAAAAGGGAATAGAACCAGGAGGAAAGCTGCCTGACTGGAATGACTCAACAGGATAGTGCAGAAGGTAATAGCAGCACCTCAAACCAACCCAAGCATCATGATGCAAACGGGGCACTCACACATTGTGTGAAAAGTTTTGCGGCATCATCAGCTGCAAATTGCATTTACAGAAGTAGGCCAGTCAAACGAGGGCTCATACTTCCTGAAGTCTCAGAACGAGGCCTTCAATAATACAATCCTAAGTAACCATCAAGGGGAAATGACTTACTTCTATATTTTTGGCATGGAGAAACCCCAAGCATGATGTTGTACACATTAAAGGGTCAAAAGGCCACATTATGGACAGAAACACAACAACGAGCACATTAAAACAAACTACAACCTCAATAGGCTCATCAATATATCATATAATGTAGAGCATAGTATTCAAAGCAAACATATAGGTACACACATAAAAGAATTAAGCTGTTGGGAAAAAATGCAACTAATGAGAACAAGAGAAGGCCAAACAAGAGAAACAACAAAGAGGAAGGGTAAGGACTACAACTTACTGAGGAGCTACAATAGGTTGGTGTTGGTGAACCTAGTGGAGGGCTGCACGGGGAGGTGGATGTGGAGATGGAGATGGAAAGTTGTCCCCCGTCTCACTAACAGAAGCTGTTGTGTAGATGATATTAATGACAGAAATACCTAAAATATCATTATCAACACAAGCAAAGTAGCATAGGGAGTGTCAAATTTGTGTGTTAAAGTACCTACCGTCTTGGTAGATAAGTTTTGACACAGGGTCACTGCTAATAAATTGTTTAGACAGTGGAGGGATACACACCCAATTTTAGTGAAGACAATACATTATTTGGAATTAGTAATCTCCTTGTGCTCGTAGTGTGCAAGTGTAGGATTCAGTAGAAATATACAAAGAAGGGGTCAATATATGGGTGGATGGAGGAGTATGTTTACACTTTGAGGTTCAATAATAGAGTAGCAGGAATAGCAAATTGATATGACTACACCCACACATACACAGGAAATGCAGAAACCATTTAAAAAGAAGCAATCAAGATTCTATGACAGAGCGTAGAAAAATAAAACAATGCAGTTTCAGGGAATCCAAGACAACAAACACAATGTCAGCCTTAGTAAAGTAGGAACAGCAACACAGTAAGTCCAGTTCAACAAAAAAACAATCATATAAAATACATTATGGCCCAGATTATAGAGTAGTCTCAGACACAATAGCCTGAAACACAAGAGGTTCATATAGTGTTGCCACATTTGACTCCATGTCAGCATAGCAGATAAATACAAGCATAAACAGTATACTCATCACAAGAAGCTTAAGGATAACAAGTGAAGACAGAAATATCTGCCACTTTAGCAACCCAAGGGACAATCCAGAATTCATGAAAGCAGCCGAGATTAAATGAAAGAAAGAAAGTATCATGGTCAAACGTAAACTGCATGGTTTAAGCAATAATAGGGGAAAAAAAAGGGATACAAGACCTAACATCCATTCAGACATTCATGCAACTACCAATTAAAGCTAAACAGAGCAATATATGTCAAAAAATGGATCAAATGAAATACTAATTTGCCTCAAGAAAACAAGTAACAGAAAACACTGCCATGAACAAGGTACAAGAAAAAGATTGCAAAGCCACAATTTCTCAAAACTTTGGACTCGTGTTCTTTATAAAACACCCCAACAAGGACAAATGTCAACATAGCCATTAGATTGGCCAAAAGAAACAAAAACAGAGAGGTTCAGCAGGGCAAGATATGTGCAAATCCCAAGTTGACATACAATGAAAGTAAGACCATTAATCTGAAATGAAAAACATAGAACCCACAAACCCTTAACACACTTTCCACATATTCACAACCCATTGCAAATTCACGACAAGGGAAAACTTTTCCAAAGTTCCAGCAATAAAGCACGAAATCACATAGTACACTCACCATCAAGGGCTTTCAGAGTATAAATCAAAACATCCCAAATTCTTTTTCAACGGGAAAAAACAAACGGGGTCCACAACTACTCACAATCCTTAGCCCACCGGTAACTCACAAGGAAATATAGACCACAAGCACCCCACTGCCAAGACCAATTTCAAACAAAAGCCACACGGTACAAACAAAAATACCCATCGGCATTGGAAATCTCTCCACGATTTCCCCAAATTTATGAGGGGATCGAGTTTTAATTGCCTTCATTTGGGTACAATAACATTAATCAAACGAGATTCAACACTGCCATGTCAACCAGAGTAAGAGGGAAAGGGTTGCGGGGGAAGGGAATGGGGAGAGAAGATGAAGAGAGGTAGCGTGTATGGGGGAAAGAGGCGCGACATGGGGTAGAGAGGAGACAGAAGAAACGCTGCGTGGATCAATGCATTGGAGAATAGGGTTAATGGTGTAGTAATTGTGGTATGGCAAGGGGTTTTTGGGGAATGGAAATAGTAAAATCAAACAAAAAATGGGCAACAATTTTTAGGAATGTTTCCCCAGAACAACAGCGTTCCGGGGAAACATTCCTAAACAAGCCCTTAGTTAATCATGTGGTATTATAGTGTATAGAAGTTGTTCTCTTAAAAAGAGTTAATCATGTGGTATTTATGTTGTTGCAAATTTTGTATCAGAATTTTTTGCTGTTTTTTGTTGTAGAAGTTTCTTGTAGTAACAGAAAATTCTGCTGCAAAAATTTTCTGCAGCAGAAAATTCTGCTTTTTTTTTCTCACAAGGGAAAAAAAAAAGGAAGAAGAAGAATTTTCTGCTGTGCAGAAACAACAATAGAAAATAGCAGATTTTTGCTATTTTTTCTGCTGAAAACAAAACAAAAGACAGCAGAATTTTTTGTTGTTTTTAGTCGAAAAAAAAGGCAAAAATTTGTTGTTTTCTGCACAGCAAAATTTTCTACTATGCAGAAAATCAGCAGAAAAAAAATAGCAGAATTTTCTGAAGAGAACAGCAGAAATTCTGCTCTCTTTTTTTTTTCTGCTGGTTTCAGTAGAAAAAAGCAGAAAAATTCTGCTGAAAATAGCAGAAAAGAAAAAAAGCAGAATTTTTTGCTATGTGCAGAATTTTCTGCTGCTGCAGCAGCAAAAATTTTCTACATGATTTTAGAAAAGACTTATAGGGTGTTTGTTTTCATTTTCAAGCCCCATTTTCATTTTTATGTGGGAATAAAAATTGAAAACAAATGCTTTCTCACAACTTTTTTCAGAAAAAGTACACATTTCTTCTCAAAACTCTTTCTAAACCTACCCTACCATCCTATTATACATCAATCAAATTCAAATTCGATTTAACATAAAATACCCACTATCATTTTTAAATTAATAAAATATTCATATATTTAAAAAAAATAAGTTTGTTTAAATATATAAATTAACCTACTTTTCAATCCTACAACCTATTCTAATTATTACTTTCCAACATTTCATCCAAATACATCCTAATTTTTATTTTTATTTCATAACTAACTTTTCAACTTTTAGAAATAGATGGAAATGGAAATGGCCTTTGGAAATAAAACCAAACGGCCCGTTATATTTTCGTAACTAAATAATTTTGTAGCAAAATTGATGTCAGTACTAAATTAATTATTTTGTGCATTGTATTATTCTAGCTTTTCTAATAAAATTTGCATTTGAATTAAAATAAAAACATGTATTCATATATCAAATTTTTTTAGATTTTCTCTTTACCTTTATGTACTAGCAGGAAATGACAAAGTGGTGCAAGAAATTGGAGAATGTGTGCTGAGAAACTTGTTTTGCAACTAGGTACTTTCTTGCAATTTTATTTTCGACAAGTATTAACTTTAGCTTTGATGTGCTACTCTAAAATTCTTTGTCTCAAATAAATTCCAACTGCTTGGATATTGTTAATTTTGAACCAAATCGTTCAAGTTCTTAGCATTTTGTTTCTTATCTCTTATTATGACGTGGATATCTTTACATAAGTTTTCCGTGCTTGTGAATTTTGTGATATGAGTTGTTCAAGTTATCTTGCTTATTTTTACTTATTCTAGATTCTACCTTTAATTTAAATTTTGGTTATATTTGCAGGTTTTTGAAGTAAATGGTCCAAAAATGGAGAATATGGAAACTCATATGGTTTGATCACTCAATTATCCTATCATGAATACCCTTTTCAAACATGTCGCTATGTTTTGTCTCATTAAAGCTACAATATTTGTAACTTCTTTATATTCTCTTTTGTAACAATTTGGATGATATCTTTGATTTCAACTATGCTTATGTGATCTAAATTGTTGCTTTTGTTAGCTTTGTATGACACTTCTTTATTTTGAATTTTATTTTCTATATATTCATGTTTTATGTCGTATAATGCTTATATGTAAGGACTTCCAAATAGTTGTGATAAAATTTTAGTTCAAGTTTCGAAAATTGGTTTCTAACCATTTTGATACAAATAAAATATTGCTCAAACATTCATTTTAGTGAGGATTCTATGTTGTCGCATTTAGTATTTGTGACAAAAATTACTATTCATCATAAAATATAAAATATTGATAATCATGAGTATTGGTGAGGATCATATGTTGTCATAATTAACTATTTGTAACGAACTTATTGTTACAAGTATATACTAAAAAATATTTTGAAATCGATTATTGGTAACAAATGCTTATCTTTTGTAACGAATATCAATATTTTTGTGCGGATATAATTGTCACTAGAACTAATCATATTGTAACGAAATATCCATTGTTACCAATATATTTGTGACGAAAGGGAATATTTGTTACCTAAACTTTTAGCGTCGAGCTTTAGGGGGACAAAAATTCGTAACAAATATTTTTCATTATAGAAAGTTACTGTGAAAAAAAAAAAGCTTTATTGTAACAAATATTTTCCTCGCGAAAAGTAAAATTTCTTGCAGTATATACAGCACAAAAGCCCCAAATTCCAGCCCAATTGGAGCTGAATGTACAATCAGCGGGCTCAATTGAAGAATTTTGAGCTCGATGGACCAAAATTGCAAAAAATTGAACTGAATGTGCTAAATATTAGAGGGGGCAAAATGGGTCTCAACCCATGGTTCCAACCCAATTCACTTTGGGCTGGGTCGGGTTGGGTTTAAAATAATTTAATTGGGTTTGGGTTGGGTTGGGTTTTAATGGGTTGAATATTGGGTTGGGTTTTAGTGGGTTGAATATAGGTTGGGTTTTAATGGGTTGAAACGAGTTTTGAATATAAATGGGTTGAAAATGGGTTGAATGTGGTTTCTAAATAATTCAACCCAATTTCAGCCCCAAAATTATCCTTCAATTTTCTCATTCTCTCAAGATCATACACCACTTTACCTTTATTTCTATAACACTTTAAAAATGAAAAAAAAATAATGAATTAAAAATTAGATAAATTATATATCACCAATTAATCATTTATCATTTCTCCACCTCATTTAATTTTAGAATATTAATTTATTAACTTAATTCGAATGAATTAATCAAGTAACATTTTACTTGAGATTATGATCTAAAAATTGATTATATCATTATTTGGTTTATAAACTCCAATTTTTTATAAAAAAAAAATTAGCCAATTAATTTTATAGCCCCCAAATTTTTTTCAACTTTGCAATATGAAAATAAATAATTTTTTTTTCTTTTTTCTTTTTATAGTTTTTACAAACTATCAAAATATTAATATGTAAACATAACAAATTTATTGTGTAGTGGTAGCATATGAGAGGACAGATTGCGATCGTCCATTTCATTGCCTTTCCCTCCACATGAAGAAAAGGCCCCAACTTTATTTTTATTTTCAGTTATAATATTTTCAAAAATTAAAAAATTAATTATATTTCAATATCCTTTGAGTATTTTATTTAAAAATAATAATTTAGGTAGATATAAGGATTTAAATTTAAATGATTTATATTTTTTATTCTTAAAAAGACATATTTTTCAATATATATGCATATTTTAATTATTTTAAAATGATAGTAATACTTTTATGTCAAATTGAATTTGAATTTGATTATTGTGATAAACGATAATGAACTAGATTGAAAAAATTAAAAATAAAATAAAATAGTGCTTTTTCAAATATTGAATAAATATAAAAAGTAAAAAACAAAAAACAAATACGACTAGTATAGTAAATATTTTGTTGGGTAAAATGTAAACATTTTGTACTAAAAATTTAAAATATTTTATATAATTATGTTTTATTCATTGAGCAAGATTGTTATTTTGTATTAAAAGAAAAAATATAAATATTATAAAATAATAAGTAAATTATATGTTTACATAATTTGATTTGATTTTACGTGATTAACAAAAATTTAATAATAATTAATTAATATATGTCAAAAAATATTATAGTTTAATCAAATAATATAACAGTGTATTTAGCAAAAAGTTTACATTTTTTTTCTTTTTTGTATTGGACCCGTTCAGATCCGACCCAACCCATTTTCAACCCATAAATATAAACCCATCTTGAACCCAACCCACCCATTTGCCACTATTACTAAATATCAATGAATAATGAATTAAATATGCTAACCCCAAATTAAAATAGAGTAAAATAAATTTTGGTAATAGTTGATGGACTAAAATTGCATTTTTCCCTTTGACAACCCAACTGAGAGGAAGACGATGAAAGCACCGGCTGGAGGGGTTACTACATCTACAGCGATGACTGCGAGCATGATCCTGCTGGCTATTTTCGTCGACTTCGCGAATATTGAATGGAGCTGTTATGATCAGTTCCAAGAAAATTGGAGATAATATGTAAGGAGGGAAATGTTGTCTTAGTTTGGTGTTTGATTCTAATTTCTGCATTACTTTTTAGTACTTGCTGTTGCTCTATAGTTAGTATAATCTGGCAGCTGCTGTAAGATGTGATATTTGCCTGAAATGAATATTAGTCACTATGTTAAGTTTAATTGTAATGATAAGCTCGAGTTATCTTTTATATATCTAAATTATATATATATATAAGTATGAGTATATATATATATATATATTGTTAGAAGATATGATGTCTAAAATTTTAGCTATCCACGAATGATAGGTCGACCAATGGATTAAATAAGCTCAAACTCAAGATTAACCTCAGATAGCAGAACTGTCAAAGGTCAATGAGGTTATAGATCAACTCTGAAATAGGTAAAATAAAACATGAGTTGGTATGAATCTTTCTTTTATTAATCGCATTTAAGTTGGAAGAATTTCAGCTTAACTTGGTCTCTAATGACTAAAGGCATTTGTATTCATACTTTGTGGTTAATGTGTTCCAATACTATTCATTCTATGGTAGCCCAAATCTAGCCAGGCCCTTTCAAGCAAAAGGTTGAGATTTTGTGTCAAATGAATTGTCTGGGTTGCGTTAAATTTTGACTCACATAAATACACATACGCAAATCTAATTAATTAAGTGTATATGACTTCTGATTATTTTTAAGGGTTAAGTCATTTCTGCTTTAATACACATCAATATCGCGTATATATATGCACTTCATATTTTAGATCTTCTAGATTTTTTATTTGATTGTCTGTTTTATCTTCTATTTCATCTCATGTATACATGCCAAATGCATCAAATATTTTCTTATAAATATAATTGATTTGCAATTTGATACTCTTGCCATTCCAAACTAAGATGCAACGTACTTAAAATTCAACCATTGCATATATACACAGAGAAGCAGGCAGATTGGGTACTGATGCCCACTTTTTAGACTGGTTCTAGCAATATCTGCACCCCATGTTGCGGGATGATCGTCATAAGCCAAACAGGAGAGTGAACATAACTTGATGACAATGTGAACTTATAACACTGAAGAATCATAGACAGTGTAATCTTCACTTCATTGCTCGCAAAGTTGGATCCAACACAAGTTCTCAGCCCAAAGCCGAACGGGAGGAAGGCCATCGGCTGTTTGTCCCTTGTTGCCGTAGCCACACCTTCTGCAAATCTCTCTGGTTTGAAGAGATGAGCATCTTTTCCCCATATTTCTGGATTTCTGTGGAGTGCTAGAGCTGGAATATGCAACTCCATGTTACCTGGGAGTTTGTATTTCCCCAGCCTCACTTCCCTTTTCACTCTTCTTGCTACAATTGCTGCAGGGTTGTAAAGCCTTAAGGCCTCATTTATGATCATGCTGGCCTAATAATCACAAGAAAAAGAGATCGAGCAAAGAGGAATGAGGATTGAGGAGCTAGCAAGTGATCATTTACATTAAAATTTGTTGGAAATATTCAACCGATAGTGCAAATTTATGCTCCTGCAAGTGACATCATATTCAAATATTGCATATGTGGAAAAACTACGACGTCACATTCCACAACCAACGATGGTATTTTAATTGATTGAGACTTCCAAACCTTATTGACTTGAAACTCCTTCAACGAAAATGTATACTAAGTGTAGTGTGTGCACTGTAGTCACAAATCTATCTATCTATCTATCTATATATAATTTTTTTATGTTCTAATGAATCCTGATTATAGTTATGTAATGCAACCTTGTACATGATTCTTTATTAAGAATAATAAATCTTTTTAAGGATAAAGTTAAAATTGCAAAACACGATACTTTAACTAATTAAGAATTACAGCTACATTCAAAAGTTAGGAGCTCAAAAATCACAATCCTATTAGCTTTGGGGCTAAATTTTTTTGTAAAGGTATGTTAATAGGGACAAACTAAAATTAATCTTTTTTCTAAATATTCTTTATTTGACATATCACAACCTCTTTTTTTCCCCAATATAGAATAGATTCATTCTATCCATTAAGTCCTTATTTATTTCCACTTTAAGCTCAATTTTCTAATCCAATTATTCAATTTTGACATATAAAATTTCTATGATTGCTTACCGTTTTCATTCTTGGAAGGCCCTCTGCCGTTGGATTCTCTTGGCCAAACAATTCAACTACTTCTTTTCTTGCTTTTTCCTGCCAATCTGTGTGGATTGCTAAGAGGAGAAAAGTCCAGGACAGTAAACTGCTGGTTGTTTCATGTCCAGCAAGATAGAACACCTTGCATTCGGCAATGATATTATCTAACGAAATTCGATTTTTCTCGTCAGCATCATGGTGAGCTCTTAGGAGTAATCCTAGGAAATCACCCCCGAAGTTCTCTACTTGTCCTCTCAATACCTTTTCTTCTCTTTTCCTAACTATTGCCATGATAGAGTCACGAAGAGACTGCTCGATTCTGTCTGATTCAATGTCGTCCTGTGACTTCCAAATCTTTCTGCAAGAAAGAAGAAAATTGGGGAGTTGAAGAAGATTATGCAAAACGATAATGATGGAGGTGGGGAGTTGAATAATTACTCGATTCCAAAAGGTCGAATCTTGTCAGAATTTTTGAATATAATGATCCCCAGCTTTTTCAGCATATCAAAAATGTTCTTCCCTTCCAAGTAACTGCTTCCAAAAGCTGTTCTTGAGATAACCTCTGAACTCAAAACCATGAATTCTTTGGACACCTCTATTTCTTTTCCCTCATATTGTTTCCAATTTTGCAGCATGGTTTCAACACTTGCAACCACAGCTGGAATCATCCCCTGCAAGGATCATCTCATCGCCTTGAATTTGTTTCATTAACATGAACATTACTCCCAAAAAAGAAAAGAAAAAAAAAAAAGCAAAAAATATTTGATATGGTTTTAATGCCCAAAATTAAAATCAAACATACACTCATTTTCTCTCCAAACAACTAAAATAATTTTTTCCAAAATATCTTTTCATATCCTTCATTATCTCCAAAACTTTCTCATTTTTCCATATATATATATATATATATATATACATATATATCATATATATTTTATTATTATTCATCCAATAAAAAAAATTACTCAAATTTATTTTTCTCCAAAAACTCAATAAAAATATATTAATTTAACTACTACGGGGAAAAATATCTCTTTCAAAACATAAATAAATATGCCAACACTCTCTAAAACAAAATTTCTAGCTATTTTTCAAAATATAAACAAACATACGTCATATTCTCCAATCCTACTCTCAAAATTCATTTCCCAAAACACATATCACAATCAAACATAAAACATAACCAAACATTACCAAAGAAATTATAGTACTTACCTTCAAGCTTTCTGCATAAAATGCATGATTGGCCAATTTCCTTAGTTTCAGCCATTTATTCCCTTCTGCCAGAACAAGCCCATCTCCTAGCAGCTTCTTCACATAACTTTTAACTTTGATTTTCAGAAAAATACCTTCTTTATCGCTTAGTATTTCTTTAATCAACTCAGGCTCAGTAACTACCAGATGAGGTTGAGGGCCATTCCAAGTAAGAAAATTCTTTCCTGGCAGAGAAAAATAATTAATATAGGAATAATTTTTTCTGAGAAATAAGACATGAAAAGGTTGATAATTACCATATAACTCCATCCATGAAGAGAAATTAGGCTGGACTCTACTGAATATATCATGGGACAACTCCATAGGACCCTTTGATCTTGCTTGCTGTTTCAAGCTCAAGCTCTCCTTAGTACTTCCATGAATAATTTTGTAAGAAGGGCCGATGATTCCCTGCGACCTCATCAGGTGTTGCACACGGAAAGGGATCCATATGAATTTGTAGGTGAATCTTATAACCAGAATTACTATACCGAGTGACAGAAGAAATGGGAAAACCATGTTGTTTAATTTCCACCTTCAGTAGATACTGATAAATGAAGGCAAAATTATCATGTATCATATATTTGAAGGCATATCTGTTTCGTCAAACTCTCTTATTGATCGAGCTTTCGATCCTTCTTGTTGAACATTAATGAAAATTGCTTTTCTCATCAAAAAAAAAAAAGAAGGCATATAAATTGATTGATTGATTGATTGTTCATGGTGACCTTGGGTGGAATTTTTTTTTTATTTTTTTTTTGATAAATGCCTTGGGTGGAAGTCAACATCATATTTAAAGGCATAATAATTGAAGTTCACTTTTTATCAAGAGTGAGCAAAATTATCCATTAATCAAAAAAATTAATTAACACCGGCCGAATTGAAATTGAATTCACCGAATCGATTTGTCCAATTGATTTTCGATTTGGTTAATGAGTAATTTTTTATAAGTTTTTTATTATCAGTTCGAGTTGGTTAATTATTACAGAAAATCGGTTAAAAACCGATTTAATTGAATTTTTCAAAATACAAAGCTTATGTACTCTACATCACCATTAATTTTATTTGGTTGCATGATGTTTATTGTCATTCCATGAATCTTTGTCTACGTTAATTTTATGGTTGTTATTTACGTTAACCGATTTTTTTTTATTAATTTTATCGGTTAATCGAAAATTTCGATTGATAAACGATTATCAATTTATTTTTTTGGCTGTAGGAAAGGAAGTTATAGATGTCAAATTTCGGCTGCGTTAGTAAGAGCATGAAGTTACAGCTGGTAGTATAAATATTATACTTTAATTGGTTATTTTTTGTGTGGAGTAAAATTTATACTTCGAAAAAAAAAATTATTTTCATAATAATCTAACGGTTAATTAGGATAAAATCCGTTTACCTACTTTCATTTTACACTTCACTCCTCACTTGATTTTCTAAACACTAAACTCCCTACTTTTTTCAAAACTTTAGGAATCACTCCCCAAATATTTGAGAAAGACTTAAATACCCTTATACTTAGCCAAAATAACAAAAAAAAACCAGCAAATGGCGGTTTTCTTCTTCCTACTCTATCAAATGACAACTTTTCTTCAAAAGCACGTATTTTTTTTGTTTGGAAACCGTTTTCTCCTCTGAAGAACAAAAGACGCGAAAAACAGCCTCTCGTCTGCCAACAAAAGGGTGCGAACGAAAGAGAGATCAAGAAAGGGAAAACGAAATCGACGAAAAAAAAAAAAAAAAAAAAGCCCGACAACTCTGCAACTTGCGAAAATGGAACAATCAGGAGCACCAACAAAGAGCGAAAAACATAAGGAAAAGAACATGGTTCAGAAAGGTATGTTTTCTGCTACTCATTTAGTGGACTTTGCTTTCTTTCAAATGTGTGTATTTTTCAGTTTTATAAGTTTTGCAAATAGATTTTCTCATATTTCTTTGTTTGAATTCTTTTTTAGTTGTTAAAAACTTTAACCCATTTGTTATATATATTATTTTTGTTGTAATATTTAAAAATCTCTGATTTGCACTTGAAAGGCATGAAAGTAATACTTCACTTTCTTGGGGTTTATACTTCTTATACCTGAAATTATACCTTGAAATTATCTGAAAATAGTAGTACATAATCTATTTGTGTAAAGTACATTTTACAAGCAACTGTAGTACAAAACATTGAAGCCTTCAGTACATCTTATCTGAAAGTGTAGTATATAATCTGTATATTTGAAGTACATTTTAGAAGCAACTGTAGTACAAAAATACTCAATCTTTCAGTACACATTATCTGAAAGTGTAATATATAATCTGTTTGTGTAAAGTACATTTTACAAGCAACTATAGTACAAAATATTGAAGCTTTCTGTACATGTTATCTGAAAGTTTAGTATATAATCTGTGTATTTGAAGTACATTTTAGAAGCAACTATAATACAAAAATATTCAACCTTTCAATACACATTATCTGAAAGTATAGTATATAATTTGTGTATTTGAAGTACATTTTAGAAGCAATTGTAGTACAAAAATATTCAACCTTTCAGTACACATTATCTGAAAGTATAGTATATATAATCTGTGTATCTAAAGTACATTTTAGAAGCAACTGTAGTACAAAAGATTGAAGTTTTCAGTGCACATTATCTGAAAGCGGTAGCATATAATCTGTATGTCTGAAGTATATTTTAAAAGCACCTGTAGTACAAAATATTCAAGCTTTAAGTACACATTATCTGAAAGTGTAGTATATAATCTGTGTATTTAAAGTACATTTCAGAAACAACTGTAGTACAAAACATTCAACCTTTCAGTACATAGTATCTGAAAGTGTAGTATATAATCTGTGTATGTGAAATACATTTTATAAGCAACTGTAATACAAAATATTAAAATTTTCAGTACACATTATCTGAAAATGGTAGTATATAATATGTATATCTGAAGTATATTTTAGAAGCAATTATAGTACAAAATATTTAAGCTTTCAGTACAGATTATTTGAAAATGGTAGTACATCTGATTATTTGAAGTACATTTTAAAAGCAACGGTAGTACAAAACATTCAACCTTTCAATACACGTTATCTGAAAGTGGTAGTACATAATTTGAGTATCTGAAGTACATTTTAGAAGCAATTGCAATACAAAATATTTAACATTTTAGTACACATTGTCTGAGTGGTAGTATATAATTTGTGTATCTGAATTACATTTTACAAACAACTATAGTACAAAACATTCAACCTTTCAGTACACATTATCTGAAAGTGTAGTATATAATCTGTGTATCTAAAGTATATTTTAGAAGCAACTGTACTACAAAATATTCAAGTTCTCATTACACATTATCTGAAATAGTAGTATATAATTTGTATATGTGAAATATATTTTAAAAGCAATTTTAGTACAAAACATTCAAGTTTTAGTACACATTAGCTGAAAGTGGTAGTACATAATCTGAGTATCTAAAGTACATTTTAGAAGCAACTGTAGTACAAAATATTCAACCTTTTAGTACACATTATCTGAGTGGTAGTATATAATCTGTGTATTTGAAGTACATTTTACAAGCTACTTAGTACAAAATATTCAATCTTTCAGTACACATTATCTAAAAGTGGTAGTATATAATCTGTTTATATACTAATTTTTCTTTATGTGATTGCAGCAAAAGCAAGACATAATGAGGTCTACTCTCATTGCTCCCCCAATATTTTCAAGCTAAATTGGAGCATCTGAAATTCAAGATAGGGTCAAAATATTTTAATGCATTGAAGAAGACTCATTTTTATATATACATGGATATGATGTTATGTTGAAGTACCATTCAATTAAAGTGAAATATTGTAGCGAGGTTCGGTACAATATGTGGGAAATCAAGTACAAATACATAACAAATGAAGTATATATGATATTATGTTGAAGTATTCTTCAATTAAAGTGAAATATTGTAGTGATGTTCAGTATAATATGCGGGAAATGAAGTATAAATACAGAAAAAATTAAGTATATATGGCGTTATGTTGAAATATTCTTCAATTAAAGTGAAATATTATAGTGATGTTCAGTATAATATGCGGGAAATGAAGTATAAATACAGAACAAACGAAGTATATATGGCGTTATGTTGAAGTATATTTCAATTAAAGTGAAATATTGTAGTGAGGTTCAGTATAATATGCGGGAAATGAAGTACAAATACAGAACAAACGAAGTATATATGGCGTTATGTTGAAGTATATTTCAATTAAAGTGAAATATTGTAGTGAGGTTCAGTATAATATGCGGGAAATGAAGTACAAATACAGAACAAACGAAGCACATATGGTGTTATGTTGAAGTACACTTTACGCAATTGAATAATTAGTCTCTAAGAATTATAGGGAGGGTCAAGTACAATATTTTGAGACTATCGAACTAGGTGAAGTACATATTTGTATTGGTGATAAGATGGATATGATTGTCAAATGCTGATGTGTTTACTACTTTCAGTGCATAAATATACTCTGAATACTACAAATGATAACTCTTATTCGTTGAACACTAGTGGTTATCACTTTAATACTTTAACATTATTTTATTCATACCATACTAAATATTACACACATTTTTAGAGTTTTGGTTGTTAATTACCAAGAAATAAAAGGCAAATCCTGGAACAAAACTCAAGTTCATCACTATTAGTACAAAACACAAGAAATCAAGTACATAATTGCCACAATGAAGTACATATATCCTGAAATCAAGTATAAATCTCCCTTATTGAAGTAATATCTCATGTATTTGTTCATGCTATGGTAGTATATTTTCAGTATAAATGAAGTACAAATACAGAACAAATGAAGTATATATGATGTTATGTTGAAGTACACTTTATGCAATTAAATAATTAGTTTCTAATAATTATAGTGAGGGTCAAATACAATATCTTGAGACTATCATTTGTCCTGAAATCAAGTATAAATCTCTCTTATTGAAGTAATATCTCAAACATTTGTTAATGCTCTGGTAGTATATTTTCAGTATAAATGAAGTACAAATATAGAACAAACGAAATATATATAGTGTTATATTGAAATACACTTTGTATAAATTCTCCCTTATTGAAGTAATATATATGGGTCGGCGTTCGGATAGAGTAATTCGAGTACTGATCGGGTCGGGTCGGATTTTTTTATTTTAAAAAAATTGCTGATCGAGTACCCGATACTCGAATGAAATTTCGAGTCGGATATCGGGTAGGAAGTCCTACCCGATCAAGTAGTTCGGGTACCCAATTTTAATTTATATATAAATAAATAAATATTATATATAATATATATAATAAGTATATTTATATGTATTGGATATAAAAATACATATATATCTATATATATCCAATATATATAATATATGTAAAGACACTTATTATACATAAATATATAATTTAAATGCTTATTATATCCAATATTTATATATGGTGTGTGTGTGTGTGTATGTGCGTATATATATATTTTAAAAGGCCAAAGTTTGGCCACTGTTAACACTTAACAGTGGCCAAACTTTAGCCTTTTGCCTCTGTTAGTCTAATATAGGCCAAAGTTCATTTCCCTTTTTTTTTCTTTTTCTTTTTTTTTCTTTTTAGACTTTTTAGATAATATTTATATTATTTTTTTTTTAAAAAAAATCATGTCGGGTACCCGACAATTTCGGGTTGGTGTCGGATAGCTAAAATTGCTACCCTCAAAATTGGATACCCGAACCCGACCTACCCAATCCGAATACCCACCCCTAGTAATATCTCACACATTTGTTCATGCTCTTGGACAACATGCACATGCTACCTTTTCACTCTAAATCTAGTACATAATTACCGCAATAAAGTACATATGTCCCGAAATCAAGTATAAATCTCCCTTATTGAAGTACAAAAGCACTAATATTTCAAACAACATGCACATGCTACATTGTCATGCTAACTCAACAAATAAAACACTTGAAGTATAGAACTTCAATAATATAGTACAATTTTAGGTAAAATGAAGTACAAATGAAGTGCAATTTCAGATAAACGAAGTACAATTTTATAAAAAATGAAGTACAATTCCAAAACACTTCAAGTATAAGACACCATCAATTGCAGTACAATTTTGGATAATCAATTAGTAGAACCCTTGAAGTATAAAACTTAAATAATAGAGTACAATTTTATGTAAAATAAAGTATAATTTTAGGTAATGAAGTACAATTTTATATAAAAAGAAGTACAATTTTAGAACACTTGAAGAATAAAACTCTAGTAATTACAATACAATTTTGGATAATTAATAAATAAAACCCTTGAAGTATAGAAATTCAATAATAGAGTACAATTTTATGTAAAATGAAGTATAAAATAAAGTACAATTTCAAATAAACGAAGTACAATTTTATATAAAAAGAAGTACAATTCCAGAACACTTGAAGTATAAGACGCTAACAATTGTAGCACAATTTTGGATAATCAATTAGTAGAACACTTGAAGTATAAAACTTAAATAATATAGTACAATTTTAGGTTGAAGTATAAAACTTGAATGTTTTGTGCTACAATTCCTTGTAAAATGTACTTTACATAAATAGATTATATACTCCTACTTTTAGATAATGTGTACTGAAATGTTGAATGTTTTGTACTACAATTGCTTGTAAAATGTACTTTTCATATATATTACCACTTATACTAATGTATTCTAAAATGTTGAATATTTTGTACTAAAATTGCTTGTAAAATATACTTTATATAAACAGATTATATACTACCACTTCTAGTAATGTGTACTAAAATGTTGTATGTTTTGTACTGCAATTGCTTGAAAAATGTACTTTACATAAACAGATTATATACTACTACTTTTAGATAATGTGTACTAAAATGTTGAATATTCTGTACTGCAATTGCTTGTAAAATGTATTTTAGATAAACAAATTATATACTACCACTTTCAGATAATGTTTATTGAAAGGTTGAACATTTTGTACTACAATCATTTGTAAAATGTACTTTAGATAAACAAATTATATACTACAATTTCTTTTAAAATGTACTGAAAGGTTGAATATTTTATACTATAATTTCTTATAAAATGTACTTTACATAAATAGATTATGTACTACTACAATTCCAATACAAATGATACAGTCCGAAGTTCTTCAAAATTCATCTCCTTCTTCATACCCACATCTCCGTCAAACACTCCTTTTGCTGATTAAGAAAAAAAAAAATATAAGATGAAGAGAATGATCTGGTAATAACTGAGAAAATAAATTGGAAAGAATGAAAATAAACTGAGAAAATAACCTGAAAATGATGAAAATAAACTAAGAAGGTGGAAATGCGGTGGTCGTGCTAGTGGTGGTGGTGCCGTCGGGCTCCTCGTTCGCTCCGTCAAGCTCAATTTGCTTCTTCGACTTTTTTTTTTTTTTCTTTCTTCTGATGATGAAAGATGAAGATGGGGTTTAGTATTTGGGAATGGAGATAAAGGGTGTTTGGTTGTGTGAATAGAAAAGAAGTGAAGAAAATGAGTGAAAAATATTGTACTTAAGGGTATTTTTGCCAAATCAAGTGGGTAGGGAATGATTTCTAAAATTTTAACAAACCTAGGGAGCTCATTATATAAAAATTCAAATGAGGATTGAACATGAATTTGAAAAGTGATTTTGGTACTTTTTAATATGTGCCCCATAATCTAATCTCAACCAAAAGATAATAATAAATAAAAGAAGCTCATTCTCAAGGAGGCCACAATGGTAATTGGCATGTTTGGCTGTTTGCAGTCAAAATATGTACTGTACGACAGAAATCATCTATTGGATCCGTACAGCAGAAAGGAACAAAGAAGAAATGATTTTTCTTTAATAAATATTTTTTTTAGCTTGACTTTAATTCCTATTGGTTGTGTCTTCATTTTCAATTTTTATTTTTAATATTTTTTAAATTTAAAAAGTTAGTTAGAGTAAATAAATTGAAAATATGTTTGTATTTGGATAGTATATTGGGAAAGTAATGATTATATAGAGTTTAGTAAGTTGTAAGTGGAGAGAAATAATAATAATAAAGAAAATAAAGAAGATATATAAGTTACTAGGAGCAGATATATAAATTATTGAAAAATATGTTTTGAGATGAAATGAGTTAGAAGATAAGTGAACATGATGATAAGTTGTTGATGATTCATTTTTTAATAGTGAAAAATGGTGAAAATAAATTTAAAAACATAGACAAACTAGCATTTGTAACAACCCATTTGTTTTCATTTCGAAACTCCATTTTCATTTTCATTTAGAAATAAAAATTAGAAACTACTTTCTCACAATATTTTTTTTTTCAAAAAAAGTACATTTTTCTTCTCTAAACTCTTTTTAAATCTACTCTATCATCCTACTACTACATCAATAAAATTTAAATTTGATTTGATATAAAGTACTTACTATCCTTTTAAAATTAGTAAAATATACGTATATTTTTAAAAAATAAATCTTTTTAACCATAAAAAATTGTAAATCAACCCACTTTTCAATCATATAACTTATTTTAATTATTACTTTCTAATATTTTATCCAAATATATCTTAATTTTCATTTTCATTTTATAATTAGCTTTTCAACTTTTGAAAATATATGAAAACTAAAAACGACTCTAAAAATAAAACTAAATAGAATGTAGGGCCCGTTTGGTTTCATTTTCAAAACCCATTTTCACATCTTCTATTATTTCAAAAATGTAATACGTCACTTTTTATACATTTTTACCCAACATCATTTTCATTTTTATTTTCAAAACATATTTTTCAATAACCTATATACATTCTCCCAATAACTTGTATATTTTCTCTTTATATTTCATTATTTCTATTTCTTTTCACCCACAACCTATCAAAACCAATATAATAATTACTTTTCCAATAATCTATCCAAATACAAACTCATTTTCAATTTTTGTTTACTAACTAATTTTTTACATTTTAAAAATGATGGAAATAGAAAATGAAAATAAAAGCAAACAAGCCTAGTCTTCCACTTGAATGTGGGAACCCACTTGAACCAGACTTTTATAGTCATTTTTTATTGGAAAATTGATTTGGTGCTCTTTCTTCATCACTATTTCACCGAACAAAAAGAGAATTCAGTATTATTGGTCGAACATAAAGACCACATAAATTGGTCTTCAGCATCCATAGTTCCTTATCTGTTCATTTTTTATTCTTAAACACTTTTCTTTTTCTTTTTTTAATTATTAAAAAGTTAAAAAAGATCAATTTTTATGTATTTTTATTAAAAATACTATTTATTTTTTATTTTTTAAATTTATCATATTATTTTATTATCACATTAATCAAAATATAAAGTATTTACTATTATTTCAAAATAATTAAAATATATATATTGAAAAAACAGACTATTTAAGAATAAAAGAATATAAACTACTCAACTTTTCATCACCTATACTTATTTAAAGCATTATTCTCAAATAAAACATTCATACATTTTTATTCTTCAAATCTCCATTCATAACTATTTTTTCACATTTTTAGAACTATTGAAAATTAAAAATCAAACTAAAAAATAAATTCAAAGGGACCCTTATGATTAAAAATCATTTTGAACAAAACATCCACTCGATTGAGGTCTTTACTATGTGTAATAATCCTATATATATATTATATATATGTATTGAAATTTAAAACTTTATCCCTTTAAAATATAACAAAGATGTCCTTAATTTATATTATTAATAAAACATCTAACCCCTTTTAAATATATTTTCATGTGATGTACATAAAATATTCTTGCTTTTTTTCCCCCCTTTTTTTGTAATCTTCGTACAAGTATATGGTAACTACCATTTATAGTCCATACATTTTATACATACAGTCCATATGGTAACTTTATTCCTTCATTTATCTTAAAATTTTGTTATTATTTTTACAAAATCTCAAATAAATATCAAATATTGCTATTAAAAAATTAATATTATATTATAAAATAAATTGTTTATTCTACATTATAAAATTTTTAATACACATATCAAATGTGACCAAATTATTGGTATTTTTTAAAAATTAATCATTGCTCTTCACTTCAAGATTAGAATTTTTAACTCCTTCCTCCACATTAAATTTGAAGAAATATCTTAGAAGTGATTTCTTATCAAAACCTCCAAGATCAATTATGTTTTAATCTATTATTTTTCAAAGAATTGATAATTCCTCATTCTATATAATGCAAAACTTACTACTCCTTAAGTTAACATCTTTGCAAGCTAATTAATGCATAAATTTTTCATAATCTTACTTAAAAAACTTCATCAACAAAAGTGCCATTTGATCTAAAAACTAGAGAAAGCCTTGTACATCGCAAGGTACAACTCCACAAACACACCGCACCACCAAAGCAGAAAATAAATACATATCTAATATATTCCCAAGAAACACGCCATATATCTCCTCCAGATTCACAAATCGAAAACCCGATCAAAGTTCACATAAAACGCTTTTAACAAAGTTCATCTCCAGGGTGAGAACGGAGTTTGCGGAAGTAACCCTTTGGATCACTCTCGAATTCACGCCTAGGCATCCTGTAGTTCCTTCCGGGAGCTTTCATCATCCTCACCCTTCCTCCCCGGCAGCAGCAGTAATGGCAGAAGCAAACAACCACCGCGAAAACCACGGCGGCGATGAGATACGGCAGAGCGATATGGAGCCAGTGTTTGATCTTGTCGCCCCTTGTTTCCGGCGGAAGGAGGTGATCGAACCAAGCCAACGCCTCGCCGCCCAACTTTTCCAGGGTATGTAGAAATTCCTTCAGTTTCTCCACCACAGCCTTCATCACTTCTTCCATGCCCATCTCTGTGTTCTTTTTTTTTTTTTTTTTCTTCTCTTTGGAGTAGTTTGATTGTTCTGCAAATCAATGGATAAATAAGCACAGATTTTGGCTATGGTTGGATTAAAAAAAGACTAATCAATCAAAGGTCAATGGAAATGATCTTTGCCCTCCGTTAAGGAAATGTGGGCCCAATGGAAACAGAATCTGTGCCTTCCTAGTTCCTAGTCACGCTTTTTGGCTTTTGTAGAAGAGTGCAGTGGGGCAGTGGCAGTAACAATTTCAAAGGAAAGAAGTATAACCAATGAGATTTTCTTGGTCCTTTCCATTGTAGAAAATATAATAGGGAGTTTGGTTGTATTTTTATTTTTAATATTTTTAAAATTTAAAAAATTAATTAAAGTAAATAAGTTAAAAATAAATTTATATTTAGATAGTATGCTTGGACAAGTAATAATTATATAGGCTTAAGTAGATTGTAGGTGAAAAGATATAGTAATAATGAAAAAGAAAGAAAATATATATAGGCTATTAAAAAATGTATTTTGAAATAAAAATGAGTTGGAATATTAATAAAAATGATGATAAATTGTTGATAATTCATTTTTAAATAATAACAACAGTTAAAAATGAAAATAAAACATAACCAACCTGCCCCAAGTTTAAAATATATATCAAGTCAAAGATAAATACTTAATTATATGATAAATGTAAGAAGATGTATTATATATAAAAATTGAGTTTGATTAAGTTTAATTTAGATAAAGTTATTCAGGCTCTTCGGAATGAGGTGGAAACTTTTTCGGCCATTGGTCCAATTATATCATATACTAAAGGTCTTTTGGGTAATTTCATTTCAATTTCTTTTCTTCATGTTAAGCGTACAACTAATGAATGTGCTCATTTGATAGCCAAAAATGCTTTAGCAATCTCTCATCATGAGATAGATATGACTAATGTAATATCTGAGACTCTTACCGTTGATTCTGTTTAATAAAATTCTATAGTCTCTTAAGAAAAAAAAAAGTTTAATTTAGATAAGTATTTTTCCTTCTAATATATAGTATTTTATTGCCTTGAGTATGTGTTTATCTAGAAGATGAGAATTTTATTTTTTTTGAAATATGTACTTGTATGTCTTTGCCAAAACAAATAAAATTATTGGTGCCATTGATAAAGTCGATTTGTCAATTTCCCCAACGTCACAATAAAAGAAATCAATTTTTTATATGATTAAATAACATTTAATTGGATTGATGTGCGATCCATTTTGTTTCAACAATTTCCTCGTGATTTCGTGTTGGATAGTGATGTTTGATCTAGGGCTGTCAATGGATCGAATTTTAATCCGAATTCGATCTGAATTCGATCCGAATTTTAAGATTTTTATCCGATTAAAATGTCCGATGGATCAGATCCGATTATAAATATCCATAATCCGAAATAAGTGGATTGGATATGAAATTATACAATTCGATCTGATAAAGATCCGAATTCGAATTTTATTAAATATATTATTAAATTGATAATTATATAGTATAAATTATATTAATGAAGACTTTTGACTGGAATGCAATATATGTGATATTATAATTGATAATGCCCTAATTTTTTTATTTCCTTGAAGCAATTAATTTAATAAAGAAATTATATATATATATGTATGTTTCATATTATAGCATAAATACACAATTTATAATGGCTTATGCACTGTAAAATATACATTACCGAATAATCAATTTGATACAACCCCCATGGATTATGCCTTAAATCTTTAGCTTTTGCAATGATATGATAAAAAGTTATGAAAGAAATTCTAAATTTGAGCTCTCTTAACTTTGTAAATATTATATTTGGATTAAAAGGTAATCTTGAAATCTCATATAACATGTCTTATAAGACGGTTCTTTCTAATAATATAAAATTTTAAAGAACGCAATTTTTTTTTTATTTTCTTATTG
The DNA here is from genome assembly GCA_018894105.1 of Jacaranda mimosifolia. Taxonomy (NCBI): domain Eukaryota; kingdom Viridiplantae; phylum Streptophyta; class Magnoliopsida; order Lamiales; family Bignoniaceae; genus Jacaranda; species Jacaranda mimosifolia. The sequence goes on along the minus strand of CM032134.1, from coordinate 21,750,793 downwards.
GATCGGACTTTCTTATCGGGTTTCGAATTTTTATCGGATCCGAACATGGAATTAGCATGCATAGATCCGATAGGACTCGGATTCGGATTCAGTTATATATACATGTTATCGGATTCGGATTCGAATTATCCTGATTTGATCCAAATCCGACCCGTTGACAGCCTAGTTTGATCCCAATTCCAGAACCCGTTTGTAGGAGGTGAATATTCCTATTTTGTCAATTTTAGAGATATTTATATGTTTATTAAAGGCCCAACTCCATATTCACATACGAGTGTTATTCTTATGTGCGAGGATCTATTATATTAAGGTTTTATTAATTATAAATTTACTAATATGCCCTTTCATCATATTTTTATCATATCAAGGATATTAAGATTAGAAACTTCAACAATATTAAGATTGTAAAAAATTCAATACTATAAGTTAAATTAGTTCAAATATTAAATATTTTTACTTAATGTGAAATGGGGCAATATTTATACAAGAGGAATATTTAATTTTTTGAGTATTTTAGAACCGTAAAATTTCCAAAAAAATTTATTTGAAGTCATCAAATGCTGTCTAAATTGTTGTATATAATGAAATTAATTAATTAACAACGCAAATTAAGATTCATCTTGAACCTAGTTAGTATCCGTTTTCGTAATGGTATTTTTGGCCTCCAAGGCCCAAGCCCATTAGAGGTCCAGTAAGGAGAACTGTTTTGTCAAATTATTCTTTCCCACAATGTACTTTATATATATATATATATATGTTTTTTTTTTTTTTGAAACAATATTATAAATGATGAAATTTATCATTTTAATAAGTTAATATTATCTTATTATCAAATTAAGTAAATTGAGTCCAGTGGCTTATAGCCCAAGTGGCATCCGTCCCCTCTATTATGTGAGAGGTCTTGTGTTCGACCACGAATAGGTGCGTTGCGCATTTTATGTCCATTATGTGTAGTTTATACTTTAATTTATTTAATTTGAGAATAAAAAAAAAATTAATTTCTTAAAAGGATAAAAGTCCATCATTTGTAATGCTCTCTCTATAAAATAAAGTAAAATCAAGTAAATTGAAGTATAATACAATTAGATGCACATAAGGTGCACAATGGTATACATTTTGGGTCGAACACAATACCTTCTATATAATATGAGAAATTAATGCCATTGGGCTATAGGCTGCTGGACATAATATTTCTATTTTGAAGAATTTCTCCCAATTAATTAGGGGTGCAAATGAGTTGAGCCGGCTCATGAGCTTTACGAGCTGAGCTCGAGCTAGCTCAAAACAGTTCGAGCTTGAGTTGAGCTGAATCGAGCCAATCTCAAGCCTTTGTATCTAGGCTCGAGACTCACGAGTTAGTATATAATTAAATTTTATTTTTTATTTTATTAATAAATATATATTATATTACTATTTTTTTATTTTGAGTTCGAGCTTGCAGTTTTTTACAATTCATTTGTCAATTCGAGCATTATCAAACCGAGCTGAGCTTGAGCTTAAAATTTTAAGTTCATCGAACTCGAGCCTAAAATATATTTCGAACTCAAACTTGAAAATTTCGCCTAAACTCGATTCGATTGCACCTACAATTAATCATGTGGGTTCAATGATTTTATAGAAACATGTTGATTTCACCAGTTATTGGATTAGAATTGCATGAAAAACACTAGGAATTAATTTTCAATATAATATGCACTTGATTTCTCATTCAAAATCAATCAATAATAGCACAGATTTACTATTTACAATGATGTCATTCACAAATACAACTACCCGGGGTGGGGTTAATTGCATGCACCACTGATTGAAGATCCCCCCCGCCCTCCCCCCCCTTAATTTTAGAGGAACAAGCACTTATACTAAAATATAATGGCTAATTCAATTCAATAAATGGTTTTAAATCATATGCATATAAAAAGAAGAAATTACAATGCCAATAAATAAAATATTTTTACACAAATAAGACTCGAGTGAGGACCTTTTAATTATACTTTTACAATCTCAATTTACCACTTATGCAAGGTGTGGATGTTTTCGAAAATATTAATTTTAAAAAAAAAAAAAGTGATATTTTAGATTTTGATAGATTTTTGATGAATGCCATTGCTAATTTATTAAAAGTCAAAGAAGTCACACAATGGGAGAGGGATGTTAAATTTAGTGTCCAAAGTCTTTTCCTTTTCTCTCTTTTCTTAATAAAGTACGTTCAAGTTACATTCTTAACTTGCCACAAGTAGGCTCCATGACTAGAATTAACCACTTTCACATAGTCACCAACTCGTTGGCCAGGCAGAGTAGGCGACTCAATATAGGTATTAGTAGCATAATAAAAATACATTCCTCGTTATTAATATGTTTGCTCGCAACAATTATGAACTTTCAGATGAATTGATGATTGCATATTTGATGCAGTATTAGTACATATGAGAATTTTTAATTGAATAGTTGTAAATAGTCCCAGGGCTATAGAACAAAGAATTATCCAAGACCTACATCAAGTTATTGATGAACATTTTCAAATCTCAAATAATAAAATAGGATACAATTAGATAAAAAACAAAGATAGGAAACAGATTCCAAATGAATTGAATCTCTCCAAATAGGTTCGGGGCCACGACGTCTTGATTTTCACACTTTAAAATAAAAGAATTTAAAACTTTGCATATCAATACTAAAAATCGATGCCTTACCACTTGGTATACTATAGGCTAATTTTGGACTATATGAACAAGAACAGTGCAAATAGATAGAGATATGAAGAGTTTTAGATAAATCTACTACCTCTATATATAGCAAAGGTCCGTATATGAATTCTTGTGGAAATAAATTCTCACATTGGTTCTTAATCTTTTTTTTTTTTGCAATATATACATAAAAGTGGTCAAATTTCCATAGCAAACCACAAATTCTACTGCATATATAGTTGTGGAACCACCACAGGACCAAAAAAAATCTAAAAACCATGTGACCATTTGAAACATTGTTGGTCCTTGGTAGGACAGAAGAACTGTCCTTTGCGACAATAATTCATCCCTCACTTACAATTCCATAAAATAATTCACATTCTCAAACGCTATGATTTCATTTACAGCTATAGTTAAAGAAACTCGAACCCCCCCCCCCCCCCCCAACCCAACCCAACAAAAAAAAAAAAAAAAAAGAAAAAAGAAAAAGTGACCAATCCAGATGAAATTGATCAAGCCAAGAGCCAGAAATCCTTCTGTCTTTTAGTGGTTATGAGATATCCCCCACCTTTCTTGCTCTTCCTCCTCACCGCAATGGCCATGCAACTAGCATTTTGGACACAATACTCCGCCACACCGCCGCCACCGCCGCCGGCGGTCGCCACCCGGTTCCCGGCCCACATCAGCATAAGCCGCCACGTTACCGACCGTTTCTTCTGCCCTAGCACCAGCAGCGCCACCTCTTGCCTCTTCGCCTCCGCCACTACAGCAGGGCCTTTCTCTCTCCCTTCCACCACCGCAACCTCAACATGTACCTAGTTTACATAAATTCAACATTTTTAGTATAATTAAAAATATTTAATTTAAGTCATAACTACTGTTTAAAAAGCAAATTCATTACACAATTCAATCAATACGTCAATTAAATTAAAATCCCTCTTCCCTGATTGCTTCATGGAGTATTGTAAATGAATTTGAGCATGTAATTTTTTTATAAGAAATAAATAGGCAAATTTACTAAACCATCACGTAAAAGGTGTTACAATTATGATTTGATCTTTTGGTAAAAAAGTTATGTGTCAAATTAATTGAGCTATACTAGATTAATGATGGTATAATTACTACTTAGAATCCAAGCAATTGGGTAGTATTAGGACAAGAGCATTGACATATCTCTGCACAAGCAAAAATAAATGAAAAAAAGGTGGTTTGATTTAATTGAATGAGAAATTTGTACACACCTCAGGTCTTTTAAGTTGGCACAGACTCTTCATGCAAGCGAGGAGCTCAGAAATCCTTGGATTAATCACATCCCCTTTGATAGAATGCTCAGCTGCAAAAATAGTGAAAAAAAAACATGATTACGAAAAAGTACTAAGAGGGTGTTTGGATGAGCTTAAGGAGCTTAAGATGATAAAAAGTGTTTGGTAATTTTTTTTAAAAAAGGAAAAGAACTTATAAGATCTTAAAATAAAATAGTAGCATCATATAAGCTCTTTTAAAAAAAAGTACGGAGACCCCAAAATTATTTCTAAGATATTAACAAGCTCATTTATTTTTAATCATTTTAATTACAATATTGACATTACTAATATCTTATAAGCTATAAAATCTTATTTTATCCAAACACTTCGACAATTTATTTTAAAAATAAGATCTAACATCTTACTAACTCCAAAAATATCTTATAAGATGTAGGAGCTTATAAGACCTTTTAAATAAGTTTAGCCAAGCACCCTCTAAGTCTATGGATATATAATGAAAAAAATATGCAAAAGTTACCTTGTTTAGAAGTCTTATTAACATAGAGAAGTATCATCGTGTCATGATTTTGGACTGTATGACTAAGTGCCCATTGCACAGCATTTTTGGCTTCAATACTTGAATCAACCACGATCATAATTTTCCGGCCATTCATCGCACCGGATTTCTTACCACCACCACCGGAATCATCCCTCGCCCCATCGGAAAAACCTTCTTTCTTTTCTTGATCAGTAGAATTTGCAGTGTTTGGAGGAGACCGGACCCGAACTAGAGGCCTAATCCTGTTTAAGCAGAAATTAGGCATTTTAGGACCTATTCTACCCATTTCTTGTAATGGGACCTAAGTTCTAACTCCTATGAATAGATGGAACTGCAGCTCTTTGAAGAGGAGTTGGTAGTTATATAAAGAAGAAAGTTTATGAGGAAAAAGAAAGCAAATTTGGGCATTGCCTGTGGAATTTTGGCTAAGGCAGAAACTATAGTGTATGATGGCATGGGCCAGAGCTTCTTTCTCTTTTTCCTTCTTTTGTTGTCTAATGATTTTTCTTCTTGCTGCTTTTATTTTCTTTAGTGTTTTTGGGCCTACATTTGAACGTGCTTGTCATCAAAATAGTAGGGTCATGTTCTTCGCAAGAAAATGTAGGTCATTAGTTATAAACTAGTTAAGATTAATATATAGTTGATATTAAATATTTATAGTGTTCACTATAAAATTGATTATAGCCGAATTTGAAGCAGATGCTCACTATAATCAGTCTGTAACTTATAGTTATTTTTTTATATGTTACTTTTCCTACTAGTAATGCACAGCGAATTTGTTGCACTTGCAACGAACATGATAAGGGACTAATAGCTAATAATTTTTACTATTTGTTCTTTAAAAAATATTATTTTCTACAGAAAATTTGTAGCTATAAATTTATAGTTACAGACTTACAGATATTAAATTATTTCGTAACAGTTTTTCTATGACAAGATAGTTTTTTGGTAGTGCTTGTTCGACTGAAAAATCTGGAAATTCTAGAACAAGTAATTATAGTTTAGCTCCCCTTTAGTTTTAATAATTTTGTAATTAGAATGGGACTTAAGTTACTCATATTTAGCGTTTGAAAAGAATCCTACAATAATTAACAAACTTCAAGGAAAAGGAACTCATATTTGGACATAATTATTGAAATAATTGTCAAGTTGAAAAGGTGAAAAGACTTTGCAACAACTGTTATTAAATTACTTGGGTTTGGTGACGGTCGAGAAGAAGATTAATACTATGTTTGGATCAAGGAAAATGGTGAGGAAAAAGAGAAGGAAAATGTAAATGTGTAAATATCAAAGCACATAATTATATCATTTGAAGCATGAAAATAATTTTTCATCGCATTTTCACTTTAAAATTCAAGACCCAAACATAGGATAAGTCAGCATAATGATGGTATAGGATTATAATGATGATAAATCACCAAAGAAAGTAGTCAAATTAATGACTTACTGATTAGGAGGACTGTCACACAAATCAATTACTATGCAAGAGATGCCTTGAAAAATAATTTTTCTTTTTTCTACACCCCCCCCCCCCCCCCCCCCCCCCACCCCCCGGATTTTGCAAGAGAATATAAATAAACGAGGATGGTCCCTAGACAGTGTTTTTCAAACATTGATTTTTGATAATTACACAATTGGACCTAATTAGGATTGGGCCTAAAATTTAAATTGAACAGTGGTTCAACATTGGTCGCCCACAGAATTGGCCCATATGCTTCAAAAGTGATCAAGCCCTCCTCAGTTGGACTGACTTGATCAGATGTTGGCCCAATGAGGGTTCCATATGTGTGAGGATGAGCTTATTTGTTTTCCAAAAGATATAGACCTAGAAGCATTTGGTATGTTTGGTTTTGTTTTAAAATAAATAAATTATATTGTAAATATTAGATCAGTATCTTTTTATCTGGTCAATAAGATGAAGATGCAATTTTATATTAGTATTTTTGTATATGTATAATTATAATAAAAGATTATATATATAATGATTATATCTGTCTCGAAAAATGGTGGAAGAAGAGTATATTGCGATGTTTTGAAATTATTTTAAGTATTATAGTTAAGACATTCTAGGAAATATAAGATAACATGACCATTGTTGTGTTTGCCCTCATCTCCTCCTTTCAAATCATCTACTTCATTTAGGTATTTTAGATGTCTATTTTATAAACATGTCCATGAATTAGAGTACATAATGATGAAGTACAAATTGAAATAGAAGATTAAAATCGCTTCCCACCCATCGTTAACCCCCTTCTACATATATATAACATATATGTATATTTTTATTGAATTCTACATCAATCACAAAATAAATATAATTTACATATTATATGAATGTACATTGGCAAAACCCGATTCGAGGTAAAATTTTATTAGTATGACATAATTTGCATGAAACTATGAGCAATATAAAAGAGTCATAAAGCATGATCAGAAATTTACAAATACATAATGCCATATAGTAGCATACGCCATAAATTATACATTGATTGCGGTTACTATGTCAAGTTTGGAGGGACTATTATATTCCCTCAGCCATAGTACAGTCAAATTCAGCTGGACAAGTTTTCCAGACCCCACAAAATGCACTCATATAAACTAGTAATTATCATAAAGTTACAATAAAGATTAAACAGTGGCCAAACAGTTGAAAAAAGTCAGAGAAACTTATTCCCCAGCATTGCCAGCCAGTACAAACAGTCAATTATCGAGCAGCAAAGCACCCAAGATGACACGAGTAGAGTGAATCAAGGGTCAAATCAAGCTCATTGTTCCTTCTAGCCTCCATTGCTTCCCCTTGGAACCCACCTCTGCATCCAACAAATAATTAAGTTCCAAATTATTATATAACTATTCAAAACTTTGAATATGACATGCTTGTTTAGAATCTATTTAATTATAACTACACTTCCATTTTAAAACGTATTGATTTGACCCTAAAAAGGGGACCAATAACCACCTCTATATTCAACAAATAATTAAGTCCCGAATTATTATAACTATTCAAAACTTTGAATATGACATACTTGTTTAGAACATGTTTAATTATAATTATAAGTTTGTTTTAGAACGTATTGATTTGAGCCCATAAACGGGACCGAATATGTTGCTATAGACAGTTACCCGATGTTTAAGCAAGGAAGTTGAGGTGCCATCAAGAACGGAGGTGGCGGTGGGGGCGGCAGAGGCGGTGCGTGAGGGCCGTGATTTTGCTGCTCCCACTGTGGCTGATGTGCCATATCTTGCTCCTTCTCTTTGATCTGTGTTACAGAAGATGAATATGTGGATTTGAAGGATTAATGTAATTGAATGACGATATATGTAATATAATTAATGTTAGTCACCTGCTTTGTGAGCATGCTGTTTTGCTCTTGGATTGCCTTTTCCTGTCAAAAACCAAATTATGTATAGAAAAGAATTGTTTGGCTATAGATGACTAAGATAAAATTGAGTGTATAAGTAACCGGAAAAAAAAAAGTATGAAATACTAGTTGACGTAGGCATATCAAGAAACCAAAATAATTAGGGTTTAGGAAAAACTCAAGAAGACTACACATACACAAACATGCTTTTTTTTATTTATATACACGTATCAGGAATTTGTTAAATTCAAACTTTTAACATCACAATTTATATATGAGACTTATACTATTAGTCAAATTAAAGACAACTCGATACAGTTTATGTATAAGACTTATACTATTGAGTCAAATTAAAAACAAATCGATATAGATATATATATATATGTATCTGTATACATATATTTAATGGGATTCTCTTTTCTTGCTAGTGGGCTCCTCAAGAAATGAATTTTTCAGCCAGTAGGGGTATAAACACTCACCAAGAAATACTAAGATATATATATATATATAAATAAGTATGTATAGGCATGTGTGGGGGGGGGGGGTCTATGTTTTAAGGAACAAGGGATAAATGGTGAAGGGACAAACCTTTTGCTGCAGTTCGGAGATAGAATCATACAAGAGTTGATTCTAAATTGGCACAAGACAAGATTTGAGATTTCATTAGACACAATTAAGGGTAACTAATGAGACATTAATAATAATAATCAGAAAAGTTGGGAAAGAAATATATATGCATATTTATATGTATGTTATACTTTTCTTGTTCTGATGTTCTTAAGAGCAGTGTCAAGCTGTTGTTCCAGATTCTGAAGATCTTTGAGGCTCATGGAGTCAATATCTTCTCCCATGTAGTGCCTGATGAGGGGACAATTAGTTAAAAATAAATAAACACACACACACACACACGTGTGTGTGTATATATATATATATATATTATATTTGTCAATTCAACAATATCCATTTCTCTTGAATTAGTTTAGGTTTCTTTTACCTTTGATTTCTTTGCAAGAGATCAATTCTAGCCTTGAGTTTGCTGTATTCTAGGGTCCAATTAGCCTGCAAAACTCAAAGGTCAAACATGTTAGATTTATAAAATCATAGGCATTAGCATATATGAGAAACTATATATAAAATTAGTGATAAAAACTTAAAGCAATAATATAAAAATCATTCTATATCATTTCTACTTTTTAAATGACAATAATTTTTATCTTATCAAAATATAATTTAATAATGACATAAACCAGTATTTTAAGTTGTCATTATTGACATTGACAACTTAGACTTGTGACAAAATTTTCATGTCGCTAGGTTGTTTTATACATGTATCAGTAATTATCAATTGTGACAATTTAAATACAATTTTTGTTGTTACTAAATTTGTAAAAGTCAATATTTTAACAAAATAATTTTTTTTTCACTTAATATTGTTGTCATTGACTTTCTCTTTTAGTGTATTATATGTTATATTGGATTGTGGAAAGGAGGAGTACTTACAGGAGACTGAGGCTCATTAGCAACTAGCTGTCTTTCTGCAAATGAATATCTGTCATACTTCTCCAGGATCCTGTCCATGCTGCCATGCACCAAAAATCAATCAACTATATAATATTAGGACAGTTAAATCATGTACATGCACTCTATAGACAGTACGATATTGTCTATATCCACAGGTAAATAACAATAATAAATTAGGTACAAGAAAGGCATAGATTTGGAGAAGGGCAAAAAGTCTCATCTAGGTGCCCTAGAAAATAATTTTATCCATTTTTGTAATAAAATTTTGTGTTGTAAACAAAATTTACCTTGATCTCCCAAGATATGAATATCACAATTTTGCTTTAACTATTCTCTTTTCAAAGACACTAGTTGCCGTGGCATACTGTTCTTGCTTATATTCATCAATTATTTTGGCAACATGAGTGGGGAGGACAGATGTGGATTTTTTATGCATATAGTGGGAAAAGTGAGCTATGGATTACTTGTAGAATGTTTTTTGATAAATCAAATTTTGATATCTTAATGTGAAAATCATCGTTATATGATTGTAGAGAGCCCTTTTCTTATATAGTATATATCGAATTTATTGTTCACATCATTCTTTGACTCGAAAACTAATCGTCCGATCCATATATAACGCTTATGTGGCGCAGCCACCTCAAACTAACTGTAACCTTATACGATACTCTGCATAGCCAAAATGTATAAGAAAATAAAGTTGGCCTCTGCTAACTGATATAGATTTTAATCTAGTGATAAACGTTTGATCCTAACAATATAGATGATAATATTAACACTTTCAAGTGTTAGAGGAATAAAACTATTGAATCCCTTCATTCCTGGAAAACCTAGCTTGGGTACTTTGGTACTCTGGGAAGTTAATTTAGGATAAGTTCTCAAGATTCCCCAAAACATGCGGTTGTTCAACGACTTGAATGAGGATGTCCCAAAAACATTTATACCCCGGTGAGCATAAAAATAAATGTAGCACTGTATTTTTATGTGGGAATTGTTCACATGAGTTTTTAATCAAGAAATGAAAAGCCACGTTACATATACAGACAAAAAAATTATTGACATCAGTATCTCAGGAATTTTGAAATTACCAAAAACTCCTGATGCACATGTTTCATTTATATTCTAAATTACATGATTTTGATTCGTCTAATGATTAACTAATAATTAACTGACTTATGATGAACTAAATTTATTGCAAGACCCACGGAAAGACAAATATCATGAGATACTGTCTTGTAAATATCCTTATGATACTCGAATATATGATCAGAAATGAAAATTTATAAAAATGTATAATAAATAAGAAGTGTGAGAGTTTATAAAGTATGACCAACCCATCTTCTATCAACTTGAGACAACATCGATCTAATTATTAAGGACCTGTTCTTTTGGCTTCTCCCAAAAAACAAATTTTCAATACTCAAAAAACTTCACAAAACAATTTCAAAAAATTCTACACCCTAATTTTAATCATTACAAATATATATATATATATATATCACTTTCACCCTACAAAGCCAACAAAAAAATAACTGATTTGACATCAATAGTAAAATTTGTCTCCTCCAAAACACAAAAGAATAAATAACTCATTCTCAATTCATTTTTCATGTTTTTTCAAAAAAAAAAAAAAAAAAAAAAACACATGACACATTCTTCAAATTTTTTCTCAAGAATCTATTCTATCAAAATATTTTCTACAAAACATCCAAAAACCAAAAGAATAGGCCCTAACAAATTATTAATTATTTTTTTATCCACACACTGACACACACAAAGTAACATTGTGGCATGTGCGTAATGCTTGATTTTACTAGGAAATTGGTGAAATGATAATTGTTCAACTTCCACCCTCACATGCATAATAATGAAATAACTAATGTGGCTGTCCCTGGAAAACATCTATACACCAGTACATTCACACGTACTACACTGACACATATTACTCTCTCTCTCTACTAACATTACTTGTAGCTACCTATAATTCTGTAGAAAATTATAAGTCCTAGGAAACTTTTCTGTATATATAGCACATCTATGTTATTCTCGAACCACATTTACAGCTGTTGCAAATTCAACAATAATGGCATTACTTTGTATATCGTCTATTACATATATATATAATATAAATTTTAAAAGGAAAATAAAAGACAATAGTAAAAGAAGTGAAGAATAATAGTATAAAACCTTTTTTTTTTTTTTTCATTGACATTTTCTTTTAGTGCTACTATTGGATTTGTTTTAGTTACATAAAATGAAAAAGAAGGTAAAAATCAATAACATTGTTTTCACACTTATATACATGTGTGTGAGGTCTGATTTGAATTTTAACAAACTTTTAATATAGTGCTCCGATAAAATAAAACATCAATTTCGAAAACACTAAAATGTGGTGAGTTTGTTGAAAATCCAACCAAAGATATGTATGATACACCCATAACAAATTATATTTGTACAAGTTTATAATTCCTTTCATATTTTTCTTCACAATTACATAAAAGAATAATAACTAAAATAAAAGATGTTTTCTTGAAACTAAAAACCAAAATTCAAGCATCAAATTAATTTTCTTTTCTTTTATAACAAATCAAATGAAAACTAGTTTTATTTTGAAACAATCAAAATAACTTCACAATTTCAGATTGTTATCTGTTGATGATTCAAATAGTTGTAAAAAGAACACCATATTTAATTTTTCTGTCTTTCAACATGGATTCCCATCTTGTCAAGAAAGAACTGTGATGCTCTCAGTTCTCCTAATTCCCAGGACTCCCTGAGTCTTACCCCCACCCCACCCCCTCCAAAGAACAGACTGCAAAAACTTCTTTCTTCTCCAACAGTCAGAAAACGACAAAAGTAATGTTCAAATTTAGTACTAAGTTCAATTTCCAACATGTAAAAACAACGTTGTGACCTACAGAATCTAGAAAAACCCGTGTCAAGAACTGAAAGTCACACCAGGCCATGGGGGGAATTATGAGGTGATGTTTGAATATCATATCAGATGTCAGTTAAACCAACGGCATTACAAAAAAGACTATCCATATGTTCACTGGATAAAACACAAACTTAATTAATTACCAGAAAGTTCTTGATGATGATGATGATGGCCAAGAATGTCCTTCTCCTACATAGTTAAATTCTTATTTTTTTTCTAGACAGAAATTTCTGAAGAACAGACTGAACAGTATTTAGTACTCATAGCTCTCTAATGCATAAACATGGTGGAAACTTCATTATTCAGAGCCCAAGAAACAAAGATAAAAATTTATTTATGTCGTGCAAAAATCAGAGAAGGGCTCAGGTTTGAAGTTTGAACTCAGATATCAAATTTCTAATATGGAAATTCTTGAAAAATAAAAAAGGAAGAAAAACAAAAATCTTGCCCTCTACTGCTTAAACACAGTAGAAATTAAATAGGTCATATTCAGCAAAAAAAAGGAGTTGGAAATTATAAACAAGAATGAGTACTTGTAGTATGGTCTGGATCATAAAAATAGATGTTAATTTAAATATATATATGTTAATTTATATAATATATGTGTACATATATATATATATATAAATACTGAGATTTTGATTAAACAAAAGATCACAAGGGAAACAACAGAAATAATAAGACCTAAAACATGAAAAAAAATCATTGCAGGGAAGAAGAATCAAAATCTTGTTTCATCTGGGACATGTTCTTATGTATATATATAAGATATGGAAAATAAGCAAATCTGATGGAAAAGATCAAACTTTCATGAGATGAAAAACTCAGTCAGCACAAGAAAAAACCTGATACCTATGAAAACCTAGACAAAATATCACAAGTACGTCAAGGAAAAAACAGCACATAAAGACAAGCAAAATAATAAAAGAAAAAAGAAACAAGGAAACCCTACTTCATTTTCACAGAAAAAACAGCAGATCTTACATCGCAAAAAGATTAATTGCATAACTGCAAAAAAGGGTTCAAAAGAAACGAAAAGGGCAGCCAGACAACTCACCAAGAATCAGTAGAATACTCGAAGAGCTTCCCCTTATGGGAAAAAACAATCAAAGCCACTTCTGCATCGCAAAGCACAGAGATCTCATGGGCTTTCTTCAGCAAACCAGCTCTCCTCTTTGAGAAAGTCACCTGTCTGTTGATCTTGTTCTCTATCCTCTTCAGCTGTACTTTTCCTCTCCCCATTTTCCCCTTATTTTCTTCTCTCAGAAAAGAATTTCTCTCTTTCTTTTTTTTCCCCTTTGGTCCCCAAAGCCAAACCAAACCCCAATTTGCAGAAAAGAGCTAAAAATGGAAACCCTGAAATGTAGTGTGTTCTTTTAACCTACACAGATAAAGAAAGTGATTTCCCTTAGTTATTTCTCCCTTAGTTAAAAAAGTTAAGGTTGAGGGGTGGGTAGTGGGGAATTTATGTTTTTCACAGTTTTATTTCTTCTTTTTTGCCTTTCTTACTATTTTTCCCTTTTGGTGTAAATTTTTTTTTTTTTTGTCCCTTTATCAACAATCGCTGTCTGATAAAGCATGCACAATATTTGTGGGATGTGAAACGTGAAAACCAGCGCTGGGACAGGAAAAACCAGGTGGTGTTTTAAGGATGTGCTGTCGAGTTGGGATTGGCTGAAGGGGTTGTTGTCTGGTGGGTTCTTGGGGGTTCACAGTTCTTGAGGGGTGGGTAGGGGTCTGTGGTCCGATATATAAAAGGTTCTGATTGAGAGATAGATAGATATATATGTACGGGGCCTCGAATCTGTGTTGCTGTCTGTCTTTTCCCGTTACTGTGGACGGCGCGCACTCGAGCATACGACTTTTACCTGGGACTGTTCTAAGCTTTCTTGTGATAATTCTACGGTTTTTACAAATCGATCGAGGATGTAAATGTCATAAATAATATTTGCTCTATGTTCGGATTTTAGAATTTTAGCGTGAAGAATATGGGGGGCAAAAATCGCCCTTCAAATGATATAATTATGTGTCATAATATTTGCACTATGTATTTTCCTTTTTTTATTAACACTATTTTTTTTAATCCAAACATGGAATTAAGGGATAAGTAATGATATACTCTACTTATGTTTTATGAGCATTTAGGTAAAATAATGCTGAAAGACAAAATTATTTATTGGGATATGCCTCTGAACCCATTTAGATATATCATCGAGTTTAATGAATCCAATTCGATAAGAATACAATCAGTATAAATGTCAATAATTATAATAAAAAGAGAAATTAGATGACATTTATTTTTAATTAACTTAAGTACAAATGCCTCAAGATAAATATATTTTTGAAGTAGAAACCCACAATTTCATATTTTATAAAAATATACTTTTAATAGTTTGATGAGTCTTTCTAATTAAAGGATATTTTCCAATACTTTCTTTTATATTCTCGTGTCTACACCGGAACCCTAGTATTGCTCCAAAATATGGTCTCATTTAGAATAGTGATATGTTACTATTAACTTTTTTAATTATCACTCCTAAGGGTAATAATATAAATATACAATAAAGTTTTGGTTTTTAGTTGTCATTGAAAATTCTATCAAGTGGCATCTCACCTAACAATATAAGTTTCACACATAAAATTTGAGGTTGGGAGTTCGAATCTAATAAACACCCAACATACTTGTATAATTAAAAAAAAAAAAAAAAAACCCATGTTATGTAATTACTTATGTAATTAGCTCACAATACTACCATGTTATTAATGGCATATTTAGTTTCATAGTTTTTTATTATGGTCCCTTTAATTAGTTCAATTATTTAGAAAGTACGTACCTAACCTTTTTTTTCCTCAATAAAATTAATAAACTTTAATGCCATGTCTGCATCGAGGAAAAAAAATAAAAATATATTAAAAAATAAAGAACAAAATTATACTAAAATTTATAATAATATATATATATATTTTCTCATTAAAATTCAAATTTTAAGCATAAGGCAAAGGGCAGAAAAAAGCACACGATGTACGTAACCTAGTCCACCATTTTTAATGTCAATAAAAACGGTGGATATAGGAATTTCTACTGAATCAAATGCATATAGACGTGAATTTATCATTGCATAAAAATGCACTTTTAATATTCAACATTGGTCAGTCTTGGCATCTTACTCATTTGATGAAATTTAATTTATCCCTTCCCCACAAAGAATTTAACTATATAAACAATATTAAAAGCTGGTTGGGGCCACATTGTAAGATATGAATTATTGGCAACTAAAGGCAGTAAGAATTAATTTTCCTGCATTTAAAAAAAATGCCAAAAAAATATAGTCTGGTCCCACTGTTCCAAAGAGTTGGTACTTTTAATTTCCTTAATTTGTCTCACATTTCCTTTATTTTTAGTGTACTGTCTTTTTCAACAAATAGTGGTCACTATCAATCGGCTGGCCTTGTAGAGGGGCTTAATTAAGCATTTTGTCAAATTTCAGTGCACGAGAATTGATTTTGGAAAGAGAGAAATGAAGAGGAGGAATTATTGGTTCTTTTTAGGTAAGGGAAAATTAAAGATTAGAATTGCGTAGACATCAATGAAAGCACATACTCCGAAGGGATTTATCAATTGGTGCAAAAGAAGAAAACTAAGGGTTTGTTTGCTTGTAAATTGGGGTATTTTATCAAAAAAAATTGTCAAAATAATTTATGAGAAGTGGGGTTGGGGAATGTGATGGTTGTTTGTTTGTATTTTGGGTGGTAGGTAGAAAATGAAATGGAAAAAAATTATTTGTTTGTTTGTTTGTGTCTTAGGAGGGGATAAGATGTCAAATCAATAACTTTTTGGTTTGGTTGGTGGAGTGAAATCAATATTTTAAAAGTATTTATATATATGTATATATATAGATTAAATGAGTGGTAGTATGTGTATATATATGCAATGTGAAGGGAACATTTTATAACAAGTTGTATAGTATTAGGGAATGTTTTAGAGTGTGAATAGTAAGAGTATTTTGGGAAATGAATTTTGAATTTTGGGAGTGAGGTTGGGAACGTGTATTATTTGTTTATTTAAATTTTGGGAGTTGAAAAATATATTAAAAATTTGTAAACAAACAAGCCATATATAAGAGTTGTAAGGACTTTATCAATTGGTGCAAAAGAAGAAAACTAAGAGTTGTGATGACTTTTACAATTGGGATTGTAATTGATCATTTGGGTGGACTTAAATAAGGTACTATTTCAATTTAATCTGATTTTTTTTTAAAATTAAATATGAAATTTGACTTGAGTTTGATTTATATACAAATTGAGGTCGAGTAATTTGATATTTTTTGACATGATTTAGTATTTTGGTAGCTAGTTGAGTGAGGACGAAGCCAAACTTCGAATCTTCTCTTACGATTATAAGTGGACACCCGCTAATATGTGCTTTCATTCGCCATGTATAACACAAACCTCAAGCCAAACCCCGTTACAGTAGCTATTGAGGTGGGGAAAATGCCGTAGCTACTGCCACAACTCAACTAGTCTATCTTTCTTTACAGGAGGTACTAATCCATTTCATAAGAGAAAATCTGCAACCTCATAGTTCTCGTTCTTTTCCATCTAAAGGACCAAGGCAGATGTCTTTTCAAAGGCTGTTCTTCAATGAGGTTCAAAAGTCGATTCAGAAATCTCACAGATCTTGCATATCTTCCCTCAAGGGTGCCTTCAGGCATTAAAAGATGAGTTGTTGTTGTTGTTGTTGTTGTTGTTTGGTATGGTTTTGTTTTAATTTCTTAGTTTTATGGGTCAATGGAATTAATATTGACAATTACCATTTCTTAAAACAATGAAAATAACTTTTAAAATAGTTATCATGATATATCTTACTAAAAATTTGTAATTGAACACGGGCTACTAATCTTTTTAACCCTCAAATGAGCATGTACATATCCAGGGTCATTCGACTTTTAACTCCAAATCCCACATATATCATGTGACGACATTCAATTAATTGACCAATAAGAGGTAATTATTTAATTGAATGTGATTTAGACTTTAAATAGGTAAGCGAATATGTGAGGATAATTCTGTCATTTTAATATAAAAAGATACGATATGCATGCAAGGAATGATAAAAAGATAAATGTGGAGCTGCAGAAATTAATATTCAAATTATTGCATTAATTGATTTAATGCATTATATATGCAGTTCTTTCTTTGTTCGATTCATGTACTGAATACAACATTTAAAATCGTATCTTTGGAGAGGTTAGATTTTATTGCATCCGTTCAGAAATATTGAGCATCGAGTAACATCGAATTATTTAATTGGCTGTTTAAGCATTACATTAGCTGTTTAATAATTGGTCATAAATCATAATATATTAGACTATATTGTAGCCCGGTAGCATCTTTTATAATTATAACGCATTACATCTTAAATATATAATTGCATTTTGATTAGTCTTATATAGAATTTTTTAAGTGTTTTTTTAATTAAATTGTCACACTTCTTCACTAACAAAAAGACATGAATCAACTCTCTCAAGAATCCTTTGATCATTGCGTAATTTATAATAATTTCTTCCCTTATTGACGAATTAATTTTGTAGATTGTATGAAACTAACAAGATAATAATTAATATTCAAATTTTTGTTTACTTGATTAAAAAAAATGAAAATTTGAAATTATATAAAAACAGATACTCGAATCAAATTTTTATTTTTGATTTTTTGGCGGCTGATGCATATCCATACAAAGTCCATAAGAGAATAACAATCATTCAAACCCACAAGAGAATCCTTTAGGTCGACCAGACTAATACCATCTAGGGGTGGCAATCGAGCCGAGCTTAGAAAAAAATTTTGAGCTCGACCTCGACTCGATATGGCTTGAATTATCAAATAGGTTGTAAATAACTGTGAGCTTGCACCCAAGTTTGAGCTCGAGCTCGAAACAAAAAAAAAAAAAAGTAATATAATATATATTTATTAATAAAATAAAAAATAATATATAATTATATATCAGCTCGCGAACCTCGAGCCTAGATACAAATAATTTGAAATCGACTTAAAATAAAACTCGAACTCAATTCAACTTGACTCGAGTTCAAAACTCAAACTTGAGTCAAGCTAGCTCAAACTCAGCTCGTAAGGCTCACGAGTCGACTCAACACATTTGCACCCGGCCCTTAGTACCATCTCAAGATTTATATATTTTTTTTATACTTTTCTCTTATAAGTATCATATCTCCATTTATCTTGAACGTCTAGAAATTAACTCGAGGGAGACTCATATTTATTGTAACTTTTATCAGCCTCAATCAATTAATTTGCTTATGTTGATGGTAATTTTTTCCTTCTACACATAATCAAATTATCTGTGTCGGGAGAAGAACCACGTGGTGATAAATTGATAATTGGGGGTGGGGGCCACTTATATGTATAAATATGTGTCATAGAGTTGGTACTGCATAAAAATTTAATTGTCTGAGAGAGGGGACCAAATCTTTAATTAGAACTCTTCAATTACAGCCCAAATCTTTGACTTTATAACTTATTTTTTAAGAAAATAAAAGTGAAATGTACTAGATTTACCTAGTTAGGGTTGGCATGCACGATCACACTCTATTTATAATGTATCTCATTGATGTGCAAAACAAATAATGAAAATAGTCACGCAAGTGCATATAGTGCAACAAATAATAAAGTGAAAATAAGTTATGGAGTAAAAGAATAAAAAAACGTAGGCACATTATAATGTACCTAAGTTTCGATAATTGTCCCCCCCCCCCCAAACTAGCTAGTAATCATTAAATTAAATGTAAAAAAATCCAAGAAAATAAATCTAGTCGTGATAAAATAAAAATTAATTATGTACATGTCCTAGTAATGTACATATAAATTTGATTTTGTTGGTACTTCTCATTTTGTAATAATTTACAAAACAAAAGAATATTAACGATTAACAAATAAGTGATAAAGTGATCATTATCACTAATAACATTTATAAGTGATAATGATTTTTATTTATAAGTAATGAGGTGTTTTAAATAGTAATAATTTTTATTTTGTTACAATATGGTTTATAATGAGAAATTTATATTTTAAGTTTTCACTTTTAATAATTAGTAACAATTTAATAGTAATAAAAAATTATACTATAATTGTGATAAGATTTTCATTTACTATATATATGTCACTAATTATTAGTTGCAAAAATTTAAGTACAACTTTAGTCACTATTAAACTTGTAAAAATTATCATTATGACAAAATAATTTTTTTTGCACTTAATATATAATCAGTAACATTTTTCACATTGTTACGTAATATAGTGTCGACATTAATTTTTTTTTATATTGCCAAATAAATAATATTATTATATTTAAGAAAAACTTGTCTCAAGTTTTATTAGGTTGGACTTTGGAGATTTATTTGATCTTATATATATATATGTGTGTGTGTGTGTGTAACGACTCGATCAGACCTCTTTTTGGCATTAACCTTTTCTTACTTTATTAACATATATAGTGATATAATACTATAATAAAAAATAATACTTCAGAGTTTAGACATAATTATGATATACTATAAGAAAGAAGATTTAGTTTTCCTTTTATAACATGGCAAGACATATATGATAAAAAAAAAAAAAAAGATAATCATGCCCTTTGTTTCTATTAAAATATTATAAAATGATTGGTTCCAATTTTGGCAAATAAAAGTGTTACATTTCAAACCGGACCAAAAGAATTGGGGAGCTATCTTCGTCATCTAATTTTGATTGTATAAAAAACAACGGCTACTTTTTAATATATTCATATCGGCCAAGTACAAAGTCACAAGCAAAATCTCTTGGTCATGTAATTTATTATAAGTGGGGATGGAGTAGTCCTTTTTTGGTTAATTAAGACAGAATGTGACCCTAGGAACATATGTCATTCTCCAAATTGTTAAAGGGAAATTACACCCACAAGAGCAAATCAAGAATATTAATTAATATCTAATAATGGAATTCTTTGTATTTTTAGTAATGGATAAAAAGATGGAAAATTCTAGCACAGATTGAGTTTAGTCGAACTCAATCCAATCAGTGAATTAAATTTATTATGTAAATTACCGTTTCATTAATTGGGTTCGGCCAAATCAAGTTTAGACAACAAATTTCCTAAAAGCGAGTATGCAATATATGTATCAGTAATATTTGATGTTGCACAAAATCAGATTTAGGGTTCTTTTCGAAAATCGTTGAATATGGACCACTAATTTACTTGAGTTAAAAAATAAATCATTAAATATTTTTTTGTTACTGTTAATGTTGGTATTTATATTAACTGAGCTCTTAATCGGCTTGAGCCCACTAGGCTTAGGAAACCCATTTTAGGTGGCTTTAGTGATCATTCTGGCTAATCATATTGACTTTACTTATAAACCCCTAGAATTTTAAGTGCATAATAACATTTAATTACATTCGATATATATTGGGTTAGTTTAGTTTAAGAATTAAATTCTAGAAAGCTCTTTTTTTTATTTTTTTAGTAATTAATATTTAATATGTTGACATCAAATAAGACGGATCTTTTATATTACACTTATGGTAAATCATTTAATTAGATTTAGTTTTCGAGAATTGTTATTTCAATTATTTTTTTTCTTTTATTTGTTGCTTACAAACGTGTACGCACCTAATTATCGCTGGGGGTTGACTACTGACATAGTATTAAATGAATTTTTTTACATTTTTGAAATGTATAATCTTTTATTAATTTTTGCATGGAATTAAATGCCTAGGTGGCAAATAATGAATGCTATTTCCCAATCGTTATTGATGATTCGTTTGCAATCACTATCATGGGCCAATGACAATGTAAGTGGTGTTTACAGCAAGTGCAAGTTTAGGTCAATGACAAGAATACCCCTTCAAAGTAACAACTAGCCTCACTCAATCTTCTCAAAACTATATGATCACCTAGGTGTAGGGGTCTTCATCGGATAAATTCGATCCGATGACCCAGACGATCCAAACCAAATCAATCTAATTGGTTTGAGATGAGTCGAGTAATCAGATTGGGTAGGGTAAAATTCAATAAAACCTGATTACATTTGGTTTGGTTCTCAAATTTCATATTTGCTTACCCAATCAGATCAGACCCGATAATTTAATTAAAATAAATAATAATAATTTTTAAATTATGACTTTTGTTATTTATATTTATATTTAGTATTCAACTTAGATTTGAAATTGGGATTTTATAATATCAATTATGGCTTGTAGTAAAGAATGAGATAATTTATAACAATTATGACTTATGGTGTCCACGTGCAATGCTATGTGCTTTGGAGTTTTGATGAATATTTTGAGAATAATTTGATTATCTTGATAGGATTATACTATGCTAATATTGTTTATATAGGACATCTATTCAGTTTACTTTAGATACAGCTGGAGCTTGCCAATTATTTTCTAATTAAAAAAATAAAGAAACTGCAACTATTGTTTCTTCTTCTTCTTCTTCTCCTTCTTCTTCTTCTTCTTCTTCTTCTTCTTCTTCTTCTTCTTCTTCTTTTATTATTATTATTGGTTTTTCTTCTCCCTGAACCCGATTGCCCAAACCAAACCAACCCGATTTAGATCAAGTTGGTTTGTTTCGGTTCAAGAATTAAAATTTATAAAACCCGAACCAATCCAAATTTTTGCCTCAAACCAGAACCAATTCAACCCATGAACACCCCTACCTATGTGTGTATGTGTGTGTGTAACAATTTACCATCAATAATTTAGATACTCACTATGGAAAAAATTTTATAAAATTATTTTTGTAGTTATACCTATAAATTATAGGTACAAATTTTTATGGTAAATGTAATATATTTTGAATAACACGCAACAAAAAATATTAGCTATCAATTCATAACTATATATCTATAGTAACTACAATAAATCAATGATGTATTATATGTAGAAATAATTAATATATATATAAAAAAAATCATTAGCTACAAATTGATTGTTGCGAGGGTTAGTTATGAGAGTATCTGTTTCGATTCAATTGGGTTGATTTTATAGTTAAGGCTATGAATATTTAGCATCAATTATAGGTTAATTGTAACTAATGCCTTAATTTTTTATAATACTTGTATAACAGCTTGAACTAAAACTTGAATGATTAAAATTAATGAATAAACATTCAATATTTGATGATACATTATTTTTTTTAAGGGTATAATATATAAAAGAAGAATCTGAATTGATAAATTATTTTTTTTTATTCCTACATTTCTTATAAAACATGTAATGGTATATGTAAATTTTGCAAAATATACTCGAGAAAGGAGAAAAATAAGAGGAAAAAAAAAAGTAGGAACAGATGAGTAAATGGGAAATAGAGAGAAAAAAGATAGAAAGATGTTAGAAGGGAAAAAAAGTAAGAAAAAGGAGAGAAAATGGATAAGTGGAGCAACGGAGGAAGAAAGAAAAAAGAGGACAAGGAAAAAAAACCACAAGAAATAGAAAACAAAAGAAGAAAAGAAAAAGAAGAGGGAGAGAAATTAAGAGGAAAATATGAATAATAATCTATAAAATTGTTTTTTTTTTTTTCACCTTTAAACTCCAACTCCAGTAATCAATAATATTTTCTGTTTAAAAATTAAAAGCAACTCCAGCGTAATAAAAAAATCTAAGTAGGCATCAATAGTCCTAGAAGAATATTTATTTATTAGTTAGGCACTGGCTGGCTGATAGAATATCAATCAGTAAAAGCCCTAAAAAAAAAGTAACCTTTTCTCCCTCTTTCCACGAGGACTTTAAGAACCTAATAGTCCATCACTTGTAAAAAAGTAAAAAGAAAAAAATTGAATTATCAAATTGAATAAAAAAAATTAAATCTTGTTGCAAGAGCATTTCCAATGTAATATTTTTTGCTAAGTTTTTCTCACCCATTGTGCGGCCTAACCCATCACATTCTTCAATCCCACTATCAAAGATCAAAAAAGACTCAAAATACCCTCACAATTCATTTTCTATCTATTTCCCAATGTTTAATCTTCTCATTTTTTGTCCACCCTACTCAATCTATATATACACATACATAAATAAATTTAAAATATTAATTTCACCCTACCAACTTAATAAAAAAATTTATTAATGTGTCATCTTGTCCCCTCGCAAGATACAAACAAACAATTAAAGATTAAAATATACATATCTATACTACATATTTTTTTAACGAAAAAAAAGAAGAAGGATTTTACATTCACATAATGACCTTTGCCAAAAATAACTTTATAACTAGCCTTAACTCTCTTCTTCCACTATTGTACCCAAATTCCAGTATCTGTAACTCCCTTCTCCTTATGTATTCTTGCAAATTAATTGACGACTGATTTTATACGCATAGAAATAGTGTGTCACGACAACTAATATATCCAATAAAAATAACCAACAACTAATTTATGCACACGTAATCAACTTACTATGACAACAAGTATATGATCTAAGAGCAAACTTTCATATATTTTTTATATATAATGGCACCAAAATTGCATTCAAGAGAACCCATATCCAAAGTAGTTTGTTATAGGTTTCACCCATTGGTAGTACCCCAATTCTTGAGCATGAGAAAAGCTTTCAACCAGCACTCAACTAGTATATATTCCCCATCAATCAAGACCACTCAGATTCTCAAACTTCACAGGTGAACACCCACAAAAGGTGCCCTAAATCCAGGCCTCTTTCCTTTGTATTAATTCTTGAATATAAAACAAGAGACAAATGAGTAACTTAGTGGTAAATTTTCATCCGAACATATCAGCTCTAGATTCAAGTTTCACAAGAATAGTTGGACAATCAGCCATGATCCTTTAAAAAGTTTAAAAAAAAAAAAAAAATCCTCACGATATAATAAGTGCATAAAATTTTCAAGTACTTTTGGAGATACAAATGTTGGAACAAAGTAAATAAGATCAATTATTATATGGGCACTCAGTTTTTGAGGTTTCCACACATTGAAATCCCCAAGTCAACATCGGACCTATGCATATATAATATTAAAGTTTTCAATCCATAACATATCTTTATAACAATTATTGTAGTATTTTTCAGGCAATATGCACAGCCCAAACTTTAATGTTTTAGGTAGATCCTAAAGTTACTATATTAATTTCCTCACATAAAATTTTTGTCTTGAGGACTTTATTATGAATAGTCACTGCATCCATCCTGGCAACATCCCATCTGCATTTTCTGTTGATCCTGCTGCATTATTTGATGCCACAGAACTGTATCTGTTGGGGAGAATAGCATCATATATCATCATTTTTTCATCTACCAAGAATTTAATAAATAATATGTTCTTTTTTTTTTCTTTTTTTTTTGGATGTGGAAATATATTGCATACCGAATTTGTGCTGTGTTGTTGCAGTCAAGGGGCTCAAAGAACTGAGCAGGTGGTGGTGGCCAGGGTCTGTATGGTACTGTGTGTTCCCCATGTCTCCATGTTTCTTGTACTGATGAACTTGTCCCTTCAAGCTGCAAGAAAAGTTCACAATTAACTTGTCTAAATCTTACATAAATTTTCTGTTTTGTGACAATGGGAAAAGGCTAAATTAAGGCCCATCTTGCCCATAAGACAAGCATACAATGTCCAAATGCTTTAGAGTTTCATCATGCCACATTTGTATAAATATCCTAATCACAAGGTGCTAAATGTAGCATTTTGTGCCATATACTTAACATTTTTCTTTAAATTATTTGATTCCGACCAACGTAACCATTAGAAGGTTTTCATTGGAGTCAATCCAAACGGCTATAACTATATTTGGTTTTAAGTTTAGACTCAGAGTCCATTTCGATCATGTGAATTAAAATATTTGACCGATTGTACCTAAATTAGACATATCGAAGAAGCACGCTGTCATTTTGAAGTTATTGTATAGTTCCTTGGGTTATCTTAAGGTGTGATCTTGATGAGATTTCTTTATAATATCTATTTCCATATTCTTATTTTACCTAAGTATTTCTTGTCAGCAATTTACTAGGAATACATTTGGGATATATTGAGGGGATATATGATACCTTGCTCCTCAGGGCCCTATTAATTTCCATGAGACCTTTTTCCTGTAAGAACATTAGATGCATATCAGTTAGTTAACTACAATATTTTGTTTTGATTTTCCAAGAAAAGGCAATACTTTCCTCATAATGAAGCACATACCTTTTGTTGAAGACTAGAAAGCTGTTCAAACATGTTTTGAGTCTGGAAACATTTAAGACAGCCAATTTCATAAATCATGTAATAAAAAACCACCCAACAAAAAGATATACCATAATTTTAAAAGCTATAAATATAAAGGCAAATAAAAATATTTAATATATTAAAAATTAAAGGAGCCTTTTAAATTTTTAAAAATAAGTAAAGAATTCTAACTTTTGAAAAAAGAGTTTATATCATCCGAACATCTTATTCAGAAGCTTACTATAAGCGCTTTTAAAGAAAATTACCTACACTTTATAACATCTTATAGGTTCTCAAAGATTTTATAAAATGTTTTAAAAAGTTTATATCACCCAAACATGTTTTTAATTAGTTGATGGTGAATGATTCAGATAGTATGTGGGAAGAAAAATACAAAGCAGATACAACAGTGGTAACAACGACAATACTTGTTTCAATCTTATCTGCTTCAAAGACATATCTAACACATTCTCGAGTTGATCGAGTTCCTCTATGCCAATTTTTCCCAAGTCTTCTCCTAGAAGATGCCTAAGGAGATAATTAAAAAAAAAAACAAAAGTTTAATAAAATTATAATGCTTCATTTTCTTTTCTAATATAATGAATAGAATATTTTATCTACAAGAGATTATATAATTTGTGTATTTTTCTCTATTATTATGATCAAATCATACAAATGAACTCTCCACATTAATGATTACCTCTGAGATTGTTGTAGAGCCTCAACTCTTTCCTTGAGCTTTAAATACTCCTGGTACTTGTTCTGCTTAAACAATTCCACTAGACCTTAGTCTTATTTAATATATATTTATACTCTCATATTTTGTCAGAAGGGTATCATCTGGATCAATAAATTCATTGTCTCAATTTGCAAATAATAACATAATAAAGTTACCTGTATATTATTGGGAGATTGTTCAGCTTCAATTGGACCATAGCTGCTTCTATGATATCTCTCCAGTGTCTTGGTCATGCTAAAATTAAATAGAGGCATAGTATAGCAAAAATTAAACACCAAATAAATATAAGCATTCCTTCCTTCTTCTTTTTTAATTTTTTCTTTCTCTTTAGAAGGCTAAGGATAAATAATTTTTCATCTTTTTGTGCAAGACCATAAACATTGTTAAATATGTACGTATATGGTAGGAAAAATATGCTTGGTGATATGTTTGAGGAATTTAAGTTGGGGAGACAAAAGCATATATATCGTCATAAAATACCAAGTGATGATACTCAAATTTAAATCCATTCAAAGAAAAATTTCCCAAAAAAATGAGAAAAGAAATACATAAAACCATCTTTAAAGTTTTTTTTTTATTTTTTATATTTATATACACATACATCAGGAGTCCGTTAGTGTTGAACCCCTAACCTCTCACATTATATAAGAGACTTTTACCATTGGACTACATGTCACTCGCCAAACTATCTTTAACGGTTATTAATCAACGTAGATATTGATATTTTATACAAATAAAATCTCTATGCTTTATATTTACTTAATCGAGTGGAACCAAATAACATGATAAATAAATTATCACTAGTTACAATGAATAATAGATATATATATACATATATAATAAGAATTCTGTAGTGACATAAATATTATTACAAATTATTATGATTGTCACTATACATATATTATTAATAACGAAATTTATACGTAATTCTTATCACTAGTACACTTGTAAAAGTTATATATAACAAAATAAATATTCTTATCACTAAATATATGTAATTTTTAACAATTTTAATAGTGGTACTTTACATTTTGTCACCAACATGTATTTTTCTTGTGATGTACTCAAATTCCTCAAGCAATAACCAAGACACAAAATGGTGGAGAAATAAGCTTAACATACTCTTTTGAAACTATTGCCAATGTGAAACCAAATCACCATTAGAAACACACAGATACACACTAACAAACAAAAGACCTAATGTTAGCACTCCTTTGTCTTAACAAGCAAACTAAGATGTCAAGTATTCTGTGATCCAACGGCATAAGTCTTTCACATAATATGGGAAGTCAGGAGTTCGAGCTCTAACGGACTCTTGATGTGCGTGTGTATAAATAAATAAAAAAACAAGCAAACTAGGATTAAAAAAAAATGCAAACTAGTATATTCGTAAGTGGAAAATTGTGGGGTGGGGGTGGCGGCATCTATAATTCACAACAAATTAGAAATTTTTTACTTCAAATTTATGTTTTCTTACATGGAGTTAGAGTTCCAAACTCTTGTACATAATTTTCAGAGGTACTTAATTTGGGATAAATTAGGCGTAGCTACATTTTTATTGCATAACATTAATAAAATTAACATAGATTGAGAAAAGAGTGTGCTTTTAACTACTTAACATCTATAATATATGTGTGTGTGTGTGTGTGTGTGTGTGTGTTGAATTTGAAATACGATAAGGAAAAAATTAAAGAGATTTTTCCAATAACTAAAATGTAAAATTAAGTATAGATGATAATCAAATTTAGTAATATGGAGCTGTAAATGGCAAATAAAAGCATACATACAGAGTGACTTAATTGGCATATTTGTTTATAATAAAATATATATCAATTTGAAATAAGATCACTGGAAGACTAAAAGGAAATATTTTTCAATGATTGAATTGTAAAAATGTAAATATGAATCAAATTCAGTAACATGGTAATTAGGTTATGTAAAGTTTTTTGTTTTAAAAGAAATTTGGCAAATTGATTTTTTTTTTTTTTTGTAAAAATATAAAAGGCATATACAAGTAATACTAAAGAATATAATAAAGCAATTCTTCAAAATAATCAAAGATCTGTTAAAAACGAATATAAAAATTATTTATATTTGAAGTAAGATTTCAACTAATAAACCTTGCAATTAAGTTTGATTTATCAATTTGTCCATCTAATTAAACAACTAAAACTATCTAAGTAATATAAATCTCATAATTCATTCGAAAGAAGTTTTTAGAATATTTTCGAATTAAAAATTTTTAGAATATTTTTGAATTAAAAATTTTTAGAATACCTTATCAATCAGATATTACTAATAAAGAAAAATAGAGAATAAGTTATACGTTTAAATGAAACCCTAATAATTAAAAAGCACGATGAATTAGCGATTTTATCAAAATTAAATAGGTTAGACAAAGAAGACGAAAAATTATTTCATATATATTTCTCCAATTCATTGCCTTTTCTTATATGACATCATAAATTCCAAAAGAAAAAAACAATCCTGATATTATAAAAATGAAAAAAAAAAATAAAAAATAAAAGTGGCAATCTAAGATACGCACATATAGTTGCAGCTTTTTAGCCAGAAAGGCTAAAATAATAACTCTGTAACAAAAACAAGTAAAATTACAAACAGAAATTCTTTCCAGGTTTGGTTTTTTTTTTTTTTTTTTTTTTCCTTCTTTAAGTTGCTTAAAATTAGATGTTTGAAAAGAAAGTTAATCATAATATGTATTTTAATTGAAATATATATATATATATATATATTGAAGAAATTAGTATCAGTGTAATTATAGTGCAAAATCCTGATCATCAGTGTTAATAAGTTGAAAAAATATCAAAATTTGCAGCTCTTAGCCGCAATTATATATACTAATTAAAATTTATATAATCAGTTTTTTTTTTTAATATATACACCCACAGAAGAAAAGTTATTTCTACTCAGATCTCACCAACAATTTCAACATAACCAAATTCAAGGAGGGAAATTAAGATATAATCACATAAAAAACCATTAAAGAAATATACAGATTACTAGCATAGAAACCCCCAAAAAACCCAAAACCCCAGAAATTTTTTTTACAATATATAGATACAGATAGATATATACACATAGAAATACACACAGTGAGTGAGAAAAACACACCTAGAGCTGCTGCAGAACTCATAGAGCCTTCCTTTGTTGGAGAAGATGATGAGGGCAACCTCAGCATCACAAAGAACAGATAGTTCATAAGCCTTCTTCAGAAGCCCATTTCTTCTCTTGGAAAAAGTCACCTGTCTATTTATCTTGTTCTCAATTCTCTTCAGCTCCACTTTCCCTCTTCCCATAATTATATATATATGATATTTATTTATATATATATATATATATGTACTTTCAAGATCCTTATTATTTAAATCTGCACAAGGGTTTTTTTTTTTTTTTTTTAACAAACTATCAGAAGAAAAAACAGATCTTATTTTACTCATACACACATTTATGGGGTTTATAGCAGTCTTAAGTGTTTCTATTTTTTTCTTTCCCCCAATTTCCCTTCTTCTGCTGCTTCTGCTGCTGCTTTTGTAGGAAATGCTGATATTTAGTGGGGGCAGGTCTTAGGTTTCCTGATGTATGTAACTGTACAATAATATATATACATACATCTTTGTATACATATATGTACGTGAGTTTGTGTGTATATATAGATGCATATACATAAATGTAAATGAATTTCTTGCAACCTACTTTTTGCCCTTTTTTTTGGTTTTGCAGTATGGTTATTTGCAGAGAAGTTATGTGACATAAAAGGAAATGGAAAATATTTATATCTTTGTCCTAACCAAAATAATTACAAAGAAAAGAAAACTCTTAGGTTATGCTTGTTACATTTTGCCAAAACAATTTTGTTTTGCCAAAATATAACCAAACATACATCATTTTTCCCTCCAAAATACCAAATTAAGTATTCCCAAAATACCTCCTTTTATCTTTCATATCCTTAAAACTTCCCCATTTTCCAATATATATACATATATATATCATATACATATAATATATATTTTATTATTATTCTTACTTAAAAAAATTACTCAATTTCATTTTCACCCTTAAAACCCAACAAAAAAATATTGATTTGACTGCTACAATAAAAATTGTCTCCTCCTAAAATATAAACAAATATAACAAAACTCCCCAAAATAATTTTTCTAATTATTCCCCAAAATATAAACAAACATTCTTCACATTCCGCAATACAATTTCACATTCCCTAACTCCACTTCCAAAACGCATTCTTCCAAAATACATAATACAAAATATACAATCTATAACCTAACATTACCTTAATTTGTATATATTCTTTCTTAGTTAAAATTTAATCTTTTTGATATTTCTTTTGTATAACGAATTCCCTTGAGGGTCATCTTTTTCTTTTTCCTTTTCTTTTTTCTTTTTAACTATATAAAAGAAAATAAGCAATTCGTGCATATATCAAAGCACATACAAATATTTTAAACATCACATAAGTTTGAGGGAATCACTTCACCACACTTATGGGTCCTATTACATTTCTAAAGCACTAAAGAAGAGGTTTAATACTTTAATACTAAGTAAATTAAAGATGCAATTTGAACCCTAATATGAGGCCTAATGCAAATTAGGGCACCATTGAACCAACTATTATCTTAATTAGTCTTCAAAGTTATCTATGTATTGTGAGAATTGCCGTTCTTCATAGTTTGAATTCTCAATATCTAATTTCTTATGCTATTTCACTTATGAAATTAAACTATATTATCATGCACAAGTGTGAGAGGTAAAGTGTACATTTTAAATTTCCCATAGTGAATTCTCACGAACTCATATTTCGCGAGATTTTGCAATATTATATATGAATTTTCATAATCAACTTGTAAAAGTTTAAATTATGCACATTACTAATATGTATAGGAATAGAGTTAAGGTCATTTTCATAAATCAGTAAGTATTGGACATTTACTCTAGAAAGCGCTTTGTGTAGGATCAAAGCTTGAGTTGGAAGAATGATCCTTTAAATGTCTTTTTGATTTTAAGAGTTAGTTATGTTGTACTAGTTAAGTCTTTGATGGGCTTAGCCCTACATACTTAGGTTGCGGAGCACTTATTTTGAGTGGGCTTAACCCCTTTTTATTTAATTAATTTGACCTCTTATTAATTTTTATTTTTATAGTGTTATGATTTTAATTTACCATATTAAAATAAAAAAGAAAAAAAATCATAGATGTAACGAGGCATTACAATATATATATATATATATATGATGTTTGAAGCTCAACTTCCTCCAATGTTTTCAAGTTATGTATTTCACAAAAGCTTTTTCATTTTTCCAATGATATATATATATATATATATATATATATATTTGGTGTGTTGCATGTCTCATCTTTCGAATTTTTAATTTAAACATCATTTTTTTTACTACATTAGGAATGGGTAAAAGAAGAACATACTATGAAATTACATATCTCGGGGGCAAATTATATTGCAGCTATTTTTAATTTTTTTATTTCGCATTTACTTAATTTTTCTTAATTTTGAAATTATTTCATTGGCCAAAGAAGGACTAAAAATACCTGCTTTTTTATTTTGTCGCATATATGGCCCTAGTGATTTTCTGTACAATAATGCTATATTCAAACTTAAGTAACTAATATTGCGTTGTAGGAGAGTATGATATATCGGAAATTAGTAGTCCAAAAATAATACCGATTAAAATCAATTTCCTAAAACATATCTTTTAATTTGGACAAAAACTATTTATATTATATTAGATATAATTGACATGCAGATTAAAGTAATAATGCTCCCATCATTTAATATATACTGTATGTCATATACGAAAAATGTATTGGTATAATATAAACTGTAGTACTATTTAATTAAAAAAAATACACCAACAATTTCAAAATCTTAATATATATATATATATATATTGATCAACTCATAAATATTTAAAATAATTTTAATAAAAATAAATTAAATTGTTAATTGCCACAAAGTACCAATAAAATTGTTAATTTGAGATTGAAGATCGTTTGATTTTTATGGAGTAAACTGAGGGATCATATATCTACAATGTTGTGGTACATAAAGCAATCATTGGTGGCAATCCATCAAGAGTTGTTGAGACCAAATTCAAAAAATCCACCCTTTTTTATTTTTTTAAATTTTTAAATAAATCAGTCACATCTTCCTGAAAATCAATTTTTTTTCCCCATACAATAAGAATTTGGATTTTTTTTTTTCTCTTTTCTGTAGTACTAACCAAATTGTTGTGCTCTATTTTGTGGATGGAAAAGCCTCCGATTGTATTTTTCTCTTTTGTTATACTGCAAATATCAATGTATATATCATGTTTTAGTAGTTTCTTGGGATGGTATATATCCTCTCCTTTTTTAATATTTAATTAGCAAGTTCATGAATTATGAGGAACCAAAAAATGAAAATTGCACTAAATTAAAAAAAAAAATAGTGATATACCTCATCTAGATTTATTTGTTATTAATGTCAAACTTTTTTCATCAATGCTATATTTTGAAAATCATATAGTTTTGTACCATCACCAATAGGAATTTCTTTTTAGTTCTCATATCGATATATCTATCATATGTATATAAAATTAAATCTATATTGTACAATTCATGTTGTAGAATTCAATCAATAATCATAGTTATAAATTCAATTTAAAAAATTAAAATTAATTTTAGCATCATCTTATTTGATCCAACTCAATTCATTTGCACCTTTGACGACAAGTCAATATCCCACCGGACAAAAAAAAAATTGGAATCATAAAATTGTTATTTTTCGAACAAGAAATGATCTCACATTGATGAATTTATTCCTTTTGTCATTTCAAAATCCTTTTAGTTGTTCAATCAATGAGAGGTAAAGGGCCATATTCATAGGAAAAGGAAAGCATAAAATAGTTGTGGAGGGAAGGGGTGGGTTTTGAAGGTCCCAAAAATGGAAGGAGCATCTTCAAGTGGTCTATCTTAGCAATTGTCACTTCTAGCTAGCTAGACCCTTCTTTATTGCAAAAGCTTGAAAGGGGCATCTTATGAAAATGCTATGATAGAGTAAAATTGGACAAAAAATTTGAATTTTTTTTTCATTAGTATTATTATGATACCAACTATCTTATTTAATTTTCATCACACATTAATGAAAGTCGAGTATATCTTAACTTAATTTATGGACTACAATCCTTTATTCATTCATCGAGATACACTATAAAAAAATATAATATTAGTGACAAAATAATAAGTAACAAAATAAAAATTATCACTAATAACATGCATTGAGTGACAATAGCTTTTATCTTGTTATTAATGACAATTTTTAAGTGACAAGAATTTTCATCTTGTTACAAAACCACTCAATAGTGACAAAAATTAATGTTTTAAACTATCACCATTAACAATTAGTGATACCCCTATGGTGACAACTTAGTGATAATTTTTCTAGTTACTATAATTTGTGACAAGATTTTTATTGTTACCGTAGGTGTGTCACTAATTATCTATGGTGACAACTTTAATACTATTCTTCTCACTATTTAGTTTGTAAAAATCATTAAGATGACAAAATTAAATTTTTTGTCACTTAATATGCATAATTAGTGATAACTTTTGCATTGTCACTTACTATTTTGCCACTAATTTATCTTTTTCTTATAGTTGTATTTTTTTCATAATAAAATTCTCTATCATAATAGAATTAAGTATTTTATGTCTAACGACGAATTTAAATATCACCCTCTAAAATTACTTTTTTTTTTTTCCCCTTTTAACTCTTCTTGTTACCACTAGACATTGAGGATAGTGTTCCAAACAGCTAGCTGCCAGACCCATCTCTAAATTGAAAATAAATGCTTGCAACTTATATATGTATAGTTAAGTCCCATCTAAAGTTCCTCATCAAACATAACTTTATAATTCCTCTAAGTCAAAATATTGATTGTTCTCGACCACATCCCCTTAAACCAACACCTCAAAGCCCAACATAACTTACAAGGAAAAAAATTAATAACAAAACAATAAATAACAATATAAAAATTGCCATTAGTATATAAATTAAGTAATTAAAATTTTATTTTATAGTCATAATAATTTTTACAAATTTAATATTAATAAAGATAGTGTTTAAGATGTCTCTAGTGATAATTAATAATATATTAGTGACGATACAATGAAAATCTTGTCACAGGTTATTGTGATAATTTTTATTGTCAATACACGTGTTACTAATTGTCAATGATTAATGACGACTTAACATTAATTTTTATCACTATTAAACCATACTGTGACAAACAAAATTTGCTATCAATTAAAAAGTATCATTAGTGATAAAATAAAAGTTATTCTCTACTAAAAATTAATATTCGCTCCGAAATAATTGCTATGAAATTAATTTCATGCCTATAGCTACAATTTTTTTAAATTACAAGCAACAAAAAAGATTAGTTATCAATTTATGATCTTGTACATTTGAAATTTAACATATTAGTTACGCATCATTCATAGAAAAACTAATATATATATATATATATATATAAGGAAAAGAATAATCATCAACTACAAATTGGCCGTAGCGAAGGTTGGTTATGAGAACATCTACTTCAAATTTAGTTTTAATAATTTCATAGCTGAAACTATGAACCTTTAACATCAACTACGAATTAACCGTAGCCAATACCCTAATGTTTTTGTGGTGATCATTGTCACTTACAATTTTTATATTTTCACTTTTCTGTTACTAATATTATGTTATTTTTATAGCAACTTGTTAATCATAATATTTATTAAATTCAAAATTTTATTTTTAATACCAAAAGGAGTGTATATATCATATATATTGGAATTAATCGCACGTAGTTTCCACACACATATCTATATATATATATATATAGAGAAAGAGGAGATTCTTGTATATAATGAGAGGCTACTATCTTAAAAGTTATAATTAGAGCCATGCAGGGTTGAAGGAAGGCAAAACTATGGGGTTGGGGGGGAGGAACCCTAGAGTAGGGAAATAATGAACTGCAAGCATAGTGTCACTTTGTATAAAGAGATTGTGAATTCTCGGACATCAAAGAACGCTGGACACTCTGAACCCACGTCGATTACTGCTCCCATAAATCGACATGAGAGACATAAAGTACTGTGGGCGTGCCGACTTATTATTGGCTCTCTTCTTCTTTCTTTCTTTTTTTCTTGACCTTTTACAGTTTAGGTATTAGGGTTTAGGTGTGCTTTCATAAACTAATAGCACAGTTATATTTTTATTTTAATTGATTTTTTTATTTTAATTGATCTCTTGAAATTTAATTAAAATATTAACAGGGGAAATGTATAGGCTTTGTTTGTTTGTGAATTGGGGCATCTTGCCAAAATAATTTTTGGGAAGTAAGATTGGGGAATGTGATGGTTGTTTGTTTGTGTTTTGGATGGTAGATAGAAAACGAATTGGGAGAAAATTGTTTGTTTGTTTATATTTTTGTTTTGGATGGTAGATAGAAAATAAATTGGGAGAAAATTATTTGTTTGTTTGTATTTTTGTTTTGGATGGTAGATAGAAAACGAATTGAGAGAAAATTGTTTGTTTGTTTGTATTTTGGGAGGGAACAAAAAGTTACGTCAATAACTTTTTTGTTGGATTGGTGGGTTGAAATGGATATTTTAAAAGTATTTATATATATGTATATAGAGATTGAATGAGTGATAGTATGTGTATATATATGTAATATAAAGAGAACAATTTATGACAAGTTGTTTGTATTGAGGAATATATTAGAGTGTGAACAGTAAAGGTATTTTGGAGAATAAATTTTGTATTTTGAGAGTGGGATTGAGTATTATTTGTTTGTTTAAATTTTGAGATTGGAAAATATATTGGGAATGTGAAAACAAACAAGCACATAGGTTTTATCAATCAGCACCAAGATTTTTTCTCAACTTACTTCCATTACTTAAAGATTAAGGGCCCGTTTGGTTTTATTTTCATTCACATTTTTTATTTCCATTAATTTCAAATTTTGAAAAAGTAGGTAATGAAAACGAGTTGAAAATGAGTTTGCATTTAGATATATTATTGAAAAAGTAATGATTATGTTGGGTTTAGTAGGTTATATATGGGGAAAAAATAGAAATAATGATAATAGAAAGATAAGATATATGCCTTATTGGAGAATACATTTGAAGAACGAAAATGAAAAGATGTCAAAAGTGATATATTTGAATTTTCAAATAGTAAAAAAATGTGAAAATTGG
This sequence comes from Jacaranda mimosifolia, assembly GCA_018894105.1. NCBI lineage: Eukaryota > Viridiplantae > Streptophyta > Magnoliopsida > Lamiales > Bignoniaceae > Jacaranda > Jacaranda mimosifolia. Next base: position 21,714,256 of record CM032134.1, on the reverse strand, counting down.
ATTTGAGAATAAGAACAAATGGGCCGTTAGATGCTGGAATTAAGTCAAAATAATTTGATGATTTCCAATTGTTAACAAGGAGGCAAAATTAATTAATTTGGAGTTTGGACAAAGCTGAGCCAATTAATATTGCCATTATTTAAGATTAGCTATGATTGTTATTACATATACTTCAATTTTGGCATGAATTTTAGCTAGGCATAATTAATATAGAAATTAATTAATTAGGTAGCCAGTTAAAAACCATAAAAGAGCCAGCTTTGGCCAACTGATTTCATGAATTAATAAGAATTTTAAAAGATATTGTCAAAGCATCAACCTTACATTAATATTAAATTATTAAACAAATTAAAATGTTCCTTTAATTTAGATAATCTTTTTTTTTTTTAGAGAGAGCATTACATGTGACGAATTTTTATCCTTTCAACAAATCAATATTTTTCTATTCTCAAATCAAATAAATCAAAGTATAAATTACACACGAGGCACATAAGATGCACAATGCACTCATTTCAAGTCGAACACAAGACCCCCACATAATATGAGAGACGGATGCCACTTGGACTACAAGTCATTAGGCCTTTAATTTAGATATTCTACGAACATAAATTTTGTCTCTAAATTTCCAATTTTGTTTTCAAACCCATCTCTCATTATGTCATTATTTTGCTATAGCTTTTTGAATTTTATTCCATTTATCAAATTGTGAACAATGAGATACAAATACATTGGAATCCACATTTGATCTATTTCATTTTGAGATAAATTTGAATTAAATTTCATAATTATCTCTAAAAGTCTATTCTCTTTTATTAATAATTTCGTGAGAAATGTATCTGTACATTGGTCACATTACAACTACCTATTAATCTTAATAAATCGTAAAGACAAAAGTCTCCATCATCTTATAATTCAAAATAATGTAAAGAATATTTTCTCCCATTTCCATTTTTGTAATATTTTCCAAGCAATGTTGGGAATAATAATGTTAAATGTGTATCTCGTTGTCAAGAAGTTATGTATAGATCTAAACCCTTATAAAAACCTAATTTGGAAAAATAAATTCATCCATCACTTGGTAATTAAGTTAACTTTTATAAATTTTCATGCACTAATTCGTTATTAATGCATGACTTAAAAATAATTGTTTACTAAAGTTACAACTAAGTCCTTTTTATGATCTTAGTTTAGGTTAATAATTACCTACACAGCTAACAAAATTCATAACCTAGTTTGGATCGACACAATTTCTTTATTTAAACATTTTTTTACTAAATGAGGACCATAAAAATTGGAGTTTATCTTTACATCCACATAAAATATATATATATAGCCTTAATATTATGTCTTACCTTTATGCACAAGTTGAGGAAACTAGAGTGCATTTGATCATTAATTGCCCAAGAATATAATTGGCTCCAAACTATAAACCACAATAATTTTCTTCATCATCCCTAGTCATTTGTAGTATTTAGGCAATTTCATTCTTACATAGGGCAAAACCTAACAATATCTGCAAAATATTTTGTTCTTTTTTTCTACTTGAGAGGATCTTAAAGAGAAGGATTTTGTTCTCACTAAGCTAAAATAACATGGCGATATATGTCTATAATAAATCAAGTCATTTTCGCAAAAATATTTTATTTTCTGTGATGGAAAAAGCTTGACGGAGCAGTACTACGCACGAAGATAGAAGGCCCATCAATTTTGAAACTTTTCCTTCCAAATAGTACATAATTTTCAAGAAATACGAATAAAGTTTCAAGAAACCAAACTTCACAATATTTATCATATTGGGGCCCCAAAAAAATAATAATTGGTAAGTTGACCCCACTTTTCACTTCATTAGGGCAGACTTGCTTTTATATTTTTTAATACTACCTAACTAATAATAATAATAGGCAGCATACCATAAAGACTATCTAACTGGGTAGCTAGCTAGGACTACCCCTCTCTATTCAGAGTTACTTAATGGGATCTCTTTTCCTATGTTGAAAAAAGTGAATGCATATATCATATATAACATTGGGAAATAAATAGCACACATCCATTATTTACTCATTGAACAAGATTTATCTAGAAGTCCAATTAATGTTAGACATTAGGCTTAAATTAATTTCGACAATGCAATTTTGTAACTTCATTCTAAATATTTTAGTTAGGGATGATATACATATATATTTACATTATATCCAGACTATCCACCAGTCAACTGATGTAGTGAAACTATCCTTATATATATATATATATGTATGTATGTATTTGGGATGTGCAAGGGGTCAAACCCGAATGACCCCAAATGCATGTATGATTGTAAATAAAAATTTAAATAAAAAAATTCAAACTCTTGTTTAGGGTTAACTATGAAAAATTGGCTTTTGGCTTTTGTTTTTTTTTTTTTTTCCTTCTAATCTCGAAACTCTGAGCGTCAAATTTGATCACGTTGAAAGTTCATTCTTACAAGTTGATTAAGTGAACCACCTCAAGAAAGAAAACACGTCAGGCTTAAATTAATATAATTAGATTACTAATTAATCTTCTAGGGGGCCCTTATATATCGCGATTAGTATTTTAATGGACCTTTTAATTAATTCAAAAGCTAGTTTTTTTTTTTGTTAGAACAGGTTGAGTCTCTAATTAATTAATGAAAAGATCGAAAATAAGATTGTCTAATAACTGCAAGGAACAATATCGATTCACAATTAATGATAAAAGTCAATACCTAAATCACTATTTTGAGCCAGAAAATCTTTATTAAGTAAAATCCGTTTATGGTTGAATCGTACTGATAAGGCAAAGCTTCTACTTTTGTTTGCAATATGATGATTCGGCCTATTGGGCATTTCTAGGCACAAAAGGTCACAAAGTATTTGTATTGGGCTCTCTACACTTAGCTGATAACAGGCCCACGAATATGGCCCTATATGACTGCAATTTTGGTGGCAGGATTTAGGGTTGTCAATCTGTTGAATTCGAATCATAATACTAATTTAATTTAAATCTAGACAATACTATGTAGGATCTAAGGCTATCAATAAATTGAATTTTAATCTGAATTCAATTCGAATTTTAAGATTTTTAATCGATTAAAATATTCGATGAATCAAATCAAATTATAAATATTTATAATTCAAAATAATTGAATCGGATATAATATTAAGCAATCTGTTCCATTAAAAATCTGAATTCGAACTTTAATAATTTTTTATTAAATTAATATTTTTATTTATAATATTAATAAAAATTTTAAACTCAAATCTTTATATTACGTTGGCCTAATGTCTATATTATGCTGTTGATATTGAGCGTTAATCTAAAAATAAGTGGCATACTAAAAAAATATTAAATATAATAATGTATAATAGCTTACCTATGTATTAATATAATATTATATAAGGGTTTAATATTCAAATATTTAACTTTTAGGCCAATATATGATAAAAAATTATTAAAAATTAAAATATGACGTAAATTTATTTTATAAATATAATATTTTCATACAATGCAAAAGGAAAAAATATATATGTGAAATCGAGTCGAATTTTTTTACCTGGTTTCGAATATCCATTGGATTCGAATATAATACTAACTAATAAAGATCCTATAAGATATTGGATCAGATTTGGATATCAATTTTAATATTTGAATTCGAATTTGGATTAGAATATGACTAATCCGATCCAAATTCGACTCATTAACAGCCCTAATATTACGAAGTAACTTATTTTTTTAAAATTTATTCTTATATTTTAATAATAAGTAACTCTAAAAATTATTGAATTATTTAAGTAGGGTTTTTATTTGTTGTCGACTCTTCTATATATTAGAACCGAATATAATATGGGTCGCTTTCATGAAAAAAATTAAAATATTTCATTTTTGTGGAAAAATGCAATCTTTTCCAATCGAAAAAGAACTATGAAGACACAATACCAATAATAGGAATTTTCTTTCTAAATATCTCTGTCTTTTTCTCTGCAAAATATCCAATCAAGAAATTTAGGATTTTCAATGACAATGAAGTTTGGGTGAGTGTATTTTTATTCTTTTAAAATATCCTAAAAATGAGGGGTTTTTTTTTTAAATTACTTTTATCATATGTATATATATACATATAATCGTTGTATTAATTTAAGTGTGTATTTTACATATCTCAATTATTACTAAAATAATAAAAATACATATATATTTATATCTTTCAATTATTAATATATATCTCTCTATATCTTAATTATTTTAATATCTATAAAAATTTAGTGTGGTATCACTAGTAAGTTTTATATAAAAAAGACATTTATATTAGAAAATATATATATAAAAAGGTTAATCTAAATACATTTTCTTCAAATCTCAATTATTTCCAACAGTTCACTCATACATTTTTCCATTTCCATACATTCTCCACAAAGTAAGGAAAATAATGTTAAGCATTGTGTCATCTTCTATAGATCGACTCAAACTCGAACTGTAATTTAATTATTTATTAACAGCTATAGCTCGCGAGCCTGCTAACATGCATTTATATATTTTCAAATGTGTTCTCATATTTTAATTAAATACTTTATTTTTTATTTAATATTAGAATTGTTTGAATATAAAATGTATTCATCGAATTGAAATCGAACTATTTTTCCTTATTTCAAGTTATTAATAAAAATTTCACTAAACTTAAGTTGGAGCCTTTGTATGGGATAAGGTAGGGCTTTTATTTGTAAATAATCAAGAAAAAAGATATACTATATATAATCCATTGCCATAAAGGGATTATCTTTGAAATTTTTTAAATATACTTTTGTAAAGGCACTTTTAGTGTACAATGTAATTCCACGTAAGTCTTTGAAAATATTGGAGTTGGGTATGATGTACAATGGAGATGGGACCTCGTGCTTCCTTTATTGTGTTAAGAGTTTTAGGCAACATTTGGTTACATTTTGTAGTAGCTTAGGAAAAAATATTTTGGATAAAGATTATATCAAAAAAAATAGAAATATATTTTAAATTTATTTTTGGATGGAGAGGAGAAGGCAGAGAAGAAAACGTTCTTCGCACAAATTTTTTTTTCTTTTTTATTTTTTTGGTTGCCTATCATAGTGAGGAAAAAGGCAGAATGCAACTAGCTAGTAGACGACACCGAAGAGGATTGTCGAAGCATAGATACAAATTCTACCACAATATGATATCTCTCATTGAGAAAGTACTATCGTATCTTTTATTACATATATATTATTTTTATACAACTTCTCATTTGATTAGTAATATTATATGGAAAATATTTCATATTTTATGTTGTTATTATATTGTAATGATAGAACTATATATATATATATATATATTAAGATAATGAATAAAAAATATAAATTTTTATTTTCTAATCTCAAAAATATTTTAAGAAGAGAATATGTGTTTTAAAGGAAAAAGTATACGTTTGAAAATAATCGTTACAAAGAATACGAGAAATAGCATTAATTATCATGCAGACATGTACGATTTTACAAAACTCACTTAAACAAGTATTGAAGAATTTTCCGGTACTATTTTTTTAATTTTTGAAAAAATAGAATTAGAGTTGAGATGGCAACTTCATATGTCAAAATCTTTAGCAAGAAAATTTTCTAGACAAGAATATGATATATAGTAACATTTGAGCATTCCAATGTAATGGATCACCTTCTTTAAGCTTTTAATTAGGTAGAGGCTAAAGAATTAAATTCAGAATTTTAGCTTATTTAGTTGAAATATTGACAATTTATAAGCAACATTTTGAAATAATTTTTGACTTATTAATTTGTGATGCATTTTTCATGCAAGTTCGATAGAACTTCTCAACTTGATTCAAAATTCAAAACAATATGCAGTTGAGCCTAGCTAGACATTAATTATAATTAATTTGACCTTAATGCAAAGTCAAGATTAAATATAGCTTCTAGTTCAACTTTAATTAGTTTATTTATGGTTCTACTTAGATAGGAGACGACTTTTGGGTAGCTAGCTATGTGTATGTGTACCTTAGCACGACCCAAATTTAATTAATAGCACGTTGAATATATATGGCAATATTTAATCATTAATTTAAGGTTTTATAATATCACCGTCCTTCGACTTGAAATAAAGTTTTGAAATCATTATCTTATTGTAATGTTACCGTTTCAATACATGTTTTAACGACTAATTTATCTTAATTTTCATGTTTACAATATTTGCTCCATTATTTTTATTTTTTTTTCATTTTTCCATAATTTATGTTGTTGATTGACAAGAATTGAATGCTAATAAGAATTTATAAGTGATATGAAAAAATAAAACTCTAAGGGTAAAAAAGTAAAAATTAAATAAATGAATAAATAAGAAAAATTTCAGTGAACCCAACAAGTTAAACCCACTAAGATGGACATCACCCAAATGTGTTGAAGCTTATTAAGTACTTAGTCATTATAAATACCAACTTTCAAAGTCAAGAAGGAAACATCGAATCATTTTGACGAAAAATCCCGAGCTTTGTCTCTAGGCTTCGGTTCCAAGAGCAAAAGCCCACTTCATTTTGCTAACTATCCACAAAGTCTCCAACTCCATTTCCATCCAATATCAATAATAATCTAGAAAAAAATAAGTCGTAATTTAATTTAATAACTCTATATGTTCTTATATAATCATGTTATAAACACATATATGACTTGAGTATAGTTACACATATAATATGTAAATCTACCAAGAAGCTTATCATGCCGTCTGATTTGGAGGGCGTTTGGCTAACTTAATTGTCTAAAAGATTTTACAAATTTCTAAATCTTATAAGTCGTTTTAGAACTTAAAAGACGTCAAATCCTATTATAAATAAACTCTTGAAGTTTTTGAATGAAATAAAATTTTGAAACTTATAAAATGTTAGCAATGAGCAATATGTAATTATATGATTAAGATTAATTTTTTTTTAATTTTAAAAATAAATTAGTAACTCTTTATTTTTCTAAAAAAAATTATTTATAAGATCTCAATATCTTATTTTAAAAATTTTATAAACATATATTTTTTAAATATTTTATCAAACACTTTATAATATCTTATAAACTAACTTCTAACATCCTTTTATTAATTGGACCGGTGACAGCAACCATTTAAAGGTACACCTCCCTTAACCTAGTGTACTCTATGGGCCATGGGCAAGATTGGGAGACATGTTTGGATACACTGTGTCCCTTAGCCATGGCCATTTGTACCATTGGTGGCACATTTGAGAACAAATTAAAATCTTGGTAAAGTGTTGTTTGGGATTCTCTTTTCCCCTGGTTCACAATTCTTTATCAATCAACTGACAAGAAGTCCCAAAGTATCATCTTTTGCTTTGTCATGTGAGAAGGGCACAGGACCTAAGACATAGAGCAACAGATGGGACTCATGGGAAAGCAATGGCCATGGAACTTAACTTTAAATGCATGGTGCAAAGAAAAAGAAAGCAACCAAACATGTCATATGTATCCAAACAAGATTAGCATTGGGTATAGGTAAAAGAAGAAGACATTAACTAGGGTGGCATAATTACAGGATGACGACACGTGTCCGACTACCATTGGCCAGTCAAATGATCATCTCAACTGGTCACAGCTGGGCCAAATTGTTGCATGTGGACCAAAATATGTATGGCTTATAACAAATTTGTATGTGGGCTTTTAGTGGACCTTATATTTGCCTAATCTTCTAATCAAGTTGACTAATTAAGGATTTGATGAGGCCCGGATAGGTATAATTTATCCAGCTATGTTGTTAAGAGAAGTGGCTTTTGTGTTGTTGATCCTCTAGCTAGGGTAGATGGCTCCACATAAATTGAAGTATAGTACTCTAGCACATGTCTTGTGGTGCTAGATGGCTGCAAGATTTTATTTTGAGTGACAGAATTCAGTATGTTGAGTCGTTTTTCATAATATTTTATTATAGTTGACTTACGAATTGAATAATGTTGTACGAAATAGTGAGTTTATGGTTTTAGCCACAATCTCAATTGACTTGAAATTGCCCTGCTAAATCTCTCATTTACTATATTTAAAAATGCTCGAACTAGATAAAACTATTCGATAATTAGCTAAAGTTAAAAGTCTGACTCAAAATTATTTGGACTACCTAGAAAAAAATGATCCATGTACTTCTCTAAGCAAATTGCCCTATAGTATTGGTAAACACAAAGATTTGCATGTTGATTGACTTAATACAGATCATTTATTTTAATACGTGTTAGATGTGTTATTGTTAGATTTATTATCCCCATCATCCTTTGATTTGAGGACTAACCGCCCAACTCATGATGCTTATAGAGCGCAGCCACCTCAAGCCGACCGTAGCCTTATACGGTGTTTTTGCTGCCAAATATATAAGGAGATAAAGTTACACTTCTGATAACAGCTATAGCTTTTAATGTAATGATAAGCACTTAATCCTAATAGTTACCTTAAAAACAACTAATTGTAGAATATTACATAAACTGATGTGTATTTATAAAGTAGAATAAAAGATAAAATACTTGTTGAAATTAAATATTTTAAATGATTATAGCACATATTTCCTAACATCTATGTACATGATAACGACTTGGATATGGGACCATGCACTTATGATATATCAAATAAGATGTGAATAAGCTATCAAAAAGAAAGAAATAAAATAAAATAAGACGTGGTAATACCATGTCGAAAGTGGGAGTAGAGTATATGCAAACTGCAGAAGGTACACCTGAAGCGCACTTTGGGACTATAACGACAAAGGGCTTGTGATGTGAAAAGAAGCCAATCGCTTTCACCATATATTCTTGATAAGAATTTGACAATTTAATTTCAATGTGTAATAATAAAATAAAATAAAATAAAATAATAACGTATATCATAGGGTTCCTATAAAAAAATATATTATAGGGTAATTAATTTAATTTTTTATTTTAATTTATCAAGATAATTACATTTCATACTATTAAAAAGTTAAGTATCTGCTATAAAATTTTGTAACAAAATTAATTTCGTAACTATATTTATAAATTATAATTTTTAATTTTCACAAAAAATTTTAATTTTTTTTTATTAAAATAACAAGTAACAAAATTAGTAGTTATTAATCCTTAGTTTTATTCTTGAACGTGCAATAAATTAATTGTACATTATTTATAAAAAATTAATATATATATATAAAGAAATAATCATCAAATTTGAATTGATCACAGTATGAATTAACCACAGAAATATCTATCTCGCATATAACAAGAACACTATATATCTAAAGTTATAAATTCTTGGCATCAACTATAAATTAATTATAGTTGATATTCTAATTTGTTATAACTAAATATTAATAAAACAATGATGCCATGCACTACCAAAAAAAAAGGTGATAATGTATAAAGTAGCTAGGCATGTTAAAAATTATGACATTCTATATTTTATTTAAATACTATATTAAGTGATAATTGGTACTAATTACACTCGTGCTTGTAGAAATATAATTTTTAATTATTCTAGCCATGCCAGTGCTTGTAATGATATATATTTAAATGTTATTTTTTCAAAAATTAATTTAAAAAAAGCACTAATTAATTACAATCCGTGTCAATGTATAGGTGCCATCAATAAATAATGTCAGTGTTGTCACGTAGCATGGCAGTGCACGTGTGCCCACAAAAGTTTAAATATAACAATTTAAATGAAATTTCAAATCCAACAATTATAAATCGTAAGAACCCTAAAAAGAATAAATAAATGAATAAGGGGAAAGGACTTGCAGTGGGCCAAGTGTTCTTCTCAATTAATGCAACTTTGGGGAACAAAATAAATAATGAGATAATTACATATATTATGGATAATTATGTATATTTATCTCCTCTTTTATTATTAAAAATATAAATATTTCTGTTAGATTATTGGATTTGGTCAAAAGTAATTGATGAAATTAGTAAAATAACAATCTTATTCTTCAATAAAATTTGATAGAAAAATAAGATCATTTCAACGATGTCCTTCCACCTAGAGGTGCAATCGAGCCAAGTCGAATTTGGGCAAAAATTTTAAACTCAAAATAAATATTTTAGGCTTGAAATTGACGAGCCTAAAATTTTAAATTTGAGCTCGACTCGACTGGATAAGACTCAAATTGATAAATAAATTATGAAAAACTACAGACTCAAGCTCGAACTCGAAATAAAAAAAATATTAATATAATATATATTTATTAATAAAATAAAAAATAATTTTTAATTATATACTAACTCGATCGAAAATTGAAATTGTTCTCCCAATTGTCTTTTTCTTTCCGTCTCTCACTCTGTCCTATGATGATTCTCTCATTTAAGCGCATACGACCATAATTTGAAAAAAGTGTATAAAACTTGGTGATGGTAGCTCAAATTATGGCAAGTTGACCAATGGAAGGGAATTAATTGTAAGATAAATAGAAGTTAAAAGAAAAGTATGTGTAATTTTGAAATTAAAATGTGTAATCATACATGTACCAAAAAAGTACATATTACATATATATTTTATATAAAAGTAATAATATAGCCATGACAAATAGTTTATATATGCATTGAATATGTATATATAAACAATAATAATGTTCATAATTTATAACTTTGTAAAAACTAAAATATACATATATAATTTTTTAAATAATTAATTCTTTGTTAATAATATTATTTTCTCATATTTAGAAAGTTATGATGATACTATCTTTTCTAAAAATATTTTTTTAAAATCTTTTAAACATACAAAATTGATTTAAAAAGTTCAACCTACAAAAATTCAATGTCATAGCAAAATGAATCTCGAATTCTAAAAACCTTAACGGTGCAGGCCTCAAATTCTCACAAATCCACCCCAGAACTAGCCTATTGCTATATTTTGCATCAATTGAACACTCAACATAATGCTGAAATTCAAGATGTAGCTACATATATATTGTGTAAATGGTAAAGTACAAAGACTACATGCTAACATTAATTTTAAAGAGGTTAGAAGAATTGTAAAGAAAGAAACCCTCTATGTATCTACTACTTATTATGTGTAGTGAAAAATGGGATATGTATATATGTAGCATGACTTCTATCTATGCTAGCTACATATATATAGAATACAATGGATGTTTATGGTATTTCACTTTATATATTTGGGATTTCTTAATTGATTAAAGATCAATTTAGAGCTACAAAAAAAATTTAAATTACAGAGAAAAAGGGTTTTATTTATAAAGTAAGGGGGAATTAATTGGTCTACTTATCTTCTTTTCTTATCCACAAACAAATCTAAAGGGAAAGAGATTCATGGTACAATGTCATTCCAGCACCACTCACAAATCCAAACCCCACCAATTCAAACAGTCTCTATAATTAAGATGATGAGCATCCAAGGAAACACACCTCTTTTGCTCCCCACAAAACACAACAACCACCTTTTGATTTCAAACGTGCCAAGGATAAAAAGCTTGTTCCACTCTAACCCCCCACACCCCATGCAATTCATATCAAGTGGGCTCTCCCCCAACCAAAAAGATTAAAAATAAATTAAATATTTTAACACAAAAATGATCAAAACATAAGTGTATACACACACACACACATACACATACACATACACAGGAAGAGTTAATGTATACAAAAGGAAAAAAAGAATATTAAGGGTAACATATTGAGGGGCTATATTGAAGTTGTCATTCATTACATACAGTGACAAAAATCTGTATTATCATGATAATGATTTTTATATATTTGACAATGATAAATGTTGTATATACATTGCCACTGTTAAAAATTATTGAAATTAAATATTATTGATATGTGATATACGTATTTGATTATAGAAATACCTGTAACTATATTTGTGGTATCGTTGCTATATACATATATGCACACACGTGTATATTTTATTTGTAAAAATTATTATTGTAACAAAACAGAAACTATTTTTCCTTAATACATATCATTATATAGGGCTTTGGCATGACAGCCTATTAATATTTTATTTTTTTTGTATCTTAATATGTACTTAAAAAGCACCAATTAAACTACAGTGGGTTCTGACCAAACCAAATTGGTAAAACAAACAAATAAAAATAAAAAAGATTAATTTGAAATAAAAGAAAAATAAAAAATTAACCTCAATTAAGCCATTAATATAATCATTATGAGTGCATTTGATTACTATAAAAAGGGTCCCTAAAAACCATTATTCTCAATCATTTCAAACCATACTCTACTCTCCTTTCCACTTCCCTCTACAAATTGTCCTAACTTCCCAAACATCACTCATACTAAGTTGTTAAAATTAACCAAAAACCATGTCTGTCCCAAGATCACTTTCCTCAGACCCCAACAAGATTTCCAGGAATTCATTCCCCAGGAGGCATAAGAACGATTCCGGGGAGCTCGATGTTTTTGAGGCCGCCCGATATTTCTCCGGGGCCAACGAAAATCCAGGCCACTACAATGAATTCGACAGGCCCGCCGCCGCCAGGATGAGCCTGGATATGCCAATGATGATGATCAGGAACAATCATCCAATTAATCCAGTGGATCAAAAGGAGTTGAAAGAGATCAAGAAATACAAGCAGCCAAGCTCTCCAGGCGGGAGACTCGCCAGTTTCTTGAATTCCCTTTTCAACCAGACAGCTTCCAGGAAGAAAAAGAAGAAGAAATCGAAATCAGACAAGGATCATATGATTAATGTTAATCCTGATCAAGAAGATCAAAGCCCTGGTGGGAGGAGGAAAAGAAGAAGCAGCATTAGCAGCATAATTACTTCTGCTGATGATAAAACCAGTAGTCCTTCTGGTTTTAGGACACCTCCGCCATGTGCGAATACTCCCACGAAATCATACAAAGAATTCAGAAGGTTTTTCGAGCATGTTTCTGAGAAAAATGGGAATGTTTTCAAGAACAATGAATTTTCAGACAGGATTAATAATGTTTATCCAGACAGTACTACAAACTGGGCTGATGAAGAAAGGGAATTCAGGAAATTCAGCGATGTTGATGACGGTGGGGATACAGATTCAAGTTCTGATCTGTTTGATTTGCCGAATCATGAACTGGATTTTTACTCAAGTGGGCTGCCTGTCTTTGGAACTACCAGTATGGATAGAATCAGGATTGGTGCTGCAGTATGATTGTTCTTCATCATGCCTGCAATTGTGGGGGGAAATTATTGATTTTTGTGACAAGAAATCAGGCCAAAGATTCTGCTTTTTTATTTTTATTTTTTTTTTTGAGTTGAAAGTTCTGAAGAACTTTTATCTTTATGTACAGTTTACAGTGTTTCATTGTCTTCCAGCTTTTTTATTTTTTCTTGTTTGCTTTTGGAGGGTACTAAAAGAATTTGATTAAATTGTTGCCACTAATACAGTTGGATACAATTGTGCATGATTTGAAATCATCCATCTTTTTTTCCTTTTTTTTTTTGTTTTTTTGTTAATGGGGGAGAAAAAGGAGCCATCATCACACCCGACGTGAGTGTGATTTGACTGATCTCCTTGCAACATGACAAAAAAATAATATTAGTTACAAAATACTTAGTAGTAATTTTTCTAATTATAAGTAATGATATTAATATAAGATCGTCAATTAAGTTGTCTTCAGTACAGTTTATTTATATTTTTTTGATCGTTGAACAGATTGAATAGTAGAATTTGAAATCTAATACACAGAGTAAGATAAGGAGATTATTGTATAAGTCTAACTATAACCCTTTCGATGTCTAAAACATATATGACACTGATGTTGAACAAATTGTATCGATATAAGAAAAAAGTTATTTTGAACAGTCTCAATTAAAAGGCATTTATAGAGGATAAGAGTACGAACCTATCACATCAAAATTGAATGGACGGCAGGATACTTCCACATCCCAAATCAGCATATACAATCGTAGGTCGTACTCGTTTGGTAGGTCATTACTGGATTGAGTCGACCTGAGTAACAAAAATATAGATCTTTACTCTTGTTTGGGTATTTTTGGTTATATATCAGGGACAAAAATATCTTTTTAAGGCTTTTTCCATATTAGATATGAATTAAGTTATAATCGTTATTATTTTATTATAATAATAACTTTTATAAACTTAAGATATAGCTACAAACATTCATTAAAAATTTAATCGTACAAAATATAAATTTGGTTAGGTCATAAATCTCTAAAGTTAGTCATCCCATTTCCAATTCAAACTTACGTCCATTTTTTTATTTTTAATTTCAAAATTTTCTAGGACCTAAATTGAATTCAGTTACATATTGTTCTAAGGACGTGAATGCATACTTGATATCTCCCAAGAAAGGGGAAAAAATGAAAAATAAGGAGTGTGTGTGTGCGAGAGAGAGAGAGAGATATCTTCAACGCACCTTTTTAGGTCATGTCCAAATTAGTTTGGGCAGCCATAGACAAAGCATGCATGTCTTCGTCTAATCATAGTATCAACATAAAAAGTAATGCACTAAATTTTTGTTGTCTTTGAATTGATATTATATTAATTAAAATTAAATTTAGGTTTATAATGAATTGATCTCGACGGTTCCAAAATATCATGATTTATGGTACACAAATAAAGCCAGAATATATATTGGACCCATAGGGTTTGTTTAAAGATCATAAATTAGCACTAATTAAAGGTGAGAGGGACCTTAATCATAGATAGATGCCAATTAATTATGGGATTAGTACTTCAGTACACTTTATGTTGGCTTTGTTTGGAAATTAATCATGAATGGAACTTTAAGGGGTTCTTTTTTTTTTTTTTTTTTCCAATGGGTTTTCCCAATGCTAGTTTGTCTAAAATCTTAACAAAATAAAAAAATAATAATAACAAATATTATAGAAAAATTTAGGGATAACAATAGGATGGCTAAAAATCCAAATATATAGGAACTCAGTTCGACATAATTTAGGGCAACTTAATGGAGTATGTTTCTCAAAGTCCGATGAATTTGAAATGAGGTACGAGTTTTATCCAACACGTCTCAAATCTTGTCTCATCTAATATCTATACATAATAAATATATTATATATAATACTTTTTTATATCATTGAAGATTAACAAATGAATTTCTTGATGTATTGGTGATATATTTGATTTGAAATTAATTTAAATATATTTTATATGGATTGTGATATGTTTTATATCATTAATTTGCTACTAAATTTTATTTAGAACACAAAAAAATATTTTGATATTTTTTGTTTTTTTTTTCTAGCCTCGTGGATCAATCCAACAAGTGAGGCATAGCAAGGTGCACATTAGGAGTGCAAACGAGTAGAATCGGCTTGTGAGCCTCATGGGTCAAGCTCGAGTCGAGTTGAATTGAGCTTAAACTCTAATTCGAGCCAATTTCGAGCTGTCTATATCTAGACTCGAGATTCCCAAACCATTATAGAATTAAATATTATTTTTTATTTTATTAATAAATAATATTATATTAATAGTTTTTACTTTGAGTTCGAGCTCAAATTCAAACTCGAGTTCAAGCATACAATTTTTTGTAATTCATTTGCCAATTCGAGTTATATTGAGTTGAGCCGAGCTTGAACTTAAAATTTTATGCTCGTCAAGCTCGAGCTCGAAAATATTGCCCAAACTCGGCTTGACTCGATTGCACCCTAATGCACATTGATTTAAACCCATTCTAAACTCATTACATTCTCATTTATAATAAAATTAATTAGACCAATATTTATAGTTTCGGCGTTTTAATTATTTCTTTGTCTTTTCTCATAACATATTGTAAGAAATCCACATAATTAAACTCTACAAAAATTAAAGATCACCAAAAAAGGATTATTATAAGATGAGATGATAAATAATTTAGTGGAAATATGGTCGGATCCATGCATCCAATTAAGTGCACCACGGACGGATCCCCAAGCCGAAATATAAAATATTGACTTGGCATTGGGCTTCTACTATTACATAAGTGGTTGCGAACAATCCGGTTTTAAGATGGACCGTCTAATTTTACGGGTTGGATCTTGGCCCACTTCTGTGGTTGGATTCAATTGTTCCACTAGTTCAAGAACAATGAAAAATTTGAGCCCAACTTCATCATCGAAAATAAATAAATCCAAATAGAGTAGTAGGATCTGATCCGATTCTTTTAGGATCTAAATCCATAACACTAAACAGATATGGCTTTGTCATTATGCAAGTGAATATGTATAATTCAATCATTAGTGGTGCCATTTTATTTTTATATGTAAAGTTGCAATAAACTTTATCTTATCTTCTATAAATACTACATCTCACATGTTTTTTGTTGAATTTTCTTTATATCTGTATATTTTTTTTTTTCTTCTTGTTTTAGAATGTAGTTAATTGAAATGATAACTAATCAATTATGTTAAATTAGATTGAATTTGGTTGTTTTTTTGTCTGCAATGCCTCAATGTGACATTAGCATGAAAAGAGTTTAAGAGTCAATTCATTTTAGATTAAACTTAATTATATTTTCAAATATATAAATCAATGAAATAAGTTATTTTTAACTATTTTTTCAATTTTATAAAGTGTGAAAAATTCAGTATGATCGAATTAAAATTAAATTCTTACTTTCATATATACTCAAGTCAATTATTTTGAAAAATACATCGAAAATTTATTAAAATTTAAATTTGATATCTCTTATTTATATGTACGAGGGTAAAAATTATGCATGGCAATGGGGAGGGTTTGGCCGGACCCGTCCAGCCTTTCATTTGGCCCCGAACCTGGCAGGCCTAACTCGTTTAATCCAAATTTTTATTTTTGTTTTTTGTTTTTTTCACTTGATTCACTCATTGCAATAGGAAATCTAACCAAAATTAGTTCATGGGATGCCAAACTTGGATGAAGATTTCATTAAAACAGTCATAAGGTTTTAAGTTTTAACTAAATTTATATGCATATATATATTAATGTATTTAATTATTTATTATTAAATAGGGCGGGTTTAGTAAAACATGTAACTAGTCGGATCCTAAGGGCCTGTTTGGTTTTATTTCCGTAGCCCCTTTTCGTTTTCATTTGAGAATAAAAATTAAAAACCATCACTTTCTCTCTATTTTCACTTAAACTATTTCTGTTTTCATTTTTAAACTCTTTCTAAACCTACCCTATTATCCTATTATCCCATCAATCAAATTTAAATTTGATTTGACATAAAGTATCAACAATCATTTCAAAATTAATAAAATATACATATATTTTTAAAAAATAATTCTTTTTAAATATAAAAAAATATAAATCAACCATCTTTTCAATTCTATACATATTTCAATCATTACTTTCCAACAAATCATCCAAACATATTTTCATTTTCATTTCAAATTTATAACTAACTTTTCAACTTTTCTAAAAGTTGAAAATGGAAATGGCCTCTGGAAATGAAATCAAACGAGCCCTAAATATTTGGACGCGATAACCACCCTGCAACTCGTTTATTTAGTCCCGAATGGGGCAGGTCCGGGGTAGGGCCCGAATTACCTGGACCCATTACCATGCCCAGCGAAAATATTGAATCGACATGTGCATGCATAACTGCCCGTTTGGTTTTATTTTCAAAGGTCATTTCCATTTCCAGCAATTTCTAAAAGTTGGAAAGTTAGTTATGTGATGTGATGTGGAAATAAAAATGTATTTGGATGAAATATTGGAAAGTAATGATTATAATAGTTTGTAGGATTAAAAAGTAGATTAATTTATATTTTTTATATTTAAAAAGATTTATTTTTTAAAATATATGTATATTTTATTAATTTAAAAATGATAGTGGGTAATTTTGTGTCAAATCAAATTTGAATTTAATTGATGTGTAATATGATAATATGGTAGGTTTAGAAATGGGTTTTGGAAAAAAAAATATATGTACTTTTTCTATTGAAAATTATGAGAAATTGTTTGTTTTTAATTTTCATTCCCATAAGAAAATGAAATAGGAGCTTGAAAATGAAACCAAACGGGCCGTAAGTGTTTTGGTTGAGAAATAAGGAAAATTAGATACCTAAAATTCAGACAAGCCTGTGATCAGACACGCCTACTAATAAATTGCCTACAACTAGTAATTATTTACTAACTAATTTTAATTTATTTTCTGGCCTTTTCTTTTCCAGTCCCTACACTGCTTCACTCCTGTCTGTGTCTCTCTCTACTCCTTCTCTGTCACACAGTGAAACACACCACCAAATCAAAAGCCACAAAACACCCGGATTTTGCCTTTTGTTTTTTTGCAAGTGGGGTAGTGGGAAATGATGCTGACTCTCATCACCTGTTTGTTTCAGCTTCAACCTCACCACTTCCATTTCCCAAATATAATATTCTACTACACAATAACATTATTACATTAGTCACCGCTCCCTTTTCTCCTTTGTTTCCACTGTTCACAAGGTAAGCATTGATGCCTCTTCTTGTTCATCAATCATCGTTCAAGATGAAATCTTGGCCATAATTTGCCATTATGCGAGTTGTTTATTCGTTTCTTGACATGGGGCTTGTTGTAATTGCTTCTGTTGCTCTTATTTTGCAAGTAAGTTGTTGGGTTTCTTTGATTTTTGACCATATTTGAGAAAGAACCCTTTTTTTCTCAATTGGGTGCAAGTCCCTTCAGCAGCTCTGCTTGCTCCTGTTCTTAGTTTTTTGTGATTTCTTCTTGATTTTCTGAGTTTTATATTAATTCTTGTTTTATTTTATTTTTGGGTATGTGGGATTTCTGTGTTAATTAATGCATTGGTCTGAAATTTTCTTGTGTATATATGTTATAATGCATCTAGTTGGAAATTTTTTTCTGATGGGTGGTATTTGTCATCGAGAGGAACATTATCAGCTGTTTTAGTGTTCTCTTTAGTGGTTCTGTTGTCAACAGGAACACTATTAGCATTTTTATTTTGTCTATGTGCTAATTTTTTTGTTCATTAGTTTTTTAAAATAAGAAGAAATAGTTTGGTGATATTGGTTTCTCTGTTCTTAAGGTTCAGGACACAGGAATAAGTGCAGGATTGAAATCATGTTGGTGTTCTTAATTTTGCCAGTCTACAACACTGTTGGGTAGTCTAAGCAACTTCAATTTAGTGCTAAGAATGGAGTCTTTGGGCTACACTTTTGAGGGGAGAGGGCCTGTTTTTGCAGATGATATAGAATCACACGTGGATGATCTTGTGAAAAGTAGAAATCTAATAAAGGGATGGGATGCTGAAACATTCTCCATTCCAACCAGGGATGCATTTGAGGGCATGGGATTTATAGAACCTGGTTTGCCTGAAATGATGAGGAAGTCAGTTGTTAATACTGAATGCTTGCAAAATTCAATAGATGATGCTAATGGTGATTCTGGTAGACCCGTACCCTCTACTTCTACCGTCACACTGAACTCATCCATAGAATTTGGAACAAGATTTTCCTGTTCGGCTGTGAAAACAAATGATGAGAAATTGGTACGGACTGGTTTAAAGATTGAGAAGTTAGTGGCTTCAAGAGAATCAGAGGGTCATCGAATTTCTGTAGAAAATTCGGCGTTGGAGCCATCCATGTCAGCAAAAAGAGCACGGATTTCCAATTTGCAGTCTCAGATTCCTGTTTGCATAGTTCATGGTTGTAGCAAGGATTTGAGTTCCTCAAAGGAGTACCATAGAAGGCACAAAGTATGTGAAATGCATTCAAAGACTGCCGTAGTTATTGTTAATGGCATCCAGCAAAGGTTCTGTCAGCAATGCAGCAGGTAGAGGTTCTTCTCAGCCTTATCTTGTTTCAGGCTTAAAATGTGATTAGGAGTACATTTCCTTTGTTCTGCAGATGGAACTCTCATATTTATCTAAGTTTTTGCATTTATCCGATTTATGATGAAAATGTTTGTATAATTGCTTAATTTAGTATATTATTTTTAGTTATCTAGGCTTTCTTTTGAAGATAAATTAAAAGCCATAAGGGGTAGGTATAAGTCTTTTAGCTGAGGCCGAGGGACATCCACTTCCCACCTACCCTCTCACCAAATCCTTATACAATATTAATCTTGTTTATATACCAAAAGCTACACATACCCATTGTAATATGAGCAAACAACTCAACAATCTTGTATCATGATTTCTGTTTCTGTGTGTGATTTCAAGAATGACTTCTGTTTTTTAATGCTTTATACATGATATTATCAAATGGTGATTATATATGTAATTTTCCTCTTAGGAACTGACATTTCATTTCCGGGCATTAAGTGCTGATACTCTTTAATGCTTTTCCTCCCAACAGACCTGCTATCTTACTGCATAATATTTTCATGTGGATAATGATGTCAAATGAATTTCACACTGATATTCCTTGTAGAATTTTTAGTAACCATTTGAATTGCAGGTTTCATATACTAGTGGAGTTTGATGAAGGTAAGCGCAGTTGTCGTAAACGCCTCGCTGGCCACAATGCACGTCGTCGGAAGCCTCACTTGGACACTTACTATGGTAAGCTGCAGACACTTAGTGAGCAACATCTGATTTTCTTGTATCCTTAAAGGATAGATATTTCTTTTGGAACTAATCACTTTTGTTTGTCTGCTAATTGCCACTAACTCAACGTCTACAACTAGAAATTTTTTAAAGATGGAAGTTTGGATTTACTTTTTACCAATGCAGACCATTTTGTTCAATAAAACGATGTTTTCAACTTTGTTGCCAAATCAATTTCAAGAACATAATGCTTCATTATTCCTCTGTCCCAACTCTGAAAAATTAAGGTAACAATCATTTGTGAGGTTAAGAAACTGATGTCACAGGTGTAAAGAAAACTCTGGCATCAAATGATTCTGGTTTTTCCCAATCCTTGTATTGTTGGAAAAATCTCATGTGTAGCTTAGAAGCCAGATAATATATTTGCTTGAACAGCTTTCTTGAAAATAGTGAACAACTGAAGTCTCAAATTTCGTGATTTGATTGCAGGTTCCACATTCTTTGGAACAGATTTGTCAATAAAATCCTCGCTTTTCTCAAAAATCCTCCCTGGTGATTTCTTCGGCCAGATATGTCATGAACCAACCAACCATAGCCGGCACGTTAAGTTGGAAGAGGAGCCAAGTCAAACATCTCAATCAACAGTACCCCTGAAATTTGGTCACTCAGTTCCAGAATCTCTCCTCCATCTGCATGAAATAGGGAAACAATATCCTTCCAAAAACTGTCTCAATTCACCACCATCAGTTCTAGAGTTATCAGCTGGCTCAAATTTCAGTTGTGCTCTCTCTCTTCTGTCAGCTCAATCACACAACTTACTAAGCAACGCAGCCAGCATATCAACGGACCATCCTCTGATCTTCGAAGAATATCACCATTCTAACCTTACTTTTAATCAGAATTCCCATAAACCCTCAGGCAAAAGTACACCAGAAATCGATCAAATATTTCCTGATGCCATCTTCTCTCTTGGTTTCACAGCTCCAGAAAACAAACTCCCACAGGAACCAAACTCTCTAAATCTGAAGCACTATCCGTCTACTGAAGGTGCCAACACTGTCGACTTGGTTCAATTGTCGTTACATCTCCAACGAGTAGAACAGCAGAAAAACTCTTCCCTGGAAAATTCCACAGCTGCTTGAAGCCGGCAAGGTCTCTAAAATGTTTATTTGGAATAATAGACCATCTTTTTAGGAATCCAAGGCTGACAGGATGCAAGTTGACTCCTCTAATCATAAAGAATAATGTATTAACTAAAGTTCAAATAGTTTTATGATGAAGTCATGGTGCAATTATTCTGTGAATCTTAATAAGTTTATTCTTATGCATGTGTGTGGCTAAATACACCTCGGATCATGTCTTTATCATTAAAGTTGAGCATGGGGAATCTTACATTATAAGATGTCTTATTTAAGCCAGATCTTTCTTGGTATGTTATCTTCAACTAGTCAGCTCAGGCATATGATGATTCTCCTTTTCACTTTCTTCCTGGGAAATCAAGTTAAGATTTGAGGCACATGGACGTTTGACTTCTGGTTTTCTTTGCAGTTCTTTTTAGCCCTTTATTTGTTATAGTTAAGCATGCCACTGTTGTGGCCATATGGGTCTGTTTTTATTAGACACCTTTCTTTGTACTTTGATTTGGGACCACAACTTCTTAGTAACACAACATTAATAATTAGGTATTAGGAAACTAAGGTAGCATAATGTAAAGTTTGTGACTTTACTTTTCATGTTTGGATCTTAGCATTTGCTTGTGAAACTAAGGCTTTGTTTGTTTGTCAACTCCTAATTCATTTTCTAACTCCCAAAATTTAAACAAACAAACACTATCCCTATGTTTGGATCTTGAATTTTAAAGTGAAAAATGCAATGAAAAATTATTTTTGTGCTTGATATGGTGTAATTATGTGCTTTAGTATTTGCATATTTGCACTTTCCTTCTCTTTTTCCTTACCATTTTCTTTGATCCAAACATAGCCGACACATTCTCCAATCCCATTTTCAAAATACAAAATTTATTCTCAAGAAATCCCTACTATTTCCAACTCCAGACCATCCCCAAGGCACTCCACATTCTTTCATTATTACAAATATATACACATACTATCACTCATACAATCTATATATACACATATATAAATAATTTTAAAATACTTATTTTACTCCACAAACCCAATAAAAAAGTTATTGATATGACATCTTGTCCTCCAAAATACAAACAAACAAACTATTTTCTCTTAATTCATTCTCCCAAAACACAAACAAACAATCATTACATTCCCCAACCCCACTACCCAAAATCCATTCTCCCAAAATATTTTGGGAGAATGCCCCACAAACAAAGTCTAAAACAAAGGAAAAAAAGGATTTGTTGATTTCTCAACCACTTCTTAGTGGTTAGAACCTGCAGTCGATCTGTTCATAGAAATGAGAATTTGCTTTGAAATTCAAGTGGTCTAAGATTAACTAAGAAGCTATTTGAGTGAGTTCATAAATACTTCATAATACTTTATGAAATGTCCGGGACCCTAGGTATTTTACTTCTTTGTAAAAAAATTTAAAATTTGAACTCATAAATTTTCAGAATAAAATGTTCAGGTCTTATCATTTAAAAAGTAGAGTTCTTGACTTAATTTTTAATTTTTTAATAAATTCTTTTTTTACTTTTGATCATATTATTGTTAAATTATCACTACTAATGCCCTTTTAGTTTAATATATATATATATATATATAGTTTTGTTTTATTGAAATACTTGAAGAGTTAATATTAAAAATGGGATGTAATTTGTTATAAACCTTAAACATATCGTATAAATAAGAGTAAATTAAATTACATGTTAGACACCCTCGGCCAATATATATAGACTAATTAATTTGGTTTGTTTGGTTATGATCGAAGATATAAGCTTGCACAATTTCTCAAATAATCTCTAATCTTCCTTCTCTATGCATAAGATTGTTTCGATTAACGTCATTACCCCATACAAATTTATAACCTTGTTCATGTAATTGTTAGTTTGTCTTTTAATTATTTATGCTCGTTGGACTTCTAACTGGATTAAACTAAAGTTGTATTAATTTGAGAATGCTGATACGATAATTAATCATAACCTTCTTTTGGTGTGTTTTCAAGTAATATACCTATAATGTCCATATTTTTATCTTTTATTACATTTATGTCATAACTACTACTATAACCGACCAAATCTCTACTTCACTATTATCATTTTAATTTTTTTTATTTATATAAGAAATTAATTAAATATATTTAAATTATTGAAAAAATAATTTTATATAAAAACTAAATAATTATTTTTATTATCTGAAAAATTTAGCTCACGCGTTAGAGTGTGCAGAGACGCTAGTAATGAATAACTCCACAAGAAAATGATGAGCCTTAATTGGCTCATGAATTGGCTGATGTGTAATTGGACAATTACTTGAGTGGCAACAGATGTGAAGTTTTAGGTTCAAACTCGAATGTTTTTAAATATGTGACTCTCGGTAAATAAATATTTGATTAGTAATAATTGTCATGTTGTCACTTTTTTTTTTTTTTTACTAATATTATTTCAAAATTACAGTAAACATCATAACTTCCATATTAACCCAAAAATACAAAAAATGAAATTAGTAGCAAATTAAGCATAAATGTTTCAACCCTTTGGCAGGGAAGAAAATCACCTTTTCAATTATTCCCAAGATAAATGCAATGATAGAAGTCATCCAAAGGCCGAAATACATATGTCTAATTCTGCAACATAATGAAATTATCATATCAAGTAGCTGAGAATTAGGAACAAATCCCATGCACTTAGGACAGCATAAATTACATCAAACAAGCTTCACAAACTGAAATTAAAGTAACCCTAAAAAACCAGCAACATTTCTTGGTAATTAAACATGACCTTCATCACTTTTCCTTCAGCTTTTACTCATAATCAAACCTAAAAAAGGGAAAGGAAAAACAGAAGAACAAAGTTAAAAGTACCATGAATGAGGCCTGCTTTCATGAGTCTAATTTCAAGCTAGAACCAGTTAAGAATTCATTAATTTCTTACATTGTTGCTGCTGCTGGGAACAGACCCTTCTGTGGAGCTTGGAATGTACCTAGCCCACTTTCACAAAATTCACAATAACCATTAGTATATATACATATATATGTATGTATAGATTAGGGTTAGTACTTTATTATTAGGGTTTTCAAGGGGAGCTCACATTTTTTGCAGCTGCACTGAAAGCCTCTCTATGGGGTATTTCTGGATTGGCTGCTTTGATGCGCTGTATCTCCTCTCTGGAGGGAAAGAAAAAAAAAAAAAAATCAACATTTTTATTCTTGTTTTTTGTTTTTTTTTCACAAAAGAAAATTCTAAATAATTAGATAAAGAGCATGAAATATATATATTGAGGTATTGAAGTTTCCTACTTCATGAACCGATTGTAGGCTGATGGAAGCCTGTGCTTCTTCTCAGGAGCTGTAAAAATAGTTTCAAGAAAACTACATCATAACACTCGAAAAAAATAAGGTTGTCTATAACTATGAAGATTGAGGATTAATGATATCTCATACGTTTCACCACAAAAGGAGCCTTTGGGGACAAAGGCTCGGTCGATGTGGATGAAGATGAAGAAGATGAAGACTGGCCCTTCTTAAATTCACTGCAGAAAGTCTGTTTCAGATTTTAAGATGTAAGAATTTTTCAATATCTCCTATGGCATTTAAGAATGTTAAATCCCATGAACTAATAATACTTGTAAAAAAAATTGATGTATAGATAATATACCTGATGAAGACTTGTTTGATGATCATAGCATTGACCTTGAATTGGAGGCTTTGTGCTAAGAAATGAGAGATTGCTGCAATGTCCACATTTCACTGTCACTGTCTCCACCAATCTCTTGCATGGAATCCCAACCTACAAATTGTTAATTTTTTTTTTATCATAAAACCAAATTTCATCTTTTTACTTCACTCAAATCATACAAGATCATGAAAACAAGAATATATATAAAGTTAGATAATGGCACTAAGAGCATAAAATTTAAAAAATTAAAATTAAAATTAAAACGCACACACACACACAAACACACACACTAGAATTTGCATGGTCGACTCAAATTCGGACTACATCCACGGACAAGTGCAAAGAGGAAAATTTTTTGATTACTAAACTGAAAGACATATAAGATCAGATTACAAAGTGTCTTCATGAGTACTTTTAGAAAATGTTATTAATTATATAGAGATACATTTAGCATATATATATATATATATATATTCAGATATATTAGCCTAGCTAGGAAGTAATAAGATGATATTTGATCAAGAAAATATGTCTACTATATATACCGCAAGAACGGTGTTGCAGAAGTTGCACCGGACATAGCAAAGATGCTCAGATGATTGAGCCAAATCCATGGTGATTTTAACTGTGATGAGCACAATGATATATCATATGAAGAAGAGGAAGAAGAAGATAAATGTGTGTATATATATTTATAGAGATATGCTAAAAAGGTAAAGTTTTTAGGGTTTGCAACAGCTGGATGGTGTAGGGAGTGTAGCGTCAAAAAAGAAAATCTTGGGTTACTAAGTTGGTCGTGTGGTACAATTCATTTGTGACTAGCAGACAAATAGGGATTGTAGAGACACTTCAATAGATAGATATGTATATATGGACATGAGGGTATCTTTGATAATATAGTATACTATTTGAATCTTGTTATGTATGACCTAAGTAACATTTTGTGAACCAAGAATTGGACAACATCATGAAATTTTGTTGGGACATTGCAACATTGGTGTACATGTCTCAGGATTGCACCACAGAACTATGATGTTGAGTGATGTGTTTGACTTGTGCCCAAAAAAACTGATTGAGAAAATGGGTATGGTGATGGGTTTGTAGATATGTAGTGGTATATATCTAGGTTTGATGTTTTATTTATTTTTAGGTTCTATATATATGAGTATTATTTTTATCATTATGTTTTAGGGTGTGGGTTGGGACAATTTTAGAAAAAAAATTATCTACACCTAGTGTGAAGGATTCACTTTCTGTTGATGATCACATAATTTTTATTTTTTGATGTAAAGCATTTGATTTTTCTTTTTTCATTTATACATGCATGCGTACTTAAGATCAATAGGATTTGAATCTTGAACTGCACACTTATATATGTGAGGACAATGCCACCGAGCCAATTGACCAGTCAGCTAATGTGAAGTACGTAGTTGAGACAAAGGATATTTAGATTCTTGCATCTACTTCTGCGGTTTACCATACAACTTTTAATTGATCTAAAATCATTCTGTAATGAGAAAAGCAGAAATTTTAGGGCAAATCAAGATAACAAATCGTACAAATTGTATATTCATTTCAAATTATAAAGTATATATGAACACCCTTTGATTGTTGCAACATTTCATAAAAAGAGCTTCCCTTAAACTATGAATAGAATGATGAAATGGGTTACTATGCTAATGCTTCTCATGCAAACAAGCCCTTTTCGTTTGCTTGACTTATTACCATCAAAATATGACCTCCAACTGTATTGAAATTTTTAGCTGTGTATCATTATTGTAATAAACTAAAAACAATCTTAAAAAAAAAAAAAAAAAGACAAATTAAAAACTATATATATATAAAAGAAATTAAGAAAGACATAAGAAGACAACAACGAAGATACGATATGATTGGGGAGTATTCCCTATGAAATCATTCGAGTAATCAAGTTTTGCAATGTCGTCAGTTTACAAAACTAAGTTCGATTTGTGTGGTACAAAGAGGCGCAGGTGTCCAACGGGGTACGGCCTTGCCACTCTCATCAAAGTGAACCTCTTCACAATTATTGCAATCCAAGACTTCTTCAACGCTATATATTATATAACTTAGAAAAATAAAAATATTTTTATTTGTATTCAACATAGGAATAATGTACTAGATTCTTTGACATATATATTTATGTACTATGTACGATGAGTAATTAGAATTTTGAATGACGATCATTGTTAATAATTTGTTGCATTAGGAGTGTAATTCCATATGAAATACTATTCAAATTTTTACATACGTATTCCAATATCAATCATATGTATTTTTTTATTGATTGATTCAGTGCAATTCAACTATAAAATTGATATTGATCGTCGATCCAAATTAATCATTAGGAAACATTTAAAATTGGGACGTACATCACCAGCCATACGATAAAACCTTTCATTTACTTAAAGTAATTTATTAATTTCAACTTCTTTTTCCAACTACTTTTACTGATTTAAGTGTGGAACGATTTTTATTAGAGTTGAAATCATTTTCTATGTTTTAAGAATCCAAGTCTTACTTTGGATCAAATTGACTTGAAGAGAGTTCATTCGAATGGATTTCAAATTGAAGTAATAAAAATTATTATTTTATTTATGATTTTGCTTTTAAAGATATAAAATCAGTTGTGTTATATTGTCATCTAAGTAAATAGTACCTTTTCATACGTAAATTTTTAATTTAAAAAAATTATGATACATTATTTACGAATGTCCCAAGAAAAATAGGAGAATTTAATTTGATATAAAGATTAACAACCAATTTCATCACCATATTTCTAACCTTAAAATTAAACAATATGGAAACTTATAGATTTACTATTCCAAGTGATTTCTTTTCCTCTTGAATTAGGGCAAAGAGGAATTGATTCTTTGGGATTAAGTCCAAGTTTTTCATAAGAATAAGGTTGAAGACATTAGGTACAACCAGTTTAGTCCAAACTAGTTTGCTTATTTTTGTTCCTTTACACATTTCTTTTTGTGTTAATTAATTAATGTAAGAAACCAAACAAAATTTGTTTTCATTAGTCAATTGAAAGTGACGCTAGTAATTATGGATGTCGCCAAAAAATTTTACAAATTACGAATTAATTAAGGAAAATTTTGGTCTTTTTATTTAAAAATAATAATAAGTTTTTGATTAAGATGATGATTTGATTTACCAGCTACCCTTCCTACGTCTGTTCCTGTATATTTAACATATGAAAAATGCTAAATTGAAAGAGATTATTTCATCAAATGAGATTATGAATAAATTAGCTACGATTTAGTTGCTAAAATGAGCTACAATCATTTCCCAAAGGCAACTTAGGTAAAATTTTGTTCTATCTAAAGCTGGTGATAAACTATCAATTAATGTAGAGTGGTCAATTGACCTAATTAATAGAATTATTCTTAATTCGACTAAGGTATAAAATAACCAAAAAATTTATCATTTTCTTACACAAAAATTTCGAAGTAAATTTTTTTTGTCTTGATTGATCATTAGTTCTTGAGAGGTTAGAAGTAGATCTTCTATTGGCAAACGAGAATACACACTCATTTGATCTTAATTCTTGTGGAGCAAAAAAGAAACTAGATTGGATCTGCACAGCCTAGCCCTCCTAATAATATCCATAGATGACTTGTTTTCAGTAAATTCAGGTGCACCATAGACATTAGTGCTTCAGTATATTTCTCCATCTGATTCAGAATAAATATCTTTTCAAACCTTCTTCTTAAAATTCAAAGTGGATGTTCCTGCATCGTACACATGCGTGTGCAAAATCAAAAATAAAAAATAAAAATACCTAATAATATTCCCTATTAAGCACAAGCAAGCATCACTAATCACACCACATCAAGGCTGTTGTTCCATTTTGAACAAAAATCAAGTCCAAAATCTTTGAGTGTGACTCAAAATGACTGAATAGGATTCCATGGAAAAATAAAAAGCAGACGAAAAATTATTAATGAAGAGAGAAAGCTGAAAATGACGGGTGCCAAAATCACCTGTCTCAATCATTCAAAAGGTCGAAGGGTTATGTCTCATTTAATTGATATGACTTTTCTTTCGATTGCCAAACATGAATAACAATCCAATTTTGCACTTGTTTTCCGCAACTTCCTTTGTTGGTGTAAAACCCCCACTTTTCCCCTCTCGTCCACCACCTGCAGATCCAGACCTGGCTGGCTGGCCATATATCATCTCGAATTTAGAAAATTTCATGTCGCTTATTTAATCTAGGGCATGTGTCTAATGCATGTTTGATCTTATCTTGTAATATATACTTCAAGGAGGAGTAGTTCGAGATTTTAAAATAATGTATATTTAATTTACATTAGTTAGACAATATTTTAATTTAATTCGATCATATATCATTATATTCGTTGTTTACGAAAACAATGTTTATATGTCTCTTTTCAAGGAATTCGTCAATTGAGGGGTTGTAATGAAAATAATTTTGATGGGAGGACGCAGCGGGAAGACTCTTTAGCCCATATATTTGAGTTAAAATATATCATTTCAGCCCCCAAGATTTGTGTCTTTTGTACTGGTTCGACTTGACCCAGGTGAAATAGAGAATATTACTGATGTGATCGTCAGATATAGACATGTGGAGTCATTAAAGTCATTCGCTCAACCTTGATGTGATAAGTCCATACATACAAGTATTCTTTGCCTGTAAACATCCCATGCTTTGAAACAATACAAAGACTTTTGGGCTTGATCAATCTATTTACTTTTTTATTAACGATCTCGATATCCAACTGACTTAGGCTTCAAAGGAGTATTGCTAGGGCCTTCCCTACATCTCTATGACTTGTGTTTTTAGTTCAAGTTCTAGGACCCACCATCTGATCTGTCGTAGTGATATGGAGAATATTATTGATTTGGACTACCTAGTTGGTGGCTCCTAATCAAGTTTATAGACTGCGCGCACTCCTCCATCACTGTGATTTTTTTCTAGGACAATTATTTCTGACCAATACATGTATGTTGGTGGAATAATATCTAGGTTTGATCTAATCATCATTATATCTGGCTTTCGTTGGAACATTGGCCACATGTCTCTTCCCAAATCTCTCAATCGAGGGATTATAACAAGATCCAGTCTTGGCTTATTCGGAGAAATCTAGAATTTTGATATAACTTATAAATTTTTCTCTTCTCTCATTTACAAAGACATCTTTTTAATATAAAATTTTTGTATTAATAAAACAATACCTCGATGCGGTTGAATATATGTATATATATATATATATATTGAGTGGGGGTGGGGTGGGGGTAGGGGGTTAGGATTTTGATGGGGGGAAGAGATTCCTTAGTTGTTGGTGGTCGAAGGATGCCATGCATGCAATTTGGCAGTCCATTGAATGTACAGTTAATGAGTTGACATAACACTGTCCCTGGTGGATGCTTTAATTTTCAATTTTCCTCCCCATGCATGCTTTTTGGTCGTTTATATGGATTTGGGCATAATCATTTGATCTATGACTGTCCTGTTTCTTATCTATGGGAAACCTTGGATTAGACATCTCGATAAATATCGTTGTTTTCACACACCCACGCGTGCGTGCGTGTGTCTTTCCATTTCATGTGTGGTAAAATTCTGGTTATTGCTTTTTTGTTGTGGTGTCCATGTCCTCCAAACCTCAAAAATAACGAATGACTTGACAACATACATGCCTACTTTATCAACAATAGTCGACGTGGGGTTGAAGTAACTACGATTGCATCAATTTTAATCTTAAATTAAAGTGAGTTCGAGACTGCAAAATACTCAAATTAGATTATGGACGATCCCCTGCCTTGAAAAGAAAAGAAAAAAAAAATGGTCTTCATACATTTATTTATATATATTTAAATTCATAAAAAAAATATATATATTTATTTACAATCCTTGTATGTAATTTTTATGCCCACAAAACTATTATTTGGACAATTAAAATTAATTCATTAAATAATCTGAATTATAAAATAAAGTTAAAATTTTTTAGGCATTTGAAATAATAAAGAAGACAATAGAAGATGGAGTTTAGACAATTTAGGTTATGGATTTTGTGAAAGATGTAATAATAGTCTTATTTTGAATCATGATTTTTAAAGGATAATTTAATAAATAAATTTAAAATATTTGTAAAATTGGCATCTAAGTTATTTTTTATGTAAATTCTTTCCTTTATCATATCAAACTGCATTGTCCATTTTAATTGTTGTTTTAGGAATAGTTAGGGGACAAATTATATAAAAAACAAAAATAACTTTTATTTAATTTAAACACAATCTTTTTTTTTTTTTCTTTGTAATACTATAGATATAAAAAATTAAGATAAAACTCATGAATTGAATCACTTTGTCTTCAACTTAAATTTTCTTTAAAACTATCAAACTATTATTTTAGTCAATAATTATTCCGCCTCTTAATTGGTTCATGATAATGTTTATGCAGCTAGGAAGGGTTCATTTCTAATACTCCAATAATATATAATGTCTTTTTTTTTTTTTGTAATATTCATAATTATATTTAAATACTATCTAAAAGTTTCAAACATTTTTAAATAAAAATGTCAATTTTTTTGTTGCCCAGTTATATAAAAAAGTGTTTAAATCTTCGAATTTAACTTTTGGGATCTTTCAGTCCATCTTTTTATTGTTTTAATTCAACTAAAAAAATAAATTTTAAGTCTTCTCCACTTTCCTCTTTCTCCGGCTTTCCCTCTCTTTCTCTCTCTTTCCATTGCATCATCCTTTCTATCTTAATCCATCATTTCACCCCACTACTTCGCTTCTTTTTATCCCTTTCCCCTCTTTATCGCTGAAACCTTTATTTATTTATTAGTGCTCAATTCTTTTTAGTTTACTCCTGTGGATTGAATGATTCGATGAAATATTCGGATTGCAGCAACGAGCATAGTTCGTTACTCACAGAGTTGCGAGAAGTCCAATAAACCTCGCAACGTCTAATAAACCTTATCATTTAAAGGAATGAGAAGCAGTAACAAAGTTTCTACGTATAAATAAACATATATAGAGAAGAATCATTGTCGAAACCTAAAAAGTAAACCACTAACACGTACTCAAGCACACTCAGGCAACGGCATAGGGAAGCCTCATGCCGCAGTCCTTCACCTATCAGTGTGCGTCATGTGGACTAACGAACCCCGACCAAGCATGCCTTAAAAAAATAAAAAAAATAAAAAAAGACTTTTTTTTAGTTTACTATATAGCAAAAACATAAAAACTAGCAATGACCAATTTTTTGGCCTCAAACAATTAATTTATTGTTATGCAACAAATTTTACCTTATAAATATCTGTAATTATTACTTTTATACTTTTTATAACTTTCAAAATTTTATTAAGAGCTGGTTTGGTTTTATTTTTATTTCCAATTTTCATTTTCATTATTTTCACAAGTTGAAAAAGTAGTTAGTGAAAATGAATTGAAAATGAGTTGGTATTTGGATAAGTTATTGAAAAAAAAAAATGATTATGTGGGTTTAGTAGGTAGTACGTGGAGAGATATAGAAATAATGGAATAAAAAAAAAGATATATAAATTATTGAGGAATGTGTTTTGAAAATGAAAATAATGTCGGATGAAACTGTGTAAAAAATTATATATTTTATTTTTTGAATAATAAAAAATATGAAAATTGGTCCAGTGGCTTATAGCCCACGTGGTATCGTCTTCTCTATTAAGTAGGAGATCTTGTATTTGATCCGTAATGGGTGTGTTATTCAATTTATATGTGCTTTGTCTTTAGTGTTTAGTTTATGCTCTGAGTATTTGATTTGAAAATAAGAACATATTGTTTTGTTGAATGGATAATATTTTGTCATTTGTAATACTCTTTAAAAAAAAAATTAAAAATTAAAAATGAAACCAAACAGGGCGCTAAGAGTATTAATCAAAATAAGATGACAAATGGACCAGGACTAGGTCTAAAAATGGGTAGGGTATTACCCTACCCACGCCCAAAATGCCATACCCATACTTATTAAAGATAATGTAATGAGTATGGATATGATTTATACCCATAAATAACCCATGTACCCATATTCATAAATTACTCATTATTTTATACTTAAATTTAATTTATAAATCTAATAATTATCTATTCTGAAATCAAATTTATATTAATGATAAACTTTTTATATATAAAAATTATAAATATATGAATGAACAGTAAAAACTAAATAATTTTCTTCATTAAAAATTAAATAAAATAAATAAAGTTAAAATATTGGGATAATAAATTTTTTTTAAATTGGAATAGTAATAGCAACAGTTGAATATTTTTCATTAATAAAATTAACAATATTAAAATTAATAGTGGAATAAGTATTTTTTATAAAAATAATTAATAAAATTAATTTTGCTAATGAATAAACTTTGTTAATAAAATTTTTATTAATGAATGAAAAATTGAAAATAAAGATTAACTAATTTAAATTAAATTAAATATAGAATTTTTTTATTTTTAATTTTTTATTTTTTGTTATCGTATGTCAAATAATATTTTTAGTATATATTGAGAAAATTAGTATATACATTAAAAACATAAATTCAATAAACTAGAACCAATGAGTTTTGGGTAAGATAGGGTAGAGTATGGTTAGGGTCTCATCCTTTTTGGTAGTATAGGGTATGGTAGAATATAAGACATTTTTGTTTGGGTATTTTATGGCATGAGCGTGGATAAGATGCTATCATACCCATTTACAGGTCTAACCAGAACCAAATTAGAAAGTTTTATTGCTGAAGTCGATTTGTGTCAAAAGCTTTAATGGTAGAAATTGCTGTAAATGTGATAAATTAATTAGAGGAGACGTCTTTATGATTTGTGTCAAAAAATTTTACTTTCACCAAATATTTTTATATCAAATAATAAAAAAATATAATATAGTTTTTTCTGTTTAATTTAAAATAATACTGGCATACGTAGTCTCCCTGGATTAATACTGTGGAGTGGGGCTCATGTAATAACTCATTGGTGCAGCGCCATTGATGGATACTGACCAAGTGACAATAAAGTGAAGTCCAATTGCCCAATTCAAGTTTTAGTGGCATATTTTGTTGACCAACTGCAAGTGATATGTCATCAATGATTAATGAGATATGTCATCACTAGCTCTATATCTCTTGTTAGTTAATATGATATTAAATATTTATGGTCTCAAGCAGCTTAAGTATTTTTCTAGGAGAGGAACAATCATACGTAAGCTAAGATGCAGGGATCATTACCAAAAAATTAGGTATCTATCTACTCCAATAAAATAGTTACAAATTATAATTATAATTTTTCACAGTAAATATAATTTTTTAAGTTAGGTAGCAAAAATTATTAATATCAATCCGTAGTCTTGTACGTTCGTAGTGCAATAAATTATTATACATTACTCGAGGAAAATTTAGACTTTCTTCACTAGCATTTTGGGAAAAAAATTTCCCAACTCCCAAAACAATTCCCAAAAATATATATATTTTCCAATCATTTTTTCAAAACACAAAAAATTTATACCAAAAAAACACTCAGAATTCAATCTCAAAAAAACCCTATACACTACCCTAGCTTTACCTTGACCCTACCTAATACTCAAGTATATATATATATATACACACACCATCAAAGTATATATATATACACACACACATAAAAAAAAAAAAACTTCCTACAAACCCAAAAAAAGTAACTGATTTGATATTTACAGTAAAATTTGTTCCCTCGTCAAAACATTAGCAAACAAATAACTCATTATCAATTCATTTTCCCCATTTTCCTAAAACATAAACAAACACTTGACACTTTTTCCATGTTTTTTTCTCTCAAAAACTCATTCTCCCAAATTTTTTTTTAGAAAATGGTCAAAATGCTAGTGAACAAGTCCTTAATATATATATATATATATATAATATTCAGTTACGGATTGATTGTAGTTATGATTAATTACAAGACCATCTATTTTAAATTTGATTAAATTAATTTTATAGCTAAAACATAATTTTTTACTATTAGCTATGAGTTGATTGTAGCTGATTTTATAGTTTTTGTATTGAATCAATGGAAATAGCAATGATCAATTTGTTAACCTATTTATTGGTTTCGGAACTAGCACATATTTTTCTTAAGTAGAAATTAAATTCATGTTTGAGTAGAAGTTAAGCAACTATGATCACACAAACAACAAAGTCGTTGTAGTATAGTGGTGAGTATTCCCGCCTGTCACGCGGGTGACCCGGGTTCGATCCCCGGCAACGGCGTTGGCAATTTTTGCTTTGTATTTTTATTTTTTCCTCTACAATTCTTTTCATATCTGTCTTTGGATGTTTCTTCTATTTAATTTGTCAAATTTTAATTTTAAAATTCAAATTAATCATGAAAGAATTTTGAACAATTAATTTTAAATATATTTCAATCTACTATAAGATGATGAGAAGTAAATTATTTTAATATTTTCAATAATTTGTATGAATTTATTTTGTTTTTAATAATACCCAAAAACAAGTTTTATTTGCTAATACTTCACCAAAGAGGCAAAGACAATCGAAACCGTTCCATATAGATCAACATAACTGGTAATTACTAATTCTGGATTGAGGTTAAATTTCTTATTAAAAAATGTATTTGGATTTTATTTATATACATGCACGCTGGATGTTCGCTAAATTTAAGTCATTGATATCACATTTTATGTATAAAACTTATCATACTAGCCCGGAGATCACCTGGCTCCAGAACTAATATGGCTATGTTTGGTTACATTTGGCAGAATAATTTTATTTTGCCAAAACATTACCAAATATACATTATTTTTTTCTCCAAAATGCCAAATTAAGTTTTTCCAATATACTCTTTTTTATCGTTCATTATTCCCACAACTTCTCAATTTTCCAATATATATACATATATCATATATATTTTATTATTATTCTTACCATTAAAAAAAAAAATCATTCCATTTTCACCCAAAAAAATCAAAGAAAAAATATTGAGTTGACCACTAAAGTAAAAATTGTCTCATCGCAAAATATAAACAAATATATCAAAACTGTCTAAAACAATTTTCTAACTATTCTCCAAAATATAAACAAAAATTCATTACATTTATCAGCACAATTTTCACATTCTCCAATCTCACTTTCAAAATTCATTCTCCCAAAATACATAATACAAAACATATAAAATATAACCAAGCATTACCAATAATATTTTGTCTTGCTTAATAAATTCTTATGTTGAAATAAATATATATATATATATATATATGCTTTTTTTTTAAATAGTAATTTGGTTAGAACTTAAGGATAATATTTCTTGAGTTTGAAATTTGGAGCGACTTCTAATTTCACCCACCTGAAGATTTTCATTCCCGCCATCTCTCTCACTCTCTCTCTCTCTCGAGCAAATACACACAACACACAATTAGACTGAGTAAGAGTTGAGTTGAAATCAATGGGGAAGACAGCCAAGGAAGAGAAATCGGACGGTATAGAGATAATATCCATCGGAAAGCTCTACACAGGTCCATGGGACAAGAAGTATTGGAGCTCATCTAGGGTTTGATTCTCTCTTTCTACTTCATTTATGTGTCCAATTTTCAAATCGATTAATCTCTGAGCTTTTCGTTACTCTTGATTTAGTTTTTCCTGGTTGATGAGTAATTTATCTTGAATGTTATTCGACATGTTTGGGATTCTTTTATTTCTTGCTCTTCTTTTCCTGGTTATGACTCATTTTTCCTGATTAAGAAGTATTTAGCTTGAAATCTCTGTTTTCTAGACAATCAATCACATATTAGAATTGCATATGCGCTTAATTAGGTTGTTCTGTTCTTAGCAAAGATTTGAGTTCAGATTAAATATTGAAGACGACTAGCTCTTTCTTTACAGATATCACGTCAGTTTAATTTCTTATATTTAAATTCTTCATTCAGAAAGTTTTTGAAATTGTTATTTAATTAATCAATATAAATGTGGCATTGGAAAATTTTTTGTGTGGCGAAAATATATCCAAGGAAAGAAAGAAAAGTAATTTAGTAATTCAATTTCGAGTATCTTTTATGTAAATCGTATTGCTGCTTTGAGTTCTAGTGATAGAAAAGCTTGTTTTTCAGTTGCGATTTTGTTGATATCCACTGGAGTGATACTCATTGTGGTACGGTTGTAGTGTTACTTATGAGCTAAGATAGAGCTGCACTATGTAAATACAAAACCATGACAAAATTGCCATGGATTTAACTAGGTGAGCTATATGGAGATGCCAAGTGGTGCGGCTGCATATATAGTAGGCATGTCTTTGGTGATGCATAATCTCCTACTTGTCATATATGCTAACTCCGGTCACTTTGCAGGGTAAAGACCGCTATCCCTATCCTGTTGGATACAAATCATTGAGGACTCAAAATGGGGTTACTCACACAATGGAAATTCTTGAAGGTCTTAAAGGTCCATCATTTACAGTGAGTAGGCATCAAAATTTTGTGCAATTTTGGATCAATTTATTTGCCACATTATTAACTAATGATATTGGCATTGATGAGACATTGTAGATTGGTTCTACTGATGGGAAGTCATGTTCTGGAGACACTCCAGACATTGCATGGGAGAGCTTTCAGAAGAAAGGCTGTTCAAAGTTGTGGCATGGGAGGAGATTTTCATGTAAGATAGATGGAGTAGAGGTAAACCATTACCTTTTTTAAATTCTTGCTTTTCAAATAACCAACTCATTTTTTCTTTTTCTTTTCTTCTTTCTCTCTCTCTCTTGTTTTTTTTTTTTTTTTGTTGTTTTTTTGGTGAAAAGGGAAGGAAAAAAAGTACCACTTTTATTACCATACAATATTGTGGCTTGCCTTCCATTTCTAGATTCGATATCCTAACAGATTGAATGTTTGGCGATACCTTCAACCAAGTCATTAGTCGGATAATATGTGTTCAGTTCCAACATTTCTCATCCTTTTTTTGCAATAAGGAAGGTCAAATCCTTCAAGAATATAGATTATTTTCCTTGGCCATTAATGCAATTAAAAACTTTAACATCATCTCAACAGTTTTGACATGAATCATGAAGAGTTCAGTCGAGAAATCATCAACTTGTCCCTGAGCATGTCAGGCAAAAGTTGATTGAATTAAGTGCAAATCATTGAATCACATTTTTGCATTAACTCCTAAAGTATTTTCTAAAAGCCATGAAACAGATATTGAATTATGAGGTATTGTATTGCAAAATGTGTGATGAAAGGGAACTTGACAGCACATTTTGAGCTTCATTATACGAACAATCGAATATTTTGATTTCTGGAGCTGTGCTAATATGAACATTGGGCTCATGATATAGAAATATACCAGGAAAAGGAGTACAAATATTGTTACCACTGCAGTCAGCCCTGTAATTTTCTTGATTTTGAAATTCAATCTTTGGTGCACAAAACATATTTCTAGGATAGCTGTGTTTCTGTGTCCATGATCACCATCTGGTAGAAACAGAACCTTCTTCTAAGGATTTTCAGCATCCCCTATTCCCCTACAATTAAAACCGGGAGCATGTATATCTCTATTGCAACTTAAGTCAACAATGAATTACACAGAATAAGAATCTAATCTAAGAAGGGGAAGGAGTATTTTCTGGCATGTTTTCACCAGCAAATACCATTTTGCACAACATATCAGTTTACATCATCTGATCATTTTTGGTCTGTTTTCATTGGCGTCTTTCAAGAATCTATACATTCCGTTTTCACGCAATGCTCTTGCTTCAATTATTTTCACAGAAATATGCTGCTTAGTTTTAGTTTAGTGTCAACTATCCTTCCATTTAAAACCAGGTACCTGGGATTTTGCTAGAGAAATTATACAAGTGCTAAAAGTGGTACGACTTTCTATACTCATTTTCTTGTGTTCTGTAATTTGCAGTTTTTTGGATTCAAAAACACATTTGTTCAGAGGTTACTGCGGGAATTGGTAGCAAATGTTGGTGGAACTGCTGAACAGAGTTTGTTACCATCAAATCTCTCAAGTGAAGCTTGTGAGACCGTTAATCAATTGCATGGCAAACCATCAAATCCTGATCCTGATTTGATGGCATATTTGGTGAAATCACATGTTAAAGGAAAGAGAAGCATGAATTCCAGAGTTGTTGATGGTAAACGGCACAAGCAAGAAAAATGCACAAAGAACGCTAGCTCTTCAAACTCCAAGCAAAGAGATCAATCAAATTGTGGAAGCAGTGATCCCTCAGCTTTTGTTTCTGCAGATGAAGTCTCTGGGTTTTGTTATAGTCCAGGAGTATTAGGACCAAAAAACTTGGCTCCTGTAATAGAGAATGAAAAATATCTACCAATTGCAGAAAGAGGCGTGCAGTTGGATTCTTTGGACAGGTCTGATCATCTCAAAGTAGGAGATGCCCTTTCACAGGAAGGAAGAGAACTCACTTGTTCTACGAATCAACTTGGAATCAATGTTGATAACTGGCTCCAAAACCGAGAACCTGTAAGTTGTTCAGTGATATTTAGCTATGTTCTTATCTTCTTTGTTATCTTTTCACTGTTACATGACTACAAAAACAATATGGCCCTGATTGAGGGAAAATTTATTCAAAGCCAGTTCATGAATCCATTTAGCTTGGCATATTTAATCACAGAGTGGCAGATCAAGATATGTTGAGGCCCAAGAATACAATAACTTAATACCACAAGAGAGTAGTGGAGTAAATAATGTTCAGCAGGACATGCAAGTTGTCAATGATGCTGATCTTTGTGCACCTGACACTTTGGATTGTGCTGGAGGTATTGCTCTAATTTATGGTTTTGTAAGGCACACTTTAATTTATCTTGGGAGCACTCAGTAACTGAAAGTGATCCACTTTTCACTTCTCCCAAATTTCAGATTATCTTTTGAGTCACACACTAATTTCCTTTTGCAGAAGGCTCTTCTGTTTGTTCTCTGAGGGACAATGTGGAAGTGCATACAGTTGTGAAAGATGCAAATTTATCAAAGTCTGAACTTTTAGTAACTGATTCACTTCCAGAAGATGAAATAGGGACAACTGCTTACAACACAAGTTCAGAAAAGTGCGATACTGCGTCAGTTGGTCAAGAAATAGCCAAATCCATGATGACAGTTCTACTTCCCCGAGCTGTTCCTTTACTTAAAACATTCATTAGAAAGAAAAAGAAAAGTGCAAAGCCTTCGACAATTCCTATGCATAGATCTCAGCGGGAAAATAATATGCCCAACATTAGTATGGATGATGTAACCATTGGTAAAGTTTTATTTTATCCTTTGCCCTTTGAAAATATGACCATCAGTTTCATTTTAACTGAGGCACTTTAACTGCTAGTTCTTCAGGATTTCTGCAAAACCAATTTTAACCGGTTCCATTTTTTATTTTTAATGATATTTTACAAACTTGCCAGCCAGAGGGCTCCCTAAGGATTCAGATTTGGGAAGTAAGAATGAAAAGGCATGGATTCCTTGTACTGGTCATGATTCAGTTGTCTCCACCTCTGGGAATTCAGATTCTATGGTGCCTGATACTTTTGATAACGAGGATGCTCAGGGCCTGCTTCCTCATGCTGATGCTGCCAAAGCTAGTCAATTGTCATCTGGCCTAGACCCTTGTGCAATGCTGCCAATCAATGTTAAGGCAGAAGCAAATCCACTGCTTCATCATGGCGGAATTAGAGAGCAAGGTATAAACCTTCACCATGAAAGACAGACAGCTTTAAGTGGAAACCCTAAAATAGGTGGTAGGCATAACTCCAAATGATGTAGGATTCTTCCATGAATGCCAGTAAAAATTCTGTGTTGTTAACTTTGCCATAGGCATGGGGTGGAAATTTTTTGCTTCCTTATTACGCTTAAGGTTCATTTTCTATCAGTGAGAATATATGATAGTTGACCCATTTCACTTCCTGAGGTATTAGCCATTCTTAGTTCAAATAGAATCTTTGTCTAATGATGAAGCATGCTGACAGTTTTGGTGAAGGTTTTAGGCCACCCTCTTTTAGTCCCGTTTGAATCTGAATTTAGGACTGAAGGTTATTTTCTGTTCTAAATTTTCCCTGAACTTGAAATTTATAGCTTTGGAGCGAGCTGAGGATTCGCAAGCAAGTTAGTATGTTGAGTGATAAAATGAAAATGTACAAATTTTCTGATATGGTCATTGATCATCTATGCTTGGACAGACATTGGGACTGCTGATGTTACATTAGTGGCTGGAACAAATACTGTTCTAGCTCCAGTTAAGGATATTACTGTCAACTCAAAAGGCAAGAGATTTGACTTCCATTGCGTGGATAAACTTCCTTCTGTTCATGGATCATCAATGAATGGAACTTCTAGATCAGAAAGTATAATGTGCAGAGGTTTCTCCAATATTTGTATGCCCGAGGTATGGAACGCTATAATGCTTGCACTTCAGTCTGATCTATTTAGTGAAAATCATAAGATGATAAGTTCTTCACCAATTCTACATTTCATGCTTTCAGAACTCTGAAGCTAGTTTGACCAAATTTCATCAAGACACAGCCTTTGCTGATTGTGATGATTCATCTTCAAATTTACAAATCCCAAGTACAAGTTGTTGCTTCAATATGACTGAAAACAAAGAAATGAATGATGATTCAAGGTCAAATGTTCAACAAAAACTGAAGTTAAATAGCAAGCCACAGGGTCTTCTTGAGCTTTTTGCGTGCTATGTCCAACCCATGCCAATTTCAATGGTGCAGCTGATTGTTAAAGAGAATGACATTTTCATATGTGTTAAATGTGGATCCTCGGAGCACAAGGAGAGCACTCTTTTTGTCTACAAGGCCCTAAAGGATGGAGAGGAGATGGGGCGCCCATCATTAATTGGTCATGTGCCAGTAGCTATGCAAATTTCAAAAAATGTACTTGGTAGAGATGTAAGATGATTGATTCAATCATTTGTTGCAATATCAGTTGGACTTGCACACTTGCTTATCGCACAATAGTTAACATGCAACTCATTCTGCAGATCGCTGTGGAGAGATCTTTATTACAGTTAACCCCAGATGGAGAATCAGTTGTTTTATTAAACAGCATTAAAACCCCGTACTGTAGGTAATGATTATCTATCTCCAATGGTCTACTCATGCTTAGGCAGTCTACATGTGAAGCCTTACATTATTCTTGAAGTTCTAACTTTGCTCCTTTGCTCCCAGGGAAAGTAAATTGGATTGTTCATGTCCAGCTTGTACTTCAGATTGCTTTGAGAAGAATGCAGTTAAAATTGTGAGATTAAACAGGGGATATGCCTCGCTTGTAAAAAGACTGAAAACCACTCAATGTGTTTGCTGTTTATTAGTTTGTGAACCTGGTTTTCTCCTAGCTGCTGAGGAGGGTGGGAAGCTGAAGCTGTGGAGCATGAACTCTGAATGGAGGTGATTCCATGACTCTTATTTTATTTTATCTTTTTAAATGCCATTTTACTGCATTTGCTTCTCATCATTCTGGATGATTTCATATGCATTTGATGGCAACAATTTAAGAACTTTAGGGCATCTCTATTACAACTTAGTTAAGTCATGGAATGATCGTTGATTTGTTTAGCATCTCCAGATAACAGGGAAGATAAGTTTAGCTATGCGGCTACCCATGCCATGTCTTGTTACAGATAGCTGAGTACAGATTTCATTAACTAAACCATATGTTTGATTAAAAACTTTTCTATTATTGGAGTATTTTGACAACTGAGTCATGTGTCTCTATACATTCAACTGACTGTACATTGACTTATTTTTACAAAAAGGAGTTTCTACCATCTCCTTGTCAAAAACCTTTGAATCTCATTCAAAGAAGAGAGACAGAATAAGAACACACCTTTTCAATGCAGATTGAATTTGAAATTTCTAATATTTTGAAACATTAGACATTGAAAAAGGGTCTTTTGATTTATTTTTCAATAACTGCTTTACACTTTCTTTCATTCTTTTATAAGCCCTTTGTCCTCCCTATAGAATTTCACTTAAAGCAATATTACTTCTGTCAGTTCTCGGCATCCAAGTCGAATTATTGATGTTTACTTTTCTGTTTTACATGATTATGCATGTCTACATGCTAATTCTTGCTTCTCGATTTGTAGCGGACCGAAAGAAGATTGGTGTTTACCTGCACTTGATTGCATGTTTCCTAATATAGTGGAGTTGAAGACAATTCCAAAGTCTGCTACTCTGGTTGTTGGCCACAATGGTTTTGGGGAATTTTGCTTATGGTATGTTGCCTTTTCTCTTGAAAAATGGTTTTGCTAACTCTTTTTTCAGTGTGAGCTTTCCCATTATGCTCAATCAGTTGTACTCTCTGTTATTTCCTTCATGGTACTGCTCGGTGTTTACAATTGTATATTGGTTTGCCAAAGCCAACTAAATTAACAAAGCATTTATTCTTCTTTGACTTGGAACCACAAGAAGCTTTACGCATAAGATTTTTCAGAAATTATGTTCAAGATATTTAATTACAGTTCTATGCATAACTGGGGAATGATATCTCTGCTTAAATATGCGCAGATTCTTCATTATTTTGCTTTAGTTTTGGTGCATAGCTGTCCTATGGCTGATACATCTCTGCAAGCATCACACTTCAGCATAGGATTGCAAATGATTTTTACAGCGCTGTTAGCAGTTGCGCATAGCACGTTTCACAAGATCTTTTCATTATGCTGATGCTTCTTTTTGGGTTAATCTTTAGCTTAGTTCAATTACAGTTTTTCCAATTGCTTTGTTCATATAGTTTTCTGTGAGCTTTCATTTTGCTACCAATGAAGATATCTATTTGTCTTAAGAAAAATATAGACTAAATATAAACAGATGCGAGCAAACTTTCATGGCAGCTGCTTTCTTTTGCACTTCACCTTTATCCTTGTACGGACCAGTTCTGCATTTTGTGCAGGGATATTGACAAACGCAACCTGGTATCAAGGTTCTCTTCCCCCGGAATGTCAGTCTTGGAGTGTATTCCAGCCAGTGTTTTCAGATGGCAAAGAATAGGAGAGTGTAAGATAGAGATACTCGTAGATGAAATCATGGACGCTACAAAAACATGGTTTTCAGGAGGAAGTGAAAATCACGTCTTCTCACCAGAGGATAAAGATGTGGCTGTTTGGCTTCTGATCTCGACTGTCTCCAAGCCAGATTCCCAATGTTATCAATCATGTGAACAAGAAACAGATGCTGTTAGATGTTGGAGACTTGCTTTGTTGGTTAACAACATGGTGATCACTGGAAGTGTTGTGGATGCAGGGTATGTTTATTGCCGTATTTGTAATGTGAAAATAGGCAAACTCACCACTGGGCTATTGCAAACTCTAATATCTTATTGATATAAATTTTCCTTGCAGGGCTGCTGCTGTCACATCTGTTGGTCATGGAATTATCGGTAGACCAGATGGATCGGTTTATATGTGGGAATTATCTACAGGAATGAAGCTGGGAAACCTGCATTCCAGTAAAGGTACTTTTTACAGTCTAACTGGGTTGCCTCAAAAAGGTTATTTTGATAAGAATTCGTCTTTTGTGAGTTCATTCATCAGAAAAACTCTAGAGAGA
Organism: Jacaranda mimosifolia; assembly: GCA_018894105.1. Lineage (NCBI taxonomy): Eukaryota > Viridiplantae > Streptophyta > Magnoliopsida > Lamiales > Bignoniaceae > Jacaranda > Jacaranda mimosifolia. The sequence goes on along the minus strand of CM032134.1, from coordinate 21,669,474 downwards.
ATACCGTACCAACTTCTCTACTTGTAGAGGGCATTGATTGAGGTCTGAAATGATCTTTCAGGTAGCACAGTATCGTGCATTACCACGGACACTTCAAACTCAGGCGCTTTGGCCATGGCTAGCGGAGGCCAGTTGCTGGTTTATCTGCTATCTTGAAGAAATGTTGCAAGATTTATTGATGACACTGGTAAAAGAATGGTGTTCTTTTTCCAATTTTCAATGGGATTAAGATCTCCCAAGGGAATTAAAAATACAAACAAAAAAGTTAAATACTACTAGTTACAGCATTATCTGCTACTGTTTCTACCTTTTCTTCCGAAACTCATGCGCTTGTCATGTATCAGGGGGTATATATGCTAGTCATATTATGATATCCACTATTCAGTTCAATGTAGAACTAAAGCATGGGATTTGTTTTTATATTTTCCCGGTTTTTCTAAACATCTAGTTAGGTCTACATATTTGTTTAAAGTCTGTAATGTATAGATCAAGAGAAAGAGCTCAATATGGTTTTCATTGATTTTTTAAAAGTACTATAAGAAAAGAAACAATCAAAACAATCAAAATTGGATGTACTGACATTATAAAGAATAAGTGAAAATGACCTCCCAAGGGAAGCCAATCAAATATATAAATAACGTTACAACACATCAAAAGGCCTACACGAATTCATCAACAAAAATATTAAGAAGTTAAGTTACAAAAAATAATTAATAAAGGCGTATGATCAGATCCGATCTGATCCTACCCAACTCATAATTCAAAAATAAAAAATAAAATACTGTTATAAATTAAGATACTATCTATTTCGCAACACCACTGTTGGGAATCATAGCAGAATCATCTCCAGAAGGGTTGAGCTCATCCCAAGCTTCAATCCATGTGACCATGGCATCTGCCAGCTTAGTGAAGTAGGGATCTACAGAGGAAAGTTTGGCCTTGACTTGTTTGGCGAGCTCAATATAGCAGTGCTGCACTGTTGTGCATTCTTTCGAGAGGGTTACAGACTGGAAAAATGGAATGATGTCCTCCTGCCAGTAGATCCCTTTGTACTCCTTTTTCAGATTGACAAAAGGGTTGCTGGCTTTGCTGTGCCATATGTAGGGCAGACCAGTCTTGATGCCAAGATTCAAGTGGTCGCAAATCACCTGCAAATTTCACGGCTTTTTAGTATTTTCATCAACTTTTATAATGCAATAAGTAGGGGAAATATAAACCTTCCCACCCACAAGAAAGAAACTATGGGAAGATCAAGTTTCCCAACTTCGTCTGTGGAGTTTACTGACTCACGATTATTATGAGGGTGTTTGTAAGAACTTTTGCTTTTGGAGAAGTACAAAAATGTTAAGAAAGTTGAGAATGTTTGAAAATAATAGTAAAAAATACAAAGTGGCTGCAAAAGTTAGGTGCTAGTTGCTATTGATATCTCCCAAACACTTCAAAACAACTAAAATTCAGCTAAAACCTGAAAAACACTTTTTTGAAGTTGTTGCAAGCACTCTTTACGTGACTTCAACATTGTGACTCGAATTTGAGCAACATGTAAAGAAGCTACATGAAGATGCTATGCAGAACGGAAAAAGGATCCAAAAGTACCTTGGTGCACCAGCCAGCCCACATGTCGTCGTATCGTCCAATTGGCTGGCCATCACCCATGAGTCCAAAGTACATTGCAGGTCCAATTAGATCTCGGTTGAATCCCAGATTCATACCACACATTGGAAAGAGGGTGCCCTTGGGAATTGTCAAAACGGCGTCCACATATCTGGAAACAGAATCAGCAAAAATAGGTTAGCAGATGCAGCAGCACGTTGATGAAACTTTTGATGTTTTCTGAAACTTGCCTGGTATTCCTCTCACGGGGCTTAACGAGCTGGGTGGGGGCATCATAATCAGGGATATTGAGCCAAAGACCATGAGAAACAGCAGTTGGGACACCCTCACGGAGACTGAAAGGATACCCACGAACAAAGTCTGCACCCTCTCTATACGGATCGTAAAGAGTGTTGAAGAAATGTGGAGTTGATGGACTTAAGAGATTCTTTATGTGCTGCTCAAGAGCATTGATATCTTTGCCCGAAGGGTCTTTGGCAACCTGCACATCGGCAATGAAAGAATTCATGTCAATCAATCAAATACGAGACAACTTTATCAATGTTTCAAGCCAATAGTTCCATCATTCGTCTCACTTTAGCAGGATTATAACAAAACAAGAGAAGCACGAAATCAAAGTATTGGACAGGGCGGAGGATTTTCATGGCCTTCAGATATATACCATTTAGATCTATATTTCTCAAGTACAGATCAGTATAGCGCTAAGGATGGGACAATTAAGTACGTCTATAACCACTCCTATTACTTCATATGAAGACGATTATGCTACTCCACATTCTAGTTTTTTCAGTAAAATGTCAGAGTGGAAACATCACCATCAGATCGTATTAGTGTCAAATCATATTAGTATAAAGATTAGTAGAGATCCAAACATATAGACAACTACCAAAATTCAAAAGTTCAGACATCTGAGAACAAATGCACAAGAAAAAACAATAGAATAAATAACCAAAAGAAAATTTCAATTTGCAGATCAAATCACATAACTTCTTCGTCGATCCACTTATGCCATCTAAAATCAAAATTAAGAACAATTTCTGGATTAGTGGCATCAACAAAAATCTGCAAAATTTATAGTAAAACTTAGCATCGAAATCAAAAGTCTAATTCAAATTACAAGGGAGGACCTATCAAAAATTTCAACTTAACCTAGCATCAAAATCCCCAAACTGATTCCTCAATTCAGGAACCAATTTAAACCCAGAACCCACCCTGATCGCCCCGCCCCCCAACAAGATCCCATTTCCCCGGACCCCAAAACTCCAAATCTACAAAAAGATCCAATCTTTCCCTTCACCCGCAGCTGATCACACACAAGAACAAGCAAAGATCCAATTTTTTTAAACCCAAAACATAGAATAATGAGCCAAAAAGATACCCGATACAACCCGATATAAAATGAACCGTGCAGAAAACAGAAAAGGGTCCAAAGAAAAAGTTTGATGTTCTTACAAAGCAATCATCATCTATGGTATAAATATACTTCTTCTTGGAGACCATGTATCCAAAGCACCTGCAGGCAGAATCCTTGAAAGAGATGCAGGAGGCCTTGGGGCCCAGAATCCTGTTAATATCATTGCGGTTATAGAGTTCATAATCAAAGCCATCGGGCACTTTGATGGTTTTTGAAGGGTCACCATCTTGAACTATGATTAGATGGTATTGCTCAAAGAATGGCCTCCACATCTCCAAGAACTCAAGGTTTCGTATTGTGGGTATCACTATATCTAGCTCATCTTTCAGCAGAGGTATTGCTTTCCCTCCTGCCATTGTTTCTCTCTCACCCACTCTGTGTGTATGTGTGTGTGTGTGTGTGGTTGAAGAGAAGCGAAGAGAAGAGGAGAGGAGAACAGGAGGGTGTTCTTATTCTGTGCAAGATTTCTTCTTTTATACAGGAAAAATTGGAAGAGTGAATCCTAAGTCTAATTACGTCTACTAATTTTATGTATTAGTTAATTATTTTAGGGTTAATGACCTAGACCCATGAGATTTAGCCTATTTACAATAAGGTCTACAGATTTTAAGAAATTATAAATACCTTCTCGATGCTGATAGTTGACCGTTAAGTTGGATGATTTTTATGAATTGTTCATTTACCCTTATTTGAAAATTAAAAAATAATAATAATAATGACTAAAGATTAAAATGGCCCTTACTTGCCAAATTGGCCAAATGCCCATGAAGTTGTGGTAAAGAAAAAAGGAAGACAATCATCTTCCTCATTCATTCATCTTCTTTTCATTGGAAACAAAAAGAAGAAAACTACCAAAATCTCCCAAAACCATTCAACCTAAATTTCAAAAACTCCAATTCTTCCCAAACCCGTAATTCTCCACTCCATTTTGAAAGGTGATGGGCGGCCATTGGATTCCAAACTCTGGAAAAGTTCAAAAAATATTAGGGTTTTCAAGTTTGCTAAAGGTATGATTTTTACTTTCAAAATGTTTTATTTTTGTTAGATCTTGTTATTAGGTTACATATTTTTTTGGAATATGTCAAAAAAATACCATTTTTTCCTAACCTTTATTGTATGGATTTTTTCTTCTTCTATTTTTTGTGGGGTTTCTTTTCTTTTTTCTTTTAATTAGAAATGAACTTGAATTTAATATTTTAAACATATTTTAGTATGAGCGTATTGATAGACTTCAATATTTTCATGAATAGAGTGGTAAAATATCTGTTATTGAAATGATTTGACTTATTTTAGAATGTTGGATTGTTCTGTTTGTTATGGGAAATCAGATGTTGTTATATTGTAATGATCAGAAAACCAGAGTGAGGGAAATGTAATATTTTACTGATTGTAATAATTTGTGTTTTTCTTTTCATTTTTTTTTTCTTTTTATTGATGGTAGAGAATGTTGTGGAAAAGTTTTTGGTCAGACAGTGGGGGAAGAAGTTGATGCAGTTAGTAAGAGGGTTGAGACTGATGAGAATGACAATGTAAGTTTTTTGGATATTTCTTAAATTTCAATTAAATGTCAGGGTTGTATTAGTTCTTTATTTGAAATATGAGGGAGGTTTATGTAATATATGTACAAGTTCTTTATTTCAACACTCCTTTTTCTTTGTATGTTTTGTCCTAAGTTTAATTATCTTTTAGCATAGACTTAGTAACATTTCTCTAAGTGTTCCAAATTATTGATGAGACAACGAAGGACATTGTTGATGAGAGGGATAATGTTAATGAAAATGAGAGGGGGAATGCTAAAGCTGATGATGCAGAGAAGCCAAGTTAATTGCATTTTTAGGTGTTATTTTGTAATATCATGGAGTTGATTGTAATGTGTAATAAATCTGGAGGGTTAGTTAGTAATTAGCACTGTTAAATTTACAAATCACCTCATTCTCATATGTAATGTGAGGTTGCACTTTTAATGTTTGAATAATTTTAATGATATTTCTGTAATAGTAACATAAAGAATAGGGGATTTATTGTAGGATTATGTAAACAATAGGGGGTTTGTTGTAAGTTTATGTAGACATTGAGGAGTTTATTTTAGTTATGTTAAATACTTAAGTCCTTTATACGCAATCTGAATTATTGCTCTTTTTTTTTTTTTTGATTGTTATAATCTATTTTTAGACTATTGAATAGATTGTTGTTGTAATGCTGCTGCCGCTGATATCCTTTTTGGGAATTGAGGTTTGAATGACGGTGGAAATAATACAACTGATGATCCGCATGATGGTGGTGAGTTAGATAAAGGTCAAATAGAGGAAAGTGAGTCAGAGGCAAGTGATTTAGAGTCAAGTGAGGGAGAGGAAAGTGAATCAGACTCAGATGAAGAAGAGCTGAGTGAATAAGATGAGGAGTTTGTCGTTGATGCTTCAGAGTTTGAGTTGTCTCATGTCTGCCTACTAGTTAGATGACCATTGTGAGGTTCAGAACTTCTCAGATGAGGAGATTCTAGCTCTACATCTGTTGAGCTACCTCTGCACTTGGGGGCGCTGAAGGACAATCTAGAGATGCAGCTTAAGTTTGTCCTTATTATTTCTTTTTTCAAGGTGAATTTATGAAAAACTCTATGTTTTGGTTGGATTTTTATTAGCTATAGTTGGATTGTATGACTGTTTTGGTTGCCTTAAATGGTCGTTTTTTTTGTCTTGGTGGAGAGCCTAACTATATTTTGTTAGTATTTGGGATGATGAAAATGTCAAACTCTAAATATTTGAAGGATTGAAATGTAAGATTATTGCAGTTTTTATTCTTGGTGCAACAATATTATTCTTTCTTTCTAATATGTTATGTAGTTTTATCTAAAGTTCAAGGGGGTATTTGCAATGTTCCAAACCTTTTATTTATAAAAAGATTGTCATATTCAACTTATGTAACTTTTGGCTTTTTTGGAGGAGTAAAAGTAATGTTATATTTTGTAATTTACCGGATAAAAAATTATATTTTAAAATGTAAAATCAAACATTAAAAAATTAAAATTGTTAGAAAGTTTCTCAAATTGGCAATTGCAATGGCTTATAAAAAATTAACAAATAAAACCTTATAATCTTAAAAATATTACAAATAGGTCCAAGAGTATTTTTGTCTAAAAAATAACCGTAACAATAACCAAAGGGTATTTCTAGATTTTCATATGAATTTTTTGATGACGTCAGCATTGTTTTGGACGGAGGCTAACGAAATTTCAAAAATATAAGGCGGAGAAAAACATTAGAGAGTTATTAGTAATTTTGTCGAACCTTTGAGTTTTTTTGGTAAATAGACCAAATCTCACGGGGTCTAGGTAAGTAACCCATTATGTTATTCAAGAATAAGTTATCTTAATCTTTTTAAAGATTTGTTGAAGATTTTATGGAATAAAATTAGCAAAAATGACAGTGAAAAATGAATTATTCTTGCTTAAATAAGAAGAAAGAAAGTGGGCACTTGGTGAGCACTACTACACATGAGTTGATAGGCTAATATCTTTTCATCAAAATTTTCAAAATTTGAAAATCAAATCAAACTTCTCCCTTCTTTAATATCTATATATACAACTGTCATAGGCTGTATCGAAGTGAAATTTTGAATACTCGAGATAGCAATTTGCTTGACTATTTACTTTTTTATGCACAAAATGACAAGAGAACAAAAACAAGGGAGAAAGAAAAGACAGAAAAGGATCTGTTTTGCTGCCTTTTATTGGGGCATGATTAATTGTCTAGTGCTCAAAGCAAAAATCATGTGTTTCCACAAGATTACAAAGAAATTAGCAGTAAGGTGTTCCCAGAAACAGTGGCAACAAAACTTGTTCATGAGTAGACTACAAAAAAGTACTATAATCAATCATTTGTTAGGATTAGTGGAAGCTTTCCATGCCGTTTGAATTTATTTTCTGGAGTTATTTTCATTTTTTGATGAAAAGAAATAATAAAAATTAGCTATAAAGTATTTTTGAAAATAAAATATTTTTTGAATGTTTTGTTAAAATATAAAAATTATATATAGTTGAAAATAAATTATATGTGGAAAATATAGTGTTTTGTATTAAAAGCCGTACAAATATGAGTAGAAAAAATAAAAAGTGAAAATGAAGATATATGTTTTGGAGAATGTTTTAATAATGAAAATGTCTATGAAAATGAAAGAGAAGTTGATAGTTTTCTGTTTTCATTTTCAACAAAAAATGAAAAAAGTGTTTGAAAACAAAACCAAACGGGCACTAAAGATTTTCATTCTTAAAATATTATCCAAAACACACTATTACACTATTTCTCTATTTTCACTTTTCATTATTTTTCATTTTCTTCTACTCACATTTGCACAACTTTTAATACAAAACACTATATTTTTCAAATACAATTCATTTTCAACCATACATAATCATTACATTTTAGACAAAACCTCCAAACAACATTTCATTTTCAAATTTAAATTTATAATTAACTTTTCACTATTTATTTTCACTAGAAAATAAAAATATCTCCAAAAAACAAATTCAAACGAGCCCTTAAGGTGTCATGATCTAACATGTTGAAATTCAAATGAGGTAATATTTAATTCTTGCACTTATTTCACTTGTGAAAAAAGGAAATTTGCTATGGCTCCTCTATGTTGGGGAATTGAAATTTGAAATGTTTATAAAAATCTTTCCTCGAACATTGTTTAGCAAGGATTTCATACTAAAAAATAATGTATTTGCTCCGTTTTTATATATTTATTTTGATTCACAAAAAAATATCTAATAATGATTAAGAAAGTAAAAGTTCGATTTATATTTATATTTCACTTCTAAAAGTAGTAGGTAATAAGCATATTTATTGCTGAATGTTGAAATTCAATAGCATCAAGGCACACAAAGTAGTCGAATGGCTTATGACCCAATAACATAAGTCTCCTACATAATGTGAAATATCAGAAGTTCGAGTATGAACCAGTTCCTGATGTGAGTATGTATATAAATAAATAAATAAAAAAAGTACACAAAGTAGCTGATTATTTTAAGGTTATGGACTTTTATATCATTATCTTTCAGTTGAGGACTTTAATAAGAAGCACATGATCACTAATTTGATAGACGAAATGAATATATTAATTAGGTATATTGTCAAATATAAACACCGATTGCATCAAAATATCTTTGCCGACATGCATTAATTGGGAATCTTTTGTCCTAAAACAATGCCCATGTACGAACTTTCTTTTCACTAGAGACCAATATTTAAATGCATAGCATAACACATATAGAGTAAAACTCTACTCTTGTATACAAAGAATAAGGCACCGTCAATTAGGGATGCAAACGAGTCGAGTTTTAATTATTTTTTTAAATTCAACTTTGAGTTCAAGTTCGAGCTCGATCTCGAATCAAATGAACCAAGCTCGACGAGCTCATAAAAGTGAGGCTCGAGTTTGAAATGTAAAATTATTTTATAATATATATAAAAAATTAATATATTATTATAATTTTTATATATAAATATTATTTTAAAAAAATATAGGCTCATGAACCGACGAACAAGAAATATTTGGTTTGAGTTCGAACATTTTTTGAGTCAACTCATCATGCTTGCGAAGTGACTCGATTCGTTTGCATCCCTACTACCAACCTGTAGAACTTGCCTGCACATTAATCATTTTCACCACATTACCCAAATTATTCCCATTCATCTTTCCTTCCTCATTTATTTCTTCTCCATTGTACCAAGAGTTAGAACGTGGATTGACAGCCAATTTTTCCACGTTCTGCTGTTTCACAGCTAATGCACTCATATATATATATATATATATGGGATTTTTCATTAAGCCCTCAAACCTGCCATCTTATTATCACTCATTGCATGTGACAATTATAAGGTGCTAGCTCTTATATTGATTAATATATTGTGGGAGCATCTTTGATTTGGAGGAGTTTTGGAAGGAATGTGGTGAAGGTTTTGTCCATCTAAAATAATAGTTGTAAGATAAAAATTGGGTATTTCATAATAGTGGTACGGGCCATTCATTTGGTGATCATGTTTGAAAGAATTGCTTTGATGAAAGTCTACTATTATATTATTTATCAATAAAAGGGATTATTATATTGTAGGGATGGTGATGAGGGTGAAAATGGTATATCAGGATATAGGATTGAAGTCTAGTAAAAATCGATCAAAGGTTGATAGAGTAGGATACTTCCAATATGTCGGGTCGAGTCCTGCGATTAACAGCAAATATCAAGCTAGTTGAGGTGCCTTCAGCTAAGGCAGTCCGACACTTAAGTTAGTATATATAGACTAGAGAATTGAGCAGTAGAGTGAGGACTTTAAGATAAATATGGCATACCTTGCTCGGGGTTAGCAATGGGGTATTTATGGTCTTCTTAGTGGGGTTGATATGACTTCGATACCCTTGTTGAGCAAAAATGGCTCTTGTCTTTGTCTGAGAGCTTTGAAGTCTTCACCTACTTGTGTACTATTTCAGGTGGTGCAACCTAAGGTATGGTGGTACAGTGGTGGCGTGCATTGGTTGGAAAAGTTAGTATTGTGGTGGCATTGCCATGAATGTAGGGGCATGTCGCCTGACGGAGCATTCAATATGGCTGAGAGGCTATTGCCCTGGCTTGAACTCCCTCATCGAGGTAAGTACTCATGCCGGATACCTACTCAGGTTCCAATCAATAAGATGTAACCTTGTCGTGGTCGAATCTTCATGGTTAGACGATGGACATCACATCCTGGTTATGGTCGACCATGATCTGGTCGAGAGGCGAGTGTCGGTACTCACCACCAGTGGCGTATCTAGGAATTTAGGTAAGTGTGGTCAAAATATTAATAAAAAATAAATTCAAAATAATTAATATTTAATAAAAATAAAATTTAAATACGTTAATCCAATTGTCCTCGACGAATTTTCATATTCTGAAACGTCGTCATTAAAAAAAATCATAACTTTTTTTATCTATGCAATAATCATCATTTACATAACGATTAATAACAAGTTAACAATTAAAATATGCACATACAAAAAGTAAACAAGTTAACAATTAAAAAAAAAATCTTAATTTTTCTAATACAAAAATAAAGAAATAAACAAGTGAAAAGCAAATAACTTATATTTTTTTGGTCTTTAATATTCTTTTTAAATCCCAAGTGGTGGATAATATAAAAAAAAAAAAAAGAAGGAATTTTTTTGAAATATTGGTGGTAGGGACTGAGAGACAGTGATTTGGGGTTTTGTTTTACTGCTTTCTGCCAGGGAGAGGGAGAGGGAGAGGAAAGAAAGAGTTGAAGTGGTTGTTTGGCTGAGTGTGGGGACCAATTTTCACTCAACCGCATAAGAGATAAAACAAATGGGCGGTGTGACAATGAGGTCTTGAACCTATGACTTGCCACCGAATTGTTTTTAAACTCCAACTGATGACCACTTATGCTGGGGATCATTTTGACTTCAAATGGGGTCAGAATAATATATATCCATCATTTTTATATAAATATATATATAAAAAAATAGCAAGTGGGGTCAACTGACCCCACATCTTTGGCTGTAAATCCGCCATTGCTCACCATGATGGGTAAGGCTCCTGAGGTCTAGTTCCGATCGTTGGGTTGGCCTATCGGTAAGTGGGCCGCCTTACATTGTATTTCCACCCCAATCGAGTATTAATGGGCTGGACCTGTTAGGCTGTTCCATATTAGATGGTAAAATTTTTCATAATGAATTGAGATAATGAAAATTTTAATGGTTTGTTTTTGCGATACAATGAGATTTCACTTGATGTTGAAAATGATACTTATTTAAGCTTATCTTGAATCAAGAGCATGGTGTTATGTAAGTGTCACCGTATGTGATAATATATATATATATATATATTTGTAATGAATTTCAAATGGTATTGATGACGAGTGAATATGAAAGGAAAATTTTTTCTTCATATAATGGGAGGCTAGTTGTTACTCTTTTCGATTAGTTTCTCAATACATTTGTCTCACTTATTTAGTGGACGACCTAGAGGACTTGGCTTACGCAATGCAATGGATGGTTTATTCAACTTGACTACTCAGCTAATCTCTTTGGGTTTCTATGTTTGGTAGCTATATTAATAGTAAAAAATTATTAAATTATAGGATTATTGTCAAATATAAAATTCAATTGCGTCAAAAGATTACTCTATCGATATGTATATTGTCCTTAAAAATGCTTTCAAAATATGAGGACAAACGATAATAAATTTACTCAAATTTCTTGACTTTGTTGAAATTAGATTTGAAGATTATTTTTGAATTATGACAAATGTTTATAATTTGAATGTATTTAAGTTAATTATTTTAAACTATTGCATTTAAGTTAATTATTTTAAACTATTGCAAGTTCCATGACATAATTTGGGTATTGAACCAATTTAGGTGAGGTGCTTTTTGATATTTTTCAAAATTTAGGGGTATATCTGAAATTTAACCTAAAACCTTTAAATAGTCTTAAGCCAACGCCGCCGGCGACAGGTTACACACACTAATTCTATTCGTGAAAAACACCATGAACGAGGGAGTGCAGAAGAACACCCTGTACGTCGGCGGTCTAGCGGAGGAAGTGAACGAGCATATACTCCACGCGGCTTTCATACCCTTCGGAGACATCAAGGATGTGAAGACCCCATTGGACCAGGCCACGCAGAAGCACCGTTCCTTCGGCTTCGTCACTTTTCTTGAAAGAGAAGACGCCGCCGCCGCCATGGACAACATGGACGGCGCCGAACTGTACGGCCGGGTGCTCACTGTCAACTACGCGCTTCCCGAGCGCATCAAGGGTGGAGAACATGGCTGGGCCGCCCAACCTAGTAAGCTTATATTTGATTCTTTCTGCTTTCTTTCTCTTTTCTTTTCTTTTTTGTCAATAGATTGTATCAATTGACTGTTGCCTGCTGAAATGCCTTCCAATTCTTGAAATTATTGGGTTTTTTCAGCTCGAAGTTGAGCTGGATTCTGTTGATAATTTTTGGGTGAAATCTAAGTTCTTTATTTGTGGTCCAAAATTTAGTACAGAAGCTAGAAAAATTAGGCATTCCAGTAAGAGAATTTGAGGCGCGAGAGTCATCACAAATTGTGAAAGCTTCCACTAGAGATTGCTTGCCTTTTCGGTTTTGAGTTGTTGTATAGGTTGAGTTCTTCGAGTTGTTTGGTTTCCCCTTGGTATTTGAGCTAGAATTTGTATTAATTTGGGAATCCAACTGTTTTATTAGTGGCAATTTGTGGGTGAAAATTCAGATGGTGAACTGTGATTTTGGTATAAAGAGCAAGGTTGTGTTACACATATGTTCTTTTTGCATATATTTAATGGAAAATTTAGGTTAGCAGATTTTTGAATAAGCCATATGTATTTTCCTGGGGAATTCTGCACTTACCAGTTTATGGTTTTAATTAAGAAGTTTTCCCTTGTACATTGGATTGTGCCTCATAAGGACAAAATAGTATGATGGCAGAAAACAAGGAGAGGAATACTATTTGCATCTCACTTTCTCTATGTTTTGCTTCTGTTATATGGCTTTTATTTCTTCATCCATTTGACTTCACTTCCTCTCTGGGTGTCAACTTTTGCTTTTTATAGCTTCTTTTTCTTTTGATCATGCAAGCATGCGAGTAAATCCTGGCAAAGTTTTAGAAGGTCAAAGTTTTTCTATTTCTATACTGGCAGTAAATCCTGTGCTACTAGTGTCGTTCTGGAAATTCTGAGTTTGGCCATGAGTATCAAGGAAAGAAATCCCTCAATGATTTAGGTACATGTTAAACTTAGCTGCCTTCTCTTGAGATTTGACTGCCTACTCCTAATGTGGGTGGATATAGGGAGGGTGATGATTGATAGTCTCCACTTCAGAGAAATTGGATGAATTGGCAGCCATTGTATGGTAGATTCTACAATGACTTCTCAAGTCAGCATCTAAAAGTAAATCTGGAGACTTGCATATTAAAGAATAACTTGTTATCCTTGGTCATTGCGTTCTTAATTTGGTGTTTCTGTTTGACTATGTGAAATATAGTTGTAGATTTTCTCATGAATACAAATCTAGCTACCAAACTAATCGTTGATTCTTTATTGCCATTTTGTCTTCAATATTTGATAGAAACGCAGAGCTAATTGTGTAATATTGGATACTGAGTTTCATGTTGGTTAAAATTTCAGTTTGGGCGGATGCTGACACCTGGTTCGAAAGACAGCAGCAGGAACAGGAAATGCAGCGGCTTCAAGCAGAGCAGCGAGCAGCAATGCAGGTAGCTGAAGAATTGCACAGGAAAAAGTTGGCCGAGGAGCGAGAAGGTGAAAAGGAAGAAGCTGATGCTAATGAAGATCCAATGGCAAAGGCCGAAGCAGAGGTTTTGAAGCAGAATGCTGGAGCCTAGTCTGGAGTTGCAGATGATGAAGCCTAAGATCCAGGGTTACTAAGTGATGCATTAGACACAATGCTGCAGATTTGCTCACATGTATTTGGGAACTTCTGATATGTGTGTCTCAATTGAACTATGAGCACAGTTGTCAAGCAAACCAGCCCCTGTTATTTCTGAGATCTTCTCCATCTTGTGGATATGGTGGATCACTTACATATAATGAAAATGCAAAACGTATGACTGGTTTTGGAGAGATTGATGTCACCAAATAGTTAATCTTCATAAACCTTGCGTATCCCCTAGTGTTTCCAAACCATTTCAGATTCTCTATTCCAACAGGCATGTCATCCTTTATTCCACACCATAAATAAATGCTAAGTGTATTAAATAGTTCCTTGAAAAAATATTTTGTCATAGATCACAGCCACTAAAATGTATCTCATGAAAATAAATTAGAATAGATAATCCAAAATGACTTGTACCCATAAAACAAGTGTTGAGTAAAGGTGAAGTCCTGATAGACTCCAGAAGAACAAACAGACCAATAAAATGCAATAAAAATTTTCACTTGCCTTTGACTTCTCTTTAAATGGATTGCCTCCATCTTATCAAGGGAAAAAAGACAAGGAAAAAAAAAAAAAAAAGAAAAAATTTGCACACTGAAACAGAGATTAGCCAGCAAGTTACTTGGGTTGCCGGGCCTGTTTACTATCTGTTGAATTTATCTTGCACTTGGAAGCATCTTGATCTTTCGGAGGACCAGCAGAGGCAAAAGATGAACTGATATTCATCCATCACAGTTTCTTTTCTTTCCTTTTTGCAGCATGGCATCACATAATTTGACAGCATCTCTATTATCCCTCACATTGTGTACTCTCACAATATTTGCACCACCCAAAACCCCAGCTGTCACAGAAGCAATGGTCGCTGGATCTCTTTGAGCTGCAATGGGCTGACCACAAATTTCACCCAAGAATCTCTTCCTGGAAGGTCCTATCAGTAAAGGAGCATGAGACATAGCCAAGCTTTTCCTAGCAATCTCAGACTGAATGTCTTCTAATCCCATGAGAATGTCCAAATTCTGCTCAGTATTCTTAGAGAATCCAATTCCAGGATCTATAATTATCCTCCAAGCAGGAATACCTGATAACTCAGCATCTCTAACACGCATATATAGCTCAGATGCAACATCCTTACAAACATCATCATACTCCAGGTTCTCATGATTCTGCATTGTAGATGGATCGCCTCTCATGTGCATAGCCACATAGGGAACTTTAAGGGCCGCAACCACATTACACATGTTTGAGTCTATCTGTCCAGCAGATACATCGTTGACAAGATGAGCGCCCTTGTTGACTGCTTCCAAAGCAACCTGTGAATAAAAAGTGTCGACAGATAGTAACTTTCCTTCAATCTCAGGCATATTTTTGACAGCTTCTAAGACAGGGATTAGTCTATCCAATTCTTGTTCAGGAGATAGCTTAGATGCCATTGGTCGTGTTGATTGTGCACCTAAATCGATGATATCTGCCCCTTCTGTTATCATGGATCGAACCTGAGAAACAGCTGAATCGACAGACAAAAACTTCCCCCCATCACTAAAACTATCAGGAGTCACATTAAGAATACCCATGATGGAGGTTTTTGTAGACCAGTCCCACAACTGATTTGCAATAGGAAGTACTCTTTTCATCCCATCCTTTCCAATAAGTGACTCACCCCCCAGTTTCCCCCATGCCTCAAAAAGTCCACCAGAATGTCTTGAAAGCAAATGCCATGATTTAACTGTATCATCATCCGTATCTAATCCCAATAGATCAATTAATGGGCCCATTACAAAAGGTCTCTCCCAAATTCTTTCATGTGGGATTGTGAGAGTATCAGTGCTAACTGTTTGGCTCCCATAAAACAATATATCTAAGTCAATTGGCCTGGGACCATACCTAATTCCAGCAGTACGTCCCATGTCTCTCTCAATTTCCTTCAGAGTTCCCAACAATTTATGTGGGTCGAGTTTTGTAGTTCCTCTAACAGCAGAATTGAGAAAGTGAGGTTGTTCAGTCACATAAGCAGGTTCACTCTCATATAAACAACCATGTCTTGTGATATGGATGCCTGATTTCTTCATCCGCTCCAAGGCATCATCAAAATTGTGGAGTCTATCCCCCACATTACTACCCAAAGCAATCACAACTTCGTGCTCTTCAGAGTTAACTTCAACTGGACTATCATAAGATGAACGGGAAAAATACAAGCTTGCAGCTGTAAAGACGAAAAAAACATAGCACAACATATTAAATAGTACTTCAATAATGTTGCATTCACATTGTATCTACTGCAAACAGTTCTAATAAAAATTCTCATAGGCATCTTCATTGGTTTAGTAAACAAAAGAATTGTATTACTGGAGCAAAAATTGAAGTACATAAGCACACAGCAGAGTCTGATTCTCCTATGGTACTTCATGCTTCACTTGCTATCTCTTTGGCATCAACATTATCCTTGAGCAAGAAACAAACCTTTTTAGGATCAATTGACTAAACCAGTTAGCAATTTCACAAAGATTTAAAATATGCTACAATTACACAAACAAAACTTGTTCCAGTTTAGACCCATCAAAACACAGAGGCAGAAGAATATGAACAGAATACAAACTGAGACACCACTCATACGAAGAACTCAGAAATGATTGAAGCGCAATGAAGATTAATTGGTAAATGTTCTAGACAACAAGTAAAGGTATCACCTTTACGTGAATTCTTAGCAGCTCTACCCCCACGCTTAATGGGCACCAGCTGTTTGATAATATTCATCTCAAGAATGGTTTTCACCAATAGCCGATCTCTATTCTCCGCATTTCTGCAAGAAATTATGCATATTACATTCAGCTCTGCAGTCACAGAATGTTGAAACAGGAGAGCTATTAACTTAAACCAATTTTTAGTTCATAGATATAAAGATAAAAATACCATCTTGAACCTTCCAAGAAAACAGGTGAAGCACAAGAATTAAGCAAATAAATTTCCCTACAACAAAAGATTTAGAATGTGTGTAACAGTCAAGACAAGCTTAACAATGGAAGTGCAGATTGATTGAAGTCATAAGAACAGTTAAAAAACTGCAAATTTGAGACCTAGGGGCAATTTGTGGAATGGTGGGGATAAGGAAGGATATAATAGTCATTTAATATTCTAAGGTTTTCAGCTACTAAAATGTTAAAATCCCAGAGTGCTAAATCAAAATTATCTATAGTGCATCAGCACTTTAGTCTGTCCCCTAAAACCCCAGTGCTGGGATTTGTGGGTTTTTGAGAAATCTTTCTGCTGTGGCTTCAATGGCTTTCACACAGTTTTCATTGGTGCCCAGGTTCTCTTTCGTCATCTTTTTATCCTTGTCAAGATCTTTATACCAAGAAATCATCTTATCTTCATGCTTATGCTTTAATTCTGCATATTTTTACACAAACAAAAACATAAGTTTGAGCATACTACAGGATAAGGAATCACTCAGGCAATCTTGACCTTCTCTTTTGTTGCTAGAATTCTCGTTTTGTGTGTGGTTTTATGTTTGAATTCTTAAATGTTTGTGTTGAAGATGAAAGCAAGATAGAGCTACATAATTTACAAAGGAATAGCAAATTAAAGTAGTTGTTGTTTTCTTTTGGCTGAAGTTGGAATTCTGTTGGACTGTTTTTAGTGTGGAATAAAGTTGGACGCTATGAGATTCCAGGTGAATATGAAGTATTAAGAGTTTTGTTACATTTTTCTTGTGCAGGGTATGCAGGTGGCATTTGAATGGGAATCCCTTTCCTTACATAAATTTAATGCAAATTCAAGGCTGTAGAGTAAGTAAAAAAGTACATATGGCAGTCTCAAGAAACAAAATAACAGCCTCATTGGCACAGGAGGTATCAGATGGAGAAGCTGGAAGTGTAGAAAAAAAGACTCGTAGAACCAGTAGACGAGCTTCTGCAAGAACCAGGAAAAAAGTATTGGAGAGTCCAGATGAAAATTCTGAAATCAGTAGTAATGCTGGAGATGAGGAAATTTTGACGAGTTCAGGTTCAGGGTCAACAGAGAAATTCAGGAAAACCCGAACTAGAACACGTAAAAAAGGTTAAATCTTTACTAAATTATGTAGAGTAGTCTAAAATTTCTTTAAAATTGGTTCCTTTTCTCCAGTACGTACAGAATTCAAATTGCAAGTTTACTATTTGACTGCGTGCAGCTCCACCTACATCCGGGACATTGGAAGAAGAAGCAACTCAAACGGTGACAAGGCGGAGAAGAACTAAGAAGAAGGCTAATGGTATGGATGGTCAGGGCAGTGATACAGAATTTAGTGATCCTGAGGGGGACACGTTTTCTTCAATCATAGATGAAGACAGTGAACAAGAACTGGAGTTTGACATAGATGATGGAGAGGATATAAGCTTTACATATGGATGGCCACCCCTAGTTTGTTGTTTTGGTGCAGCACAACATGCTTTGGTGCCCTCGGGAAGACGAGCCAACAGACTTATTGACTATGAAATCCATGAGAGGATGAAAGATGCTTTGTGGGAGCCTGAGAAATTTGTTAGGGCTTCTGGAGGTTGTGCAAGTAATGTTGCGGTAGCTCTTGCTAGTTTGGGAGGTAAAGTTGCCTTCATGGGCAAACTTGGGGATGATGCCTATGGTCAGTCCTTGCTTTATTATTTAAACATCAACAATGTCCAAACCAGATCAGTACGCATTGACAATAAAAGGGCGACTGCTGTATCACAGATGAAAATTGGTAAGAGAGGTGGCTTGAGGATGAGTAGCATCAAACAATGTGTAGAGGATTGTTTATCAAAGTCTGAGATCAATATTGATGTGTTGAAAGAGGTGAGGTATCTTAGCTGTAGTTCCTGAATATTCTATCTTCCATTCATTTCTTGGAGTGTGCTGTTTTAGTGATGTCCTAGTTCAGTTTTGAAGTAAAATTGAATATTTTTATCTTACTTATATGCTCTTTTTGATCATTCATGTCTGTGCAATTCTATTTTACTTCTTCAGTATGGATGTTTTATGGAAAAAAGAAGATTTTTTAAATGCATGGCAGGATGTATCTCTATGGATTATGCAAATAGAAGGGGTTGTCCATCGATTAATGTTATCCTAAACAGACAATAAGTTCTATGGCTTCTCCATGGTTAAAATGAATGAGCATTATTGTCTCAAACCTGCGCTTGATTCTACATTATATTTCATCTTGAGTTCAAGATTATATATTTCCTGATAAGCTATTAACCTTTCAGGCAAAGATGTTTTACTTCAACACATTCAGCCTCCTTGACCGAAATATGAGATCAACCACTTTACAAGCTATAAAGATCGCGAAAAAGCTAGGAAATGTTGTGTTTTATGATCTTAACCTTCCATTGCCACTTTGGCAATCTAGTGAAGAAACCAAAATGTTCATACAGAGAGCATGGAATCTATCTGATATTATTGAGGTCACCAAGCAAGAGCTGGAATTTCTTTCTGGAATAATACCATCAGAACAATTTGATACCAGAGACAACAATAGATCCAAGTTCACTCACTCCGCACCAGAAGTGGTTTCTCAGCTCTGGCACAGCGATCTCAAGGTTTTGTTTGTGACAAATGGAACTTCCAAGATACATTATTATGCTAAGGAACACAATGGTGCTGTACATGGAATGGAGGATGCACCCCTCACTCCTTATACTGCCGACTTGTCTGCATCTGGAGACGGTATCGTTGCAGGTAAAGCATTCCAAACAGATGCTTGTCGTTGAGTGGAATGGGGCTCAGCCCACGACTTTTTCTCCAAAAAAAAAAAAGGGGTATTACAAAATTTTCTTTTAATTGAATAATATTTGAATAAATCAGCACTCTGATCTTTGCTAAACTTTTAGCACAGTATGGTACACTGTGTTTTCTGCTGTTAGAAATGTGCCAATCATCATGTTAATTTGCATTTTCACAACTTTCAGAAATCATGCCTTTGCATTACAACCTTTGTGATCCATGTTTCTTTTCCATGATATTATGAACCAAATCTTTTATCGGTTGATTTCTTTCATTGATTCTGTATCAGGTATAATGAGAATGCTAACTGTTCAGCCGCATCTGATCTCTGATAAAGGGTATTTGGAACGTACGATCAAGTATGCAATTAGCTGTGGTGTTATAGACCAATGGCTACAGGCACGAAAACTTGGCTTCCCTGCTAAAGAAGGCATGGAAGATGTGGTCTCTGATCCAAACGGCATAAGATCAATCACAGAGAGGGAATATAGAACTTTAGTGCCTTCAAGCTGACGAAGATGCACTTTTCTACATGTAAATCCATCCAACTGGGGTCTCTTATCCCTTGGAACTTCATGGATCTTGTTTAATATCATTCTTTCTGGTACTAGTCTTGTGGATGTCTCTTGTTTGATTCAAATTATAACAAAATGGAGAAATGAACTATGTATGATTATTACAGCCAAGTGGACAGATGAATATGATAAGTATGATGTCTTAAACATTGTTAGAGATCATTAAAGGTGTAATTCTTAGGGGACTTCTGTGATCAACAATTCTTAGATATACAGATTCTAACGGCTGATAATAATTTCTCAAAAACTATGTGACCTGATAAGGAAACCTCAACAGAAGAATGTGTGCAACCAATACTAGTATTCTATAGCTGAACTTTTTCATTTACTTCATCTTAAAATACCAGGTCCTTGTTTATATTGGGCAAATCCCTTCAATTTGTTAGTGGGGATAGATGGAGTCATTTCAGGTTTTCTATTCCAATAGGCATTCCATCCTATTTTACTATGTTAGATACATAATATATGTAAAAAATGTACTGCAAGCGTATATGATCTATAATTATTTTATGAAAAAATATTTAATACATTTGGCATAACATGTATTTAGTAAAAGATAAAAAACATCTATTGAAATAAAGTATTTGAACTGCAGATTGAGGAGATTAGCTTTATGCAATAATATTTTTTCCTTTAATTTTTTTGCTTTTTCCCTTGTAAGAGCAAGTCAAAGAGAGCAAAAAGGCCCCAACTATAAAGTACCAAAGTTTCCATGTTCAAACACTACATACAAAGCTAGGCTTCCTGCAAGAAGTGCTCAGCTCAACCCTACTCAGAAAATTTTGCACATTCAAGCTTGGAGGCAGCTGCAATATCCAGAAACCACACCAACTTCCCTTGGACAGGCAGGACCATTCTTGCAGGCAATTCTGGACAGTCAGGACCAATGTCATCGATTGCCAAGTGTGCCGCCTCTGCCTTGTTGCCACCAGCTACGACCACAGCAATATTGGAGGCCGAGTTTATGACAGGAAAAGTAAAAGTGATTCTCTCAGGCGGCGGCTTGGGTGAATCAGTGATGAAAGTAACCCACTGGTCTTTCTCATTCAGCACGGGATGATTAGGAAATAGAGATGCAACATGCCCATCAGGCCCCATTCCAAGAAGGACAAGGTCGAATTTTGGACAGTCATTAACTTCAGACACGCTGATCACACGGGTTTTAACGAGCTGCCTCATAACAAACTCATAGTCCTCAGCAGCTTGTTCTGCAGTCACTGAGTCGTTGATGGAATGTACATGACTGTGAACAATAGGTACCTTATATAAAGAAGCATATCATGAGATGTCCAGAAATGGAAAAGAAAGAATAGCAAGATTGGCAAGAGAAAATTTTTGACTTTTCTAGCTTTATACAATAAGGGGAAAAAGAGTTTTGCAATAATGCACATTTATATCAATTAAAGGAAGCATATTTCAAAAGCAGACATAGAGAGATAAGAAGCAACTGCTTGAAATTTTTTAGCTTACATTCAACCTAACACTGAAACAACAGACTATACTGACCTAGAAGAATTTGAAAACCTTACGGATAGCATGCTCTCATATACATAAAAGCCATCAGCAGGCAGTCATCGACTAGATTCATATTTTAACATCAAATAATGAGCAGGTTAATCACATTTTGTAAAAGGAAATCTGCACCTGTCTCAGCAGTTTATTGGATCAAATCTGTACTATTTTTGCGTATTAAGAGGAGAAACTAAATATCATATAATAAGCATCTGATATTAAAAGTTCAGATATGGTACTTCACAAAATGTGGTGAGAGTACTCTCAAGGGAAGCATCTGTTTTAATGGAACATGGCACTTTAAGAGATGAAATGCACAATTTTGTTCAAAAATTCTGTTGATGATACTATAAAATATGTGCAAAAAAGAGTAGAATACTGCTACATTGTTGCTCTCCACCTATCAGTTTGGCCATGCCTCAGAAGCAACATCAAACAAGTTAAATGATGCACCAAAAACTCAGTAGAATAAAGTTGCTTGACTTTTATTGGCAGATTACTCAGGACACTTTCTGGAAATGTTCTACCAGACTCATTTCACAAATTGCCGTGGGTTGATGTGGCATAAAATAACTTGAGGCAATCAGGTCCCTTTGCAAGTTTGAGATTTCCCAGCAGAAAATTTCGGCTAGGTTTTTGAAGAATATTTTGATGATATAAAATGCTTTAGATGTGGGCTTCTGTCAAAATATGGGAAGAGTGTCATACAGAGGCTCTCTGTGCATCTGCAGTCTTCCATTATGCTCATTTCTATTTTTAGCTTTAACAAAATAAGAGAAGTGAAAAGTTCTTGAGCTCTCAAGATTCGACAGTGTCAAATCCTGTACAATTGAACTATTTATCTTACATCATTCTTCCAAATTTATATCTGACAGTGGGTGACAGAGTTATGATTTTGTTAAGGAAATTCCTGGTAATCGAGCAGATAAAAGAACTGTCTTGCATTAGACCTGTTAATGGCATCTAAAGAATATTACAGAACCACGCCAAAAAAGACCCAGAATTGGATATGCACTGGTATTTGCCTAAATCGCCTTCATGTGAAACAAACAAACTTACTCTTTTCATAATCCCTAATAATTTGAAACAAATAAAATTAAGGAAAAAAGAAAAAAAGAAGAAGAAGAAATATCACAATACTTGAAACTGAATCTGTAATAGAACTTAAAATGTCCTCTGTCCGTTATCAGTATTCTTGAAGTAAAAATGCCCAATTCCAATTTTTGGTACAGAGAAAGGTACTTCAGCGAACTGATTATTAGAGCTCAGTGTAAGAAACTTAACATGTCCAAAACTGAGGATCCCGCTGTCCAAAATGCAGATGTACCCCCAGGAAATCAGGCTCATATCATGAGGCAAATCCACTGACTATAAAGCATTCGGTTGATAAAAAACTACCATCAAGAGTGTTACATTGCATTGTCATTTGGACGGTGGTTTGGCATATCGAAGTGAAACTCATTTATTATTGCCATTTTTCACTCGGCTATATTACTAGCAACCTTAAGAAGAATGACAAAACTGAAGCTTGCAGGAATTCCATTATACAAGCATAAATAATCACCAAAATAGAAGAATTAAACAGATGAACAACATTTTAGTCACTAAATGATTTCTTGTGCACTTATGATTAATATAAAAAGCATTCAGAAAGTCGGCAGACGCGAGAATGGAAATGTTCGGATCGAGACAAATAGATCATGAAGTATGAAAATATTAGCAAACAAAAGTTATTACATAATCAAAGTGAGCCAGGAATAGACAACGGTAATCTGGAAAGGTACCTTGGAAAAAAGACCATCTTTTGCAAGCTTATAATTGCTATCAGCATGACTTTTGGCAACCACGTGCTCGTCAGCCCAAAAGATGTACCACTTGGCCCAATCAACAGTCTTGATGTACGGCGCTTCACAAAGTTTTCTGCTAACGGTGAGAAGTGTAAAAATTGTATACTACGAAAGGACAAAAACAAAGTGCCAAAATACAGGACAGAAACACACTTACATACCCCATCAAGGAAATAAGTGAACCACCAGATAAAGCAATGGCGAAGACGCCTCTCTCTTTTATTGCAGCCTCTGATAATTCTGCAATATACTCAGCCAAATTGCTGCTCAGTTCGGCTGCATTTTCATGAATTCTCAGCTCCTTACCATCCTTCTCAACCACAGAAAGCGCCATTTTTCTCACAAGGATTATAAAACACACTGCTCCATATAGACATGAAAAGAAAGGGCTAACTTTTAGCTCAAATACACAAAAATCCCCCAATCGATGACAAATATTAAGATATAATCCACAATCAGATTTCATCACAATAAAAAAGAACTAAAAGTTTTTGGCATCACAGTGATTTACAAAAACTAAGAATCCCCACTGACATTAAATTAATTTGTAAAAATTTCACAATATTATGATCACACAGAACAAATTACTGAAATAAAAAATTACACTCCACAATTACAAATGAAAATTTAATATGCATCAATTCAATTACACACATCCAAACTTCTGCATCCATTAAACCACCAGGTTGCATGTAAATCTCATAAACCAGAAAATAAAGAATAAACAACGGGACCAAATTAAAACCATAGCAACGATAAGGATCAAGAAGCAAAAAGATCAAGGTCCAAATCACTTAAATCAAGACATGCACATCAAAATAAGCAAAGAAAACAGCATTTCTAGTCAAAACCCACATGTAAAAACTTCTTTACCTCAATTTTCTTGCATGAAAAAAGCCCAGATTCTCAGACCCACAATAACAAAACAAGAAAATTGCATTCTTGAAATCATACAAGAAAAATAAAAACACATATTTATTCAATAAATTATATGCCATATAACCAGAAGAGAGACAGTCTTACCGAGGAAAGAAAAAGGATGGATGTCAGAGAAGGAAGTAAACTTACTGAGGTGGAAGAGTAGAAGATGGGTATCAACTCTTTGTTTTTATATACACCCACACATGCCTCACGCTCTCTCTCCCTTTTCTTTTTCTTTTTCTTCCTCCTTTTTTTTTTTTTTTTTTTTTTTTTTTTTGTTGTGGGGGGCGTGGGGGGGTACCTACATATTAATTTTATAGCTGAGAAAATATCAGTTGCTTGGCAAGAATAAAAATTTGACCTTTTTTATCTTACGGAGCTACCCATGTAATAAATCCAATGGTCAAGACAAAAATCAGTATGTGTGCATAGTAAACAATGCAGTATTTAACAAAAAAAGAAAACATGTTCCTAGATTTTCTCTAGTGCCACTCTGCTATATTTTTGCAAACCATATGAACTGCACTATGAAAATGACATTGAATATTAACCCTTAATAAGATTTTCATGGAAATATTTCTTGAAAGATTTACTTAAATAAAAATATACCAATTTAGCAATATAAAATAAAGAAAAGTGGACCAATAATTTAATCCCAGGTTAGATCTGCACTGTTTTATTAGTAGTCCTAACTGTAATTAGTAGTTGTCCAAAAAGAAAAAAGGAAATCTAAAAGATAATTAAAAACATAGGCTTGTGGTTATTTTGTTTTCTTCTTTTTCCGCTCTTAGATTTACTTAAAGTTACACCCCCCTATATATTTCTTTTCCTTATGTTCTCTTCTTTTAATTATACTTCTATTTTAACTTTTGAAAATCTTCTCTTACTTTTATGTTTCTTATTTTCTTGTCTACCAAAAGTGTTGCTAATTGTCCCTCCCCTTGTGCTATAAGCCTAATCTATTAAGAAAATTTTGTTCTTTTTGCTTTTGATAATTGAGGAAAGGATTAAATTCATTTTACCCCATGTACTATGGGGTATGTATCAAATACGCCTCTATAATTTCAAAATCTTCAAATACCCCTTTTAAAGTTATCTGTCATTAGTAAAATAGTTGACGGTGTCAAAATTTTACAGTAAATTACTGATTTAATCTCATAAAATAACTAAATATCATAAAAACTTAGAATGGAGTTGTTTAATGTTCTTTTAAAAATAAAATAAAATGATTTAATGTTTTTATTTGATTAGGAGTTCGATGATGCTTTGGGTCCTAAAATGAAAATAACAAAATTGAAATAAGAAACTTGAGCACTATATAGTAAATCACAACGGTATTTTGGACATAAAATTTTTCGATGATCTTATGTATAAAGGGAAGATAATTTTAGTGCTGTATTAATCAAACAACTATTACTTTTTTAACAACAAAGAAGCTTGAGTGGAGTATTTAAAGGTTTTGGTAGTATGAGTGCCAAGTATAGATTTGTCTACATAAAAAAAAGCCACGCATCCTAAGTTTTTTATGTTATTTAGTTATTTTTTGAGGTTAAATCAGTAATTTACTGTAAAATTTTGACACCGTCAGCTATTTAATGAACAACAGATGACTTTGAGATGGGGTATTTGGATGTTTTGGAAGTATAAGGGGTATTTGATATATACCCCATAACATAGGGGGTAAAATGAATTTAGTCCTTTAAAAAAAAATTTCATGACCCCCCCACCCCCCAAACATCTTTTGCCCACTTTTTGCCCCTTATGAGAATCATTTAACTTAAATTTTGTGAAATTGTCTCCTTTTGAGAAGCATATTTAGTGAATTTTATCGATTCATACTATTAGTGTGAGCAATTTTGTTTTTATAGAGAACGATCAAATACATTTAAATCATTATATCAATATTTTACTTATAAAATACACATAATATAATTAAAAATTACTATAAAATAATAAACGTAGATTAGATATACTCTTATTGATTGAGAATCAAATTCAAACTTTTCAATTATAAATCCTCCACAAATTCGTATTTTTAAGAGCAAAAATTAATTATACGCTTTTTATATCAACCTTATATTTCTTCACTTATTTTAATGCTTGGCTTCAAACTTGAAACCTTTTATTTTATTTTATTTTTGTGTTATCAAACTTTATGTCACTATCATAATGTTTCTATGAAGATATCATGCCATCCATTTTCTTCCGTTTCTCCAACTTCCGCCATCAAAGATGAAAATGATGAACTCATCAAAGGGAATATATATATACACACACGCATATGTATATTTAAGACTTAAAGAATTTTTTTTTATATATATTTTCGATGTAGATTGTGTTACGTTAACATAAAATTAAATAAATCCCGATATTAATACAACATAATTTACATCATTCAATATTTTTGCATCTAATACATTTGTGAAAAAATATATTATCAATAAAGATTTGGAAAAATTGGAAGATTCAAAGTAAAAAGATATGTGAAAGAGTTTCCCCACTAATCATGGCAAATGAAGACTTGTTACCCCAGTTTTAGGAATCTTTAGCATTATTAAAGACTTGACATATTAATTACATTGTTTACTCCATTTGGGAGAGAAACAATTTTCTGGCTGGCAACATTTTTCTTTAATTCTAACTTTGGCAAAAGATAAGCAAATAAAAAAATAATGGATCCATGATCTTACACCTTTATTTCACTTTTCAAATACTTTTTCATTTGTATGCAACTAATTTAAAAGGACAAATGAATAGTTTGATGGTAAATTTTAATTCCTGTATTGACTACAAATTCATATAGGAAACAATCGAAAAATTTGTCATAATCCTCTTTATAAAAAAATAATAACTTATTCTTAAGGCACATTTAAAGTATCACTGCCCTCAAAAATAAGAAATGGAGGCTTTAATAATAGCCCCTAAATGGAGAAAAAAAAATGCCTCTATTAGTTTCATATAGAGGCAATCCATATAATTGCCTCTAAATTTTTCGCAACCGCAACTATGGGGGCTTTTATACCAAATTGCCTCCATATGTATTAGAGGCAAAAATAAAATTGCCTACATATATTAGTATTGAAGTAGTGTTGATATCAACCTTTCATCTTTAATACTTGTTCTTCACTATCTAAGAAGGCCATGAATCTTAATATTATGAAGTATTTGTCACTGGCAAGTGACCAAGACTTACCAATTTCACCAACACAAACATTGATTAATACTCCTCCCTCTATTGATAAAGATCCATTTTTACTTGACATGAAGTTTTGAATTAGAGTTGTAAAATCAAAACTTTTATAACTTTAAAATATCACAATATATCAAAATAATGACAGTCAATGGTATTGCATTGTTGCTTTCAACGAATTGTTAATTTAAAAAAAGATCTTATCTTGAACCCTCCCAACAAGAAAACAAAAATAATACATTTAAAACTTGTGAAATCAATAAAAAAAAATTCAATTCTCGCCTACACAGTGTTCTTACACCTAATAATAAAAACAGTGCGACATCTGCAATGAAATTTATATTGTAATAATGTAAATATTGAATGCTGACATTGAAAAATATATATAAGACAATGCTATTGTTGATGTTTTGTTACTTTTTATTTACTTGTACTTCATTATAACGATTCATTTTCCTTTTTCCTTTCTTATTTTCCTAGTACTTGATGATAAAGTGGAAAAGGCTTTCATTATTGCCTTTAGTTAAGATGTCTTTGCTACCTAAGTTACAACTTTCTTTCTTGAGATGATTAAAAAGCTAGATCACATTGTTTCTTTTAATTCCATTCACTTTTCTTGTTGAGTTTACACCATCAATTGTTGGGAATCATAAATAAGTCATCTTATTGCAGTCTTCTTTTACCTTTGTGTTTTTTTTTTTGACTCCACAAAGAATGGATGATCCATGCATCTTCTTAGGTGAAACACTAAAAGCACATTATTCGTGACATAAATTAAATTATGGTCTGATTTTATATTATTGAGGCTAAACTTGTAGAATAAGCTGCAGACATTGTGGACCTGAAAGAGATGTGATTAACCATGAATTAACAAATAAAAGTTGCTAGCTTCTAGAGATTATAATAAGAAAATCTAGGTGTTAAAAGCTCGTCCGTCGATCCATAATTTTTTTAATATGTTTTACCGAATATTATGATTATACCATAGAAATAACAGTAATTGATAATAATATTACCATCATTGTTCATAATAATAATAATTGTAAGGGTAAAAATTTAATTTTATATTATGATTTTATAACAAAAAAGAAAATTATTAATGATAATAATTATTAAGCCTAATAATTATACTTTAAGTAATTGAATGATAGAATTCGCACTAATTCAGGAAATATAGTTCTTTTTTCTTTTATGTATGTGTGAGCTTGAATTCAAACTTCAATAAAATCGATTGTAAATTAATGAGTCAAATACGAATCCAAATTTTCTAAATCAAGCCTCAAACTTAAGTTTAAATGATAAGTTCGATGAGCTTAAGTTTCAACTCAAACTTTCAATTTGAAGCAAATTTTGAAATTGAGTTTAAGTCTAATTTTTTTTAAAAAGCTCAACTCAAAGGGAGTCATAGAATAAAATTAGGTTGACGTGGTTAGAAAGAAATTTACTTACCTCCATTTTTTTTTATTTTATTTTCTTTCTTTCTTTTTATCCTTTTTCCTAATTAAGTGAAGCAATATATATGGTCAATAAATAATCTTTGATGAACAAAATTTAGAAACTTGATAGTGAAAAAAATGCCAAATTAAGGGTAATCAATATTCAATTTTCAGCTATGACAAGTTAGTTTGAATTCTCTTTTATGTTAACGAGGGGTGTTCATTGGATTAATCCGATCCGATGAACCTGGCGATCTAAACTGAATCAATCTAATTGGTTCGGATTAGGTTGGGTAATCCGATTTGATTGGATAATTTTCGATCAAACCCGATTACATTTGGTTTGGTTCTCGAATTTCATATTCACTTACCTGACCCGTCTTGATCCACCCCGATGATTTAATTAAAACAAATATATATTTTAAATTATGACTTTTATTGTTTATATTTATATTTAATGTTCAACTTAGATATAGATTTGAAATTTTATACTATTAATTATGGCTTGTGATAAAGAATGAGATAATTTATAACAATGATGAATTGTGGTGTTCAAGTGCAATACAGTGTGCTTTTGAGTTTTGATGAATATTTTGAGAATAATTTGATTATCTTGGTAGGATTAATGCTAATGTTATTTATGTAGGCCATCTATTTAAGTTTAATTTAAATACACCTGGAACTTGCCAATTTTTTCTTAAAGAAACTACAACTAGTGTTTGCTTCTTCTTCTTCTTCTTTTTTGGGGCAACTGGACAATTGTTGGGTTTTGGTCATATAGTACACTAGTTTCAATATTTGACCTACTTAAAATTGAATTTTTAATTATTTCATTAATTGAAAATATATAATCATAGTAATATCCAATTTTTGAAAAGATAAATTTAAAAAAAAATAAAAAAATTGAAGAGGTGTACTTGACTACCCGCCCCGAACCAACTCTACCTAAATTGGATTGGTTTGATTCAGATCTGAAAATCTAACTCCATGAAATCCAATCAAAACCAACTCAATTAAATTTAAGAGGTTTGAACCATTTTTTCTTACAAACTCGACCCAACCCAACCTGTGAACACCTCTAATATTAACCCACACCTACAAGAGTACCTAATGCTTTCTTAACTTAATATTTTAAGGTCAATTACGTCCTTATCTAAAACCAACATGTTACCTTAAATTGATCAATAAGAGCCCCTTAATAAATCCAAATTTTGTAATTAAAATACTCACGAGTCATGAGTTATTTTTTTATTTTATGTTTTTTCTTCTTGTTTACATCCTCAAAGACAAATCAGTCAATCAAGGGTTTTCATCATTTCGATGTTATTTTAATCAAGATTATTAATTATTTATTCCTTAACAATATTTAAGATTAAATCCGACGTAACTTTTTTGCATAATGTTTGGCAAATTTCAAATTGATGTACATATACTCTCTCTCTCTCTCATTTTTTTTTTAATGCTGCTCACTTGTTAATTTGATTTGGATATACCAATAATACTCCACAAGGACATATCACTAAAATCGGCACAAAATATTAAAATGACCATCGAGTTATGATAATGAAATACGCAAATTCTAACACTATAAATATGATTGTTAATGACAAAAAAATGATATTCTATCACTCGAGTCATATTCTCGAAATAAACCCATTTTCAAATCATTTATTTCTATTTTATTGATTTTAAAAAAAAATTTGAATTGAAATTCAGATTGCATGAAATATATTATAATATTTCTATTTTCTTAAACCCAATAATTTACCACTCCTTCCCTCACCTCCTCCTTAACCTTATCTTATTTTAAGTGGCTATCTATTTAATAACTTCTTGAAAAATGGCTATCTATTCTGTATTTAGCACATGAGGCCAAAAAAAAAAAAAAAAAAAAAAAATCATTTCACGTATGCAAATTTTTCTTAACTCTAATTTATACTCTTTCATCCCAAAATTTCTAATAAAGTAAGTAGACTAGTCTATCAACTTGTTTACTTCATGTTACTAGGTTGAATATATTAATTAATGTAATTTAATAACTGATCACGTATTTTAATGAACTTAATGGATTACTACTCATAATTATATTTCCAATACGACATGAGAATATTTCAGGCAAAAAAATGAGTCATCCCACATTCAAGCAAAACTACACATTTTTAATAAAGAAAAAAAAGTACTCAAATTACCTCCACAACCCTAAAGTATATTATACAAAATGCACTCATTTATTTTCCATAAAAATCAAATAATGGAGGACATATTGATAAAATGCATAATAATGAATATAATATTCCATTAAATTACACATGTAATAATTGTTTTACATCATTTAAATAATCTTATAAAATATATATAATATTTATTTAATTATTTAATATTATTATTTATTTCATCTCATTTTTTATCAATCATTCTTCATTTCACCTAACAATTAAGGCACACGAGAACTATGTGAAAATCACAAATGTCCCTAAATGAAATAGACCCCTCCCTTTGTTTCCTTATGAAATCTATCAAGTCAACAGCATTGAAAATAAAAGCATTCTGTATCTACAAGAAATGTTTGGTCCCAAGTGATGATTTTTGAGATTTTTTTTTCTTTTCTTCCCAATTTGTGGTCCTATTTTCTTGGCTAATTTAATTTGTCCCATATATTATTCTCACACGGGCAATTTTTAATGCTTCTAACTTTCCAATGTTATTTTCATTTTACATGCCAACAAAACTTTATTGTTTTTGGCTGGCAAATTTATACAAATTCATAGTCATAGAGATAGGGACTCCTTCAAGATGCACGCACCTACCATTTTCAAATAAATGGAATAAATTTTTTGTCTGTAAATGTCTGTTTCATTATAAAGAATTGGGATGTAAATAGCTGTCTTCTTTTTTGTGGACCAATAATTTGAAATTTTGTCCTACAAAGCTAAGTATCGACACTGCCCACTTTTCTCTCATTTTGATGTTTTTGGTTATGTTCAGATTTTGAATTTTATTAAGAAAAAAGAATATTAAAAAAATTAAGTACCTATTATGAAATTAATTTTGTAGTTGTAGTTACAAATTATAGCTACAAATTTTGTAACAAATGTATATATATATTTTTTAATTATGATCAACAAAAATTATTAGTTATCCATTCGAAATGTAATAGATTAGTTATGCACTTTCTGTAGAAAAATTAATATATATAGAAAAAAAGAATGACCACTAGCTATGGTCGTAACAAAAATTAGCTATGAGAGTATTAACTTCGAACTTGGCTAAGACAATTTCGTAGTCAAAACTATGGATTTTCGGTATCAGCTACGAGTTGCCGTAATTGATGCCCTAGTTTTTTATAGTGAAAAATAATTGTCGTATTGTTTGTAGTAAAAATAGTTATAAGTTTTTTTTAAATACTTTTATTATTAAAATTCAAAATTGAAACATAAATTTGCATGTATTCTGTACCCATGGAAAGATATTTGCACATATTTTCATATTTTGCATATGTATGCCCTGGGGTTGGCTACTCAAGGAAAGAGACCTTTTTTGGGTGTTAAAGAATTGTGGTTGGGTCCAATGTTTTATAAAAGTTTGGACTTTGGCTATAAAAAATTGTCTTGGGCTTGGGCTTTTTTGTCAATTAAGCCTGCTAAAAAAAGAATGGGACTTCCAAATATTAAATTACAAGTATGATTTTAGCTAAGGCCTAAGAACGTGAGAATCAATTGAATGGAAATTTTAGTAAGAAGCAAATTTAATCGAATCAAAGTTAATGGTATGAAGAGCAGAGTGTTGGAAGATTGGCTTGTGTAGTTACTTGTCAGTTTGTGTATTGAAAATGTATATGGGACTTTATCTTATGTAGGAAAAGAGAGAAATAGTTGACTTCTATAAAATATTTGTAGGACAAAATATTTCAATAGAAAGTAGAGGGAAAAGTACGGAGACTAATGCATATTTATATATAAAAGTGTGATTAAAAATTTACAGGCTATTTGTTCTTCTTTTATTTATGTAGTTGTTTTAATTATGGAATAAAAGTAAAGATTTTTTTTTTCTTCATGAAATGGTTTGATTTTTCATGAAGAATTGTATCAATTAACTTAAGCTAGATAGGCACATTATTTAAACTTAAATGACGTGTCCATTAAAAACAAGTGGTTTGCATTGTTCCAATACTTAAATAGACACAAAGTTCTATGTAAATTTTATATATTTCTCAATCTCTATTCTCTACAATTATTTTTTCAGTATTCATAAAAGAAGTTTTAAAAATACTCTTAAAGGTTGTCATTTACAGAGTTCGGTAATTTTATTGTATCTTGGGTAAATTGTTTTAACAAATTCATTGGCAATCTCTTTGAGAAGGGGTAAAAATTATTTGAAGGATAGTGTCATCACACATCAAAATCACGATTAATTTGTTGTTTTCATCAAAGGTGTTTCAACATGGAACATGCTTGTTATATGTCGAATGGTTAATTAGCCAGATGATATTCCATCATACTTATTCATATGAATTTTTGGAATTCGAGCCATAATGAACCTTAGGTATATGTATGTGTATTAATAACAAAAGTATACTTATTATATAATTGTTACACAATTTATCATATGATTAGCTGAAGTTGGCCAAATATAATTTGAGCAACAATTTTCCCAAATTAAAAAGTGAATGATCATTAATAAATTCTTTTCTCTAATATAGTTTTTAAATTTGAAGAAAAAAAGTCCAAAGATCACAACCCAAAAGTAAAAGTAAGAATCCCCTCAAAATCTAGGAGTTATAGGTGCCCTTTGCATACTATACTTTGATATCTATACTATATTAAAAAGAGAGATTTTTTTTTATACATTCAAAATAATGTTACATCACATTACATCGAATTTTAAAATATGTATGATACATTTAATTTTAATTTTTAAAAATATTTCACTTGAAAAGAATATATGTTTGGTAAAATTCTCTTGATTTATATATATATATATCTATATATTATTTTCCAAAAGCATGCACTTTGGATCTTCTATTCCATTCTCTATTTCATCTTATTCTGAATTAATTATTTTTATAAAAAATTATTCAATATACATATCATATATTCATGAAATGAAATACAAAATAAAACAGAGAATTTAAACTGAAAAGCATGTATTCTCCTAAAGTATACATATATTCTCCTAAAGTATTTTGAGAATGCCTTACATATCTCTATATATTTCTTCAAATATATTCACACCATTTCCGATTTGAATAATTATATATATATATATATCTTTAAGTTATTATTTAAATATGAACACATATTTCAGTCATTATCTTATCATAGTAATACCATATAATAATGATGTACAGGTGTGCCTTCGTTAAAAATTGAATTGAACCGAATCGAAAATCCGATTTACCAAAATTTCGGTACGTCAAACTAGCGTACCGAATACTGAACCGAATTGTTTAGTTCGATTCAGTAAAAATTGAATTTTTTTTATTTGGTTCAGTCAAAACCGAACTACCAAATTTTTTAATTTTTAAGCCAAAAAAAAAAAAAAAAGAAAGAGAAAAATTGTATGACCTTACTAAATAGTTTAATACCACAAACAAATTTGTAAGTTACTAATTAGTAGCCATAACACAACAAAATAACAAAGCTATACTTATATTTCAAACGCAAAAGCAAAAAAGAAAATATACACTCCCTAATTGGTGATTGTTGAAGATTGAATAACAGAGAAAAGAAGAAGAGGCCCTTGATTTGGGGGAAATCACAAGCTGGGGAGAAAAAGCCCTTGGCCTTGAGCAATGAATCTAACTTTGAAAAAAAACATGTGTGTTGTGTTTAGTTTGACCAAAAAAAATAAAAAATAAAATAAAGTGTGTTGTTGGCTATTGAGTTTGGATATTTGGTTAATTAAGTAAATAAAATAAAAAAAATAGAAATCTTGGCACACTTGATGCGTGTGCTAATATTTTTATAGTGTGAAGTAAATAAAAAATATATATTTTTAATTATTCAATGTAGTTACTTGAACTTCTAGGATCAATCAAAATAAAAAGTTAAGATAGAGTAAAATAATTGAAAGAAAAAAGAAAGAAAATAAATAATTAGAAAGTAAAAAAAATTATAAAGAGAAGGAGAAAAGAAAAATTACCTTGTCATTATTTTATAAAGTTAGATTATCTTTGTCAATTTATTTAAAAACATACTACTAAGGTGTTAGTTCTTTATATATAGTATAAAAAATATATATATATATTTTAAAATTTTGGTAATTCGATTTGGTTAGGTAAATCGGCACAAAAAATAAAAACCAAACGTAATATTGAGTTTTTTTAAAAAAAAATTAATTAAATACCGAATTGAATTTTTTTCTTCAATATACGGTTCAGATCGAATTTTTGATTTCTTTTCGATTCGATCGGTTTACTAAACTGTGAACACCCTATGTACGTATATTATGGTTCACAGGGGTATCATACTTGCATAAGTCCACAAGAAAATTATAAAAATTATTCAGATGCCACTGAACTAAAATGTCGCCGTAGTGAAAACCAAATACATCTTTTTCTTTCTAAAATGCATTACATCAATCATTTTTTAAAAACCCATTCAAACGCAATTTCATTCTCCACATATTTT
Source organism: Jacaranda mimosifolia (assembly GCA_018894105.1). NCBI lineage: Eukaryota > Viridiplantae > Streptophyta > Magnoliopsida > Lamiales > Bignoniaceae > Jacaranda > Jacaranda mimosifolia. The sequence goes on along the minus strand of CM032134.1, from coordinate 21,634,153 downwards.
TTGGCACTAAATTCAAAAACTACACTATCCTTTGCCGGCTTGTTGGATATAAAAATTATCTCCATATCTATAAATGCAATATATGGTCTGATTATGAATAATTTACTCCAAAAGAATATCCAGTAAATACATATATGTCCTTTAGTTTAAGCTTATATAATATATATATATATATATATTTATATAATTTTTGGTTCATATGTGATAAGACATCACAATTATCTGTCCATCAAAAAGAAATGTTCTCATCATATTGTGAGAGAGTTTGCAATCGATTTATAAGGTATTCGGATTCTAGAGATGATTCTGTTGTATATAGTACTTTGTCCTATGGATTCAAAAGGTAGCTATCATAAAATAATACTTTGTTCCATATCCACTTAATTATTTCTGATTGGAGATCGACTCTAATATTGATATAATTTCTTATGCCCTAGGCTCAAGAATCCATTAGATGCAAAAATTGTCTCAAAGCTCGCAAGAGTTAAAATTCATCTACTGCATGTGTAATTAACTTAGGGCGTTTGGTTTTGTTTTCAATACTCCTTTTCATTTTCTCCAAAAAAATAAAAAGAGAAAGTTATCAACCTCTTTCCTATTTTCATAAATATTTTCATCCTCAACAATTAACACATTTTTTCAAACAAACTCTTATGCTCTCTCCATTTCCACACCTTATTTTCTCGTACTTTCATTTGCACAATTTTTAATATAAAAACACAATGCCACCTAAATACATTTTATTTTCAACCCTACACAATTATTTTATTTTTAAACAAAACATTCAAGTAACATTTTAATTTCAAACTCACACTTATAACTAATTTTTTTTTTTTTAATTTTGTCAGAAAATGAAAATGTTTCTAGAAATTAAAACCAACTATACTCAAATCCAACTACAAGTATTACCAAAAACATAAATTTACCTTTGCAATCCTCTAAAATAATTAAGATTTTAACTCATTAATTATAGTTACTTAGTTGAGAAGAATTGGGCTTCTTTTTCTGTACTATAAAGTTGATAAGACTGGTAGTGAGTTATTTAAGACTTCTTCAACATATATTCCCAAAATGTCCCACCTTTTTTACTTATTGTGACATATGCTAGAAAATATAAAAAATAAATCATTTCCATAAAAATAAAAAAATAAAAAACATTTCATAAGTAGGGAAATTTATATGTATAAGTTCAATATCAATCAACCACGTAAATTAATTTCTTAAAAAAGACAGTAGCATTCTAACATGTTTAATTGCAAGAACCCAAACAAAAATTCTATGACAAATAGATAAGAGATCGACTATAAATGAGTCAACAAATCCTTTTAAGTAAGAGATATAAAAAAAATTAAATTAAAAAGTTATATGGTCATATTTTGACTCAATATATAATTTTAAATGAGAATTAAAAAATATACTTTTTTTTTTTGCATTTGTATTCAATTATTTTTAGAAGTAATAGTTGAAAGTTACTGATTTTGCATCATTATTTTAAATAAGATGATAGCTTTGAGAAAAAGGAAATTCTATTAGAGATGAAAAAAAAAAAAAAAAAAAAAAGAAGGTACTAAGCCAACATATGCCCAAAAAAGAAAGCAAATATTAATGGTAGAATTTCTCATTTTTTTTAATCAAAATTTAGTGAAAATGAAGCAGGTAAATTGGTTTTTTTTTTTTCATTAAATATTTAATAAATTCTCAATTTTAGGTAAGTCAATCATACATATAATTCTTGTTTGTTGATTTTGCTTTGAAATTTGAGGTAAAATTGACAAGGAACGAAAGAAATGGAGCAAAACGGAGCAAAATGATCAAAATGGGTTCGAGAACACACCCCAGCGCTTGTTGAAAGGACGCCGCGCACGGGGTGCGAGGTAAGGTGCGCCAAGGCGTGTACATGGGTGAAAAAGGCACGAAAAGATGCATCGTGCACTCCTACATGTAGTGAACAGTAACTTTATGCCGATGCTCAAAGTTTCTGTCCATGTTCTGTTTTTTCTTGGCACAAGCAGATTTGTGCCCCCCGACGCACGGCGTAGGCCCACGGGCCTTGGGCTTCGTTTTTTGAGTATAAATATTAGTTTTTTTCTTTTGAAAAAAGTATCACGAATATAACACAAGGGCTTCTTTACTGCTTTTGAGTAATTATCTCAATAAGGAGTTTAGAACGAGGATGTTAGGTATTTTGTGAGATTTGTAAGATTCAAGTTTGTACTTGTACTTTGATTTGAGATTAATAAAATTTCTTTTTTTTATTGGGTGGATTAGGCACATCGCCAAACCACATTAAATCTTGTTGTCATTTTACATCGAATTACTATACTTTTATTTCATTATTTTTGCAATAGATCCTCTTGAATTACAACATTGTTAAGGATCAATATTAATCATTTTAAATCAAGGCCAACTTTTACACAAGAATTCAACAAATAGATCTTTGTAGCTTAGTTTGCCCTAAAACATTGTAGCAGAATCAACAACTTACTTTTGGAAAAAGATTTTCATTTCATCAAATGAAAATTATAAAATTATTTTGATTCTTTTCTAAATTTATTTATTATACTTCCTTTTTCAAACGTCACAAGATAATTTAATTTTTTTAAAAAATATTATTTTTAATTATATCATATAATTAACTTTTAATTATTTTTATGTTGTATAAAAAAGAAAGGAACTTCACGCTCATATAGACTATAGTGATGTTGTTTACATCAATACATCAAAATTTAACAACGTAGCACCATGACTGACATCTAAATAAATGAAAAGTCATATTCTCATAATAATTGATCATTACTTTATACATGCAGGAATGACGTGCCGCCAGAACTAACTAACAGTGAAGAGACTTAATTGAAAAAAAAAAGGATTAATTAATGATAAACATAAAGAATTTTTCTGCCTGAGAACAAAAGTGATGCTCTTCTCCTCTACCATTGGATGATGCACAAAGATCAGAGTAAGACTCACACATCAGCAAACAGTTAATTAATAAACCTTCTTCTGCATAACATGGAATCTTTGCCTTTCTTTCCACTCTTACTCAAAACTCTGTATATATAAGAGAAAGAAAAGGAGAAGACCAAGACTACAACAAGATTTTTTCTATTGCAGGAACAAATAAAATATAGACTTGGAATGTAACGAGTCTTCCTTCTTGTCCCTTCGCTACCCCTCTTCCTTAATCACATAGAAAAAGATAGTTGAATATATTCTTGCAGCGGGTCTGTTTTTAAGTGTTTAAGAAGCATCGTTGTGTGATCGTTCAAGAATTCCTTGAAAGTTCCAGTTTGATCGTGAATTTGTCTCAGTTCAGGTATTGCATTATGATATTCAGTTGGTTACAAACTTAATGACGGAGCATGTGGTTTGGAAGACTGACAACTGATCTTTAAGGTTTCAGAAAATTTAATAATTTTATGCCCTAACGTTTTAGTTGTAGTTTCCTTGAAATGTTAAAATTTTGATGTCTAAAGTTGTATGCTGAGAATCATTTATCCTTTTGAGCTTTCTTGAATCCTTTCTATGATAAAAAGAATTTTGTGCCATGTAGTCAATTACACAGAAAAATGATGAATGAACTTTCAAAGTATATTCTTCATCTCCATGTCTGTGTAATAATGCATTGAAATAAGAATGAATTTCTTCTGAAATGATGTTTTACTACTTAGGTCCCATACTTGCTAAAAACCGATTATATCATTAAGTATACATTCCTCTATCTTGTCTTGTGGAAGTTGGAAGAAGTTTCTTAAAATTTCATCACGTAACTTATCCAGATATATAGCTATATAAAACAATACAGTTTTATTTTTCTTGATATTTTATTTTTTATTTTCGGGTTTTTGATGGTGGTGGAAGTTATAAAGGAGTTATAAAAGGACAAAGCTGAAAAAATGGTCCGCTTAATTTCTACCTGAAATGACTCCCACGATTAATTAATTGCTTTTTATTTCTTTGTTTCTGTTACGAATAAAGCAGGAAATAGAAATGCATAAAAGAAAATTTCAAGACACAAATTAAGTGGTTCATCCAATTGGGCTACATCTACGAGCGAGAAGAAAGGAATTTCACTAGGTTGTTAGAAGTGTCAAAAGGCTTACAAAAGATCTCCCAAAAAGCCAAAAAAGAAGAACAAAAGTGCTCTCTCAATTTTTGTGTATCTGCTACTACATAAAATCTTTCTCAAAAAGCATAACATAAAGAAGTTTCTAAAACAAAACTCCCGTTGAGCTAGGGCTCAAACAAATTTGAGCGAGGGCTTAAGCTTGTGCTGAGGCTCTACAATTTCTAAGCCAGGGCATAGAATATTTAGTCTAATTTCATTAGGGTTATGCGCTAGAGTTCAAAAAACGTTGAGCTAGAGCTTAAAACATTAAGTACAAAGAACTTTTGAGCCACAAATACAACAATCTCCACATTGAATCAAAAGTTCAAGTCACAAATGCACCTCAACCTAAAAATCCTCTTTAACTCTCTACAAAACCCTTACCCTATGTTTGGTTTATTGATTTTGGTGAGGAAAAGAAAAGAAAATGCTAAGGAAAATATTTTTGATTGTTTGGTTGGTAAGGAATACATTAAAGAAAATAAAAGTTGTAGGAAAATATAGTGTATTTGAGGAAAATGAATTTTCCTCACAAAATGGTAAGGAAAATGAATTTCCTCATATTGAAGTACGCTCTCTCATTCTCTTACACTTTTATCACACCTCTTTTACTCATCCCTTTCTTCACTATTTTCATAACATCCAAACAAATTTGAAATTTTATATTTCTTAGTTTTCTTTTTCTTTCACCTAGTATTTTCTTTTCCTTGCCAAAATCCTTAAACCAAACATAGTGTTAAGGGTAATCAATCAGAACAACTCATTCGCACCAAATCCAAGCAATGTTTGAACTTGTGTATGGGCACTAGCTTCGTCGTCATGTCTGTTAGATTGTCTTCACAGCAACACGAATTTCACCACCAGATATATAATCATGAACAAAACAGTACAACATCTCAATGTGCTTGGTCCTCTCATGGGACATCTGATTCTGCGTAAGATGAATAATACTCTGACTATCGCAATATACAGTAAGAATCCTCCTCGAGTCCCAAACTATGAACTAAACCTTTCAACTACAAAGCTTTTTTTACTCCTCATTGATTGCCATATACTCTACTTTTGTAGTTGATAAGGCAACTAAAGGATGAAGAATAGCCTTCCAATTAATGGCACTACCAAATAAAGTGAAAATATATCCATTGAGTGAACACCTTCTATCCAGATCACTAGCAAACTCAAAATCAACATATCCAACAACTCCACCTCCAGATGAAGTCTCACAATTGTTAAACAACAAACCCAAATTTGACATACCTTTCAAGTATTGAAAAATCCATTTAATAGCTTGTCAATGCTCAAGTTCAAGATCATATTGAAAAACCACAGACCATAACAAATGTATGGAACTATGTTTCATAACTGGAGAGAAAACCTAATTAAAATCAACACCATACTTCTATGTGTAACCCTTGGCAACTAATCTTGCCTTGTATCTCACATCATCAGTGCCAGATGTTCCTTGCATTTTCTCAAACACCTATTTGCATCCAAAAAGTCTATTATTTTTTGGAGGCTTCACTAAACACCAAGTCTTATTTTTATGTAGAGACTCAATTTCCTCTACCATAGCCCCAATCCATTGTGCTTACTCCTTGCAAGAAATAACATTTGAAAATGAAATCGGCTCATCAGAAACTATTTCATTTGCAACAATTAAAGTATATGTAACCAAGTCTGCATCGTGTATCTAAGAGATAGCTTAATCTGTCTCATCGGATTGTCTCTAGCAATGGATCATGGCTCAATAGGTATAGTAGGTATCTTATGTGGAGCTGAATCATCAGAAATGGAAACCTACTGAATAGGAAGTGGAATGTGGACCTCCAACTCCACCTGCTTAGGTGATCCACAAGCACCTATATTATACTCAACTATACTATGATTTTTAGGACTAATCATAGCATATTCATAAAAAATAACATCTCTACTAGTAATCACCTTACATGTTTTAGGACACCGGATCCTAGATCCCTTAATTCCTAAAGTATAACCAAGAAAAATACATTTTCTAGATTGAGGTTATAGTTTTTCTTTGTTGACATGGATATAAGCATGACAACAAGATATTCTAATATTAGAATTATCAGGTGTATTACCAAACCATACCTCCTTAGGAGTTTTCAAATCATTCAATGTGCATGGAGAGCAATTCATCAAGTAACAAGTAGTGGAAACTATCTCTACCCAGATAGATAATTAACATTAGATAGCATACAACTAGGGGTATCGAATAAATTCGATCCAATGAACCTGATGATCCAAACCGAACTAATTTAATTGGATTGGATTAGGTCGAGTAATCTGGTTGATCGGGTAAAATTTGATCAAACTCGATTACATTTGGTTTGCTTCTCGAATTTCATATTCACTTATCCGATCCAACTTGACTCGACCCGATGATTTAATTAGAATAAATGATAATTTTTTTAAATTATGAGTTTTGTTATTTATATTTATATTTAATGTTTATGTTAGATTTGAATTTGCAATTTTATATTATCAATTATGGCTTTTGGTAAAGAAGGATATAATTTAAAACAATTATGACTTGTGGTGCCCAGGTGCAATGTTGTGTGCTTTTGAGTTTTGGTGAATGTTTTGAGAATAATTTGATTGTCTTGATAGGATTATACTATGTTAATGTTGTTTATGCAGGCTATAGCTTGCCAATGTTTTCCTAGTTAAAGAACTAAAGAAACTGCAATCGGTGCTTGCTTCTTGTTGTTGTTGTTGTTTTTTTTTTTTCTTCCCTAAACTTAATTTGCCAAACCAAACCAACCCGATCTTGTTTGGGTTGGTTTCGTTTGGGTTCAACAATTAAAATTTACAAAATCTGAACAATCTAATCCAATCCAATTAAAACTAATCGATTTGGATTCATTTTCTCCTCAAAACCGAACCAACTCGACCTGTGAACACCCCTTCAAACAACAAGCTCTTTTTATCAGAGTTTGGTTCATCCGCTCAGCAACAACATTTTTATTATGGTGTTCCAACAACTGTACGATGGCTCACAATGCTAGCTTCCTTACAATAATTTTCAAATTCTCTAGAACAAAACTCTAAGCCATTATAAGTGCAAAGATGCGTTATCTGCTTTCTTATTTGTTTCTCATTCATTGTCCTCTATTGGCTAAACATAGCAAAGAAAATGCCCAGACTTTCCTAGAGTAATTATCAATAAAAGTCAGCATAAATCTAGCACTGCCATTAGGGGGCACCTTGGATGGATCCCAAAGATCTGAATGAATATAATCAATCCTCTCCTTGGTGTTACAGACTCCTTTGCTGAAATTACTTCTTTTATGCTTCTCAAAGACACAATGCTCACAAAAATCCATTTGAGAAGTGCTTTGCCCACAAAGCAAGCCTTATTTGCGTAGAATAAAGTGTCCTCACTCGCTTATATGTCCCAAACGCATGCGTGACAATTTTGCAATTTGAGACTCGAACAATCCGGAAGACGAAACAGTAGCTCCACTTGAAACAGTAGAACCCTATAAAATTTACAAACTACCACCGGCTTTAATGCCTTTCATTACAACACGAGCTCCTTTGGAAACTTTCAACACACCATTTGAGCTAGTGTTTTTATATCTAAAGGTGTCAAGAGTACCCCAAGTATATAAGATTCTTCTTCAAATTTGAAACATGCCTCATTTATGTTAAAGTCCTGACAATACCATCATACATTTTGATTTTGGTTGTCTCTTTCCCAGCAACTTTGCAAGCAGCATCATTATCCATAATAACTACTCCACTGAGCTGTTCATATGTTGAAAATCAATGCCTATTGGGACACATATAAAAAGAACAAACAATATCCATAATCCAGACATCATTTGATTTCAAACTATTAGAACTTACTAAGAGTACACCTCATTCACTACTAGTCTTTGCAACACTAGCTTCACTAATTTGTTATTCTCATTCTTTGATTTTCTTTTCAGTTTCCAGCAGTCTGTCTTGACATGTCCTGTCTTCTTATAGTGGTTGCACCTAACCAGCTTACTGGACTGCGATCCATCTCTTTGTTTGTTTTTATGGGAGTTTTTCTTCTCTGTTCCCCTGACAACAAGTCCATCACCCTGGTTTTCAGATACACTTGCTGTAATTTCACCATCAATTGAGTATTTGCTCAACAAGGCTTCCTAAACATCCTTCAATGTAATAGTATCTCTGCCATACAAGAGTGTATCCCAAAAATTGGATAAATAGAAGGTAATGAACACAACAATAATAATGCTAAGTCCTCGTCATAAATAGGTGATTCTCCAAATCAGTAACAATAGTTTTGAAATTATCGATGTGAGTTTGAATAGAAATACCTTCAACCATTTTGCAGGAATAAAGTTGCTTCTTTAGTTGCAATTTGTTGGTCAAATTCTTCTTCATACAAATCTTCTCTAATTTATTCCATAATCCACTCTATCCCCTTCTTTCAGAACGTCCTATAAAATCTCATTGGAAAGATGCAATTATATTTGTGCAACAGCCTTCCTGATGGTTTTATCTTTTTTTCCATTAGTCCAATTTGCAGGCATCTTTGATCTCCCCAACAGAGCGTCCTCAAAATCTATTTGTATAAGAATCACCATCATCCTCGCTTTCCAAAAAGGAAATCGGGTCTTACGATCAAGTTTCTCTATTTCATGTTCATGGAAGCCATCCCAAAATCAATATGGCTTTGATACCACTTTGTTACAAATAAAACAGGAAATAGGAATGCATAAAAGAAAAATTCAAGACATATGTTTACATGGTTCGCCCATTTGGGTTACATCCAAGGGTGAGAAGAGAAGAATTTCACTAGATTGTTAGAGGTGTCAAAAGGCTTATAAAAGATCTCCCAAAAAGCCAAAGAAGAAGAAAAAAAAGTGCTCTCTCAATTTTTGTATATCTACTGCTACATGAAAAACCTTTTCAAAAAGCATAACATAAAGAAGTTTTCAAAACAAAAACTCCTGTCGAGCTTGGGCTCAAACAATTTTGAGCTGGGGACTAACCTTGTGCTTAGGCTCTACTGTTTTTAAGGCAAGGCACAAAACATTCAGTCTAATTTCATCAATCCTATAGGGTTATGCGCTAAAGCTCAAAAAATATTGAGCTAGAGCTCAGAACATTCAGTCCAAAGAATTTTGTGCCACAAATACAACAATTTCCTTGTGGATTTGTTCTTTCCTTTTCCCTTTAGGTTTGGTAAGTAGGAGCTTTTTGCCTGTTACAAATCTGTCTCTATTCTGAAGATGACTATTGATTCTTGTAACTAGTAATTCAAACATTTTTCCCTTAGTTGAAACACCCCGCTCATATTTTCAGTAGATAGAAAATACATAGAATCGAACCAACTGAAATGCTTCTGTTTTAATACCAATTAATCCTTATTCATGATCAAACTACAGTTGGCATTTGGCCAGATGGGAACGACAATTCAGGTTTCTGGTTTCCCTTTTTTTGTTGCTGCTGACGTGGTCAAAAAGCTGTTGGAGCAGTACACAGGCCAAGGAACGATAGTTGCTTTAGAAGTAAAACCATCAAAATATGGTCCAAGGCCATATGCCAGGGTTCAATTTACAAGTAGCAGATATGCTGAGATGATTCTCAGTTTAGGGGCAAATAAACGCCTGTATTTTGGTACTTCCTACTTGAGAGCTTGGGAATCCAATGCTGATATTGTGCAAAACCCTAGAACATATGTGCATGAAATGGAGCTAGTGACTTTGCACTTTGGATGTCAGATATCGAGAGAGAAGTTTTCAGTGCTATGGAAAGGGACAAGTGTTTCTGTTAAATTTGGAACTGAGCTAAGAAAAATGCACTTCCTCTTGTGGCATAATTCAGTTGAATACAGGCTTCAGCTATCTTATGAAAATATATGGCAGGTTGTGTTATACAATCAAAGTGGTCAAAATGCAAAGCTTCTTCTCATACAGGTTTACTTAAATTTTTTCAAACATGCTTTGTTATCTTACTGAGTTTTGCCTGTTACACTTGATATCCAAAATCATTCCCTTATCTACTGTTTCTATGCATACGTGAGTCTATGCATGCCCATCAACGACAAAACCTATTTTCGTCCTAGTTTAGTGGGTAACAGATTTTATTTTTTTTTGCAATAGTATCAAACTCACTTTATGCAATAGGTCCTTCATCCGTCAAGTGTGAATGGTGTCTCTGAATAACCTTTAAGATTAGAAGAGAGAATGATAAAGAGTTGGGGATCTGCAGGTAGAAGTTCTAGGATTTACATCATTGATTTCAACGTAACAGCATTGGGCAGTCCAAAATGAACTTGCTATCCCTGGGAAATTCTAAGCAAGTAATATATGCATGGAAGGCCTTGCTCTAGATCTTGGCTAGTCTATGATGTCATTAGTTTGCTTTTGTACCCTCATACTTAGACTATTATTTTGTCGTGCTTCTATAACAATATCATCGTGTTATGTACATATAGATGACTAGTAGAACTTGAATCCGATATGTTTCCATCTTATCCACAGTTATCTGGTGCACCTCGAATCTATAAGAGGCTCAAAGGTTCTTTTCATAGCTATTTTAAGGAAACTCCAGATGATCAGTGGGTCAGAACAACAGACTTCACTGCATCATGCATTGGACAATCTTCTGGTTTGTGTCTCCAACTTCCTTATGGCGAGAGATTGCAAAATTTCAGAGACAATTTTGTTTGTTATAAGGAAGGTGAAAACTCTTTGCAGTTGCAGACAGGTGTCCCCTTTTCTCACAATTTGTCTCTAGTCCCGATTGTACATCCTCCTAGAGGAATTGAATTACCTTACAGAGTACTATTCAAGGTGTGCAGCTTGGTACAGACTGGATATCTTCCTGGCCCCAAGCTAGATGCAAACTTCTTTCGATTGGTCTGTCCAAACAGCATCGATATTAGATATATACAACATGCTCTAGAGAAGCTGTACAACTTAAAGGAATGCTGCTATGATCCTGTGCCGTGGCTTATTGTGCAGTATCATAAATACCGCACGTTGAAAGAGCAGCCAAAACCACCTGCTATTTCTTTAGATGATGGCCAGGTATATGTGCACAGGGTTCAAGTAACTCCATGCAGAGTGTATTTCTCTGGTCCAGAAGTAAATGTGTCAAACAGAGTATTACGCCAGTACCGGGATCACATTGATAATTTTCTTCGTGTTTCATTTGTGGATGAGGAGTGGGAGAAAATGCATTCAAGTGATCTAATACCAAGGGCAGCTACTGTGGATGAGAACAGAAGAACAAAGGTTTATGAGAGGATACTTACAACACTTAGGGAAGGCATCAGAATTGGGAACAAGAAATTTGATTTTCTTGCGTTTTCCTCAAGTCAATTACGTGAAAATTCTCTCTGGATGTTTGCTCCGACCAATAACCTAAATGCTGATGGTATTAGACGGTGGATGGGCGACTTTCGTTCCATAAGAAATGTGGCTAAGTATGCAGCCAGACTTGGTCAGTCCTTTGGTTCGTCGAGAGAAACGCTAACTGTTGCTGAGCATGAGACTCAAAGGATTCCTGATATTGAGGCTGCAAGAAATGGAACCAAATATATCTTTTCTGATGGAATTGGGAAGATATCAGCTGACTTTGCCCAGAGTGTTGCTATAAAATGTCGAGTCAAAAGTTTCATCCCATCGGCCTTTCAGATTAGGTATGGCGGTTACAAAGGAGTTGTGGCTGTTGATCCCTCTTCATCAGCGAAGCTGTCATTGAGACCAAGCATGTTGAAGTATCAATCGGATAATACAAAACTGGATGTTTTGGCATGGAGCAAATATCAACCTTGTTTCTTAAATCGCCAAATCATCACTCTTTTATCCACTCTTGGAGTCGGGGATCCTGTTTTCGAGAAGAAGCAAAGAGAAGAAGTGGCTCGGTTGGATGATATATTAGTTGACCCATTGAAGGCCGAGAAAGCTTTGGATTTGATGGTTCCAGGTGAAAACACTGACATTCTCAAGGATATGTTGAAATGTGGCTATAGGCCTGATGGAGAACCGTTTCTTTCAATGATGCTGCAGACTTTTCGCGCATCAAAGTTACTGGATTTGAGGGTGAAAGCAAGAATTTTTGTTCCACAAGCTCGACAAATGATGGGATGTCTTGATGAAACTGAAACTCTGGAATATGGAGAGGTGTTTGTGCAATTTTCTGGTGCTGGAAGGAGAAAGTCCCATACATCAACTGAATATAATTACATTCTCAAAGGAAAGGTAGTTGTGGCAAAAAATCCATGCTTGCATCCTGGCGATGTCCGTGTTTTAAAAGCCATTGATGTGCCAGCATTGCATCACATGGTGGACTGTGTTGTCTTCCCCAGAAAAGGACCCAGGTAAATCCACTTAGCTTCTTAACTAACTGCAGACAAATCTAAAGTAACTTATGTAGTGGTTGTCTGTCTTGCATTAATATAAAGATTTTTGACTTGTTGGGGAAAGCTATTATTGGAGAAACCCTTAAGTCCAATACAGTGATTAGAAGTGTTATTATATATGTCGTTTTTGTATTTTCTTGGAGATTAATCTTTTGTAATAACAGACCCCATCCAAATGAATGTTCTGGGAGTGATTTGGATGGAGACATATACTTTGTTTGTTGGGACCCTGACTTGATTCCACCAAGGCAATTCCCACCTACGGATTACGATGCTGCTCCAAGCATACAACTGGATCATGAAGTTACTATTGAGGTATTGGTACTCCATTGAATTTGACTATAAAATGGTATTTAAATCATGCCATTCTTTAATTTTCAATTATGCATATAGATTATGAAACTAATGATGAATATTAATTAGATCATATAAAGAGATATACACTCTTGTACAGGACAAGAAGCACATTTAAAGAAGCTAAAAAGATGGCAAAACAAAGTTAAAATGTCTTCCTTCGCCATTAATATGTTTGCTTGTGATAATTGTCGGATCTTGAGAGAATCATTGACTGCATCAAAGTTAAAATGCTAGTACTGTTGATAATTCGTAATTGGTTAGTTAAGACCACTAATTGCTGTCTTGTATGTGTTCTGGCAGTAAATTTACTGCAAACTAATGTTACCAATGCTTGCTAGCATAATTTTTTGTTTGACTTCACTGTATTTTACATTCTTCTCTGTGCTAACAGGAAGTTGAGGAATACTTCACCAACTATATTGTGAATGATAGTTTAGCAATCATTGCAAATGCTCACACTGTCTTTGCAGACAAGGAACCTTCCATGGCATTATGTGAGCCCTGTTTGGAGCTAGCTAGGTTGTTTTCCATTGCAGTTGACTTCCCAAAAACAGGTGTCCCTGCAGAAATCCCACCTCATCTACGCGTGAAAGAATACCCAGATTTCATGGAAAAGCCAGGCAGGAAAACCTACGAATCCTACCGTATAATCGGGAAGCTCTTCAGGGAGGTGAAAGATATTGCTCCCCACACCACCTCTTTCACACCCTTCACAAAAGAAGTTGCCAGTAGGTCATATGATCCTGATATGGAAGTTGATGGATTCAAAGACTACATTGATGAAGCATTTGATTGCAAAACTGAGTATGATTACAAGTTGGGTAATTTGATGGAGTATTATGGCATAGAAACTGAGGCTGAAATACTAAGTGGTGGTATTATGAAGATGTCGAAGCCTTTTGATCGAAGAAAGGATGCAGAAGCCATTGGCGCAGCAGTGAGGTCTTTGAGGAATGAAGCTAGATCCAGGTTCAAGAGAGGAAGTGAATCAGATGACCAATATGCAAAGGCATCAGCTTGGTATCATGTGACCTATCATCCTGATTTTTGGGGTTCTTACAATGAGGGGCTGAAGAGGGATCACTACATTAGTTTCCCCTGGTGTGTTTATGAGAAGCTGGTCCAGATCAAGAAGGACAACTCAAGAATGGCCTCTAACATATCTTCACTAGACAGGCTGTTCGGCCGTCGGCTGAATGTGGCCGAATCTGATATGAACATTCCAGTTCTTAGCCCGTAAGGGGTCACTTAATAGTTACTTTTTAGTCATAAGTATGACTATGAATCAACTCCCAAGACATCCTCTTGTATATATACATGTGTCTGATCAAGTTTGTCCTGTCCATGGGGCCTGTGATGAACATAGAAGAAGTACTTGGATTTGATGTCTGGAACTATTCTTAGTATTGGATTGCAAGGTTATGTACTATGGGCTAACTAGATTTGTAATGTTTCCAACTACATTTTCTTGTTTTTACTATCCACAAGTGCTAAAGATTAAATGTTGGTGAAATTGAAAGCACTTCTTGTTTTTCATTGATTTGTTTTGGATCTCATCCTCAGCAGTTTTAGTGCTCAAAATCACAAGAAAGATATAGGAATCTTCCGTTAGGAAATGATAGGTGTGTGTATACTTGTGCATATAAATTAGAAATTTAAGAACGAAATTTAATTTAACATATAAAACATATGAAATGTTCTAGGTGTGCAAAGCATAAAAATTTAATACATAAATTGCATTTGCATATAACAATACCAAATAAAATAAGAGAGTAAGAAATCCTACTTGAATGTGTTAAATGCAATAATAGAAAAACTTGAGTCGAGGTTTGTTGCTCCAACAATGTCTTTAAGGTTTTATTTGTCCCTCTACAGTGCTGAAGGTCACTGACAAACAGCCTCACAGGATACAATGACTCTTCCCGATCAAAGGCAGTACTCCAATTGACTAGAACGTCGAACCAAATTGACTTGAAACTTCTTTATGAAATGAATAATGATGTGAAAATGCTTAGTGTAGTGCTCAAACAAATACTAGTATGCTTTTTTTTTTCCTCTTATTTGGTTGGGTTCTAGGCACTCCTATCTCTAGTCGTGCAATGCAATTTTGTTGATGAGACATAATCCTTTATTAGAATCATAATTTTTTCTCTTAAGGACACAGTTATAAGATAAAATCCCGTAAATTACTCTTTCAATGAAGAGTCAGAGCTCCACTAAAGAGTTAGGAGTTCAAGTCATAGCTCTAACTTTTGAGCTAACTTTTCTATAAAGGTGTGTTCATTAGTGTACATTAAAAATAAATTTTAATTATTTTATTTACACGCTTGCACCCTTTTTCAATGTGGATAAACTCGTTCTACCCACAAAAATATTCTTAAATTATTTTTCAATTTAAACTCAATTTTTTTATTCAACTATTTAATTTTGGCATATAAAATGTGCCGAATTTTATATCTTGATATGCATTATTCACCTCATTGCTGCCTCCACTAGTAACTAATATAAAGCCCCTTGATAAATTCACTCAACTAAATTCATGTTACCTTAATTAATTGATCAATTAGTGCCCCTTAATAAATCCAAATTTGTAATTAAAGTATTCAGTTCTTTTTCAATCAAGCATTTTCATCATTTCGATGTTATTTTAACCAAGAGTTTTAGATATTTTTTCCATAATCATATTTAAGATTAAATCCGAAGTGACCTTTTTTTCTTTTTTTGGCAATAATGTTTAGCAAATTTCAAATTGATGTGCATATATATTCTGGCTTCTTTTTTTGTTTCGTCTTTTTTTTTTTTTGGATATACCAATAATATTCTACAAGGACATATATATCATTGTAACCAGCATTGAAATACTAAAATGGACCATCAACTATGATAATGTAATACCTAAATCCTAACACTATAAATATGACTATTAATGATAGAAAAATGATATTTTATAACTTGATTCATATTCTAAAAATAGATGCGTTTTCAAATAAGAGACTCACATTATTTACTTCTATTCTAATGATTTTAGAAGAAATTTTCGAATTCAAATTCAGATTGCATGAAATATATTATAATATTTCTATTTTCTTAAACCTGCTAATTTACCACTCCTTCCCCACCTCCTTCTTAGACTTATCTACTTATCTTAAACTTCCTTTTCTAATTCTTTATCGTATAATAAATACGAAGGCTATGTTTGGTTACAATCTCGCGGAACAAATTTGTTTCGCCATATTGTAATCAAATGTGCTGCCCCATTTTCCCCAAAACGATACCCAACAAATGATCAGAACACTCGTGGAAAACAATTAGATATTTACCAAAATTTCCCTACACTCTTGGTCAAACATGTACCACCGGGGATGGCAGATTGTCTCCACCAAAATCTACCATCCCAATTTCCCTCTGACTCTCTCTTGCTCTATATATATACACACACATAGATATTATATATATATATTATTCTAATATATCATTCAACCAATATTTTCAAAATTACATCACAATCATTACCAAACATGACATATACATACATTTACATATCATAATATTTTATTCCTCTTATCCTAATAAAAATTATTACTAAAATCAATTTACATCCTCAAAACCCAACCAAAAAAAAATAAAAAAATATTGATTTGACGGTTACAGTAAAATTTGTCACGTTCCAAAATATAAATAAATATATCAAAATTTCCCAAAATAATTTTCTAATTATCTCCAAAACATAAACAAACATACATTAAATTCCCCAACTTTCGCTTCCAAAACTCATTTTCTCAAAACATATAATTAATATCCAAACATTACCTAAATTTTCATTTGTCCTTTTCATCAATGGCCATCCCTTCATCATCTCATGTCCATTGAGACCTCTAGTGTCCCGTGGTCTTCAGTACCTAATATATATATATATATATATAGTTTTTGATATTATATCGGGTAAATGGCACTTCATCCCCTAAAATTTAATTATTTTGGCACATTACCCCCCAAAATTAACCTAAAGCCACTTCGCACCCTCAACTTAGAGTTAATAGAACACTTTGCCCCCAAAATTACAATGTTTGGTAAATCATGTGATTGGAGAAAATGCTATTCTTGTCATTTTCACCTTTTTTCCATTAAAAAAAAAAAAAGAACTGAGCTACTCTTGTCATTTTTATATTTTTAAGCTCAAAAATAAGGAAACCCATCTACCAAGAACAGTAGGATATCGAGGTTTTAATTATTTTCTTACCTTCAATTAGCTCGTTTGCCATCTCCTACTATTTAGAGAATTAATTGTTCATTGAAATACAACAAAATGAGTTTTAGTACATGTATCTTAGTTAGAAGCATGTTTAGTTTCTTATTCATGTGGCATGGATAGTTGTTGTGTTGCAAGTGACATCTTCAAATAATATATTCATTTTGTTATTTGGTAAGATTGCTCATCTAACCATATTAATTAAAGAAGCAAAGTCACTAATCTTATTATTACTCTAAGACAAAGTTTTCTTTCTTTATAAAAGACATTTTCAAAGAATAATAAAGTTCATGCTCATTGTAGTAACACTAAGATTATCTAATCAATCTTTAAAGAATCAGAATTATTAACTTTGTCATTTCTTTAAGAAAATATATACACAACACATTACGTATAATATCATTCAAACATGCTCAAGAATATGGAAAAATGTGAAATGACAAGAATAACCTTTTCTCCGGCCACATAATCTCTCAAAAATTGTATTAGGTGACATAGCATTCCAATAACTCTAAGTTAAGGGGGTGAAGAGGCTTTAAGTTAATTTTGGGGGATAATGTATCAAAATAATTAAATTTTGGGGGGTAATGTGCCATTCACCCTATTACATATATCTAAGTCTTTTTCTTTTTTTTTATTTTATATATGTGCCATCCACCCTATTATATATATCTATGTCTTTTTCCTTTTTTCATATTATATATATATATATATTGTTCCTATTTTATCTCCTAACATTTGATGGTATAAACGTCTTTTAAACTAGATCTGATCATCATGTACTTATAAATTAATATTGTTATATCTATTCAATTAGGACCAAAGTTATAGAAAATCATTTCACGTAATTGGGCCATGCAGATTTTTCTTAACTTTAATTTATACTCTTTCACCCCAAAATTCTTACAAAGTAGACTAGTCTATCGACTTGTTTACTTCATGTTACTAGGTTGAATATATTAATTAATTTAATTTAATAACTGATCATGTATTTTAATGACCTTAATTGATTACTACTAATAATTGTATTTCCAATCCGACATGAGAATATTTCAGGCAAAAAATGAGTCATCCCACGTTCAAGCACAACTACCCATTTCTAATAAATAAAAAAAATAATACTCAAATTACCTCCACAACACTAAAGTATATTATACAAAATGCCCCCATTTATTTACCATAAGAATCAAATAATAGAGGACATATCAGTAAAATGCATGATAATTAATATAATATTCCATTAAATTACACATGTAATAATTGTTTTACATCATTTAAATAATCTTATAAAATATATATAATATTCATTTAATTATTTAATAATATTACTTATTTCATCTCATTTTTCATTGATCATTCTTCATTTCACCTAACAATTATATAAAGCACACGAGAACTATGTGAAAGTCATGAATCCTCTCCATAAATGTCCCTGAATGTAATAGACCCCTCCCTTTGTTTCCTTATGAAATCTATCAAATCACCAACATTGGAAATAAAAACATTCTATTTCTACAAGAAATGTTTGGTCCCAAGTGATGATTTTTTAGAATTTTTTTTCTTTCTCTTCTTCCCAATTTGTGGTCTTATTTTCTTGGCTAATTTAATTTGTGCCATATATTATTGTCACACAGGCAATTTTTAATGCTTCTAACTTTCCAATGTTATCTTCATTTTACATGCCATCAAAACTTTATGGTTTTGGGTGGCAAATTTATACAAATTCATAGTCATAGATAGGGACTCCTCCAAGATGCACGCACACACCATTTAATTTCAAATATATGGAATAAATTTTTTGTCTCTAAATGTCTGTTTCATTATAAAGAATTGGGATGTAAATAGTTGGTTTTTTTTTACCAATAATTTGAAAATTTTCCTCCAAAGCTAAGTATCGACATTGACCATTCTTCTCTAATTCTGATGTTTTTGGTTATGTTTGGACTATGGATTTTATTAAGAAAAAAGAACATTAAAAAAAAAAAAAAGTATCTATTACAAAAATATTATTACGAAATTAATTTTGTAGTTATAGTTACAAATTATAGCTACAAATTTTTGTAGTAAATGTAATTTTTTTATAATTATAATCAACAAAAAATATTAATTGTCCATTAGTAGCATTGTACATTCGAAGTATAACAGATTAATTATGCACTATTTGTAGAAAAATTAATTATAAGAATGACCATCAATTACAGATTGGTCGTAAAGAAGGTTAGCTACGAGAGCATCAGCTTCGACTTAGCTAAGACAATTTTGTAGCCAAAGCAATGAATTTTTGATATCAGCTGCCCTATTTTTTTATAGTAAAAAACCATTTTTGTATTATTTGTAGTACAAATATATTATAAAATTTTTAAATATTTTTATTATTAAAATTCCAAAGCTAGCATAAATTTGTATGTCTATATTTTGTACCCATGGAGATAAGGCTGTAAATAGATCGAATTTTAATGTGAATCCAATCTGAATTTTAGAATTTTTATTAGTTTAAAATATCCGATGGATCAAATCCAATTACAAGTATCCATAATTTGAAATAAGTGAATTAGATATGGAATTAAGTAATTCGATCCATTAAAAATCCAAATCCGAATTTTAATAAATTTTTATTAAACTAATACTCATGTAATACCCCAAATCTTTATATGAATTTTTATAGTGGATATAATATTGGATGCTAGGAAAAATGGAGTAATATTAGTTGATTTTGATATTCTTAGGTTGCTCTCCTAAAATTTACATATGCAATTTATTTAGGGCTCGATCAATATTTAAGAGATCTTGATTGAAAATAAATATGGGATACAAATTGAATTCTTTTTGGCATTATTAAGGATCCTATTTTAGGTCCTTTTATTGATTTTTACTTGCAATCTCGAGGACATAGACTTCATATTATTAATAATTTTGTAAAGATTGTTTGATTGTTACTGAAGATGTAGAATTTATCAAGCCAATTATTTTATGAAAACTTTATTGAGTTTTATATTAATGATTAAGTTAGCGACTTTATGTATATCAATTTTGGAGCTAAAAATTTGTCTTTCATTCAAGGTTATTTGACTTGGGCCATAGTTATATGAATCATATGTAAACAAACATCAGAGGTAGACAAATTATGTTTAGAAGATTGTGTTTCTTTTTGGGAATTAGCAATATGATATAAGCCCTGATTATATTTTTATAATGAAAGAACTATTAATCTTTGGTCCATATCTTGTTAGATGCATTAAGCCCAATCTATTTAGTTTATTTTAAGTTATGATTAGGCTCATAAGTAGTGCAGAAAATAAGCCAACAAATTAATATAAAGTTATTACGGGTTTAGGTCCATGATTATAAAGTTAAAGATGACAAAATTTAATTTTTATGGAACATTCAGATTTATGGATAGATGGATAATTCTAGAGGCCTTCCCATCATTTTAAAACTCTATTTGGACAGTTTTTAACCCCCCTAAGGTATCTAGTTATGTTGGTTAGCTAAAACCACGTAAATATAGGTGAAATAGAATCCTAGAACCTTATTTTTGTACCTTTGTGCTTTCATGTGAAAATTAATGAATATTTCATATTCTTTTAATTACTAACCTATGATAATAGCTAGACAAAATCTAGAATAATTAAATCATGAGGAGTTAGTGTCTTGAATAAATGTTAATCATTGGCTTGGAAATTTCAGTAACTACCTAATCCTGATAAGGTTAGGATTTTAGAATTATCTCTATAGGTTTAAGTTATCATTATCTGAGATTGATATCTGGTCAAATCTGAGAAGTTAGGATTAGAGTGATCTTTTTATCTCAATAAAACATGAATTCTAGTTTATCTAGAATACCAGTGATCTTTTTATCTCAATAAAACATGAATTCTAGTTTATCTAGAATACCTAGCCTAGTAGTATAAATGCACATATACTAGGAAACAAAGAAGTCACACGCAGAGGTAATAAAATACCATTTTTCTATTTATTCTTTAAAAATCCATAGGAAATTTCATTTTGAGGTACTAACATCCTATTCTTCTGTTGTAGAACTAGTGAAGAATGCTTCAATGGTAGATCAAATTAGAGGAAAACTTTGGGTTTTGAGATTTTGGCTTAAGTAAATCTTTGTTCTTTTTCTATTGAAAATATTCTTTTGCATGAATGATTTCTGCATTGAAAATAGGTGATTATTTTTTATCTAATTTGCTTAATTGTAAAATTTTCAATATACTAATAATTAACTGTGCAAAAGACTTTTTCGCAAGCCGTAAAACTTACTTTTTAGGATTTGAGCATGTAAAAAATTTGTAAATCTTGCATGAAACATGGTATTTTCTATTGAAATAAAAATAATAAAAATGATTTATGCTCTGAATAATCGAGAAACTGTCGGTAGGAACGAGTTCCGTAACTGTGCTATGGGGTTACAGTATCAAAAGATTTTCGAAGCCACTTAATGGCGTTGTAGTTAAGATCTTGGCCAAGAAAACCGATTAGAATCTTGAAAGTTCATGAGCACGGTTAATTAATGAATTGAAAGTTTCTGATAAGTTGTATAACTTTTGTTCCGAATTACTCTAGAAGTTTGTCTTGAAATTTTTTGATAAGATGATTCCTAATTTTTGCATTTAATTGTTATTTAAAAAAAATGAAAGTGAATATTCTTTTCTTCAATGATTTCTTTTCTTCTTTTGATATTTATACATGCTCAAACCGGTAGGAAGAGAAGGAGATTTATTTATTGGGTGAATGTCACTCATAAGATATTAATTTACCAATTTGCAGATAACTTAGTTCAAGATGGGGAAGATGGACAATTTTTGGGAATGATGACAAGAGATTGGTGTTTTCAGAATAGATGTATTAGATGTTTAAATTTTCTAGTTGGATTGATTAGGAAATTTTCTTTGAGTTCTTGGATATTCAAGTTTAATTATTAAGACAAGTAATTGAATTATCTTTCATTGTAACGATTTACTTTTGGGATTATTTAATAATATATATTCTTTTTTGGGAATTTAGCATGCTCTATTGGATTTGAGACTTAGTGTCTCTGAGTCTTTGGGTTTAGAGGCATTGCCGTGTTATGTCCCGAATTTGGGGCGTGACAACTCTTATATATAATAGTAATAAAGATTTTAAAATAAAATCTATATATTATATTTATCTGAAATCTATATTAATGTCTATATTGTACTATTAATATTGAGTTTTTAGCTTTAAAAGTAAGAAAGATACTGATAAAATGTCAAATATAATAATGTATAATAGTTCATATATGTAAATCTGTCAATGGGTCAAATTTTAATCTGAATTCGATCTGAATTTTAAAATTTTTATCCGATGAATCAAATTCGATTATAAATATCCATAATCCGAAATAAGTGGATCGGATATGGAATTAAGCAATTCGATCCATTAAAGATCTAAATCCGAACTTTAACAAATTTGTATTAAACTAATACTCTTATATATAATATTAATAAAGATTTTAAAATAAAGTCTATATATTATATTTATCTAATATCTATATTAATGTCTATATTATACTATTAATGTTGAGTCTTTAGCTTTAAAAATAAGAAAGATACTGATAAAATATCAAATATAATAATGTATAATAGTTCATATATGCATTAATATAATGTGAAATAGGGGTTTAGTATTAAATATTTAACTTTTGGACTAATATATAATAAAAAGTTGTTAAAAATTCAAATATGATTTTAATTTACTTCATAAATACAATATTTTTATATAGTCTAAAAGGAAAAAAAATTAAATCTGGTTGGATTTTTTTATCGAATTTTGAATATCCATCGGATTCAAATATGATACTCACTAAAAAATATCCTATAGGATATCGGGTGGGATTCGGATATAAACTTTGGTAATCGGATTCGGATATGACTGATTCGATTCAAATTCGACCCATTGACAGCCCTATATTTATGCATTAATATAATGTGAAATAGGAGTTTAGTATTTAAATATTTAACTTTTGGACTAATATATAATAAAAAAGTTGTTAAAAATTCAAATATGACTTAAATTTACTTCATAAATACAATATTTTTATATAGTCCAAAAGAGAAAAAAAAAATCGGGTCTGATTTTTTTATCGAATTTTGGATATGATGCTAGCTAACAAAAATTCTCTAGGATATAGGATCGGTTTGTATATCAATTTTGATAATCGAATTCAAATTTAAATATGATTGATTCGATTCAAGTATGACCCGTTGATATACATGGAAAGATATTTGCACATATTTTCATATTTTGCATATGACTGCACTGTGGCTGGTTGCTCAACGAAAGAAACGTGTTTTGGGTCTTAAAGAATTGTGGCTAGGTCCAATGTTTTACCAAAGTTTGGACTTGGGCTATCAAATATTGGCTTGGGCTTGGGCTTTTTTGTCAATTAAGCCTGCTGAAAAAGAAAGGGACTTCCAAATATTAAATGATAAGTATGATTTTAGCTAAGACCTAAGAACATGAGAATTAATCGAATGGAAATTTTAGTGAGAAGAAAATTTAATCGAATCAAAGTTAATGGTATGAAGAGTAAAAGTGTTGGAAGATTGGCTTGTGTAGTTACTTGTTAGTTTGTGTATTGAAAATGTACATGGGACTTTATCTGATGTAGGAAAAGAGAGAACGAGTTGAGTTATATAAAGTACTAATAGGACAAAATATTTCAATAGAAATTAGAGGGAAAAGTATAGAGACTAATACATATTTATATATAAAAGTGTGATTCTTCTTTTATTTATGTAATTGTTTTAATTATGGAAAAAAAGTAATGATTTTTTTTTCCTTTCAAGAAATGATTTGATTTTTCATGAAGAATTGTATCAATTAACTTAAGCTAAACATGCACATTATTTAAACTTAAATGGTGTGTCCATTCACAACAAGTGGTTTGCATTGTTCCAATACTTATATATACACAAAATTCTATCTAAATTTTATATATTTCTCAATCTCTATTCTCTACAATTATTTTTTTAGTATTCAAAAAAGAAGTTTTAAAAGCACTCTTAAAGATTGTTGTTTGCAGAGTTTGGTGATTTTATTGTATCTTGGGGTAAATTGTCTTAACAAATTCATTGGCAATCTCTTTGAGAAGGGGCAAAAATTATTTGAAGGATAGTGCCATCACACATCAAAATCACGATTAATTTTTTGTTTCCATCAAAGGTGTTTCAACATGAAGCATGCTTGTTACTTGTCGAGTGGTTAATTAGCCAAATAATATTGCCATCGTACTTATTCATATGAGTTTTAAAATTCGAGTCATAATGAACCTTAGGTATATGTATGTGTACTAATAAAAAAAAGTATACTTACTATATAATTGGTACACAATTTATCATATGATTGGCTGAACTTGGCCAAATATAATTTGAGCAACAATTTTCCCAAATCGAAAAGTGAATTATCATGAATAAATTCTTTTCTGTAATATAGTTTTTAAATTTAAAGGGAAAAAAAATCCAAAGATCACAACCCAAAAGTAAAAGTAAGAACCCCTCAAAATCTAGGAGTTATAGGTGCCCTTTGTATGCAATACTTTGATATCTATACTATATTAAAAGGAGAGAATTTTTTATACATTCAAAATAATGTTACATCACATTACCTCAAATTCTAAAATATGAATATACCTTTAATTTTAATTTTTAAAAATATTTCACTTGGAATGAAAATATGTTTGGTAAAATTCTATTGATATATATATATATATATTCCAAAAGCACGCACTTTGGATCTTCTATTCCATTCTCTATTTCATTTTATATTTCAATTTGCTGTGTATATATCAAGTGCATCTAATTCTCAATTAATTATTTTTATAAAGAATTATTCAATATACATATCATATATTCAGGAAATGAAATAGAAGATGAAATACAAAATAAAACAAAGAATTTAAACTGAAAAGCATGAGCTCATTCTCCTAAAGTATTTTGAGAATGCCCTAGATATCTCTATATATTTCTTTAAATATATTCACATCATTACCGGTTGAAAATGAAAATAGAAAGCTATTAACTTCTTTCTTATTTTCACAGACATTTTCATTCTCAACAGTCAACACATTTTTCCAAACACACTCTTATGCTCTCTCCATTTCCACATCTTATTTTCTCCTATTCTCATTTGTATGATTTTTAATATAAAAACACAACATCACCTAAGTTCATTTCATTTTCAACCCTACACAATTATCTTAGTTTTAAAAAAAACATCAAAACATTTTATTTTTAAACTCACACTTATAACTAACTTTTCACTTTTTTGTTTTGCCAGAAAATGAAAATACTTTCAAAAAATAAAACCAAACGGGCTCTTATGGATTATGAAATTCCTGTATTACTATACTCAAATCCAACTACAAGTATTACCAAAAACATAAACAATTTACCGTTGGAATCCACTAAAATAATTAATATTTTAATTCATTATAGTTAGTTGAGAAGAATTGGGCTACTTTTTCAGTACTATAAAGTTGATAAGAATGATAATGAGGTATTGAAGACTTCTTCATCATATATTCCCAAAATGTCCGACCTTTTTGACTTATTGTGACATATATATGCTAGAAAATATAAAAAAAAAACTAACCATTTCCATAAAAATAAAAAAATAAAAATATATATTTCATAAGTAGGAAAACTTATATCTATAAGTTCAATATCACTCAACCACGTAAATCGATCTCTTTAAAAAGACAATAGCACTATAACAACATGTTTAATTACAAGAACCCAAAAAAAATTTCTATGACAAATAGATAAGAGATCGATTATAAATGAATTAACAAATCCTTTTAAATAAGAGATATAAAAAAATTAAATTAAAAACTTATGGTCGTATTTTTACTCAATATATAATTTTAAATGAGAATTACAAACACAATTTTTTGTGTACTTGTATTAAATTATTTTTAGAAGTAATAGTTGAAAGTTACTGATTTTACATCATTATTTCAAATAAGATGATAGCTTTGAGAAAAAGAAAATTCTATTAGAGATGAAAAGAAAAAAAAAAGGTTACTAAGCCAACATATGCCCCCCCCCCCCTCCAAAAAAAATATTAATAGTAGAATTTATCATTTTTTTTTTATCAAAATTTAGTGAAAATGAAGCAGGTAAATTGTTTTTTTATTTTTTTTAATTTTTTCAAATAGTTAATAAATTCTCGATTTTAGGTAAGTCAATCATACACATAATTCTTGTCAAGTATCGATATTAACCATTTTGAATCCAGGCAAACTTTTACATAAGAATTCAACAAATAGATCTTTGCAGCTAATTTTGCCCTAAAACATTGTAGCAGAATCAACAACTTACTTTTGGAAAAAGATTTTCATTTCATCAAATGGAAAAACATAAAATTATTTTAATTCTTTTCTAAATTTATTTATTATCCTTTTTCAGACGTCACAAGAAAATTTAATTTTTTTCAAAATATTATTTTGAATTACATCATATAATTAACTTTTAATTATTTTTATGTTGTATAAAAAAGAAACGGACTTCACACTCATATAGTGATGTTTTTTACATCAATACATTAAAATTTAACGACATACCACCATGACTGGCATCTAAATAAATGAAAAGTCATATTCTCATAATAATTGATCATTATTTTATCCATGCAGAAATGACGTGCCACCAGAACTAATTAACAGTGACGAGACTTAATTGAAAAACAAAAGGATTAATTAATGATAAACATAAAGAATTTTTCTGCCTGATAACAAAAGTGATGCTCTCCTCTATCATTGGATGATGCACAAAGACCAGAGTAAGACTCACACATCAGCATACAGTTAATTAATAAACATTCTTCTGCATAACATGGAATCTTTGCCTTTCTTTCCACTCTTACTCAAAACTCTGTATATATAAGAGAAAGAAAAGGAGAAGACCAAGACTATAACAAGATTTTTTATATTGCAGGAACAAATAAAATATAGACTTGGAATGTAACGAGTCTTCATTCTTGTCCCTTCGCTACCCCTCTTCCTTAATCATAGAGAAAAAGATAGTTGAATATATTCTTGGAGTGGGTCTGTTTTGAAGTGTATAGGAAGCATCGTTGTGTGATCGTTCAAGAATTCTTTGAAAGTTCCAGTTTGATCGTGAATTTATCTCAGTTCAGGTATTGCATTATGATATTCAGTTGATTACAAACTTAATAATGGAGCATATGATAGATTCTTGTGGTTTGGAAGACTGACAACTGATATTTAAGGTTTCAGAAAATTTAATAATATTATGCCCGGGCATTTAAGTTGTAGTTTCCTTGAAATGTTAAAAATTTGATGTCTAAACTTGTATGCTGAGAATCATTGATCTTTTTGAGCTTTCTTGAATCCTTTCTATAATAAAAAGAATTTTGTGCCTTGTAGTCAATTACAGATAGAAAAATGATGAATGAACTTTCAAAGTATATTCTTAATCTCCATGTCTGTGTAATAATGCATGGAAATAAGAATGAATTTCTTCTGAAATGATGTTATACTATTTCTGTCCCATACTTGCTAAAAACCGATTATATCATTAAGTATACATTCCTCTATCTTGTCTTGTGGAAGTTGGAAGAAGTTTCTTAAAATTTCATCACGTAACTTATCAAGATATATAGCTATATAAAACAATACAGTTTTATTTTCCTTGATATTTTATTTTTTTATTTTCGGGCTTTTGGTGGTGGTGGCAGTTATAAAGGAGTTATAAAAGGACAAAGCTGAAAAAATGGTCCGCTTAATTTCTACCGGAAATGACTCCCACTGTTAATTAATTGCTTTTTATTTCTCTGTTTCTGTTACGAATAAAGCAGGAAATAGAAATGCATAAAAGAAAATTTCAAGACGCAAATTTACGTGGTTCATCCAATTGGGCTACATTTACGGGCGAGAAAAGAGGAATTTCACTAGGTTGTTAGAAGTGTCAAAAGGCTTACAAAAGATCTCCCAAAAAGCCAAAAAAGAAGAACAAAAATGCTCTCTCAATTTTTGTGTATCTGCTACTACATAAAATCATTCTCAAAAAGCATAACATAAAGAAGTTTCTAAAACAAAACTCCCGTTGAGCTTGGGCTCAAACAAATTTGAGCGGGACCTTAAGCTTGTGCTCAGGCTCTACAATTTCTAAGCCACGACACAGAATATTCAGCCTAATTTCATTAGGATTATGCACTGGAGCTCAAAAAAGATTTGAGCTAGAGCTTAAAACATTTAGTCCAAAGAACTTTTGAGCCACAAATACAACAATCTCCACATTGAATCCAAAGTTCAAGTCACAAATGCATCTCAACCTAAAAATCCTCTTTAACTCTCTACAAAACCCTTACCCTATGTTTGGTTTATGGATTTTGGTGAGGAAAAGAAAAAAAAATGCTAAGGAAAATATTTTTGATTGTTTGGTTGGTAAGGAATACATTAAAGAAAATAAAAGTTGTGGGAAAATATAGTGTATTTGAGGAAAATGAATTTTCCTCACAAAATGGTAAGGAAAATGAATTTCCTCATATTGAAGTACTATCTCTCATTCTCTTACACTTTTATCACACCTCTTTTACTCATTCCTTTCTTCACTATTTTCATTAACATCCAAACAAATTTGAAAATTTATATTTCTTTGTTTTCTTTTCCTTTCACCTAGTATTTTCTTTTCCTTGCAAAAATCCTTAAACCAAACATAGTGTTAAGGGTAATCAATCAGAACAACTCATTCGCACCAAATCCAAGCAATGCTTGAACTTGTGTATGGGCACTAGCTTCGTCGTCATGTCTGTTAGATTGTCTTCACAGCAACACGAACTTCACCACCAGATATATGATCATGAACAAAACAGTATAATATCTCAATGTGCTTGGTCCTCTCATGGGACATCTGATTCTGCGTAAGATGAATAATACTTTGACTATCGCAGTATACAGTAAGAATCCTCCTTGAGTCCCAAATTATGAACTAAACCTTTCAACCACAAAGCTTTTTTTATTGCCTCATTGATTGCCATATACTCTACTTTTCTAGTTGATAAGGCAACTGAAGGCTGAAGAATAGCCTTCCAACTAATGGCACTACCAAATAAAGTGAAAATATATCCATTGAGTGAACACTTTCTATCCAGATCACTAGCAAACTCAAAATCAGCATATCCAACAACTCCACCTCCAGATGAAGTCTCACAATTGTCAAACAACAAACCTAAATTTGATGTACCTTTCAAGTATTGAAAAATCCATTTAATATCTTGTCAATGCTCAAGTTCAAGATCATATTGAAAAACCACAGACCATAACAAATGTATGGAACTATGTTTCATAACTGGAGAGAAAACCTAATTAATATCAACACCATACTTCTATGTGTAACCCTTGGCAATTAATCTTGCCTTGTATCTCACATCATCAGTGCCAGATGTTCCTTGCATTTTCTCAAACACCTATTTGCATCCAAAAAGTCTATTATTTTTTGGAGGCTTCACTAAACACCAAGTCTTATTTTTATGTAGAGACTCAATTTCCTCTACCATAGCCCCAATCCATTGTGCTGACTCCCTGCAAGAAATAACATTTGAAAACGAAACTAGCTCATCAGAAACTGTTTCATTAGCAACAGTTAAAGCATATGCAACCAAGTCTGCATTTGTGTATCTAAGAGGTAGCTTAATCTATCTCATCGGCCTGTCTCTAGCAATGGATCATGGCTCAATAGGTATAGTAGGTATCTTATGTGGAGCTGAATCATCAGAAATGGAAACCTACTGAATAGGAAGTGGAATGTGGACCTCCGACTCCACCTGCTCAGGTGATCCACAAGCACCTGTATTATACTCAACTACACTGTGATTTTTAGGACTAATCATAGCATATTCATAAAAAATAACATCTCTACTAGTAATCATCTTACATGTGTTAGGACACCGGATCCTAGATCCCTTAATTCCTAAAGTATAACCAAGAAAAATATATTTTCTAGATTGAGGTTCTAGTTTTTCTTTGTTGACATGTATATAAGCAGGACAATCAAATATTCTAATATTAGAATTATCAGGTGTATTACCATACCATACCTCTTCAGAAGTTTTCAAATCATTCAATGTGCATGGAGAGCAATTCATCAAGTAACAAGTAGCGGAAACTATCCCTGCCCAAATAGATAATCTAACATTAGAGAGCATACAACGAGGGGTATCGAATAAATTCGATCCAATGAACCTGACGATCCAAATCGAACCAATCTAATTGGTTCGGGTTGGGTTGAGTAATCTGGTTGATAAGGTAAAATTCGATCAAACTCGATGACATTTGATTTGGTTCTCAAATTTCATATTCAATTATTCGATCCAACCTGACTCGACCTAGTGATTTAATTAGAATAAATGATATTTGTTTTTTAAATTATGAGTTTTGTTATTTATATTTATATTTAATGTTTAAGCTAGATTTAAATTTGCAATTTTATATTATCAATTATGGCTTTTGGTAAAGAAGGATATAATTTATAACAATTATGACTTGTGGTGCCCAGGTGCAATGTTGTGTGCTTTTGAGTTTTGATGAATGCTTTGAGAATAATTTGATTGTCTTGATAGGATTATACTATGTTAATGTTGTTTATGCAGGCTAGAGCTTACCAATGTTTTCCTAGATAAAAAACTAAAGAAACTGCAATCGATGCTTGCTTGCTGTTTTTTTTTTTCCCTGCACTTAATTTGCCAAACCAAACCAACCCGATCTAGTTCGGGTTGGTTTCGTTTGGGTTCAACAATTAAAATTTATAAAATCTGAACCAATCTAATCCAATCCAATTAAAACTAATCGATTTGGATTCATTTTCTCCTCAAACCCGAACCAACTCGACCTATGAACTCCCCTACAAACAACAAGCTCTTTCTATCAGAGTTTGGTTCATCTGCTCAGCAACAACATTTTTGTTGTGGTGTCCCAACAACTGTACGATGGCTCACAATGCTAGCTTCCTTACAATAATTTTCAAATTCTCTAGAACAAAACTCTAAGCCATTATAAGTGCAAAGATGCGTTATTTGCATTCTTATTTGTTTCTCATTCATTGTCCTCTATTGGCTAAACATAGCAAAGACATAACTTTTTTGCTTCAAAAAACGAATGCCCAGACTTTCCTAGAGTAATTATCAATGAAAGTCAACATAAATCTAGCACCGCCTTTAGGGGGCACCTTGGATGGATCCCAAAGATCTGAATGAATATAATCAATCCTCTCCTTGGTGTTACAGATTCCTTTGCTGAAATTAGTTCTTTTATGTTTCTCAAAGACACAATGCTCACAAAAATTCATTTGAGAAGTGCTTTGCCCACAAAGCAAGCCTTATTTGCGTAGAATAAAGTGTCCTCGCTCACACGAGTCGGAAGACGAAACAACAGCTCCACTTGAAACAGTAGAACCCTATAAAATTTACAAACTACCACCGGCTTAATGCCTTTCATTATAACAAGAGCTACTTCGGAAACTTTCAACACACCATCTGAGCTAGTGTTTTAATATCTAAAGGTGTCAAGAGTACCCCAAGTATTTCTTCTTCAGATCTGAAACATGCCTCATTTCTGTTAAAGTCCTGACAATACCATCATACATTTTGATTTTGGTTGTCCCTTTCCCAGCAACTTTGCAAGCAGCATCATTACCCATAACAACTACTCCACTGAGCTGTTCATATGTTGAAAACCAATCCCTATTGGGACACATATAAAAAGAACAAGTAGTATCCATAATCTAGACATCATCTGATTTCAAACTGTTAGAACTAACTAAGAGTACACCTCATTCACTACTAGTCTCTGCAACACTAGCTTCACCGATTTGTTATTCTCATTCTCATTCTTTGATTTTCTTTTTAGTTTCTAATAGTCTGCCTTGACATGTCCTGTCTTCTTACAGTGGTTGCACCTAACTGGCTTACTCGACTGCGATCCATCTCTTTGTTTTTTTTTATGGGAGTTTTTCTTCTCTGTTCCCCTAACAACAAGTCCATCACCCTGGTTTTCAGATGCACTTGCTGTAATTTCACCATCAGTTGAGTATTTGCTCAACAAGGCTTCCTAAACATCCTTCAATGTAATAGTTACTCTTCTATACACGAGTGTATCCCAAAAATTGGATAAACAGAAGGTAATGAACACAACAGTAATAATGCCAAGTCCTCGTCATCATGTTTCACACCAAGATTCTCCAAATCAGTAACAATAGTTTTGAAATTATTGATGTGAGTTTGAATAGAAATACCTTCAACCATTTTGCAGGAATAAAGTTGCAATTTGTTGGTCAAATTCTTCTTCATACAAATCTTCTCTAACTTATTCCATAATCCAGTCGTATCCGCTTCTTTCAGAACGTCCTATAAAATATCATTGGAAATATGCAATTATATCTGTGCAACAACCTTCCCGATGGTTTTATCTTTCTTTTCATTAGTCCAATTTGCAAGCATCTTTGATCTTCCCAACAGAGCGTCCTCCAAATATATTTGTATAAGAATCGCCATCATCCTCGCTTTCCACAAAGGAAATTGGGTCTTACGATCAAGTTTCTCTATTTCATGCTTCATGGAAGCCATCCTAAAATCAATATGGCTTTGATACCACTTTGTTACAAATAAAACAGGAAATAGGAATGCATAAAAGAAAATTTCAAGACATATGTTTACATGGTTCACCCATTTGGGTTAAATCCACGGGCGAGAAGAGAAGAATTTCACTAGATTGTTAGAGTGCCAAAAGGCATACAAAAGATCTCCCAAAAAGCCAAAGAAGAAGAAAAAAAGTGCTCTCTCAATTTTTGTATATCTGTTGCTATAGGAAAAACTTTTTCAAAAAGCATAACATAAAGAAGTTTTCAAAACAAAAACTCCTGTCGAGCTTGGGCTCAAACAATTTTGAGCTGGGGACTAACCTTGTGCTTAGGCTCTACTGTTTTTAAGGCAAGGCACAAAACATTCAGTCTAATTTCATCAATCCTATAGGGTTATGCGCTAAAGCTCAAAAAATATTGAGCTAGAGCTCAGAACATTCAGTCCAAAGAATTTTGAGCCACAAATACAACAATTTCCTAGCGGATTTGTTCTTTCCTTTTACCTTTAGGTTTGGTAAGTAGGAGCTTTTTGCCTATTACAAATCTCTCTCTATTCTGAAGATGACTATTGATTCTTGTAAACTAGTAATTCAAACATTTTTCTCTTAGTTGAAACACCCCGCTCATATTTTCAGTAGATAGAAAATGCATAAAATGGAACCAACTGAAATGCTTCTGTTTTAATACCAATTAATCCTTATTCATGATCAAACTACAGTTGGTACTTGGCCAGATGGGAAAGACAATTCAGGTTTCTGGTTTCCCTTATTTTGTTGCAGCTGATGTGGTCAAAAAGCTGTTGGATCAGTACACAGGTCAAGGAATGATAGTTGCTTTAGAAGTAAAACCATCAAAACAAGGTCCAAGGCCATATGCCAGGGTTCAATTTACAAGTAGCAGATATGCTGAGATGATTATCAGTTTGGGGGCAAATAAATGCCTATATTTTGATACTTCTTACTTGAGAGCTCGGGAATCCAATGCTGATATTGTGCAAAATCCTAGAACATATGTGCATGAAATGGAGCAAGTGACTTTGCATTTCGGATGTCAGACATCGAGAAAGAAATTTTCAGTGCTATGGAAAGAGACAAGCGCTTCTGTTAAATTTGGAACTGGGCTAAGAAAAATGCACTTCCTCTTGTGCCATAATTCAGTTGAATACAGGCTTCAGCTATCTTATGAAAATATATGGCAGATTGTGCTGTACAATCAAAGTGGTCAAAACAGAAAGCTTCTCATACAGGTTTACTTAAATATTTTTTTGAACATGCTTTGTTATCTTACTGAGTTTTGTCTGCTATACTTGACATCCAAAATCATTCCCTTAGCTTCTGTTCCTATTTTTATGCGTATGTGAATCTATGCATGCCCATCGATGACAAAACCTATTTTCGTCCTGGTTTAGTCAAATTCACTTTATGATTAGAAGGGAGAAAGATAAAGAGGGGGGTCTCAACAATTTGAGTCCAGCACCCTTAAGCTCATTTACATCTTTAAAGAAGTATATGTATTACGTTATTCTCTTTTGTTGTTTATATACATTAAAAAGTGAGGTGATTTCTTTTAGTGAGTTGAAGAGGTAAGATTTCATGTTGAATAGCCATATCATGCGCTGTCCATTATGCATGGAGAAAGCTTTCAGGAAACTTTCTTGATCATTTTATTATTGGAAAAGTTCCCTCATTCTCGGTTGTATGCCCTTGGAAATTATTTATCAGGAAGATAACCTGTTGGATTGAAGTTTTCATATTGGGTTCTTTTTTTCCTTTTTTAAGTGTATAACTAGTATGCTGAAGCTTTAGTGGTTGAGTACTTGTACTACTAGACCAAGGAATAAGAACTCTCTGCAACTGCAATCCCTTATGCAAGAGTTCTTGGATCTGCAGGTAGAAGTTCCACTACATTACATTTCAGGCGAAGACAATATAGTGTCTTTACTAATGACATATACTCCTTAAGAAATTACATGGTCACACAAGTTTGCGTAGTGTGAGAATGGCCAACTAAAGCTTTCATCATTGATTTCAACAGCATTGCGCAGTCCAAAGTCCAAACTGAACTTGCTATCCTTGGAAAATTCTAACCAAATAATATATGCATGGAAGGCCTTGGGCCTATTATTTTGTAATGCTTCTATATTGGCCCATTCTAGATCTTGGCTCAGTCCATGATGTCATTAGTTTACTTTGGCAGCATCATACTTAGACTATTATTTCGTAATGCTTCTATAACAATATCATCGTCTTATGTATAGATGACATCGTGTTATGTACATATAGATGACTAGTAGAACTTGAAACTGATATGTTTCCATCTTATCCACAGTTATCTGGTGCACCTCGAATCTACGAGAGGCTCAATGATTCTTTTCACAGCTATTTTAAGGAAACTCCAGATGATCAGTGGGTCAGAACAACAGACTTCACTCCATCATGCATTGGACAATCTTCTGGTTTGTGTCTCCAACTTCCTTATGGCAAGAGACTGCCAAATTTCAGAGACAATTTTGTTTATTATAAGGAAAGTGAAAAGTCTTTGCAGTTGCAGACAGGTGTCCCCTTTTCTCACAATTTGTCTCTAGTCCCGATTGTACATCCTCCTAGAGGAGTTGATTTACCTTACGGAGTACTATTCAAGGTGTGCAGCTTGGTACAGACTGGATATCTTCCTGGCCCCAAGCTAGATGCAAACTTCTTTCGATGGGTCAATCCAGAAAGAATCGATATTAGATATATAGAGCATGCTCTAGAGAAACTGTACAATTTAAAGGAATGCTGCTGTGATCCTGTGCCGTGGCTTATTGAGCAGTATTATAAATACCGCACATTGAAAGAGCGGCCAAAACCACCTGCTATTTCTTTAGATGATGGCCTGGTATATGTGCACAGGGTTCAAGTAACCCCATGCAGAGTATATTTCTCTGGTCCAGAAGTAAATATGTCAAACAGGGTAGTAAGCCAGTACCGGGATCACATTGATAATTTTCTTCGTGTTTCATTTGTGGATGAGGAGTGGGAGAAAATGCATTCAAGTGATCTATTACCAAGGGCAGCTGCTGGGGATGAGAACACAAGAACAAAGGTTTATGAGAGGATACTTACAACATTAAGGGAAGGCATCAGAATTGGGAACAAGAAATTTGATTTTCTTGCGTTTTCCTCAAGTCAATTACGCGAAAATTCTCTCTGGATGTTTGCTCCGATCAATGACCTAAATGCTGATGGTATTAGACGGTGGATGGGTGACTTTCGTTCCATAAGAAATGTGGCTAAGTACGCTGCCAGACTTGGCCAGTCCTTTGGTTCGTCCAGAGAAACGCTAACTGTTGCTGAGCATGAGACTCAAACGATTCCTGATATTGAGGCTGCAAGAAATGGAACCAAATATATCTTTTCTGATGGAATTGGGAAGATATCAGCTGACTTTGCCCAGAGTGTTGCTATAAAATGTCGAGTCAAAAGTTTCATCCCATCTGCCTTTCAGATTAGGTATGGTGGTTACAAAGGAGTTGTGGCTGTTGATCCCTCTTCATCAGTGAAGATGTCATTGAGACCAAGCATGTGGAAGTATCAATCAGATAATACAAAACTGGATGTTTTGGCATGGAGCAAATATCAACCTTGTTTCTTAAATCGCCAAATCATCACTCTTTTATCCACTCTTGGAGTTGGGGATCTTGTTTTCGAGAAGAAGCAAAGAGAAGAAGTGGCTCAGCTGGATGATATATTAGTCGATCCATCGAAGGCCACGAAAGCTTTGGATTTGATGGCTCCAGGTGAAAACACTGACATTCTCAAGGAAATGTTGAAATGTGGCTACAGGACTGATGGAGAACCATTTCTTTCAATGATGCTCCGAACTTTTCGTGCATCAAAATTACTGGATTTGAGGGAGAAAGCAAGAATTTTTGTTCCCCAAGCTCGACAAATGATGGGATGTCTTGATGAAACTGAAACTCTGGAATATGGAGAGGTGTTTGTGCAATTTTCTGGTGCTGGAAGGAGAAAGTCCCATACATCAACTGAATATAATTACATTGTCAAAGGAAAGGTAGTTGTGGCAAAAAATCCATGCTTGCATCCTGGCGATGTCCGTGTTTTAAAAGCTATTGATGTGCCAGCATTGCATCACATGGTGGACTGTGTTGTCTTCCCCAGAAAAGGACCCAGGTAAATCCACTTAGCTTCTTAACTAACTGCAGACAAATCTAAAGTAACTTATGCGGTGGTTGTCTGTCTTGCATTAATATAAAGATTTTTGACTTGTTTATGTAATAGAAAGCTATTATTGGAGAAACCCTAAGTCCAATACAGTGATTAGAAGTGTTATTATATATGTCGTTTTTGTATTTTCTTCGAGATTAATCTTTTGTAATAACAGACCCCATCCAAATGAATGTTCTGGGAGTGATTTGGATGGAGACATATACTTTGTTTGTTGGGACCCTGACTTGATTCCACCAAGGCAATTCCCACCTATGGCTTACGATCCTGCTCCAAGCATACAGCTGGATCATGATGTGACTATTGAGGTATTGGTACTCTATTGCATTTGACTATGAAATGGTATTTAAATCATGCCATTCTTTAATTTTCAATTATGCATATAGATTATGAAACTAATGATGAATATTAATTAGATCATATAAAGAGATATACACTGTTGTACAGGACAAGAAGCAAATCTAAAGAAGCTAAAAAGATGGCAAAACCAAGTATATCCATTTGCTGTTTGTCATTAGTGTGTCGTTGTCATTCTTTTATCATTTTTCATGTTAAATCCAGGGAATTCTCGTTTTCCTCTCTTGTGGCATTTTTGTTTCCTTCCCTGGCTTCCCTCTTCTGTGCAAATGGAAAACCGAAGATGAAAATATTGCTAAAGTAATAGCACATTGAGTGTCTTTGACTTCACATTATCTCATATATTTTACATTATTGTGAAAGTATTTAATATTCATCATGAATGAAGAAATATCTGTTACAATATAGTATATCCCTGGCCCATCAATATGTTTGCTTGTGATAATTGTCGAATCTTGGGAGAATCATTGACTGCATCAAAATTAAAATGCTAGTACATTTGATAGTTCATAATTGGTTAGTTAAGACATCTAATTGCTGTCTTGTATGTGTTCTGGCAGTAAATTTACTGCAAACTAATGTTTCCAATGCTCGCTAGCATAATTTTTTGTTTGACTTCACTGCATTTTATATTCTTCTCTGTGCTAACAGGAAGTTGAGGAATACTTCACCAACTATATTGTGAATGATAGTTTAGGAATCATTGCAAATGCTCATACTGTCTTTGCTGACAAGGAACCATCCATGGCATTATGTGAGCCCTGTTTGGAGCTAGCTAGGTTGTTTTCCATTGCAGTTGGCTTCCCAAAAACAGGTGTCCCTGCAGAAATCCCACCTCATCTACGCGTGAAAGAATACCCAGACTTCATGGAAAAGTCATACAAGACAACCTATTAATCTTATTGTATATATGATTGGAAAGCTTTTCAGGGAGGTGAAAGATATTGCCCCCCACACCACCTCTTTCAGATCCTTCACAGAAGAAGTTGCCAGGAGGTCCTATGATCGTGATATGGAAGTTGATGGATTCAAAGATTATGTCGATGAAGCATTCAATTACAAAACTGAGTATGATTACAAGTTGGGTAATTTGATGGAGTATTATGGCATAGAAACTGAGGCTGAAATACTAAGTGGTGGTATTATGAAGATGTCGAAGACTTTTGATCGAAGAAAGGATGCAGAAGCCATTGGCGCAGTCGTGAGGTCTTTGAGGAATGAAGCTAGATCCTGGTTCAAGAGAGGAAGTGAATCAGATGACCAATATGCAAAGGCATCAGCTTGGTATCATGTGACATATCATCCTGATTTTTGGGGTTCTTACAATGAGGGGCTGAAGAGGGATCACTACATTAGTTTCCCCTGGTGTGTTTATGAGAAGCTGGTCCAGATCAAGAAAGACAACTCAAGAATGGCCTCTAACATATCTTCACTTGACAGGCTGTTCAGCCGTTGGCTGAATCTGGCTGAATCTGACATGAACATTTCAATTTCTAGCCCATAAGGGGTCACTTATAGTTACTTTTTAATGGTAAGTATGGCTATGAATCAACTCCCAAGACATCCTCTTGTATATACATGTGTCTGATCAAGTTTGTCCGGTCTAAGGGGCCTGTGATGAACATAGAAGAAAGTACTTGGATTTGATGTCCGGAACTATTCTTAGTATTGGATTGCAAGGTTATGTACTATATGCTAGCGTTTCCAACTACATTTACTTTCCACAAGTGCTAAAGATTTAATGCTGGTGAAATTGAAAGCACTTCTTGTTTTTCGTTGATTTGTTTTGGTTCTTGTCCTTAGCAGTTTTAGTACTCAAAATCATAAGACAGATATAGGAATCTTCTTGGCATGCATTCTTCACTGATGGTCTTCACATTCCATGTCATATGTTCACTCAAGTTTTAGAGGATGTATGAAGCTAACCTCATAACTGCCTCCACTAGTAACTAATATAATGCCCCTTAAAAAATTCACTCTCCCAAAGGCCTATAACTCAATTACATCAGTCTTCCCTATTATATAGGAGATCTCGAGTTTGAACTCGAATGAGTTTCTTTGTGCACCTTATGCCGTGATGCATGCATTTGATTGTAGAGTTTGTATTTTCATTTACTTGATTTGATGATTTAATTCTATTAACTTGTTGTAAGGATAATTTTTGCATTTGTAACTTGAATTCTATTGATTTGTTGTAAGAATAATACTTGTATTTGTAGTGTTCAATAATAATAATAATAATAATAATAAATAATTCACTCAACTAAATTCATGTGACCTTAATTAATTAATCAATTAGAGCCCCTTAATAAATCCAAATTTTGTAATTAAAATACTCAGTTCTATTTTTATTTTGATTTATTTTCTTCTTATTTACATCCTCAAAAATCAGTCAATCAAGGGTTTTCAATTTTCATCATTGCGATGTTATTTTAAGCAAGAGTTTAGTTATTTATTCCTTAACCATATTTAAGATTAAATCCGACGTGACCCTTTTTTTTTTTTTTTTTGGCAATAATGTTTAGCAAATTGCAAATTTATGTACATACATATTCTGGCTTCTATCTTTCTTTCTTTCTTTCTTTCTTTCTTCTTCTTCTTCTCCTTCTTTTTTTTTTTTTTTTTAAATGCTTCTCACTTGTTAATTTGATACAAATGTATCAATAATATTTCACAAAGACATATCACTGAAATCAGTACAAATTATTAAGATGGACCATCGAGCATGATAATGTAATACCTAAATCCTAGCACTATAAATACGATCATTAATAATAGAAAAATGACATTTTATAACTGGATTCATGTTCTCGAAATGGACATATTTTTAAATAAGAGACTCACATTATTTACTTCTATTTTACTAATTTCAGAAGAAATTTTTGAATTCAAATTCAGACTGCATAAAATATATTATAATATTTCTAACCTCCTAGCTTCCCACTCCTTCCCCCCACGTCCTCCTTACACTTATCTTATCTTAAAAATGGCTACCTATTTAATAACTACTTGAAAATAGCTATCCGTTCTATATTTAGCACAAGCGCCCCCCCCCCCCCCACCCAACCAAAAAATAATAATAATAATATAAAAAAAAAATTCCTTCTTTTTTTCCTTTTTGTCCTTTTCATCAATGGCCATCCCTTCGTCATCTCATGTCCTCTGTGACCTCTACTATTCCGTGGTACTTCAGTACATAATATATATAGTTTTTGATATTATATATCTATGTCTTTTCATTTTTTTATGTATGTTAGAAAGTTGCACACATACAATGGACGTGAATTGTTATTTTTCTTTTTCACGTTCATTCTATAAATTATTTTTCATTTATATTTAATTCAAATGCTTATCGAATAGATAAATAGAAAATAAAAAATAAATTATTATTTGAAATTGTAAATTAAGTTGGGCTTGCAACATGGTTTATGAACAATCTAAGATAATATGCTTATTCTTTTATGGGACTTAAACAGTGTATGTAGCCTATCATGCACAATTTTTGCTTTCTTGCATTCCCAAGTCTACATTATTTGTCTCAAACATAGTATTTTACCAATATATATTATTTGACACTCCAATAAAAGGTATTGAAAAAAAAAAATTTCCAATTTTACTACCCATTGTCTCTCCTTTCAGGATGACATCCAGCATTAATGTAATTTAGATTTCAAATTGATAGGTTATGGCCATAGTAATCAATTTTATAGTTTCTAGTTTTATGTTCTTAAGTTGAAGAACGAACAATAGAATTTTTTTTCCCCCAAGGTATTGCTATAGGATCGATAAAAGAAGCTGGATATATGTATAAACAAATTATGATTTGCAAATATATATGGAAATTTCATATGATGAATATTTAAAATTTTGATAAAAAAGGAATAGGCAAATGTATATTCACATTAGTTTAAAACTTCAAATTTTTAATTGTATAAGTGCTTCATGGATTATTTTTTGGTTAAACTTTGCATGTTAATAGCAAAAAGAAAACAAGTATCTCTTCGTAATATAAGAGTAATAAATATTGGAATAAACTATAAAATAAGAAATAAACGTATTTATTTTTCTCCAACGATGGTTGTGCTACTTGTAAGAGTTACCTGGATAGATTGATTCTTCTGAATTGCATCATTGAATGTTTTGGCGCCTTTTTTCTGAATGTTTAAGTGTCATCTTATATCACTTCTTGAAAAAAGAAGTCAATAATGCAGTAGGTTGTGACATTCATAATAATGTACTATTCTATATTTATGACCTCAACGTGCATGGACAATAACATCTTGTTCCATTGATGTATTATAATTATTTCCTTCTATCAAAATTGCCGCAACTTAATAAGCATTTGAAAAATTATAAATTGAATTAGTCTAATTTTATGTTTTTTAAAATGTGGAGCTGAATATTGTTCATTGAAAGGTAATTATTTAACTTTCCAAAGGTTTTTGCATATGAATTTATCTCCACAAATTTTATAAGTTTTCTCATAATTGCTTCTGATAAATCTGATTCTTTTAGTATTTTCTATTCTCAAGCTCATGTTTTGTTTTAGCAAAATACTACTAAAGTTACCATGCCTATTTTCTTTTGGAAATTAAACCTGAAAAATCATGATACACCATGCCTTGTGTTCAAAAAATATAACTTAGCAATTGTAAATGCAAGTTCTCTATCTAATTTCACATCAAATGAAGTAAAAGAGAATGTACGGTTCAAGGCCCAAATATTTTTTTGGAAGTTGATAACCTTTTTTGGTAGAGAAATAAACAACTTATGTAATTCATTTGACATTTAAATTAAAGCAAGTCTAATTTTTTTCATTACCACAATGCGAGACTCTTTTAAATCTTACAACGTTGCAGTGGATGTAATTAAGTACATTATTCAATTCATGAGTCTTCGAACACATAGGATCATAAATTCTCAGACCTAATAAAAAGATGATATTAAGATTTAAAATTTTAGCATATGATATTATTTGCCCGCATATATGATATTTATTGAAAAATATAGGGTATATATTTATTAAAAAATTACTAACATTTTGATTAATAAGAAATTATTTATGCTCTTAAAAGACATAAATTAATGAATATTAACAATTGAATTATGTAGAAATGAACTCTTTTTCATTCAAAAGCTACATTAAAAGAGAGGTACTAACTTATTCATTTTTATATTTTTTCTCCTTTGTGATTTGATTGACTTTATCATTTTCTTGGACTCTTTCATTTTATTTATATATTCAAGTCTCTCTATCGTATTTAGGATAGCGTGTTTCCTCTTCATCTTATCTCGCCTTTATTTTCAAACTAAATATGTTATAATAATATTATTAGAAAATTATGCCCATATATCTAAAATATAGGTTATATTTTTCTACATAGCCATATCTGATGATGCTTTAAATATATATTCGAATATCCAATATTAAATCAACTAAACGTGAAATTGATTCAAGACAAAAGTTTATCGATTCATTACCAGTTTAAAACCCCTTCACTAAAAAATGAAACAATGAAAACCTGTAAATTCAATAATGACTAAAATAAATATATGTTAAAAAATTTAACATTTAAAAAGACATGATTTATATGTATTTTTTATAATATAATGACTAATAGTAGCCGACTATTGAATTCTTTCATTTTTGGGTGATACTTGAAGAAACTTTTATTTTTTAATTTATTTTCTATCATTGTCAATGAATTAAATTGATGTCAATTATTATTCCATAATTTTAATTTAATTTCTACTATTATTTTTTGTTAATTGAAATGTTCTTTTTTATTTTTTAAACAATTAATTTCAATTGTTATTTTATGAAAGAAAACTAAAAATATGATTTAAATGATACAGAGTTATTTATAAGTTGGTTTCCTCTAAACTTCGATAAATAAATAAAAATTTATATCACTTATTTAATCTATATTTTTAATGGAACACTTGTATTTAATCTAAAAGGGGGGGGAGGGGGGGGGGGGAAGAAACAAAACTTTCTCATGCATTCGATATATCTATAATGATTTTATTCTCGCTTTTGTCTCTTCTTAGTTAGCCAAAAATAGAGAAAGTTTAAGTTTGATCAATTTTAAACCTTTAATATCATTGTGTAAGATAAAAATATTATATTATTTTATAACTTTTTT
Organism: Jacaranda mimosifolia; assembly: GCA_018894105.1. NCBI lineage: Eukaryota > Viridiplantae > Streptophyta > Magnoliopsida > Lamiales > Bignoniaceae > Jacaranda > Jacaranda mimosifolia. The sequence continues at coordinate 21,590,695 of CM032134.1, read as the reverse complement.
CGTTAAAAAAGTACGGAAATTATTTCTTGAAAAGTTTGCTAGTTTATAAATCTGCAAGAGTTGGATGATGAATTAACTTGGCTACTAATATATTAAGTACTTGAAGTGTTAACTGAAATTTAGTGTTCAAAATAAATATTTATATTTTATTAATTATTTAACATTTAGCAATATAAAAAAAAAAGGACTTTTGATGGTTGAATACTATGTATTTAATAGGGTATATACTTTGCACTAAGGGGTATATATTTTGTAAGAGTATGGATGGAGACATATACAAGCTAACATGATATCTTATCCAATGAACTTTATTTATTGATATTCTATTTTATATATCGATATTAAATATAATATTACATATGAACTTGACACCTATCCCAATATATAATAAATATTTTTCAGGGGTATTAGACTTGCACAAGTCCACAAGAAAATTATTTAGATCCAACAATGTAAAAATTATTTAGATGCCAGTATCAATTGGTTGAGTGGTTAATTAATCTATTGATATTACCTTTATATTTGTATGTGTAGAAATTGGAATCCGAACTTTAATGAATTAATTTTTGTGTGCATGCTTGTATGAATAAATAAAGAATAACTCTTATAAATATCCCTTCATCTATTTATTTTAAATAGATTATGAATTTTTCTTAAGAAGGGAAGTTGAGAATTTCTAGAAATGTACTCCAATGTTTTGTTCGTGTCAAAGACGTTACCTTATGTGTCATTGAACTTTTCACATCCATTGAGGGTCCACATCAAGTTATATAATAGTTTGATGTGATATTATTAACTAAATAAATTAGACATAAAAGGCATTAATAGTAAAAATGGTATCATGAAAATGAAAATTGAACACATTTTTTTTAAATGCATGACATCAACTATTTTTAAAAACTCATCCGAACACATATTCATTCTCCACATACTTTCTAATTCCAAGGGTACAAACGAGTCGAGTCGACTCGCGAGTCTCATGAGCTAGCTCGAGCTCGAATCGAATGAATCGAGCTTGAGCTCTAATTCGAGTATATCTCGAGCCATGTGTATGGCTCGCCAATATATAAATAATTATTAATTTTCTTTTATTAATAAATATATGTTATATTACTATTTTTTTTATTTTAACTTCGAGCTCAAGCTCGTACTTATTTGCATCTCATTTGTCAATTCAAGCATTATCAAATCAAACTTGAGTTTTTGTTGAGTCATAGGCTTGTCAAGTTCGAATTCAAAAATTTTCCTCAAACTCATCTCAACTTTGCTTGATTATACAGCTATTTGATACAAAACTCCCAAACTACACCATACCCAGAGTCGTTAGCCCATTGGACACAAAAATATCTCCATATCTACCAAATACAATCTAAAATTGAATTATGAATAACTTACCCCAAAAGAATATCACATAAACGCATATGATTCCTTTACCTATAGCTTACAAAATATTTTTTTAAAACTTTTGGTTCATAGGTGATAAGACATCACAGTTATCCATCCATAAGAAAAAAAATGTTCTCATCATGATGTGAGACAATTTATAATCGATCCATAGGGCATTCAGATTCTAGAGATAGCTCCCTTGCATGTAATACTTTGTCCTATAAATTTAAGAATTAGCTCTTTCAATTAAGATAGTAATTTGTTCCACATGCACTTAATTATAATTTATCGGAGATCGACTTTGATATTGATACCATTTCTTATGTACTAGGCTTGTGAACCTATTAAATGCAAAAATTGCCTCAATAACACGAGAAGTGAAATTCATCTATTGCACGTATAATTAACTTATAGATGATAAAATTCCGGCATTACTATACTCAAATCCAACTATAAGTATTACCCATAAAGTAAATTTATTGCTGCAATTCACTAAAATAATTAGGACTCGTTTGCTTTGAATAATGTGATTAAAAGTGATATATAAGCAAATGGATACATTTTAAGCTCATTAGGATAGAATATCTTAATTTTATGTTTAGTTGGTAAGATTAATACATAATATATAAATTTACTACTATATCCTTTATACTTTTTAATAAGTTTTTCACAATTTCCTCATTCTTCCCAATTCTTAGGAACAAGGATTAATTGGAAATAAGATTAAAAAAAAAAAAAAAAAGTCCTATTTGATCTTTCTAATTCTAATCACACCAAATCAAGCATTCCCCCCTTATCCATTTTCCAAAAACAACAATAAATAATGTTGGGCTGCCTAGAATTTATCAAGAACTTTTACCAATTGAAATAAATATTAAAAAAAATTTAATTAGGTATATATCATACATAATCAAATTAAGCAAACAAGGCCTTAAGATATTAATTCATTATAGTTACTTAGTTGAGAAGAATTGGGATACTTTTTCAGTACTATAAAGTTGATAAGAATGATAATGAGGTTTTGAAAGCTTTTTCTGCATATATTCCGAAAAAGTCTTACTTTTTTGACTTATTGTGGCATATGTTGGAAAATATTAAAAAAATTAACATTTTCCATAGAATAAAAAAACAAAGGTAATATTTGAATATGAATTATATGTTTTGGATTATGTGTTTTGGGAGAATGAGTTTTGGGAGTGGGGCTGGAGAGTGTGAAATTTATGTTGGGGAATGTCATGTATGTTTGTTTATGTTTTGAAAATAATAAGAAAATTATTTTGGGAAAATTTGGTATGTTTGCTTATATTTTGGAATGAGACAAATTCTACTGTAGCAGTCAAATCAATATCTTTTTGTTAAATTTTTGGGGTGAAAATGGAATTGAGTGATTTTTTTTATTCGAATAATAATAAAATATGTATGATATAATATATATATATATATTGTGGAAAATGGGAAAGTTTTGGGAATAGTGAAAGATAAAAGAGGGTATTTTGAGAAATTTAATTTGACATTTTAAAGGAAAAACTTTTGTATGTTCGGTTACATTTAGGGAAAACAAAATTGTTTCCCCAAAATGTAACCAAACATAGCCAAAAAATATTTCATGAGTAGGGAAATTTATATGTATAAGTGAAATGAGATGATCCAATAGGCCCAACCCAGAGATACTCGACCAAAGCAGAAAGGTGGGATGGCAACAGGCCCAACTCAAAGATACTTGATCAGAGCGGAAAGGTGATGCCAGGTGACCCAATTACCGGTAGGCTCGACAATAACTTGACCATAGTCGAAGCCCATTAGAACAGAACATTGACACCCGCCATGTTGACTAGAAGCTGATCGACTTAGGCCTCTAGTCAAGTTCCCTCAATTTGCCCAACATGGTTAACCCAGGCTAGATTGACTATAGCCCGAGAAGATATCATACACGAATGTCCATATCGACCATGGAGGTCAAGAAGAGGCAGCAGCCTCGCCACCACATTAAATGCTCCACTAGGTGACGTGCCTTCGCATTAATGGTGCATGCCACTACAGTACCGCCTTTTCTTAGTGGACTTAGGATAATATGCGCCACCAGTGTACCTCTATGCCTTATGCCGCGCCACCTGGAATAGTACACAGGAAAGAGAAGACTTCATAGCCTTCAGTCCAATACAAGAGCTACTCCAACTTTGTGAGGGCATCATAATCATATCAACCCTAGCGAGAAGACTATAAATATCCCATCACAACCCTTCAACAAGGTATGCCATTTCTTATCTTGTGCCCTCACTCTGTTGCTCATTTCTTTAGTCGACCCAAATTGATTTGAGCGTCGGAGTGCCTTAACTGAGGGCACCTCGACTAGCCTGACATTTGCTGTTGATTGCAGGACTCGACCCTAAACACATCAGAAGCTCTTTCTTGGCCCACCCCTGGTCGATACTATCGAATTTTAGCCCCCTATACTAAACTATAATTTTCACCCTCATCAATAAGGCCAATACCATTCGATCACGTAAATTGATTTCTTAAAAAGAGAGTAGCACTATAAAAACATGTTTAATTACAAGAACCCAAACAAAAATTCTATGACAAATAGTTAAGAGATAAACTATAAAAGAGTTAACAAATCCTTTTAAGTAGGAGATATAAAAAATAAAATTAAAAAGTTATGGTTGTATTTTGACCCAACATATAATTTTAAATGAGAATTGAAAAAAATAATATATATATGTATATATATATTCATTTTTTGCATTTGTATCCAATTATTTTTGAAAATAATAGTTGAAAGTTACTAATTTTACATCATGATTTCAAATAGGATGATAGCTTTGAGAAAAAAGAAATTCTGTAAGAGACAAAAAAACAAAGGTACTAAGTCAACATACGCCAATATATATATATATGGTAAAATATATCAAAATTTAGTGTAAATGAAGCAAGTAAATTGTTTTTTTTTTATTTATTTCATCAAATTATTTAACAAAATCTTGATTTTAGGTAAGTCAATCATACATATGTTTTTTATCTAAGTATCGATATTATCCATTTTGAATAAGAATTGAATAAATAGATCTTTGTACCTAATTTTGCCCTAAAAGATTTCAGCGTAGAATCAATGACTTACTTTTGGAAAAAGATTTTTATTTCATCCAATGAGATCTTATTTTGAAGTGTCATATAAAAAATATAAAAGTATTTCAATTATTTTCTAAATTTATTCATTATACTTCCTTTTTTGGACTTCACAAGATAATTTAATTTTCTTTAAAAATATTATTTTTAATAATATCATATAATTAACTTTAATTATTTCTGTATTAAATGAATAAGAAAGGGACGTCAAACTCCTATAATGACAGATTTTACGTCAAAACATCAAAATTTAATTTGTTCAATAATTGTCTTATAAGTAGTCTCTAAGTCTCTCTTCCACTAACGCACGCAAATCCATTGTTCGTAATTTTTTTTTTCAATTCATACTCTCAAAATAATCTAATTATTTTATGCATGTATGGATGACATGTCCACTACAGTTAATATCTAAGTAAGTAAAGAGTTGTATTCTCAAAATAATCGATAATTATTTTATACCAAATCTAACATCTAAAAAAGTGAAGAGATTTAATGAAAAAAGGGGATTAATTAATGATAAAAAGAAGAATTTTTCTGCATGAGGACTAAAGTGATCCTCTCCTCCTCTATCATTGGATGATGCATAAAGACCAGTGTAAGACTCACACATCAGCAAACAGTTAATTAATTAACTTCTTCTACATGATATGGAATCTTTACCTTTCTTTCCACTCTTACTTAAAACACTGTATAACCAAAAGAAAAGGGGAAGATCAAGACTATAGCAAGAATTTTTTCTATGGCAGGAAAAAGTACAATACTGACTTGGAATATAATGAATCTTCAGTCTTGTCCTTTGCCACCCCTCTTCCTTAATCATAGAGAAAAAATAGTTGAATATATTCTTGCAGTGGGTCTGTTTTCTAAGTGTATAAGAAGCATCATCGTGAGATCCTATTATGAAGTCGTGCTTGAGAAATTGCGTTCAGTCTCGTTTCCGTTTTTCTATTTTTATTTTTGCCAATGTGATAAATGACGTCGTTTCCGGCGAGATTCCTCTTAACAACTTAGCTGACGAGGTAGGGGCACGCGTCATTCTTCTGGCTTGTCATTAAGAATTGTTAGAGTAGAATTAGGATTAAGAATATAATTAGTTGCAAGTTTTGTCCCTTTAAATAGATAATGGCCAGAAAATGCTCATCGGTTTTAGAGCACCAATTTTTAGGGGTGAGCAAAATTATCCATTAACCGAAAAAACTGAAAAAATCGACCGAACCGAAACCGAATTCACCGAACCATTTTGTCCAATTTATTTTCGGTTCGGTTAATGGTTAATTCTTTTACAATTTTTGGTTTTCGGTTCGGTGTGGTGCGGTTAATTTTCATAAAAAATCGGTTAAAAACCGAATTAACCGAAATAAAAGCTACAATGCTACATCGTTTTGTTGTATTAGGATTTAGGGCTTGTATTCATTTTACTCATTTAGTCATTTACACTCTCAAATCTCAATTCTTAGCCACTGCCCTCTACCACAGTCCACAGCCACTGCCTGCCGCCCGTCGCCCTGCGCCCCTGCCCATCCCAAATCGGTAAGCCTAGTCATTCTCCTCAACGGCTTGGTCCTCAGTCCTCACCCCTCGCCTCAGTGCACACTGCGCAGTGTCTCAGCCAGTGAGTTAGTGACCCAGTCCAAGCAGTCCTCGGCTCCTCGCCGGTCACCCAGACCACTCAGTACTTCTAGCCTCCAAGCCACTGCCCAGATAATCAGCTACCAGCACTCGCCGGTCACTTCCATCAACACCAGCAGCCAGCAGGTAGCACACAGTCTTCACGACCCACTTCCCAAACCAGTCAGCTTCAGCAAGTTCTCGCCGAAACAGGAACAGGCCCTCGGTCAGCATTCAGCAACATCAAGTTCTTTGTTATTTATTCTTCAATCTTCTCTGTTTTTTATTCCAATTTTTTTTTTTTGTTTTTTTTTTGCAATGGGTGGATTATATTTATGTTTTGAATCCTGGCTCAGAATGTTGAACGTTGAGCTTAAATTAGCTTGCAGTTTGCACAATCTGTTTGCTTTTTAGGGCAAAAAATTAGCTCTTGTTTGGTTTATAAAATGAAAGGGAAAAAAAATGGTCAACCGGTGAATTAACCAAACCAAACCGAAAATTTTCAGTTAATTATTTTGGTTAACCGAAAATTTCGGTGTGGTGAACGGTCAGAAAATTTTATAAAATTCGGTAAATTAACCAATTGGTTCGGTTGGTAAATTTTACCGAACCAACCGATGCTCACCCCTACCAATTTTCAATCTCTGTTTCTTCTTCCTCTATTCGCTTCTTTTCTTTTTCTTTCCTTCACACGCTTTTCTTGTTTAATTTGCCCAATATTGCAGCTCGGAACTCTGAGTTTGTTCGTTTTTCACTAAAATTCTAGTCAGGTGCTAACAATGGTCATTGGAGCCGTTCCCCTATGGCCTAAATCATGACAAAATCAATGCTAACCGCACAGAAATACTGAAACAGCAAGTGGTGGAGTTGAAGGAGTTGAATCAACTTTTGGCAAACAGTCAACAAGAAATGAAGTTACAACTGGAGATGGTTACCAAGCATCTGGAGGAACTAGTGAACAATGTTCGAGGGAAAGACCCAGTTGGTTTGTCAACCCCAAATTCCCAAATACCATCTTACCTTCGAGGATATTCCAGCAGCCTCTTGCCAACACCTAGCCTAAAACCCTCTGAAAACCTTAACCCTACTCTCAAATCAGCCAAAGTCGAGTTCCCCAAGTTCAGTGGAGAAAACCCGAGGAAGTGGATAAAAAAGTGTCAAAAATACTTTAAGTTCAATCCAATGAATGATTATCAAAAAATTTTGCTAGCTACAATGTATATGGAAGATGTTGCTGATTATTAGTACCTAGATTACATAGAAGGTAAGGAGGGGATGGATTGGGAGAAGTTAACTGATCTGGTTCTAGAACGATTTTCTTTCAAACAAGAAGATAACCTTGTGGGACAATTTAATAAGCTCAAACAGACCATATCTATCACGATTATGCACTAAATTTTGAGGAACTGAGGTCTTTTATGATAAGTATGAATAGGATGCTCTTAGAAGAATATTTTGTTAACAGTTTTGTCAGTGGCTTAAAAGAGGAAATTAGCCAGATGGTGGAGATGCTAAATCCTACCACGCTGTCTGGCACCATCCTTCTGTCCAAAAAATAGGAAAGCTTGATAGAAGCTCTTAAGGGGACAGAAGCCTCCAAACAATGGTGGAATGAGTCTTCTAAAGGTTGGAAATCTAACAGTGCCATCATTAAACCCAATAGTGACAGGACTGGCAAATATCCCCTTATCAAAAGGCTAACTCCAGAAGAAATGGAGAATTGGAAGAAAAGGGGGTTGTGTTTTAACTGCGATGAAGTCTATCATATTGGGCACAAGTGTAAGAGACTTTTTGTTATCCTAAGGGAAGAAGAAGAAAGCACTGACTCTGAAAGTGAGGGTGATCAACAGGAGCAACTCCAAATTTCTGTAAGTACTTTAGTTGGCCAAATCCGTCTTGATTCCATTAAACTCATAAGTAAAGTGGGTCAAAAAACCATCACTATACTTGTGGACATTGGTAGTACTCATAGTTTTTTAGACCTAAACATAGCTTGGGAGCTTCACTGCGAGGTGGAAGGCACTCAAACACTATTGGTTATTGTTGCTGATGGAGGAAAAATCTAGTGTAATGCTAGGTGTCCTCACTTTAGGTGGGAGATGGGGGGTCAGAAATTTATGGCTGAAGTTAGATTGTTAAGTTTAGGGGGCTGTGATATGGTGTTAGGAGTTGATGTATTGAGGAGCTGGGGACCAGTCACCTTTGATTTTGACAAACAAGTCATTAAGTTTAGGAGAGCACACAAGAAAATTACATTGTGGGGAGTGCAATCTAATGTTAATATTAGCATGATTTCTAGAGAAGAGTTGTACAAGATGACTAAAAAGAAGAAAACCCCTTTGATAAGTTGTTTGTTCATGTTATCAGTTGTAAATGAAGGAACTAAAGACCACACCCTTAAGGAGCTTCAGCTATTATTAGTAAAATATCAACATATCTTCTTAGAACCTACTAGTCTTCCTCCAATTAGGACCTACGACCATAGGATTCCTCTTAAAGAATGAGTGTGACCATTTAAACAGCAGCCCCACAGATATCCATACATCGAAAGGGAGGAAATAGAGAAACTCGTGGCAGAAATACTTAAGAGTGGAGCTATCCAACCTAGCAGTAGTTCATTCTCATCCCCAGTTTTACTTGTCAAAAAGAAAGATGGTCCTTGGAGATTCTGCATAGATTATAGGAAATTAAACTTATTAACTATTAAAGATAACTTCCCTATACCTTTGATTGAAGAGTTATTAGATGAATTGGGAAGGGCTTGTGTGTTTTCTAAGATCGATTTAGGGGCAGGTTACCACCAAATTAGAATGCATCTTCCTGATATTTCCAAAACAGCATTTGTCACTGCATCAGGTCTTTATGAATTCAAAGTCATGCTCTTCAGCCTCACTAATGCTCCAGCTAGTTTTCAATCTCTTATGAACTATGTTTTCAAAGACTACTTAAGAAAGTTTGTTCTTGTATTTTTTGATGACATCTTAGTCTATAGCCAGTACTTAGAAGAGCACAAGAAACACCTTAGTCTAGTGTTTGACAAACTCTTTGAGCATCAACTTCATGCCAAAGCCTCTAAGCATTCATTTGGTCAAGAAAGAGTAAATTACTTAGGACATATCATCAGCAAACAAGGAGTGGAAGTGGATCCTAGCAAGGTCCAGAGTGTAGTTGAGTGGCCAGTACCTAAGTCAGTTAAAGACTTAAGAGGGTTCCTATAGCTCACTAGTTACTATAGGAAGTTTGTTAGGCACTATGGGATGATAGCAAAACCATTAACTTATTTGACTAAGAAGGGTAATTTCCACTAGACTGAAGGGGCTCAATAAGCCTTTGAAACTCTAAAAATAATCTTGACCATCACCCCAGTCGTACAACTCCTAGATTTTACCAAAACTTTTGTTCTTGAAACTGATGCCTATTATGGGGGAGTAAGAGCAGTCCTCATGCAAGATAAACACCCCCTTGCTTATTATCGTAAAGCTCTTGGACTAAGGTCTTTAGGATTGTCAGTATATGAAAAAGAACTCATTGCTGTAATCTTGGCAGTTGAAAAATGGAGACCTTATCTCCTTCACAAACCATTTGTTATAAAAACCGACCAACAAAGCTTGAAATACCTTCTTGCCCAAAAACTCTCAACCCCACTCCAACATAAATACCTCACTAAACTACTTGTCTACCAATACACTATTGAGTACAAAAGAGGCATTGAAAACAAAGTGCCAGATGCCCTTTCCAAGCTGAACTCAAAAGAAGAAGGTTCTTGTCAAGCTATTTCCATTTTGTAGCCCATTTGGATGAAAGAAGTTAAAGAGAGCTATAAAGGTGATGTTCTTGTACAGGAGGTAACTACTGAACTTGTGTTGTTCCCTTACAATCTATCTCTATTCTCCTACCATGATGGGGTGATCAGATATAATGGAAGGTTATATGTGGGAACTTCTACTGATCTTAGAAATAAAGTGAATGAATTCATGCATGCATCAAGAATTGGAGGGCATTATGGCATTCAAGCAACTTACCAAAAGATCGGAAACATATTTCTGTGGCCCAATATGAAGGAGTTGGTACAACAGTTTGTTTCTCAATGCCACATATGCCAGTTAAGTAAACACCAAACTACTAAAATAGCAGAGCTCCTACAACCATTGCCTGTTCCTGAACAAGCCTGGAAGTACTTGACCATAGATTTTATTGAGCAACTTCTAAACTCAGAGGAAAAGGATGTAATCTAGTTAATAGTAGATAGGTTCACAAAATATGCACATTTCATTGCACTTTCCCACCCCTTCACTGCTTCACACCTTGCACATATTTTCATTGATCACATTTATAAGTTACATGGACTTCATTGTAGCATTGTATCTGACAGGGATTAAATTTTCACAAGTATGTTTTGGAAAGAGTTATTAGGTAGCTTGGGAATTCAACAACTCATAAGTATAGCACATCATCCTCAAACCGACAAGCAAAGCGGAAGAGTTAATCAGTGCCTTGAGACCTACTTGAGATGCATGTGTGGCTCTTCTCCAAGGAAGTGGTTCAAGTGGCTACCCATGGCAGAACTTTAGTACAACACTAATCATCATTCAGCCATCAACATGACTCCGTTCGAGGCGTTATATGGATACAAGCCCTCTCACCTGAATCTGGAAACATACGACCAAACCACTGCTGTGGGAGTTGAACAGCTAATGAGGGACAAACACAGCAGATAGCTCATCATCTCATACATCATCTTCGTAAGGCCCAGGAAAGAATGAAGTGTCAAGCTAACAAGAACAAGAAAGAAGTCACACTAGCAATTAGACATTTTGTCTACCTCAAACTCTGACCATACCGGCGACTTTTTGTTCAAAAAAGTAAAGTCTGGAAGCTGACCCCAAAGTACGCTGGCCCATTTCAGGTGATAGAGCGAATTGGAGAAGTAGCCTATAAACTCAGGTTACCAATAGATGCAAAGGTTCACCTTATATTCCATATCTCCATGATAAAGCGAAGGATTGGGCCAGTAGAACAGGTAACAAGTTCGTTGCCAGTATTTGATGAAGAGGGAAATACAATTCTCAAACTAGTGTCTATCTTGGCCCGTAGACTGATCAAATGTAAAAATGCAGCTGTGCCACAAATTCTGGTCCGATGGGTGCACTTACTAGATGAAGAAGCCACATGGGAAGACTATGACGAAATTACCAAGCAATTTCCAAATCTGGAGCCTTGAGGACAAGTAAGAAAGAAGAAGGAAGCTATGTTATGAAGTCGTGCTTGAGAAAATCACGTTTAGTCTTGTTTTTTTTTTTTATTTTTATTTTTGCCAATGTAATAAAATGACGTCGTTTCCGGCAAGATTCCTCTTAACAACTTAGCTGGCGAGGCAGGGGTACGCGTCATTTTCCTGGCTCGTCATTAAGAATTGTTAGCGTAGAATTAGGATTAAGAATATAATTAATTGCAAGTTTTGTTTCTTTAAATAGATAATGGCCAGAAAATGCTCACCAGTTTTAGAGCACCAATTTTCAGTCTCTGTTTCTTCGTCCTCTGTTCGCTTCTTTTCTTTTTCTTTCCTTCACTCTTTTGTTGTTTAATTCGCCCAATATTACAGCTTGGAACTGCGAGTTTGTTCGTTTTTCACTAAAATTCTGGTCAAGTGCTACCAGATCCTTGTAGAATTCTTGAAAGCTCCAGTTTGATAGTGAAGTAGTCTCTACTTCCCATTTGAAGTCTGTTGTTTTCTTGGTAATAATACTAAGTTTTCTGCCTCTCGACACCATGGATCCAGTGGAAAAACACATTATTGTTGGGATTGTGACTATTAATAGATTCTTGGATCTTGAAAGTTCCAGTTTGATGGTGAAGTAGTCTCTACTTCCCACTTGAAGTCTGATTGTTTTCTAGGTAATAATACTAAGTTTTCTGCCTCTCGACACCATAGATCCAGTGGAAGAACACATTCTTGTTGGGATTGTGACTCTTAATAGATTCTTGGAACTTATCTTGATATGTTCTTTCACAAAAAACTATTAACTTTGTTTTTGGGTTCCCTGTGCTGTGATATTTTTGTGTGTTTTTACCCTGAAAGAGATGTTGTTGACTGGAGCTTTCTGATTCAGTAGATTTGGTTTCTGTGGATTTACATTTTTCAGCAATTTAGCTTAGGTTTTCTGTACTGCAGAAATGGATGACTAGAAAAGAGCCTCTGATTTAATAAATGGAAGTTCTTCATTTATGAGAATTTATAATTTTCAGTTCTAGTGAATTTGATGACCACGTTAGAACCCATGTAGCAGATAAATCAGTTGTGTTTTTCCTTTGGGCCCCTTTTTGTTTCTTTTTTCCTTCTTCATTTTGTGTGTGTGTGTTAGCCCTTTATGATATGACATTTTGGCTTTTTCGTAGTCTACCATGATTATTACGATCTTCAGTTCAGGTATTGCATTTTGATATTCAGTTGACTACAAACTTAATAATGGAGCATATGATAGATTCTTGTGGTTTGGAAGACTGATGAGTGATGTCTAACGTTTCAGAAAATTTAATAATTTTATGCCTTGACATTTAATTAGTAGTTTTCTTGAAATGTTAAAATTTTGATGTCTAAACTTGTATGCTGAAAATCATTGATCTTTTTGAACTTTCTTGATTCCTTTCTATGATAAAAAGAATTATGTGCCCTGTAGTCGATTACAGATAGAAAAATGATGAATGAACTTTCAAAGTATATTCTTCATCTCCATGTTTGTAATAATGCAGGGAAATAAGAATGAATTTCTTCTGAAATGATGTTATACTATTTGTTACTCAAAAGAAATGACAAATTTATATATGAACATGCTAGTAGCGAGACATTGTCTCATACTTACTGAAAACCTATTATATCATCTGTCTTTTATCTTGTCTTGTGGAAATTGGAAGAAGTTTCCTAAAATTTCATTGCATAAGTTATCTAGATATATAGCTATATAAAACAATACAGTTTTGATTTTTCATTTAAGGGTTGTTGGTGGTGGTGGAAGTTAGAAAGGAGTTATAAAAGGACAAAGCTGAAACAATGATCTGCTTAAATTCTACCTGAAATGATTGGCACTATTAGTTACTTTTTATTTCTTTGTTTCCTCACAGATTTGTTCTTTCCTTTTCCCTTTTGGTTTGGTAGATAGGAGCTTTTTGCCTATCACAAATCTATCTTTGTTCTGCGGATGATTATTTGATTCTAGTAAATTAGTAACTCAAATATTGTTCTCTTAGTTGAAACACCACAGTCATATTTTCAGTGGATAGAAAATGCATATTATGGAACCAATTGAAATGCTTCTGTTTTAATACCAATCCATATTCATGACCAATCTACAGGTGGCATTTGGCTAGATGGGAAAGACAATTCAGGTTTCTGGTTTCCCTTATCTTGTTGCTGCTGAAGTGTTAAAAGAGTTATTGGAGCACTATACAGGCCAAGGAACGATAGTTGCTTTAGAAGTAAAATTATCAAAACGAGGTCCAAGGCAGATATGCTGAGGAAATTATCAGTTTGGGGACAAATAAATGCCTATATTTTGATTTTGGTACTTCTTACTCGAGAGCTTGGGAATCCGATGCTGATATTGTGCAAAATCCTAGAACATATGTGCATGAAATGGAGCAAGTGACTTTGCATTTTGGATGTCAGACATCAAGAGAGAAATTTTCAGTGCTATGGAAAGGGACAGGTGTTTCTGTTAAATTTGGAACTGGGCAAAGAAAAATGCACTTCCTCTTGTGCCATAATTCAGTTGAAGACAGGTTTCAGCTATCTTATGAAAATATATGGCAGATTGTGCTGTACAATCAAAGTGGTCAAAATGCAAAGCTTCTCCTCATACAGGTTCACTTAAATTTTTTACACATGCTTTGTTATCTTACTGAGTTTTTTCTGTTGTACTTGACAGCCAAAATCACTCTTATTTACTGTTTCTATTTTTATGTGTATGTGAGTCTATGCATGCGCATGGACGACACAACCTATTTTTGTCCTACTTTAGTGGGTAACTGATTTTGTTTTCTTTTTGGATAGTTTGGTGGGTATAACTTCAATAATATCAAACTCACTTTATGCAATAGGTACTTTATCCGTCAAGTGTGAATGGTGTCTCTGAATACCCTTTAAGATTAGAAGGGAGAAAGATAAAGAGGGGGGGGGGGTCTCAACAATTTGAGTCCAACAGCCTTAAGCTCATTTACATCTTTAAAAATGTATATGTATTATGTTATTCTCTTTTGTTGTTTATACACATTAAAAGGTGAGGTGATTTCCATTAATGAGCTAAAAAGGTAAGATTTCATGTTGAATAGCCATATCACACACTATCCACTATGTATGGGGAAAGCTTTCAGGAAACTTTCTTGATCATTGAAAAATTCACTTGTTCATGCTTATATGCCCTAATAAATTATTTATCAGCAAGATAATCTGCTGGATTGAAGTTTTCATATTAGGTTCTTCTTTTTGTCTTTTTAAAGTGTATAACTAGTATGCTGAACCTTTAATGGTCAAGTAAATAAGAACTCTCTGCAATTGCAATCCCTTACGCAAGAGTTCTTGGATCTGCAGGTAGAAGTTCCACTACATTTGATTGCTGTAACATAGTGGTTGCTATGCTTCCAGGCGAAGACAATATAGTGCTTTTGCTGAAGACATATGCCTCTTTAAAAAATTACACGGTCACACAAGTTTGCGTAGAGTGAGAATGCCCAACTAAAGCTTTACATCATTGATTTCAACAGCATTGGGCAGTTCAAAATGAACTTGCTGTCCTTGGAAAATTCTAAGCAAATAATATATGCATGGAAGGATTTGGGCACCACCAGGAGTGGAGTTTGTAGCTTAATTTGACTCAATACGGAAAAACTTACCAGGTCCAGCATAGTAAGGATTGATACACTGAGAGCTCTTTCGTGATTCTATGGGTGGAAAATAGGGGAAGATATTTTTGTGTAAGGTGAAATCAATTTTCATCTGAAAAACACATGTAATTAATTTAATTGATTAAATATAGAAAAACATAGAGAAAAATATGAAACCGGACCGAAACAATGTGGAAGCAAGGGGACAATGTTCACGTAACTACTCGGACGAAGACTAAGAAAAAATACGCTGTAGGATTGCCCTCACGAGCAGTGCATTGTTGTGTACTCCCGACACCTTAAGGGTTTCTACACAGACAGTGCAACACGTAACTTGGCTTCTGGTTCATCCCGCATCGCCAGTTCTGCTTACCAAAAATGGTCCACTTGGATCTCTCGATACCTTAGCGTGGCTCAATGTAGCAGCCATGCCGCCCTACCTATTTAAAGTTTGAGAATAGGTCGAGGGCGTTGAGCCCTCGATGCCTTTAATCACTGAGTTTACACGATGCAACTCGCGATCGAGCTCCAACTATTTTGAGGGAAACTTCGGTGCATGCCTTGCCGGGTGGTGTAGGGATGTGCGTGCGCTCCTGCTGGGTGGCGCTCGATTGGACAATCTTCTGGTTTGTGTCTCCAACTTCCTTATGGCAAGAGACTTCCAAATTTCAGAGGCAATTTTGTTTATTATAAGGAAAGTGAAAATTCATTACAGTTGCAGACAGGGGTCCCCTTTTCTCACAATTTGTCCCTAGTCTTGATTGTACATCCTCCTAGAGGATTTGAATTACCTTACAGAATCCTATTCAAGGTGTGCAGCTTGGTACAGGCTGGATGTCTTCCTGGATTCAAGCTGGACGCAAACTTCTTTTGATTGGTCAATCCAGGGAGAATTGATATTAGATATATAGAGCATGCTCTAGAGAAACTGTACTACTTAAAGGAATGCTGCTATGATTCTGTGCCATGGCTTATTGAGCAGTATGATAAATACCGCACGTTGAAAGAGCAGCCAAAACCACCTGCTATTTCTTTAGATGATGGCCTTGTATATGTGTGTAGGGTTCAAGTAACTCCATGCAGAGTGTATTTCTCTAGTCCAGAAGTAAATGTATCAAATAGAGTATTGCGCTGGTACCGGGATCACATTGATAATTTTCTTCGCGTTGCATTTGTGGATGAGGAGTGGGAGAAAATGCAACCAAGTGACCTATCGGCAAGGGCAGCTGCTGGGGATGAGAACACAAGAACAAAGCTTTATGAGAGGATACTTACAACACGTAGGGAAGGCATCATAATTGGGAACAAGAAATTTGATTTTCTTGCATTTTCCTCAGGTAAATTACGGGAAAATTCTCTCTGGACGTTTGCTCTGACCAATAACCTAAATGCTGAGTGTATTAGATGGTGGATGGGCGACTTTTGTTCCATAAGAAATGTGGCTAAGTATGCTGCCAGACTTCGCCAATCCTTTGGTTCATCCACATAAACGCTATCTGTTGCTAAGCATGAGATTCAAAGGATTCCTGATATTGAGGCTGTAAGAAATGGAACCAAATATATCCGTTCTGATGGAATTGTGAAGATATCAGCTGACTTTGCCTGGAGAGTTGCTATAAAATGTGGAGTCAAAAGTTTCGTCCCATCGGCATTTCAGATTAGGTATGGTGGTCACAAAGTAGTTGTGGCTGTTGATCTCTGTTCATCAGTGAAGCTGTCATTGAGATCAAGCAAGCATGTTGAAGTATGAATCAGATAATGCAAAACTAGATGTTTTGGCATGGGGCAAATATCAACCATGTTTCTTAAATCGCCAAATCATCACTATTTTATCCACCCTTGGGGTCAGAGATTGTATTTTTGAGCAGAAGCAAAGAGAAGCAGTAGCTCAGCTGGATGACATATTAGTCGATCCATTGAGGGCCGAGGAAGCTTTGGGTTTGATGGCTCTAGGTGAAAACACTAACATTCTCAAGGAAATGTTGAAATGTGGCTATAGGCCTGATGGAGAACCATTTCTTTCAATGATGCTGCAAACTTTTCGCACATCTAAGTTACTGATGGAGGGTGAAAGCAAGAATTTTTGTCCCACAAGCTCAAAAAATGATGGGATGTCTTGATGAAACTGAAACTCTGGAATATGGAGAGGCGTTTGTGCAATTATCTGGTGCTGGAAGGAGAAAGTCCCATACATCAACTGGGTATAATTACATTGTCAAAGGAAAGGTAGTTGTGGCTAAAAATCCATGCTTGCATCCTGGTGATGTCCGTGTTTTAAAAGCTATTGATGTGCCATCATTGCATCACGTGGTGGACTGTGTTGTCATCTTTGGCTTCTGAAAAACTGTAGACAAATCTAAAGTAACTAATGCGGTGGTTTTCTTGCATTAATATAAAGACTTTTGACTTGTTTCTGGAATACGAAGCTATGATTGGAGAAACCCTTTACAGAAAGATTAAGTTTAATACCGTGATTAGAAGTGTTCTTATATACATCGTTTTTGTATTTTCTTGGAGATTAATCTTTTGTAATAACAGACCCCATCCAAATGAATGTTCTGGGAGTGATTTGGATGGAGACATATACTTTTGTTTGTTGGGACCACCAAAGCAAGCCCCACCTATGGATTACAATCCTGCTCCAAGTACACAGCTGGATCATGAAGTGACAATTGAGGTATTGGAACTCATGCATTTAACTATGAAATGGTATTTAGCTCATGTTCTTTAATTTTCAATTATGCATGTAGATGATGAAATTACTATTACACAGTATGTCCTTCGCCCATCAATGTATCGTTTTGTTTTACACCTCGTAACTCTTCTTCATCCGAGCTTGGATAGAATAGACAAGCAAGACAAATACTAATAGTATAATAAAAATGTCTTCCTCGTAATTAATATGTTTGCTTGTGACAATTGTCGAATATTGAGAGATTTGTTGACTACATCAAAGATAGAATGCTTGTACATTTGAGAATTCTTAATTGGCTCGTTAAGACATTTAATTGTTGTCTTGTATGCTTTCTGGCAGTAAATTTACTGCAAACTAATATTTCCAATGCTTGCCAACATAACTTTTTGTTTTTCACTACATTTTACGTTCTTCTCTGTGCTAACAGGAAGTTGAGGAATACTTCACCAACTATATTGTGAATGATAGTTTGGCAATCATTGTAAATGCTCACACTGTCTTTGCTGACAAGGAACCATCCATGGCATTAAGTGAGCCGTGTTTGGAGCTATCTAGGTTTTGTTCCATTGCAGTCAGCTTCCCGAAAACCGGTGTCCCGGTGGAAATCCCACCTCATCTACTCGTGAAAGAATACCCAGACTTCATGGAAAAGTCATACAAGACAACCTGTTAATCTTATTGTATATATGATTGGAAAGCTTTTTAGGGAGGTGAAAGATATTGCTCCCCACACCACCTCTTTCAGATCCTTCACAGAAGAAGTTGCCAGGAGGTCCTATGATCGTGATATGGAAGTTGATGGATTCAAAGATTATGTCGATGAAGCATTCAATTACAAAACTGAGTATGATTATATGTTGGGTAATTTGACGGAGTATTATGGCATAAAAACTGAGGCTGAAATACTAAGTGGTGGTATTATGAAGATGTTGAAGACTTTTGATCGAAGAAAGGATGCAGAAGCCATTGGCGCAGCAGTGAGGTCTTTGAGGAATGAAGCTAGATCCAGGTTCAAGAGAGGAAGTGAATCAGATGACCAATATGCAAAGGCATCAGCTTGGTATCATGTGACTAATCGTCCTGATTTTTGGGGGTTCTTACAAGGAGGGGCTGAAGAGGGATCACAACATTAGTTTCCCCTGGTGTGTATATGAATGACAAGAATGGCCTCTTTAACATATCTTCACTTGACAGGCAGATTCAGCTGTTGGCTGAATCTGATTTGAACAGTTCAGTTTCTAGTTACTTTTTAATAGTAAGTATAACTATGATTCAACTCCCAAGACATCCTTTTGTATAGACGTGTGTCTGAGAACATAGAAGTACTTAGATTTGATGTCTGGAACTATTCTTAGTATTGGATTGCAAGTTTGTGTACTATGTGCTAACTAGACTTGTAATGTTTCCAACTATATTTTCTTGTTTTTACTGTCCACAAGTGCTAAAGATTAAATGCTGGTGAAATTGAAAGCAATTCTGTTTTTCATTGATTTGTTTTGGTTCTCATCCTCAGCAGTTTTAGTAAAAATTATAGGAATCTTCTATTAGGAAATGATGGGTGTGTGTGTGTACATGTGCATAGAAATTAGAAATTTAATAATCAAATTTAGTTTAATATGTAAAACATGAAATGTTTTATGTGTGTAAAGCATACAAATTTAATACTTAGATTGCATTTGCATATAACAATACTAAATAAAATGAGAGTAAATAATGTTGCTTGACTATGTTAAATGCAATAATAGAAAAATTTAAGCCGAGACTTGTTGATTCAACAGTGCCTTTAAGATTTTATTTGTCCCTCCACGGTGCTGAAGATCACTGACAAACAGCCTCCTTCAAAGGTCATTGACAGTGTTGTACCATTATTTTTATAAATAATGTATTAAGTCAAGAATGAGGATTTGAGATATGATTTGGTATATATACATTCCATGCGTGGGATATTATATGGTTTAGTGGACCTGAATTCGAGTTAAAATATGATATTTTTCGGTAATTGAGTTATTTAAGATGATATGGAATTAAGATTCGGAACATGTGTGTGCCTATATAAGCTTAGTGAACTCGGATTTGTATATCATGTGATAATTGTAGGTTAATTGACTTAATTGGAATGAGAAAACCCTAATTTTGTGAATTTAGGACTTAAGTGACAATAATTGGACTAATTGAGATAATTGGACTATTATTGCTGATTTGGGATAATGATACAAGGTTAATTATATAAATAAGGACTTGATTATGCCTTTCACTAGTACCGATATTAATCTCGTAAATGTTCCCATTAATGACATAATTAGCCGTACCGAAATGATAGTATTGATCGAATCCTACACTTCCATATTAGCGGATAGCTATCAATCTTAGATTGTTAATAGTGAGATTGTAATTATTGAAGATTATTAAGGTCAAATAAAGATTTTGATTATGGATTTATTCCTTTGGTTAGGCGACGAAGGAGTAGGTCCCATAGACCAGTAGTCTACTAATTGAGGTTGCGGTTTTATGAGATTACAGAGGTGAGGGTCTGTCACTCTGATGCTTTATTACACTCTTCAGTATTTGTGATATACCTCTGTGAGGGTTACTGTTTCTGTACTGACTGTACTGTGTTATTGAAATCTGTGATATGTTGAGATCTCATTGATTATCTGTTATTTACTCTGGACACCCCTGTGAGGGTTACTTTTTGTTATAACTCTATTTCCTGCTCGTTCTGGCCCCAGAACTTTTGTTTGTTATACGTTATTTGTCCGTTCTGTTATTTGTTCTATTCTAATATCTGATTGTTTCGTTATCTGTTTGTCCTGTACCTATTACCGTTCTATTAAGTGGACCCCAGCTGTATTGCTCGGGGAGTGCTGTTAAGCCTGTTAAGTTGTTCACATTGGTTATGCTCGGGATGTGCGGTTAAGGCTGTTAAGTGGATCCCAGCAATTAAGCTAAGAACGTGCCGATATATTCGGATTGACATAAATAAGGGACCAATATGACTATCATGATATGATTTGTTGAATTGCATCAATTGATTTGATCTATTTTACCTGATTGATTTTTGATTGTTCGATTGTTTCTTGACTACTTGACTATATCCTGATACGTTTAGCTTGACTGTTGAATTACAATATGTTGAGTTGATTTTGCCTCGACAGATCCTATTTTCTTATGATTATAATTATTCCTCACTAAGTCATTTGGACTTACCGTTCCGTTTTATCTTTGATTATCTTAGATAAGGATTAAGTGAAAGACTTGGACTTCAAGCCTATACATGAACATGTTTTGTAATAGACCAGGTGTTTGAATGTATATATAGAATTATGTGAATGTTAATCCTGGACTTGAGACGTTGTGATATGTCATGTTGATGTTGACAACTTAGGACATGTAAATGTTTTGTTGAATGTAAGGAAGTGAATCATGGTCCGTACTTAATGGGATTTGTCGAGTCAGATAAGTTTGAAATTTTCGCTGCTTTTGATAAGTTAAGTTTTGAAATATTTTGGGCCTATTGCTTGTTTTCAGATTCAATTTAAGATTGAACTGAGTAGCGCCTCAACTTAGGTGCTATCCCGAGTGGGGGCGCTACATTCACATTCCATCTCATATTTTCACTCAAGTTTTAAAGGACGGAGTAAATTGCAAAAGTAGGATCGTAACTATAGCCATATCGCATTATAGGACTGAAGTTTGGGGTTGTAGTAAACGAGGACCAAAACTCATAAAAATTCAAAAAAAAAAAAAAAAAAAGACTGTGCTCATCGAAAAACTCTATCAGCGCTGGTGACGCTCTTGTTTCACTGACGTGGCGCTGATGTGTAACAAAATCCAGTGAACTGAATCCTAGTAAGCTTGGGTTTTCTTCCACATTATCCGCTAACTCAACAAAAAAACACCACGTCAATTAAATCCAACACGTAGGACCAAGTGGAGGGAAATTGTTGGACAAAAAGAATAAACCCCCAAATTAGAACCCTAAATCCCTAAATCTCCCCTTCGATTCACACTCTCCTCTCATCTATCTTCTAATCTCTATTGAAAAATTCGAAATAAAAATTATAGCATTGAAGAACCCAGGCGTTTTTACGCAGTGAAAAGTAATCAAAAATGGTATTTAAGCATTCGCGGCGATCTATGGACTTTCCATCCCCATTATACCGTAAGTGATTCCCTTTAATTTTTTTGATTTATTATTGAATATGCAATTTTATATGATGATACGACTTTAATAATGTGTTTAGGGCCATATGTCAAAGTACTTTGTTTGTCATCTTCATGTTGTCCTTTTCTCGACATTTTTTTGAGAATGTCCCTATTTGTATTTTTAAAATAATTTTTATTTATTTTATGTATTTTGCACGTGGTCCCCTCCAATTTGTTCTTTGTCCCTATTTTTGGGTGCAAGACGGGCCTACTGTATTGAATTATGACTGCATTTCTAACGTAATAGTTGGGTTTAGGGTTTTCTGCACTTGCCTTGTTTTTTTTTTTCCCTGCATGTATCTTATACATCAATAATTTTGTTCACTAACATATCCCAATTCACAGAGCCTTACAATTGCAATATATCATGGTGGAAAATTTTTGCATTTCCCAAAGGTTGACTACATTGGAGGGCATGTAGTGAAGTTTGATTATGTGGAGAAAAAGTATATGTCTAAGTTGAACTTAGATGAGTTTTCTAAAGTCATAAATAGTTTAGAGGCTAAGAGAAGATACTATGTTAGGCTGACAACTGGTTTTAACTTGTTAAACTCTGATTGTAGGATGCATAAGTATGCTCTCGAGTTTAGTAATGCAAAGGTTGAGATGCTTGTATATATTGATGCTGAGTACATATCTCCAGTAGACCCTAACATGCAGTAGGAGAATGAAGGAAAAGATGTGTTGCCACAAAGTGAACAAACTGAGGCTCAAGTAAATGAATTTGAAGATGTTGCTCAAACTGAAGAGCAATCTCCATCGTAGGTGCAACCTCAAGCTGAAGTGCAACCTCCATCTGAAGAGCAACTTCCATCTGAAACGCAACCTCCATCTAAAATGCAACCTCAAGTGCAACCTGAAGATGTGGATGTAACTATAGGTGATGAACATACTGAACAAGTGGATACAGATGTGGTAAATGCAGATACAAGTGGATATATATGTGGTAAATGTAGATGATGAGTATGCAATTGATGTGGATGTTGCTGAAAAAATAACCACTTTGAATGCTGAAAATATAGAACAAGAGGCATTAAACATACATTAGATGAGCATAATACTGATTTTTTGCAAAATAAAGAACTTCAACATGATCATAATCCAATTCAAGACAACGAGCAACAACATGAAGATAATTTTATGGACATTGATGCTGGCAGCTTGTCTAGAGATGTGGATGCAATGATTGATGCATATGAAGTTGCAATGGACACTGTACCTCCTATACATGATGAAGATGAATATGAGTTCAATGACAGTGATTCACTTATTGATAGTGATTACGAAGGAGAAGATGAGCCGATGGATGATTGATAGTTTATTTGATGAAAATGTAGATGATGGGCCAAGAGAAGCTAAGACATTAGATGCTTACAATGATAATAATGCCACTAATGAGTTGGACTCAAGTGAAAATGAGTCTGAACTTGATTTGCTTGACATTGATAATGATTTTGATGACTATTTATCTGATGATGATGATGAAAAAGGACAAAGTCATCATATCTTTAATCTAGTGGAGATATATGATCCTACATTTGAGATAGGTATGATTTTCAACACTAAGGCCGAATTTCAAAACGCTGTCCAATTTCATGCCATTAAGACAAAGAGGACATTGAAGCAAACCAAGAGTGCAAAAGATAGAGTTTATTACAGATGTTCTTGTGAGGACTGTCCATAGAGAATGAATGTTAGAAAGCTGAATAATGAAAGCACTTTTGTATTGAGGGAGTATAACCCCAACCACTCATGTGCACAAACCTTTAATGTGAAGAACTTGAAGACTAGGTGGCTGAGTGAGAGGTACTCGCACAAGTTTAAATCTGACCCTAAGAGAGATGTAAAGGGTTTCAGAATAGATGCAATCAGTGAATTAAGGTGTAATGTATCTAGGGAATTAGGCATACAGAGCAAAGAAGAAAGCAATTAAGATCCTTGAGGGTAGCTCTAATTATAAATACAATAAGCTATGAGATTGTGCTGCAGAGCTAAGGATGAGCAAACCTGGCTTTACTGTTATTTTGGGGACTAGAGAATTTGATGGAGAGGCTAGACTCAATATTTTTTATGTGTTCTTTGAAGCATTAAAGCAAGGGGTTAGGGCAGGTTGCAGGCATTTTATTGCTGTAGATGGGTGTCATTTGAAAGGGCCCCATGGAGGAGTACTTTTGATAGCTATAAGTGTGGATCTAAACAATAACACCTACCCAATCTCATATGCTGTGGTTTGTAAAGAGTCAGGTGATGCTTGGAATGGTTCTTGATAGTTTTGAAGCAAGATTTGCAAATTAGGGATGAAAGTCAGTTTACATTTATGTCTGATAAAGAGAAAGGATTGATACATGCTTTTGAGAATGTATTCCCTGGTTCAACACATAGATTTTGTGTCAGACACATTCATAACAACATGAAACAGGCTGGCTTTAGGGGTTTGTCATTCAAGAATGCTTTGTGGAGGGCAGCCAAGGTAACAACAATTGGAGAGTTTAAAAGAAGAATGCAAGAAATGAGAGTTATAGATGCAAGTGTTGTTGATTGGTTCAATGAAGGTCCAAAATGTGATATGATGCTAAACAACTTGTGTGAAAGCTTTAATAACTGTATTTTAGAGGCTAGAGAGAAACCTATTGTGACTATGATGGAATAGATATGGGAGTACATGATGAAGAGGCTACAACAGAATAAAGACAAAGTAGAGTAAAAGTGGAAGAGGAAATCTTGCCCCAAAATAACCAAGCTACTTGAAAGAATGCAAGCAAGGTGGCAGATTGCATCCCCATCAAAGCAGATACCACTCATTACCAAATTTCATGCTTTGTTGGTAGCCAACATTGTATTAACTTGCATAACATGACCTGTACTTGCAGAAGGTAGCAGCTATTAGAAATTCCATGTAAACATGCTTTGGCTGCCACAGTTAACGAAAGAGAGAATCCTGAAAATTATGTCCACAGTTGTTACTCTATTGATACTTACAAAAGGGTGTACATGCCAGCTATATTACCTATCACTAGTGATGAGTTGTGGGGTGAGACCATGTTCATTCCACCATTGCCACCTAATTTTGGAAGGGGTGTAAGTACACCTTCAAAGGCTAGAAGAATGGAGGTAGATGAGCTTAAAGACAAAAAACATAAAAAAGCAAAGGGGAAAGAGATAATGAAGTTGAAAAAGCAGCCTAGCACTATCAAGTGTAGTGTATGTAGTGTGGTTGGCCACAATACTAAAACTTGTAGGAGAATGAGGTCTGCTAATAAAAATGTGTATTTGGAGTAGTATGGTGATCATGAAATGAGGAGGCCAAGGAAAAAGTTGGATGTAAGTATTACTTCAATTTCATAATACTTGATTTGTTCATTTTACTGTATTGTTACTTGCATTGTTTGCTAAAATTATGCCTTTATGATTTTAATAGGTAAGAAGGAAAGGAAAGCACCTTCAAGAAGGCACAAGTTAGTTTAATCCTTCAACTGATGATATTGATATTGGTTGGTGCTACTGATTTTATTAATTTGATGTTATTACTTGAATTTGTCTTCTATTAACTTGTAACTTATTTTCAGGTAACTATTCTAGCCAACTCCATCCTGATGCTTCAAGCCAAGTACCAACAACTACTGGATGTGCCAGCCAAGTTGACTAAGCTTTCATTTTGCCACCAAGTGAAGCACAGCTACAGGAAGCTCCAGTTGAGCAGTATGTCATTGAAGCAGTTCCATCACAACATCATGCCACTAAACCAAGACTTGTTCCTGGCCCTTCCATGTACAACCAGATGCATATGGGAATGAATATTGAACAACCTTCAAGGATGTTACACTCCAGTGTGAATATTAGAGCCCCTCCACCATTTAAGGATTGCCAATTTATGCAATAGTCAAGAAGCACAATTACTCATGCTGCTATTCCTATCATTAGACAAGGAGGGAAAAAGTTTGTGGAGCTATCAAGCTTCAATTTTGAATTGTCTAATGCAAGTGGTCCAAGTCAATCAAATGGTTAAGATTTTTTGTTCTATTTCTAGGGTTGTTGGTTTGAGTGCTGTAACTGTTAGGATATTCTATTTTTGCACTCTTTTTGGGTAGTTTTTTTGTGGATATTTTGGGAATATAGTCATTTTGCCAGTTTTTGCTAAGTGGACGTATTGAAGTATGAATGCATTTCTTTTGATGAATTTTACATAGCTTATGTGACTATTGTTCTTCACAATTTAATGAAGCTAGACCTTTTTTTTTTTTATAATAATTTTAGTGTTCTATTTATATCTTTTGCTACTCCTTGGCTTAGTGTTTGGCATAGTGTGTGCATTTATTGTATTGTTTTGGTTGAGGTGAGTTTTTCAAGTTAATTTATGATCATGTTATAAGTCAATTTGCCTTAGGCCTTTTGCACAGATTTACTTTCTGGGAACAGAAAGAAAGCCGCATTCTTCTAATGATGCTTCAACATTGAAAACCAAGTTTACATGAAGTTGTAAAAATTAGATAAAATTCTACAAGTCCTATGCATATCAGTATGAATGGGTTGGGAAACAATTGAAAATCTCCAGCCACAAATTAAGCTTTTTCTTCTTTAGGGCAATATTTTATAGGGTCCTCCAATCCTCTGCTTATCTATCTTCATCTCCAAACCAACCCAAAACACCCACAATAAGTAAAAAATGACAATTAACGAAGTTATACTCAACATCAGTTCAAATCTTCTTTTTTCCAGCTTCACCTCTGCAATTTTAGAATCTTTTGCTCTAATCCTTCGAAGCAAGCCTGGAATTATGAGTCTTGCTCTTTAGCATAATGGAGGATCCTCCCAATAAAAAAAAGAACATCCCTGCCACTGGAAAGAAAAAAAAAAAAAAAGATAGAGAGATAGAGAGAGAGGGTCAAAATAAACTATTATTACATCTCCTTCTAACCTTGGACAAGATTTGAACCTCCTTTCACCTTGTAATCAACATAAGAAAGAAATATCCTCCCTGAGTTATCATCAGTCCAGGATGTGCGAATGGCTGCCTTTTTACTGCAATAGCATGCAACATCACTTGAACTTGATGAAATAAAAGAAATGTATGTTGGTTGATTCCCACTTAAGAAGCCAACAATCCACTTAGTTCTATGTGTTGGATTTAATTGACGTGATGCTTTTTTGTTGAGTTGGTGGACAACGTGGAAGAAGGCCGAAGCTTATCAAGATTTAGTTCACCGAATTTTGTTACATGCCAGTGCTACGTCCATGACACGTGAGCATCACTGGTGTAACAGATTTTTTCGATGAGCGTAGTTCTTTTTTTTTTTTTTTTTAATTTTTATGAGTTTTGGTCCTAGTTTACTACGACCTCAAATTTCAGTTCTATAAAGCGATTTGACTATAGTTAGGGTCCTACTCTTGCAATTTACTCTTAAAGGATGTATAAAGCTAACTTCACAACTGCCTGCGCTAGTAACTAATATAAAGCTCCTTAATAAATTCACTCAACTACATTCATGTGACCTTAATTAATTGATCAATTAGAGCCCCTTAATAAATCCAAATGTTGTAATGAAAATCCCCAGTTCTTTTTTTACTTTAATTTATTTTCTTCTTGTTTACATCCTCAAAGACAAATCAGTCTTTTTTAATGCTTCTCACTTGTTAATTTGATATAGATATAGCAATAATATTCCACAAGGACATATCACTAAAATCAATACAAAATATTAAGATGGATCATCAGGCATAAGAATGTAATACCTAATCCTAGCATCGTAAATACGATTATTAATGATAGAAAAATGACATTTTATAACTCAATTCATATTCGTGAAAAGGACACGTTTTCAAATAAGGGACTCACACCATTTACTTCTATTTTACTTATTTTAAAAGAAAATTTTAAATTTAAATTCAGACTGCAAAAAATATATTATAATATTTCTATTTTCTTAAACATACTAATTTACCACTCTTCCCCCACCTCTTTCTTAGACTCATCTTATTTTGAAAATGACCATCGATTTAACAACTACTTTAAAATGGCTATCTATTCTATATTTAGCACAAGTACCCCCCCTCCCCCCCTCTCCAAAAAAATAAATAAAGAATTTATAGTCAAAAGTGAATTTTTTTTCTTTTTCTTTTTTTCTTGTTACGACCTACCTTATTGCTAGGCCATTTCTTGTGGGAATTCCTCTCTTTTGAATTCAATTACATGCTCCTAATTTGGACAAGAATTCTTGTCTACTTATCTTAGACTTCCTTTTCTAATTCTTTTCATGTGATCATATAATAAATACTAAGGCTATGTTTGGTTACAATCTTGGGGAACAATTTTGTTCCGCTAGATTGTAATCAAACATGCTGCCCCATTTTCCTCAAAATGATATCCAACAATTGACCAGAACACCCCTGAAAAATAATTAAATATTTATCAAAATTTGCCTACACTCTTGGCCAAACATGTACCACCTAGGATGGCAGATTGTCTCCACCAAAATCTACCATCTCAATTTCCCTCTCTTTCTTCCTTATAAATATATATAAATATATATATATTTAAATATATATTATATATAATATTATATATATTATTCTAATATATTAAACTTTAACATCATTCAACTAATAATTTCAAAATTACATCACAGTCATTACCAAACATCACATATACATACATTTACATATCACAATATTTTATTACTATTATCCTAATAAAAAATAATATTAACATCCATTTAAACCCTCAAAATCCAATAAAAAAAATATTAATTTGACCATTACAGTGAAATTTGTCTCCTCCTAAAATATAAACAAACATATCAAAATTTTCCAAAACAATTTTTTAACTATTTCCAAAATATAAACAAACATACATCACATTTTTCAATACAAGTTTCACATTCCCCAACCCCCACTTCCAAAACTCACTCTCCCAAAATATATAATCCAAAATATATAATCCAAAATATATAATTAATATCCAAACATTACCTAAATTTTCACTTTTCCTTTTCATCAATGGCCACCCCTTCATCATCTCATGTCCATTGTGACTCTACTATCCAATAATACTTTAGTACCTAATATATACTGTGTTTGATATTATATAGGGTAAAATGACACTTCATCTCCCAAAATTTAATCAGTTTGGCACATAACTCCCCGAAATTAATTTAAAGCCACTTCACCCCCTTAACTTAGAGTTAGTGGAGTACTTTGCCCCCAAAACTACAATTTCTGGTGAACCATGTTGTTGGAGAAAAAGGCTATTATTGTCATTTTTAATTTTTTCCATTAAAAAAAAACAAAAAAACAAAAAAAAACTCAACTACTCTTGTCATTTTTATATTTTTCAGCTCAAAAATAAAGAACTCAATCTACCAAGAACAATAGGATATTAGGGTTCTAATTCTTTTCTTACCTTCAATTAGCTCGTTGCCATCTCCTACTGTTTAGGGAATTAATTGTTGATTGAAATATAGCAAACTGAATTTTAATACATGTATTTTAGTTAGAAGCATTTTTTGTTTTTTATTCATGTGGTAGGGATAGTTGTTGTGATGTAAGTGAGATCTTCAAATAATGAATTCATTTTGTTATCTGGTAAAATTGCTCATCCAACCATATTAAAGAAACAAAATCACTAACCTTATTATTACTCAAAAACAAATGTTTCTTACTTTATAAAATATATTTTCAGGGAATAATAAAGTTCATACTTCATTGTAGTAACACTAAGATTATCCAATCAATCTTTAAAGAATCAGAATCATTAATTTTGTCATTCCTTTAAGGGAATATATACACAACAGATTATATAAAATATCATTCAAACATGCTGAGGAAGGTGGAAAAAAGTGAAATAACAAGAATAACCTTTTCTCTAGCACATATTTTGCCAAAAATTGTATTGGGTAGCAAAACGTTCCAATAACTCTAAGTTAAGGGGGTGACACTGCAACAAATTAATACAAATAGAGGCAAATAAATTGAGGCAAATTTCAAAACAGCCCCTAGAAATTATTCAATAAGACCAAGTCTTATTTACTACCCTTAAAAGCATGGGTATATCTTTGGGGGCCTATGTATAAATGCCCAATTCAGAATTGCCTTTAAAGTAACAGTAAAAAATAAGGTAACCCATTATGCCACCTCTCCTATTTTTATCCAAATAGGCCCAGTTCTCTATTTTCATTTAAAAATGCCTAGGTCTCTTATACTTTTATCCAACAAGGCTCACGTGATATAAACCAGACGGTACACAACTTGGTTTTGGAAGATATGGCACTAAAAGTTGTAGAGCAGGTCGTCTTTCATATCGAGCCATTAATCATGAGTGTCTTTTTCTCATGTGAAGGTCGCCTTAGTCTTTGTTTTGATTCCCTGGATAGAATTCGTCCTATCTTCCTTTCAATCAGCTCGCTAATAAAAAGTATATAGATTGTTCGAAGCTTCAGTGCATAGCTTACGTGGTCTAACATTTTAATTATATATATCTATTATAAACATTTTAATTTCATCATTTATTAATTTTTATAGTTTTACAAAAGTTAATTAAAATTGGAATTCTATGCCCAAATGCTTTCAGTTCACCATGCCTCACTTTAACTACACATTTGGTTTGTTGGACATGACTTGATAGATAACTTTATCAAACCCCATCAAGTGTTTGGTTATAGTGAGAAAGGCCCAAGATTGATACAATTAAGCTTGGTATCTTATCCTATATTCAATTAATACTTAATCATACCAATTGGGCCAAAATTGTATAATTCAAGAAGAGAATGGGAATAAAAAATTAGGGAATTGACAATTATACCAATGCAAATTCAGAAATTGGGGTCTTAATTTGTCTTATTATAATGGGTATTTTAGTAAATTTATTAACTCAATCATTTAACCCTTGTATTTATATAAGGAATTGATAAAATTAATATATATCCAAAACGTGTAATCCTAGTCACCAAATATAGTATTATATTATCTTCTATAGTGTAATCCCACCGTATCATTATAATTTTATCAATCCTATCTACATATCTAAACATGGCCTAAAGTTCTCATCTCACATAATGTAACTTCTAATCTATCAATTGACCACATTTCATTTTCCATCTCCATCTTTTGCAGTTGATTTCACCGAAAAATTTTCAAATTCCTTGTGGTGACGTTGATTGTAGCAAACTCCAGCAAAAGTCAAGGTATTTTATCCTTCACCTGAAATTTTGTGTAAGTTCTCATACCTTGCAAATGGTACTAAAATTTGCAAGTTAGTACTTGATTTTTGGTGTTGATGGAAAAAGTTCTAAGACTATTGTTGGTTTTCCTAATTCTTGTTTTTGCAAAACCTGTATGCTGCTTAGAGAGTGTTCTGAAGATAGTAGTCACTACCAAAATCCATATATCAGTCTCGGGTGAGGAGGGTTTTACTTTGGAGAGAAGATTTTGGTTTTGCTTAGCAAAGAGTCAAGGTGTGTTTTCTTTAGTAAATGTAGATAAATTGTACGATCATTCTTTGACAATGGATATTGTGAGTTGAAATAAATGTTGATTGAATTCTTGTGGAGATATTTCAACTATTGAGTTTGTAACGCCCCACAGTCTCGAGATGAGGCTTCGAGACAGGGGCGTCTACTCTAGCCACTACTAAATCAAATACATCGATACAGAGGCTGGAAGGATATAAAAGAGAAGAACTCATCTATAGATATATGCATTAACTTCAGCAGTTCACACCTGTACAGTATATACAACAAAAAAAGGGTGCTTCCAAAGCATTCTATAATACAAGTGGTTCCTAATAACTCCGCATCACCTGATAACAGAGTCAAAACTATATACAAGTTGTACAGCCAACCTGATTCTATCAGATCCTCACATCCTTATCTGAAGAAAGAACAAGATAAATGGTACAATTTTTGTAAGTCCAAATGACTTAGTGATATCAACAATTTAAGAATAGCACAAGTATGCAACGTGATAAAGATTAAACACTGGGATTGTACAACAGATCATGGCCTAACAGTGTAATGAATTGTTGTTTTAGATTTGGATATTCAGTGGTAAGATAAATTACAATAGAAGCACATTTTCACAATTTAGCTGTTGGTAATTCTCCAACCTTGTCACTCCACTTTCACAAACATAAAATCCTTATCCCTCCAAAGTACTGAGTGATCAGCTCGGATACTTAATCACTCACTGAGCATGGCTAGCTACATGCTTAATCCCGCTTATAGCTTACTACCTCCAGCCCTCTATGAGTGGAGATTATATGTACAACTTTGTACGGGGTATTAGCCGAAAGATCTATCGCTGCGAACCGTTCCGCCCAGCCGTCTCTCGTAACCGATCCCAGGGCCCACCCCCAAAGGTATTAAGTACATAATCATTGAAAATGTTAAACATATCCAACAGCATATAATCACATGCCACAATAATTAATTATCACAACACATTTCCCGAGAATGTGGCAATATATATTTCAAAAATTACTTACTTTTCCTTTCAACACAATCGCTAGTTTCATATAAATCGATGTCAATAAATATTAATAAGAGTGTTTAATAAAAAGGCGATGTGAAGTATTATTTTTGCAAACTGTTAATTTATGAAAGGTCAGGTAGAAGTGAATTGTGGCATGTATGATCAATGAAGTAAAAATTGGTTTCAGGGGACTCAGGAATGAATAGTTTAAAAATTCTCGAGAAGAGTGAGAGGGGTCCAAGTGAGAACGGTAGGGATACAAATCAATAACGCAGTATCACCCTTAGAATTAGTACTACCGATCAGGAGGCTCGACAATGAAGGTACTGGCATAACATACAGAGTCATAACTTACATCAAATAAAATTTCAAGTTTTGGGGATAACAATTTAAGTATTTCCTGGCACAAAGTACAGATGACCACAATAGTCAATAAGAAGAATCAAAACTCAATAGAACGTCACAGGGTTCTGATAACCGAAATTCAGATAGCAATAATAACGACATTAAGAATCAAGAGAACCTCACAGGGTTCAGAAATCAATAATGGCGATAACGAAAATCAAGAAAATAGGACCACACAGGGTCTAGATAACAACAATAATGATATCAAGAGTCAATGATCATTAATGAGAACCACAGATGATAAGGATCAAGCACGTATCAATTACCCATTTAACGAATGACGGGATGAACAACATGCACTTATGTTCTTTCCTAAGCAAGGAAGCTAACATAACTCACCTGATAGGCTCTGCTAACTGGCGTCCTCCTGTCCCCTGGCAAGCTCAGCTCTCTCTCTACCTAATTCATTAAACACGATATCAGAGTCAGAATCTAATAGTATTATCTCATTATAAATCACGACATACTGATTCTTAAGAGGTTCTTATACACTTCATCTAGGGACAATAGGTTTTAGGAACAAAGTCACCATTATAAAGTGAGAATGACGTCACTACCGTCTATGATCTCGCCCGTATTAACTTATCAATTCTTATAGGTAGGTTCCAACGGTTGCTATTTTTAACCTTACTTCCTCAACAACGGTCATTTAACCTAATTGAATTGTCTCAATATGTCCCAATCAAATTCATACGAAATTCCATAATTACAAGCCTGTGAGTCACAAATTACAGTCATATGTAGGTTAACTCAAGGTCCGGAGTCATGTCCAACTCAATTCGAATTAAATCAAATTAACTTTAAAAATAATTTAATCCAATAAAGTCAAAATTTACCCAATTGAACTAGTATACTCCAATTCACGACTCGATTTTGGTACAGACGCGCTTAGAACGACGAGCCGAAGATTCTGCATTTCAGTCAACGTTGACCGTTGCGGACCACTGCACCAACACCACCAAGAGGTGCGCCTCGAGGTGCTCAGTCCAATCCCTTGTTCAATTTCGGCCAAAACCTGTTCCTTGCCGTCGAATTCCCCCGCAAATCGAAGCTCCGCCGACGTGTCTGTAATCCTCTAAATTCTCCCTCCTCCGGTCACGAAAATTCGATTTTGAGCTACCGGCATGATCCTTGCAACGAGACTCACGCAGTCCTGCTGTTATTTTCAAGCTTCGACACACGGTTGAGCATCATCGACCACCACCGTCCACCTCAACCCACCGGCCACCTGCTCCTCCATTTTTCGTGGTTATTTTGCTTGAAATTTGGTATGGTTGTGTTTAGCGTGAGGTAAGGAACACAATCATCTAAACAGAACGCAATTTGGTGGAGAATTGAAGCTAAACCGAGGTGAAAGAGGTTCGGGCCGCATTTTGAGAATTAGAAAAAGTTCCGTCCTTCATATTTATATTTTTGAAATTTTGCTATTTGCACCGGCCACCCAGAACTTTCCATTGTCTTCATTTCCTCCCCCAGACTTTAAACCGCCTTACAATCAACCCGTGGCGTTTCCATTTTGGTCCTTGAACTTTGATTTCTTACACTTTAGCCTCCAAACTTTCGAATCTTGGTCACTTATGTCCTCCATAATTATTTTTCGGCCCCCAATTTTTCCTAAATCCTATTACGACCCAATATAGTTTAGTATATATTCAATTCAGTCCATTTCAAAAAAAAAAAAATTATTATTATTAAATTTAATTACTAATATACTTTATTTATTCTAGGGTGTTATAGAGTTGTATTGGTTGATAAAAGTTACAATTGTATGGTTATTAGAAATATGTTGTTGTAATGTTTGTAGGGTATGGTTGAATACATATATATGTTTTTCCTTTCGAGGCACTTGATTGACAAGTGCCTTTTTTGATATAGGATTCGGAGGTTTTATTCTATCTAAAGCCCTCAAAAATAAGAAATGGAGGCTTTAATAATAGCCCCTAAATGGAGAAAAAAGGCCTCCATTTGTTTCATATGGAGGCAACCTCTAAATTTTTTGCGACCACAGCTATGGAGGCTTTTATACCAAATTACCTTCGTACATATTAGAGGCAATTTTTAGGCACTTAGAGGCAAAAAAATTTGGCTTTATATATTACTATTGTAGTAGTGCATGAAGTGGTTGTAAATTAATTTTGGGAGGTAATGTACCAAAATAATTAAAATTTGGGGGGTAATGTGCTATTTACCCTATTATATATATATATGTCTTTTCCCTTTTTTTATTTTATATATTATTTGTCCCTATTTTATCTCCTAACATTTGATGGTATAAACATCTTTTAAACTAGATCCGATCTTCATGTGCTCATAAATTAATATTGTTAGAACTATTCAATTAAGATCAAAGTTAGAGAAAATCATTTCACGTAATTGGGTCATGCAGATTTTTCTCAACTCTAATTTATACTTTTTCATCTCAAAAATTCTGACAAAGTAGGTAGACTAGTCTATCAGCTTGTTTACTTTATGTTATTAGGTTGAATATATTAATTATTTTAAATTAATAACTGATCATGTATTTTAATGAACTTAATGGATTACTATTCATAATTATATTTTCAATACGATATGAGAATATTTCAGCCAAAAAATGAGACATCCCACATTGAAGAACAACTACCCATTTCTAATAAAGAGGGAAAAAAATAATAAAATTACTCAAGTTACCTCCACAACTCTAAAGTATGTTATACAAAATGCCCTCATTTATTTTCCATAAAAATCAAATAATGGAGAATATATTGGTAAAATGTATAGTAATCAATACAATATTTCATTAAATTACACATGTAATAGTTGTTTTACATCATTTAAATAATTTTATGAGATATATATAATATTTATTCAATTTTTTAGTATTATTTTTTATTTCATCTCATTTTTCATCAATCATTCTTCATTTCATTTAAGAATTAAAGCACACGAGAACTATGTAAAAGTCATGAATCCTCTCCATAAATGCGGCTTAAATCTTCTATTCTATTCTCTATTTTATCTCCTATTCCATTTCATGAATGTGTAACATGTTTATTAAATATTTCCTTATAAAAATAATTGATAGAGAATTTAATACACTTGTTATAAATACAATAAGATGGAATAGGAAATGAAATAGAGGATCCAAAGTGCCATAAGTGTCCCTAAATGGAATAGATCCCTCCCTTTGTTTCCTTATGAAATCTATCAAATCAACAACATTAATTGAAAATAAAAACATTCTATTTCTACAAGAAATGTTTGGTCCCAAGTGATGATTTTTGAGAATTTTTTTTTCTTTTATTTCCACTTTGTGGTCCTATTTTCTTGTCTAATTTAATTTGTCCCATATATTATTGTCACACAGGCAATTTTAATGCTTCTAACTTTCCAATGTTATTTTCATTTTACATGCCATCAAAACTTTATTGTTTTGGCTGGCAAATTTATTACAAATTCATGGACATAGATAGGGACTCCTCCAGATGCACGCATCCATCATTTAATTTCAAGTAAATGGAATAAACTTTTTGGTCCATAAATATTTGTCTGTTTCATTATAAAGAATTGGGATGTAATTAAATAGTTGTTTTTCTGTGGACTAATAATTTGAAAATTTTCCTCCAAAGCTAAGTATCGACACTGCTCATTTTTCTCTCATTCTGATGTTTTTAGTTATGTTTGGACTTTGAATTTTATTAAGAAAAAAGAACATTGAAAAAAAATAATTATCTAATACAAAAAAATTATTACGAAGTTAATTTTGTAGTTGTAGTTACAAATAGGGTTGCAAATGGATATTCAAAAATTTGTTTACAGCTTGCATTCGTATTCATTTATACAAAATTTATCTGCATCTGTTTAAAGCAGATATTATTCATATTCGATTAGTAGAATCCGATTATAAGTGAATACGGATATGGTCAATGTGTATTCAATCCATTTAATATTCTAGTCAAAAATATATTTATTAAATAATATATTATTTATATTTTTTTAATAAAAATCTCATAATTCATATATGTATATATATATAAATTATAAAGTCAATTATTAATTAAAAATTATACTATCTATGTGATTGCTTTCGTTTTAATGAAATTATATAGTTTTTTCTATTAATTAAAATATGTATTAGTTATAGGTTCATAAATTCACGTATTTAGATAATCATAAATGGATATCTAAATAATTATCATCGAATACGGATATATTCGAATCCAACCGATATCTTATGGATACGAATTTGGATATGTTTAATGTCCGTTTACACCCCTAGTTATAAATTATAGCTACGAATTTTTGTAGTAAATATAATTTTTTTAATTATAATCAATAAAAATTATTAATTATCCATTCATAACATTGTACATTCAAAGTGTAATAGATTAGTTGTGTACTATCCATAGAAAAATGAATATATATAGAAAAAAGAATGGCCATCAACTACGATTTGTCATAACGAAGGTTGGCTATGAGAACATCAACTTCGACTTAGCTAAGACAATTTTGTAGCCAAAGCTACAAATTTTTGGTATTGGCTATGAGTTGGCGGTAGTTCATGATTTAGTTTTTTATAGTGAAAAATCATTATTGTATTATTAATAGTTAAAATATTTATAAATTTTTTAAATATTTTTGTTATTAAAATTCAAAATTCAGACATAAATTTGTATGTCAATATTTTGTACCCATGGAAAGATATTTGCACACATTTTCATATTTTGCATATGCCTGCACTGTGGTTGGTTGTTCAAGGAAAGAAACGTGTTTTGGGTGTTAAGGAATTGTGGTTGGGTCCAATGCTTTACAAAAGTTTGAACCTCGGATATCAAAAATTGGGCTGGGGCTTGGGTTTTTTTTTGTCAATTAAGCCTGCTGAAAAAAGAAAGAGACTTCCAAATAGCAAATAATAAATATGATTTCAGCTTAAGACCTAATAACATGAGAATTAATTGAATGGAAATTTTAGAAAGAAGTAAACTTAATCGAATCAAAGTTAATGGTACGAAGAGTAAAGTGTTGGAAGATTGGCTTGTGCCGTTAGTTTGTGTATTGAAATTAAAACATATGTTGGACTTTATCTCATGCATGTAGGGAAAAAAGAAAGAGCTGTCTGTATTTAAAGTACTTGCAGGACAAAATATTTGAATGAAAGTGGGTAGAAAAGTATGGAAACTAATATATATTTATATACAAAAATGTGATTAAATTTATGTACATGCTGTTTTTTCTTCTTTTATTTGTGTGATTTTTTTAATTATGGAACAAAAGTAAAAAAAAAATATTTTTTTTCATGATTTTTTTTTTTGAAGAATTGTATAAATTATTTTAAGCTATATACATTACTTAACTTAAATGGTCTGTTGGTTCATAACTAGTGGTTTTCGTTGTTTCATTTAGGGGTGTAAATGGATATTAAATGGATCGAATACACTATTTTCATATTTGTATCCGTTTAACTTTTCGAATATTCGGATATGGATACGGATTTGACGGATATTTAAAAATGATATCTAAATTCGTATCCGTCGGATATCGATCGAATTCGAATATATCCGTATTCGTTTATAATTATTCAGATGTATTCATATTTTATTAAATTTATTTTTAAATTATAATTTTATATTTATATTCAATAATAATTATTTAGATATTCATTTATGAATATCTAAATACGTGAATTTATGAACATATAACAAATACATATTTTAATTAATATAAAGAACTATATAATTTTATTAAAATAAAACAATCAAACAAATAGCATAATTTTTATTAATTGTTAACTTTATAATTGATTATTAGTACTTATTCATAATAATAATAATGGCATTTAAGCATATTAATTATTAAGTCAACCAACAACAATTATGGTGATTAACCTTATTCTTCAATTTTTTTCTCTATATTAAAATAATTTTTTAAATTTATTCTTTTTTCTTCCCAATTCTTCAATTATAGCATACATACACATATATGAATTATGAGATTTTTATTAAAAAAATATAAATAATATATTATTTAATAAATATATATTCGGATCGGATATTAAACGGATCGGATAGGCATTTACTATATCTGTATCCATTTATAATTGGATATTTGCTAATCGAATACGGATAATATCCGCTTTAAACGGATGCGGATAAATTTTGTATAAACGAATACGAATACGAACGGTAAGCGAATTTTCGAATATCAATTTACAGCCCTAGTTCCATTACTTATATATACACAAAGTTCAATGTGAATTTTATATATTTCTCAATTTCTATTCTCTATAATTATTTTTTAGTATTCATAAAAGAAATTTTAAAAGAATTTTTAAATATTGTCGTTTGCAGAGTTTGGTAATTTTTATTGTATCTTGAGGTAAATTGTCTTAACAAACAATCTCTTTGAGAAGGAGCAAAAATTATTTAAAAAATAGTGTCATCGCACATCAAATCACAATTAATTTGTTGTTTTCATCAAAGGTGTTTCAACCCAAAGCATGCTTGTCATATGTCGGGTGGTTAGTTGGCCAAATGATATTTTCCTCGTATTTATTCATATGTGTTTTTGGAATTCAAACTTTAATAAATTTTAGATATATGCATGTGTATTAAATAAAAAAAAAGTATATTTATTATATAATTCGTGCACAATTTATCATATGATTAGCTGAACGTGGCCAAGTATAATTTGAGCAACAATTTTTCCAAATTGAAAAGTGAATTATCATGACTAAATTCTTTTCTCTAATATAGTTTTTAAATTTAAAGAAAAAAAAAGTCCAAAGACCACAAACCAAGGGCTCGTTTGCTTGGAATGATGTGATTAGAAGTGATATATAATCAAAGGATATATTTGAAGCCCATTAGGATATAATATTTTAATTTTATGTTTGGTTGGTAAGATTAGTATATAAATAAATTAAAATATAATATATAAATTTACTATTATATCTTTTATATTTTTTAATAAGTTTTTCATAATTTTCTCATTCTTTCCCATTTTTAGAATCATGGTTTAATTAGAAATAAGATAAGAAATAGACATTATTAAATCTTTGTAATTCTTATCACACCTAATCAAGCCTTGCCCCCCTTGATCCATTTTCCAAAAGCAACAATAAATAATGTAAGGCCTAGGATTTATCAAGGGCTTTTATCAATTGAAATAAACATTAAAAGAGGCTTGATTAGGTATATATCATACCTAATCAAGCAAAGCAAACAAGGCCCAAGAGTAAAAGCAAGAATCCCCTCAAAATCTAGGAGGTATAGGTTCCCTTTGAATACAATAATTTGATATCTATACTATATTAAAAGGAGAGATTCTTTTATACATTCAGAATAATATTACATCAAATTTTAAAATATCATGAATTATACTGTTAAATTTCACTCACTACCAAAAAAATGAGCTTTAGTGACCGAATTTTAGTGACCGATTGATCAGTCACTAATTAGTGACCGATTGGTGACCGATTAATGACCGATTAGTGATCAATTTAAATATAATATTTTAAAAAAATTAGTGACTGATTAGTGACCGATTTAGTGACCGAAAAAAAGCGGTCACTAAATCGGTCACTAATTAGTGACCGAACTCTTTTTCCGGTCACTAAATTTAGTGACCGCACAAAGCGGTCACTAATTCGGTCACTAATTAGTGACCGAACTCTTTTTTCGGTCACTAATATTAGTGACCGCACAAAGTAGTCACTAATTCGGTCACTAATTAGTGACCGAATTAAGAGTTCGGTCACTAATTGATCACCATGTTTTTCAATTAATAAACGGTCACAAATATAAAATTTTATTTTTTGTATATTCATGTAATATGAAAGCATAAAATTTATGTAACACTTATATAAGTAATAAAATATTGTGTTTGCTATTAACATATATATATATATTTGATAATAATATATATGTATATATAAAAATATACGTACATATACAAATATATAACCACTAAATATTTCTATATAATATCCATATAATTGAACATTAATTTAGTAATATATATATAGATACACAAAGAAATAAACAAGAATGATATTCTTATACAAAGAAAAAAAATGAGAATTAATTAATATATACACATCAATAATATATATACATGTATAATGAGTAAATAAATACTTATAATATAATTAATAATAATATATATTAATTCATATGTATAAGCATATGTACGTATTATCATATATATGTGTACTCTTTGTATTACTATATAGTAATAAATATTAGTATTTATTATAAACTATTTATTATACAAAAAAAGAAAAAAACTATTTATTACTATACATATTAGTATGTATATACTATTTTTAATATGTTAATAATATATTATGATAAAATATACCTAAAATTTTAAAGTAATAGGTATCAATAAATATTTATAATATAATTAATAATATTATATATTAATTTGTAAGTATATATACATATACCATATATATGTGTAAACTATTTACTACTATAAATAGTAATAAATATTAGTATTTATTATATATAAAAAAACTATTTATCACTATGCATATTAGTATATATGTATATACTATTTTAAATATGTTTATAATATATTATGATAAAATATACCTATAATTTAAAAGTAATAGTTATAAATAAAAAATACAGTGCATTATTATATTGAATAAATATTACACAAATATTAAATGAATAATTGCTATTTTTGTTCAATTTTAAAATGAAAAATAATAGTAACTTATACATAAGAATATTATAATTACTTTTTAATTTGTAAATATTATATATATTATATTATTGAGACAAATGTATGAAAATGTATGTGGTGTAGTTGTCAGTTACTTATTTGAGCATAGCAAAGGTCTTGAGTTCGAATCCAGGAGGAAGCAAAGTTGAAGAGCAATACTTTTTTACTCATTAAAATTAGTGACTGCCATTTCGGTCACTAATCAGTGACCGATAATTAGTGACTGAGACAAATTAGTGACGAGGGTTTTAGTGACCGATCGAATTGGTCACTAAACCTGTTAGTGACCGATTTTTACATATTTAGTGACCGATTTTTCGGTCACTAATACCCTTTTTTTTTGTAGTGACTCGGAATGAAAATATGTTTGCTAAAATTTTATTGATTTTTTTTTTTTTAAAATTTTCCAAAAGTGTGCACTTTGAATCCTCTCTATTCCATTTTCTATTTCATCTTCTATTCCAATTTGTTGTGTATATACCAAGTGCATCTTATTCTCAATTAATTATTTTTATAAGTAAATATTCAATACACATATCATATATTCATGAAATGAAATTAAAAATAAAATACAATATAAAACAGAGAATTTAAACTGAAAAGTGAGCTCATTGTCCTAAAGTATTTTGAGAATGCCCTACATATCTCTATATATTTCTTTAAATATATTCACAACATTACCAGTGCGAATAATTATATATATATCTTTAAGTTATTACTTAAATATAAACACATATTTCAGTCATTATCTTATCATAGTAATACCATATAATAATGATGTACCTATAAGTACACACAAAAATTATTTTTAACAAATAGTGTATAAAAATTATTTAGATGCCACTGATAGTGAAAACCAAATGCATCTTTTTCTTTCTAAAATGCATTACGTCAACCATTTTTTAAAAATTCATTCGAATACAATTTCATTACTACACTATCCTTTCCCGGCTCGTTGGATACAAAAATTATCTCCATATTTATCAAATACAATATATGGTAGGATTATGAATAATTTACTCCAAAAGAATATCCAATAAATACATATATGTCCATTATTTAAAGCTTATAATATATAGATATAAATTTAATTTTTGGTTCATATGTGATAAGACATCACAATTGTCCCTCCATCAAAACGAAATGTTCTCACCGCATTGTGAGAGAGTTTGTGATCAATTTATAAGGTATTTGGATTCTAGAAATGATTCCCTTGTATATACTACTTCATCCTATGATTCAAAAGGTAGCTATTATAAAATAATACTTTGTTTCATATAAACTTAATTATTTCTGATTGAAAATCGACTTAATATTGATATCATTTCTTATGCCCTAGGCTCAAGATTCCGTTAGATGCAAAAATTGTCTCAAATATCACACGATTTAAACTTCATCTACTGCATATGTAATTAACTTAGGGCCCGTTGGGTTTTGTTTTTAACATCCCTTTTAATTTTCTAGATTTCTCCAGAAAATAAAAATAGAAAACTATCAACTTCTTTCCAATTTTCACAGACATTTTCATCCTCAACAGTCAACACATTTTCCCAAACACACTCTTATGCTCTCTCCATTTCCACATCTTATTTTCTACTACTCTCATTTGTACGATTTTTAATATCTATTACTATTATAAAAGGGAAGCCTTTTTTTACCTCTAAAGTGGAAGTTACTTCCTATAGTTTTACAAAATTATCCTTGCAATTTTTGACTAGCTATAATTATCTACATAACCCAAAGGTTAAAAGTGGAAATTGCTATGCATCTAAGGTAGTTCTCATACCAATTTTGGGCTGTACCAATTCGCCCTTTTATAATCAACATACACAATGAAAGAATGGGTCATAATTGTAATATTCTACCTAAACCACAACCCTCCAAATCCCTACTTTTTCTTCCCACGCACCATAAACTACCATCCACCATATTCACACTCTCTTTTCCGGTTTCATCTCAATCCCAAGCCAGAATCTTCTATTTAATTATTCAGTCAACTAAAAAAAATTAGAATATGATTTTTTTTATTCTCTTTTTACTGTTAGGTAATTTTTATCTTTTATTTTTTTATGATTCGATGTTGAATTTTGTTTATTTTCATATGAAAATACTTATATTTTTCATCAATCTGACTATTTTTGCTTTTTTTTTTTGTTGTGGATATAGGATTCTTGGACGATTAATGCATAAATCTCCAAAAAATAGATGACGAGAGCAATCCATTTTTATAGTTGGAGTAATTTTTATTTTTCGTATTCTATT
Organism: Jacaranda mimosifolia; assembly: GCA_018894105.1. Lineage (NCBI taxonomy): Eukaryota > Viridiplantae > Streptophyta > Magnoliopsida > Lamiales > Bignoniaceae > Jacaranda > Jacaranda mimosifolia. The sequence continues at coordinate 21,546,960 of CM032134.1, read as the reverse complement.
ATTTGATGTTGAATTTAGTTTATTTTCATATGAACATATATTTTTCATCAATCTGACTATTTTTTGCTATTTTTTTTTATTGTGGATATAAGTTCTTGGACGATTAATGTTTAAATCTCCAAAAAATAGATGACGAGAGCATTCGGATTTTATAGTTGACGTAATTTTTATTTTCCATTTTCTATTATTCGATGTTGAATTTAGTTTACTTTCATATGAAAATACTTATATTTTTCATCAATTTGACTAATTTTCTTGATTTTTTTTTGTGGATATACGATTCTTGGACGATTAGTGTGTAAAGCTTCATAAAATAGATGCCAAGAGCAATCCAATTTTACAGTTGAAGTGGTTCTATGAAGCTTCTATATGCTTTGGCCATTTTCCTATGAGTATTAATTCATTTTATAGCCTAATTTTTTTCCCTTTGAATTTCATGATTTCCAATTCTATTGCTGCTTTTATTTGAAGGAAAAACATGTTTGATTATTTCATCAATTTAATTAATAATTTCTTATTTTTAATTATTTGATCACTTCAAGCAAGCTCTTGTTGCCCCTAAGAAGAATGATGTTGACGAGTTTCAATTAATTCTTAAATTTTTGAAGGTATAATTTTCTGTTCTTCTTTTTGTTCCTTTTTTATACTATTTGACAATTTTTAAAATTTTTCCAGTAATAGGATTTTTTTTTCTTCATATTTTGTGAGCACCTTCTTGAAGCTATACATTTACGTTTAGCATATTACTTTAAAAAAAAACAAAATTTAAAGTAAAATTTGTTAGATTTTTCAAATGCTATACGGCCACGGAAATATTGCTACATTTGTTATTGATTTGTTTGATTGTAGTGGTGCATAAAAAAATTTCATCAGCCACGATAATGGCGGCAATAATGGGGGAGAAATGGGCCAATGATTTGAAGATAATATACATGCTTGCGGCGGCGGTATATGGGTTGGAGGGGTTGGCGTGAAAGGGTAATAGGTTTGCACAGTGTGGAGAAAACCCTGATGAAATAAAATTCAAATTATTAATATATAATTATCTTTTAAAAAAATTGACAAAAAGAAAAAGTGAAGATAGAAACCTCACATTTGCACTCAACACTGGTCCAACAACTAACTCCCAGCCATAAATCAGCCAGACTCATCAATAGCAATGATATTACATTGGACGAGTTGAACTGAGTTTGACTCGAGTATCATTTTTATTTAAGTTTAAACTTTTTTGAGTTCAAACTCATAGTTATAGAATTATAGCTTTTTAATAAATTTAAATATCACTATTAAAAACATCATTACTTACATATACTTTATACATACTAACAATTTTGGCACACTTAATGTGTGTATTAAAAAAGAGAAAATGTAACTACCTAAGTAATTATGAGAACTAAAACATAACAACGAGGGTATTTTAGAAAAGCTATCTCAAAATATACCAAAAACCAGTTGGTGCTTTTATAATAGTATATATATATATATATGTATATTTTATTCTCTTGCCTCTCTTTACTCAGGTTTTGTACTTGACCATAATTATTGAGAAGAATGGTTTGATACTTTATTTGTTTTTGCTTATCTCCAAAGAATTCATTGGATATCATACTAATTTCCCTTTCCTCTTTTCTTGAGTTTTAACGTTGGGTTTTAAATCTATGATTTCTAATACTTTTATTCATTCAAATAAGTACCTTTTCCATTTTTATTTTTTTTTACTAAACTAGAAACGCAGTTCCTATTGGTCAAAATAGACTTATATTAATATAATATTAATTAGTGAAAATGTACATCCGAAAAAATATCTCAAAAATTATTTGACCCAATAATCATTTATCATAGTTAGATTCACATGATGACCAAACTGATGTAATGCATAAAAATTGCATGTAAATATCTGAAATACCACAATTATTTTTCATAAATATTAACAATAGAGTTCTAAATGTGATAATTCAAAAATAATCTTTCTAATAACTTTCTGGTAATATTTTTATCATTACAATTAACATCCTGTTAAGTACTATGTTTAAATATGATCGTAAGAGTAAATTTGAAATTCAAAATTTAGTATATATCAAAATTGAATATCAAACTTTTTTTGAATAAATCCGAGTGCTTCGTTTTGAATATTTATATTTTTTAATTTGCTAATGTGCTAATCTAGGAAACTAATATGTACTTATTTCTGTCTTTGTACCATATAACAAATTGCCTATTACTTATGGTGCTAATTTTCTAGCATTCCCGCAATCTATGGTTAATTAGCAAAAAATAGAGTATTTATAGGGTTGTGCATATTTAAGGTTTCTCTTATGTTATAATAACTTTTAATAGTTCGTATACTTAATTAGATCTAAATAGTTTTACTTTTAGATTGAGCAACTATATATGAAATATTAAAATTACATAATGATAATTTTAAATATATATATATAATAAATTGCAATTTTAGTTTTAAAGTACAATATATTTAATACTAAACTACTAAACCTTTAGTATTAGCGAATATTTGGTTTCATGATTTTTCCAACTTATTTTACCCTTTGTATACATCGATCACATTACATTTTAAAATTTATTCACTTTTCCCTAGAGGTATATGCTTATGAAGTAAGATATAATCAAATATGTTGTATTATGTATATTTACAAAACTATGATTGTAGTTTATTAAATTCTTTTTACATTTATAGCTTTATTTCAAATTAAAATTAGGATACAATACTTAAACTAGCGGAAACCATATATACCCAACTTTATTTAAATAAAAAAATTATTCTCATTAATTATAATATTTTATGATTTTATTATAAAAAATTTGTCATGCTTCATTTGATTCTATATATTTTGGCATATTACACCATTTACTTTTCTCCAATTGACATTATTGTTTATTTTAATATATGTAGATAGAAGGAATGGAATCAGAATCATCAATACATAATTTTGCAACAGCTATTGCTGAAGCTAAACGTAGAAGAGAAAGACACCATGTTCGTTCTAGAGAGAGGAGACAAACTATGATTATGAAGAGCGAGATGACTATCTTGCAAGAAGGCGGCGATACTACCAAATCAGAAGATCACGAATTGCAAGTGCTAAATCCCATCGAGATGAACAAATTTCAACTACATTGCCTATTGATTTAGGTTAGAATATTTTTCTCAGTCACTGCACAATTGTTGTGCCATATTATATTTTGGGAAATTCAATATTCACTCCTTACAAAGCAAGGAAAAATTAAGGTACAAATATTACAAAATGGAAAAAAAAAATTGGTATTCAATATATACCTTGAACATCATTTGGATTATTCAACTTTATTGAATCTTGCACTTTGCACACTTACACAATAGACCAAATTACTCATTTTATATGAACTATATAGATGATTTGATGAAGGCTCTTTATCTCCAATTAGTGGAATTTGATTTTGATATAACCTTATTCATTTTATGCATTTCTTACAAAATTTAAGCTGAACTCAACACTTTAAAAATTACATTATCAATGAAAATGCAATTTCCAATTAAAATATGAATTTTGAAATTCTATTAACATTGTACCTTTCACATTCTCTATACACAAGCAGGAATTCTATGTACTTCTGTTGCTAAAAGTTGCATTCCTCAATCCATTCCTATGCAAATTGATACCAACTCAGTGCGGTGTAATCAGTTTGAACCATCAACATCTGTTGCTCCACCACCACATAATACAAGTGTATATATTCTATGTTTTCCAACTAAAAAGCAATATATCATCCTGCACTTGACTACTACTTCACATTTCACCCCCGATTCACATTCTACTTTTAAGCATGAATTTTATATCTCAAAATTCTTACAATATCATGTTAATATTGGGAATCCTTAAATTTTGACTTATTATTTGCTAATCAAATACAAATTATATGTACAATGCAAATGAATGATTTATTTAAATAAAACCATATAGAAATTTGCACATTCTTACATCATTTTCCTCTACAGAATCAACTATTCATCCAACAACTATAGGAAGAAGTCGATTGCTTTCTTTAAATTATGCAACATTTGTCTCCAGTTCCATCTAATCAATGTGAAGGGTCAACTTCATTTGCTCCGTCTTCAAATAGAGAAGGTATTTATAATAGCAATCAAATTGAATTAATTTAAGGTATTATTTAACTAAATTTGTTATGCGTATATCTTCTAATTCACATTAATATGGTACAATATTCCGAACCTAATGAAATTTTGTAACATAATCAAATATATAGGTCGTCGTATAGACGTTGAAATTAATGATGATGGGGAGTCAGACTCTTTCTGTAGCATTGAACATGACGATGTTAGGCCTGAAAGAAGTTACACATTAGGTCGTACGAATCTCTCCCACAATCATGCGAGGGATTTTCATGAAATGCACCAAACTCTTAGGCTCCACCTCCCATCTCCAAAAATTTGTCAATGTTGTCGGGCTAAGCTATTTCATGGTGAAACTCGAAACTTTTGTTGTAAGGGAGGAAAAATTGTTATGCCAGAAATTCCTATGCCTCATGAGCTTCATAATCTCTTTACTGATCAATCTGCGGAGGGTAGGATATTTAGACAAAATATTTGTGCTTTTAATCATGTCTTCTCATTTACCTTAATGGGAGTTAAACTAGATGAAGGCCTAGCAACAGGTCGTCAAGGGGTATACACCTTTAGAGCTCATGGATCAATTTATCATAGGATTGGTACATTGTTACCACTTCCTGGATCAAAGCCAAGATATTCAGATCTTCATTTATAACACAGATCATGAGCTTGAAAATTGTTTATTGGAAAATGATGGATTGAGTAGGGAATTAATGGGAAAGATCAAGCGAATTCTCGATGCCCATAATCTATTTGTACAGACTTTACGTCAACTTGCTCAACGCCCTGATGTTAAACAATGTAAGCTACTAATTAAGGAGCGACCAACTAGAGACCATCAATATACACTTCCAACAGCATCACAAGTAGCAGCTATATTGTCGATGGTGATGAAGTAGCAGATGCTACTAATAGGGATATCATTATTCAAACAAGTGGGGGACGTTTAATGAATATTAAGGAATTTTTAGGTTATTATGATCATTTACAATACCCTCTACTACTTTCTTATGGTACATATGGTTGGGATAGTGATAGCCATACAGTTGATGGTATTAGAGTCACTTGCTGCGATTACTATGCATACATGTCACAAGTAATGTTGAATTTTACTTCATAATATATATTTAATGACAAATAAATTCTTTTTTATAGTTTTATTTGAATCACATCAGATTCGGATGCCTAATCCTTCAATCCTTTTATATGGAGGGCATTATTCCAACAATATGTTGTAGACAATTATGTGAAGATTGAAACTCAAAAGCTCAGATATGTAATAACACTTCAACGAGATATTAGAGCTGAATTATACCAAGGTCTTCAAGATTGCTTAAATGCTGGTGAAAATGATGCTGGTATCTTATATATTTATCTCATTTATATATTATTATATCATACATATCTTATCTCATTTATATATTATCATATCTTATACTGTTGTATAAGTTATTATATGATAATATGATTACGTGTCATCTTTATTTAGGAAATGTTGGACATCATACAATTTTGCCATCATCATTTATTGGAAGTCCTCGAGATATGTATCAGCGGTACCAGGACGCAATGTCAGTTGTCCAAAAGTACAGTAAGCCAAATCTCTTTATCACAATGACATCCAACCTATCATAGGATGAAATATGAAATGAGCTTCAACCTGGGCAAACTCCCTAAGATGGACCTGATTTGTTAACTAGAATTTTCGAGCAAAATTTGAGGAGCTAAAAAAAGACATATATACTAAAGATGTCCTTGGAAAAGTTGTAGCACATGTTCATGTCATTGAGTTCCAAAAGCAAGGCCTACCACATGCTCATATCTTATTGATCTTAGATGAAAATGATAGGCTTAGTATACCAGATGATTATGATCAAATAGTCAGAGCAGAAATTCCTATTAAGGATGCTAAGCCTTTATTATATAAAGCTATTTTGAGGCACATGATACATGGGCCATGTGGAGAATTTAATACCAATGCTCTTTGCATGAAAAATGAAACTTGCAAGGAAAACTATCCCAAGTCGTTTGCACCATGCACTGTACGAGGAAATGATTCGTATCCAAGATATCGACGTCGCAATGATGATAGATATATTGCTTTAGATCATGATGGTGAAATAGTTGTTGATAATAGATGGGCTGTTCCATATAACGCATGGCTACTGTTGAAGTATGACTGTCATATTAATGTTGAAATTTGTAGTAGCATAAAAAGTATAAAGTACCTTTATAAGTATGTATACAAGGGACCCGATTGTGTTGTATTTGAGGTACGCCCTGGCCCAAATTATGATGAGGTCAGCCAGTATGTTGATGGAAGATAGATTTGTGCTCCAGAGGCACTATGGAAAATATATAAGTTCCCAATGAGTCGAATCCATCCATCTATTGTAAGACTACAAATTCACCTTCAAAATATGCAGCAAGTCTAATTTTATAGCTCTCAAAGAATTTCTAATGTGTTATGTGATGAGCGCAACTCCAGGACCATGTTAACGAAGTTTTTTTAGAGTTTATAGGGAAGTTGGAGAACCTAATCAGTATCTGTACAGTGAATTCCCTAGGTACTATCGATGGATGGCAAAAGAAAAAGTTTGGTGAAAAAGAATGACATACCAAAAGGTCATAGGTCGAGTATATGCTGTGTGACCAAATGAAAGAGAAATATTTTATTTGCGTATTTTACTCAATCATGTTAGAGGGCCCACTTCATTTGATGATATATTGACAGTGGACAATGTGCACTATCTAACGTTTAAGTAGGCTGTTGAAAAGCTTGGTCTCCTCAAAGAGGATGATAGTATTAGGCAATGCTTGATTGAGGCACGAACTGTTAGAATGCCTTATGCTCTTAGACGATTGTTTGCTACAATTTTACTTTATGCCAACCAACTTCAGTAAGAAGATTGTGGGAAGAAAATTATGCGTACATGCTTGAGGACTATTCTTCTTCAAGTTCCACAAATAATGCATTTCTCATGAACTGACTTCTGCATGACATAAATTACATACTTTTGCAGCATAACAGAAGTTTGAAAGAATTCGACTTGCCTCAAATTAGCGAAGACTATCATGATTTGAGCAATATTTCCAATTTAATAGAAGATGAACTGGCTATACCAATTCCAGAACACGATATACATGCTGCTAGCAAACTTAATGTGGGCCAACTGCAAGCATTTAATACCATCAATCATGCAATTTTGAGAAAACAAAGTGCAATTTTCTTTTTAGATGGTCCAGGTGGAACTGGCAAAACATTCATGTATCGAGCTTTACTAGTGAGTTTTCAAAAGGATGGGTTTATAATGCTTGCTATTGCAACATCGAGGATTGCAACAAACCAGCTTCTCGGAGGCAGAACAACACATTCGAAACTTAAAATACCGATTAAGTTAGATCCAAACTCGATGTGTAGTTTTAGCAAACAATAAAAAATGTGCGAGCTACTAGATCGGGCATCAGCAATTATTTGGGATGAGGCACCCATGGCAGATAGAAAAGCAATTGAAACTGTGGATCGTACTTTAAGGAAAATGCTTGGAATCGACTTACCATTTGGAGGCAAGATAATGGTATTAGGAGGTGATTTTCGTCAAGTTGTTCCTGTTGTTGTTGGATGCACAAGGTCACAATCTGTGAAAGCGAGCATTGTAGAGTTGCACTTATGGTCCAATGTTAAAGTTCTGCACTTGATAGACAATATTACAGCCCACAATGATCAAAGGCTCTCTGATTTTCTACTTCGGGTTGGGAATGGTGAAGAACCTATCGTGCAAGATAATTCGATAAGGATTCCGTACTCTATGCCAATACCATGGGATGGTGAACATTCAATTGATCATCTGATTGAATCAACTTTTCCAGATCTTGTTTTACATTCTTATGATCCTGAATATATGATGGACAAAGCAATAATAACTCCACTAAATGAAGATGTGAACAAGCTAAATAAAAAGGTAATTCAAGCTTTGCCAGGTGATGACCAACATATGTATTACTCATTTGACTCTGTACCAGATGACATGAACAATTTGTACTTACCTGAATTTCTAAACTCCCTTACTCCTGGTAATCTCCCACTTCACAAGTTAACTCTTAAGAAAGGAGCACCGATTATGTTACTGAGAAACATTGATCCGAAAATTGGGCAATGTAATCGATGCAGAACTTTTGACTGGACAGTTTAAGGGAACAAGAGTCTTTCTACTATGCATTTGAAATGACACGGAGACAATTTGAAATGACACGGAGACAATTTTTAGTTAGATTGAGTTTTGCATTAACGATTAATAAATCCCAAGGACAAACAATACCTAATGGTGGAATATATTTACCCAATCATGTTTTCAGTCATGGCCAATTATATGTTGCTCTTTCGTCGGGTGTTTCTGAAAGAACCACAAAAGTATTGGTTAAGAGGGGACAAGTCAATGGGCTTCAAGGAATTTATACAAGGAACATAGTCTTCTCTGAAACTTTTGCCAAGTTGTGCGATAACCGTAATTAAGAGGTATATTACCAAAACTCTGGTAATATTCAATTCTTTTCCACTATAGTATTTTCTATTATGTAATGACACACATTTATATATGGCAATAAGAATTTATTTTATCTATCAGTATGTTTATCACAAGCAATTGCATAAATTTATGGAGGTCTTTTTAATTATCTTCTATATATAATGAATTTAGTGTATACAAATGACATATTATCATCAACTCATGATATAAATTATATGCACTTAAACTTATATATATTCCACCTAATATTTAATGAATGAATTAAATATCTTTTCACAAAAGGTATCTTTTCAATAGTAGTGTAGAACTATTTTTGTCATCTTTTTATTTTGTCTTTGTAGGAGAAAATGGATCTACAAGAAACTTTATTTCTCCTACTGCTACTTGCATGCAAGAAATGGATGAACAAATGGTATCATGGTATATGTGGAAGAAATCTCAGTCACAAACTAAGATTCAAAGGGTATGTAAAATGTAGAATACTATTACATCGGGGAATTGTGATGATATTTGTAATATGTAAAAATCGGTTGTTGCAGCCTTCCAAGATACAAATAATCAGTCCAAGTTGGAAAGCAGTTGTAGGGATAAATGTTACTGATTTGGGAAATTGGATTCTACGAGTACTGAGAAACCAAAAGACAAAAAGGTATATTTATATTTTAATTAGCCCTTCATAAATGTGAATTATTTTGACAGAAAAAAAAAACGGATTGCTTTGATAGAAGGATGGGATCTGACAAAGGTATCACAAAATGTATGTTATTAATGAGTTACAATGATTTATGTTTTTTAATCTATACTTTTTCTAACAATGTAACAAAAAGGTATCACAAAAAGAAGAAAGAATGATGAGAAGACTTTATTTCGGTACGATTTATATTGTTATTTAATTAGCTATAATACTTTTTCCATATATGCACAATCTAAAATATATGTGTCTTAATATTATTAGGAAAGATATTCGATCTTCTGAAGAGGCCAATATTGAAGTGGTACAATCCAAATTAAACTATCGCATAATCCCATCAACTTAGAGATGATTAGATTGCTATTTGATACTTAATGATTTTCATTTTAGTATTTCATATCGACATCAAAGATGGTGTACAAATATCAGGGAATATAAGATGGATTGCAAAGCAGCTACAAGGTATTTGTTTGCAAATTATATATATTCAGAATAACATAAAGAATATTGCCATGCTATCGATATATGATATATTCATTCTCAAAATTTTAGGACTGCAGCAGAAGCTTACTGTAAGGAGTTGTAATTGTACAGTATAACTACTTTGTACATAAATTAGTTGCAAATACTCTTTATTAATACATGCATTTACAATTTGTTTATTATAAATTTTATTTAAGTTTGATTGGCGAACATAATTAGTTACATATTTTAATTACCTTTTCCTGATTATGTTTAAGAATAACTACGTACAAAAATTATGTAACATTTAGAAAGTATTTATGAGGGCGGGGACCGCGTACGACGGTTGCTAGTAAAAACACATCACCTAAATACATTTCATTTTCAACCCTACACAATTATTTCATTTTAAAACTAAATATCCAAACAACATTTTATTTTCAAACTCGCACTTATAACTAACTTTTCACTTTTTTATTTTGCCAGAAAATAAAACCAAACTGGCTCTTATGGATTATAAATTTCCTGTATTGCTATACTCAAATCCAACTACAAGTATTACCAAAAACACAAATTTACCGTTGCAATCCACTAAAATAATTAAGATTTTAGTTCATTATAGTTACTTAGTTGAGAAGAATTGAGCTTCTTTTTCAGTACTATAAAGTTGATAAGAATGATAATGATGTTTTGAAGCATTTTTCAACATATATTCCCAATATGTTTAATTTCAAGAACCCAAACAAAAATTCTATGACAAATAGATAAGAGTTCGACTATAAATGAGTCAACAAATCCTTTTAAGTAAGAGATATAAAAAATTAAATTAAAAAGTTATGTGGTCGTATTTTGACTCAATATATAACTTTAAATGAGAATTAAAAAATATAATTTTTTTTTTTTTTTTGCATTTGTATTTAATTATTTTTAGAAGTAATAGTTGAAAGTTAGTGATTTTACATCATTATTTTAAATAAGATGATGGCTTTGAGAAAAAGGAAATTCTCTTAGAGATGGGGGAAAAAAAAGGTACTAAGCCAACATATGCCCAAAAAACAAAACAAATATTAATGGTAGAATTTATCATTTTTTTTAATCTAAATTTAGTGAAAATGAAGCAGGTAAATTGTTTTTATTTTTACTTTTTTAATTTCATCAAATAGTTATTATATTATGGATTTTAGGTAAGTCAATCATACATATAATTCTTGTCAAGTATCGATATTAACCATTTTGAATGAAGGAAAACTTTTACATAAGAATTCAACAAATAGATCTTCGTAGCTAATTTTTCCCTAAAACATTATTGTAGTAGAATCAATAACTTACTTTTGGAAAAAGATTTTCATTTCATCAAATGGAAAAATATAAAATTATTTTGATTTTTTTCTAAATTTATTTATTATACTTCCTTTTTCAGACGTCACAAGATAATTTATTTTTTTTAAATATTATTTTTAATTATATCATATAATTAACTTTTAATTATTTTTATGTTATATAAAAAAGGAAGGAAGTTCACACTCATATAGTGACATCACTACAAGAAAACACCCCTTCACTAACAGAAAATTTATGACGAAAAGGGTTCTGTCACTGTTTGAAAGCAATTGTGATGGATTACTAACAAACTTAATAAAATGAGCAAAAATATATATTAATCATGATATTTGTGACGGATATGAAAACTATAAACTGATACAAAGAGTTCATCATAAATTTTATAACTTCAATATGATTTTTCGATCTGTGACAGAAATTCCATCACAAAATTAATTCTGTGACGTATTTTATTTCCATCACCAATTAATCAGTGACAAAGCATATACTAACAGAATTAGAAATAAATCCATCACAAAATGATTGATCTCATTAAATTTATGACGGACTTATTTAACAAATCCGTTAGTATATGCTTTGTCACTAATTAGTTTGTGACGAAAATAAAGTGCGTCACAGAATTAATTTTGTGCTGGAATTTCTGTCACAAATCGAAAAATCATATTGAAGTTATAAAATTTATGACGAACTCTTCGTATCAATTTATAGTTTTCATATCCGTCACAAATATCATGATTAATATATATTTTTGCTCATTTTTTTAAATTCGTTAGTAATCTATCAAAAATCCATCACAATTATTTTCAAACAGTAATGGAACCCTTTTCGTCATAAATTTTCTATTAGTGAAGGGGTGTTTTCTTGTAGTGCATTTTTTACATCAATACACCAAAATTTAACTTGTCAAAAATAGTCTTTAAGTCTCTTCTGCTACTAAAGTACCCAAATCCACTATTCGCAATTTTTTTCTCCAATTCATATTCTCATAATAACTGACAACTATTTTATACATGTATGCTAAGTGTCATATTCTCATGATAATCGATCATTACTTTATACATGCAAGAATGACGTGCCGCCAAAATTAATTAACAGTGAAGAGATTTAACTAAAAAAGAAAAGGATTAATTAATGATAGAAATAAAGAATTTTTCTGCCTGAGAGCAAAAGTGATCCTCTTGTCCTTTATCATTGGATGATGCACAAAGACTAGAGTAGGACTCACACATCAGCGAACAGTTAATTAATAAACCTTCTTCTGCATAACATGGAATCTTTGCCTTTCTTTCCACTCTTACTCAAAACACTGTATAAAAGAAAGAAAAGGAGAAGGCCACGGCTACAACAAGAGTTTTTCTATAGCAGGAACAAATACAATATTAACTTGGAACGTAATGAATCCTTATTCTTGTCCCTTCGCCACCCCTCTTCATTAATCATAGAGAAAAAGATAGTTGAATATATTCTTGCTGTGGGTCTGTTTTCAAGTGCATAAGAAGCATCATCGTGTGATCGTTCAAGAATTCTTTGAAAGTTCCGGTTTGATCGTGAATTTGTCTCAGTTCAGGTATTGCATTATGATATTCAGTTGATTACAAACTTAATAATGGAGCTTATGATAGATGCTTGTGGTTTGGAAGCCTGATAAGTGATTTTTAAGGTTTCAGAAAATTTAATAATTTTATGCCCAACATTTAAGTTGTAGTTTCCTTGAAATGTTAATAATTTCTTGAATCCTTTCTATGATAAAAAGAATTTTGTGCCCTGTAGTCGTTACAAATAGAAAAATGATGAATGAACTTTCAAAATATATTCTTCATCTACATGACTGTTATAATGCATGGAAATAAGAATGGATTTCTTTCGAAATGATTTTATACTACTTGTTGCTCATAAGAAATGACAAATTTATATATGAACATGCTAGTAGCGAGACATTCTGTCCCATGCTTGCTGAAAAACGATTATATCATTAAGTATACATCAGTCTTTTGTCTTGTGGAAGTTAGAAAGTTTTCTTAAAATTTCATCATATAAGTTTAATTTTATCAATTTTGTAGGGTTATGCGCTAGAGTTCAAAAAACATTGAGCTAGAGCTTAGAACATTCAATTCAAAGAACTTTTGTGTCACAAATACAATAATCTCCACCTTGGATTAAACGTTCAAGTCACAAATGTACCACAACCCAAAAATAAAATAGTAAACATCCCCTCTAACTCTCTACAAAACCCTTACACTATGTTTGGTTCGTGGATTTTGGTGAAGAAAAGAAAAGAAAATGGCGAGGAAAATATTTTTGATTATTTGGTTGGTAAGAAAATATTAAATAAAAGAAAATTTGAGGAAAAATATAGTGTATTTGAAGAAAATGAATTTTACTGACAAAATGATAAGGAAAATGAATTTCCTCACATTGAAGTACTCTGTCTCTCTCATTCTCCTACACTTTCATCACACCTTTTCTCCTCATTCCTTTCTTCACTATTTTCATTAACAACCAAACAAATTAGAAATTTTATATTTCTTTGTTTTCTCTTCCTTGCCAAAATCTTTAAACCAAATATAGTGTTAAGTGTATTCAATCAGAACATCTCATTTGCACCAAATCCAAGCAGTGCTTGAACTTGTGCATTGACACTGGCTTCATCATCTGTTAGATTGTTTTCGCAACAACACAAACTTTACCACTAGATATATGATCACGAAAAAAATGGTACCATATCTCAATGTGCTTGGTCCTCATGGAACATCTGATTCTGTGTAAGATGAATAGTATCAGTCTACAGTAAGAACCTCCACCTCAAGTCCCAAACTACAAACTAAGCCTTTCAACCACATAGCTTCTTTTACCGCTTCATTGATTGCCATATACTTTGCTTCTGTAGTTTATAAGGTAGCTGTAGGTTGGAGAATAGCCTTCCAACTAATGGCACTACCAAAAGTGAAAATATATCAAGTGAGTGAATGCCTCTATCTAGATCACTAGCAAAATTAGAATCAACATATCCAACAACTCTACCCCCAGATGAAGTCTCACAATTGTCAAACAACAAACCTAATTTTGACGTACCTTTCAAGTACTGAAAAATTCATTTAATAGCTTGCCAATGCTTAAGTTCAAGATCATACGGAGTAACCACAGACAATAACAAATATATGGAACTATGTTTCATAATTGGAGAGAAAACCTAATTAAATTCAACACCATACTTCTATGTGTAACCCTTGGCAACTAACCTTACCTTGTACCTCACATCATCAGCGTCAGATGTTCCTTATTTTTTTCTTAAATGCCCATTGGCATCCAACAACCCTTTTATTTTTTGGAGGCTTCACCAAAACCCAAGTCTTATTTTTTATGTAGAGACTCAATTTCCTCTACCATAGCCTTAATCCGTTGTGTTGACTCCTTGCAAGAAATAATATTTGAAAATGAAACCGACTCATCAGAAACTATTTCCTCATCAATAGTTAAAGCATATACAATCAAGTCTGCATTTACGTGTCTAAAAGGTAGCTTAATCTGTCTCCTTGGCTTATCTCTAGCAATGGATCATGGCTTAATAGGTATAGTAGGTGTCTGACGTGGAACTAAATTATCAAAAATGGAAACTTGCTGAATAGGAGGTGGAATGTAGACCTCTGACTCCACCAGCTTAGGCGATCCATGAGTACCTGTATCAAACTCAACAACACTGTCCTTTTGAGGACTAATCATAGAAGATTTATAAAAAATAACATCTCTAATGGTAATCATCTTACATGTTTTAGGACACCAGACCCTAAATCCCTTTATTCCTGAATTATAACTAAGAAAAATACATTTTCTAGACCTAGGTTCTAGTTTTTCTTTGTTGACATGTATATAAGTAGGACAACATAATATTCTAATATTAGAATAATTAGGTGTATTACTAGACCATACCTCCTCAAGAGTTTTCAAATCATTTGATGTATAGGGAGAGCAATTCACCAAGTAACAAGCAGTAGAAACTGTCTCTTTCTGCATAAATAAATCTAGAATTAGAGAGCATACAACTAAGGGTATCGTATAAATCTGATCCGATGAACCCAACGATCAAAAGCGAATCAATCTAATTGGTTTAGGTTGGGTTGAGTAATCGTGTTAGATCGAATAAAATCTAATCAAATCCAATTACATTTGGTTTGGTTCTCGAATTTCATACTATCTTACTCGATCTGACCCAATGATTTAATTAAAATAAATAATAATGTACTTTTTTAAATTATAACTTTTGTTACTTATATTTATATTTATTGTTCAACTTAGATTTGAATTTGAGATTTTATATTATCAATTATGATTTTTGGTAAAGAAGGAGATAATTTATAACAATTATGACTTTTGGTGCCCAGGTGTAATGCTGTGTGTTTTTGAGTTTTGATGAATATTTTGAGAATAATTTGATTGTCTTGATAGGATTATATTATGCTGATGTTGTTTATATAGGCCATCTATTTAGTTTTAATTTAGATACACTTCGAGTTTGCCAATATTTTCCTAGTTAAAGAACTAAAGAAATTGCAACCAGTGTTTGCTTGCTGCATTTTTTCCCCCTAAACCTGATTAGCTAAACCAATCCAACCTGATCTAGTTTAGGTTGGTTTAGTTCGGGTTCAACAATTAGAATTTATAAAACCCGAACCAATCTAATCCAATTAGAACTAATCAGTTTGGATTCATTTCCCCCTCAAATCTAAACCAATTTGACCTGTGAACACCTCTACGTATAACATGCTCTTTCTATTAGAGTTTGGTTTACCCGCTCGGCAACAACATTTTATTGTGGTGTCCCAACAACTGTACAATGGCTCACAATGCTAGCGTCCTTACAATAATTTTCAAACTCTCTAAAACAGAACTTCAAGCCATTATAAGTGCGAAGATGCTTTATCTGCTTTCCTACCCGTTTCTCAATCATTGTCCCCAATTGCCTAAACATAGCAAAGACATAACTTTTTTGCTTAAAAAAGAATGCCCAGACTTTCCTAGAGTAATTATCAATGAAAGTTAGCATAAATCTAGCACTGCCCTTAGAAGGCACCCTAGATGGATTCTAAAGATATGAATGAATATAATCAAACCTCTCCTTGGTCTTATGGACTTCTTTGCTGAAACTAGTTCTTTTATGCTTCTCAAAGACACAATGCTCACAAAGATCCATTTGAGAAGTGCTTTGCCCACAAAGCAAGCCTTGTTTGCTCAGAATAATGAGTCATCGCTCGCTCATATGTCCCAAACGCATGTGCTACATTTTTGTAATTTGAGACTCGAACAATTTGGAAGACAAAACAGTAGCTCCACCTGAAACAGTAGAACCCTATAAAATTTACAAACTACCACCATCTTTAATACCTTTCATGACAACAAGAGCTCTTTTGAAAACTTTCAACACTATCATCTGAGCCAGTGTACTTATATCTAAAGGCATCAAGAGTACCCCAAGTATATAAGATTCTTCTTCAGATCCTGAACGTGCCTCACTTCTGTTAAAGTCCTAACAATACCATCATATATTTTAATTTTGATTGTCACGTTCTCAGCAACTTTACAAGCAGCATCATTGCCCACAACTACTCCACTGAGTTGTTCATATGTTGAAAACTAATCCCTATTGGGACACATATGAAAAGAACAAGTAGTATCCATGATCCAAACATCATCTAATCTCAAACCATCAGAACTAACCAAAAGTACAACTTGTTCACTATTAATCTATGCAACACCAGCTTCATTAGTTTGTTATTCTCATTCTTTGATTTTCTTTTCAGTTTCCAATAGTCTACCTTCTATCTTCTTACAGTGGTTGCACTTAACTGGCTTACTCGATTGCGGTCTACCTCTTTGTTTGTTGTTATGGAAGTTTTTCTTCTCTATTCTAGCCCTAGCAACAAGTCAATCACCTTGATTTTCATACATACTTGCCGTAATTTCACCATTAGTTGAGTATTTCTTCAATAAGGCTTCCTAAACATCTTTCAATGTAACATTATCTCTGCCATACAAGAGTGTATCCCAAAAATTGGATAAATAGAAGGTAACAAACACAACAGTAATAATGCCAAGTCCTCATCATCATATTTCACATTAAGATTCTCCAAATCAGTAACAATAAATTTGAAATTATCGATGTGAGTATGAATATAAATACCTTCAACCATTTTGCAGGAATAAAGTTGCTGCTTTAGTTGCAATTTTTTGGTCAAATTCTTCTTCATACAAATCTCCTATAACTTATTTCGTAATTCAATCGTATCCTCTTATTTCAGAACGTCATGTAAAATCTCATTGAAAATATGTAATTGTATATGTGCAACAATCTTCTTGATGATTTTATCTTTCTTCTTATCAGTCCAATTTGCAGGCATCTTTGATCTCCCCAAAAGAGTGTCCTCCAAATCTATCTGTATAGGAATCGCCATCATCCTCACTTGCCACAGGGAAACTGGGGTCTTACGATCAAGTTCTCTATTTCGTACTTTATGGAAACCATCCCAAAATCAATATAGCTCTTATACCACTTTGTTACAAATAAAACAGGAAATAGGAATGCATAAAAGAAAGATTCAAGACACAAGACACATATTTATGTGGTTTACCCAATTGGGTTAGATCCATGGGCGAGAAGAGAAGAATTTCACTAGATTGTTAGAGGTGCCAAAAGGCTTACAAAAGATCTTTCAAAAAACTAAAGAAGAAGAACAAAAGTGCTCTCTCAATTTCTGTATATCTGCTGCTACAGGAAAAACCTTCTCAAAAAGCATAACATAAAGAAGTTTTCAAAACAAAACTCCTATCGAGCTTGGACTCCAATAAATTTGAGTTGGGGCTTAAGCTTGTGCTCAGACTATATTATTTTTAAGCTAGGACACAGAACATTTAGTCAATCCTGTAGCACTAAAGCTCAAAAAATGTTGAGATAGAGCTCAAAACATTCAGTCCAAATAACTTTTGAACAACAAATACAACAATTTCCTTGCAGATTTGTTCTTTCCTTTTCCCTTTAGGTTTGGGAAGTAGGAGCTCTTTGCCTATCACAAATCTCTCTCTGTTCTGAAGATGACTCTTGATTCTTGTAAACTAGTAACTCAAACATTTTTCTCTTAGTTGAAACACCACACTCATATTTTCACTAGATAGAAAATGCATATTATTGAACCAACTGAAATGCTTGTGTTTTAACACCAATCCTTATTCATGATCAAACTAGAGTTGGCATTTGGCCAGATGGGAAAGACAATTCAGGTTTCAGGTTTCCCTTATTTTGTTGCTGCTGAAGTGGTCAAAAAGCTGTTGGAGCAGTACACGGGCCAAGGAACGATAGTTGCTTTAGAAGTAAAACCATCAAAATATGGTCCAAGGCCATATGCCAGGGTTCAATTTACAAGTAGCAGATATGCTGAGATGATTATCAGTTTGGGGGCAAATAAACGCCTATATTTTGATACTTCCTGCTTGAGAGCTCGGGAATCCAATGCAGATATTGTGCAAAATCCTAGAACATATGTGCATGAAATGGAGCAAGTGACTTTGCATTTCGGATGTCAGACATCGAGAGAGAAATTTTCAGTGCTATGGAAAGGGACAAGTGCTTCTGTTAAATTTGGAATTGAGCAAAGAGAAATGCACTTCCTCTTGTGCCATAATTCAGTTGAATACAGGCTTCAGCTATCTTATGAAAATATATGGCAGACTGTGCTATACAATCAAAGTGGTCAAAACAGAAAGCTTCTTCTCATACAGGTTTTCTTAAATATTTTTTTTGAACATGCTTTGTTATCTTACTGAGTTTTGTCTGTTATACTTGACATCCAAAATCATTACCTTATCTTCTCTTCCTATTTTTATGCGTATGTGAATCTATGCATGCCCATCGATGACAAAACCTATTTTCGTCCTGGTTTAGTCAAACTCACTTTATGATTAGAAGGGAGAAAGATAAAGAGGGGGGTCTCACAATTTGAGTCCAGCACCCTTAAGCTCATTTACATCTTTAAAGAAGTATATGTAATACGTTATTCTCTTTTGTTGTTTATATATATTCAAAGGTGAGGCGATTTCCGTTAGTGAGTTGAAGAGGTAAGATTTCATGTTGAATAGCCATATCATGCGCTGCCCGTTATGCTTGGGGAAAGCTTTCAGGAAACTTTCTTGATCATTTTATTATTGGAAAAATTCCCTCGTTCTCGCTTATATGCCCTAGGAAATTATTTTTCAGCAAGATAACCTGTCGGATTGAAGTTTTCATATTGGGTTCTTTTTTTCCTTTTTTAAGTGTATAACTAGTATGCTGAAACTGTAGTGGTTGAGTACTTGTACTACTAGACCAAGGAATAAGAACTCTCTGCAACGGCAATCCCTTATCCAAGAGTTCTTGGATCTGCAGGTAGAAGTTCCACTACATTACATTGCTGTAACATCATGGTTGCTGTGCTTTCAGGCGAAGACAATATAGTGTCTTTACTAATGACATATACTCCTTAAGAAATTACATGGTCACACAAGTTTGCCTAATGTGAGAATGGCCAACCAAAGCTTTCATCATTGATTTCAACAGCATTGCGCAGTCCAAAATGAACTTGCTCTCCTTGGAAAATTCTGAGCAAATAATATATGCATGGAAGGCCTTGGGCCTATTATTTTGTAATGCTTCTATATTGGCCATTCTAGATCTTGGCTCAGTCCATGATGTCATTAGTTTACTTTGGCAGCATCATACTTAGACTATTATTTCGTAATGCTTCTATAACAATATCATCGTCTTATGACATCGTGTTATGTACATATAGATGACTAGTAGAACTTGAATCTGATATGTTTCCATCTTATCCACAGTTATCTGGTGCACCTCGAATCTACGAGAGGCTCAATGATTCTTTTCACAGCTATTTTAAGGAAACTCCAGATGATCAGTGGGTCAGAACAACAGACTTCACTCCATCATGCATTGGACAATCTTCTGGTTTGTGTCTCCAACTTCCTTATGGCAAGAGACTGCCAAATTTCAGAGACAATTTTGTTTATTATAAGGAAAGTGAAAAGTCTTTGCAGTTGCAGACAGGTGTCCCCTTTTCTCACAATTTGCCTCTAGTCCCGATTGTACATCCTTCTAGAGGAGTTGAATTACCTTACAGAGTACTATTCAAGGTGTGCAGCTTGGTACAGACTGGATATCTTCCTGGACCCAAGCTAGATGCAAACTTCTTTCGATGGGTCAATCCAGAAAGAATCGATATTAGATATATAGAGCATGCTCTAGAGAAACTGTACAATTTAAAGGAATGCTGCTATGATCCTGTGCCGTGGCTTAGTGAGCAGTATTATAAATACCGCACGTTGAAAGAGCAGCCAAAACCACCTGCTATTTCTTTAGATGAAGGCCTGGTATATGTGCACAGGGTTCAAGTAACCCCATGCAGAGTATATTTCTCTGGTCCATAAGTAAATATGTCAAACTGGGTAGTACGCCACTACCGGGATCACATTGATAATTTTCTTCGTGTTTCATTTGTGGATGAGGAGTGGGAGAAAATGCATTCAAGTGATCTATTACCAAGGGCAGCTGCTGGGGATGAGAACACAAGAACAAAGGTTTATGAGAGGATACTTACAACACTAAGGGAAGGCATCAGAATTGGGAACAAGAAATTTGATTTTCTTGCGTTTTCCTCAAGTCAATTACGTGAAAATTCTCTCTGGATGTTTGCTCCGACCAATAACCTAAATGCTGATGGTATTAGACGGTGCATGGGTGACTTTCGTTCCATAAGAAATGTGGCTAAGTATGCTGCCAGACTTGGCCAGTCCTTTGGTAAGAACAATGACCTTTCTTACATAACAGGGGCATCAAAGAAATATCAATCTTATCCAGCTTGTGTACTGTTTCACGTGACAGCTACCTAGCTAGGAGAAGGTGGTACATTAGAGGCGATCCCTAACCTGACACAGCTGCAAGAGGTGGTACTGTTGGTGGCACGTGCTATTAATGTGGCAGCACGGCGCCTGATGAGGCATTTAATGTGACCAAAGTGCTTTTGTCACTCCTCGACCTCTCTGGTCAAGACGAGCACTCCAACAGGAATATCTACTAGGATCTTGGTCACCAGGCTCATTCTGGTCGAAGCTACAACATTCTAGTTGAAGGATTGAGGCCACCTAACGGAGGCTATCGGCTATAACCTGGTCAATCAAGAACACTAATATCCACCACGACATATAGGGATCCAGAGGTCGAGTGGCAATTGAATGTCTGTGTGGTCCAAAACGAGTTGGGTTTAAGGGCAGTCAAGCTGCTTAGGGAGCGTCATACCAGCTCTTGTCCTAGTTGAGTGTTATTGGGCTGGGCCTATATTGGGCTATCCCATATTAATAATAATATTATTAATATTATTAATTACAATAGTATCACAAATGATATTAATATATCAATAATATATTATTAAATGTTAATAATAATATATGAGCATGTGACTAATATTAGTATCAATTATATATACACATATTATACACAAATATATATACACACATGGACATATATTTATAAAAAGGAAAAACAAATGTAACATAGGGACTAAATTGGAACATAAAACCTTATATAGGGACTAAATTGTGGAATATAAAACTTTATATAGGGACTAAAGTGGAACATAAAACTATGAATTGACAATTTTGCCCTTAAAAATGTCAAACTTGGTAAATTTTCCAGCCAAAAACTACCGAAAAATGATTTTGCGGACTAAAGTGAAATTATATATTAACGTTAGGGACTAAAAGATGAAGTTTTAAAGATTGAGGACTAAAGTGATACTAAATCGAAACATTAGGGACTATTAGTGACATTTACCCTTATGATTATTTCCTTCAATCAAAATTGCTGAAACTTAATAAGCATTTGAAAAATTATAAATTTAATTAGTCTAGTTTTATGTTTTTTAAAATGTGGAGCTTCAAAGGTAATTATTTAACTTTCCAAAGGTTTTTGTACATGAATTTATCTCCACAAATTTTATAAGTTTTCTCATAATTGCTTCTGATAAATCTGATTCTTTTAGTATTTTCTATTCTCAATCTCATTTTTTGTTTTAGCAAAATACTACTAAAGTTACCACACCTATTTTTTTTGGGAAATTAACCCTAAAAAATGATGATACACTATGCCTTGTGTTCAAAAAGTATAACTTAGTCATTGTAAATGCAAGTTTTTTATCTAATTTCACATCAAATGAAGTAAAAGAGAATGTACAGTTCAAGGCCCAAATATTTTTTTGGAAGTTGATAACCTTTTTTGGTAGAGAAATAAACAACTTATGTAATTCATTTGACATTTAAATTAAAGGAAGTCTAATTTTTTTCATTGCCACAATGCGAGACTCTTTTAAATCTTACAACATTGCAGTGGATGTAATTAAGTACATTATTCAATTCATGAGTCTTCGAACACATAGGATCATAAATTCTCAGACCTAATAAAAATATGATATTAAGATTTAAAATTTTAGCATATGATATTATTTGCCCACATATATGATATTTATTGAAAAATATAGGGTATATATTTATTAAAAAATTACTAACATTTTGATTAATAAGAAATTATTTATGCTCTTAAAAGACATAAATTAATGAATATTAACAATTGAATTATGTACAAATGAACTCTTTTTCATTCAAAAGCTACATTAAAAGAGAGGTACTAACTTATTCATTTTTATATTTTTTCTCCTTTGTGATTTGATTGACTTTATCATTTTCTTGGACTCTTTAATTTTATTTATATATTCAAGTCTCTCTATCGTATTTAGGATAGCGTGTTTCCTCTTCATCTTATCTCGTCTTTATTTTCAAACTAAATATGTTGTAATAATATTATTAGAAAATTATGCCCATATATCTAAAATATAGGTTGTATTTTTCTACATAACCATATATGATGATGCTTTAAATATATATTCGAATATCCAATATTAAATCAACAAAACATGAAATTGATTCAAGACAAAAGTTTATCGATTCATTACCAGTTTAAAATCCCTATACTGAAAAATAAAACAATGAAAACTTGAAAATTCAATAATGACTAAAATATATATATATCTTAAAAAATTTAACATTTAAAAAGACATGATTTATATGTATTTTTTATAATATATTGACTAATTGTAGCCGACTATTGAATTCTTTCATTTTTGGGTGATACTTGAAGAAACTTTTATTTTTTAGTTTATTTTCTATCATTGTCAATGAATTAAATTGATGTAAATTATTATTCCATAATTTTAATTTTAATTTTTTGTCAATTGAAATGTTCTTTTTTATTTTTAAACAATTAATTTCAATTGTTATTTTATGAAAGAAAACTAAAAATATGATTTAAATGATACAGAGTGATTTATAAGTTGGTTTCCTCTAAACTTAGATAAATAATTATTTAATCTATATTTTTAATGGAACACTTGTATTTAATCTAAAATGAGGAAAACAAAAAAAAAGAAACAAAACATTCTCATGCGTTCAATTTATCTATAATGATTTTATTCTCTCTTTTGTCTCTTCTTAGTTAGCCAAAAATAGAGAAAGTTTAAGTTTGATCAATTTTAAACCATCAATATCGTTGTGTAATATAAAAATATTATATTATTTTATAACTTTTTTTTGTTAAAAAAGTGTGAAAATTATTTCTTAAAAAGTTTGCTAGTTTAAGAGTTGGATAATGAAGTAACTTGGCTATTAATATATTAAGTACTTGAAGTGTTAACTGAAATTTAGTGTTCAAAATAAATATTTATATTTTATTAATTACTTAAAGTTTAGCAATATAAAAAATACGTGTAATGCCCCAACCGGGAGGCGCCTGCTTTCGGTCGAGGTGCTACTCAAACAATACCACATGTCTTCTTTACAACAGAAAATACATTTCTCAAAAATTTCTAAAATAATTAATTTCTACTATGACCTTCAATGGATGTTCAAGTCTAAATAGAAATATGCACTATTATCACCCTCATTGCCTCATGTGTTGCCTGGGGTAGTCTATCTTTGTTACCCGATCTTATTTGGGGTAAAGAACAGAAGAAACAATAAAAAAAAGTAAGTCCGAATGACTTAGCGAGATAGTTTAACACTAACAATAGAGTGGTAAATTCTCAAATATTATATAAGTAACAAGCAGAAGCATTAAAATTCTCAGAAGTAGTGAGAAAAGATTTTAGTTAAGATTTAGGGTGATCCATCTCATCACTGTCCCATACCAGTTATGAGACTTCACAAATTCACTATCTTTCACAGAGGTTTAAATTACAATTACGACCACAAGGGGTCGACATGTCACTTGAACAATGACTGAGTTTGTTTTAAATACTCGAGTTTCAAAGTATAAAATAAAATTGATAATCACTTTCACATTTTTGCTGTTGGTGGTTCTCCTACCTTATCACTCCACTTTTGAAAACACGAAAAAGGATTATATGTGCATTGTGCACGGGTGTCAGCTGAAAGATCTGTTACCATCAGTCCATTCTACCCGATCGTCTTTCATAACCGATCCCAGGGCCCATTCCCAAGGGTATTAAGTATAATCACTGATATCACTGAATGCATCCAACATCATATAACTTAATACATCACTTTGCTATGTTAAGCATGTAATCACTGATTTAGCCCAAGCTAGTTTTAAGCTAGACATGGCGAGTAAAACATATATTTCGAAATCACTTTTTAATTTCCTCAACACAATCGCCAAATATTAGGTAAAGCTATATCAATCAATATCAACAGAAGCACTAAGTGAAAAAGAATGATATGGAGTACTATTTTCAACACATAGATTAAAAAGGAATCAAGCGATCAGGATATATAATAAGTATATATGTTATTTCCCCAGCAAAAAAATCTCATACTAATGAGTATAAACTCACTTGATAAATGCAGAGGAATTCCTAATCACGGTTGCTCAAGTCTTGGCTTCCTAGTTAGCCCGAAAACTATCATAAGATAACTTGGGTTATCATTTCATCAATTCTTTGAGTCTTAACTATAAATATAATGAATGTTATTATCAAACTTAAGAGTATTCTAACATAGTCCTGATAATTCTTAGATGTTTAAACAGTTCGTGACCTTGTTTCCCAATTGACTTAAAGTTCAAAGTACATAACCTAAACCCAACATTGATTATGATTTATGAATCATAATTCTTAATGTACTTAAATATCCTTATCACGTTCCTCAAATACTCTTAACTGTTCAGTCATAATTCTCAATTTCCATGTTACACTCAACTGTGCAAGGTAATCACCTATCATAGTTCTTAATAAGTTGGTAAGTTGGTTGTTAACATCTTATTTAAGGTCTCAACAACAATCTAATAATTCCTCTGAGCCGATTGAATTTGATACTATATTAATTATATGATTAACTCATAACCTTAGGTTAAATCGTAGTTTAACAATCTTAGTTCAAATCATAATTAGACTTTATTCAAAAAAATCCAATTACATCTGATAATTCAATCGAATTAAAATTTGATTATTGAAATTTACCCAAATTGGGTCAATCTAAGGTCCAATCTCAGGCCCGGAATAGTCTGGATAACTCCAAAACTTCATATGCACAAATTGCCCCAAATGCTATTGCCATGCGCCGCTGTTGGACCGCCACGTGCCGTTGCCGGTGATGGAGATTGCCACCACCAATTGGTGCATCTCGTCAAGGCGAGCAAAACCCCTTAACCAATTTTTGATTTCAATGCCGGCCGAGAAGCCAGCCAATTTCACTGGCCAAAGCTGAAACAACCCTAACCCACCACCGTTGGGCCACTGCGTCGATTCCTCTACCACCAGCCGTCGAAACCGCAAATTAACACCGCCACCCGACTACCCATATCCCCGTGACCAAAACCCACCTAGCCTCCGTCTATTTATGCCACCGGAAGTGACGGAACTGCCACCATTACCACAAGCTCGCCGTCACTCCCATTTTTTGGTGGATTCGCCAGTTGTTTTTGAATAATTTTGGTATGATTGTGCTCCTCTCAGCTAGAGGAAGCCAACCACAGTTTTAGTTTTAAGTTTGGTGGTCGTCTTCCTGCAGTTCATTGGTGGGTGGGGTTTGGGGTACATTTTGAGAATTTGAATATTTTTTGTCCTTAATCATATATATATATATATGTATTTTTCAGCTTATTCAATTGACCCCCTAAACTTTTCGCCGTCTTCGACTATGTCCCTGGAAACTTTAACCACCTCTAGTTTAGCCCCTAGTTCTAAATTAAGTCCTTTAACTTTGATCATTCACACATTGGCCCCTAATATTTCCATTCTAGGCCATCAAGTCCAAATCTAATTATTTTGAAATCCTTAAACTTTTATTTTGCTCACATTGACCCCCTGAACTTTACAACTTAAACAATCAAGTCCCTTTCTTATTTACGATTAGATCCATCAATTCTCAATATTTCTACCTAAACTTTAATTAATTTAAATTTTAATCAACTTAAATCGATACTCCAAAAATTGGGGTGTTACAATAAGGACTTTTGATGGTTGAATACTGTGTATTTAATGGGGTATATACTTTGCACTGAGGGGTATATATTTTGTAAGAGTATGGATAGAGACATATATAGGCTAATGTGATATCTTATCCAAAGAACTTTATTTATTAATATTCTATTTTATATATGATATTAAATATAATATTACATACGAATTTGACACCTATCCCGATACATAATAAATATTTTTCAGCGGTATTAGACTTGCACAAGTCCACAAGAAAATTATCTAGATTCAACAATGTAAAAATTATTTAGATGCCAGTATCAATTGGTTGAGTTGTTAATTAGTCTATTGACATTATCTTTATATTTGTATGTGTAAAATTGGAATTCAAACTTTAATGAATTAATTTTGGCGTGTATGCTTGTATAAATAAATAAATAAAGAATAACTCTGATAAATATTCCTTCTTCTATTTATTTTAAATAGATTATGAATTTTTCTTAAGAAAGGAAGTTGAGAATTTCTAGAGATCTAGTCCAATGTTTTGTTCGTGTCAAAGGCGTTACCTTACGTTTCATTGAACTTTTCACATCCGTTGAGGATCTAGATCAAGTTATATAATAGTTTGATGTGATATTATTAGTTAAATAAATTAGACATAAAAGGCATTAATAGTAAAAATGGTATCATGAAAATGAAAATTGAACACATTTTTTTTTTAAATGCATGACATCAACTATTTTTAAAAACTCATCCGAACACATATTCATTCTTCACGTACTTTCTAATACTAAGGGTACAAATGAGTCAGTCAACTCGCGAGTCTCACGAGCTAGCTCGAGCTCGAGTTAAATGAATCAAGCTCCAACTCTAATTCGATTATATCTAGAGCAATGTGTATGGCTCGCAAATATATAAATAAATATTAATTTTCTTTTATTAATAAATATATGTTATATTACTGTTTTTTTATTTTGAGTTCGAGCTTGAGCCCGTAGTTATTTGCATCTCATTTGTCAATTTGAGCATTATCAAGTCAAACTTGAGTTTTTGTTGAGTCTTAAGCTTGTCAAGCTCGAACTCGAAGATTTTCCTCAAACTCAGCTCAATTTTGCTTGATTATACACCTATTTGATACAAAACTCGCAAACTACACCATACCCAGACTTGTTAGCTCATTGGACACATAAATGTCTCCATATCTACCAAATACAATTTAAAATTGAATTATGAATAACTTACCCCAAAAGAATATCCGATGAACGCATATGATTCCTTTACCTAAAGCTTACAAAATATTTTTTTAAAACTTTTGGTTCATAGGTGATAAGACATCACAATTATCCATCTATAAGAAAAAAAATGTTCTCATCATGTTGTGAGACAATTTATAATCGACCCATAGGGCATTCAAATTCTAGAGATAACTCCCTTGCATGTAATACTTTGTCCTATAAATTTAAGAAATAGCTCTTTCAATTAAGATAGTAATTTGTTCCACATGCACTTAATTATAATTTATCGGAGATCGACTTTGATATTGATACCATTTCTTATGTCCCAGGCTTGTGAAGCCATTAAATGCAAAAATTGCCTCAATAACACAAGAAGTAAAATACATCTATTGCACGTATAATTAACTTATAGATGATAAAATTTCTGCATTACTATACTCAAATCCAACTATAAGTATTACCCGTAAAGTAAATTTATTGCTGCAATTCACTAAAATAATTAGGGCTCGTTTGCTTTGAATGATTTGATTAGAAGTAATATATAAGTAAATGGATACATTTAAGTCCATTATGATAGAATGTCTTAATTTTATGTTTGGTTGGTAAGATTAACATATAAATAAATTAAAATATAATATATAAATTTACTATTATATCCTTTATACTTTTTAATACGTTTTTCACAATTTCTTCATTCTTCCCCATTCTTAGGAACAAGGTTTAATTGGAAATAAGATAAAAAAAAAAAAAAAAAAGAAGGCCCTATTTGATCTTTGTAATTCTAATCACACCAAATCAAACATTCCCCCTTGATCCATTTTCCAAAAGCAACAATAACTAATGCTGCACCTAGAATTTATCAAGAATTTTTATCAATTGAAACAAATATTAGAAGAGATTTGATTAAATAATTATCACACCTAATCAAGTTAAACCAACAAGGCCTTAAGATATTAATTCATTATAGTTACTTAGTTGAGAAGAATTGGGATACTTTTTCAGTATTATAAAGTTGATAAGAATGATAATGAAAGCTTTTTCAGCATATATTCCGAAGAAGTTTTACTTTTTTGACTTATTGTGGTATATGTTGGAAAATATTAAAAAAAAAAAAAAACCATTTCCATGGAATAAAAAAATAAAGGTAATATTTGGATATGAATTATGTGTTTTGGAAGTAGGGTTGGGGAATGTGAAATTTGTGTTGGGGAATGTAATGTATGTTTGTTTACGTTTTGGGAATAGTAAGAAAATTATTTTGGAAAAATTGAGTATGTTTGTTTATATTTTGGGAGGAGACAAATTCTATTGTAGTAGTCAAATCAATGTCTTTTTATTGGATTTTTGGAGTGAAAATGGAGTTGAGTGATTTTTTTTATTAAAATAATAATAAAATATGTATGATATAATATATATATATATATGTATATATTGGATAATGGGGAAGTTTTGGAAATAATGAAAGATAGAAGAGGGTATTTTGAAAATTTTAATTTGACATTTTGGAGGAAAAACTTTTGTATGTTTGGTTACATTTTGGGAAAACAAAATTGTTTCCCCAAAATGTTACCAAACATAGCCAAAAAATATTTCATGAGTAGGGAAATTTATATGTATAAGTCATACGGGGTGGTCCAACAGGCTCAATCCAGAGATATTTGACCAAAGCAGAAAGGTGGGATGACCCAACATGCCCAACTTAAAGATACTCGATCAGAGCAAAAAGGTGATGCCGGGTGACCCAATTACCGACAGGCTTGATCGTAACTCGACCACTATTGAAGCCAGTTAAAACAGAGCATCGACACCCGCCATGTCGACCATAAGCTGATCGACTTAGGCCTCTAGTCAATTTCCCTCACTTTGCCCAGCATGGTTAACCTAGGCTAGATTGACTATAGCCCAAGAAGATATCATACAAGAATGTCCATATCGACCATGCAGGTCGAGAAGAGGCATCAACCTCTCCACCGCATTAAATGCTCCACTAGGTGACGTATCTCTACATTAATGGTGCATGCCACTATAGTACCACCTTTTCTTAGTGGACTCAGGATAGTATGTGCTGCCAGTGTACCTCCATGTCTTAGGCCGCACCATCTGAAATAGTACACAGGAAAGATAAGACTTCATAGCCCTCACTCCAATACAAGAGCTATTCCAACTTTGTGAAGGCATCATAGTCATATCAACCCCAGTAAGAAGGCTATAAATATCCCATCACAACCTTTCAACAAGGTATACCATTTCTCATCTTGTGTCCTCACTCTGTTGCTCATTTCTTTAGTTAATCCATACTGACTTGAGTGTTGGAGTGCTTTAGTTGAGGGCAGCTCGGCTGGCCTGACGTTTGTTGTTGATTGCAGGACTTGACCCTAAGCACATTAGAAGCTCTTTCCTCGACCACCCCTGGTCAGTACATCGAATTTCAGCCCCCAATACTGAACTACAATTTTCACCCTCATCAATAAGGCCAATACCATTCGATCACATAAATTGATTTCTTAAAAAGAAAGTAGCACTATAAAAACATGTTTAATTACAAGAACCCAAACAAAAATTCTATGACAAATGGTTAAGAGATAAACTATAAATGAGTTAACAAATCCTTTTAAGTTGGAGATATAAAAAATAAAATTAAAAAGTTACGGTTGTATTTTTACCCGACATATAATTTTAAATGAGAATTGAAAAAATATATCTATATATATATATATATTTTTTCATTTGTATCCAATTATTTTTAAAAATAATAGTTGAAAGCTACTATTTTACATTATTATTTCAAATAAGATGATAGCTTTGAGAAAAAAGAAATTTTGTAAGAGACAAAAAACAAAGGTACTAAGTCAACATAAGCCAATATATATATATATATGGGGTAAAATTTATCAAAAATTTATCAAAATTTAGTGTAAATGAAGTAGGTAAATTGTTTTTTTTTTTTTTTTTTAATTTCATCAAATTATTTAACAAAATCTCAAGTCAATCATACATATATTTTTTGTCTAAGTATTGATATTATCCATTGTGAATAAGAATTGAATAAATAGATCTTTGCAGCTAATTTTGCCCTAAAAGATTTCAGCGTAGAATCAATGACTTACTTTTGGAAAAAGATTTTTATTTCACCCAATGAGATCTTATTTTGAAGTGTCATAAAAAAATCTAAAAGTATTTCGATTCTTTTCTAAATTTATTCATTATACTTCCTTTTTTGGACATCACAAGATAATTTAATTTTTTTTACAAATATTATTTTTAATAATACCATATAATTAACTTTTAATTATTTCTATATTATATGAATAAGAAAGGGACGTCAAACTCCTATAATGACAGATTTTACGTCAAAATATCAAAATTTAATTTGAATAATAATAGTCTTACAAGTAGTCTTTAAGTCTCTCTCCCACAAATGCACGCAAATCACTACTCGTAATTTTCTTTTTCCTTTCATACTTCCAAAATAACCTGATTATTTTATGTACATAAGGATGACATGTCTACTACCTGATAATATCTAAATAAGTAAAGAGTCATATTCTCAAAATAATCGTTAATTATTTTATACCAAATCTAACATCTAAATAAGTGAAGAGATTTAATGAAAAAAAGAGGATTAATTAATGATAAAAAGAAGAATTTTTCTGCATGAGGACTAAAGTGATCCTCTCCTTCTCTATCATTGGATGATGCATAAAGACCAGTGTAAGACTCACGCATCAGCAAACAGTTAAATTAATTAACTTCTTCTGCATAATATGGGATCTTTACCTTTCTTTCCACTCTTACAACACTGTATAACCAAAAGAAAAGGAGATGACCAAGGCTAAAACAAGAGTTTTTTCTATGGCAGGAACAATACAATATTGACTTGGAATCTAATGAGTCTTCAGTCTTGTCCCTTTGCCACCCCTCTTCCTTAATCATAGAGAAAAAATAGTTGAATATATTCTTGTAGTGGGTCTGTTTTTTAAGTGTATAAGAAGCATCATCGTGTGATCCTTGAAGAATTCTTGAAAGTTCCAGTTTGATAGTGAAGTAGTCTCTACTACGCACTTGAAGTCTGTTGTTTTCTTGGTAATAATACTAAGTTTTCTGCCACTCGACACCATAGATCCAGTGGAAAAACACATTCTTGTTGGGATTGTGACTATTAATAGATTCTTGGATCTTGAAAGTTCCAGTTTGACATTGAAGTAGTCTCTACTTCCCACTTGAAGTCTGTTGTTTTCTTCGTAATAATACTAAGTTTTCTGCCTCTCGACACCATAGATCCAGTGGAAAAACACATTCTTGTTGGGATTGTGACTCTTAATAGATTCTTGGAACTTATCTTGATATGTTCTTTCACAAATTAAAAAGCAGTAACTTTTTTTTTGTGTTCCTTGTGCTGTGATATTTTTGTGTGTTTTTACCCTGAAAGAGATGTTGTTGACTGGAGCTTACTGATTCAGTAGATTTGGTTTCTGTGGATTTTACATTTTTGAGCAATTTAGCTTATGTTTTCTGTACTGCAGAAATGGTTGCCTAGAAAAGTGCCTCTGATTTAATAAATGGAAGTTCTTCATTTATGAGAATTTATAATTTTCAGTTCTAGTGAATTTGATGACCACGTTAGAACCCATGTAGCAGATAAATCAGTTGTGTTTTTACTTTAGGCCCCTTTTTGTTTCTTTTTTCCTTCTTTATTTTGTGTGTGTGTGTGTGTGTGTGTTAGCCCTCTATGATATGACATTTTGGCTTTTTTGTAGTCTACCATGATTATTACAATCTTCAGTTCAGGTATTGCATTTTGATATTCAGTTGATTACAAACTTAATAATGGAGCATATGATAGATTCTTGTGGTTTGGAAGACTGATAAGTGATGTCTAACGTTTCAGAAAATTTAATAATTTTATGCCTTGACATTTAATTAGTAGTTCCCTTGAAATGTTAAAATTTTGATGTCTAAACTTGTATGCTGAGAATCATTTAGCTTTTTGAACTTTCTTGATTCCTTTCTATGATAAAAAGAATTATGTGCCCTGTAGTCGATTACAGACAGAAAAATGATGAATGAACTTTCAAAGTATATTCTTCATCTCCTTGTTTGTAATAATGCAGGGAAATAAGAATGAATTTCTTCTGAAAACCGATTATATCATCAGTCTTTTATCTTGTCTTGTGGAAGTTGGAAGAAGTTTCCTAAAATTTCATTGCATAAGTTATCTAGATATATAGCTATATATAACAATACAGTTTTGACTTTTCATTTAAGGGTTGTTGGTGGTGGTGGAAGTTAGAAAGGAGTTATAAAAGGACAAAGCTGAAACAATGATCTGCTTAAATTCTACCTGAAATGATTGGTACCATTAGTTACTTTTTATTTCTTTGTTTCCTTGCAGATTTGTTCTTTCCTTTTCCCTTTTGGTTTGGTAGATAAGAGCTTTTTGCCTATCACAAATCTCTCTTTGTTTTGCAGATGATTATTTGATTCTTGTAAACTAGTAACTCAAATATTGTTCTCTTAGTTGAAACACCACAGTCATATTTTCAGTAGATAGAAAATGCATATTATGGAACCGACTGAAATGCTTCTGTTTTAATACCAATCCATATTCATGACCAATCTACAGGTGGCATTTGGCTAGATGGGAAAGACAATTCAGGTTTCTGGTTTCCCTTATCTTGTTGCTGCTGAAGTGTTAAAAAAGTTATTGGAGCGCTATACAGGCCAGGGAACGACAGTTGCTTTAGAAGTAAAACCATCAAAACGAGGTCCAAGGCTATATGCCAGGGTTCAATTTACAAGTAGCAGATATGCTGAGGAAATTATCAGTTTGGGGGGCAAATAAATGCCTATATTTCGGTACTTCTTACTTGAGAGCTTGGGAATCCGATGCTGATATTGTGCAAAATCCTACAACATATGTGCATGAAATGGAGCAAGTGACTTTGCATTTCGGGTGTCAGACATCAAGAGAGAAATTTTCAGTGCTATGGAAAGGGACACGTGTTTCTGTTAAATTTGGATCTGGGCTGAGAAAAATGCACTTCCTCTTGTGCCATAATTCAGTTGAATACAGGCTTCAGCTATCTTATGAAAATATATGGCAGATTGTGCTATACAATCAAAGTGGTCAAAATGCAAAGCTTCTCCTCATACAGGTTCACTTAAATTTTTTAAGCATGCTTTGTTAGCTTACTGAGTTTTTTCTGTTATACTTGACAGCCAAAATCACTCTTATCTACTGTTTCTATTTTCATGCATATGTGATCTGTGCATGCCCATCGATGACAAAACTTATTTGTGTCCTACCTTAGGGGGTAACTGATTTTTTTTTTTTTTTTCGGGGATAGTTTAGTGGGTATAACTTCAATAATATCAAACTCACTTCATGCAATAGGTACTTTACCCGTCAAGTGTGACTGGTGTCTCTGAATACCCTTTAAGATTAGAAGGGAGAAAGATAAAGGGGGGGGGGGGGGGTCTCAACAATTTGAGTCCAGCACCCTTAAGCTCATTTACATCTTTAAAAATGTATATGTATTATGTTATTCTCTTTTGTTGTTTATACACATTCAAAGGTGAAGTTATTTCCATTAATGAGTTAAAAAGGTAAGATTTCATGTTGAATAGCCATATCACACGCTATCCAATATGCACGGGAAAAGCTTTCAGGAAACTTTCTTGATCATTGAAAAATTCCCTTGTTCACGCTTACATGCCGTAAGAAATAATTTATCAGCAAGATAGCCGGTTGGATTGAAGTTTTCATATTAGGTTCTTCTTTTTATGCTGAAGCTTTAATGGTCGAGTAAATAAGAACTCTCTGCAACTGCAATCCCTTATGCAAGAGTTCTTGGATCTGCAGGTAGAAGTTCCACTACATTCCATTGCTGTAACATAGTGGTTGCTATGCTTCCAGGCGAAGACAATATGGTGCTTTTGCTGTTGACATCTGCCCCTTTAAAAAATTACATGGTCACACAAGTTTGCGTAGTGTGAAAATGCCCAACTAAAGCTTTACATCATTGATTTCAACAGCATTGGGCAGTTCAAAATGAGCTTGCTGTCCTTGGAAAATTCTAAGCAAATAATATATGCATGGAAGGCCCTGGGCACCACTAGGAGTGGAGTCTGCAGCTTAATTTGACTCAATACGGAAAAACTTACCCGGTCCAGACATAGTAAGGATTGACAGAATGAGAGCTCTTTGGTGATTCTATGGGTGGAAAATAGGGGATGATATTATTGTGTGAGGTGAAATAAATTTTCATCCCAAAAACACATATGTAATTAATTTAATTAATTAAATATAGGAAAACATGGAGAAAAGTATGAAACCGGACTGAAACAATGTGGAAACAAGGGGACAATGTTTAAGTAACTGATTGGACGAAGACTAGGAAAAAATACGCCGTAGGATTGCCCTCATGAGCAATGCATTGCCATGTACTCCCAACACCCTAGATATATAAAGCATGCTCTAGAGAAATTGTACTACTTAAAGGAATGCTGCTATGATCCTGTGCCATGGCTTATTGTGTAGTATGATAAATACCGCAAGTTGAAAGAGCAGCCAAATCCACCTGCTCTTTCTTTAGATGATGGCCTGGTATATGTGCAAATGATTCAAGTAACTCCATTTAGAGTGTATTTCTCTGGTCCAGAAGTAAATGTGTCAAACAGAGTATTACACCAGTATCGGGATCACATTGATAATTTTCTTCGCGTTTCATTTGTGGATGAGGAGTGGGAGACAATGTATTCAACTGATCTATCACCAAGGGCAGCTGCCGGGGATGAGAACACAAGAACAAAGGTTTATGAGAGGATACTTACAACACTTAGGGAAGGCATCACAATTGGGAATAAGAAATTTGATTTTCTTGCATTTTCCTCAAGTAAAAGTACACCAAAATTCTCTCTGGACGTTTGCTCCGACCAATAACCTAAATGCTGAGGGTATTAGATGGTGGATGGGCAACTTTCGTTCCATAAGAAATATGGCTAAGTATGCTACCAGACTTGGCCAATCCTTTGGTTCATCCACAGAAACGCTATGTGTTGCTGAGCATGAGATTCAAAGGATTCCTGATATTGAGGTTGTAAGAAATGGAACCAAATATATCTATTTTGATGGAATTGGGAAGATATCAGCTGACTTTGCCAGGAGAGTTGCTACAAAATGTGGAGTCAAAAGTTTCGTCCCATCGGCATTTCAGATTAGGTATGGTGGTCACAAAGTAGTTTTGGCTGTTGATCCCTGTTCATCAGTGAAGCTGTCATTGAGATCAAACAAGCATGTTGAAGTATGAATCAGATAATGCAAAACTAGATGTTTTGGCATGGAGCAAATATAAACCATGTTTCTTAAATCGCCAAATCATCACTATTTTATCCACCCTTGGAGTCAGGGATTGTATTTGAGCAGAAGCAAAGAGAAGCAGTAGCTCAGCTGGATGACATAATTAGTCGATCCATTGAGGGCCGATGAAGCTTTGGATTTGATGGCTCCAGGTGAAAACACTAACATTCTCAAGGAAATGTTGAAATGTGGCTATAAGCCTAATGGAGAACCATTTCTTTTAATGATGCTGCAAACTTTTCGCGCATCTAAGTTACTAATTGAGGGTGAAAGCAAGAATTTTTGTCCCACAAGCTCAAAAAATGACGGGATGTCTTGATGAAACTGAAACTCTGGAATATAGAAAGGTGTTTGTGCTTGTGTACTGTTTCAGGTGGAAGCTACCTAGGAGAAGGTGGTACACTAGAGGTGATCCCTAGCTTGACACAGCTACAAAAGGTGGTACTGTTGGTGGCACGCGCTATTAATGTGGCAACACGGCGCCTGTCGAGGCATTTAATGTGGCCAAAGTGCTTTCGTCACTCCTCGACCTCTCTGGTCAAGACGAGCACTCCAATAGGAATATCTACTAGGATCTTGGTCACCAGGCTCATTCTGGTCGAAGCTACATCATTCTGGTTGAAGGATTGAGGCCACCTAACAGAGGCTATTGGCTATAACCTGGTTGATCAAGAACGCTAATATCCACCACGACAGATAAGGATCCAGAGGTCGAGTGGCAGTCGAATGTCTGCGTGGTCTAAAACGAGTTGGGTTTAAGGGCAGTCAAGCTGCTTATGGAGCGTCAGACCAGCTCCTGTCCTAGTTGAGTGTTATTGGGTTGGGCCTATTGAGCTATCCCATATCAATAATAATATTACTAATATTATTAATTACAATAGTATCACAAATGATATTAATATATCAATAATATATTATTAAATATTAATAATAATATATGAGCATGTGACTAATATTAATATCAATTATATATACACATATTATACACATATATATATGTACACACATGGACATATATTTATAAAAAGTAAAAAAAAATGTAACATAGTGACTAAATTGGAACATAAAACTTTATATAGGGACTAAAGTGGAATATAAAACTATAAATTGACAATTTTGCCCTTAAAAATGTCAAACTTGGTCAATTTTTCGGCCAAAAACTACTGAAAAATGATTTTGGGGACTACAGTGAAATGATATATTAATGTTAGGGACTAAAAGATGAAGTTTAAAGATTGAGGACTAAAGTGATACTAAATGGAAACATCATGGACTATTAGTGACATATACCCTTATGTATATTTACAAAACTATGATTGTAGTTTATTAAATTCTTTTTACACTTATAGCTTTATTTCAAATTAAAATTAGGATTCAATACTTAAACTGGCGGAAACCATATATACCCAACTTTATTTAAATAAAAAAAATCTCATTAATTATAATCTTTTACGATTTCATTATAAAAAATTTGTCATGCTTCATTTGATTCTATATATTTTGGCATATTACACCATTTACTTTACTCCAATTGACATTATTGTTTATTTTAATATATGTAGATAGAAGGAATGGAATCAGAATCATCAATACATAATTTTGCAACAGCTATTGCTGAAGCTGAACATAGAAGAGAAAGACACTGTGTTCGTTCTAGAGAGAAGAGACAAGCTATGAGTACTGAAGAGCGAGACGACTATCTTGCAAGAACGCGATGATACTACCAAATTAGAAGATCACGAATTGCAAGTGATGAATCCCATCAAGATGAACAAATTTCAACTACATTGCCTATTGATTTAGGTTAGAATATTTTTCTCAGTCACTGCACAAATGTTGTGCCATATTATATTTTGGGAAATTCAATATTCACTCCTTACAAAGCATGGAAAAATTAAGGTACAAATATTACAAAATGGAAAAAAAAAAAAATTGGTATTCAATATTTACCTTGAACATCATTTGGATTATTCAACTTTATTGAATCTTGTACTTTGCACACCTGCATAATAGGCCAAATTACTCATTTTATTATGAACTATATAGATGATTTGATGAAGACTCTTTATCTCCAATTAGTGGAATTTGATTTTGATATGACCTTATTCATTTTATGCATTTCTTACAAAATTTAAGCTGAACTCAACACTTTAAAAATTACGTTATCAATGAGAATGCAATTTCCAATTAAAATATGACTTTGGAAATTCTATTAACACTGTACCTTTCACATTCTCTATACACAAGCAGGAATTCCATGTACTTCTGTTGCTACAAACTGCATTCCTCAATCCATTCCTATGTAAATTGATACCAACTCAGTGTAGTGTAATCAGTTTGAACTAGGGGTGGCAATCATGTCGTGTTGGGTTGTTTCGTGTCGGGTTGAGGTTGGAATATTACAAAATTTTGCTCAACCCGAACCCAACCCAATAAGCACTCAACCCAATAAGCCTCAACCAGATCCCAACCTGAAAGTTTTCGTGTCAACCCGAACTCAACCCATTTCAGCATATGATTATTTTTCATTACTAATTCATCTAGAAAACCTACACATTTTATGTTCAACTAGAATCTTAATAAAATAATCAATTTATACCAAGATTTTGAAAAAAGACAACTTATACAAAAAATTTAGAAAAAGTCAACATTATACTCTTGCAGCCCAACTTGTGTACCATAGAGCAATTTGATAATTAGACTTCATTTAATTTTCTCTACAACATCAATAATATACAAATTTCCATGTTAAACCCAAAGTTTTTCACAACTTAATTTTAACAACAATGAAATCGAATTCCAACAAAGAAATATAATTCGTTCCATTCAATGATTAATAATCATCCCAACATCACCAAGTAGTCAAGATTTATGTAGTAAATAATAATCATTAATTATTACAAATCAATCTAGATTTAAATTATTCAAAAATAATAAGTCATTACTTAAAAATGCGAAAAACATAAAAAAAATCAAATAATCGTGTTTTCAGGTTATTATTGGGTTACCCGAAACTCAACCCAAACCAACCCATAATTTTTGTGTTTTTTATCGGGTCGACCCACTATCGACCCAACCCAATAACCTCGAACCCAAATCCAATAATATCGTGTATGTTCGTATCGTGTTATCGTGTCGTGTCGAAAATTACCACCCCTAGTTTGAACCATCAACATCTGTTGCTCCACCACCACTTAATACAAGTCCACCATCTATTGCTCCCGCACTGGCTACTACTTCACATTTCAACTTTTAGGCATGAATTTTATATCTCAAAATTCTTACAATATTATGTTAATATTGGGAATCCTTAAATTTTGACTTATTATTTGCTAATCAAATACAAATTATATGTACAATGCAAATGAATGATTTATTTAAATAAAACCATATAGAAATTTGCACATTCTTACATCATTTTCCTCTACAGAATCAACTATTCATCCAACAACTATAGGAAGAAGTCAATTGCTTCCTTTAAATTATACAACATTTGTCTCCAGTAGGGTTCCATCTAATCTGTAACGACCCCAAAATTTTATATATTTGTTAAAATTATTATTATTTATTTTATCAATTAATTTTAGTTATTCGATTAGAATTTTGAATTATTTAATTGTAATAAAATTATATAAGATTTAATTGATATTTTTACAAGATTTTGAGATCAAAAATGCATTTTATTTATTTTGGGAATTAAATTGAGAGATTTTAAATTATTATTAAAAAAAAAAAAAGAAATGATGAGGAAGCAACCGGCCATGCTTGCTCCATGCTTGCCCATGCTTGTGTCAAGTCAAAATATCACTTTTCCTTCTTGCTTTTTCTTCATTTTTTTCTCCCATTTTTCTTTCTTCACCGCCACCTTCTTCTTCCATTTTCATCCCTAAGCCACCATTTCTTCATCACACCTTACCATCACCTCCCTCACCATTTTCAGACCACAAGACAGCAGCCATGCACGGTGGTTGAAGGTGGTCGGAGAAGCAACCCATTTCCTTGGTAAAATTTCGGTGATCATCTCCGAGCCCCGAAACTTGCGACGAAGGGTACGATTGTGTAGCTAGGGAGGAGGAGAAGCAGAATATAGGGTTTCATGGCGGTTTCCGGCAGCGGACAGCGATGAACGGAGCTGAACAGTGGCAGTGGAGCAAGGTGAGTTTGGGGCTATTTTGGTGTTTTCCGGAAAATAGGAGTGGTATAACTAAAAACTAACCGGAGATTATTGTTCAAGAGGGTGTAAAGAAGAGAACGGTGTAAAGTGTCCATATTCAGGCGGCGGTGGCGGCGCTCCGGCGACTTGGGGGCAGAATTATCTCCTCGTTCCAACGGTCATGACAGTGTAGTCCATTTTCGAATCCGGGCATTAGTTAGTGAGTTATGAATTTTGTTAGGTTTTGATAATTATATTTTTATGTATTATATATATATTCGTGCAAGGTATATGTATGAGTTAGGATGATAAGTGATTTAATTATGGGTTTTAGGTGGTGTTATTATATGATTATGTATTATTTATATGTATAGGAATTTTTAGATTTTGATGGCATATTAATAATTTTGGAGATAATTGTTAGATTAAGCATGGAATATTATGTAGTTGGAGGTTGAATTGAGTTATATAAGATTTTGTAAGATTTAATTAGTGACATTTTGTGGGTTTGAGCTAATTATAGATTATTTATGAACAGGAATTTAAGATTTTAAATCTTAAATTGTAAATAGTTGATAGGATTAAGTTAGTTTGATTTAATTATATAAATTTGGACTTAAATAAGACTTATTTGGTAATTTTGGGAAATATTAAGTTTCGATATCGAATAAGGTTAGTAGAATCGATCGAACTTTAATTATGAATTATTTTGTGAATTAGGTGACGGAGATTTGGCCGGTGATGAGCAATAGCTATATATCTGACTGACTGGGTATAAGGTGAGGATCTATCCCTCTTGGTACTTGCTATACCTATGAGGTTCTGCCAATTTGGCACCCTATTGAGCTATCTGTTATTGAAATTAACCCCTGTGTGGGTTTACTGTTTCTGTACGTTACTCAAAACCGTGTTTAGTTTCTGTTGGTTATTTGATTCTGTTCTAAATACCCCTGTGAGGGTTATATCTGTTCTGTATCTGTTTCTGTCTGTTTTGGCACCCAGAATTTTATCTGTTATCAGTTCTGATCTGCTTTGTATCTGTTGCCTTGTCGGCATTTCTATTATCTGATATGTATTTTGGCCATGTTGGCATATCTATATATGTTACTGTTATCTGTTGCTTGATCGGCATTGTTTCTGTCTGCTATGATCTGTTCTGTCTGAAACTGGCAATGTGCTAGGGACTTCCCCTGGGCATCTGCATAAGCGGTTAATTCGATTATTTGTATGGTGATTATGAGGCCAAGGGTCGATCCGAGCGATCTGTTTAGTTATGTGAGGCACGCAAGGGACTCCCCCTTGGTGTCAACGATACACAAGGGACTCTCCCCCTTGGTGTCAACGATACACTAGGGACTCCCCCTGGGTGTCGACGGTACGCTAGGGACTCCCCCTAGGTACCGATGGTGTGCTACGGACTTCCCCTGGGCATCGGCGGTGCACTATGCAATTCGTATAGGCATCTGCCATATACCAAGCTGTTACGCTTCGGTGATATGTTTGTCTGGTATAAGGTGAATCGGCAATGCACGTCTTAGACTATCCTTTGAGTGCATATGCTTTGGGTTTGATCTGTCTGATTGTTTTTGTTTGTCTGACATCTGATCTTGGAGCAATAAGGCAGGAGAGTTTCTTGTTTGCTTATCAGTACTATCTGTTTCTGTATCTGTTTGATTTGTTCGTTTGTATTATGATTTGTCAAGTCGAATCATCCTCGATAAATCCTTTCTGCATTCCTCACTAAGTCTTTGGACTTACCTCCTTGTATTCTATGATATCAAATAGGGAAGAGATGGTTCGAGATGGATCTGGGAAGAAATGTATTCGATTTCCTTTTGAAGATTGTAAAGAAAATAAGTTATGATGTATTGTATTCGGAATGAAACCTTAGAGATGTTGTGATAGGTATGATTGTAGTTATAAGACTTTAATGTGTTATGCCGTAAGGTATTAATATTATGAATTTTAGTAGGTGTTTACTTTGAAAATTGTGGTTTAGAACTGATGGATGAGATTGAATGTCATTTTAGAATATGTGTGAAATAGACTTATGGGCCTTTTGTTAGATTGTGACTCTGATATTTAAGATTGAATCTGTGTGGTGCCTTGACTAAGGTGTCATCCTGAGGAGGGGTGCTACATAATCAATGTGAATTCATTTTCTCCATCTTCAAATAGAGAAGGTATTTATAATATCAATCAAAGTGAATTAATTTAAAGTATTATTTAACTAAATTTATTATGCGTATATCTTCTAATTCACATTAATATGGTACAATATTCCCAACCTAATGAAAATTTGTAGCATAATCAAATATATAGGTAGTCGTATAGCCGTTGAAATTAATGATGATGGGGACTCACACTCTCTCTGTAGCATTGAACATGATGATGTTAGGCCTAAAAGAAGATACACATTAGGTCGTACAAATCTCTCCCACAATCATGCGAGGGATTTTCATGAAATGCACCAAACTCTTCGGCTCCACCTTTCAGCTCTAAAAATTTGTCAATGTTGTTGGGCTAAGCTATTTCATGGTGAAACTCGAAACTTTTGTTGTAAGGAAGGAAATATTGTTATGCCAGAAATTCCTGTGCCTCATGAGTTTCATAATCTCTTTACTGATCAATCTGCGGAGCGTAGGATATTTAGACAAAATATTCATGCTTTTAATCATGTCTTCTCATTTACCTCAATGGGAGTTAAACTAGATGAAAGCCTAGCAATAGGTCATCAAGGGGTATATACCTTTAGAGCTCATGGATCAATTTATCATAGGATTGGTACATTATTACCACTTCCTGGATCGAGGCCAAGGTATATTCAGATGTTCATTTATGACATAGATCATGAGCTCGAATATCGTTTATTGGAAAATGATGGATTGAATAGGGAATTGATGGGAAAGATCAAGCGAATTCTTGATGCCCATAATCCATTTGTACAGACTTTATGTCAACTTGCTCAACGCCCTGATGTTAAACAATGTAAGCTACTAATTAAGAAGCGACCAACTAGAGACCATCAATATACACTTCCAACAGCATCACAAGTAGCAGCTATTATTATCGATGGTGATGAAGTAGCAGATGCTACTAATATGGATATCATTATTCAAGCAAGTGGGGGACGTTTAATGAATATTAAGGAATTTTTAGGTTATTATGATCCTTTACAATACCCTCTGCTACTTCCTTATGGTACATATGGTTGGGATAGTGATAGCCATATAGTTGATGGTATTAGAGTCACTTGCTGCGATTACTATGCATGCATGTCACAAGTAATGTTAAATTTCACTTCATAATATATATTTAATGACAAATAAATTCTTTTTTATAGTTTTATTTGAATCACATTAGATTCGAATGCCTAATCCTTTAATCCATTTATATGGAGGGTGTTTATTCCAACAATATGTCGTAGACAATTATGTGAAGATCGAAACTCGAAAGCTCAGATATATAATAACACATCAACACGATATTAGAGTTGAATTATGCCAAGGTCTTCAAGATTGCTTAAATGCTGGTGAAAATGATGCTGGTATCTTATATATTTATCTCATTTATATATTATTATATCATACATATCTTGTCTCATTTATATATTATCATATCTTATACTGTTGTATACGTTATTATATGATAATATGATTACGTGTCA
Organism: Jacaranda mimosifolia; assembly: GCA_018894105.1. NCBI lineage: Eukaryota > Viridiplantae > Streptophyta > Magnoliopsida > Lamiales > Bignoniaceae > Jacaranda > Jacaranda mimosifolia. The sequence goes on along the minus strand of CM032134.1, from coordinate 21,502,879 downwards.
TCTTTATTTAGGAAATGTTGGACATCGTACAATTTTGCCATCATCATTTATTGGAAGTCTTTGAGATATGTATCAGCAGTAGCAGGACGCAATGTCAGTTGTCCAAAAGTACGGTAAGCCATATCTCTTTATCACAATGACATGCAACCCATCAGGGGATGAAATACGAAATGAGCTTCAACCTGGGCAAACTCCCTAAGATCGACCTGATTTGTTAACTAGAATTTTCTGAGCAAAATTTGGGGAGCTAAAAAAGACATATATACTAATGGTGTCCTTGGAAAAGTTGTAGCACATGTTCATGTCATTGAGTTCCAAAAGCAAGGCCTAACACATGCTCATATTTTATTGATCTTAAATGAAAATGACAGGCTTAGTACACTAAATGATTATGATCAAATAGTCAGAGCAGAACTTCGTAATAAGGATACTGAGCCTTTATTATATGAAGCTGTTTTGAGGCACATGATATATGGGCCATGTGGAGAATTTAATACCAATGCTCCTTGCGGGAAAAATGGAACTTGCAAGAAAAACTATCCCAAGCCATTTGCACCATGCACTGTACAAGAAAATGATTCGTACCCAAGATATCAACATCGCAATGATGATAGATATATTGCTTTAGATCATGATAGTGAAGTAGTTGTTGATAATGGATGGGTCGTTCCATATAACGCATGGCTACTGTTGAAGTATGACTGTCATATTAATGTTGAAATTTGTAGTAGCATAAAAAGCATAAAATACCTTTATAAGTATGTATACAATGGACCCGATTGTGTCGTATTTGAGGTACGCCCCGGCACAAATTATGATGAGGTCAGCCAGTATATTGATAGAAGATGGATTTGTGCTCCAGAGGTATTATGGAATATATATAAGTTCCCAATAAGTCGAATCCATCCATCTGTTGTAAGACTACAAATTCACCTTCCAAATATGCAGCAAGTCCAATTTTATAGCTCTCAAAGAATTTCTGATGTGTTATGTGATGAGCACAACTCCAAGACCATGTTAATAGAGTTTTTTAGAGTTTATAGTAAAGGTGGAGAACCTAATCAGTATCTGTACAGTAAATTCCCTAGGTACTATCGATGGATGGCAAAGGAAAAAGTTCGGTGAAAAAGAATGGCATACCAAAAGGTCATAGGTCAAGTATATGCTGTGTGACCAAATGAAGGAGAAAGGTTTTATTTGCATATTTTACTCAACCATGTTAGAGGGCCCACTTCATTTGATGATATATTTACAGTGGACAATGTGCATTGTCCAATGTTTAAGCAGGTTGCTGAAAAGCTTGGTCTCCTCAAAGAGGATGATAGTATTAGGCAATGTTTGATTGATGCACGAACTGTTAGAATGCCTTCTGCCCTCAGATGATTGTTTGCTACAATTTTACTTTATTGCCAACCAACTTCAGTAAGAAGATTGTGGGAAGAAAATTATGCGTACATGATTGAGGACTATTATTCTTCAAGTTCCACAAATAATGCATTTCTCATGAATCGACTTCTGCATGACATAAATTACATACTTTTGCAGCATAACAGAAGTTTGAAAGAATTCGACTTGCCTCAAATTAGCGAAGACTATCATGGTTTGAGCAACATTTGCAGTTTAATAGAAGATGAATTAGCTATACCAATTCCAGAACATGATATACATGCTGCTAGCAAACTTAATGCGAGCTAACTGCAAGCATTTAATACCATCAAGCATGCAATTTTGAGAAAGCAAAGTGCAATTTTCTTTTTAGATGGTCTAGGTGGAACTGACAAAACATTCCTCTATCGAGCTTTACTAGTGAGTTTTCGAAAAGATAGGTTTATAATGCTTGCTACTGCAACATCGGGGATTGCAGCAAACCAGCTTCCTAGAGGCAGAACAGCACATTCAAAACTTAAAATACATATTAAGTTAGATTCAAACTCGATGTGCAGTTTTAGCAAACAATCAGAAATGTGCGAGCTACTAGATCGGGCATCAGCAATTATTTGGGATGAGGCACCCATGGAAGATAGAAAAGCAGTTGAAACTGTGGACCGTTCTTTAAAGGAAATGCTTGGAATCTACTTACCATTTGGAGGCAAGATAATGGTATTATGAGGTGATTTTCGTCAAGTTGTTTCTGTTGTTGTTGGAGGCAAAAGGTCACAATCTGTGAAAGCGAGCATTGTAGAGTCGCACTTATGGTCCAATGTTAAAGTTCTTCACTTGATAGACAATATTAGAGCCCACAATGATCAAAGGTTCTCTGATTTTCTACTTCAGGTTAGGAATGGTGAAGAATCCATCGTGCAAGATAATTTGATAAGGATTCCATACTCTATGTCAATACCATGGGATGGTGAACATTCAATTGGTCATTTGATTGAATCAACTTTTCCAGATCTTAGTTTACATACTTATGATCCTGAATATATGATGGAGAGAGCAATAATAACTCCACTAAATAAAGATGTGAACAAGCTAAATGAAAAGGTGATTCAACTTTTCCAGGTGATGACCAACATATGCATTACTCATTTGACTCTGTACCAGATGACATGAACAATTTGTACTTACCTAAATTTCTAAACTCCCTTACTCCTGGTAATCTCCCACCTCACACGTTAACTCTTAAGAAACGAGCACCAATTATGTTACTGAGAAACATTGATCCGAAAATAGGGTTATGCAATGGCACTGGATTAATCTGTCGCAGATTTGGTAGCAATGTAATCGATGCAGAACTTTTGACATGACAGTTTAAGGGAACAAGAATCTTTCTACTATGCATTCCTTTAAAGACAACAGAAGATGCAAAAATTACATTTGAAATGACACGGAGATAATTTCTAGTTAGATTAAGTTTTGCATTAATGATTAATAAATCCCAAGGACAAATAATACCTAATGTTGGAATATATTTACCCAATCATGTTTTCAGTAATGGCCAATTATATGTTGCTCTTTCGCCGGGTGTTTCTGAAAGAACCACAAAAGTATTGGTTAAGAGGGAACAAGTCAATGGGCTTCAAGGAATTTATACAAGGAACGTAGTCTTTTCTGAAATTTTTGCCAAGTTGCGCGCTAACCGTAATTAAGAGGTATATTACCAAAAATTTGGTAATATTCAATTCTTTTCCACTATAGTATTTTCCATTATGTAATGACGCATATATATGGCAATAAGAATTTATTTGATCTATCATTATGTTTATAACAAGCAATTGCATAAATTTATGGAGGTCTTTTTAATTATCTTCTATATATAATGAATTTAGTGTATACAGATGACATATTATCATCAACTCATGATATAAATCATATGTGCTTAAATTTATATATATTCCACCTAATATTTAATGAATGAATTAAAGATCTTTTCACAAAAAGTATCTTTTCAATAGTAGTGTAGAACTATTTTTGTCATCTTTTTATTTTGTCTTTGTAGGAGGAGATGGATCTACTAAAAACTTTATTTCTCCTACTGCTACTTGCATGCAAGAAATGGATGAAAAAATGGTATCATGGTATATGTGGAAGAAATCTCAGTCACAAACTAAAATTCAAAGGGTATGTAAAATGTAGAATACTATTACATTGGGGAATTGTGGTGATATTTGTAATATGTAAAAATCAGTTGTTGCAGCCTTCCAAGATGCAAATATTCAGTCCAGGTTGGAAAGCAGTTGTAGGGATAAATGTTACTGATTTGGGAAATTGGATTCTACGAGTACTAAGAAACCAAAAGACAGAAAGGTATATTTATATTGTTTGCTTTTTAATGTTATATTTTAATTAACCCTTCATAAATGTGAATTATTTTGACAGAAAAAAATGGATTGCTTTGATAGAAGGATGGGATCTGACAAAGGTATCACAAAATGTATGTTATTAGTGAGTTACAATAATTTATGTTTTTAATCTATACTTTTTCTAACAATGTAACAAAAAGGTATCACAAAAAGAAGAAACAATGGTGAGAAGACTTTATTTCGGTACGATTGATATTGTTTTTTAATTAGCTATAATACTTTTTCCATATATGCACAATCTAAAATATATGTGTCTTAATATTATTAGGAAAGATATTCGATCTTCTGAAGAGGCCAATATTGAAGTGGTACAATCAAAATTAAACTATCGCATAATCCCATCAACTTAGAGATGATTAGATTGCTATTTGATACTTAATGATTTTCATTACAGTATTTCAATTATCGACATCAAAGATGGTGCAGAGATATCAGGGAATACAAGATGGATTGCAAAGCAGCTACAAGGTATAGGTTTGCAAATTATATATATTCAAAATAACATAAATAATATTGCCATGCTATCGATATATGATATATTCATTCTCAAAATTTTAGGACTATAGCAGAAGCTTACTGTAAGGAGTTGTAATTGTACAGTATAACTACTTTGTACATAAATTAGTTGCACATACTCTTTATTAATACATGCATTTACAATTTGTTTATTATAAATTTTATTTAAGTTTGATTGGCGAACATAATTAGTTACATATTTTAATTACATTTTCCTCATTATGTTTAAGAATAACTACGTACAAAAATTACGTAACATTAAGAAAGTATCTATGCGCGCGGTGGGGACTGCGTACGATGGTTGCTAGTAAAAACACAACACCACCTAAATACATTTCATTTTCAACCCTACACAATTATTTCATTTTTAAACAAAACATCCAAACAACATTTTATTTTCAAACTTACACTTATAACTAACTTTTCACTTATTTATTTTGCCAGAAAATAAAACGAAACGGGCTCTTATGGATTATAAATTTCCTGTATTACTATACTCAAATCCAACTACAAGTATTACCAAAAACACAAATTTACCATTGCAATCCACTAAAATAATTAAGATTTTAATTCATTATAGTTACTTAGTTTAGAAGGATTGAGCTTCTTTTTCAGTACTATAAAGTTGATAAGAATGATAATGAGGTTTTGAAGCCTTTTTCAACATATATTCCCAATATGTCCCACCTTTTTGACTTATTGTGACATATGCTAGAAAATATAAAAAAAACTAACAATTTCCATAAAAATAAAAAAATAAAAAACATTTCATAAGTAGGGAAATTTATATGTATAAGTTCAAATCACTCTACCACGAAAATTAATTTCTTAAAAAAGACAATAGCACTATAACAACATGTTTAATTACAAGAACCCAAACAAAAATCCTATGACAAATAGATAAGAGATCGACTATAAATGAGTCAACAAATCCTTTTAAGTAATAGATATAAAAAAATTAAATTAAAAAGTTATATGGTCTCAATATATAATTTTAAATGAGAATTAAAAAATACAATTTTTTTTGCATTTGCATTTGCATTTGCATTCAATTATTTTTAGAAATAATAGTTGAAAATTACTGATTTTACATCATTATTTTAAATAAGATGATAGCTTTGAGAAAATGGAAATTATATTAGAGGTGGGAAAAAAAAAAGTACTAAGCCAACATATGCACAAAAAACAAAACAAATATTAATGGTAGAATTTATCATTTTTTTTTTTTACCAAAATTTAGTGAAAATGAAGCAGGTAAATTGTTTTTTTTTCCCTTTTTTTTACATCAAATAATTAATAAATTCTCGATTTTAGGTAAGTCAATCATACATATAATTCTGGTCAATTATCGATATTAACCATTTTGAATCAAGGCAAACTTTTACATAAGAATTCAACAAATAGATCTTTGTAGCTAATTTTGCCCTAAAACATTGTAGCAGAATCAACAACTTACTTTTGGAAAAAGATTTTCATGTCATCAAATGGAAAATATAAAATTGTTTTGATTCTTTTCTAAATTTATTTATTATACTTTCTTTTTCAGACGTCACAAGATAATTTTGTTTTAAATATTATTTTTAATTATATCATATAATTAACTTTTAATTATTTTTATATTGTATAAAAAAGAAAGGGACTTCACACTCATATAGACTATATTGATGTTTACATCAATACATCAAAATTTAACAACATAGCACCATGACTGACATCTAAATAAGTGAAAAGTCATATTCTCATAATAATTGATCATTACTTTATACATGCAGGAATGACGTGCCGCCAGAACTAACTAACAGTGAAGAGACTTAATTGAAAAAAAAAGGATTAATTAATGATAAACATAAAGAATTTTTCTGCCTGAGAACAAAAGTGATCCTCTCCTCCTCTATCATTGGATGATGCACAAAGACCAGAGTAACACTCACACATCAGCAAACAGTTAATTAACAAACCTTCTTCTGCATAACATGGAATCTTTGCCTTTCTTTCCACTCTTACTCAAAGCTCTGTATATATAAGAGAAAGAAAAGGAGAAGGCCAAGACTATAAGAAGAGTTTTTCTATTGCAGGAACAAAGATAGTTGAATATATTCTTGCAGTGGGTCTGTTTTTAAGTATACAAGAAGCATCGTTGTGTGATCGCTCAAGAATTCTTTGAAAGTTCCAGTTTGATCGTGAATTTGTCTCAGTTCAGGTATTGCATTATGATATTCAGTTGATTACAAACTTAATAATGGAGCATATGATAAATTCTTGTGGTTTGGAAGACTGACAACTGATCTTTAAGGTTTCAGAAAATTTAATAATTTTACGCCCGGACATTTAAGTTGTAGTTTCCTTGAAATGTTAAAATTTTGATGTCTAAACTTGTATGCTGAGAATCATTGATCTTTTTGAGCTTTCTTGAATCCTTTCAATTACAGATAGAAAAATGATGAATGAACTTTCAAAGTATATTCTCCATCTCCATGTCTGTGTAATAATGCATGGAAATAAGAATGAATTTCTTCTGAAATGATGTTATACTACTTCTGTCCCATACTTGCTAAAAATCGATTATATCATTAAGTATACATTCCTCTATCTTGTCTTGTGGAAGTTGGAAGAAGTTTCTTAAAATTTCATCACGTAACTTATCTAGATATATAGCTATATAAAACAATACAGTTTTATTTTTCTTGATATTTTATTTTTTATTTTCGGGCTTTTGGTGGTGGTGGTGGAAGTTATAAAAGGACAAAGCTGAAAAAATGGTCCGCTTAATTTCTACCTGAAATGACTCCCACTGTTAATTAATTGCTTTTTATTTCTTTGTTTCTGTTACGAATAAAGCAGGAAATAGAAATGCATAAAAAAAAATTTCAAGACACAAATTTACGTGGTTCATCCAATTGAGCTACATTTACAGACGAGAAGAGAGGAATTTCACTAGGTTGTTAGAAGTGTCAAAAGGCTTACAAAAGATCTCCCAAAAAGCCAAAAAAGAAGAGCAAAAGTGCTCTCTCAATTTTTGTGTATCTGCTACTACAGAAAATCATTCTCAAAAAGCATAACATAAAGAAGTTTCTAAAACAAAACTCCCGTTGAGCTTGGGCTCAAACAAATTTGAGCGGGGCCTTAAGCTTGTGCTTAGGCTCTACAATTTCTAAGCCAGGGCACAGAATATTCAGTCTAATTTCATTAGGATTATGCGTTGGAGCTTAAAAAACATTGAGCTAGAGCTTAAAACATTCAGTCCAAAGAACTTTTGAGCCACAAATACAACAATCTCCACATTGAATCAAAAGTTCAAGTCACAAATGCATCTCAACCTAAAAATCCTCTTTAACTCTCTACAAAACCCTTACCCTATGTTTGGTTTATGGATTTTGGTGAGGAAAAGAAAAGAAAATGCTAAGGAAAATATTTTTGATTGTTTGGTTGGTAAGGAATACATTAAAGAAAATAAAAGTTGTGGGAAAATATAGTGTATTCATTTTCCTCACAAAATGGTAAGGAAAATGAATTTCCTCATATTGAAGTACTATCTCTCATTGTCTTACACTTTTATCACACCTCTTTTACTCATTCCTTTCTTCACTATTTTCATTAACATCCAAACAAATTTGAAATTTTATATTTCTTTGTTTTCTTTTCCTTTCACCTAGTATTTTCTTTTCCTTGCCAAAATCCTTAAACCAAACATAGTGTTAAGGGTAATCAATCAAAACAACTCATTCGCACCAAATCCAAGCAATACTTGAACTTGTGTATGGGCACTAGCTTCGTCGTCATGTCTGTTAGATTGTCTTCACAGCAACACGAACTTCACCACCAGATATATGATCATGAACAAAACAGTACAATATCTCAATGTGCTTGGTCCTCTCATTGGACATTTGATTCTGCGTAAGATGAAGAATACTTTGACTATCGTAGTATACAGTAAGAATCCTCCTCGACTCCCAAACTATGAACTAAACCTTTCAACCACATAGCTTTTTTTACTGCCTCATTGATTGCCATATACTCTACTTTTGTAGTTGATAAGGCAACTGAATGCTGAAGAATAGCCTTCCAACTAATGGCACAACCAAATAAAGTGAAAATATATCCATTGAGTGAACACCTTCTATCCAGATCCCTAGCAAACTCAAAATCAACATATCCAACAACTCCACCTCCAGATGAAGTCTCACAATTGTCAAACAACAAACCCAAATTTGGCGTACCTTTCAAGTATTGAAAAATCCATTTAATAGCTTGTCAATGCTCAAGTTCAAGATCATATTGAAAAACCACAGACCATAACAAATGTATGGAACTATGTTTCACAACTGGAGAGAAAACCTAATTAAAATCAACACCATACTTCTATGTGTAACCCTTGGCAACTAATCTTGCCTTGTATCTCACATCATTGGTGCCAGATGTTCCTTGCATTTTCTCAAACACCCATTTGCATCCAAAAACTCTATTATTTTCTGGAGGCTTCACTAAAAACCAACTCTTATTTTTATGTAGAGACTCAATTTCCTCTACCATAGTCCCAATCCATTGTGCTGACTCCCTGCAAGAAATAACATTTGAAAATGAAACCGGCTCATCAGAAACTATTTCATCAGCAACAGTTAAGCAACCAAGTTTGCATCTGTGTATCTAAGAGGTATCTTAATCTATCTCCTCGGCCTATCTCTAGCAATGGATCATGGCTCAATAGGTATAGTAGGTATCTTATGTGGAATTGAATCATCAGAAATGGAAACCTACAGAATAGGAAGTGGAATGTGGACCTCCAACTCCACTTGCTCAGGTGATCCACAAGCACCTGTATTATACTCAACTACACTATGATTTTTAGGACTAATCATAGCATATTCATAAAAAAAAACATCTCTACTAGTAATCACCTTACATGTTTTAGGACACCTGATCCTAGATCCCTTAATTCCTAAAGTATAACCACGAAAAATACATTTTCTAGATTGAGGTTCTAGTTTTTCTTTGTTGACATGTATATAAGCAGGAAAATCAAATATTCTAATATTAGAATTATCAGGTGTATTACCAGACCATACCTCCTCAGGAGTTTTCAAATCATTCAATGTGCATGGAGAGCAATTCATCAAGTAACAAGTAGTGGAAACTATCTCTGCCCAGATAGATAATCTAACATTAGAGAGCATACAACTAGGGGTATCGAATAAATTCGATCCAATGAACCTGACGATCCAAACCGAACCAATCTAATTAGTTCAGGTTGGGTTGAGTAATCTAGTTGATCGGGTAAAATTCGATCAAACTTGATTACATTTGATTTGGTTCTTGAATTTCATATTCATTTATCCGATCCAACCTAACTCGACCCGGTGATCTAATTAGAATAAATGATAATTTTTTTTAAATTATGAGTTTTGTTATTCATATTTATATTTAATGTTTAAGTTAGATTTGAATTTGCAATTTTATATTATCAATTATGGCTTTTGGTAAAGAAGGATATAATTTATAATAATTATGACTTGTGGTGCCCAGGTGCAATGTTGTGTGCTTTTGAGTTTTGATGAATGTTTTGAGAATAATTTGATTGTTTTGATAGGATTATACTATGTTAATGTTGTTTATGCAGGCTAGAGCTTGCCAATGTTTTCCTAGTTAAAGAACTAAAGAAATTGCAATCGATGCTTGCTTGCTTTTTTTTTTCCCTGAACTTAATTTGCCAAACCAAACCAACCCGATCTAGTTCAGGTTGGTTTCGTTTGGGTTCAACAATTAAAATTTACAAAATCTGAACCAATCTAATCCAATCCAATTAAAACTAATCGATTTGGATTCATTTTCTCCTCAAACCTGAACCAACTCGACCTGTGAACACCCCTACAAACAACAAGTTCTTTCTATCAGAGTTTGGTTCATCCGCTCAGCAACAACATTTTTGTTGTGGTGTCCCAACAACTGTACGATGGATCACAATGCTAGCTTCCTTACAATAATTTTCAAATTCTCTAGAACAAAACTCTAAGCCATTATAAGTGCAAAGATGCGTTATCTGCTTTCTTATTTGTTTCTCATTCATTGTCCTCTATTGGCTAAACATAGCAAAGACATAACTTTTCTGCTTCAAAAAAAATTGCCCAGACTTTCCTAGAGTAATTATAAATGAAAGTCAGCATAAATCTAGCACCGCCTTTAAGGGGCACCCTGGATGGATCCCAAAGATCTGAATGAATATAATCAATCCTCTCCTTGGTGTTATAGACTCCTTTGTTGAAATTAGTTCTTTTATGCTTCTCAAAGACACAATGCTCACAAAAATCCATTTGAGAAGTGCTTTGCCCACAAAGCAAGCCTTATTTGCATAGAATAAAGAGTCCTCGCTTGCTCATATGTCCCAAACACATGTGCGGCAATTTTGCAATTTGAGACTCCAACAATTCGGAGGAGGAAACAGCAGCTCCACTTGAAACAGTAGAAACCTATAAGATATACAAACTACCACTGGCTTTAATGCCTTTCATTACAACAAGAGCTCCTTTGGAAACTTTCAACACACCATCTGAGCTAGTGTTTTTATATCTAAAGGTGTCAAGAGTACCCCAAGTATATAAGATTCTTCTTCAGATCTGAAACATGCCTCATTTCTGTTAAAGTCCTGACAATACCATCATACATTTTGATTTTGATTGTCCCTTTCCCAGCAACTTTGCAAGCAGCATCATTACCCATAACAACTACTCCACTGAGCTGTTCATATGTTGAAAACTAATCCCTATTGGGACACATATAAAAAGAACAAATAGTATGCATAATCCAGACATCATCTGATTTCAAACTGTCAGAACTAACTAAGAGTACACCTCATTCACTATTAGTCTCTGCAACACTAGCTTCACCAATTTTTTATTCTCATTCTTTGATTTTCTTTTCAGTTTCCAACAGTCTGCCTTGACATATCCTGTCTTCTTACAGTGGTTGCACCTAACTGGCTTACTCGACTACGATCCATCTCTTTGCTTGTTTTTATGGGAGTTTTTCTTCTCTGTTCCCCTAACAACAAGTCCATCACCCTGGTTTTCAGATGCACTTGCTGTAATTTCACCATTAGTTGAGTATTTGCTCAACAAGGCTTCCTAAATGTCCTTCAATGTAATAGTATCTCTGCCACACAAGAGTGTATCCCAAAAATTGGATAAACAGAAGGTAATGAACACAACAGTAATAATGCCAAGTCCTCGTCATCGTGTTTCACACCAAGATTCTCCAAATCAGTATCAATAGTTTTGAAATTATCGATGTGAGTTTGAATAGAAATACCTTCAACCATTTTGCAGGAATACAGTTGCTTCTTTAGTTGCAATTTGTTGGTCAAATTCTTCTTCATACAAATCTTCTCTAACTTATTCCATAATCCAGTCATATCCCCTTCTTTCAGAACGTCCTATAAAATCTCATTGGAAATATGCAATTATATCTGTGTAACAGCCTTCCTGATGGTTTTATCTTTCTTTTTATTAGTCCAATTTGCAGGCATCTTTGATCTCCCCAACAGAGTGTCCTCCAAATCTATTTGTATAAGAATCGCCATCATCCTCACTTTCCACAAAGGAAATCGGGTCTTACGATCAAGTTTCTCTATTTCATGCTTGATGGAAGCCATCCCAAAATCAATAGGGCTTTGATACCACTTTGTTACAAATAAAACAGGAAATAGGAATGCATAAAAGAAAAATTCAAGACATATATTTACATGGTTCGCCCATTTGGGTTACATCCATGGTCGAGACGAGAAGAATTTCACTAGATTGTTAGAGGTGCCGAAAGACTTACAAAAGATCTCCCAAAAAGCCAAAGAAGAAGAAAAAAAGTGCTCTCTCAATTTTTGTATATCTGCTGCTACAGGAAAAACGTTTTCAAAAAGCATAACATAAAGAAGTTTTCAAAACAAAAACTCCTGTCGAGCTTGGGCTCAAACAATTTTGAGCTGGGGACTAACCTTGTGCTCAAGCTCTACTGTTTTTAAGGCAAGGCACAAAACATTCAGTCTAATTTCGTCAATCCTGTAGGGTTATGCGCTAAAGCTCAAAAAATATTGAGCTAGAGCTCAGAACATTCAATCCAAAGAATTTTGAGCCACAAATACAACAATTTCCTTGCGGATTTGTTCTTTCCTTTTCCCTTTAGGTTTGGTAAGTAGGAGCTTTTTGCCTATTACAAATCTCTCTCTATTCTGAAGATGACTATTGATTCTTGTAAACTAGTAATTCAAACATTTTTCTCTTAGTTGAAACACCCCGCTCATATTTTCAGTAGATAGAAAATGCATATGATGGAACCAACTGAAATACTTCTGTTTTAATATCAATTAATCCTTATTCATGATCAAACTACAGTTGGCATTTGGCCAGATGGGAAAGACAATTCAGGTTTCTGGTTTCCCTTTTTTTGTTGCTGCTGACGTGGTCAAAAAGCTGTTGGAGCAGTACACAGGCCAAGGAACGATAGTTGCTTTAGAAGTAAAACCATCAAAATATGGTCCAAGGCCATATGCCACGGTTCAATTTACAAGTAGCAGATATGCTGAGATGATTATCAGTTTAGGGGCAAATAAAAGCCTATATTTTGGTACTTCCTACTTGAGAGCTTGGGAATCCAATGCCGATATTGTGCAAAATCCTAGAACATATGTGCATGAAATGGAGCAAGTGACTTTGCACTTCGGATGTCAGATATCGAGAGAGAAGTTTTCAGTGCTATGGAAAGGGACAAGTGTTTCTGTTAAATTTGGAACTGAGATAAGAAAAATGCACTTCCTCTTGTGCAATAATTCAGTTGAATACAGGCTTCAGCTATCTTATGAAAATATATGGCAGGTTGTGCTATACAATCAAAGTGGTCAAAACGCAAAGCTTCTTCTCATACAGGTTTACTTAAATTTTTTCAAACATGCTTTGTTGTCTTACTGAGTTTTGCCTGTTATACTTGATATCCAAAATCATTCCCTTATCTACTGTTTCTATTTCTATGCATGCCCATCAACGACAAAACCTATTTTCGTCCTAGTTTAGTGGGTAACGGATTTTTTTTTTTTCTTTTTGGATAGTTTAGTGGTATAATTTCAGTAATATCAAACTCACTTTATGCAATAGGTCCTTCATCGGTCAAGTGTGAATGATGTCTCTGAATAACCTTTAAGATTAGAAGAGAGAAAGATAAAGAGTTGGGGATCTGCAGGTAGAAGTTCTAGGATTTACATCATTGATTTCAACAGCATTGGGCAGTCCAAAATGAACTTGCTATCCTTGGGAAATTCTAAGCAAGTAATATATGCATGGAAGGCCTTGCTCTAGATCTTGGCTCAGTCCATGATGTCATTAGTTTACTTTTGTACCAACTTTTGTACCCTCATACTTAGACTATTATTTTGTCATGCTTCTATAACAATATCATCGTGTTATGATAGATGACTAGTAGAACTTGAATCTGATATGTTTCCATCTTATCCACAGTTATCTGGTGCACCTCGAATCTACGAGAGGCTCAACGGTTCTTTTCACAGCTATTTTAAGGAAACTCCAGATGATCAATGGGTCAGAACAACAGACTTCACTGCATCATGCATTGGACAATCTTCTGGTTTGTGTCTCCAACTTCCTTATGGCAAGAGACTGCCAAATTTCAGAGACAATTTTGTTTATTATAAGGAAGGTGAAAACTCTTTGCAGTTGCAGACAGGTGTCCCCTTCTCTCACAATTTGTCTCTAGTCCCGATTGTACATCCTCCTAGAGGAGTTGAATTACCTTACAGAGTACTATTCAAAGTGTGCAGCTTGGTACAGACTGGATATCTTCCTGGCCCCAAGCTAGATGCAAACTTCTTTCGATTGGTCAATCCAAACAGCATCGATATTAGATATATACAGCATGCTCTAGAGAAACTGACCAACTTAGAGGAATGCTGCTATGATCCTGTACCGTGGCTTATTGCGCAGTATCATAAATACCGTACGTCGAAAGAGCAGCCAATACCACCTGCTATTTCTTTAGATGATGGCCTGGTATATGTGCACAGGGTTCAAGTAACTCCATGCAGAGTGTATTTCTCTGGTCCAGAAGTAAATGTGTCAAACAGAGTATTACGCCAGTACCGGGATCACATTGATAATTTTCTTCGTGTTTCATTTGTGGATGAGGAGTGGGAGAAAATGCATTCAAGTGATCTAATACCAAGGGCAGCTGCTGGGGATGAGAACAGAAGAACAAAGCTTTATGAGAGGATACTTACAACACTTAGGGAAGGCATCAGAATTGGGAACAAGAAATTTGATTTTCTTGCGTTTTCCTCAAGTCAATTACGAGAAAATTCTCTCTGGATGTTTGCTCCGACCAATAACGAAAATGCTGATGGTATTAGACGGTGGATGGGCGACTTTCGTTCCATAAGAAATGTGGCTAAGTATGCAGCCAGACTTGGTCAGTCCTTTGGTTCGTCCAGAGAAACGCTAACTGTTGCTGAGCATGAGACTCAAAGGATTCCTGATATTGAGGCTGCAAGAAATGGAACCAAATATATCTTTTCTGATGGAATTGGGAAGATATCAGCTGACTTTGCCCAGAGTGTTGCTATAAAATGTCGAGTCAAAAGTTTCGTCCCATCGGCCTTTCAGATTAGGTATGGCGGCTACAAAGGAGTTGTGGCTGTTGATCCCTCTTCATCAGCGAAGCTGTCATTGAGACCAAGCATGTTGAAGTATCAATCGGATAATACAAAACTGGATGTTTTGGCATGGAGCAAATATCAACCTTGTTTCTTAAATCGCCAAATTATCACTCTTTTATCCACTCTTGGAGTCGGGGATCCTGTTTTCGAGAAGAAGCAAAGAGAAGAAGTGGCTCAGTTGGATGATATATTAGTCGATCCATCGAAGGCCGAGAAAGCTTTGGATTTGATGGTTCCAGGTGAAAACACTGACATTCTCAAGGAAATGTTGAAATGTGGTTATAGGCCTGATGGAGAACCGTTTCTTTCAATGATGCTGCAGATTTTTCGCGCATCAAAGTTACTGGATTTGAGGGTGAAAGCAAGAATTTTTGTTCCACAAGCTCGACAAATGATGGGATGTCTTGATGAAACTGAAACTCTGGAATATGGAGAGGTGTTTGTGCAGTTTTCTGGTGCTGGAAGCAGAAAGTCCCATACATCAACTGAATATAATCACATTGTCAAAGGAAAGGTAGTTGTGGCAAAAAATCCATGCTTGCATCCTGGCGATGTCCGTGTTTTAAAAGCTATTGATGTGCCAGCGTTGCATCACATGGTGGACTGTGTTGTCTTCCCCAGAAAAGGACCCAGGTAAACCACTTAGCTTCTTAACTAACGGCAGACAAATCTAAAGTAACTTATGTAGTGGTTGTCTGTCTTGCATTAATATAAAGATTTTTGACTTGTTGGGGAAAGCTATTATTGGAGAAACCCTTCAGTCCAATACAGTGATTAGAAGTGTTATTATATATGTCGTTTTTGTATTTTCTTGGAGATTAATCTTTTGTAATAACAGACCCCATCCAAATGAATGTTCTGGGAGTGATTTGGATGGAGACGTATACTTTGTTTGTTGGGACCCTGACTTGATTCCACCAAGGCAATTCCCACCTACGGATTACGATGCTGCTCCAAGCATACAACTGGATCATGAAGTGACTATTGAGGTATTGGTACTCTATTGCATTTGACTATAAAATGGTATTTAAACCATGCCATTCTTTAATTTTCAATTATGCATATAGATTATGAAACTAATGATGAATATTAATTAGATCATATAAAGAGATATACACTCTTGTACAGGACAAGAAGCACATTTAAAGAAGCTAAAAAGATGGCAAAACAAAGTTAAAATGTCTTCCTTCGCCATTAATATGTTTGCTTGTGATAATTGTCGGATCTTGAGAGAATCATTGACTGCATCAAAGTTAAAATGCTAGTACTGTTGATAATTCGTAATTGGTTAGTTAAGACCACTAATTGCTGTCTTGTATGTGTTCTGGCAGTAAATTTACTGCAAACTAATGTTTCCAATGCTTGCTAGCATAATTTTTTGTTTGACTTCACTGTAGTTTACATTCTTCTCTGTGCTAACAGGAAGTTGAGGAATACTTCACCAACTATATTGTGAATGATAGTTTAGCAATCATTGCAAATGCTCACACTGTCTTTGCAGACAAGGAACCTTCCATGGCATTATGTGAGCCCTGTTTGGAGCTAGCTAGGTTGTTTTCCATTGCAGTTGACTTCCCAAAAACAGGTGTCCCTGCAGAAATCCCACCTCATCTACGCGTGAAAGAATACCCAGATTTCATGGAAAAGCCAGGCAGGAAAACCTACGAATCCTACCGTATAATCGGGAAGCTCTTCAGGGAGGTGAAAGATATTGCTCCCCACACCACCTCTTTCACACCCTTCACAAAAGAAGTTGCCAGTAGGTCATATGATCCTGATATGGAAGTTGATGGATTCAAAGACTACATTGATGAAGCATTTGATTGCAAAACTGAGTATGATTACAAGTTGGGTAATTTGATGGAGTATTATGGCATAGAAACTGAGGCTGAAATACTAAGTGGTGGTATTATGAAGATGTCGAAGCCTTTTGATCGAAGAAAGGATGCAGAAGCCATTGGCGCAGCAGTGAGGTCTTTGAGGAATGAAGCTAGATCCAGGTTCAAGAGAGGAAGTGAATCAGATGACCAATATGCAAAGGCATCAGCTTGGTATCATGTGACCTATCATCCTGATTTTTGGGGTTCTTACAATGAGGGGCTGAAGAGGGATCACTACATGAGTTTCCCCTGGTGTGTTTATGACAAGCTGGTCCAGATCAAGAAGGACAACTCAAGAATGGCCTCTAACATATCTTCACTAGACAGGCTGTTCGGCCGTCGGCTGAATGTGGCCGAATCTGATATGAACATTCCAGTTCTTAGCCCGTAAGGGGTCAATTATAGTTACTTTTTAGTCGTAAGTATGACTATGAATCAACTCCCAAGACATCCTCTTGTATATATACATGTGTCTGATCAAGTTTGTCCAGTCTATGGGGCCTGTGATGAACATAGAAGAAGTACTTGGATTTGATGTCTGGAACTATTCTTAGTATTGGATTGCAAGGTTATGTACTATGGGCTAACTAGATTTGTAATGTTTCCAACTATATTTTCTTGTTTTTACTATCCACAAGTGCTAAAGATTAAATGTTGGTGAAATTGAAAGCACTTCTTGTTTTTCATTGATTTGTTTTGGATCTCATCCTCAGCAGTTTTAGTGCTCAAAATCACAAGAAAGATATAGGAATCTTCCGTTAGGAAATGATAGGTGTGTGTATACTTGTGCATATAAATTAGAAATTTAAGAACGAAATTTAATTTAACATATAAAACATATGAAATGTTCTAGGTGTGCAAAGCATAAAAATTTAATACATAAATTGTATTTGCATATAACAATACCAAATAAAATAAGAGAGTAAGAAATCCTACTTGAATGCGTTAAATGCAATAATAGAAAAACTTGAGTCGAGGTTTGTTGCTCCAATAATGTCTTTAAGGTTTTATTTGTCCCTCTACAGTACTGAAGGTCACTGACAAACAGCCTCCCAGGATACAACGACTCTTCCTAAACAAAGGCAGTACTCCAATTGACTAGAACGCCGAATCAAATTGACTTGAAACTTCTTTATGAAATGAATAATGATGTGAAAATGCTTAGTGTAGTGCTCAAACAAATACTAGTATGCTTTTTTTTTCCTCTTATTTGGTTGGGTTCTAGGCACTCCTATCTCTAGTCGTGCAATGCAATTTTGTTGATGAGACATAATCCTTTATTAGAATCATAATTTTTTCTCTTAAGGACACAATTATAAGATAAAATCCCGTAAATTACTCTTTCAATGAAGAGTCAGAGCTTCACTAAAGAGTTAGGAGCTCAAGTCATAGCTCTAACTTTTGAGCTAACTTTTCTATAAAGGTGTGTGCATTAGTGTACATTAAAAATAAATTTTAATTATTTTATTTACACACTTGCACCCTTTTTCAATGTGGATAAACTCGTTCTACCCACAAAAATATTCTTAAATTATTTTTCAATTTAAATTCAATTTTTTTATTCAACTATTTAATTTTGGCATATAAAATGTGCCGAATTTTATATCTTGATATGCATTGTTCACCTCATTGCTGCCTCCACTAGTAAATAATATAAAGCCCCTTGATAAATTCACTCAACTAAATTCATGTTACCTTAATTAATTGATCAATTAGTGCCCCTTAATAAATCCAAAATTTGTAATTAAAGTACTCAGTTCTTTTTTATTTTAATTTATTTTCTTCATGTTTACATCCTCAAAAGCAAATAGTCAATCAAGCATTTTCATCCAATAATATTCTACAAGGACATATATATCATTGTAATCAGCACTGAAATACTAAAATGGACCATCAAGTATGATAATGTAATACCTAAATCCTAACACTATAAATATGACTATTAATGATAGAAAAATGATATTTTATAACTTGATTCATATTCTAGAAATAGATGCGTTTTCAAATAAGAGACTCACATTATTTACTTCTATTCTAATGATTTTAGAAGAAATTTTCAATTTCAAATTCAAATTCAGATCTCATAAAATATATTATAATATTTCTATTTTCTTAAACCTGCTAATTTACCTCTCCTTCCCCAGCTCCTTCTTAGACTTGTCTACTTATCTTAAACTTCCTTTTCTAATTCTTTATCGTATAATAAATACGAAGGCTATGTTTGGTTACAATCTCGCGGAACAAATTTGTTTCGCCATATTGTAATCAAACGGGCTGCCCCATTTCCCCCAAAACGATACCCAACAAATGATCAGAACACTCTTCGAAAACAATTAGATATTTACCAAAATTTCCCTACACTCTTGGTCAAACATGTACCACCGGGGATGGCAGATTATCTCCACCAAAATTTGCCATCCTAATTTCCCTCTGACTCTCTCTTGCTCTCTATATATATACACACACATAGATATTATGTATAATATTATATATATTATTCTAATATATTAAACTTCAACATCATTCAACCAGTATTTTCAAAATTACATTGCAATCATTACCAAACATCACATATACATATATTTACATATCACAATATTTTATTCCTATTATCCTAATAAAAATTATTACTAAAATCAATTTACATCCTCAAAACCCAACCAAAAAAAATATATATATATATATATTGATTTGACGGTTACAGTAAAATTTGTCTCCTTCCAAAATATAAATAAATATATCAAAATTTTCCAAAATAATTTTCTAATTATCTCCAAAACATAAACAAACATACATTACATTCTCCAACTTTCGCTTCCAAAACTCATTTTCTCAAAACATATAATTAATGGGTATTGTTATTTGCACTCCATTCTAAATTTTTGTGTTAGGTTATTGACCAAAATGTCCACTTCCTTTACAAAAGGATATTGTTATTTGCACTCCAATTAGTCTTTATTCTATAGAAATTGACCATTATATCCTTTTACTTTTAAGATATGATTTAATTTAAATTTTTAGACAATTATGCTCTTGTATACATCAAAGAAAGTATGCTAGTGATACAAAATATCAAAATTAAAGATATAAAAAGGAAATAGAAAAAATGAAAGGAAGGTCAATGCATTATAAATGATATTGTATGCATATTCAATTTCTTTAATCTTTCTTAAATTTTGGCTAATTTGCTAACATTATGCAATATTTTAATGGAAATATTCCTTAGTGATGAGGGTTCGATTTCGATGACGGATATGAATCCGGGTATGAATCACGATCCGGTGTATTGATCTTCTGGATTGATTTGGGATTGGAATCTTGCAATCACAGTAAACGTTAGGCTAGCCAAGTGGCCCTCGGCTTAGGCCCTCCGACGCTCAAGTCAGTATATATTCGACCTCTTTAATCGAGCAGAGAAATGTATGGGTTTTTTAGTGTATAAGTGCATACCTGTGAGAGGCAAGATTGAGGGGTTTTTGTATTCTCCCCCTTGTAGGAAATGTCAGGGAAGCCCTTGGCTTACCGTAGGGACCTTCAGCCTCCTACCGGGGGTAATTGGTCAATTCCCCCGTTTGAATATTGCTAGCTAGATGTCCTTTTATGCTGTAGGACAAGATGGTACACTGTTGCGGCGTCTGTTGTGTCAGACGGTGAAGGGAGGGCATGCGCCATTAATGCGGAGGCGTGCCGCCAGTCAACGCATTTAATGCGGTGGCAGAGTACTGTGCAGGGTTCGACTTGAGAATCGACGAGAAGAGATGTCGATAACGGTCGAGCGGATTTGAGGGCCATGGAGCGCCTTGTGGATTGGTCGAATAGGGTCGACCAGTCACTTGGGCCCTGGGCCGTTGATTAGGTGTTGGGCCTCGCCGATTTGGGCCATCCTATATCACTTAGATTTGTATAAGTCACTAATGAGATTTTTCAAATTAAGTGTCCTATGAGTGGGTTCAGAAAATATGTCAAGATGATATTGCATTTGATTAGTTGATATATTTTGATTATTTAAAAAATTTTAAAAATCACAACTAATGTAAGTATTTAATGGGATTATTTTAAATAATTATAAAAAATTTTAAATTTAAGAACTTAAAATTTGGTCAAAATTGTATAATTAGAATGAAAAGACCTCCTCCGTATATAAAAAATACGAGTAAATGAATTTAAAAAAAACTATTAAAATGTCATTTAGTTTGATTAAAAATAAAAATCAATAATCACTACTAATATTAAGTAACAAATAGAACTATTTTAAATAATTAACAAAACTTTAAATTTACTGAATCTAGAAGTTGGTCAGATACACAATTGTGGTAAACATAACCCCATCCATACACATAAGTGTCTTTAAACCCATGCCACACCTTATATTGTTTGAAAAATTTTACTTATTCTATAAAAGAAAAAATTTACACATTTTGAAAATAATTAAAATAAGTAACTCAAATTATTTTAATGACAAAAAGAATTACATTTGTAGAAGGACATATTTAATAGATAAATGAATAGTATATCAATGGATAATTATTCAAAAATTTAAATTAAATCATATCTTGAAAGTAAAAGGATATAGTGGTCAATTCCATAGATTAAAGACTAATTGGAGTGCAAATAACAAAATTCGTAGTGCAAATAACAGTACCCATAATTAATATCCAAACATTACCTAAATTTTCATTTGTCCTTTCCATCAATGGCCATCCCTTCATCATCTCATGTCCATTGAGACCTCTAGTGTCGCGTGGTCTTCAGTACCTAATATATATATATATATATATATATAGTTTTTGATATTATAGAGGGTAAATGGCACTTCATCCCCTAAAATTTAATTATTTTGGCACATTACACCCCAAAATGAACCTAAAGCCACTTCGCTCCCTCAACTTAGAGTTAGTGGAATACTTTGCCCCCAAAATTACAATGTTTGGTAAATCATGTGGTTGGAGAAAATGCTATTCTTGTCATTTTCACCTTTTTTCCATTAAAAAAAAAAAGAACTCGGCTACTTTTGTCATTTTTATATTTTTAAGCTCAAAAATAAAGAAACCCATCTACCAAGAATAGTAGGATATCGGGGTTTTAATTATTTTCTTACCTTCAATTAGCTCGTTTGCCATCTCCTACTATTTAGAGAATTAATTGTTCATTGGAATACAACAAAATGAGTTTTAGTACATGTATCTTAGTTAGAAGCATGTTTAGTTTCTTATTCACGTGGCAGGGATAGTTGTTGTGTTGTAAGTGACATCTTCAAATTATTAATTCATTTTGTTATTTGGTAAGATTGCTCATCTAACCATATTAATTAAAGAAGCAAAGTCACTAACCTTATTATTACTCTAAGACAAAGTTTTCTTTCTTTATAAAAGACATTTTCAGAGAATAATAAAGTTAATGCTCATTGTAGTAACACTAAGATTATCCAATCAATCTTTAAAGAATCAGAATTATTAACTTTGTCATTTCTTTAAGGAAATATATACACAACACATTACGTAAAATATCATTCAAACATGCTGAAGAAGATGGAAAAATGTGAAATGACAAGAATAACCTTTTCTCCGGCCACATAATCTCTCAAAAATTGTATTGGGTGGCATAGCATTCCAATAACTCTAAGTTAAGGGAGTGAAGTGGCTTTAAGTTAATTTTGGGAGGTAATGTATCAAAATAATTAAATTTTGGGGGGTAATGTGCCATTCACCCTATTACATATATCTATGTCTTTTTCCTTTTTTTATTTTATATATGTGCCATCCACCCTATTATATATATCTATCCTTTTTTTATTTTATATATGTGCCATCCACCCTATTATATATATCTATGTCTTTTTCCTTTTTTCATTTTATATATATATATATATATATATATATTGTTCCTATTATATAGATCTGATCTTCATGTACTTATAAATTAATATTGTTATATCTATTCAATTAGGACCAAAGTTATAGAAAATCATTTCACGTAATTGGGCCATGCAGATTTTTCTTAACTTTAATTTATACTCTTTCAACCCAAAATTCTTACAAAGTAGACTAGTCTATCAATTTGTTTATTATTATTTTTTATTTATACACACGCACCATATCAAGAGCTCGTTAGGGCTCAAACTTTTTATCTCCCACATTATGTGAGAGATTTATGTCACTGGACCACATACAAAGTAGACTAGTCTATCGACTTGTTTACTTCATGTTACTAGGTTGAATATATTAATTAATTTAATTTAATAACTGATCATGTATTTTAATGACCTTAATTGATTACTACTAATAATTGTATTTCCAATCCGACATGAGAATATTTCAGGCAAAAAATGAGTCATCCCACGTTCAAGCACAACTACCCATTTCTAATAAAGAAAAAAAATAATACTCAAATTACCTCCACAGCCCTAAAGTATATTATACAAAATGCCCCCATTTGTTTACCATAAGAATCAAATAATAGAGGACATATCAGTAAAATGCATGATAATGAATATAATATTCCATTAAATCACACATGTAATAATTGTTTTACATCATTTAAATAATCTTATAAAATATATATAATATTCATTTAATTATTTAATAATATTATTTATTTCATCTCATTTTTCATTGATCATTCTTCATTTCACCTAACAATTATATAAAGCACACGAGAACTATATATGTGAAAGTCATGAATCCTCTCCATAAATGTCCCTGAATGAAATAGACCCCTCCCTTTGTTTCCTTATGAAATCTATCAAATCACCAACATTGGAAATAAAAACATTCTATTTCTACAAGAAATGTTTGGCCCCAAGTGATGATTTTTGAGAATTTTTTTTTCTTTCTCTTCTTCCCAATTTGTGGTCTTATTTTCTTGGCTAATTTAATTTGTGCCATATATTATTGTCACACAGGCAATTTTTAATGCTTCTAACTTTCCAATGTTATCTTCATTTTACATGCCATCAAAACTTTATGGTTTTGGGTGGCAAATTTATACAAATTCATAGTCATAGATAGGGACTCCTCCAAGATGCACGCACATACCATTTAATTTCAAATATATGGAATAAATTATTTGTCTCTAAATGTCTGTTTCATTATAAAGAATTGGGATGTAAATAGTCGGTTTTTTTTTACCAATAATTTGAAAATTTTCCTCCAAAGCTAAGTATCGACATTGACCATTTTTCTCTAATTCTGATGTTTTTGGTTATGTTTGGACTATGGATTTTATTAAGAAAAAAGAACATAAAAAAAAATAAAATTAAGTATCTATTACAAAAATATTATTACGAAACTAATTTTGTAGTTATAGTTACAAATTATAGCTACAAATTTTTGTAGTAAATGTAATTTTTTTATAATTATAATCAACAAAAAATATTAATTATCCATTAGTAGCATTGTACATTCGAATTATAACAGATTAATTATGCACTATTTGTAGAAAAATTAATTATAAGAATGACCATCAATTACAGATTGGTCGTAACGAAGGTTAGCTACGAGAGCATCAGCTTCGACTTAGCTAAGACAATTTTGTAGCCAAAGCAATGAATTTTTGATATCAGCTGCCCTATTTTTTTTATAGTAAAAAACCATTGTTGTATTATTTGTAGTACAAGTATATTATAAATTTTTTAAATATTTTTATTATTAAAATTCCAAAACAATCATAAATTTGTATGTCTATTTTGTACCCATGGAAATAAGGCTGTAAATAGATCGAATTTTAATGCGAATTCAATCTGAATTTTAGAATTTTTATCAGTTTAAAATATCCGATGGATCAAATCCAATTATAAGTATCCATAATTTGAAATAAGTGAATTAGATATGGAATTAAGTAATTCGATCCATTAAAAATCCAAATCTGAATTTTAATAAATTTTTATTAAACTAATACTCATGTAATACCCCAAATCTTTATATGAATTTTTATAGTGGATATAATATTGGATGCTAGGAACAATGGAGTAATATTAGTTGATTTTGATATTCTTAGGTTGCTCTCCTAAAATTTACATATGCAATTTATTTAGGGCTCGATCAATATTTAAGAGATCTTAATTGAAAATAAATATGGGATACAAATTGAATTCTTTTTGGCGTTATTAAGGATCCTATTTTAGGTCCTTATATTGATTTTTACTTGCAATCTCGAGGACATAGACTTCATATTATTAATAATTTTGTAAAGATTGCTTGGTTGTTACTGAAGATGTAGAATTTATCAAGCCAATTATTTTATGAAAACTTTATTGAGTTTTATATTAATGATTAAGTTAACGACTCTATGTATATCAATTTTGGAGCTAAAAATTTGTCATTCATTCAAGGTTATTTGACTTGGGCCATAGTTATATGAATCATATGTAAACAAACATCAGAGGTAGACAAATTATGTTTAGAAGATTGTGTTTCTTTTTGGGAATTAGCAATATGATATAAGCCCTGATTATATTTTTATAATGGAAGAACTATTAATCTTTGGTCCATATCTTGTTAGATGCATTAAGCCCAATCTATTTAGTTTATTTTAAGTTATGATTAGGCTCATAAGTAGTGCAGAAAATAAGCCAACAAATTATTATAAAGTTATTACGGGTTTAGGTCCATGATTATAAAGTTAAAGATGACAAAATTTAATTTTTATGGAACATTCAGATTTATGGATAGATGGATAATTCTAGAGGCCTTCCCATCATTTTAAAACTCTATTTGGATAGTGTTTAACCCCCCTAAGGTATCTAGTTATGTTGGTTAGCTAAAACCACGTAAATATAGGTGAAATAGAATCCTAGAACCTTATTTTTTGTACCTCTGTGCTTTCATGTGAAAATTAATGAATATTTCATATTCTTTTAATTACTAACCTATGATAATAGCTAGACAAAATCTAGAATAATTAAATCATGAGGAGTTAGTGTCTTGAATAAATGTTAATCATTGGCTTGGGAATTTCAGTAACTACCTAATCCTGATAAGGTTAGGATTTTAGAATTATCTCTATAGTTTTAAGTTATCATTATCTGAGATTGTTATCATTATCTGAGATTGATATTTGGTCAAATCTGAGAAGTTAGGATTAGAGTGATCTTTTTATCTCAATAAAATATGAATTCTAGTTTATCTAGAATACCTAGCCTAGTAGTATAAATGCACATATACTAGGAAATAAAGAAGTCACACGCAGAGGTAAGAAAATACCATTTTTCTATTTATTCTTTAAAAATCCATAGGAAATTTCATTTTGAGGTACTAACATCCTATTCTTCTGTCGTAGAACTAGTGAAGAACGCTTCAATGGTATATCAAATTAGAGGAAAACTTTGGGTTTTGAGATTTTGGCTTAAGTAAATCTTTGTTCTTTTTCTATTGAAAATATTCTTTTGCATGAATGATTTCTGCATTGAAAATAGGTGATTATTTTTTATCTAATTTGCTTAATTGTAAAATTTTCAATATACTAATAATTAACTGTGCAAAAGACTTTTTCGCATGCGTAAAACTTACTTTTTAGGATTTGAGCATGTAAAAAATTTCTAAATCTTGCATGAAACATGGTATTTTCTATTGAAATAAAAATAATAAAAATGATTTATGCTCTGAATAATCGAGAAACTGTCGGTAGGAACGAGTTCCGTAACTGTGCTATGGGGTTACAGTAGCAAAAGATTTTCAAAGCCACTTAATGGCATTGTAGTTAAGATCTTGGCCAAGAAAACCGATTAGAATCTTGAAAGTTCATGAGCACGGTTAATTAATGAATTGAAAGTTTCTGATAAGTTGTATAACTTTTGTTCCGAATTACTCTAGAAGTATGTCTTGAAATTTTTTGATAAGATGATTCCTAATTTTTGCATTGAATTGTTATTTTAAAAAAAAATGAAAGTGAATATTCTTTTCTTCAATGATTTCTTTTCTTCTTTTGATATTTATACATGCTCAAACCAGTAGGAAGAGAAGGAGATTTATTTATTGGGTGAATGTCGCTCATAAGATATTAATTTACCAATTTGCAGATAACTTAGTTCAAGATGAGGAAGATGGACAATTTTTGGGAATGATGACAAGAGATTGGTGTTTTCACAATAGATGTATTAGATGTTTAAATTTTCTAGTTGGATTGATTAGGAAATTTTCTTTGAGTTCTTGGATATTCAAGTTTAATTATTAAGACAAGTAATTGAATTATCTTTCATTGTAACGATTTACTTTTGGGATGATTTAATAATATATATTCTTTTTTGGGAATTTAGCATGCTCTATTGGATCTGAGGCTTAGTGTCTCTGAGTCTTTGGGTTTAGAGGCATTGCCGTGTTATGTCCTGAATTTGGGGCATGACAACTCTTATATATAATAGTAATAAAGATTTTAAAATAAAATCTATATATTATATTTATCTGAAATCTATATTAATGTCTATATTGTGCTATTAATATTGAGTTTTTAGCTTTAAAAGTAAGAAAGATACTGATAAAATGTCAAATATAATAATGTATAATAGTTCATCTATGTAAATCTGTCAATGGGTCAAATTTTAATCTGAATTCGATCTGAATTTTAAAATTTTTATCCGATGGATCAAATTCGATTATAAATATCCATAATCCAAAATAAGTGGATCGGATATGGAATTAAGCAATTCAATCCATTAAAGATCTAAATCCAAACTTTAATAAATTTGTATTAAACTAATACTCTTATATATAATATTAATAAAGATTTTAAAATAAAATCTATATATTATATTTATCTAATATCTATATTAATGTCTATATTATGCTATTAATGTTGAGTCTTTAGCTTTAAAAATAAGAAAGATACTGATAAAATATCAAATATAATAATGTATAATAGTTCATATATGCATTAATATAATGTGAAATAGGGGTTTAGTATTTAAATATTTAACTTTTGGACTAATATATAATAAAAAATTGTTAAAAATTCAAATATGATTTAAATTTACTTCATAAATACAATATTTTTATATAGTCCAAAAGGAAAAAAAATTAAATCAGGTTGGATTTTTTTATCGAATTTCGAATATCCATCGGATTCAAATATGATACTCACTAAAAAATATCCTATAGGATATCGGGTGGGATTCGGATATAAATTTTGGTAATCGGATTCGGATATGACTGATTCGATTCAAATTCGACCCATTGACAGCCCTATATTTATGCATTAATAAATGTGAAATAGGAGTTTAGTATTTAAATATTTAATTTTTGGACTAATCTATAATAAAAAAGTTGTTAAAAATTCAAATATGACTTAAATTTACTTCATAAATACAATATTTTTATACAGTCCAAAAAAAAAAAAAAAAAAAAAGGGGGGAGTGTCGGATTTTTTTATCGAATTTTGCATATGATGCTAGCTAACAAAAATTCTATAGGATATAGGATCGGTTTGTATATCAATTTTGATAATCGAATTCAAATTTGAATATGATTGATTCGATTCAAGTATGACCTGTTGATATACATGGAAAGATATTTGCACATATTTTCATATTTTGCATATGACTGCACTGTGGCTGGTTGCTCAACGAAAGAAATGTGTTTTGGGTGTTAAAGAATTGTGGCTAGGTCCAATGTTTTACCAAAGTTTGGACTTGGGCTATAAAAAATTGGCTTGGGCTTGGGCTTTTTTGTCAATTAAGCCTGCTGAAAAAAGAAAGGGACTTCTAAATATTAAATGATAAGTATGATTTTAGCCAAAACCTAAGAACATGAGAATTAATTGAATGGAAATTTTAGTGAGAAGCAAATTTAATCGAATCAAAGTTAATGGTATGAAGAGTAAAAGTGTTGGAAGATTGGCTTGTGTAGTTACTTGTTAGTTTGTGTATTGAAAATGTACATGGGACTTTATCTGATGTAGGAAAAGAGAGAAAGAGTTGAGTTATATAAAGTACTAATAGGACAAAATATTTCAATAGAAATTAGAGGGAAAAGTATAGAGACTAATACATATTTATATGTAAAAGTGTGATTCTTCTTTTATTTATGTAATTGTTTTATTATGGAATAAAAGTAAAGATTTTTTTTTTCTTTCAAGAAATGATTTGATTTTTCATGAAGAATTGTATCAATTAACTTAAGCTAAACATGCACATTATTTAAACTTAAATGGTGTGTCCATTCACAACAAGTGGTTTGCATTGTTCCAATACTTATATATACACAAAATTCTATATAAATTTTATATATTTCTCAATCTCTATTCTCTACAATTATTTTTTCAGTATTCAAAACAGAAGTTTTAAAAGCACTCTTAAAGATTGTTGTTTGCAGAGTTTGGTGATTTTATTGTATCTTGGGGTAAATTGTCTTAACAAATTCATTGGCAATCTCTTTGAGAAGGGACAAAAATTATTTGAAGGATAGTGCCATCACACATTAAAATCATGATTAATTTGTTGTTTCCATCAAAGGTGTTTCAACATGAAGCATGCTTGTTATTTGTCGAGTGGTTAATTAGTCAAATATTATTGCCATCGTACTTATTCATATGAGTTTTGAAATTCGAGTCATAATGTACCTTAGGTATATGTATGTGTACTAATAAAAAAAAGTATACTTACTATATAATTGGTACACAATTTATCATATGATTGGTTGAACTTGGCCAAATATAATTTGAGCAACAATTTTCCCAAATCGAAAAGTGAATTATCATGAATAAATTCTTTTCTGTAATATAGTTTTTAAATTTAAAGGGAAAAAAATCCAAAGATCACAACCCAAAAGTAAAAGTAAGAACCCCTCAAAATCTAGGAGTTATAGGTGCCCTTTGTATGCAATACTTTGATATCTATACTATATTAAAAGGAGAGAATTTTTTATACATTCAAAATAATGTTACATCACATTACCTCAAATTCTAAAATATGAATATACCTTTAATTTTAATTTTTAAAAATATTTCACTTGGAATGAAAATATGTTTGGTAAAATTCTATTGATATATATATATATATATATATTCCAAAAGCACGCACTTTGGATCTTCTATTATATTTTCTATTTCATTTTATATTTCAATTTGTTGTGTATATATCAAGTGCATCTAATTCTCAATTAATTATTTTTATAAAAAAATATTTAATATACATATCATATATTCAGGAAATGAAATAGAAGATGAAATACAAAATAAAACAAAGAATTTAAACTAAAAAGCATGAGCTCATTCTCCTAAAGTATTTTGAGAATGCCCTAGATATCTCTATATATTTCTTTAAATATATTCACATCATTACTGGTTGAAAATGAAAATAGAAAGCTATTAACTTCTTTCTTATTTTCACAGACATTTTCATCCTCAATAGTCAACACATTTTTCCAAACACACTCTTATACTCTCTCCATTTCCACACCTTATTTTCTCCTATTCTCATTTGTACGATTTTTAATATAAAAACTCAACATCACATAAGTACATTTCATTTTCAACCCTACACAATTATCTCATTTGTAAAAAAAACATCAAAACATTTTATTTTCAAACTCACACTTATAATTAACTTTTCACTTTTTTATTTTGCCAGAAAATGAGAATACTTTCAAAAAATAAAACCAAACGGGCTCTTATGGATTATAAAATTCCTGTATTACTATACTCAAATCCAACTACAAGTATTACCAAAAACATAAACAATTTACCGTTGCAATCCACTAAAATAATTAATATTTTAATTCATTATAGTTAGTTGAGAAGAATTGGGCTACTTTTTCAGTGCTATAAAGTTGATAAGAATGATAGTGAGGTATTGAAGACTTCTTTATCATATATTCCCAAAATGTCCCATAAAAAGACTTCTTCATCATAAAAAAAACTAACCATTTCCATAAAAATAAAAAAATAAAAAAATAAAAATATATATTTCATAAGTAGGGAAATTTATATCTATAAGTTCAATATTACTCAACCACGTAAATCGATCTCTTTAAAAAGACAATAGCACTATAACATGTTTAATTACAAGAACCCAAAAAAAATTTCTATGACAAATAGATAAGAGATCGATTATAAATGAATTAACAAATCCTTTTAAATAAGGGATATAAAAAAATTAAATTAAAAAGTTATGGTCGTATTTTGACTGAATATATAATTTTAAATGAGAATTAAAAAAAACATAATTTTTTGTGTACTTGTATTAAATTATTTTTAGAATTAATAGTTGAAAGTTACTGATTTTACATCATTATTTCAAATGAGATGATAGCTTTGAGAAAAAGAAAATTTTATTAGAGATGAAAAGAAAAAAAAAAAAAAAGGTTACTAAGCCAACATATGCGCCAAAAAAAAAAAAAACAAATATTAATAGTAGAATTTATTATTATTTTTAATCAAAATTTAGTGAAAATGAAGCAGGTAAATTGTTTTTTTAATTTCATCAAATAGTTAATAAATTCTCGATTTTAGGTAAGTCAATCATACACATAATTCTTGTCAAGTATCGATATTAACCATTTTGAATCAAGGCAAACTTTTACATAAGAATTCAACAAATAGATCTTTGTAGCTAATTTTGCCCTAAAACATTGTAGCAGAATCAACAACTTACTTTTGGAAAAAGATTTTCATTTCATCAAATGGAAAAACATAAAATTATTTTAATTCTTTTCTAAATTTATTTATTATACTTCCTTTTTCAGACGTCACAAGATAATTTAATTTTTTTCAAAATATTATTTTTAATTATATCATATAATTAACTTTTAATTATTTTTATGTTGTATAAAAAAGAAATGGACTTCACACTCATAGAGTGATGTTTTTTACATCAATACATTAAAATTTAACGACGTACCACCATGACTGACATCTAAATAAATGAAAAGCCATATTCTCATAATAATTGATTATTACTTTATACATGCAGGAATGACGTGCCACCAGAACTAATTAACAGTGACGAGACTTAATTAAAAAACAAAAGGATTAATTAATGATAAACATAAAGAATTTTTCTGCCTGATAACAAAAGTGATGCTCTCCTCCTCTATCATTGGATGATGCACAAAGACCAGAGTAAGACTCACACATCAGCAAACAGTTAATTAATAAACCTTCTTCTGCATTGCATGGAATCTTTGCCTTTCTTTCCACTCTTACTCAAAGCTCTGTATATATATAAGAGAAAGAAAAGGAGAAGACCAAGACTATAACAAGAGTTTATTGCAGGAACAAATACAATATTGACCCTTCGCTACCCCTCTTCCTTAATCATAGAGAAAAAGATAGTTGAATATATTCTTGCAGTGGGTCTGTTTTTGAGTGTATAAGAAGCATCATTGTGTGATCGTTCAAGAGTTCTTTGAAAGTTCCAGTTTGATCGTGAATTTGTCTCAGTTCAGGTATTGCATTATGATATTCAGTTGATTACAAACTTAATAATGGAGCATATGATAGATTCTTGCGGTTTGGAAGACTGATAACTGATGTTTAAGGTTTCAGAAAATTTAATAATTTTATGCCCGGACATTTAAGTTGTAGTTTCCTTGAAATGTTAAAATTTTGATGTCTAAACTTGTACGCTAAGAATCATTGATCCTTTGAGCTTTCTTGAATCCTTTCTATGCTAGAAAAAAAAATTTGTGCCCTGTAGTCGATTACAGATAGAAAAATGATGAATGAACTTTCAAACTATATTCTTCATCTCTATGTCTGTGTAATAATGCATGGAAATAAGAATGGATTTCTTCTGAAATGATGTTATACTACTTGTTACTCATAAGAAATGACAAATTTATGTATGAACATGCTAGTAGCGAGACATTCTGTCCCATGCTTGCTGAAAAACCATTATATCATCAAGTATACATCAGTCTTTTGTCTTGTGGAAATTTCATCATATAAGTTATCAAGATTTATAGTTGTATAAAACAATACATCTTTTATTTTTCTTAATGTCTTATTTTCCTTTTTCGGGTTGTTGGTGGTGGCGGAAGTAATATAGGAGTTATAAAAGGACAAAGTTGAAAAAATGGTCCGCTTAATTTCTACATGAAATGACTGCCACTATTAATTAACTACTTTTTATTTCTTTGTTTCTGTTATGAATAAAGTAGGAAATAAAAATGCATAAAAGAAAAATTCAAGACACAAATTTATTTGGTTCATCTAATTGGGTTACATCCACGGGCGAGAAGAGAGGAATTTCACTAGATTATTAGAAGTGCCAAAAGACTAACAAAAGATCTCTCAAAAAGCCAAAGAAGAAGAACAAAAGTGCTCTCTAAATTTTTATGTATTTGCTGCTACAAAAAATCCTCCTTCAAAAAGCATAACATAAAGAAGTTTCTAAAACAAACTCCTATAGAGCTTGGGCTCAAACAAATTTGAGTGGGGACTTGAGCTTGTGCTAAGGCTCTACCATTTTTAAGCTAGGGCATAGAATATTAGTCTAAGTTTATCAATTTTGCAGGGTTATGTGCTAGAGCTCAAAAAACGTTGAGCTAGAGCTTAGAACATTCAATTCAAAGAACTTTTGTGTCACAAATACAATAATCTCCACATTGGATCAAACGTTCAAGTCACAAATGTACCTCAACCCAAAAATAAAATAGTTAACATCCCCTCCAACTCTCTACAAAACCCTTACACTATGTTTGGTTCGTGGATTTTGGTGAGGAAAAGAAAAGAAAATGTCAAAGAAAAGAAAAATTGAGGGAAAATATAGTGTATTTGAGGAAAATGAATTTTCCTTACAAAATGATAAGGAAAATGAATTTCCTCACATTGAAGTACTATGTCTCTCTCATTCTCCTACACTTTCATCATACCTTTTCTCATCATTCCTTTCTTCACTATTTTCATTAACAACCAAACAAATTAGAAATTTTATATTTCTTTGTTTTCTCTTCCTTGCCAAAATCTTTAAACCAAACATAGTGTTAAGGGTATTCAATCAGAACAACTCATTTGCACCAAATCCAAGCAATGCTTGAACTTGTGCATTGACACTGGCTTCATCATATGTTAGATTGTTTTCACAACAACATGAACTTCACCACTAGATATATGATCACGAACAAAATGGTATCATATCTCAATGTGCATGGTCCTCATGGAACATTTGATTCTGCGTAAGATGAATAGTACCAGTATACAATAAGAACATCCACCTCAAGTCCCAAACTACAAACTAAACCTTTCAACCACAGAGCTTCTTTTAACGCTTCATTGATTGCCATATACCTTGCTTCTGTAGTTTATAAGGCAGCTATAGGTTGAAGAATAGCCTTCCAACTAATGGCACTACCAAAAGTGAAAATATATATAGTGAGTGAATGCCTTCTATTTAGATCACTAGCAAAATTAGAATCAACATATCCAACAACTCTAACCCCAGATGAAGTCTCACAATTGTCAAACAACAAACCTAATTTTGATGTACCTTTCAAGTACCGAAAATTCCATTTAATAGCTTGCCAATGCTCAAGTTCAAGATCATACTGAGGAACCACAGACAATAACAAATATATGGAACTATGTTTCACAATTGGAGAGAAAACCTGATTAAAATCAACACCAAACTTATATGTGTAACCCTTGGCAACTAACCTTACCTTGTATCTCACATCAACAGCATAAGATGTTCCATGCTTTTTCTTAAGCACCCATTGGCATCCAACAACCCTCTTATTTTTTGGAGGCTTCACCAAAACCCAAGCCTTATTTTTTATGTAGAGACTCGATTTCCTCTACCATACCCTCAATCCATTGTGCTGACTCCTTGCAAGAAATAACATTTCAAAATGAAACCGGATCGTCAGAAACTATTTCTTCATCAACAGTTAGAGCATATACAATCAAGTCTGCATTTCCGTGTCTAAAAGGTAGCTTAATCTGTCTCCGTGGCTTATCTCTAGCAATAGATCATGGCTCAATAGGTATAGTAGGTGTCTCACATGGAACTGAATTATCAAAAATGGAAACTTGCTAAATAGGAGGTGGAATGTAGACCTCCGACTCCACTAGCTCAGGTGATCCATGAGTACCTGTATCAAACTCAACGACACTGTCCTTTTTAGGACTAATCATAGAAGATTTATAAAAAATAACATCTCTAATGGTAATCATCTTACATGTTTTAGGACACCAGACCCTAAATCCCTTTATTCCTAAATTATAACTAAGAAAAATACATTTTCTAGATCTAGGTTCTAGTTTTTCTTTGTTGACATGTATATAAGTAGGACAACCAAATATTCTAATATTAGAATAATTAGGTGTATTACCAGACCATACCTCATCAGGAGTTTTCAAATCATTTGATGTACATGGAGAATGACTCACCATGTAACAAGCAGTAGAAACTGTCTCTGTCCACATAGATAAATCTAGAATTAGAGAGCATACAACTAAGGGTATCGTATAAATATGATCCGATGAACCCAACGATCTAAATCGAATCAATCTAATTGGTTCGGGTTGGGTCGAGTAATCGTGTTAGATCGAGTAAAATCCGATTACATTTGGTTTGGTTCTCGAATTTCATATTATCTTACTCGATCCGATCCGATGATTTAATTAAAATAAATAATAATGTACTTTTTTAAATTATAACTTTTGTTACTTATATTTATATTTAATGTTCAACTTAGATTTGAATTTGAGATTTTATATTATCAATTATGGTTTTTGGTAAAGAAGGAGATAATTTATAACGATTATGACATCTGGTGCCTAGGTGCCATGTTGTGTGCTTTTGAGTTTTGATGAATATTTTGAGAATAATTTGATTGTCTTGATAGGATTATACTATGCTAATGTTGTTTATGTAGGCCATCTATTTAGTTTTAATTTAGATACACCTTGAGTTTGCCAGTGTTTTCCTAGTTAAAGAATTAAAGAAACTGTAACCAGTGCTTGCTTGCTGCATTTTTTCCCCCCCTAAACCTGATTAGCCAAACCAATCCAACCTGATCTAGTTCAGGTTGGTTTAGTTCAGGTTCAGCAATTAGAATTAATAAAACTCGAACCAATCTAATCCAATTAAAACTAATCGGTTTGGATTCATTTTCTCCTCAAATCTGAACCAATCCGACCCATGAGCACCTCTGCGTACAACATGCTCTTTCTATTAGAGTTTGGTTTATCTGCTCGGCAAAAACATTTTATTGTGGTGTCCCAACAACTCTATGATGGCTCACAATGCCAGCTTCCTTACAATAAATTTCAAATTCTCTAGAACAGAACTCCAAGCCATTATAAGTGCGAAGATGCTTTATCTGTTTTGCTGTCTGTTTCTCAATCATTGTCCTCAATTGCCTAAACATAGCAAAGACATAACTTTTTTGCTTCAAAAAGAATGCCCAGACTTTCCTAGAGTAATTATCGATGAAATTAACATAAATCTAGCACCGCCTTTAGAAGGCACCCTGGATGGATCCTAAAGATCTGAATGAATATAATCAAACCTCTCCTTGGTCTTATGGACTTCTTTGCCGAAACTACTTCTTTTATGCTTCTCAAAGACACAATGCTCACAAAAATCCATTTGAGAAGTGCTTTGCTCACAAAGCAAGCCTTGTTTGCTTAGAATAATGAGTCCTCGCTCGCTCATATGTCCCCAATGCATGTGCTACAATTTTGTAATTTGAGACTCGAACAATTTGGAAGATAAAACAGTAGCTCCACTTGAAACAGTAGAACCCTATAAAATTTACAAACTGCTACCATCTTTAATGCCTTTCATGACAACAAGAGCTCTTTTGGAAACTTTCAACACTATCATCTGAGCCAGCGTATTTATATCCAAAGGCGTCAAGAGTACCCCAAGTATGTAAGATTCTTCTTCAGATCTTGAATGTGCCTCACTTCTGTTAAAGTCCTAACAATACCATCATATATTTTGATTTTGATTGTCACTTTTTCAACAACTTTACAAGCAACATCATCACCCACAACTACTCCACTGAGTTGTTTATATGTTGAAAACCAATCCCTATTGGGACATATATGAAAAGAACAAGCAGTATCCATGATCCATACATCATCTAATCTCAAACCGTCAGAAACTAACCCAAAGAACAACTTGTTCACTATTAGTCTTTACAACACCAGCTTCATTAGTCTGTTATTCTCATTCTTTGATTTTCTTTTCAATTTCCAACAGTTTGCCTTCTGTCTTCTTACAGTAGTTGCACTTAACTGGCTTACTTGACTGCGGTCTACCTCTTTGTTTGTTGTTATGGAAGTTTTTCTTCTCTATTCTACCCCTAGCAACAATTCAATCACCTTGATTTTCATATATACTTGATGTAATTTCACCATTAGTTGAGTATTTCTCAATAAGGCTTCCTAAACATCCTTCAATGTAACAGTATCTCTGCCATACAAGAGTGTATCCCAAAAATTGGATAAATAAAAGGTAACAAACACAACAGTAATAATGCCAACTCCTCATCATCGTATTTCACATTAAGATTCTCCAAATCAGTAACAATAATTTTGAAATTATCGATGTGAGTATGAATATAAATACCTTCAACCATTTTGCAGGAATAAAGTTGCTACTTTAGTTGCAATTTGGTGGTCAAATTCTTCTTCATACAAATCTCCTATAACTTATTCCATAATTCAATCGTATCCTCTTATTTCAAAACATCATGTAAAATCTCATCGAAAATATGCAATTGTATCTGCGCAACAGTCTTCCTGATGATTTTCTCTTTCTTCTTGTCAGTCCAATTTGCAGGCATCTTTGATCTCCCCAATAGAGCGTCCTCCAAATCTATCTGTATAAGGCCGCCATCATCCTCACTTTACACAAAGGAAATTGGGTCTTACAATCAAGTTCTTTATTTCATGCTTTATGGAAGTCATCCCAAAACCAATATTGCTCTTATACCACTTTGTTACAATAAAACTGGAAATAGGAATGCATAAAAGAAAAATTCAAGACATATTTATGTGGTTCACCCAATTGGGTTACATCCATGGGCGAGAAGAGAAGAATTTCACTAGATTGTTAGAGGTGCCAAAATGCTTACAAAAGATCTCCCAAAAACTAAGGAAGAAGAACAAAAGTGCTCTCTCAATTTTTGTATATCTGCTGCTACAGGAAAAACCTTCTCAAAAAGCATAACATAAAGAAGTTTTCAAAACAAAACTCCCATCGAGCTTGGACTCAAACAAATTTGAGTTGGGGCTTAAACTTGTGCTCAGGCCCTACTATTTTTAAGCCAGGACACAGAACATTCAGTCAAACCTGTAGGACTAAAGCTCAAAAAATGTTGAGCTAGAGCTCAAAACATTCGGTCCAAATAACTTTTGAGCCACAAATACAACAATTTCCTTGCAGATTTGTTCTTTCCTTTTTCCCTTCAGGTTTGGGAAGTAGGAGCTCTTTGCCTATCACAAATCTATCTCTGTTCTGAAGATGACTATTGATTCTTGTAAACTAGTAACTCAAACATTTTTCTCTTAGTTGAAACACAGCACTCATATTTTGAGTAGATAGAAAATGCATATAATGGAACCAACTGAAATGCTTCTATTTTAATACCAATCCTTATTCATGATGAAACTATAGTTGGCATTTGGCCAGATGGGAAAAACAATTCAGGTTTCTGGTTTCCCTTATTTTGTTGCTGCTGAAGTGGTCAAAAAGCTGTTGGAGCAGTACACAGGCCAAGGAACGATAGTTGCTTTAGAAGTAAAACCATCAAAATATGGTCCAAGGCCATATGCCAGGGTTCAATTTACAACTAGCAGATATGCTGAGATGATTGTCAGTTTGGGGGCAAATAAATGCCTATATTTTGGTACTTCTTACTTGATAGCTCGGGAATCCAATGCTGATATTGTGCAAAATCCTAGAACATATGTGCATGTAATGGAGCAAGTGACTTTGCATTTCGGATGTCAGACATCGAGAGAGAAATTTTCAGTGCTATGGAAAGGGACGAATGCTTCAGTTAAATTTGGAATTGGGCTAAGAGAAATGCATTTCCTCTTGTGCCATAATGCAGTTGAATACAGGCTTCAGCTATCTTATGAAAATATATGGCAGACTGTGCTATACAATCAAAGTGGTCAAAACAGAAAGCTTCTTCTCATGCAGGTTTACTTAAATATTTTTTTGAGCATGCTTTGTTATCTTACTGAGTTTTGTCTGTTATACTTGGCATCCAAAATCATTCCCTTATTTCATGTTCCTATTTTTATGCGTATGTGAATCTATGCATGCCCATCGATGACAAAACCTATTTTCGTCCTGGTTTAGTCAAACTCACTTTATGATTAGAAGGGAGAAAGATAAAGAGGGGGGTCTCAAGAATTTGAGTCCAGCACCCTTAAGCTTATTTACATCTTTAAAGAAGTATATGTATTACGCTATTCTCTTTTGTTGCTTATATACATTCAAAAGTGAGGTGATTTCCGTTAGTGAGTTGAAGAGGTAAGATTTCATGTTGAATAGCCATATCATGCGCTATCCATTATGCATGGGGAAAGCTTTCAGGAAACTTTCTTGATCATTTTATTATTGGAAAAATTCCCTCATTCTCGCTTATATGCCCTAGGAAATTATTTATCAGCAAGATAACCTGTTGGATTGAAGTTTTCATATTGGGTTCTTTTTGTCCTTTTTTAAGTGTATAACTAGTATGCTGAAGCTTTAGTGGTTGAATACTTGTAGTACTAGACCAAGGAATAAGAACTCTCTGCAACTGCAATCCCTTATGCAAGAGTTCTTGGATCTGCAGGTAGAAGTTCCACTACATTGCATTGCTGTAACATCATGGTTGCTGTGCTTTCAGGCGAAGACAGTATAGTGTCTTTACTAATGACATATGCTCCTTAAGAAATTACATGGTCATACAAGTTTGCGTAGTGTGAGAATGCCAACTAAAGCTTCCATCATTGATCTCAACAGCATTGCGCAGTCCAAAATGAACTTGCTATCCTTGGAAAATTCTAAGCAAATAATATATGCATGGAAGGCCTTGGACCTATTATTTTGTAATCCTTCTATATTGGCCCATTCTAGAT
Source organism: Jacaranda mimosifolia (assembly GCA_018894105.1). NCBI lineage: Eukaryota > Viridiplantae > Streptophyta > Magnoliopsida > Lamiales > Bignoniaceae > Jacaranda > Jacaranda mimosifolia. Next base: position 21,462,959 of record CM032134.1, on the reverse strand, counting down.
CTTGGCTCAGTCCATGATGTCATTAGTTTACTTTTGTACCCTCATACTTAGACTATTATTTTGTCATGCTTCTATAACAATATCATCGTGTTATGTACATATAAATGACTAGTAGAACTTGAATCTGATATGTTTCCATCTTATCCACAGTTATCTGGTGCACCTCGAATCTACGAGAGGCTCAAAGGGCCTTTTCACAGCTATTTTAAGGAAACTCCAGATGATCAGTGGGTCAGAACAACAGACTTCACTGCATCATGCATTGGACAATCTTCTGGTTTGTGTCTCCAACTTCCTTATGGCAAGAGATTGCCAAATGTTAGAGACAATTTTGTTTGTTATAAGGAAGGTGAAAACTCTTTGCAGTTGCAGACAGATGTCCCCTTTTCTCACAATTTGTCTCTAGTCCCGATTGTACGTCCTCCTAGAGGAATTGAATTACCTTACAGAGTACTATTCAAGGTGTGCAGCTTGGTACAGACTGGATTTCTTCCTGGCCCCAAGCTAGATGCAAACTTCTTTCGATTGGTCAATCCAAAAAGAGTCAATATTAGATATATAGAGCATGCTCTAGAGAAACTGTACAATTTAAAGGAATGCTGCTACGATCCTGTGCCGTGGCTTATTGAGCAGTATTACAAATACTGCACGTTGATAGAGCAGCCAAAACCACCTGCTATTTCTTTAGATGGTGGCCTGGTATATGTGCACAGGGTTCAAGTAACCCCATGCAGAGTGTATTTCTCTGGTCCAGAAGTAAATATGTCAAACAGAGTATTACGCCAGTACCGGGATCACATTGATAATTTTCTTCGTGTTTCATTTGTGGATGAGGAGTGGGAGAAAATGCATTCAAGTGATCTATTACCAAGGGCAGCTGCTGGGGATGAGAACACAAGAACAAAGGTTTATGAGAGGATACTTACAACACTTAGGGAAGGCATCAGGATTGGGAACAAGAAATTTGATTTTCTTGCGTTTTCCTCAAGTCAATTACGTGAAAATTCTCTCTGGATGTTTGCTCCGACCAATGACCTAAATGCTGATGGTATTAGACGGTGGATTGGCGACTTTCGTTCCATAAGAAATGTGGCTAAGCATGCAGCCAGACTTGGCCAGTCCTTTGGTTCCTCCAGAGAAACGCTAACTGTTGCTGAGCATGAGACTCAATGGATTCCCGATATTGAGGCTGCAAGAAATGGAACCAAATACATCTTTTCTGATGGAATTGGGAAGATATCAGCTGACTTTGCTGGGAGTGTTGCTATAAAATGTCGACTCAGAAGTTTCGTCCCATCTGCCTTTCAGATTAGGTATGGTGGTTGTAAAGGAGTTGTGGCTGTTGATCCCTCTTCATCAGTGAAGCTGTCATTGAGACCAAGCATGTTGAAGTATGAATCAGATAATACAAAACTAGATGTTTTGGCATGGAGCAAATATCAACCTTGTTTCTTAAATCGCCAAATCATCACTCTTTTATCCACTCTTGGAGTCGGGGATCTTGTTTTCCAGAAGAAGCAAGGAGAAGAAGTGGCTCAGCTGGATGATATATTAGTCGATCCATCGAAGGCCATGAAAGCTTTGGATTTGATGGCTCCAGGTGAAAACACTGACATTCTCAAGGAAATGTTGAAATGTGGCTACAGGTCTGATGGAGAACCATTTCTTTCAATGATGCTCCAAACTTTTCGCGCATTAAAGTTACGTGAGTTGAGGGTGAAAGCAAGAATTTTTGTTCCACAAGCTCGACAAATGATGGGATGTCTTGATGAAACAGAAACTCTGGAATATGGAGAGGTGTTTGTGCAAATTTCTGGTGCTGGAAGGAGGAAGTCCCATACATCAACCGAGTATAATTACATTGTCAAAGGAAATGTAGTTGTGGCCAAAAATCCATGCTTGCATCCTGGCGACGTCCGTGTTTTAAAAGCAATTGATGTGCCGGCATTGCATCACATGGTGGACTGTGTTGTCTTCCCCAGAAAAGGACCCAGGTAAATCCACTTTACTTCTTAACTAACTGCAGACAAATCTAAATTAACTTAAGTGGGGGTTGTCTGTCTTGCAGTAATATGAAGAATTTTGACTTGTTTCTGTAATAGAACGCTATTATTGGAGAAACCCTTAAGTCCAATACAGTGATTAGAAGTGTTATTATATATGTCGTTTTTGTATTTTCTTGGAGATTAATCTTTTGTAATAACAGACCCCATCCAAATGAATGTTCTGGGAGTGATTTGGATGGAGACATATACTTTGTTTGTTGGGACCCTGACTTGATTCCACCAAGGCAATTCCCACCTATGGATTACGATCCTGCTCCAAGCATACAACTGGATCATGATGTGACTATTGAGGTATTGGTACTCTATTGCATTTGACTATGAAATGGTATTTAAATCATGCCATACTTTAATTTTCAATTATGCACATAGATTATGAAACTAATGATGAATATTAATTAGATCATATAAAGAGATATACACTCTTGTACAGGACAAGAAGCACATCTAAAGAAGCTAAAAAGATGGCAAAACAAAGTATATCCATTTGCTGTTTGTCATTAGTGTGTCGTTGTCATTCTTTTATCATTTTTCATGTGAAATCCGGGGAATTCTCATTTTCCTCTCTTGTGGCTTTTTTATTTCCTTCCCTGGCTTTCGTCTTCTGTGCAAACGGAAAACCGAAGACGAAAATATTGCTAAAGTAATAGCACATTGAGTGTCTTCGGCTTCACATTATGTCATATATTTTACATTATTGTGAAAGTATTTAATATTCATCATGAATGAAGAAATCACTAATACAATATAGTATATCCCTGGCCCATCAATATGTTTGCTTGTGATAATTGTCAAATCTTGGGAGAATCATTGACTGCATCAAAGTTAAAATGCTAGTACATTTGATAGTTCATAATTGGTTAATTAAGACTTCTAATTGCTGTCTTGTATGTGTTCTGGCAGTAAATTTACTGCAAACTAATGTTTCCAATGCTTGCTAGCATAATTTTTTGTTTGACTTCACTGTAGTTTACATTCTTCTCTGTGCTAACAGGAAGTTGAAGAATACTTCACCAACTATATTGTGAATGATAGTTTAGCAATCATTGCAAATGCTCACACTGTCTTTGCTGACAAGGAACCATCCATGGCATTATGTGAGCCCTGTTTGGAGCTAGCTAGGTTGTTTTCCATTGCAGTTGACTTCCCAAAAACAGGTGTCCCTGCAGAAGTCCCATCTCATCTGCGCGTGAAAGAATACCCAGATTTCATGGAAAAGCCAGGCAGGAAAACCTACGAATCCTACCGTATAATCGGGAAGCTCTTCAGGGAGGTGAAAGATATTGCTCCCCACACCACCTCTTTCACACCCTTCACAAAAGAAGTTGCCAGTAGGTCATATGATCCTGATATGGAAGTTGATGGATTCAAAGATTACATTGATGAAGCATTTGATTGCAAAACTGAGTATGATTACAAGTTGGGTAATTTGATGGAGTATTATGGCATAGAAACTGAGGCTGAAATACTAAGTGGTGGTATTATGAAGATGTCAAAGACTTTTGATCGAAGAAAGGATGCAGAAAACATTGGTTTCGCTGTGAGGTCTTTGAGGAATGAAGCTAGATACTGGTTCAAGAGAGGAAGTGAATCAGATGACCAATATGCAAAGGCATCAGCTTGGTATCATGTGACATATCATCCTAATTTTTGGGGTTCTTACAATGAGGAGCTGAAGAGGGATCACTACATTAGTTTCCCCTGGTGTGTTTATGACAAGCTGGTCCAGATCAAGAAGGACAACTCAAGAATGGTCTCTAACATATCTTCACTTGACAGGCTGTTCAGCCGTCGGCTGGATCTGGCTGAATCTGATACGAACATTCCAGTTTTTAGCCCATAGGGGGTCACTTACAGTTACTTTTTAATAGTAAGTATGACTATGAATCAACTCCCAAGACATCCTCTTTTATATACATGTGTCTGATCAAGTTTGTCCGGTCTAAGGGGCCCGTGATGAACATAGAAGAAAGTACTTGGATTTGATGTCTGGAACTATTCTTAGTATTGGATTGCAAGGTTATGTACCATGGGCTAACTAGATTTGTAATGTTTCCAACTATATTTTCTTGTTTTTACTATCCACAAGTGCTAAAGATTAAATGTTGGTGAAATTGAAAGCACTTCTTGTTTTTCATTGATTTGTTTTGGATCTCATCCTCAGCAGTTTTAGTGCTCAAAATCACAAGAAAGATATAGGAATCTACTTGACATGCATTCTTCACTGATGTTCTTCACATTCCATGTCATATTTCCACTGAAGTTTAAGAGGATGTATGAAGCTAACCTCATAACTGCCTCCACTAGTAACTAATATAATGCCCCTCAGTAAATTCACTCATCCAGAAGCTTATAACTCAATGGTATCAGTCTTCCCTTTTATGTAGGAGATCTCGAGTTCGAACTCGAATGGATTTCTTTGTGCACCTTATGCCATTATGCGTGCATTTGATTGTGGAGTTTGTACTTGCATTTATTTGAATTGATGATTTAATTCTATTAACTTATTGTAAGGATAATCTTTGTATTTATAACTTGAATTCTATTAACTTGTTGTAAGAATAATATTTGTATTTGTAATAATAATAATAATAATAAAATTCCTTCTTTTTTCCTTTTTGTCCTTTTCATCAATGGCCATCCCTTCGTCATCTCATGTCCTCCGTGACCTCTACTATCCCATGGTACTTCAATACATAATATATATAGTTTTTGATATTATATAGGCAAAATTACAAAATTCGTCCTGTAACTTTACCTCATTTGATTTTTCATCCTATAAATTGCATAATGTCAATTATAGTCCTATAAGTATTAAAAAATTATCATTTTTCGTCCTTTTTTCTTGGAAGCCGGTGAAACTAGCCAGAAAATGTGATGTGGCACACAGGGCGTATGGACATTACTTGTTTCTGCCTTATTGGTAGCTGGCATGGCAAGCAAAATTACAAAATTCATCTTGTAACTTTACCTCATTCGATTTTTCGTCCTATAAATTGCTTAATATCAATTCTAGTCTTATAAGTATTAAAAAATTGTCATTTTTTGTCATTTTTTCTCTGGAGCCGGCGAAACTCGTTGAAAAATGTGATGTGGCACACCGGGTGTGTGGACATTTCTTGTTTTTGCCTCGTTGGACTGCCCAGTAGGTATTTTTTGTCTTTTTCTTGCTTAGTCGCCAGCATACATGTCTTTTCTTTTCTTTTCTTTTCTTTAATTTCAAATACATTATATAATTTATGTACACACACACACACATATATAAACACACATCTATTTATATATATATATATTTATATATTACATATCATCATTTTCCCTCCAAAACACAATTTTTTTTCCTTGAATATCCTTCATTATCCCCAAAACTTTCCCATTTTAATATATACATATATATATTATATACATCATATATATATTGTTATTTTAATATATACATACATCTTGGTGAAATTTTAATATATGTGTGTGTATATATAAATTATACATACATATATTATATATACATCATATATATTATTATTTTAATATATACATTTTAATATATGTGTGTATATATAAATTATATAATGTATTTGAAATTAAAAAAAAAAAAAGAAAAGACATGTATGCTGGCAACTAAGCAAGAAAAAGACAAAAAATGCCTACTAAGCAGTCCAACGAGGCAGAAACAATAATGTCCACACGCCTGGTATTTTTTGATGAGTTTTGCTGGCTCCGGTGAAAAAAGGATGAAATATGACAATTTTTTAATAGTTATAGGACTAGAATTGATATTATGCCATTTATAGGACAAAAAACTAAATGAGGTAAAATTATAGGATGAATTTTGTAATTTTGCTTGCCATGTTATCTGTCAATGAGGCAAAAACAAGTAATGTACACATGCCCGGTGTGCCATGTCACATTTTTCGATGAGTTTAGGATGAAACATGATAATTTTTTAATGCTTATAGGATTAGAATTGATATTATGCAATTTATAGGACGAAAAACCAAATGAAGTAAAGTTACAGGATGAATTTTGTAATTTTTCCTATTACATATCTATGTCTTTTCATTTTTTTGTGCATGTTAGAAAGGTGCCCACATACAATGGACGTGAATTGTTATTTTCTTTTTCATGTTCATTCTATAAATTATTTTTCATTTATATTTGATTCAAATGCTTATCGAATAGATAAATAAAAAATAAAAAATAAATTATAAATTATTATTCAAAGTTGTAAATTAAGTTGGGCCTGCAACATAGTTCATGAACAATCTAAGATAATATGCTTATCCTTTTATGGGACTTAAACCGTGTACGTAGCCTATCATGCACAATTTTTGCTTTCTTGCATTCCCAAGTCTACATTATTTGTCTCAAACATAGTATTTTACCAATATATATATATATATATATATATATTATTTGACACTCCAATAAAAGCTGTTGAAAAATGATTCTTTTGCCAATTTTACTACCCATTGTCTCTCCTTTCAGGATGATATCCAGCATTAATGTAATTCAGATTTCAAATTGATAGGTTATGACCATAGTAATCAATTTTATAGTTTCTAGTTTTATGTTCTAAAGTTGAAGAACGAACAATAGAATTTTTTCCCCCCAAAGGTATTGCTATAGGATCGATAAAAGAAGCTTGATATATGTATAAACAAATTATGATTAGCAAATATATATGGAAATTTCATATGAAGAATATTTAAAATTTTGACAAAAAAAGGAATAGGCAAATGTATATTCACATTAGTTTAAAACTTCAAATTTTTAATTGTATAAGTGCTTTATGGATTATTTTTTGGTTAAACTTTGCATGTTAATAGCAAAAAGAAAACAAGTGTCTCTTCGTAATATAAGAGTAATAAATATTAGAATAAACTATAAAATAAGAAATAAACCTATTTACTTTTCTCCAACGATGGTTGTGCTACTTGTAAGAGTCACCTGGATAGATTCATTCTTTTGAATTGCCTTTTTTGGTGCCTTTTTCTGAATGTTTAAGTGTCATCTTATATCACTTCTTGAAAAAAGAAGTCAATATTGCAGTAGGTTGTAACATTCATAATAATATACTATTCTATATTTATGACCTCAAGGTGCATGGACAATAATATCTTGTTCCATTGATGTATTATAATTATTTCTTTCGATCAAAATTGCCGCAACTTAACAAGCATTTGAAAATTTTTAAATTGAATTAGTCTAATTTTATGTTTTTTAAAATTTGGAGCTGAATATTTTTCATTGAAAGGTAATTATTTAACTTTCCAAAGGTTTTTGCATATGAATTTATCTCCACAAATTTTATAAGTTTTCTCATAATTGCTTTTGATAAATCTGATTCTTTTAGTATTTTCTATTCTCAAGCTCATGTTTTGTTTTAGCAAAATACTACTAAAGTTACCACGCCTATTTTCTTTTGGAAATTAACCCTGAAAAATCATGATACGCCATGCCTTGTGTTAAAAAGGTACAACTTAGCCATTGTAAATGCAAGTTCTTTATCTAATTTCACATCAAATGAAGAAAAATAGAATGTACAGTTCAAGGCCCAAATATTTTTTTGGAAGTTGATAACCTTTTTTGGTAGAGAAATAAACAACTTATGTAATTCCTTTGACATTTAAATTAAAGCAAGTCTAATTTTTTCCGTTGCCACAATGCGAGACTCTTTTAAATCTTATAGCATTGCAGTGGATATAATTAAGTACATTATTCAATTCATGAGTCTTTGAACACATAGTATCATAAATTCTCAGACCTAATAAAAAGATGATATTAAGATTTAAAATTTTAGCATATGATATTATTTGCCCGCATATATGATATTTATTGAAAAATATATGGTATATATTTATTAAAAAATTACTAACATTTTGATTAATAAGAAATTATTTATGCTCTTAGAAGACATAAATTAATGAATATTAACAATTGAATTATTTACAAATGAACTCTTTTTCATTCAAAAGCTACATTAAAAGAGAGGTACTAACTTATTCATTTTTATATTTTTTTCTCCTCTGTGATTTAATTGACTTTATCATTTTCTTGGACTCATTTTATTTATATATTCAAGTCTCTCTATTGTATTTAGTATAGTGTGTTTCCTCTTCAGCTGATCTTGTCTTTATTTTCAAACTAAATATGTTATAATAATATTATTAGAAAATTATGCCCAGATATCTAAAATATAGGTTATATTTTTCTACATAGCCATATATGTTGATGCTTTAAATATATATTCGAATATCCAATATTAAATCAACTAAACATGAAATTGATTCAAGACAAAAGTTTATCGATTCATTACCAGTTTAAAACCCCTTCACTAAAAAATGAAACAATGAAAACCTGTAAATTCAATAATGACTAAAATAAATATATCTTAAAAAATTTAACATTTAAAAAGACATGATTTATATGTATTTTTTATAATATAATGACTAATAGTAGCCGACCATTGAATTCTTTCATTTTTGGGTGATACTTGAAGAAACTTTTATTTTTTAATTTATTTCCTATCAATGTCAATGAATTAAATTGATGTCAATTATTATTCCATAATTTTAATTTAATTTCTATTATTATTTTTTGTTAATTGAAATGTTCTTTTTTATTTTTTAAACAATTAATTTCAATTGTTATTTTATGAAAGAAAACTAAAAATATGATTTAAATGATATAGAGTGATTTATAAGTTGGTTTCCTCCAAACTTAGATAATTAAATAAAAATTTATATTACTTATTTAATCTATATTTTTAATGGAACACTTGTATTTAATCTAAAATGAGGGGGGGGGGGGGAGAATAAACAAAACTTTCTCGTGCATTCGATTTATCTATAATGATTTTATTCTCGCTTTTGTCTCTTCTTAGTTAGCCAAAAATAGGGAAAGTTTAAGTTTGATCAATTTTAAACCTTTAATATCATTTTGTAAGATAAAAATATTATATTATTTTATAACTTTTCTTGTTAAAAAAGTGTGAAAATTATTTCTTAAAAAGTTTGCTAGTTTATAAATCTGCAAGAGTTGGATGATGAATTAACTTGGCTATTAATATATTAAGTACTTGAAGTGTTAGCTGAAATTTAGTGTTCAAAATAAATATTTATATTTTATTAATTATTTAACGTTTAGCAATTAAAAAAAAAAGGACTTTTGATGGTTGAATACTGTATTTAATGGGGTATATACTTTGCACTGAGGGGTATATATTTTGTAAGAGTATGGATGGAGACATATACAGGCTAACATGATATCTTATCCAATAAACTTTATTTATTAATATTCTATTTTATATATCGATATTAAATATAATATTACATATGAATTTGACACCTATCCCAATATATAATAAATATTTTTCAGGGGTATTAGACTTGCAGAAGTCCACAAGAAAATTATTTAGATCCAACAATGTAAAAATTATTTAGATGCCAGTATCAATTGGTTGAATGATTAATTAGTCTATTGACATCACCTTTATATTTGTATGTGTAAAAATTGGAATTCGAACTTTAATGAATTAATTTTGGCGTGCATGCTTGTATCAATAAATAAAGAATAACTCTTATAAATATCCCGTCATCTATTTATTTTAAATAGATTATGAATTTTTCTTAAGAAAGGAAGTTGAGAATTTGTAGAAATACAGTCCAATGTTTTGTTCGGGTCAAAGGCGTTACCTTATGTTTCATTGAACTTTTCACATCTATTGAGGATCCATATCAAGTTATGTAATAGTTTGATGTGATAGTATTAACTAAATAAATTAGACATAAAGGGCATTAATAGTAAATATGGTATCATGAAAATGAAAATTGAACACATTTTTTTTTAAGTGCATGACATCAACTATTTTTAAAAACTCATCCGAACACATTCATTCTCCACATACTTTCTAATACTAAGGGTACAAATGAGTTGAGTCGACTCACGAGTCTCATGAGCTAGCTCGAGCTTGAGTCGAATGAATCGAACTTGAGCTCTAATTCGAGTATATCTCGAGCCATGTGTATGGCTCGCCAATAGATAAATAAATATTAATTTTCTTTTATTAATAAATATATGTTATATTACTGTTTATTTATTTTGACTTCGAGCTCGAGCCTGTAGTTATTTGCATCTCATTTGTCAATTCGAGTATTATCAAATCAAACTTGAGTTTTTGTTGAGTGTTAGGCTTGTCAAGCTCGAACTTGAAAATTTTCCTCAAACTCCGCTCAACTTTGCTTGATTATATAGTTATTTGATACAAAACTCCCAAACTACACCATACCCAGAGTCGTTAGCTCATTGGACACAAAAATATCTCCATATCTACCAAATACAATCTAAAATTGAATTATGAATAACTTACCCCAAAAGAATATATCCAATGAACGCATATGATTCCTTTACCTAAAGCTTACAAAATATTTTTTAAAAACTTTTGGTTCATAAGTGATAAGACATCACAGTTATCCATCTATAAGAAAAAAAAAATGTTCTCATCATGTTGTGAGACAATTTATAATCGAACCATAGGGCATTCAAATTCTAGAGAAAACTCCCTTGCATGTAATACTTTGTCCTATAAATTTAAGAATTAGCTCTTTCAATTAAGATAGTAATTTGTTCCACATGCACTTAATTATAATTTATCAGAGATCGACTTTGATATTGATATCATTTCTTATGTCCCAGCTTGTGAACCCGTTAAATGCAAAAATTGCCTCAATAACAAGAGAAGTAAAATACATCTGTTGCACGTATAATTATCTTATATATGATAAAATTCCGGCATTAGCATACTCAAATCCAACTATAAGTATTACCCATAAAGTAAATTTATTGCTGCAATTCACAAAAATAATTAGGGCCCGTTTGCCTTGAATGATGTGATTAGAAATGATATATAAGCAAATGTGATATGGGATGGCCCAAGTTCCTAGACTCAAACCAAGTTGGCCCAGTCAGGTGCCCAGGGCGCATAAACTTCATCGACCTTGCTCGACCAGGTTAGCCCAGAGGGGCAGCGCCAGGCCCAACTAGGCACCCAAGGCCCATGGAACACCTCGACCTCAACCGACCATAGCAGGTCGAGTCGGAGGTCGAGAACAATACAGTACTCTGCCACCGCATTAAATGCAGTGACGGACACCACGCCTCCGCATTAATGGTGCATACCATCTCCCTCACCGCCTGACACTACAGGTGCCGCTACAGTATACTATCTTGTCCTTAAAATCTGGAAGGGCAGTTAGCTGGAAATATTCAAACAGGGAAAATGACTAATTACCCCTAGCACAAGGCTAAGTGCCCCCGGGGTACCGGGGGCCTCCTAGACATTTCCTCGAAGGGCGGAGGATATAAATACCCTCAACACAACCTTCTAAAGGTACGCACTTATATACACTAAAAAACTCTTACTCCACTGCTCGATTTGGAGGTCGTTTTCTATTAACTTGAGCGTCAGAGGGGCTAAGCCGAGGGTTTCTCGGCTAGCCTAACATTTACTGTGATTGCAGGATTCTCCCCTATTTAAACAAATCTGAAGATCCTTCTGGTCGAAGTCCTATCCATATTCAGAATCAGTTCCCTATCCACCGAACGAACCCTCATCATTTTGGCGCCGGCATATCGATATACTGGGGAATCTGATCCCGACCTGGTCGAGTTCGGCCTGATGGAAGCCTCTATCTTCATCAAGGAGAGGCACTTAGTGTTGGCTGGGCTGTCACCGGCCCCAATAGATTTTCCTATGGATTATCAGATAGGTATATGGAGTGTGTCTTGTTATTTGCTTATCTTTGCTGGTGTGCGTGGTTCTTTGTTTTGATCTTTGTTAATTTTGATGTTTGGCAGATCGTGCGGACATTATGAACAGGTCGAGAGTTGAAGCGTTGGCCAGAGCAGAAAGAAACCAGTAGCGCCGATAGGGCGCCACTGCTCGTCGAGAGCCGGCTGCTGCTGAAGAGCCACGTCGAGTGGCCGCAGCCCCCATACCTTCGGTAACTCCTTCGCCCAGTTGAGCTACAACGATCGTTAGCGAGAGCCCCGCAGATCGGGGCAAGAGAGCAATGATCGAGCAGGGCGGACCTCCGCCTAAGAAAGCTGCTGCCGGAAAGGGCAAAGAGAAGGTAGCGGGGTCGAGGCTATCGACTGAGAACGATCACTTCGGAGATCGAGGGGACGATATGTTGTTCACATTGCTGAAGTTCCCCTCTCCATGATTTGGGCCGGAGCCAAGCCCTGTCATACACAATTCTTCGTCCATGTACACGACGGGGTCAACTGGGGTAGCTTCTTTGAAGATGTTGATGGCGGGTTAATTTCTGGCTGACCAGAAGAGAATTATGGGGATGAGTCAGGCCTCGGCCCTTTGTGAGTTTACCTACCACGCCAACATGGTAAGGTTTCATATTGTTATTCCTGTGTCTTGACACTCTTCTCGATCAGATAGTAATGACCTTTATGTCTCAGGTCGGGCAGATGGGCTACAATTTCTACCGCTGATCGGAGCTAGCCTTGGCTGATCGAGAGCAGTTGGAGGGTAGTGGGGATGCCGAGACTTTGAAGGTTTAGCTGGAGTCTTCCCAGATGCGGGTCGAGGAGCTAGAGAAGTAAGTCAGCCAGCACGCTAAGGAGCTCGAAGAGAAAGATGAGCAGGTCCTCCTTGCTGTTAAAGAGAGGACCAAAATGGACGAGATGGTGAAGAAACTGCAGCTGGATTTGAAAGTTACTTATGGTTCTGGTCGAGCTACTGGTCGGAGTGAATGTCTGGCTGAGGCTAGGGCAGAGTTCAATTGGATATTGCCAGAAGTGCACCGGGAAATTGTGCAGCAGTTCATGGTTAGTCCATCTTTCCAGGATGCGAGTGTTGTGCTCGTCCTGGATTACGCCCGGAACGCTTTTCAAAAGGCGATTCAGCAAATACAGTTTCTGGGTTATGCGCTTCGGGCGGACGACCGCTCCAGAATGAGCCATGCACTCGACGAGCAGCTGCATCCTTATCTGGAGGAAGAGGTCGATGCGGCGGAGCCCGTCGTCGAAGCCGGCCAGGTGAGGGCCGTGTTGGAGGTCGAATTTACTGCCGAAGAGAGAAGGCGGGCTGAAATTGACAGAAAACTAAAGGCGGTGGCCTGGGAATTCGAGTTCGCTGGCGACCTCGTCTACGAGGTATCAGAGGGGAGAGCTGATGTTGCCTCCTTCTTCCCGATATTCGAACGGCAATTCTTATAGGGTGCAGCTGGCCCTTCTCGACCCATGACTACCGCTGTTCCATGGTAATGGCCTTGCCCAAGCCCCAACCATCTGCTACCCCAGCTTCTGCTCCTGCCCCCACCCCTGCTATGGAAGAGGTCGACAGCTCCAACTAGGCCTGGTTTTCTTATTTGTTTTGTTTCAATGTATATGTATATGCCTCGATAAGGCTTTTGACGATGATTGTTAAATTGTTGCCTCGATGAGGCTCTTTCTTTGGAATGGTTAAACGATTACTTTGCTTTTTCTTAACTGCAATTCCGATCATAACTTTTCTTGTTTTTTGTTATGAATTGCTTTGATTGAGGTGTACGTGTTTTGCAAAGCATTAACTTACTGTTTTGCTTGCCAGAATTTTTCGATGGATGCTCACGAATGTGGCAAGTAATTTTCATTCATGTCTTTCATCGGATAAAGGTTGTGCTTTACCAAATTGATTCTTGACTCTTGTCGAGCAAGTTGTAGTTAATCCGCTGGCATAACGGCTAATGTTCAAGTTTGGAATGAGCTTGGCAATTGTAGGATAGGTTTATCATTGTTGCGATTGCAATTAACAATTTTAACTAAGTCGGCCCATAAGGTTCGACTTCGCATCGTAAAAGGCTGTTTTGCCAACTACGAGGTCGGCTGCTTGGTTTCGACGCGAAGATTGACTTGTCGATTATCTGGTTTCGGTGCGAAAGCCTCAACTTGGCGGCGTAAAGCCTTTTGTCGACTATGGGGTCGATGATTTGGTCTCGGCACAAAGGCCTCGACTTAGCGGCGTAGAGCCTTTTGTCGACTACGGGGTCAACTATTTGGGAAAGGTTCATTCTGTTTCACGCGGTTTGAACATGTCATAATTTCATTTCATTGGGTGATACAAAGGTCGTCGATGACCAGCTACACAAAATGTTTTTCAGGTTTATTACATTCCAAGGTCGAGGTAGCTCATGGCCTGATGCATCGGCTAGTCGATATGCATTATTTTTTGACACTTTGATCACCGAGTACAATCCCTCCCATTTTGGATCGAGTTTCCCCACAGGTTTAGACACTTCCACCTTTTTGAGAACGAGGTCACCCACCTTAAAGCTCTGGGGTCGTATTGTCTTGTTATAGCGGTCTGCTATCTTTGAGTGATATCGCTGCATTGTGTTGTAAGCTGCATGGCGATGCTTGTCGATAGTGATTAGATCCAGTGTCCTCTCTGATGTATTCATTATCGAGTTATAGTATATCACCCTCACAATGTGCTGAATCAGTTCTGATAGGATTACGGCCTCGGATCCGTAGACTAAACTGTACAGGCTATGGCCCGTGGCTGTTTGAGGCGTCGTTCTAGGCAATTCCTAAGGTCTCGCACTACTTCCTCGTGTTTTTGCTTTGAAATTGGGTGCCGTTATCTGAGATTAAGACTTTAAGCAATCCAAATCTACATACTATATTCTTCCAGATGAAACTTTTAATGGCCACGTCGGTGATCTTCGGGACTGCTTCAGCTTCCACCCATTTTGTAAAGTACACGACGACTACTATGATGAACTTGCACTGGCCAGAAGTCTTCGGGAACGACCCCACTATGTCGATCCCCCATTGGTCGAATAGCCAAGTGATGTTAACATTGATCATCGGTGCGGCCGGCTGATGGTGAATGTTCGAGTGGATTTGGCATGATGAGCATTTTTTAGCGAAGTCGACGGAATCTTTTAGCAACGTAGGCCAGAAATACCCGTAACAGATGACTTTGTGTGCTAGGGATCGGCCACCCGTGTGGTTGCTGCAGATGCCGGTATGTATCTCCTGCAATACATTGTTTGCCTCATTGGGCTCTAAACATCTCAGCGGAGGTCTTGCAATCGACTTCCGATATAGCTGGCCGTGCTCGTCTAGCGCATATTTGGCTGTTAACCTTCTGAGTCTGCGGGCCTCATTGTCATCGTCAGGTAAGGTACCTCGACTTAGGTAAAGTTTGATTGGATCCTACCAAGAGGGGGCTGCTTCTTCCAGGCATCCGACAAGGCCCTGATCGGAGACGGTGACACATGGCTTGTTGGACACCAAGAATGTTATTGTTCTTTCTCTGGTACCCTTTGTCGAGCTGGCTAACTTCGAGAGCGCATTTGCTAATTCATTTCTGATCGGGGGACTTAGCTTAGCAAAAAGTTTATGAACATTTGCCTTAATTGGTGCACTTCTGCCAAATATTACGCCATTTTATGTTCCTTCTCCTCAAAGTTGCCTTCAACTTGTTCTGCAACTAGCTGAGAGTCAGTGAATGCCGCAAGTTGCTCGACGCCGCGGGTTGTGGCCATGCGCATTCCTGCAATGAGAGCCTCATATTCCGTTTCATTATTGGTGACCGGGAAGTCGAGTTTCACCGCAAAATCATACTCCTCGGCCAGTGGGGATCGGAGGGATATCCCTATCCCCCCTCCGAATGAAGTTGCGGACCCGTCGACGTGCAATGTCCACATGGATGTGCTCTCAACATTTTGCGACGGCTGGTCGAGCCGTTTGACGATGAAGTCGGCAAGTACCTATGCTTTAATGGTGGTCCACGATTAGAATGTGATGTTGAATTCTCGAGCTCAATGGCCCATTTGGTGAGGCAACCTGAAGTGTCTAGTTTCGACAACACTTGTTTTAGCAGTTGATTCGTCAATACCGAAATTGTGTGGGATTAAAAGTAAGGCCGTAGCTTCCTAGCTGACGTCACAAGGGCTAGAGCAAACTTCTCGATCTCCAAATAATTGTGTTCGGGCCCCTAGAGGGCTTTGCTGCAGTAATATACCGGACCGGGGTTTCTCCTCTTATCGACGTCAACACTGAACTGATAGAGGTCGAAGACACTGCCAAGTATAGCTGTAGCACTTCTCCTAGCTCGGGTTTGGCGAGCATAGGTGGCGAAGCTAGGTATTGTTTGAGCTCTAGCAAAGTTTGATCGCATTGTTGATCCCACTTGAACCCAGACTTTTTCGCATATCTCAGGATTTTGAAGAAGGGTAGGCTCTTGTCCGCTAGTCGAGCTATGAATCTGCCTAAGGCTATAACTCTGCCGACTAGGCGCTGGACTTCGCGAATTGTACGAGGTGGGGTGATGTCTATAATTGCTTGGATCTTCTGCAGGTTGGCTTCGATCCCTCTTTAACTGACCATATAACCAAGGAATTTGCCGCCTCAAACACCGAATGTGCATTTGCTAGGATTGAGCTTCATACCGAAAGCTCTCAATATGGAAAAGGTGTGGCTGAGGTTGGCTAGATGGTATTCTCCCTTTTCGGTTTTTACAATCATATCGTCCGCATAAACTTCCATCGACTTGTTGATTTCATTCTTAAACATGAAGTTGACCAATCTCTGGTACGTTGCTCCTACATTTTTAAGTCCGAAGGGCATAACTAGGAAGTAATATACTCCGTTGGGAATGACAAAAAAGGTTTTGTCCCTGTCTTCGGGTGCCATGAATATTTGATAATAGCATTGGAATGCATCCATCATACTAAGCAACTCACAACCAGCAGTAGAATCAACTAGTAAATCTATATGAGGCAAGGGGTAAGGATTCTTAGGGCAAGCTTTATTCAAATCAGTAAAGTCATTACACATTCTCCATTTTCCCTCATTCTTGGGAACAGGTACAACGTTACAAAGCTAAGAGGGGTACTGGATCTTTACAATATATCTATGTTTCCAAAAGCTTGCCAACCTCCTTCTCAATGATCTGGGTTATGTCAGAATTGAAAGTTCTTTTCTTCTGCCGCACTGGTTTGTGGGCTGGGTCTACATTGAGTCGATGGACAATGATGTTGGGGTCGATGCCTTGAAGATCCGCAGCTTTCCATGCCTTGAAGATCCGCAGGTTTCCATGCAGAAATCGACCATGAGGTATTATAATCGATCCCCCAGATCGCTCCCAATCCTTATGGTTTTGTTAGGGTTCCCTGCCTCGAGCTCGATTATTTTGAATTCGCCAACAGACTCGACCCCAGTGTCTTTGAGCTTTCTTTTCTTCGACGAAGGTCCCTAATCGGGTTTCGCTACTGGGGCATCCCCCGAGGGCTTCAATTCCGGCCTCTTCTTTTGTTCGCCGAAGTCGATAGAGATGGTGTAACAGTACCATGCATCCTTGATATTGCACAAGAGCTCACCCGCTCCAGCTGGGGTCGGGAACTTTATCTTCATGTGGTAAGTGGATACGATGGCTCTGAAGTCATTGAGGGCTGGTCGGCCCAGGATAGCATTGTATGCGAAGGGGGCGTCGACCACCAGGTAACTGATCATCAGTGTTCAGCTACGGTGACCTTGTCCAAACGTTGTGGAAAGATTGATGGATCCTTTTGGGATGATCTCAGACCCACCAAATCCGACCAAGGGTGTTCGGACCAGATCAAACTTCAACTTCCCCAATTTCATTCTGTTCAGGGTCAACAAGAATATGATGTTCACGGAACTTCCATTATCGACCAGCACCTTTCTGACCTCGAAGTTGGCTATTTCTAGGGCGACCACCATTGGGTAATCTATCTTATGATCGATTCCTCTGTTCTCCATGTGTTCCAAGTCTACATCGGTGAAAGAAATTGGTTCAGTACTAGTTATCAGCTGAAAAACTGTCTCGACCTTAGACGGTCTGGTTGAGTCGAGTTGCCTCTACGTTTGTTTCCTTGCATTTTGGGAATCCCTTTTCGTGGGTCCCCCTGCGATCATGTCAATGATCCTCTGATGGGCGGGTTGGGATCCTGGGCAGGTTGTTTTCCCTTATCTTCTCTCCTTAGGCTGACCGACCTTTCTCTTCGGGGAGTCCGGTTGGCCATGCCTTCCTCTCTTTGAGCTTGCTCTTCAATGAACTTTTTCAAGTGACCTTGTCTGATCAGTCTCTCGATTTCGTCCTTCAAGTTAAAGCATTCCTCGGTGTCATGCCCTTTCTGCTTATGGAAGTGACAGTACTTCTTCATGGCCTCGGTTTTTGAGATTTTTTGGGGCTTCTTAAGCAGGTTGTCGTGTTGAATGGCGAACAACACTTCTCTTCTCAGTATGTTCAGTGGAGTGTATTCATGGAAGCATTTTACCGGGGAACGGCGCCCTTCCTTGATTTGTCTATCATTTTTCTCTTTACCTTTCTTTTTATCGACCTCCATGCTATCATATTTCATCATATTCATCTCCTCATGGGTCATGTACCTCTCTACGAGGTCGAGGAGCTCCTCTATTGTTCTGGGTTGTTCGCACACCAAAGCATTGGCGCATTCTTTGTGCCTCAAACCCAAGAAAAGCACGTCGATTAGGAACTCAATCCTCGGGCTATTAATTTTCAAGACCTCGGTGTTGAATCTAGTGAAAAAATCCCAAAAGGATTCTCTTTCCGCTTGCTTCACAGTATGTAGGTGGGTGTGGGGGAGTTTCACTCTCCTCCTGCTCGCGAACTGGTGCAAAAACTTATCACACACTTGGTCGTAAGAAAAGATGGACGCTGGTTCCAGCTTCACAAACCAATCCAGGCCCACTCCCTAAAACGTGGTCACCAGCATCTTTGCATGGATGTATTCGTTGTGTCCATGCAGCTGCATCATGTGTTCAAACTACAGCAGGTGCTCATTCGGGTTGATGGAGCCATCGTACCTCGGGAGTCCAGTTGGGATCTTAACATCGATGGCGATGCGATCATCGATGATCTCTTGGATGAATGACAAATCCTGCTCCCTTCTGAACCTTTGTGGCCCGTCTAGCTGAGTAGCTCTGTCCGCATTCCTCTTTGAGATCTCCTCCAGGCGCCTGTTCAGCTATTGCACTTGGTGGGATACCTCTTTCCATTCTTGCTGATCTGCCTGAGATGCATTTCTGCTTGGCCTGAATCTGAAACGTTCGACCCTATCGCGCTGCGGGGCTCGAAGGGGCCGAACATCATGGTCAATGGAGTCTGCTACCTCTTCTCTTGGCGGAAGGCGCGCAACTTCCCATAGGAAAGCGACCCGGGCTCAGTTCTTTCTTGGATTGGTGCCTTAGCGATTTCGATCGCTGGGAGCTCTCTTCTGGCCGCGCCTTTTTCGGAGCCGTAGGCTGAGGTATGGCACTAACTGCTGGCTCTGGCTACATGGCCTGTCTGTTTAACGCGGCCGAGAGTTAGACCAAAATCTGTGTGAAAATCTACTAACTGATGAGCTGCATTAACTGGGGCATTGTGAGTGTGATCACGGGCTCAGGCTGAGGGCTAGATCCTTGGGTGTTTGGCTTTGGTTCTGTCGAAGGGGAGGGGAGCTGGTTCTTTGATTTTCTTCTCTCCCAGATGCAGCACACCTAGTGTTTACCATTTTCGATAGAGGATTCAGGATTTTCCCACAGAAGAAGCTAAATGATGAGGGTTCATTCGGTGGATAGGGAACCGATTCTAAATATGGATAGGACTTCGACCGGAAGGATCTTCGAATTTGTTTAAATGGGGGAAAATCCTACAATCATAGTAAATGTTAGGCTAGCTGAGAAGCCCTTGGCTTAGGCCTTCCAACGCTCAAGTCAGTAGAAATAGACCTCCAAATCGAGCAGCGGAGTAAGGGCTTTTTAGTGTATATGAGTGCATACCTTTAGAAGGTTGGGTTGAGGGTATTTATATCTCCCCCTCCCCCTTGAGGAAATGTTTGGGAGGCCGTTAGCCTTGTGCCAGGCGTAATTAGTCATTTCCCCTGTTTGAATATTTCCACCTAACTGCCCTTCCAGGTTTTAAGGATAAGATAGTACATTGTAGCGGCCCCTGCAGTGTCAGGCAGTGAGGGAGATGGCATGTGCCATTAATGCAGAGACGTGGTGTCCGTCAGTGTATTTAATGCGGTGGCAGAGTACTGTACTATTCTCGACCGCCGACTCGACCTTGCTATGGTCGGCTGAGGTCGAGGTGTTCCATGGTCCTTGGGCGCCCGGCTGGGCCTGGCGCTACGTCTTTGGGCTGACCTGGTCGAGTGGGATCGATGAAGTTTATGGGCCCTGGGCACCTGATTGGGCCAACTTGGTTTGGGCCTAGGTACTTGGGCCATCCCATATCAAAATGGATACATTTTATGCCCATTAGGATATAATATCTTAATTTTATATTTAGTTGTAAGATTAATATATAAATAAATTAAAATATAATATATAAATTTACTATTATATCCTTTATACTTTTTAATAAGTTTTTCACAATTTCCTCATTCTTTCCTATTCTTAGGAACAAGGTTTAATGGGAAATAAGATTAAAAAAAAAAAAAAAAGGCCCTAGTTGATCTTTCTAATTCTAAGCACACCAAATCAAATATTCCCCCCTTGATCCATTTTTCAAAAAAAACAATAAATAATGTTGGCTTAGAATTTATCAATGGTTTTTATCAATTAAAACAAATATTAAAAGAGATTTAATAGATATATATCACACCTAATCAAATTAAGCAAACAAGGCCTTAAGATATTAATTCATTATTGGGATACTACTTTTTCAGTACTATAAAGTTGATAAGAATGATAATGAGGTTTTGAAAGCTTTTTCTGCATATATTCCGAAGAAGTCTTACTTTTTTGACTTATTGTGGCATATGTTGTAAAATATTAAAAAAAAATTAACCATTTCCATAGAATTAAAAAGCAAAGGTAATATTTGATATGAATTATGTGTTTTGGGAGAATGAATTTTGAGAGTGGGGTTGGGGAATGTGAAATTTGTATTGAGAAATGTGATGTATGTTTGTTTATGTTTTGGGAATAATAAGACAATTATGTTAGGAAAATTTTGTATATTTGTTTATATTTTGGGAGGAGACACATTCTACTGCAACAGTCAAATCAATGTCTTTTTGTTAGGTTTTTGGAGTGAAAATGAAATTGAGTAATTTTTTTATTATTAGAATAATAATAAAATATATATGATGTATATAATATATATATATTGTGGAAAATGGGGAAGTTTCGGGAATAAATAGAAGAGGGTATTTTGAAAATTTTTAATTTCACATTTTAAAGGAAAAACTTTTGTATATTCAGTTACATTTTGGGAAAACAAAATTGTTTCCCCAAAATGTAACCAAACATAGCCAAAAAATATTTCATGAGTAGGGAAATTTATATGTATAAGTGATATGGGATGGTCCAACAAGCCCAACCTAGAGATACTCAACCAAAGCAGAAAGGTGGGATTGCAATAGGCCCAACTCAAAGATACTCGATCAGAGCGGAAAGGTGATGTCGGGTGACCCAATTACCGGTAGACTCGACAATAACTTGACCATAGTCAAAGCTAATTAGAACAGAGCATCGACACCCGCTATGTTGACCAGAAGCTGATTGACTTAGGCCCCTAGTCAAGTTCCCTCATTTTGCCCGGCATGGTTAACCCAGGCTAGATCGACCCCGAGAAGATATCATACATGAATGTCAATATCGACCATAAAGGTCGAGAACAGGCAGCAACCTCTCCACCACATTAAATGCTCCACCAAGCGATGTGCCTTCGCATTAATGGCGCATGCCACTACAATACCATCTTTTATTAGTGGACTTAGGATATATAGTATGCGCCACCAGTGTACCTCCATGCCTTAAGTCGCACCACTTGGAATAGTACATAGAAAAGAGAAGACTTCATAACCCTCAGTCCAATACAAGAGTTACTCCAACTTTGTGAGAGCATCATAATCATATCAACCCTAGTGAAAAGACTATAAATATCCCATCACAACCCCTCAACAAGCTATGCCATTTCTCATCTTGTTCCCTCACTCTACTGCTCATTTTTTCAGTCGATCTATACTGATTTGTGCATCGAAGTGCCTTAACTGAGGGTACCTTGACTAGCCTGACATTTATTGTTGATTGCAGGACTCGACCCTAAACACATTAGAAGCTCTTTCTTAGACCACCCCTGGTCGATACTATCGAATTTCAACCTCTTATACTAAACTACAATTTTCACCCTCATCAATAAGGCCAGTACCATTCGATCACTTAAATTGATTTCTTAAAAAGAGAGTAGCACTATAAAAACATGTTTAATTACAAGAACCCAAACAAAAATTCTATGACAAATAGTTAAGAGGTAAACTATAAATGAGTTAACAAATCCTTTTAAGTAGAGATATAAAAAATCAAATTAAAAAGTTATTGTTGTATTTTGACCCAACATATAATTTTAAATGAGAATTGGTATATATATATATATATATTCATTTTTTGCATTTGTATCCAATTATTTTTAAAAATAATAGTTGAAAGTTACTAATTTTACATCATTATTTCAAATAAGATGTAGCTTTGAGAAAAAAGAAATTCTATAAGAGACAAAAACCAAAGGTACTAAGTCAACATACGCCAATCACTACTAAAAAACATACTTTTAGTGACCGAAAAATCGGTCACTAATTCAACAAAAATCGGTCACTGATGTAATTAGTGACCAATTTAGTGACCGAAATGCACGGTCACTAAAACCCTCGTCACTAATTCAAATTAGTGACCGAAACCATCATCGGTCACTTATTAGTGACCGCCCATCGATCACTAATTTTAAAGTATCGGTCACTAATTTTTTCAAGGCCATACATTAGTTGGTCACAATTAGGTCACTAATTAGTGACGAATTAGTGACTGATTACTAATCGGTCACTAATTAGTGACCGAAATTCGGTCATAAAACATCAAGATTCAGTCACTAATTAGTGACTAATTGCTAATCGGTCACTAATTAGTGACCCAAGTTCGGTAAAAAACAATCAGTCACTAATTTATGACCGAAGTTCCATCACAAAATATCCAGATTCGGTCACTAATTAGTGACCGAAATTCGGTCACAAAATAATCGATCACTAATTAGTGACCGAATTAGTGACATTTTTGGCCACAATATGTGTTACAAATCAATGACCGAATTTCGGTCACTAATTAGTGACCGACCGCGTTTCGGTCACAAATCGGTCACAAAAATTTATTTGCACCAAAAATAATTTATTTAAAAAATTTAAATACCATTTCAAAATAATGTATAATGAATATTTCACAATCATAACCCATCATCAATTTATAACTCTAAAAATATAATCCATAACACCAATGCATAAGCATAAAAATAACAATTCATACAACCATAATCCAAAATCATATGTTTAAACCAACACATCCAAATATAAGTTTAAATATCAACAATAGTACATAGCACAAAAATAGGCAAATAACCATTAAACTAACTCTCATTGTCACCTCCGTTATTGTCATTCGAACCACCACCATGCACTGCATTCAACTTTTTCATGCATGTCGTTAATGTCGCCATTAAAGCTTGCTCCCTCGCCTTTGCATCTTCAATTAATTTCATGAAAATTGCTTCCCTATTTGCAGCCGCTTCCCTCTTCTTAGCAACTGCCTCCCTCTCCCTAGCCAAATGCTCATCAACAATTTTTGTAATTGTTTCTTGCAAATAGTCATGTGTAACATGGTTGTTGATTGATCTTGAGGAGGTCTCAGTAGCAACAATGTCACGGCAATGAAATGTATTCCCATAACCATACACCCTAGCCTTCATAGCACCGCCACTAATCTCAACCCATTTTTGTGCATCAAAGGAACTTTCTGGAGTTGAGTTACTGTCAAGATTACTTGCATGTGTTCTATACTCCTCCTACACAAATTATCATCATTAGTTGCAACCAAGCATGCTCTAATTATAAGTTATAAAAATAACTAATTCCCTTCTTCTATATCCTATAACTACACCAATATAGTATCTTCACCATTAAAATAAAAGTTCCTATAAATCCAAACAATTGCCACATGATTACCAAAAAACACTCAACTCAATCCAAGAAAAAAATCAAAATAAAGAAACTAAAAATATTATCACCCTAACACTCCAACACACTTACAACCATATTCAACTTTTCAATATTAAGTATGTGCAACACACTTTCTATAATTTGGTAATAGTATTTCCAACCCAAAAATGTTCAACATAAAAGAAACATTTACTTGGACCCTCTTGGATTTGTTATCGACATATTCACCTTTCCCTTGTGCTTTTTGGGGAGTTCGGTCATAATATTTCCAAAAGCGGAATACACACACAAAAAAGCACCACAATATTAATAGCATGACTAGGGATAATAAAAAAAAGCCAAATGAAAGTCCTCCAGTTATTAAAAAATTAAATACGACAACTAAAGATAATAAGCTATGAGAAAGAAGAAACATTAGTCACCTTGATTAGTAAAAAACCAAATGTACTATTGCGTGGGGTGCCAAGGGTGCCACAAAAGCCACTTGTGCTGGCTACAAACAAAAGGCATTTGCATCAAATCAATAACTATACCACCAAGAACTTCATTAGTATAAAGATCAACCAAAGAAAACAGTTGTAAAAAAGAACAAATCTTATGAAAGAAATGGAAAAGATTATGAATTAGAAAGATTATTTATGTTGAGGAAAGTGTTATCCCCATAAAAAAGCTAAAAAATCTATATATAATTGTAAGTGTCAAGAAACTGGAACCAGTTTTGTTTCTGGAACCAGGTTCCAGTCCAGAAACTGGAACCAGTTTCTGATTTTGAATGAATATTCCAGTCCAGAAACTGGAACCAATTTCTGATTCTGGAACCAGTTTCTGGAACCATTTTCTGGACTGGTTCTAGAAACTGGAACCAGTCCAGAAACTGGAACTAGTCCGGAAACTGGAATGTGTTGCTGACAGAAATTTGAAGATTGCACACCACACTCTTGACCTCAAACAACCCACTTCTGTCCTGAGGTGCCCACCAATTATATTTTAAGTTTCTATATGTCCTCCTTAATCAACGTTAATTAATTCTTTCTTTCACTATAGTGTAAGAATGAAATAGGCTTTAAAAATATCATTAATAGAGTTAAGGAATTAAGTCATATTTCACTGTTTCATAAATTTTTATACAATACATTTTCAACTACTAAAATAACAATCTATGAGTAATTTCAATGAAGTAATTATCTTCTGATATGAACTCCTTGCCGGTGTTTGAAGAAAAAACAAATTACAAACTAAATCCTAAGGGTTTCCCAATGACGGTCACAAAATCATTACAATCAAATGAAAGCTAACAAATAATAACATAAAAATATTAACTATAATGTACACTAATCCTCGTAATATTCCAAATGGATACACTCCAAAATCCAAATATACAAGTGATAGGCTACATCAAAGCCTTTTCACTTATCAATTATGTCCTTGACATATCATTAGATTCTCCTAGCAACTAATTAACCTACAATAAAATACATATTTTTACTAATAGACATGCTACAATAGACATACAATTCTCCCAAAAAATCGAGTAAAGATAACAATCATTAATATATACAACAATTCCAAATAAACAAAATCAAAAAAGCATATCTCTTGCCGGGGAAAAAACTTAAACATATACATAATTCCACACTTTGTTTTTCAAAAATTGAACAATAAGAAAAAAATCAACGTATAAAAATATTGATCAATACATAATTAAAAAACACAATTCATACAATTTAACCTAGAGTGTTGACTAATAAGTTATTCAAAAACACATTTTATATAATTATAAATTCACAATAAAATAATTACCTTTTTCAATGCCAAAAACATACAAAATTTCAGCCTCTACACCTGCACAATTAAATAAAAATATTATATAATCATGAAAAAATTCAAAAAAAAAATAAAAATTCAGAAAAAAATAAAAAATAAAAAATGTTGGTGGCTTTTGCTGCCTCCGACGAGTAGCTGCAGCGACGGGAGGTGTGCCAAGCGTTAAAAAAAAAAAAAAAACTCTTACCGATGAGGGCTTGCTACGGCAGTGGGAGAGAGGCAGCGGGATTTGGGGAAATGTTTTGCTGGGGCTGGCTGCGGGTGTTGGGGGGGGGGGGGTTCTAATGTTTAGTGCAATTTAATTATTTCCTTTTTCTTTTCCTTTAATATTTTTTTTTATATATTTGTTTTATATTTAAATTTTAAACTTTTACTTAATCATAATAATTTATACTTTAAATGGTAAAATTTTTAAAAACTTTAAATTCAATATTTCATTATTCAATAGTTTAATGTATGATTTTGAAATTCATATTTATGTACTTAATATTTTTATATCTTATATTTTAATGACCGAATTAGTGACCCCAATTATCAGTCACTAAAATTAGTGACCGATGAAAATTTAAAGTGACCAACTTAGTGACCGAATTCAATTTCGGTCACTAATTAGTGACCGAATTAGTGACTAACGCAAGGGGGTCACTGATGTGGTCATTAATCGGTTACTAAGTGGTCACAATTTTATTAAAAAAAATATTTTTAGATCGGTCATCAATCGATCACTGATCAGTCGCTAATTAGTGACCGAAAATTCGGTCACTAAAAGCCCCTTTTATCAAAATTTAGTGTAAATGAAGCAAGTAAATTGTGTTTATTTATTTATTTATTTCATCAAATTATTTAACAAAATCTTAATTTTAGGTAATTCAATCATACATATGTTTTTTGTCTAAGTATCGATATTATCCATTTTGAATAAGAATTGAATAAATAGATCTTTGTAGCTAATTTTGCCCTAGAAGATTTCAACATAGAATCAATGACTTACTTTTGGAAAAGGATTTTTATTTCATCCAATGAGATCTTATTTTGAAGTGTCATAAAAAAATATAAAAGTATTTCGATTCTTTTCTAAATTTATTCATTATACTTCCTTTTTTGGACATCACAAGATAATTTAATTTTTTGAAAAAATATTATTTTTTAATAATATCATATAATTAACTTTAATTATTTCTGTATTATATGAATAAGAAGGGGACGTTAAACTCCTATAATGACAGATTTTATGTCAAAACATCAAAATTTAATTTGTTTAATAATTTTCTTATAAGTAGTCTCTAAATCTCTCTCCCACTAACGCACGCAAATCTATTGCTTGTAATTTTTTTTTTTTTTTCAATTTGTACTCTCAAAATAACCCGATTATTTTATGCATGTATGGATGACATGTTCGCTACAATTAATATCTAAGTAAGTAAAGATTCGTATTCTCAAAATAATCGATAATTATTTTATACCAAATCTAACATCTAAAAAAGTGAAGAGATTTAATTAAAAAAGGGGATTAATTAATGATAAAAAGAAGAATTTTTCTACATGAGGACTAAAGTGATCCTCTCCTCCTCTATCATTGGATGATGCATAAAGACCAGTGTAAGACTCACACATCAGCAAACAGTTAATTAATTAACTTCTTCTGCATGATATGGAATCTTTACCTTTCTTTCCACTCTTACTTAAAACACTGTATAACCAAAAGAAAAGGGGAAGATCAAGACTACAGCAAGAATTTTTTCTATGGCAGGAACAAATACAATACTGACTTGGAAAATAATGAGTCGTCAGTCTTGTCCCTTTGCCACCCCTCTTCCTTAATCATAGAGAAAAAATAGTTGAATATATTCTTGTAGTGGGTCTGTTTTTTAAGTGTATAAGAAGCATCATCGTGTGATCCTTGAAGAATTCTTGAATGTTCCAGTTTGATAGTGAAGTAGTCTCTACTTCCCACTTGAAGTCTGTTGTTTTCTTGGTAATAATACTAAGTTTTCTGCCTCTCGACACCATAGATCCAGTGGAAAAACACATTCTTGTTGAGATTGTGACTCTTAATAGATTCTTGGAACTTATCTTGATATGTTCTTTCACAAAAAAGCAGCAACTTTGTTTTTGTGTTCCTTGTGCTGTGATATTTTTGTGTGTTTTTACCCTGAAAGAGATGTTGTTGACTGGAGCTTACTGATTCAGTAGATTTGGTTTCTGTGGATTTACATATTTCAGCAATTTAGCTTATGTTTTCTGTACTGCAGAAATAGTTGACTAGAAAAGTGCCTCTGATTTAATAAATGGAAGTTCTTCATTTATGAGAATTTATAATTTTCAGTTCTAGTGAATTTGATGACCACGTTAGAACCCATGTAGCAGATAAACCAGTTGTGTTTTTCCTTTAGGCCCCTTTTTGTTTCTTTTTTCCTTCTTCATTTTGTGTGTGTGTGTTAGCCCTTTATGATATGACATTTTGGCTTTTTTGTAGTCTACCATGATTATTACAATCTTCAGTTCAGGTATTGCATTTTGATATTCAGTTGATTACAAACTTAATAATGGAGCATATGATAGATTCTTGTGGTTTAGAAGACTGATAAGTGATGTCTAACGTTTCAGAAAATTTAATAATTTTGTGCCTTGACATTTAATTAGTAGTTCCCTTGAAATGTTAAAATTTTGATGTCTAAACTTGTATGCTGAGAATCATTGATCTTTTTACACTTTCCTGATTCCTTTCTATGATAAAAAGAATTATGTGCCCTGTAGTCGATTACAGATAGAAAAATGACAAATGAACTTTCAAAGTATATTCTTCATCTCCATGTTTGTAATAATGCAGGGAAATAAGAATGAATTTCTTCTGAAATGATGTTATACTACTTGTTACTCAAAAAAAATGACAAATTTATATATGAACATGCTAGTAGCGAGACATTCTGTCTCATGCTTACTGAAAACCGATTATATCATCAGTCTTTTATCTTGTCTTGTGGAAGTTGGAAGAAGTTTCCTAAAATTTCATCGCATAAGTTATCTAGCTATATAGCTATATAAAACAATACAGTTTTGATTTTTCATTTAAGGGTTGTTGGTGGTGGTGGAAGTTAGAAAGGAGTTATAAAAGGACAAAGCTGAAACAATGATCTGCATAAATTCTACCTGAAATGATTGGCACTATTAGTTACTTTTTATTTCTTTGTTTCCTCACAGATTTGTTCTTTCCTTTTCCCTTTTGGTTTGGTAGATAGAGCTTTTTGCCTATCACAATTCTATCTTTTTTCTGCGGATGATTATTTGATTCTAGTAAATTAGTAACTCAAATATTGTTCTCTTAGTTGAAACACCACAGTCATATTTTCAGTAGATAGAAAATGCATATTATGGAACCAACGGAAATGTTTCTGTTTTAATACCAATCCATATTCATGACCAATCTACAGGTGGCATTTGGCTAGATGGGAAAGACAATTCAGGTTTCTGGTTTCCCTTATCTTGTTGCTGCTGAAGTGTTAAAAGAGTTATTGGAGCACCATACAAGCCAAGGAACGATAGTTGCTTTAGAAGTAAAATTATCAAAACGAGGTCCAAGGCAGATATGCTGAGGAAATTATTAGTTTGGGGGCAAATAAATGCCTATATTTTGATTTTGGTACTGCTTACTCGAGAGCTTGGGAATCCGATGCTGATATTGTGCAAAATCCCAGAACATATGTGCATGAAATGGAGCAAGTGACTTTGCATTTCGGATGTCAGACATCAAGGGAGAAATTTTCAGTGCTATGGAAAGGGACAGGTGTTTCTGTTAAATTTGGAACTGGGCTAAGAAAAATGCACTTCCTCTTGTGCCATAATTCAGTTGAATACAGGTTTCAGCTATCTTATGAAAATATATGGCAGATTGTGCTGTACAATCAAAGTGGTCAAAATGCAAAGCTTCTCCTCATACAGGTTCACTTAAATTTTTTAAACATGCTTTGTTATCTTACTGAGTTTTTTCTGTTATACTTGACAGCCAAAATCACTCTTATCTACTGTTTCTATTTTTATGCATATGTGATCTGTGCATGCCCATCGATGACAAAACCTATTTGTATCCTACCTTAGGGGGTAACTGAATTTTTTTTTTTTTTGGGGATAGTTTAGTGGGTATAACTTCAATAATATCAAACTCACTTCATGCAATAGGTACTTTACCCGTCAAGTGTGAATGGTGTCTCTGAATACCCTTTAAGATTAGAAGGGAGAAAGATAAAGAGGGGTTGGTCTCAACAATTTGAGTCCAGCACCCTTAAGCTCATTTACATCTTTAAAAATGTATATGTATTATGTTATTCTCTTTTGTTGTTTATACACATTCAAAGGTGAAGTGATTTCCATAATGAGTTAAAAGGGTAAGATTTCATGTTGAATAGCCATATCACACGGGAAAAGCTTTCAGGAAACTTTCTTGATCATTGAAAAGTTCCCTTGTGCACGCTTACATGCCGTAAGAAATTATTTATCAGCAAGATAGCCTGTTGGATTGAAGTTTTCATATTAGGTTCTTCTTTTTGTCTTTTTTAAGTGTATGCTGAAGCTTTAATGGTCGAGTAAATAAGAACTCTCTGCAAATGCAATCCCTTATGCAAGAGTTCTTGGATCTGCAGGTAGAAGTTCCACTACATTCCATTGCTGTAACATAGTGGCTGCTATATGGTGCTTTTGCTGATGACATATGCCCCTTTAAAAAATTACATGGTCACACAAGTTTGCGTAGTGTGAAAATGTGCAACTAAAGCTTTACATCATTGATTTCAACAGTATTGGGCAGTTCAAAATGAACTTGCTGTCCTTGGAAAATTCTAAGCAAATAATATATGCATGGAAGGCCTTAGGCATCACCAGGAGTGGAGTCTACACCTTAATTTGACTCAACATGGGAAAACTTACCCGGTCCAGACATAGTAAAGATTGACAGAATGAGAGTTCTTTGGTGATTCTATGGGTGGAAAATAGGGGATGATATATTTGTGTGAGGTGAAATCAATTTTCAACCCAAAAACACATATGTAATTAATTTAATTGATTAAATATAGGAAAATATAGAGAAAAGTATGAAACCAGACTGAAACAATGTGGAAACAAGGGGATAATGTTTACGTAACTGACTGGATGAAAACTAGTAAAAAAATACGCCGTAGGATTGCCCTCATGAGCAGTACATTGCCATGTACTCCCGACGCCCTAAGGGTTTCTACATAGAAAGTGCAGCACGTAACCCGATTTCCAGTTCATCCCGCATTGCCAGTTCTGCTCACTAAAAATGGCCCACTTGGAGCTCTCGATTCCTTGGCTTGGCTCAATATAATAGCCACGTCGTCCTACCTATTTAAAGTTTGAGAATAGGTCGAGGGCGTTGCACCCCCGATGCCTCTAATCATTGGCTTTACCCGATAGAATTTACGATCGAGTTCCAGTTATCCTGAGGGAAACTTCAGCGCACGCCTGGCCGGGTGGTGGCGGGATGTGCGCGCACGCCTGCTAGGTGGCACTGGATTGGACAATCTTTTGGTTCGTGTCTTCAACTTCCTTATGGCAAGAGACTTCCAAATTTCAGAGAGAGACTTCCAAATTTCAGAGACAATTTTGTTTATTATAAGGAAAGTGAAAACTCATTACAGTTGCAGACAGGGGTCCCCTTTTTTCACAATTTGTCTCTAGTCCCAATTGTACATCCTCCTAGAGGATTTGAATTACCTTGCAGAATACTATTCAAGGTGTGCAGCTTGGTACAGACCGGATGTCTTCCTGGCTCCAAGCTAGAAGCAAACTTCTTTTGATTGGTCAATCCAGGGAGAATCGATATTAGATATACAAAGCATGCTCTAGAGAAACTGCACTACTTAAAGGAATGCTGCTATGATCCTGTGCCATGGCTTATTGAGCAGTATGAAAAATACCGCACGTTGAAAGAGCAGCCAAAGCCACCTGCTATTTCTTTAGATGATGGCCTGGTATATGTGCACAGGATTCAAGTAACTCCATTCACAGTGTATTTCTCTGGTCCAGAAGTAAATGTGTCAAACAGAGTATTACGCCAGTTTTGGGATCACATTGATAATTTTCTTCACGTTTCATTTGTGGATGAGGAGTGGGAGACAATGTATTCAACTGATCTATCACCAAGGGCAGCTGCCGGGGATGAGAACACAAGAACAAAGGTTCATGAGAGGAAACTTACGACACTTAGGGAAGGCATCACAATTGGGAATAAGAAATTTGATTTTCTTGCATTTTCCTCAAGTAAAAGTACGCCAAAATTCTCTGTGGACGTTTGCTCCAACCAACAACCTCAATGATGCTGCAAACTTTTCGCGCATCTAAGTTACTGATTGAGGGTGAAAGCAAGAATTTTTGTCCCACAAGCTCAAAAAATGATGGGATGTCTTGATGAAACTGAAACTCTGGAATATGGAGAGGTGTTTGTGCAATTTTCTGGTGCTGGAAGGAGAAAGTCCCATACATAAACTGAGTATAATTACATTGTCAAAGGAAAGGTAGTTGTGGCTAAAAATCCATGCTTGCATCCTGGCGATGTACGTGTTTTAAAAGCTATTGATGTGCCAGCATTGCATCACGTGGTGGACTGTTTTGTCATCTTTGGCTTCTAAATAACTGCAGACAAATCTAAAGTAACTTATGCAGTTGTTTTCTTGCATAATATAAAGATTTTTGACTTGTTCCTGGAATAGGAAGCTATGATTGGAGAAACCCTTTACAGAAAGATTAGAAGTGTTATTATATACGTCGTTTTTTGTATTTTCTTGGAGATTAATCTTTTATAATAACATAACCCATCCAAATGAATGTTCTGGAAGCGATTTGGATGGAGACATTTGCTTTGTGTGTTGGGACCATGACTTGATTCCACCAAAGCAAGCTCCAAGTACGCAGCTGGATCATGAAGTGACAATTGAGGTATTGGTACTCTGATGCATTTAACTATGAAATGGTATTTAGCTCATGTTGTTCTTTAATTTTCAATTATGCATATAGATGATGAAATTACTATTACACAGTATGTCCTTTGTCCATCAATGTATCGTTTTGTTTTACACGTCGTAACTCTTCTTCATCCGAGCTTGGACAGAATAGACGAGCAAGACAAATATTAATAGTATAATAAAAATGTCTTCCTCGTAATTAATATGTTTGCTTGTGACAATTGTTGAATATTGAGAGATTTGTTGAGTACATCAAAGATAGAATGCTTGTATATTTGAGAATTCTTAATTGGCTCCTTAAAGACATTTGATTGCTGTCTTGTATGTGTTCTGGCAGTAAATTTACTGCAAACTAATGTTTCCAATGTTTGCCAACATAATTTTTTGTTTTTCACTACATTTTACATTCTTCTCTTTGCTAACAGGAAGTTGAGGAATACTTCACCAACTATATTGTGAATGATAGTTTAGCTATCATTGCAAATGCTCACACTGTCTTTGCTGACAAGGAACCATCATGGCATTAAGTAAGCCCTGTTTGGAGCTAGCTAGGTTGTTTTCCATTGCAGTCAACTTCCCAAAAACCGGTGTCCCTGCAGAAATCCCACCTCATCTACGAGTGAAAGAATACCCAGACTTCATGGAAAAGTCAGACAAGGCAACCTATCAATCTTATCGTATGTATGATTGGAAAGCTTTTCAGGGAGGTGAAAGATGTTGCCCCCCACACCACCTCTTTCAGATCCTTCACAGAAGAAGTTGCCAGGAGATGGTAGTTGATGGATTCGAAGATTACATCGATGAAGAATTCAATTACAAAACTGAGTCTGATTACATGTTGGGTAATTTGATGGAGTATTATGGCATAAAAACTGAGGCTGAACTGAAGCACTAAGTGGTGGTATTATGAAGATGTGGAAGACTTTTGCTCGAAGAAAGGATGCAGAAGCAATTGGTGCAGCCGTGAGGTCTTTAAGGAATAAAGCTATATCCTGGTTCAAGAGTGGAAGTGAATTAGCTTGGTATCGTGTGACTAATCGTCCTGATTTTTTGGGGTTCTTACAAGGAGAGGCTGAAGAGGGATCCCTACCATTAGTTTCCCCTGGTGTGTATATGACCAGAATGGCCTCTAACATATCTTCACTTGACAGGCAGATTCAGCCGTTGGCTGAATCTGATTTGAACACTTCAGTTTCTAGTTACTTTTTAATAGTAAGTATGACTATGAATCAACTTCCAAAACATACTTTTGTATATACATGTGCCTGTGATGAACATAGAAGAAGTACTTGGATTTGATGTCTGGAACTATTCTTAGTATTGGATTGCAAGTTTATGTACTATGTGCTAACTAGACTTGTAATGTTTCCAACTATATTTTCTTGTTTTTACTATCTACAAGTGCTAAAGATTAAATGCTGGTGAAATTGAAAGCACTTCTTGTTTTTCATTGATTTGTTTTGGTTCTCATCCTCAGCAGTTTTGGTACTCAAAATTATAAGAATCTTCTATTAGGAAATAAGAGGTGTCTGTATACTTGTGCAAAGAAATTAGAAATTTAATAATCAAATCTAGTTTAATATGTAAAACGTATGAATTGTTTTAGGCGTGTAAAGCATAAAAATTTAATACTTAGATTGCATTTGCATATAACAATACCAAATAAAATAAGAGAGTAAGCAATCCTACTTGACTATGTTAAATGCAAGGATAGAAAAACTTAAGCCGAGACCTGTTACTCCAACAGTGCCTTTAACATTTTATTTGTCCCTCTGCAGTGCCGAAGGTCACTGACAAATAGCCTACTAAGGTCACTGACTATGTTGTATCATTATTTTTATAAATCATGTATTATGCCAAGAACGAGGATTTGAGATATGATTTGGTATATATGCATTCCATGCATGGGCTATTATATGGTTTAGTGGACCCAATTCGAGTTAAAATATGGTATTTTTGGGTAATTGAGTTATTTAATATGATATTGAATTAAGATTCGGAACATGCGTGTGCTAATAAGTTTAGTGAACTCGAAATTTGTATATCATGTGATAATTGTAGGTTGGTTGAGTTAATTGGAGTAAGAAAACCCTAATTTTGTGAATTTGGGATTTAAGTGACAATAATTGGACTATTATTGCTAATTTGGGATAATGATATGAGGTTAATTATATAAATAAGGACTGATTATGCCTTTTGCTAGTACTGATATTAATCTCGTAAATGTTCCCATTAACGACATAATTAGCCATACCAAAATGATAGTATTGATTGAATCCTAAACTACCATATTAGCCAATAGCTATTGATCTTAGATTGTTAATAGTAAGATTATAATTATTGAAGATTACTAAGGTCAATTAAAGATTTTGATTGTGGATTTATTCCTTTGGTTAGGTAACGAAGGAGTGGGTCCCACGAACCAGTAGCCTACTAATTGAAGTTGCAGTTTTATGGGATTACGGAGGTGAGGGTCTGCCAATCTGACGCTTTATTACACTTTTCAGTATTTGTGATAAACCCTTGTAAGGGTTACTGTTTCTGTATTGATTGTACTATGTTATTAAAGTCTGTGATCTGTTGAGATCTCATTGAGTATCTGTTATTTAATATGGACATCCCTGTGAGGGTTACTTTATGTTATAACTCTATTTCTTGCTTGTTCTGGCGCCTAGAACTTCTGTCTGTTATACGTTATCTGTCCGTTCTATTATTTGTTTTGTTCTAATATCTAACTGTCTCGTTGTTTGTTTATCCTGTATCTGTTACCGTTTTGTTAAGTAGACCTTAGCTGTATTGCTCGGGGCCTAATGCTAAGCCTGTTAAGTTGTTCCCATTGGTTATGCTTGGGATGTGCGGTTAAGGCTGTTAAGTGGATCCCAGCTGTTAAGCTCGGGATGTGCTGATATGTTCGGAATGGCAGAAACAAGGGACCAATATGACTGTCTTGATATGATCTGTTGAATTGCATTGGTTGATCTAATTTGTTTTACCTGATTGATTTCTAATTGTTTGATTGTTTCTTGACTGCTTGACTATATCATGATACATTTAGCTTGACTGTTGGATTACAATCAATTGAGTTGATTTTTCCTTGACAGATTCCGTTTTCTTATGATTATAATTATCCCTCACTAAGTCATTTGGACTTACCCTTCCATTTTATTTTTGATTATCTCAGACAGGGATTAAGTGAAGAACTTGGATTTCAAGCCTAGACATGAACATATTTTCTAATAGATCAGGTGTTTGAATGTATATATGGAATTATTTGAATGTTAAGCTTGGACTTAAGACGTTGTGATATATCATGTTGATGTTGACAACTTAAAACATGTAAATGTTCTGTTGAATGTAAGGAAGTGAATCATGGTACGTACTTAATGGGATTTGTCGAGTCAAAAAAGTTTGAAATTTCAATTGCTTTTGATAAGTTAAGTTTTGAAATGTTTTGAGTCTATTGCTTGTTCTTAGATTCAATTTAAAATTGAATTAAGTAGCGCCTTAACTTATGTGTTATCCCGAGTGGGGACGCTACATTCACATTACATGTCATATTTTTACTCAAATTTTAAAGGATGTATAAAGCTAACCTCATAACTGCTTGCACTAGTAACTAATGTAAAGCTCCTTAATAAATTCACTCTACTATATTCATGTGACCTTAATTCATTGATCAATTAGAGCCCCTTAATAAATCCAAATTTTGTAATGAAAATCCCCTGTTCTTTTTTTATTTTAATTTATTTTCTTCTTGTTTACATCCTCAAAGACAAATCAGTCAATCAAGGGTTTTTCATCATGTCGATGTAATTTTAACCAAGAGTATTAGATATTTATTCCATAATCATATTTAAGATTAAATCCGACTTGACTTCTTCTTCTTTTTTTTTTTTTCCATAATCTTTTTTTCAAATTGAAGTACATATATATATTTGGCTTCTTTCTTTCTTTCTTTCGTTCTTTTTTTTTTTGGTTAATTTGATATAGATATACCAATAATATTCCACAAGGATATATCACTAAAATCAACACAAAATATTAAGATGGATCATCGGGCATGATAATGTAATACGTAAATCCTAACACTGTAAATACAATTATGAATGATAGAAAAATGACATTTTATAACTCGACTCATATTCGCGAAAAGGACACATTTTCAAATTAGGGACTCACATCATTTACTTCTATTTTACTTATTTAAAAAAAATCAAATTTAAATTCAGACCGCATGAAATATATTATAATATTTCTATTTTCTTAAACATACTAATTTACCACTCTTCCCCCACCTCCTTCTTAGACTTATCTTATTTTGAAAATGACCATCGATTTAACAACTATTTAAAAATGACTATCTATTCTATATTTAGAACAAGCCCCCCCCCCCCCCCCCCCCCCCCCCCAAAAAAAAAAAAAAAAAGAATGTATAGTCAAAAGCGATTTTTTTTCCTTTTTCTTTTTTCTTTTTCCTTGTTCTTGTTAGGACCTACCATATTGCTAGGCCATTTCTAGC
Source organism: Jacaranda mimosifolia (assembly GCA_018894105.1). NCBI lineage: Eukaryota > Viridiplantae > Streptophyta > Magnoliopsida > Lamiales > Bignoniaceae > Jacaranda > Jacaranda mimosifolia. Next base: position 21,425,560 of record CM032134.1, on the reverse strand, counting down.
AGGCATTCCTCTCTTTCACAATTCAATTACATGTTCTTAATTTGGAAAAGAATTATTGTCTACTTATCTTAGACTTCCTTTTCGAATTCTTTTCATGTGATCATATAATAAATACTAAGGCTATGTTTGGTTACAATCTTGGGGAACAAATTTGTTCCGCTAGATTATAATCAAACATGCTGCCCCATTTTCCTCAAAGTATACTCAACAAATGATTAGAACACCCTTGAAAAATAATTAGATATTTATCAAAATCTCCCTACATTCTTGGCCAAACATGTACCACCTGGGATGGCAGATTGTCTCCACCAAAATCTGCCATCCCAATTTCCCTCTGACTCTTTCTTCCCTATATATATATATATATATATATATTATTCTAATATATTAAACTTTAACATCATTCAACTAATAATTTTAAAATTGCATCACAGTCATTACCAAACATTACATATACATACATTTACATATCACAATATTTTATTACAATTATCCTAATAAAAAATATTACTAACATTCATTTACACCTTGAAAACCCAATAAAAAAAATATTTATTTGACCATTACAGTAAAATTTGTCTCCTTCCAAAATATAAATAAACATATCAAAATTTTTCAAAATAATTTTCTAACTATTCCCAAAACATAAACAAACATGCATCACTTTCTTCAATACAAATTTCACATTCCCCAACCCCCACGCCCAGAACTCATTCTCCCAAAATATATTATCTAAAACATATAATTAATATCCAAACATTACCTAAATTTTCATTTTTCCTTTTCATCAATGGCCACCCCTTCATCATCTCATGTCCACTCTGTCCCGTGGTACTTTAGTACCTACTATATATTGTATTTCATATTATATAGGGTAAATGGCAATTCATTCCCCAAAATTTAATTCTTTTGGCACATTACTCCCCGAAGCCACTTCATTCCCCAAAGCCACTTCACCCCCTTAATTTAGAGTTAGTGGAATACTTTGCCCCCAAAAACTACAATTTATGGTGAATCATGTTGTTGGAGAAAAAAGCTATTATTTTCATTTTCACTTGTTTCCATTTTTTTTTCATTCAAAAAAGAAAGAAAGAAAGAAACTCAACTACTCTTGTCATTTTTATATTTTTCAGCTCAAAAATAAAGAAATCCATCTACGAAGAACAATAGGATATTGGGGTTCTAATTCTTTTCTTACTTTCAATTAGCTTGTTGCCATTTCTTACTGTTTAGGGAATTAATTATTGATTGAAATGCAGCAAAATGAATTTTAATACATGTATTTTAGTTAGAAGCATGTTTAGTTTTTTACTCATGTGCCAGGGATAGTTGTTGTGCTGTAAGTGACATCTTCAAATATTAATTCATTTTGTTATCTAGTAAAATTGCTCATCCAACCATATTAAAGAAACAAAATCACTAACCTTATTATCACTCTAAAATAAAGTTTTCTTACTTTATAAAAGATATTTTTAGGGAATAATAAAGTTCATACTTCATTGTAGTAACACTGAGATTATCCAATCAATCTTTAAAGAATCAGAATCATTAATTTTGTCATTCCTTTAAGGGAATATATGCACAACACATTACGTAAAATATAATTCAAACATGCTGAGGAAGATGGAAAAAAGTGAAATAACAAGAATAACCTTTTCTCTAGCCACATAATTTGCCAAAAGTTGTATTGGGTGGCAAAGCATTCCAATAACTCTAAATTGAGGGGGTGACACTGCAGCAAATTAATACAAATAGAGGCAAATTTCAAAACATCCCCTAGAAATTATTTAAGAAGGCTAAGTCTTATTTATTTCCCTCAAAAGCATGGGTATATCTTTGGGGGCCTATGTATAAATGCCCAATTTAGAATTATCTTTAAAAATAATAGTAAAAAATAAGGTTACCCATCATGCCACCTCTCCTATTTTTGTTCAAATAGGCCCAATTCTCTATTTTCATTTAAAAATGCCTAGGTCTCTTATACTTTTATCCAACAAGGCTCATGTGATATATAAAAATTATAATAGCTCACGTGATCTAACGTTCATATATATATATATATATATATATATTATAAATATTTTTATTTCATCATTTATTAATTTTTATATTTTTACAAAAGTTAATTAAAACTGGAATTCTACGCCCGAAAGCTTTCAATTCACCATGCCTCACTTTGAGGGCACGTTTGGTTTGTTGGAAATGGCTTGATAGATAATTTTATCAAACCCAATCAAGTGTTTGGTTGTAGTAAGAAAGGCCTAGGATTGATACAAAGCCTGGTATCTCATCCTATATTCAATTAATACTTAATCATCCCAATTGGTCCAAGATTGTATAGTTCAAGAAGAGAGTGGGAATTAAAAAATTAGTGAATTGACAATTATATCCATGCAAATTAATAAATTGGGGTCTCAATTTGTCTTATTATAATGGGTATTTTAGTAAATTCATTAGCTCAATTATTTAACCTTTGTATCCACACAAGAAATTGATAAAATAAATATATATCCAAAATGTGTAATCCTAGTCACCAAATACAGTATTATATTATTTTCAACAATGTAATCCCACTGTATCATGCATTATAATTTTATCAATCCTCTCTACATATCCAAACATGCCCTAAAGCTCTCAGCTCACAGAATATCACTTCAACCTCGCTTTAAAGCTCTCAGCTCATAGAATGTGACTTCTAATCTATCAATCGGCCACATTTCATTTTCCATCTCCATCTTTTGCAACTGATTTCACTGAAAAGTTTTTCAAATTCCTTGTGGTGACGTTGATTGTAGCAAAATCCAACAAAAGTCCAGGTATTTTATCCTTCACCTGCAATTTTGTGTAAGTTCTCCATACCTTGTAAATGGTACTAAAATTCACGAGTTAGTACTTGATTTCTGGTGTTGATGGAAAATTTTCTAAGACTATTGCTGATTTTCCTGATTTTTGTTTTTGCAAAACTTGTATGCTGTTTAGAGAGTGTTCTGAAGATAGCAATCACTGCCAAAATCCATATAGCAGTCTCAGGTGAGGAAGGTTTTACTTTGGAGTGAAGATTTTGGTTTTACTTAGCAAAGAGTCAAGGTGTGTTTTCTTTACTAAATGTAGATAAATTGTATGATCGTTATTTGAAATGGATATTGTGAGTTGAAATAAATGTTGATTGAATTCTTCTGAAGATATTTCGACTATTGGGTTGTATTGGTTAATCAAAGTTACAATTGTATGGTTATTAGAAATGTGTTGTTGTAATGTTTGTAAGGTATGGTTGAATACATATCTGTGTTTTTCCTTTCAAGGCACTTGATTGATAAGTGTCTTTTGTGGTATAGCTTTTGGAGATTTTTTTCTATCTAAAGCCCTCAAAAATAAGAAATGGAGGCTTTAATAATAGCTCCTAAGTGGAGAAAAAATACCTCCATTAGTTTCATATGGAGGCAATCCATATAATTCCCTCTATATTTTTCGCGACCGCGGCTATGGAGGCTTTTATACCAAATTGCCTCCGTACATATTAGAGGCAATTTTTAGGCATGTAGAGGCAAAAAAATTTGCCTTTATATATTACTATTGTAGTAGTGTGAAGTGGTTTCAAGTTAATTTTGGAAGGTAATGTACCAAAATAATTAAATTTTGGGGGGTAATGTGTCATTTACCCTATTATATATATATATATATATATATATCTTTTCCCTTGTTTTATTTGATATATATTTTGTCCGTATTTTATCTCCTAACATTTGATGGTATAAACATCTTATAAACTAGATCCGATCTTCATGTACTCATAAATTAATTCAATTAGGATCAAAGTTAGAGAAAATCATTTCACGTAATTGGGCCATGCAGATTTTTCTTAACTCTAATTTATACTCTTTCATCTAAAAAATTCTGACAAAGTATGTAGACTAGTCTATCGGCTTGTTTACTATATGTTATTAGGTTGAATATATTAATTAATTTAATTTAATAACTGATCACGTATTTTAATGAATTTAATGGATTACTACTCATAATTATATTTTCAATACGACATGAGAATATTTCAGCCAAAAAATGAGATATCCCACATTGAAGCACAACTACCCATTTCTAATAAAGACAAAAAAAAGAAAAAAAGAAAAAAAAAGAAAAGAAAAAGAAATTACTCAAATTACCTCCACAACTCTAAAGTATGTTATACAAAATGCCCTCATTTATTTTCCATAAAAATCAAATAATGGAGAATATATTGGTAAAATGTATAGTAATGAATACAATATTCCATTAAATTACACATGTAATAGTTGTTTTACATCATTTAAATAATTTTATGAGAAATATATAATATTTATTCAATTATTTAGTATTATTTTTTATTTCATCTCATTTTTCATCAATCATTCTTCATTTCATTTAAGAATTAAAGCACACGAGAACTATGTAAAAGTCATGAATCCTCTCCATAAATGTCCCTAAATGGAATAGATCCCTCCCTTTGTTTCCTTGTGAAATCTATCAAATCAACAACATTAATTGAAAATAAAAACATTCTATTTCTACAAGAAATGTTTGGTCCCAAGTGATGATTTTTGAGAATTTTTTTTTTCTTTTCTTCCCAATTTGTGGTCCTATTTTCTTGGCTAATTTAATTTGTCCCATATATTATTGTCACACAGGCAATTTTAATGCTTCTAACTTTCCAATGTTATTTTCATTTTACATGCCATCAAAACTTCATGTTTTGGCTGGCAAATTTATTACAAATTCATGGACATAGATAGGGACTCCTCCAAGATGCACGCACCTACCATTTAATTTCAAATAAATGGAATAAATTTTTTTGTCTATAAATGTCTGTTTCATTATAAAGAATTGGGATGTAATTAAATAGTTGTTTTTTGTGGACCAATAATTTGAAATTTCTCCTCCAAAGCTAAGTATCGACACTGCTTATTTTTCTCTCATTCTGATGTTTTTGGTTATGTTTGGACTTTGAATTTTATTAAGAAAAAAGAATATTGAAAAAAAAAGTATCTATTACAAAAAAATTATTACGAAGTTAATTTGGAAGTTGTAGTTACAAATTATAGCTATGAATTTTTGTAGCAAATTTAATCTTTTTAATTATAATCAATAAAAATGATCAATTATTCATTCGTAGCATTGTACATTCGAAATGTAACAAATTAGTTATGCACTATCCAATATATATAGTAAAAAGAATGACCATCAACTACGAATTGGTCGTAAAGAAGGTTAGCTATGAGTCATCAACTCCAATTTAGCTAAGACAATTTTGTAGCTAAAGCTACGAATTTTTGGTATTGACTATGAGTTGGCCACAGTTCATGCTTTAATTTTTTATAGTGAAAAACCATTGTTGTATTATTTATAGTAAAAATAATTATAATTTTTTAAATATTTTTATTATTAAAATTCAAAAAACGAGTTTTGGGTGTTAAAGAATTGTTGTTGGGTCCAATGCTTTACAAAAGTTTGGACTTTGACTATCAAAAATTGGGCTTGGGCTTGGGTTTTTTTTGTCAATTAAGCCCGCTGAAAAAAGAAAGAGACTTCCAAATATTAAATAATAAGTATGACTTTAGCTTAAGACCTAATAACATGAGAATTAATTGAATGAAAATCTAAGTAAGAAGTAAATTTAATCGAATCAAAGTTAATGGTATGAAGAGTAAAGTGTTGAAAGATTGGCTTGTGTAGTTAGTTTGGGTATTGAAAACGTACGTTGGACTTTATATCATGTAGGGAAAAAAGAAAGAGTTGCCTTGTATTTAAAGTATTTGTAGGACAAAATATTTGAATGGGAAGTGGGTGGAAAAGTATGGAAATTAATATATATTTATATACAAAAATGTGATTAAATTTATGTACATGCTGTTTTTTCTTTTTTTATTTGTGTAACTTTTTTAATTATGGAATAAAAGTAAAAATTTTTTTTTTTTTCATGAATTTTTTTTTGAAGAATTGTATAAATTATTTTAAGCTATATAGACACATTACTTAATTTAAATGGTGTGTTGGTTCACAACTAGTGGTTTGCGTTGTTCCATTACTTATATATATACACAAAGTCTATGTGAATTTTATATATTTCTCAATCTCTATTCTCTACAATTATTTTTTTAGTATTCATAAAAGAAGTTTTAAAAGAATTCTTAAAAATTGTCATTTGCAGAGTTTGGTAATTTTTATTGTATCTTGAGGTAAATTGTCTTAACAAATTCATTTGCAATCTCTTTGAGAGGGCGCAAAAATTATTTAAAAAATAGTATCGTCACACATCAAAATCACGATTAATTTATTATTTTCATCAAAGGTGTTTCAACACAAAGCATGCACGTCATATATCGAGTGGTTAGTTGGCCAGATGATATTATCCTCGTATTTATTCATATGAGTCTTTGAAATTCGAACTTTGACGAACATTCAGTATATGCGTGGGTATTAATAAAAAAAAGTATATTTATTATATAATTGGCGCACAATTTATCATATGATTAGCTGAACGTGGCCAAGTATAATTTGGGCAACAATTTTTCCAAATTGAAAAGTGAATTATCATGACTAAATTCTTTTCTCTGATATAGTTTTTAAATTTAAAGGAAAACAAAAGTCCCAAGACCACAAACCAAGAGTAAAAGCAAGAATCCCCTCAAAATCTAGGAGTTATAGGTCCCCTTTGAATACAATACTTTGATATCAATACTATATTAAAAGGAGAGATTCTTTTATACATTCAGAATAATATTACATCAAATTTTAAAATATCATGAATTATACTGTTAGATTTCACTCGGAATGAAAATATGTTTGCTAATATATATATATATATATATTTTAATTTTCCAAAAGTGTGCACTTTGAATCCTCTCTATTCCATTTTTTATTTCATCTTCTATTCCAATTTGTTGTGTATATGCCAAGTGCATCTAATTCTCATTTAATTATTTTTATAAATAAATATTCAATATACATATCATATATTCATGAAATGAAATAAAAGATGAAATACAAAATAAAACAAAGAATTTAAACTGAAAAACGGAGCTCATTTTTCTAAAGTATTTTGAGAATGCCCTACATATCTCTATATATTTCTTTAAATATATTCACAACATTACCGGTGTGAATAATTATATATATACATATATATCTTTAAGTTATTACTTAAATATAAACACATATTTCATTCATTATCTTATCATAGTAATACCATATAATAATGATGTACCTATAAGTACACACAAAAATTATTTTTAACAAATAGTGTATAAAAATTATTTAGATGCCACTGATAGTGAAAACCAAATTATCCAATAAATACATATATGTCCATTATTTAAAGCTTATAATATATAGATATAAATTTAATTTTTGGTTCATATGTGATAAGACATCACAATTATCCCTCCATCAAAAAGAAATGTTCTTATCACATTGTGTGAGAGTTTGTGATCGATTTATAAGGTATTCAAATTCTAGAGATGATTTCCTTGTATATAGTAATTCGTCCTATAATTCAAAAGGTAGCTATTATAAAATAATACATTGTTCCATATAAACTTAATTATTTCTCATTAAAGATCAACTCTAATATTGATATCATTTCTTATGCCCCAGGCTCAAGATTTCGTTAGATGCAAAAATTGTCTCCGAGCTCACACGATTTAAAATCCATCTACCGCATATGTAATTAATTTAGGGCCCGTTTGGTTTGTTTTCAACATCCCTTTTCATTTTCTCTATAAAATGAAAATAGAAAGCTATCTACTTTTTTTTCAATTTTCACAGACATTTTCATCATCAACAATCAACACATTTTCCCAACACGCTCTTTGCTCTCTCCATTTGCACACCTTATTATCTCCTACTCTCATTTACACGAATTTTAATATAAAAACACAACACCACCTAAATACATTTCATTTCAATCCTACACAATTATTTCAATTTTAAACAAAAGATCCAAGCCATATTTTATTTTCAAACTCACACTTATAACTAATTTTTCACTTTTTTATTTTGTCAGAAACCAAATGGGCTCTTATGGATTATAAAATTCCTGTATTACTATACTCAAATCCAACTACAAGTATAACCAAAAACATAAAACTACCGTTGCAATCCACTAAAATAATTAAGATTTTAATTCACTAGAGTTAGTTGAGAAGAATTGGGCTACTTTTTCAGTACTATAAAGTTGATAGGAATAATAATGAGGTATTGAAGACTTCTTCAACATATATTCCCAAAATGTCCCACCTTTTTGACTTATTGTGACATATGCTAGAAAATATAAAATAATTAACTATTTCATAAAAATAAAAAAATATTTCATAAGTAGGGAAATTTATATGTATAAGTTCAATATCACTCAACCACGAAAATTGATTTCTTTAAAAAGACAATAGCACTATAACAACATGTTTAATTACAAGAACCCAAACAAAAATTCTATGACAAATAAATAAGAGATCAATTATAAATGAATTAACAAATTCTTTTAAATAAGATATATATATATACAAAAAAATAAAATTAAAAAATTATGGTCGTATTTTGACTCAATATATAATTTTAAATGAGAATTAAAAAATATAATTTTGTGCATTTGTATTCAACTATTTTTAGAAGTAATAGTTGAAACTTATTGATTTTACATCATTATTTCAAGTAAGATGATAGCTTTAAGAAAAAGAAAATTCTATTAGAGATGAAAAAAAAATACTAAGCCAACATATGCCCAAAAAAAAAAAAAAAAAAACTAATCGTAGAATTTATCATTTTTTTTAATTAAAATTTAGCGAATATAAAGATAGGTATTTTTTTTTTCTGATCAAATAGTTAATAAATTCTCGATTTTAGGTAAGTCAATCATACATATAATTCTTGCCAAGTTCGATATAAACCATTTTGAATCAAGGCAAACTTTTACATAAGAATTGAACAAATAGATCTTTGTAGCTAATTTTGCCCTAAAACATTGTAGCCTAACTTACTTTCGGAAAAAGATTTTCATTTCATCAAATGGAAAATATAAAATTATTTTGATTCTTTTCTATATATATTTGTTATACTTCCTTTTTCTGACATCACAAAATAATTCAATTTTTTTTTTTAAAAAAATTATTTTTAATTATATCATTAATTAAATTTTAATTATTTTTATGTTATATAAAGAAAGAAAGGGACTTCCTCATATAGTAATGTTTTTCACATCAATACACCAAAATTTAAATTGTCAAAAATAGTCTTGCAAGTAGTCTTAATTAAGTCTCTTCTCCTACTAAAGTACCCAAATCCACTATTTGTAATTTTTTTTCATTTTATATTTTCAAAATAATTGACGACTATTTTACACACGTAAAGATGACGTACCACCATGACCTAAATAGGTGAAACATCATATTCTCATAATTAATAATCGATCATTACTTTATTATACATGCAGGAATAGCGTGCCGCCAAAACTATTTAACAGTGAAGAGATTTAATTAAAAAAGAAAAAGAAAAGGATTAATTAATGATAAAAATGAAGAATTTTTCTGCCTGAGAACAAAAGTGATCCTCTCCTCTGTCATTGGATGAGGCACAAGGACCAGAGTAAGACTCACACATCAGCAAACAGTTGATTAATAAACCTTCTTCTGCATAACATGGAATCTTTGCCTTTCTTTCCACTCTTACTCAAAACTCTGTATATATAAAGAGAAAGAAAAGGAGAAGACCAAGACTATATAACAAGAGTTTTTCTATAGCAGGAACAAATACAATATTAACTTGGAACGTAATAAATCCTTACTCTTGTCCCTTCGCCACCCCTCTTCGTTAATCATAGAGAAAAAGATAGTTGAATATACTCTTGCTGCGGGTCTGTTTTCAAGTGTATAAGAAGCATCGTCGTGTGATCGTTCAAGTATTCTTTGAAAGTTCCAGTTAGACAGTGAATTTTTCTCAGTTCAGGTATTGCATTATGATATTCAGTTGATTACAAACTTAATAATGGAGCATATGATAGATTCTTGTGGTTTGAAAGACTGATAAGTGATGTCTAAACTTGTATGCTGAGAATCATTGATCTTTTTGAGCTTTCTTGAATCCTTTCTGTGATAAAAAGAACTTTGTGTCCAGCAGTCGATTACAGATAGAAAAATGATGAATGAACATTCAAAGTATATTCTAATTCATCTCCATGTTGCGTAATAATGCATGGAAATAAGAATGGATTGCTTCTGAAATGATTTTATACTACTTCTGTCCCATACTTGCTGAAAACCAATTATATCGTTAAGTATACATCAGTATTTTACCACATAAGTTATCTAGGGATTTTCTATAGTTTTATTCAATTTGTTCTATTTATTATCACGTAATCACTTTATATTATGCCAATTGTCCCTTTATTTTTGATAAAGAAAACAAAGCAAATTAAACCTAAACAATTATCCCTTTCTAGATTAAATACCCCGAATACCCTTTTCTTATTTACATGATCATTTATTCGACATATAATTTTATTTAATCTGTCCCATATTTTATGATAATATTTTTTATTTATATTTTAATATCCTCATATTAATAACCTAAATTATGTATATGTATATATACATGTATGTGTGTATTAGACACACACACATATATACATCTTTTTCCAAAAATAAAAATAAAAATACACATATATATATATATATATACCCCACCCACCCACCAAAATCTGGCAGCCATGGCCAGGCGATTGGATCCGCCATGGCCGCGGGCTATCTCGATTGCTGGCCACTGGCCATGGCCAGCCTGGCTGGCTGGGCTGGTCGTGTGTGTGCGGTTGGGAAGGGGTGGGGGGTGGGGGGTGGGATTGTTATGGGGAAGAAGAAGATGATTTTTCTTCTTTTTGTTTTTGTTGTTTTGTTTTTAATTATTTTTTTGTTTATTTTATTTTTATTTAATATATAAATTGATTAAATAATTTTACATATATTTGTTATTTTAATCTTATTAAGTATATATTTGAAACTATTAACTATATTGTTAAAAAATAATAACTTTAAATTTTTATTGTCTTAATTTTTTATTTAATTTATATTTAGTTATTAAATAAATTTATTAAATTATTTTAAATATTTTTATTTTAACACTATTGAAGATATAAATTAAAATTATTAAAATTATATAGGTAGGGTGATATATTTAAGTTTTATTTTTATTTTTTAATTTTACTTTTATTAACAAATAAATTCAATTAAGTCTAATTACATATTTTAGATATGTTTATTATTTAATATTATAGAATATGTAAAATCTAAACAATTCAAGATTTTTGTTTGTTTTGTTAAAGCAAAGAGTATATTTTAAATATAAAAAAACCCCAAACAAAGGGTAAATTAGACATTTAAAATAGAACAAAATAAATATAAAATTGTTTGAATGGAACCATATACTTTTTAAAGCAAAGACATCATACGGTTGAGATTTAGTTATTTGTAAATCAACAATTGCAAAGTGTCTTCATGACATTAAATAAAAACGAACAATTAGAATGCTAGAAAAACCCAGTTATCTAGATATAGAGCTATATAAAACAATATGGTTTTATTTTTCTTGATATTTTATTTTTGATTTTCGGGTTGTTGGTGGTGGAACTTATAAAGGAGTTATAAAATGAAGCTAAAACAATGGTCTGCTTAATTTCTACCTGAAATGACTGCCACTATTAATTACTTTTTATTTCTTGGTTTCTGTTACAAATAAAGTGGGAAATAGAAATGTACATAAGAAAAATTCAAGACACAAATTTGTGGTTCACCCAATTGGGTTACATCTACAGACGAAAAGAGAAGAATTTCACTAGATTATTAGACGTACTAAAAAGCCTACAAAAGATATCCTAAAAAGCCAAAGAAGAAGAACAAAATTGCTCTCTCAATTTTATATATCTGTTGCTACAGAAAACCCTTTTCAAAAAGTATAACATGAAGAAGTTTATAAAACAAAACTCCCGTTGAACTTGGGCTCAAACAAATTTGAGCTGGGTTTCAAGCTTGTGCTCAAGCTCTGCTGTTTTAAGTCAGGGCGCAGAACATTCAGTCTAATTTTGTCAATCTACAAGGTTATGCAATGGATCTCAAAATACGTTGAGCTAGAGCTTAGAACATCCAATCCAAAGAACTTTTGAGCTACAAATACAACAATTGCCACCTTGAATCAAAAGTTCAAGTCACAAATGCACCTCAACATAAAAACAAAATAGTAAGCATCCTCTCTAACTCTCTGCAAAACCTATAAAGGTAATCAACCAAAACAACTCATTCGCACCAAATCCAAGCAATGTTTGAACTTGTGCATGAGCACTAGCTTCATCATCATGTCTGCTGGATTGTCTTCACTAGCTACTTTAGCGACACGAACTTCGTACATCAATGTGCTTGGTCCTCTCATGGGACATTTGATTCTGCGTAAGATGAATAGCACTTAACTATCGCAGTATATAGGAGGAACATCCATGTCCAGTCCCAAACTATGAACTAAACCTTTCAACCATAGACCTTCTTTTATTGCCTCAGTGACTGCTATATACTCTGCTTCTGTAGTCGATAAGATAACTATAGGCTAAAGAATAGCTTTCCAACTAATGGACAAGGACGGATCTAGGGCCGGGGGAGGGGGGGCAAGCAGGGGCCATTGCCCCCCTAGGTTTATTAAATATATATATGTATATAAAGTAATTAACTTTAATTTTATTCATTAATTTTTAAAAAATTAACTTTTATTATGGGATTTGAATTATAAATTAATTTTCTAGATTTATTGAATTGAATTGAATTTATTTTTAATTAAAGATAAAAATTAAAATCAATTAATGGAATATCTATCTGTTTTATTTTTAAAATCCAAAACAAATTCTTAGGTCCATATTTATAGTCAAGTAATTAAGTGAAGATTATTAAGTAAGCTAGTTAAGGCATGTCTATTTTATTTGTTTGAGAAAACATTACAGGAGTTTAGCCGATTAAATTTTAAGGGACTTGCAAAATAATTAAAATCTCTCATTTTAACTTTAATAAGATTGAGATAAGAATAAATATGAGTGAATATTTTTCTCTATGTTTCAATAGTTACAAATGAAAGAACTTTTTTTGTTATGAATATTATCAAGAACATGTTTCAGAATATGATGACAACATGTTTTAGAACTTTTTCTTTAACTTTTTATTTAATTATATTGCAAAAACTATTACTGAAAATTTTGATATTGATTTGATTTGATTAATTTATAAATTTTTTGATATAAAGGAGCATCGCACTCAATTTTGATTCATTTTTGGGTCTATTCCTACTAATGGCACCACCAAATAAAGTGAAAATACATCCAATGAGTGAACATCTTCTGTCCAAATCACTAACAAAATCAGAATCAATATATCCAACGACTCCACCTCCAAACGAAGTCTCATAACTATCAAATAACAAACCTAAATTCGTTGTTCCTTTCAAGTACCCAAAAATCCATTTGACAACTTGCCAATGCTCAAGTTCAAGATCACATTGAGCAACCACAGACAATAACAAATACATGGAGCTATGTTTCACAACTGGAGAGAAAAGCTAATTAAAATCAACACCATATTTATGTGTGTAACCCTTGGCAACTAACCTCCGCTTATATCTCACACCATTAGCACCAAATGTTCCATGCATTTTCTTGAACACACATTTGCATCTAATTGATTTTTTAAAAAAGCCAATAGCATTATATATAACAACATGTTTAATTACAAGAACCCAAACAAAAATTCTATGAGAAATATTATAAGAGATCGACTATAAATGAATTAACAAATCATTTAAATAAGAGATATGAAAAATTAAATTAAAAAGTTATGATCGTATTTTGACTCAATATATAATTTTAAATGATCATTAAAAAGTATAATTTTTTGTGTATTTGTATTCAAATATTTTTAGAAATAATAGTTGAAAGTTACTGATTTTACATCATTATTTCAAATAAGATGATAGCTTTGAGAAAAAGGAAATTCTGTTAGAGATGGAAAAAAAGAAAAAAAAAGGGTACTAAGGCAACATATGCACCCCCCCCCCCCCCCAAAAAAAAAAAAAACAAATATTAATGGCAGAATTTATCATTTTTTTTAAATCAAAATTTGGTGAAAATGAAGCAGGTAAATTGTTCTTTTTTTCTTTTTTTGTTTCTTTTCATCAAATAGTTAATAATTCTCGATTTTAGGTAAGTCAATCATAAATATAATTCTTGTCAAGTATTGATATTAACCATTTTGAATCAAGGCAAACTTTTACATAAGAATTGAACAAATAGATTTTTGTAGCTCCCTAAAACATATATTGTAGCAGAATCAGTGACTTACTTAATTTTGGAAAAAGATTTTCATTTCATCAAATGGAAAAATAAAAAATTATTTTGGGTCTTTTCTAAATTTGTTTATTATACTTCCTTTTTCAATGTCACAAGATAATTTAATTTTTGAAGACATATTATCTTTGATTATATCATATAATTAAATTTTAATTATTTATATTATTTTAAAAAAAGGGAGTTCACACTCATATAGTGACGTTTTTTACGTCAATATACCAAAATTTCACTTGCCAAAAATAGTCTTGCAGGTAGTCTTTAAGTCTCTTCGCGCCTATTAAAGTACCCAAATCCACTACTCAGTAATTTTTTTCCTCCAATTCACATTCTCAAAATAACTTATGACTATTTGATGCACGTAAAGATGACGTACCACCATGACTGCCATCTAAATAGGTGAAACATCATATTCTCATAATAATCAATAATTATTTTATAGATGCATGCAGGAATGACGTGCCGCCAGAACTAATTAACAGTGAAGGAATTTAATTAAAAAAAAAGGATTAATTAGTGATAAAAATGAAGAATTTTTCTGCCTGAGAACCAAAGTGATCCTCTCCTCTATCATTGTATGATGCACAAAGACAAGCGTAAGACTGACAGATCAGCAAACAGTTAATTAATAAACCTTCTTCTGCATAACATGGAATCTCTGCCTTTCCTTCCACTCTTACTCAAAACAGTGCATAAGAGAAAGAAAAGGAGAAGACCAAGACTATATAACAAGAGTTTTTCTATAGCAGGAACAAATACAATATTGACGCGGAATGTAATGAGTCTTCATTCTTGTCCCTTCGCCACCCCTCTTCCTTAATCATAGAGAAAAAGATAGTTGAATATATTCTTGCAGTGGGTCTGTTTTTAAGTGTATAAGAAGCATCATCGAGTGATCGTTCAAGAGTTCTTTGAAAGTTCCAGTTTGATAGTGAATTTGCCTCAGTTCAGGTATTGCATTATGATATTCAATTGACTACAAACTTAGTAATAGAGCATATCATAGATTCTTGTGGTTTGAAAGACTCATAAGTGATGTTTAAGGTTTCAGAAAATTTAATAATTTTATGCCCCGACATTTAAGTTGTAGTTTCCTTGAAATGTTAAAATTTAGATGTCTAAACTTACATGCTGAGAATCATTGATCTTTTTGAGCTTTCTTGAATCGTTTCTATGATAAAAAGATTTTTGTGCCCTGTAGTCAATTACAGATAGAAAAATGATGAATGAACTTTCAAAGTATATTCTTCATCTCCGTGTCTGTAGTAATGCATGAAAATAAGAATGGATTTCTTCTGAAATGATGTTATACTACTTCTGTCCCATACTTGCTGAAAACCGATTATATCATTAAGTATACATTCTTATATCTTGTCTTGTGGAAGTTGGAAGAAGTTTCTTAAAATTTCATCACGTAACTTATCTAGATATAGAGCTATATAAAACAATACAGTTTTATTTTTCTTGATATTTTATTTTTTATTTTCGGGTTGTTGTTGGTGGTGGAAGTTATAAAAGGACAAAGCTGAAAAAATGGTCCGCTTAATTTCTACCTAAAATGACTGCCACTATTAATTAATTACTTTTTATTTCTTTGTTTCTGTTACGAATAAAGTAGGAAATAGAAATGCATAAAAGAAAATTTCAAGACACAAATTTACATGGTTTATCCAATTGGGTTACATCTATGGGCGAGAAGAGAGGAATTTCACTAGATTGTTAGAAGTGCCAAAAGACTTACAAAAGATCTCCCAAAAAGCCAAAAAAGAAGAACAAGTACTCTCTCAATTTTTGTGTATCTGCTACTACAGAAAATCATTCTCAAAAAGCATAACATAAAGAAGTTTCTAAAACAAAACTCCTGTCGAGCTTGGGCACAAACAAAGTTGAGCAAGGGCTTAAGCTTGTGCTCAGGCTCTACAATTTCTAAGCCCAAAAATAAAATAGTAAAAATCCTCTTTAACTCTCTACAAAACCCTTACACTAAGTTTGGTTCGTGGATTTTGGTGAGGAAAAGAAAAGAAAATGCTAAGGAAAATATGTTTTATTGTTTGGTTGGTAAGGAATATATTAAAGAAAAGAAAAGTTGTGGGAAAATATAGTGTATTTCATGAAAATGAATTTCCTCACATTGAAGTACTTTTTCTCATTCTCCTACACTTTCATCACACCTCTTTTCCTCATTCCTTTCTTCACTATTTTCATTAACATCCAAACAAATTTGAAATTTTATATTTCTTTGTTTTCTTTTCCTTTCACCTAATATTTTCTTTTCCTTGCCAAAATCCTTAAACCAAACATAGTGTTAAGGGTAATCAATTAGAACAACTCATTCGCACCAAATCCAAGCAATACTTGAACTTGTGCATGGGCACTAGCTTCGTCGTCATGTCTGTTAGATTGTTTTCACAGCAACACGAACTTCACCATTAGATATATGATCATGGACAAAATAGTACAATATCTCAATGTGCTTGGTCCTCTCATTTGATTCTGCGTAAGATGAATAGTACTTGACTATCGTAGTATACAGTAAAGACCTCCTCCTCGAGTCCCAAACTACGTACTAAACCTTTCAACCACAAAGCTTCTTTCACTGCCTCATTGACTACCATATACTCTACTTCTGTAGTTGATAAGGCAACTTAAGGCTGAAGAATAGCCTTCCAACTAATGGTACTACCAAATAAAGTGAAAATATATCCAGTGCATGAACACCTTATATCCAGATCACTAGCAAACTTAGGATCAACATATCCAACAACTCTACCTCCAGATGAAGTCTCACAACTGTCAAACAACAAACCTAAATTTGACGTACCTTTCAAGTACCGAAAAATCCATTTAATAGCTGGCCAATGCTCAAGTTCAAGATCATAACAAATAACTACATACCATAACAAATGTATGGAACTATGTTTCACAATTGGAGAGAAACCTTATTAAAATCTATACCATACTTCTATCTGTAACCCTTGGCAACTAACCTTGCCTTGTATCTCACATCATGAGTGCCAGATATTCCTTGCATTTTCTCAAACATCCATTTGCATCCAACAACCCTCTTATTTTCTGGAGGCTTCACTAAAAACCAAATCTTATTTTTATCTAGAGACTCAATTTCCTCTACCATAGCCCCAATCCATTATGATGACTCCCTGCAATAAATAGCATTTGAAAACAAAACCAGCTCATTAGAAACTGTTTCCTCAACTACAGTTAAAGCATATGCAACCAAGTCTGCATCTACGTATCTAAGAGGTAGCTTAATTGCCTCCTCGGCCTATCTGTAGCAATGGGTCATGGCTAAATAGGTATAGTAGGTATCTCACGTGGAACTGAATCATCATAAATGGAAACCTGCTGAATAAGGGGTGGAATGTGGACCTCCGACTCCACATGCTGAGGTGATCCACAAGCACCTATATTAAACTCAACAACACTGTGATTTTTAGGACTAATCATAGCAGATTCATCAAAAATAACATCTCTACTGGTAATCACCTTACATGTTTTAGGACACCGGATCCTAAATCCCTTAATTCTTGAAGTATAACCAAGAAAAATACATTTTCTAGATCAAGGTTCTAGTTTTTCTTTGCTGACATGTATATAAGCAGGACAACCAAATATTCTAATATTAGAATAATCAGGTGTATTACCAGACTATACCTCCTTAGGAGTTTTCAAACAATTCAATGTACATGGAGAGCGATTCATCAAGTAACAAGTAGTGGAAACTGCATACAACAAGGGGTATCGAATAAATTCAATCTGATGAACCTGACAATCCAAACCGAACCAATCTAATTAGTTCAGGTTGGGTCAAGTAATTGGGTTAGATCGGGTAAAATTCGATCAAACTCGATTACATTTGGTTTGGTTCTTGAATTTCATATTCACTTATCCGATCCAACCCGACTCAACCCGATGATTTAATTAAAATTAACGATAATTTATTTTTTTAAAATTATGAGTTTTGTTATTTATATTTATATTTAATGTTCAAGTTAGATTTGAATTTGGGATTTATATTATCAATTATGGCTTTTGGTAAAGAAGGAGATAATTTATAACAATTATGACTTGTGGTGCCTTGGTGCAATGTTGTGTGCTTTTGAGTTTTGATGAATGTTTTGAGAATAATTTAATTGTCTTAATAGGATTATACTATGTTAATATTGTTTATGCAGGCTAGAGCTTGCCAATGTTTTCCTCGTTAAAGAACTAAAGAAACTACAATCAATGCTTGCTTGCTACTTTTTTTCCCTGAACCTAATTAGCCAAACCAAACCAACCCGATCTAGTTTAGGTTGGTTTCATTTGGGTTCAGCAATTAAAATTTACAGAATTTGAACCAATGTAATCCAATCCAATTAAAACTAATCAATTTGGATTCATTTTCTCCTTAAACCCAAACCAACCCGACCCGTGCTACATACAACGAGCTCTTTCTATCAGAGTTTGGTTCATCTGCTCGGCTACAACATTTTTGTTGTGGTGTCCCAACAACTTAACGATGGCTCACAATGCTAGCTTCCTTACAATAATCTTCAAATTCTCTAGAACAGAACTCTAAGCCATTAGAAGTGCGAAGATGCATTATCTGCTTTCTTATCTATTTCTCAATCATTGTCCTCCATTGCTTAAACATAGCAAAGACATAATCCCAAAGATTTGAATGAATATAATCAATCCTCTCCTTGGTCTTATGGACTTCTTTGCTGAAATTAGTTCTTTTATGCTTCTCAAAGACATAATGCTCACAAAAATCTATTTGAGAAGTGCTTTGCCCACAAAGCAAGCCTCATTTGCGTAGAATAGTGAGTCCTCGCTCGCTCATATGTCCCAAATGCATGTGCGGCAATTTTGTAATTTGAGACTCCAACAATCTGGAAGACGAAATAGCAGTCCACTTGAAATAGTAGAACCTTATAAAATTTACAAACTACGACCGGCACCGGCCTTAATGCCTTTCATTACAATAAGAGCTCCTTTGGAAACTTTCAACACACCATCTGAGCCAGTGTTCTTATATCCAAAGGCGTCAAGAGTACCCCAAGTATGTAAGATCTTCTTCAAATCCAAAATGTGCCTCACTTCTATTAAAGTCCTGATAATACCATCATACATTTTGATTTTGATTGTCCCTTTCCCAGCAACTTTGCCAACATCATTGCCCATAACAACTACTCCACTGAGCTGTTAACCAGTCCCTATTGGGACACATATGAAAAGAACAAGCAGTATCCATAATCCAGACACCATCTAATTTCAAACTGTCATAACTAACTAAGAGTACACCTTCTTCACTACTAGTCTCTGCAACACTAGCTTCACCGATTTGTTATTCTCATTCTTTGATTTTCTTTTCAATTTCCTACAGTCTGCCTTGACATGTCCTGTCTTCCTACGGTGGTTGCACCTAACTGTCTTACTCGACTGCGATCTATCTCTTTGTTTGTTGTTATGGGAGTTTTTCTTCTCTGTTCCCCTAACAAGTCCATCACCCTGGTTTTCAGATACACTTGCTGCAATTTCACCATCAGTTGAGTATTTGCTCAACAAAGGCTTCCTAAACATCCTACAATTTCCTTGCAGATTTGTTCTTTCCTTTTCCCTTTGGGTTTGGTAAGTAGGAGCTTTTTGCCTATTACAAATCTCTCTCTATTCTGAAGATGACTATTGATTCTTGTAAACTAGTAACTCAAACATTTTTCTCTTAGTTGAAACACCCCACTCATACATTCAGTAGATAGAAGATGCATATTATGGAACCAACTGAAATGCTTCTGTTTTAATACCAATTAATCCTTATTCATGGTCAAACTATAGTTGGCATTTGGCCAGATGGGAAAGACGATTCGGGTTTCTGGTTTCCCTTATTTAGTTGCTGCTGAAGTGGTCAAAAAGCTGTTGGAGCAGTATACAGGCCAAGGAACGATAGTTGCTTTAGAAGTAAAACCTTCAAAACGAGGTCCAAGGCCATATGCCAGGGTTCAATTTACAAGTAGCAGATATGCTGAGGTGATTATCAGTATGGGGACAAATAAAAGCCTATATTTTGGTGCTTCTTACTTGAGAGCTTGGGAGTCCGATGCGGATATTGTGCAAATTCCTGGAACATATATGCATGAAATGGAGCAAGTGACTTTGCATTTCGGATGTCAGATATCGAGAGAGAAATTTTCAGTGCTATGGAAAGGGACAAGTGTTTCTGTTAAATTTGGAACTGAGCTAAGAAAAATGGACTTCCTCTTGTGCCATAATTCAGTTGAATACAGGCTTCAGCTATCTTATGAAAATATATGGCAGGTTGTGCTATACAATCAAAGTGGTCAAAATGCAAAGCTTCTTCTCATACAGGTTTACTTAAATTTTTTCAAACATGCTTTGTTATCTTACTGAGTTTTGCCTGTTATACTTGATATCCAAAATCATTCTCTTATCTACTGTTTCTATTTCTATGCATACGTGAGTCTATGCATGCCCATCGACGACAAAACCTATTTCCGTCCTAGTTTAGTGGGTAACTGATTTTTTTTTTTTTTTTTTGGGGGGGGGGGGGGGGGGGGGGGATAGTTTAGTGGTATAATTTCAATAATATCAAACTCACTTTGTGCAATAGGTCCTTCATCGGTCAAGTGTGAATGATGTCTCTGAATAACCTTTAAGATTAGAAGACAGAAAGATAAAGAGTTGGGGATCTGCAGGTAGAAGTTTCACTACATTACATTGCTGTAACATCATGGTTGCTATGCTCCTTAGGAAATTACATGGTCACACAAGTTTGCGTAGTGTGAGAATGCCCAACTAAAGCTTTACATCATTGATTTCAACAGCATTGGGCAGTCCAAAATGAACTTGCGAACCTTGGAAAATTCTAAGCAAATAATATATGCATGAAGGGCCTTGGCCTCTAGAACTTGGCTCAGTCCATGATGTCATTAGTTTACTTTTGCACCATCATACTTAGACTATTATTTTATCATGCTTCTATAACAATATCATCGTTTTATATACATATAGATGACTAGTAGAACTTGAATCTGATATTTTTCCATCTTATACTCAGTTATTTGGTGCACCTCGAATCTACAAGAAGCTCAATGATTCTTTTCACAGCTATTTTAAGGAACCTCCAGATGATCAGTGGGTTAGAACAACAGACTTCACTCCATCATGCATGATTGGGCAATCTTCTGGTTTGTGTCTACAACTTCCTTATGGCAACAGACTGCCACATTTCAGAGACTGTTTTGTTTATTATAAGGAAAGTGAAAACTCTTTACAATTGCAGACAGGTGTCCCCTTTTCCGACAATTTGTCTCTAGTCCCGATTGTACGTCCTCCTAGAGGATTTGAATATCCTTACAGAATACTATTCAAGGTGTGCAGCTTGGTACAGGCTGGATGTCTTCCTGGCCCCAAGCTAGACGCAAACTTCTTTCAATTGGTCAATCTAAGGAGAATCGATATTAGATATATAGAGCGTGCTCTAGAGGAACTGTACTACTTAAAGGAATGCTGCTATGATCCTGTGCCATGGCTTATTGAGCAGTATGATATATACCGTAGGTTGAAAGAGCAGCCAAAATCACCTGCTATTTCTTTAGATGATGGCCTGGTATATGTGCGCAGGGTTCAAGTAACTCCATGCAAAGTGTATTTCTCTGGTCCAGAAGCAAATGTGTCAAATAGAGTATTACGCCGGTACCGGGATCACATTGATAATTTTCTTCGTGTTGCATTTGTGGATGAGGAGTGGGAGAAAATGCAACCAAGTGACCTATCAGCAAGGGCAGCTGCTGGGGATGAGAACACAAGAACAAAGGTTTATGAGAGGATACTTACAACACTTAGGGAAGGCATCAGAATTGGGAACAAGAAATTTGATTTTCTTGCGTTTTCCTCAAGTCAACTACGCGAAAATTCTCTCTGGATGTTTTCTCCAACCAATAACCTAAATGCTGATGGTATTAGACGGTGGATGGGCGATTTTCATTCCATAAGAAATGTGGCTAAGTATGCTGCCAGACTTGGCCAATCCTTTGGTTCGTCCAGAGAAACGCTAACCGTTGCTGAGCATGAGATTGAAAGGATTCCTGATATTGAGGCTGTAAGAAATGCAACCAAATATATCTTTTCTGATGGAATTGGCAAGATATCAGCTGACTTTGCTCGGAGAGTTGCTATAAAATGTGGAGTCAAAAGTTTCGTCCCATCGGCCTTTCAAATTAGGTATGGTGGTTACAAAGGAGTTGTGGCTGTTGATCCATCTTCATCAGCGAAGTTGTCATTGAGACCAAGCATGTTGAAGTATCAATCATATAATAAAAAGCTAGATGTTTTGGCATGGAGCAAATATCAGCCTTGTTTCTTAAATCGCCAAATCATCACTCTTTTATCCACCCTTGGAGTCAGGGATCATGTTTTTGAGCAGAAGCAAAGAGAAGCAGTAGCTCAGGTGGATGATATATTAGTCGATCCATTAAGGGCCGAGGAAGCTTTGGATTTGATGGGTCCAGGTGAAAACACTAACATTCTCAAGGAAATCTTGAAATGTGGGTATATGCCTGATAGAGAACCATTTCTCTCCATGATGCTGCAAACTTTTCGCGCATCAAAGTTACAGGATTTGAGGGAGAAAGCAAGAATCTTAGTCCCACAAGGCCGGCAAATGATGGGATGTCTTGATGAAACTGGAACTCTAGAATATGATCAGGTGTTTGTGCAATATTCTGGTTCTAGAAGGAAAAAGTTCCAGGAGGATTCTATTCTGATGAAAGGAAAGGTAGTTGTGGCTAAAAATCCATGCTTGCATCCTGGCGATGTCCGTGTTTTAAAAGCCATTGATGTGCCAGCATTGCATCACATGGTGAACTGTGTTGTCTTCCCCAGAAAAGGACTCAGGTAAATTCACTTATCCTTAGCTTCTAAACTAACTGCAGAAAAATCTAAAGTAACTTATGTGGTGGTTGTCTCTGGAGTAGAAGCTATAATTGGAGAAACCCTTTACAACTATATTTGGAGAAACCCTTTACAGAAAGACTAAGTCCAATACAGTGATTAGAAGTGTTATTATATACATCGTTTTTATATTTTCTTGGAGATTTAATCGTTCGTAATAACAGACCCCATCCAAATGAATGTTCTGGAAGTGATTTGGATGGAGACATATACTTTGTTTGTTGGGACCCTGACTTGATTCCACCAAGGCAAATCCTACCTATGGATTACAATCTTGCTCCAAGCATAGAACTGGACCATGATGTGACAATTGAGGTATTGGTACTCTAATGCATTTTACTATGGAATGGTATTTAGATCATGTCGTTCTTTAATTTTCAATTGTGCGTATAGATCTCCAAACTAATGATGAATATTAATTAGATCATATAAAGACATATACACTCTTGTACAGGGCAAGTGGTACATCTAAAGAAGCTAAAAAAATGGCAAATTTGTTGTTTGTCATTAGTGTGCCATTGTCATTCTTTTATCATTTTTCATGTGAAATCAAGGGAATTCTCATTTTCCTCTCTTGTGGCATTTTTGTTTGCTTCCCTGGCTTCCCTCTTATGTGCGTATGGAAAACTGAAGACGAAAGTATTGCTAAAGTATTAGCACATTAAGTGTCTTCTACTTCATATTATGTCATATATTTTATATTATTATGAAAGTATTTATTATTTATCTAAATGATGAAATCACAATTAAATATAGTATATTCCTAACCCAACAATGTATTGTTTTGTTTTACGCCTCGAAACTTTTTTTCAACCAAACTTGGACAGAATAAACGATCAAGCACAAATATTAATATTATAATACAAATGTCTTCCTCGCCATTAATATGTTTGCTTGTAACAATTGTAGAATTTTCAGAGAATCATTGACTGCATCAAAGATAAAATGCTAGTACATTTGATAATTCTTAATTGGTTGGTTAGGACATCTATTTGCTGTCTTGTATGTGTTCTGGCGGTAAATTTACTGCAAACTAATGTTTCCAATGCTTGCTAGCATAATTTTTTGTTTGACTTCGCTGCATTTTACGTTCTTCTCTGTGCTAACAGGAAGTTGAGGAATACTTCACCAACTATATTGTGAATGATAGTTTAGGAATCATTGGAAATGCTCACACTGTCTTTGCTGACAAGGAACCATCCATGGCATTAAGTGAGCCCTGTTTGGAGCTAGCTAAGTTGTTTTCCATTGCAGTCGACTTCCCAAAAACCGGAGTCCCTGCAGTAATCCCATCTCATCTACGCGTGAAAGAATACCCAGATTTCATGGAAAAGTCAAACAGGACAACCTATGAATCTTACCGTATAATTGGAAAGCTTTTCAGGGCGGTGAAAGATATTGACCCCCACACCACCTCTTTCACACCCTTCACAAAAGAAGTCGCCAGGAGGTCATATGATCCTGATATGGAAGTTGATGGATTCAAAGATTACATCGATGAAGCATTCAATTACAAAACTGCGTATGATTACAAGTTGGGTAATTTGATGGAGTATTATGGCATAAAAACTGAGGCTGAAATACTAAGTGGTGGTATTATGAAGATGTCGAAGACTTTTGATCGAAGAAAGGATGCAGAAGCCATTGGCGCAGCAGTGAGGTCTTTGAGGAATGAAGCTAGATCCTGGTTCAAGAGAGGAAGAGAATCAGATGACCAATATGCAAAGGCATCAGCTTGGTATCATGTGACCTATCATCCTGATTTTTGGGGTTCTTACAATGAGAGGCTGAAGAGGGCTCACTACATTAGTTTCCCATGGTGTGTTTATGACAAGCTGGTCCAGATCAAGAAGAACGACTCAAGAATGGCTTCTAACATATCTTCACTTGACAGGCTGTTCAGCCAACGGCTGAATGTGGCTGAATCTGATATGAACATTCCAGTTTCTAGCCCATAAGGGGTCACATATAGTTACTTTTTAATAGTAAGTATGACTATGAATCAACTCCCAAGACATCCTCTTGTATATATACATGTGTCTGATCAAGTTTGTCCAGTCTATGGGGCCTGTGATGAACATAGAAGAAGTACTTGGATTTGATGTCTAGAACTATTCTTAGTATTGGATTGCAAGGTTATGCACTATGGGCTAACTAGACTTGTAATGTTTCCAACTATATTTTCTTGTTTTTACTATCCACAAGTGCTAAAGATTAAATGCTGGTGAAATTGAAAGCACTTCTTGCTTTTCATTGATTTGATTTGGTTCATATCCTCAGCAGTTTTAGTACTCAAAATGATAAGAAAGATGTAGGAATCTTCTTGACATGCATTATTCACTATTCACATTCCATGCCATATTTTCACTCAATTTTGAAGGATGTATAAAGCAAACCTCATAACTGCCTCCACTAGTAACTAATATAAAGCTCCTTGATAAATTCACTCAACTAATTTCATGTGACCTTAATTAATTGATCAATTAGAGCCACTTAATAAATCCAAATTTTGTAATGAAGATTGATGAGGGTTTGATCGGTTGGATAGGGAACCGACTTTTAATTTAGGTAGGACTTGACCTAAAGGGTCCATACTCTTGCTTGGAAGGGAAGAATCCTACAATCACAGTAAACGTTAGGCTAGCCTAGGAGCCATCGGCTTAGGCCTTCCGACGCTCAAGTCAGTAGAGATCGACCACAAATATCGAGCAGCGGAGTAAGGCCTTTTGAGTGTATATGAGTGCATACCTCTAGAAGGTTGGAGTGAGGGTATTTATATCATTCTCCCTTCGAGGAATTGTCTGGGATACCCCTTGGTACACCCAGGGGCGTAATTAGTCATTTCCCTGACTTATATATCTCCAGCTAACTGCCCTTTCAGGTTTGAAGGACATAATAGTGCATTGTAGTGGCGCCTGCTATGTCAGGCGGTGAAGGGATGGCATGCGCCATTAATACGGAGGCGTGACGCCTGTCAGTGCATTTAATACGGTGGCAGAGTACTATAGTCTTGACCTCGATGGTCGACAAAGTCAACCTCAAGATTGTCGAATAGTTCTATTTGTAACTCCAATTTGCCTGTTAGACTGTGGGTTTCCTACCGAAGTGAAGTGTTGGGTGATCCTTAGGGTCTTGCACCACTTCCTTGTATTTTTGTTTTGAAATTGGGTGCTATTTTCCAAAATTAAAACCTTAGGCTATCCAAACCGATAGATTATATTCTTCCAAATGAAACTTCTGATGGCGGCATCGGTGATTTTCGGGACTACCTCAGCTTCAACCCATTTAGTGAAGTACTTGACGGCTACTATGATAAACTTATGCTGGCTCAAAGTTTTCAGGAGCGATCCCACTATGTCGATCCCCCATTGGCCGAATGGCTAGGTGATCTGAACATTTATCATCGATGCAGGCAGTTGATGCTGGATGTTCAAGTGGATATGGCATGATAGGCATTTTTGGCAAAGTTGATTAAGTCCCGCAGCAAAGTCGGCCAGAAATAACCGTAATGGATCACTTATGTGCCAAAGATCGACTGCTAGAGTGGTTGCTGTAGATGTCGGTGTGTATTTCCTGCAATACCCTATTCGCCTCATCCTGTTCTAAGCATCTCAGTGGAGGTCCTGATATGGATCTCCAATAAAGCTGGCCATGCTCATCGAGCGCGAACTTGGCCGCTAAACCCCTGAGTCTGTGGGCCTCTCTCTCGTGGGGGGGCAAGGTACCCTGACTTAAGTAAAGTTTGGTTGGCGCTTTCCAGGAATGAATTGTCTCTTCGACACATCCGATGAGTCGCTAGTTGGGGAAGTCGACACAAGGTTTGTCGGCCGCCAAAAATGTTATAGTTCGTTCCCTGGTACCCTTTGCCGAGCTAGCGAGCTTCGAGAGCAAGTCTGCTCGTTCATTCTCTGCCCGGAGGACTTGGCTGAGGGTGAAGCTCTTAAATAACTGCTACAGTCGCTTTACCTCGGGCAAGTATTGGGCCATTTTGTGTTCTTTTGCCTCAAAATTTCCTTCGACCTGTTCTGCGACCAGTTGAGAATTAGTGAATACTGCAAGATGCTCGACTCCGTGTGTTGTGGTGATGCGCATTCCCGCAATGAAGGCTTCATATTCTCCTTCATTATTAGTAACCAGGAAGTTGAGCTTGATTGCGAAATCATACTCCTCCACAAATGGGGAACGGAGGGATACACCTATCCTGCCCCGTAACGCGGTTGCTGACCCATCAATATGCAGGGTCCACATCGAGGTATTGTCGACATTCTGGGCCAGTAGGTTGAGTCTTTCAACCATAAAGTCGGCCAAGACTTAGGCTTTTATGGCAGTTAGTGGCTGAAATGTGATGTCGAATTTTCCAAGCTTGATAGCCCATTTAGTGAGCTGACCTGAAGTGTTAGGCTTTGACAACACCTGCTTCAGTGGCTGATTTGTCAGGACCAGGATTGCGTGGGATTGAAAATAGGGCCGTAATTTCTTTACCGACGTGACGAGGGTTAGAGCAAACTTTTCGATCTCCAAATAATTATGTTCAGGTCCTTGCAAGGCCTTGCTGCAATAGTATACCGGACGGGGGGTTTCTCCTATTGTTGATGTCAACACTGAACTGATCGAGGCCGAGGATATTACCAAGTATAGCTATAGCACTTCTCCTAGCTCGGGTTTGGCAAGCATGGGCGGCAAAGATAGGTATTACTTGAGCTCTAGTAAAGCTTGATCACACTATTGATCCCATTGAAAATTGGATTTTTTGGCGTTCTTGAGGATTTTGAAGAATGATAGGCTCTTATCGGCCAGTCGGGGCTATGAATCTGCCCAAGGCCACGACCCTCCCAACCAGACGCTAGACTTCTCGAACTGTGCGAGGAGGGACAATGTCCATAATTGCTTGGATCTTCTGTGGATTGGCCTCGATCCTTCTCTAACTCACCATATACCTAAGGAATTTGCCTCTTCGAACACCGAAGGTACACTTACTGGGGTTGAGCTTCATGCCGAAAGCCCTTAATATGGCAAAAGTGTACCTGAGGTCAACCAGATGGTGCTCGACCGTCTTGGTTTTTACAATCATGTCATCGACATAAACCTCTATTGATTTCCCGATTTTATTTTTGAACATGAAATTGAGTAATTTCTGGTACGTCGCCCCTGCATTTTTAAGTCCAAAGGGCATGAGTAGGAAATAATATACTCCATTGGGGACAACGAATGAGGTCTTGTCCATATCCTTGGGTGCCATGAATATTTGTTAATAGACTTGGAATGCATCCATCATGCTAAGTAGCTCGCAACTAGTAGTAGAATCAACTAATAAATCTATACGAGGCAAGGGGTAAAGATCCTTAAGGCAAGCTTTATTTTAATCAGTGAAATCATTACATATTCTCTATTTTCCCTCATTCTTATGGACAAGTACAACATTACAAAGCCAAGAGGGGTACTGAATTTCTACGATATATCCTGCTTCTAAAAGCTTGCTGACCTCCTCCTCGATGATTTGGGTCCTCTCAGTGTTGAATGTTCTTATCTTTTGCCTCATCGGTTTGTGAGCTGGATCCACATTGAGTCGATGGAAAATAATGTTGGGGTCTATTCCTTGAAGGTCTGCGACTTTCCATGCGAACACATCAATGTTACATTGGAGAAAGTCGACCATATGGCATTCTAGTCGCTCTCCCATATCACTCCCGAATTTGGTGGTCTTGTCGGGGTTCCCAGGCTCTAGCTATGTTGTTTTGAACTCACTGACAGGCTCGACCTTAGTGTCCTCCAACTTTCTTTTCTTTGATGAGGGTCCTTCCTCGGGTTTCGCTACTGGGGCGTCCCCTGAGGGCTTCAATTCTAGTCGCTTCTACTCGCTGGAGTAGATTGAAATGGTGTAACAATGCCATGCGTCCTTGAGATTACACAAGAGCTTCCCCACTCTAGCTGATGTCGGGAACTTTATCTTTATGTGGTAAGTGGAAACGATGGCTCTGAAGTCATTGAGGGCCGGTCGACCTATGATGACATTGTATGCAAATGGGGCATCGACCACCAGGTAGTTGATCATTAATGTTCGGCTACAGGGGCCTTGGCCAAATGTGGTGGAAAGATTGATAGACCCATCGGGGATGATCTCGGATCCCCCAAATCCAATCAAGGGTGTTCTGACTGGATCAAACTTCAGCTTCCCCAATTTCATTCTGTTCAGAGTAGACAAGAACACGATATTCACCGAGCTCCCTTTGTCGACTAATACCTCCCTGACCTCAAAGTTGGCTATTTCAAGGGTGACCACCATGGGGCAATCGATCTTGCGGTCGACTCCTTTGTTCTCCATATGGTCGAGGTCTGAGTCTGTGAAAGAGATTAGTTCAGCATTGGTCGATAGTTGGAAAACTGTCTCGACCCTGGACGGTTTGGTTGAATCAAGCTGCCTCTGCATCTTTTTTCATTCATTTCGAGAATCTCCTCCCGTAGGTCCCCCTGCAATCATGTCAATATTCCTCTAATGGGCGGACAGGTCTCTTCCCTTTGTCTTTTTTCCTTGGGCTGACCGACCTTTCTCTTCGGGGAATCCAGTCGGTCTTTCCCTCCTCTCTTTTGGCCTACTCCTCGATGAACTTTTTCAAGTGTCCTTATCTTATCAGCCTTTCGATTTTATCCTTCAAGTTAAAACACTTCTCAGTGTCGTGCCCCTTCTACTTATGAAAATGGCAATACTTCTTCGACTTCTTCATGGCCTCGGTCTTCGTGATTTTCTTGGGCTTCTTAAGTAGGTTGTCATGCTGAATAGTGAACAGCACCTTTCTCCTCTGTATGTTGAGTGGAGTGTAGTTATGGAAGTGCTTTATCAGGGAATGACGCCCCCCTTTTTGATCTGTCGATCATCTTTCTCCTTGCTTTTCTTTTTGTTGACCTCCAGGTTGCCATATTTCATCCTATTTATCTCCTCCTGGGTCATGTACCTCTCCGCGAGGTCAAGAAGCTCCTCCATTGACCTAGACTGTTCACGTACCAATGCATTGGCACATTCTTTGTGTCTCAAACCCAAGAAAAGTACATCAATCAAGAACTCAATCCTCGGGTTGTCGATTTTCAAAACTTCTGTGTTGAATATGGTAAAAAATCACAAAGGGATTCTTCTTTAGTTTGTTTCACGATATGCAAGTGGGTGTGGGGGAGTTTTGCTTTCCTCCTGCTCACAAATTGGTGCAAAAACTTATCACATAACTGATCATAAGAAAAAATGGATGTTAGTTCCAGCATAACAAACCAATCAAGGGCCACTCCTTGAAACGTGGTCACCAGCATCTTTGCATGGATGTACTCGTTGTGCTCATGCAACTGCATCATGTGTTCAAAATGCAACAGGTGCTCGTTCGGGTCTGTTGAGCCATCATACCTCAAGAGTTCGGTTGGGATCTCAGCATCGACGGCGATGCGCTCGTCAATGATCTCCTGAACGAATGGTGTATCTCGCTCCCTCTGGAATCTCTATGGCCCATTTGGATGAAGAGTTCTGTCTACGTTCCTCTTTGAGATCTCCTCAAGGCGTCTGTTCAGTTGTTGCACCTTATGGGATACCTCTTCCCATTCCTGCTGGTCTGCCTGAGACATATTTCTGCCTGGCCTGAATCTAGAGCATTCGATCCTATCACACTACGGGGCTTGAAGGGGCCAAATGTCATGGTTAATAGAATCTGCTACCTCCTCCCTTGGTGGGGGGTGAGCCGCTTCCCTTGAAAAATGGCCCAAGCTCAGCTCCCTTCTCGACTGGGGCTTTCGCGACTCCGGTCGCTGGGACTGCTCTTCTGGTCGCACCCTCTCCAGAGCCATAGGCTAGAGTATGGCACTGACTACCGGCTTTGGCTGCACGGCGTGTCTGTTTAATGCGGCCGAAAGCTGGGCCAAAATTTATGCGAAAATCTGCTCACTAATAAGCTTTATTAACTGAGGCATCGTTAATGTGACCGCGGGCTTAGGTTGAGTGCTGGATCATTAGGCATTTGGCTCTGGGTTCTATCAAAGGGGAGGGGAGTTGGACCTCCTGTTTTCTTCTCTCCCAAATGGAGCTCGCCTAGTGTTTATCATTTTCAATAGAGGATTCAAGCGTTTCCCACAGATTGTGCCAAATGATGGGGGTATGATCGGTTGGCTAGGGAACTGACTTTTAATTTAGGTAGGACTCGACCCAAAGGGTCTATACTCTTGCTTGGAAGGGAAGAATCCTGTAATCACAGTAAACGTTAGGCTAGCCTAGGAGTCCTCGGCTTAGGCCCTCTGACGCTCAAATCAGTAGAGATCGACTACAAATATCAATCAGCGGAGTAAGGGCTTTGAGTGTATATGAGTGCGTACCTCTACAAGGCTGGAGTGAGGGTATTTATATCATTCTCTCTTCGAGGAATTATTTGGCATGCCCCTGGTACACACCGGGGCTTTTAGCCTTGTGCCAGGGGTAATTGGTCATTTCCCTGACTTGTATATCTCTAGCTAACTGCCCTTTCAGGTTTCAAGGACATGATAGTACACTGTAGCGGCGCCTACTGTGTCAGGCAGTGAGAGGATGGCATGGCCATTAATGTGGAGGCGTGATGTCTGTCAGTACATTTAATGCGGTGGCAGAGTACTGTACCATCTCGACCTCGATAGTTGACAAAGTCGACCTCAAGATGGTCGAGTGAGGTTGATGATGCATCTGGGCCTCGAGCGCCTAACTGGGCCTGGTGCTGCGTCACTAGGCTAATTTAGTTTGGGCGTAAGCACTTGGGCCACCCCATATCAAAGACAAATCAGTCAATCGAGGGTTTTCATCATTTCGATGTTTTATTAACTAGGAGTATTAGTTATTTATTCCTTAGCCATATTTAAGATTAAATCCGACGTGACCTTTTTTTTTTTTCGGCAATAATGTTTAGCAAATTTCAAATTGATATACATATATATTTGGCTTCTTTCTTTCTTTCTTTCTGTTTTTTTTTAAATACTTCTCACTTGTTAATTTGATATGAATATACCACTAATATTCTACAAGAACATAGCACTGAAATAAACATGAAATACTAAAATGGACTATCGAGTTTGATAATGTAATACCAAAATCCTAGCATTATAAATACAATCATTAATGATAGAAAAATGACTTTTTTATAATTCGATTCATATTTTTAAAATAGACACATTTTCAAATAAGAGACTCACATCATTTACTTCTATTTTACTAATTTTAGAAGAAATGTTCGAATTCAAATTTAGACCACATGAAATATATTATAATATTTCTATTTTCTTAAACCTACTTACCACCTACTTACCACTCCCTCCCCCAACTCCTCCTTAGACTTATCTCATTTTTAACTTATTTTAAAAATGACTATCTATTTAATAATTTGACTTGTGTAGTTACTAGTTAGTTTGTGTATTGAAAACATACATGGGACTTTATTTCCTGTAGGAAGAGAGAGAGAAAATTGTCTTGGACATAAATTACTTGTAGGACATAATATTTCAATGGGAAGTGGAGGGAAAAGTACAGAGACTAATATATTTTTATATATAAAAGTGAGATTAAATTAATGTACTGGTCTTTTCTGCTTCTTTTATTTAAGTATATATCTTTTTAAATTATTGAATAAAATTAAAGATTTCTTTTTCCATGAAATGGTTTGAATTTTCATGAAAAAGTGTATCAATTAATTTAAGCTAAACAGGCACATTATTTAATTTAAATGGTGTGTTCGTTCACAACTAGTGGTGACGTTGTTCCATTATTTATAAATACAAAAAGCCCTATGTGAATTTCATATACTAAGAAACAAACGAGAAAAGTACTTTCTCAATCTCTATTCTCTATGATTATTTTTACAGTATTCATAAAAGAAGTTTTAAAAGAACTTTTTAAGATTGTCGTTTGCAAAGTTTGGTAATTTTATTGTATCATGCGTAAATTATCTTAATAAATTCATTGAAAATATCTTTTAGAAGGGGCAAAAATTATTTAAATGATAGTGTCATCACATCTCAAAATCACGATTAATTTATTTCAACATAAAGCATGCTTGTTATATTTCGAGTAGTTAATTGACCGGACGACATTGTCCATTGCACTTGTTTGTATGAGTGTTTGGAAATGGAGCCCTAACAAACTTAGGTATAAACATATATATTAATTAAAAATAAAAGTATGTTTGTCATATAATTTGTATATAATATATCATATGATTAGTTGATAGTGGCCAAATATAATTTGAGCAACAATTTTCCAAATTTAGAATTGAATTATCATGAATAGATTCTTTTCTCTAATATAGTTTCTAAATTTAAAGGAAAAAAAAAATCCCAAGACCATAGCCCAAAATTATGTAAAAGTAAAAGTAAAAATCCCCTCAAACTCTAGGAGTTACAAGTCCCCTTTGAATACAATACTTTTATATCTATTCTATATTAAAAATAAATATTTTTTACATGTTCAAAGTAGCGTTACATTATCTTACACCAAATTTTAAACTGTAAATTATACCTTTACCTTTAATTTTAAAAAATATTGCACTCAAAATGAAAAAATATTTGATAAGACTCCATTGAATTTTTTTTTTTCCAAAAGCTTCAACTCATTCTTCTAAAATATTTTTTCTTTAAATATATTCACATCATCACCAATACAAATAATTACATATATACATATCGATCTTTAAATCGTTACTTAAACATAAATACATATTTCAATTATTATCTTAACATAGTAATACCATATAATAAAGATGTACCTATACAAAAGTTTACAGGGGTATTAGACTTGCACAAGTTCACAAGAAAATTATTTAGATCCAACAATGTAAAAATTATTTAAATGCCAGTAAATTAATTAGTCAAGTGGTCAATTAGTCCATTGGCATTATTCTTACATTTATATATGTAAAGTTTTGGATTCGAACTCTAATGAATTATTGATGTGCATGCTTATGTAAAAAATAATTCTTAATATGAATTTTCTAAAGAGATGAAGTTGAGAATTTCTCTAGAGGTCTAATCCAATTGTTTTATTCGTGTTAAAAGTGTTACTTTATGTTTCATTGAACTTTTCATATCAACTGATGATCCACATCAAGTTACATGATAGTTTGATCTGATATTATAAATTAAATAAATTAGACTTGAAGACATTGTATAGGAAAAATAGTATTCTAAAGATAAAATTAACAGAACACCTTTTTATAATACCTAGATTTGTCACCTCGTTAGACATAGAAATCATCTCAAACCTATCAAATGCAACCTAAAATCGAACTATTACTAACTTATCTTAAAAGAATATCCAAAGAATGCATATGATTTCTTTACCTAAAACCTATAAAACATATTTCTTTTTCAATTTCTTGGTTTACATGTGATAAGACATCATAGTTATCCATCCATCAAAAAGAAATGTTCCCATCACATCGTGAAAGTTTGTGATCAACCTGTAAGGCATTAAGATTGTAGAGGTAGCTCCGTTATATATATTATTTCGTCTTATGAGTTCAAGAGGTAGCTCTTACAAAATAGCACTTTGATCAATGTATACTTAATTCCAATATTTGGGTTGGAAATCGACTTTGATACTAATGCTATGTTTTATGCCCTAAGGTCATGAACCCGTTAGATGCAAAATTTGCCTCAAAAGCTCATGAGAATTAAAATTCATCTACTGCACGTATAATTAACTTATAGATGATAAAATTCCAAACTATAACTATTACCCAAAAAGTAAATTTACTGCTGCAATCCACTAAAATAATTAAGATAATAATTCCTTGTAGTTACTTAGTTGAGAAGAATTGGGATACTTTTGCAGTACTATAAAGTTGATAAGAATGATAATGAGGTTTTGAAGGCTTTTTCAGAATATATTACCAAAAAGTCCCAACTTTTTGACTTATTGTCACATGTGTTGGGAAACATAAAATTATTAACCATTTCAATAAAAATAAAAATAAAATAAAAAGTATTTCATAAGTAGGGAAATTTATAGAGAATAATGCATAAATTTATACATATGAGGTCAATATCACTTGATCATATAAATTGATTTCTTAAAAGAAACAGTAGCACTATATATCAAGCATGTTTAATTACAATAACCCAAACAAAAATTCTATGACAAATAGTTAAGAGATCAACTATAAATGAGTTAACAAATCTTTTTAGTAAGGGATGTTTAAAAAAAAAATCAAATTAAAAAGTTATGGTCGTATTTTGGCTCAACAAATAATTTTAAATGAGAATTAAAAAATATATTTTTTGTGCATTTGTATCCAATTATGTTTAGAAATAATAGTTGAAAATTATTGATTTTGCATCATTATTTCAAATAAGATGATAGCTTTGAGAAAAAAGAGATTCCATTGGAGATGGAAAAAAAGGTATTAAGTCATCGTATGCAAAAAAAGAAGAAAAAAAAAAACAAGAAAAAAAAAACAAATATTAATGGTAAAATTTATCAAAATTTTCAAAATGTAGTTAAAATGAAGCAGGTAAATTGTTTTTTTGCTTCATCAAATTAGTTAATAAAATCTCAATTTTAGGTAAGTTAATTATACATATATTTTTGTCAAGCATGGATATTATCCATCTTGAATCAAGGCAAACTTTTAGACAAAAATAGAATAAATTAATAGATCTTTGTAGTTAATTTTGCCCTAAAAAGATTGTAGCCGGATCAATGACTTAATTTTGAAAAGAGATTTTTATTTCATCCAACAAGATCTTATTTTGAAATGTCATAAAAAAATATATAAAAATATTTCGATTCTTTTCTAAATTTATTCATTATACTTCCTTTTTCCGGACATCACAAAATAATCCATTTTCTCTTTAAAAATATTATTTTTACTAATACGATATAATTAACTTTTAATTATTTTTATATTATATAAACAAGAAAGGAGATTCGCATTCATATAATGACAGTTGTGACATCAATACACTAAAATTTAATTTATCAAAAACAGTCTTAAAAGTAGTCTCAAAGTCCCTTCTCTCACTATTGCACCTAAATTCTCTACTCATAATTTTCTTCTTCAATTGGTATTCTCAAAATAACGAACGACTATTTTTATACACGTAGGGGCAACGTGTCACCATGATTGACATCTAAATAAGTGAAGTGTCATTTTCTCAAAATAATCGATAATTATTTTATACATGTAGGAATAACATGCCATTAGAATTAGCATCTAAATAAGTGAAGATTTAACATCGAAATAAGTGAAGAGATTTAATCTATGTCTATATTTATATCTATATCTATATCTATACGACCCATAAAAGTATGAATGGGTACATTGGTTTCTTCCCTTTTATGTGAGGACAAAATATTCCTCTCTAATAATACTACCACATTTAATGCACATCGCGCTTAATGGTAGTTATAACTAAATTAAGTTTATTTTTAATTAGACTAATGTGTATACATTATATTTAATAATGTATATACGTCAAAAGGCATATATATTGTATTTAGACTCATAGAAAATAATAACTATAATTAAATACATCAAGTATTTCATCTTAAGTAATGTATATACATCAAATGTATATCATAGTATTTATTACATTTGTTAAAAATTAAATATACTTTTAATGAGAATTACAAAAATAATAATCACATTAAAATTAATTAAATAAATTTTATTCTTATCATGTGTAATACACATAGTTTAATCGTAATTACAATCAAATTACATTTATTTTTAATTAGACACACAAAAAATAATAACTTACCATTCCAAAAGTGGATCCAAAACTTATTTATCAGTACGGAACGTTTGAGAAAATAGGTCTTAAACAGGTAGTAAAAACTACTGAAGAAACAATTCCTATTTGTAAATATGATATTACTTTACAACTTTTTCATAGATCTGATATTGATAAATATAGATCTGCTGATTATAAATTTATTCATTTTGGTTTAATACAGATTGCTTTTAAACCATTAACTCTTGATAATCTTCCTGATAGTTTTGTTGCAATTTTACGTTATGCACATAATTTAAATTGGAAGCACTCAATTATGGGTGTGATACAATCAAGTTTGGCTCATGGCCCTGTTTATTTTAATGTTTATCCTAATTTGCAGTTA
Organism: Jacaranda mimosifolia; assembly: GCA_018894105.1. Taxonomy (NCBI): domain Eukaryota; kingdom Viridiplantae; phylum Streptophyta; class Magnoliopsida; order Lamiales; family Bignoniaceae; genus Jacaranda; species Jacaranda mimosifolia. The sequence goes on along the minus strand of CM032134.1, from coordinate 21,388,097 downwards.
TCATTAACTGATGTTAATATTTTACATGCTTTAACTTTAAATGTAAAGTTGCATGGTTATAATTATATGCCTAATACTGAAACGATTTGTATTACTTATTGTATTTATTATAAGCCTTTGTACACATTAAATCCTATGTGTAAAATGATTAATAGTAATAAAAATGAAACTATTTTAATAGAAACTAATTTTTGTAAATCCCATATTACTACTAGAAAACCAATAAAATGGGATGATGTTAAATTTCCTGAAAATTAGATAATGGAAAATGTTGTTCCTATTCAACCAGTAATACAAACTGAGTTAAGTAAAATAATTCAAACTCCAGATGGAAATATTTCTATTGAGTTTAAACAACCTGGTAATAATAGGTTAAAATCAAGTAGATCTCATAGGTCTTCTTCTTTTTCTTCTTTTTCAGTGTTTGATCCCCTTGATTATACTGTCGAAAGTCTTGAAATATCTAGAGCTTCAACATCCAGAGTTATGAATAATAATTCTGAAACTCGTTTTGATAAATTAAAAATTTCTTCTGATAATATTGTTCATGGTATTCCTGCTAATAATAATAGTGAGGAGTCTATTGAACCAACTGAATCCGAGATGGATTTTTCTGTGAGAAATACTCGCATTTAATAAATTATTTTTAATGAATCAAAACAAAATGGATTTTTTTAAAGGTTCTTGCAATAGAAAACTTATACAACTTGAGTTTAATAAGGATCGTTGGATTTTATTTAGAAAATGGTTTTTTAATAATTTTAATAAAGACCAACAAAATTATTTTCAATCAAAATTCTATAAATTTGTGGAAGAAAAGAATCAAATTATACCTTTTGTTCCTTGGTTTTTGGTTAATTATATTGAACCTCAAATTTCTGTTCTTGAAAGAACTTATGTTTATGATAATGAACCTTCAGATGAAGAAGCTGATGTATCAATGGCTACTTCATCCAGATCAAGGACAGATGACAACCAACATGGATGTCTGGGAGGTGAATCACAAGATCCCAATGAAGATATACCTTCTACTCAAGACATTCATAAAATTATTGTTTCCCTCAGAAAAGAAAAAGATTAGAGGGTTAAAATAGTAAATTGTAATAGGAATTACTATTTGAACAGTAATATACTGTTCAAGTTTACTGTTCGGATTCGAAAATTTTGAAATTCCCACAGTAGTTTCAGCTTTTTACTGTTCGGACTCGAAATGTTTGAAGTCCGCACAGTTTTTCTCTTTTGTCTATATATAGGTTTGCTTTGTTTTGTTGGAGGAGGATGCTTTCCATTCCTCTCCACAGCTTTTCTTTGTTTTCCCCTGATTTCCCCTCTGTAATTTCCCCTTTTGTAATTTTACTTCTTTAAGTTTAGTTTTATTTATATAATACAGAAGTTGCGGTTTTGAAGATCCCTTCTTGGTAAGCTTCTATTTTATTTTCTTGTTTTTAAATATTTATTTAAGTTTTAAACTTAGCCTAATGAAAGGCTAAGGTGTTTGTGTTAAACATGTAAGAGTTGGATATTTCCTATATAGTTGTGGTAAAGGTCTGTATATGTACAAGACTATGTAAGAAGGGTTCGGATCTCATGGTCTGGTTAGCCAGTTATGGTTGGGTTCTGAGGCTTAACGGCACTCTAAGTATGTTGTCCTCTGGGAGTTTGCCCTTTTGCTCTTGTTAGCCGGGTTTGGCGTTTCTGGGCGTTTCTGGGCTCTTGTGTTCCAGAATTCATACTTGGTGGGCTTGTTAAATTCAGGTAAACAGTCCCAATCATGTGATGCTGTGATTCACCGCCTGATCTGTGGCCCCCTTCATAAGATCCAGTGCGTAGATGGTATCAGAGGCATATGATGCCTGAGAAATCGGGGAAGCTATTAGCTTCTGTTTGCCATGTTGTATTAATGGCCTTGGCGTGCCACGATAATTGCTTCCTCTTCCTCCTCTATTAGAGAAGGGATTGTGGCCCCTATAAGGGATCATCCCTGTAAAAATTCACGAGTTAAAAAATCAGGGAGACTATTATCACTACCCTTTTTATATATTATCTTAAAATCAAAAGGGGCTAAATAAGCTTGCCACCTAGCAAACATTTGTTTAGAAACATTATGTTTAAAATCTTTATTAAACATGAATTGGGCAGCTTGACAATCAGTTTTAACTATAAAGAACTGATTATATAAATCATCTTGAAATTTAAGTACACATTTAACTATAGCAAAGATTTCTTTAGTTACAGTTGCATAATTCTTCTGGTTATCATTCCATTTACCAAAACAAAATCTAACAAGAATTTCTTGCTTACTATTAGGATCAATTTGAGTTAAAATACCACCATAACCTATATCAGAGGCATCTGTTTCAACAATTTTTTCCCAATTTGGATTAGAAAGCATTAAACAAGGCAATTTATTAACTTTTTCTTTAATTTTAATAATAGCATTAGTATGACTATCACTCCAAGGTTTAGGAACCTTTTTTAATCTATCATGTAACAATGCAGTATCTTGAGCAAGATTTTTATAATAAGGAGAAATATAATTTAAACTCCCTAAAAATCTTTGTAATTGAGTTTTATCAGTAATTCTATCAAGAAATTTAGAAGCAAATTCAATACTTCTATTAATAGGAACAATTTTTCCTTTTTCTATAAAATGACCCAAAAATTTAATTTTAGTTTGAAATAAAACCATTTTGGGTTTAGAAATAACAAGACCACTATTTATTATAGTAGTTTTAAAAATATTAAGATGTTTAAAATGATTTTCTATAGTATTAGAGAAAACCAAAATATCATCAATATAAACGATGATAAAACTATTAAAATGATTGAAAATATCATTCATAATTTTTTGAAATTCTGAAGAGGCATTCTTCAGACCAAAAGGCATAACATTCCATTCATATTGCCCAAATGGAACATTAAAAGTAGTTTTAAACTTATCTTTTTCAGCAATTTGAATTTGCCAATATCCAGATTTTAAATCAAATTTTGAAAATATATTGGCATCAAAAAGCCTATCAAGCAAATCCTTTTTATTAGGAATAGGATACTTAATCCATTTTAAAACTTTATTAAGACGTTTATAGTTTATTACTAATCTAGGAGCACCTCGTTCCTGTTCACTATATTTATTAATATAGAAAGCAGTACAAGACCATGCAGACTTTGTTGGCCTTATTAAGCTCTTTTGTAATAAAGACTCAATTTCTTTTTTACAATAATTTAAATATTCAAAATTCATCTGACAAGGCCTAGCTTTAGTAGGAATATTACCATCAAAGCTATTATCATAAGGCAAATCAACAATATGCTTTTTCTTATTCCAAAAAGCATTGGGGTGTTCATCACACACAGATAAAGCAAATTGATTTTCAAGAAAAGCAATTTTTTCTTTTAATTTAGGTTTTTCTAATTGATTATCAATATCAAGACTAATAATTTCTTGTTTTAAGAAATTAATATGATTAGTCTTTGCTTTTAAAACTTCCTCAATATTATTAAGGATTCTAGAAAAAGGTTCAACAATAAATTCAAAATAAATTTCATTATTATTATAGGTACCAATAAAACCATTTTTATCAACCATTTTTAAAGGATAAATTTTCTTTAAAAATGGGGTTCCAAGAATGATTTGGTTAGAAATATTTTTAACCAATAAAAAACTATTAGGAATACAAATTTTATTTTTACAAATAAAAGCTTTTGATAATTTATAACTTATATCAAGTTTTTCACTATTAGCAGTTCTAAGAATATGAGTAGTTTTTTCAAAATACCTAGTAGGTATCAAACCTTCTTGAATACAATTTAAATCAGCACCACTATCAATTAGTGCAATAAATTCTTTTGAAAAATTATTACTAATTAAGAGTTTTATTTTCACAAGCCATTTTTGTGAAGTAACCATTTTTAATTTATTAAGAAAATCATCACTTTGAATATTATTAGTGATACTTTCAGGAAAATTAAACATATTATCAATTTGGGGAACAATTTGTTTACCCTGAGAAATTTCTAATCTTTTAATTCTTTCCTCTAAATAATTATTATTTCTTTTTAAATCTATTATTTCTCTTTTCAAATTATCAACTTCTTTTTTCAAATCAATCACATTAGTAGGACTTCTAGTTTTAGTACGATTTTCTAAAATTTTATAAACTTCAGACATGGAATAGGGATCATTATCCCTCAAAATATCATTTGTTTGAAAAGAAGAAGAAGTTGGGGAGGGAGAAGAAGAAGAAGAAGGAATATTTTCCATTTCATATATTATTTTAGATCTTAAAATAGGATCTTTTATTATTTTCAAAAATTCAGTAGTATTATCATTACTAAGAACATTCAATTCAGAAAATTGAGAAATTAAATTATACATCTCATCATTATCAGATTTACTACTATCAGATATAATATTATCACAAGACAATCCTTCCTTACAAGGATCACATTCAGAACTAGAACTATCAACACATTCATTGATATTATCAGAAACAGTAGAATCAGTATTATCATCAGATTCTAACATTAATTTATAAAGAATATCCTTAAGATTATCATCTATTTCGAGACTATTAATCCTTTCTTTCATCCTACACTTATCAGCATAGTGTCCTACCTTACCACACTTATAACAAGCACCATATTTATGAAATTTCTTTTTTATGGTCCTATTAGAAGGTCTAGGTTCTCTATAATTACCAGACTCTCTATAACGTCTCATTTTTTCTTTCTGTTTTTCTCTAGTCTGTTTATGAGTTTTCTTCCTAGATTTTTTCCTATAACTCTCATTATCATGTTTTTGTGGTTTACTATTAACCTGTTTTGGATTTTCCATCCCAAATTGACCACAAAACTGACCTAATTGTTTTCTTTCCGTAATATTATTACGCTTAATCTGTTGATTCAATTTAATCTCATTACACAGGGCTAATCCTTCCTGTATACAAGTTCCTATTAACTTGCCATATGTAAATTTACTATAGTCTATATTAGACTCATTTTGCCTAAGGGTTTTTCTAACTCTCTCGGCAAACAAAGAAGGCAACCCATCTATAAATTTGGATTTCCAATGGTCACTATTTGACTCAGGAAGCTCCATAACTCTAGAAAGAAAGGTGTCCTTATACCACCTAAAAGATGTAAGACTCTAACATTTTAAACCATTTAATAAGGTTCTAATATGCTCAGAGTTATTAGTCCATCTACCAGTAAAATGTTCTATAATAGTAACAATCAAAGTATAAACAACATTTTCAGTATTATTACTGTTTCGTTCTTGTTTAACAGTATTAAGAATCTCATCTTTATTATTCTGAGAAAGATAATTATCCCACCAACCTTTAAGTTGGCCAGTAAAACCTGCAATAATCATTTTTGCAATAGTTTTATCACTATTACCATTATTCTTGCAAATAGTACAATACATCAACATACGATGCACCAAATTATAAATATGGCGTTCAGTAAAACTATCCAAGTTCCATTCATAGATACTTTTACCATTATAAGAATTATTAAGAACTAAATCTTGTTCTTCATGCAACACATCTTGTGGTGTAGGCCTAGGATAATAATAAGTTCTCATTGTTGGCCTATCTGCATAATTTTGTATTTTATTAATTTCTTCCCCAACTTTATTATTATAATCATTCTCATCTAACTCCTTATTAAGAGTAGAAATTCTAAATTCAGCAAATTTCTTAGTTATTACTCTTTCTAATTCAGAAACATCCCTAAGAATGAAATTATCAATTTCAGGAGGGGGTTGAATAGAAGGCATTGCAATCTGATCTGGAGAAGGATGAACAAATTGTTTATCAATTTTTTCTTCCAGATTATTAATATTTTTATTTAATTTTTCCATATTAAAAATTATACTATTAAGTCTTTGATCAAGTTGATATAAACTTTCACCAAGTACATTTAAATATAAATTAGCATAATTTTGCTGTTTAATTAAAACATTCAAATTACGAATAGTAATAGTAGCAGTGTCATTATCAAGCATCTTATAAAATGCCATAAAAGAAAATTTATTATTTCCTTCAATAACAAAAGAATCTTGTGGGGGAAAAATAGATTTTTCTTTCCTACCATTATCATAAACATAAGTTCTTTCAAGAACAGAAATTTGAGGTTCAATATAATTAACCAAAAACCAAGGAACAAAAGGTATAATTTGATTCTTTTCTTCCACAAATTTATAGAATTCTGATTGAAAATAATTTTGTTGGTCTTTATTAAAATTATTAAAAAACCATTTTCTAAATAAAATCCAACGATCCTTATTAAACTCAAGTTGTATAAGTTTTCTATTATAAGAACCTTTAGAAAAATCCATTTTGTTTTGATTCATTAAAAACAATTTATTAAATGCGAGTATTTCTCACAGAAAAATTCATCTCGGATTCAGTTGGTTCAATAGACTCCTCACTATTATTATCAGCAGGAATACCATGAACAATATTATTAGAAGAAATTTTTAATTTATCAAAACGAGTTTCAGAATTATTATCCCTAACTCTGGATGTTGAAGCTCTAGATATTTCAGAACTTTCAACAGTATAATCAAGGGGATCAAACACTGAAAAAGAAGAAAAAGAAGAAGACATATGAGATCTACTTGATTTTAACCTATTATTACCAGGTTGTTTAAACTCAATAGAAACATTTCCATCTGGAGTTTGAATAATTTTACTTAACTCAGTTTGTATTACTGGTTGAATAGGAACAGCATTTTCCATTATCCAGTTTTCAGAAAATTTAACATCATCCCATTTTATTGGTTTTCTAGTAGTAATATGGGATTTACAAAAATTAGTTTCTATTAAAATAGTTTCATTTTTATTACTATTAATCATTTTACACATAGGATTTAATGTGTACAAAGGCTTATAATAAATACGATAAGTAATACAAATCGTTTCAGTATTAGGCATATAATTATAACCATGCAACTTTACATTTAAAGTTAAAGCATGTAAAACATTAACATCAGTTAATGATAACTGCAAATTAGGATAAACACTAAAATAAACAGGGCCATGAGCCAAACTTGATTGTATCACACCCATAATTGAGTGCTTCCAATTTAAATTACGTGCATCACGTAAAATTGCAACAAAACTATCAGGAAGATTATCAAGAGTTAATGGTTTAAAAGCAATCTATATTAAACCAATATGAATAAATCTATAATCAGCAGATCTATATTTATCAATATCGGATCTATGAAAAAGCTGTAAAGTAATATCATCTTTACAAATAGGAATTGTTTCTTCAATAGTTTTTACTACCTGTTTAAGACCTATTTTCTCAAACGTTCCATACTGATAAATAAGTTTTGGATCCACTTTTGGAATGGTCCATTTATTAAGAAGTTCAATATTAACTGGAAGATCTATTTCCTCCATAGTACTATTCTTAATATTACTAGATTTTCCTTTAAGAAAATTCATTTTTAAGGAAAGTGTTAAACATGCAATCATTAAATACTCCCTATACACCCATGGCTCCGATACCATCTATGCACTGGATCTTATGAAGGGGGCCACAGATCAGGCGGTGAATCACAGCATCACATGATTGGGACTGTTTACCTGAATTTAACAAGCCCACCAAGTATGAATTCTGGAACACAAGAGCCCAGAAACGCCCACAAACGCCAAACCCGGCTAACAAGGGCAAAAGGGCAAACTCCCAGATTCAAATTAAGTGCATTTTTAATTAGACATATAGAAAATAATAATTATACAAAATTAATTACATCAAAATTTCCCACTTAGCAAATGTAATTAGGTATACATATTGAAATCTATCCTTCTGATAACATATTTAATTGGATTTATAGAAAATAGCAATTAAATTATACTCCCATCTAATGAGACTATTATTGTCACATTCAAGACATATGGCTTTATGACAAATTACGTCTAGATTAAGTTTATTCTAATTAGACTCATAAAAAATAATAACTGCATTGAAATTAATTAAGAAAGAATTAATTGATGAGGAAGATACTTCATAAAAACATTTGTATAGATATTCATTCTACATTCTCCCTCCAAAATAAGAAAAGAAATATTTTTTATATATTAAGATATGTGCTCAATTCAAATATAATAGCACAATGAATATGACGATGAACAAGAATAGATTAAGTCTTACAATCACATGTTTACTCATATGTGATATCATATTTAATATGATAATGAAAAAAGAATAAACTAAGTTTATTTAATTTTTTAATCTTTTCATTATTTGTGTATTTAAATATATTTTTGAAATATATTTTGGTTAAATTTTACATCTAATGATTTGCACACAGCAAAAGGTGCTTTCATGTTTTATCATAAATCCGATAAAATTTCTTAATCTTACTCATTTATTTTAAAAGATAAATAATAGTCAAAAGAAAAAGGAATATATAGTTGATAGCTCTATTAGAAACTGTAAAAAAGAATCAACTAAAATTTTATATATTTAAATATTTTTTTAATAAATTATTTTTCAATTAAAATAATAATGTGGCATTACTAACTTTCAATAATTATTTTTAAGAGGAGAATAGAAATATATATATATATAGTTTATTGTTACCAAATAACCTTTTGAATGACCAAACTAAAATTTTTATTTGGAGAGTGACGAAGGATGAGGAAGACCTTGTCGAGACCAAGTTTTTCATGATTTAGCTAATCATATGATAAGCATCATTAAAATATACATCAACAACATAATAAGTAGAATTCACTTATTATATAATTGACTCTAATTTTATCATATTTAATTAAGATTTGAATTTTTGCAAAAAAAGTATATATTGCTGGATTAAGAGTTATGTACTTCAAACTATTAAGTTTAATAAATATTTATTTGATTTTAATAATAGCAATAATCTAACATATCGAAACATTTTCTATCAATAGAATAGAATATCAATAAATACATTTTATTGGATAAAATATCACATTAGCCCATATGTCTCCGTCCATACCCTACAAAATATATATTCCTTAGTTGTGAAGGTATATACCCACTAAGTACATAGTATCCAACAATCAAAAATTCTTATTTTTTACGTGCTAAACATTAAATAATTAATAAAGTACAAATATTTATTTCAAACAAGGAATTTCATTTAACAATTTAGGTATATATTAAATTAATTGCCAACTTAATACATAATCCAACTCTTACATATTTATGAATATAACTAGCAAACTTTCAACGAATTAATTTTCACACTTTTTTTTAAACAAAAAGAAAATTTATAAACACTACAATATTTTTAATTTACGCAATGGTACTTAAATGCTTAAAATTGATCAGAACTTAACTTTATCTATTTTGGCTTAACTAAGAAGAGACGAAAGTGAGAAAAAAATCATAATAAATAAATCGAACACATGAGAAAGTTTTTTTCTTTCTTTTTTTTTTTTTAAATTGAAAAAAAAAGTGGTCCATTAAAATTCTAAGATGAAATAAGTAATATAATTTTTATTTGTTTATCTAAATTTAGAGGAAGTCAATTTACAAATCACTCTAAATCATTTGAATCATATTTAAGTTTTAATTCATAAAATGACAATTAAAATTATTGTTTAAAAAATAAAAGGACTTTTCAATTAACCAAAAATAAAAATACAAATTAAATTAAAATTATGGAATAACAATTGGCACAAATCTAATTCGTTGAGAATGATAGAGAATAAATTGAAAAATAAAAGCTTCTTCAAATATCACCCAAAAATGAAAGAATTAAATAGTTGGCTAATATAAATCATATTTTTTAAATGTTAAGTTTTTAAGATATATTTTATTTTAGTCATTATTCAATTCACATGTTTTCATTGTTCCTTTTTTCAGTAAATTGTTCTTAAAATGGAAATAAATCGATAAACTTCTATTTTCAGTCAACTTCATTTTTAGTTGATTTAATATAGGATATTCTTATATATATTTTAAACATGATCATATATGGCTGTTTAGAAACATTTTACCTATATTTTTAGATACATGGACATGGTTTTCTAAGAATACTTAATAGTATTATAGCATATTTATTTTGACAATAAAGACAAAATAAGATGATGAGGAAACATGCCGCGCTTAGTACTATAGAGAATCATGCATATATAGATAAAATTAAAGAGTCCAAGAAAATGTGAAAGTCAATTGAATCATTAAAGGAGAAAAAATATAAAAATTAACACGTTACGACCTCTCTTTTAACATAGTTTTTAATGAAAACGAGTTAATTCATGAGAAAATCAATTGTCAATATTTACCACTTTACAGTTTCTAAGAACATAAATGATTTCTTATGAATCAAAATGTTAGCAATTTTTCAATAAATGTGTACTCTATGATTTTTCAATAAATATCATATATGCGGGAAAATCATCATACGCTAAAATTTTAAATTTTAATCTCATATTTTGATTCGATTTGAGAATTTATGATCTTGTGCACTCAAACACTCATGAATTGAATAAGGTACTTAATTACATCTATTGCAATATTGTAAGATTTTAAAAAAAGCCTTGCACATTGTGTTAGTGGAAAAAAATTAGACTTGCTGCACTTTAAATGGCAAATGAATTGCATAAGTTGTTTATTTCTCTATCAGGAGAGGTTATAAAACTTTCTAAAAGATATTTGAGTTTTGAATTGTATATTCTCTTTTACTTCATTTAGTATGTAATTAGACAAAAACTTGCATCCACAAAGGTGGAGTTATACTTTTCAAACACAAGGCATAATTATCATGGTCTTTCAAGGTTAATTTTCAAATGAAAATAAGTATGATAACATTCAATTGTATTTTACATAAACAAAAAATGAGCTTGAGAATAGAAAATACTCAAAGAATCAGATTTATCATAAGCAACTATGAGAAAACTTATAAAAATTTATGGAGATAAATTCATATGCAAAAATCTTTAAAAGGTTAAATGATCATCTTTCAATGAACGATATTCATCTCTATTGTAATATAGAGAAAAAAAAAATGAAGAATAAAGGTAATCAACATAATTATTGTTGGTTGACTTTATAATTAATATACTTAAATGTCATTATTAATATTAATTAGTACTAATAATTAATTATAAAGTCAATTATTAATTAGAAATTATGCTATTTGTTTGATTGCTTTCTTTTTAATGAAATTGTATAGTTTCTTCTATTAATTAAAATATGTATTTGTTACAGGTTCATAAATTCACATATTTGAATATTCGTAAATAGATATCTAAATAATTATCATCGAATATAAATATAAAAAAGATAATTCAAATACAAATAAGTTTAATCAAATATGAATGCATTTGAATAATTATAATCGAATACAAATTTCGAATTCGATTGATATCCGACGGATATGAATTCGGATATCATTTTTAAATATCCATCAAATTCGTATATATATTCGAATATTCAAAAAGTTTAATGAATAAGAATATGAAAATAGTGTATTTGATCCATTTAATATCCGTTTACACCCCTACCTGCAATCCACTAAAATAATTAAAGATATTAATTCATTATAGTTACTTAGTTGAGAAGAATTGCGATACTTTTTCAGTACCATAAAGTTGATAAGAATGATAGAAGCTTTGAAGCAAAAAACAAAAATGTCACCTTTTTGACTTTTTGTGATGTATGTTGGAAAATATAAAAAAATTAAGACTTTGATTGGTTATGTTTCCCCTAAACAACATTGTTTTGAGAAAACATAATCAAATATATCTCCATTTTTCCTCAAAAATACACATTCTTCAATATATACATTCATATTATATATATATATATTTTATTATTATTCTAATATTAAAAAAATATTCAATTTCATTTTCACCCCAAAAATCTAATAAAAAAATATTGATTTGACTGCTACAGTATAAAATGTTTTTCCCCAAAACATAAACAAACATACCAAAAAATAACTTTTACATTCTTCAATAATTCATTCTCCCAAAGCACATAATAAACATATAATAAAATCAAACAAAAAACAAAACCAAACATTCCCTAACCATTTCCTTAAAAATAAAAAATAAAAAATAAATACTTCATAAGTAGGGAAATTTATAAAGAATAATGCATAAATTTATACGTATGTAGTCAATATCACTTGACCATGTAAATTGATTTCTTAAAAGAAAAGAGTAGCACTATAAAAACATATTTAATTGCAAGAACGCAAACAGAAATTCTATGACAAATAGTTAAGAGATCAACTATAAATGAGTTAACAAATCCTTTTAAGTAAGAGATATACAATAATTAAATTAGAAAGTTATGGTTGTATTTTGGCTCAACATATAATTTTAAATGAGAATTATATATAGATATATATTTGCATTTGTATCCAATTATTTTTAAAAATAATGGTTGAAAGTTATTGATTTTACATCATTATTTCAAATAAGATGATAGCTTTGAGAAAAAAGAAATTCTGTAAGAGACCAAAAAAGAAGGTATTAAGTCAACATACGCACAAACAAAATAAAAAAAAAATATCAAATATAAATGATAAAATTTATCAATTTTTTATCAAAATTTAGTGAAAATGAAGCAGGTAAATTGTTTTGTTTATTTCATCAAATTATTTAATAAAATCTTGATTTTAGGTAAGTCAATCAATCATATATTTTATGGGGAAAATTGCAATTTTATTCCCACAATCCAACTATGTTTGTATTGTTAGTCCCTAAAACTAGCACTTGACCATTTTTAGTTTCAATTTTATAATTTTTTAATATTTTTGGTCCTCTATCTAATTTTTCGTTAAATCTTTGGCAAAACATGTTATATATTTACAAAAAAAGCCCCTTAAGTTTGATTTATTTTTGAAAATACCCACTAACATTTTAATTTGAGTTAATTACATAGAACCCCTAATTTTGACTCAATTACAAATAAAACTAGAAAAATTGCAACGAGCTCCTAATGTTTTGCTCAATTGAAAATGTTTGAAGAACCGTTAATCTCATTTAATAAATTTGTTCACGTCATTCGAAAATTTATGTGAAAATTCAAAAATATTCTTACTTCACTGTTTTGATTATTTTTAAGATAGAAATGCCCTTGGTTAAGGAAGAATATAATCGAGTCAGCACCTGCTCCTCTGCAAAAGAGATGTGGGACATGCTTCAAGTTACCCATGAAGGGACATCTCAGGTAAAACAAGAAAGAACCGCATTACTTACTCACCAATATGAAATGCTTTCCATGAAAACAGGTGGATCGATCAGTCAAACGTACACATGTTTCATGGAGATAGTCCCCATATTTTCACTAGAAAAGCAATATCCAAAAGTGAGAAAGTTCGAAAAATCCTTCGATCTTTACCTTGAGAGTGGACACCGAAAGTCACTGCGATACGTGAAGCCAAGAATTTGGAAACTCTCCATTAATGAGAGAGCTTATTGGATCACTTACCTCTCATGAAATGACACTCCTAATAAAGGAAGAAAGTTCCGATAGTAAAAATAAAATGAATATTGCATTCAACTCAAAACAAGACTACAAGTGGACTAGAATGACAATTCAGGAGATTCAGATGAAGATGCCATAAATGACGAAATATCAATGATCACAAAGAGTCTCAAGCATTTAACACATGGAAAGAATCGATTTAGAAGAGACACCAAAACAAGTTCTAAGAGAAGCAATGCTAATTAGCTACCAAGAGGCTTGATTGTCCAAAACTCAAAAGAAATCCCAAATCTGAGCAAAGTTCCAAATCCAGAGCGATGACGATTACATGGGACGATTCTGACTTAGACCAGTTCAATAACGAGGACGATTGCCTCATGGCAAATAGACAAGTAACCTTTTTCTCTGAATTAAATTCTAGTGATTCTAAATGTGAGCATGAAAGTTCCAATATGTCTAACTTGCATGAAGAGTATCAAAATCAGTTAGCGGAACTTCAAAAGGAAATTAACTCAATTATCAAATTCATAACTTTCTTGATGAAAAAGTTGAACTTGTTCAAACTTACAATAAGATTATTAAAAAGGATATAGATGATAGGAATAGACTTGTCGAGAAGATTCAACACCTTGAAAAGGAAAATACTTTTCTGTTGGAAGAAAATTATAATCTAAAGAAATATTAAGGAAAAACAAAAAGAAACCAAAAATCGAACATATCATTTCACTAACCACTCTAAAAACAGAAATAAAAAAACCTATCATACTTGTGGAAGATGTGGTCATGTTTTTTATAGGTGCCCGATAAAGAAACAAATTGGAACTAAATACATATGGGTTCAAAAATCTAACCAACAAGGACCTAAAGTAACTCCAATCTGTGCTGCAGGAAACAAGCAAGTAAGCCAATTGAAAAGACAAACGGTATTTGGACAGCGGATGTTCCAGACACATGACCGGAGATAAAACCTTCTTCACAAACTTACAAGACTTCAACGGTGGAAACATCCTATTTGCTAACAACACGAAAGGGAAAATCATAGGTAAAGGGATTGTTGGAAACAGAGATGGAATTTACATTGAAAATGTTGGCTGGTAGATGGGCTCAAGCATAATCTACTAAGCATCAATCTATTTTGTGACAGTGGGTATCAGGTACAATTTCAACTTTCTCATTGCATTGTCACAAAAAATGATAAAATCGTTTTTGCTGCTACAAGAGTTAGAAACATATGCTGTATTAATTTAGATGATCTTTTTGGTCAGAATGTTGAAGGCCTTGTTGCTTCAAAAGATTCCAATTGGACCTGACATAGTTTAGGACATGCAAATATGAAACTTCTTGATTATCTTGTTAAAAAGGATCTTGTTAAAGGAATTCCTAATATTGATTTTACTAAGAATAAAATATGTGATGCATGTGTAAAAGGAAAACAAATTAAGACATCGTTCATACCCATAAATGATATCCCCTCATCTAACTCGCTTGATATTCTTCATATAGATTTATTTGGACCCATGAAAGTATCTTCTCTTGGAGGTAGTAAGTATGTATTTGTTATTGTTGATGATTTTTCTAGTTTTACTTGGGTTCATTTTCTTGCTCATAAAAATGAAGCATTAAAATCATTTGTATCACTTACTAGGAAAATTCAAAATGAAAAGGATATTCCATTAAAACAATTAGAAGCAATCATGGAAAAGAATTCGATGATAATGATTTTATGATCTTTTGTGATGAAAATAGTTACTCTAACTTTTCTGCACCAAAAGCACGATAATAAAATGGGGTAGTGGAAAAGGAAAAATAGAATCATTCAAGAAATGGCTCGTACAATGCTAAATGAATATGATTTACCTAAGTCATTTTGGGGAGAGGCAGTTAATACAGCATGCTACATCATTAATAGAGTTTTCCTAAGACCTTTTATCAAAAAGACTGCCTATGAATTGTGGAATGGAAAAATACCAAATATCACATATTTTTGTGTGTTTGGATGCAAATGCTTCATTTTGAATGACAGAGATCATCTAACTAAATTTGATTCCAAGTCTGATGAAGTCATATTCGTTGGATATTCTGTTCATAGCAAGGCCTGCCGAGTATTTAACAAATAAAAAAGGACTGTGCAAGAATCCATACATGTTTTTTATGAGAATAATCCATCTCTTGCCAAGGATACCTTGAGCATAGAAACTGCAGGTATTGACAAAGTAATTCAAGTTGTACAGCAACAAAAGGAAGCAGAAAAAGGAAGTTTCGAGAAAAACACTGTTGAAGTTTCAACTGAAAGTTCCGATATGCAAGAAAAGGAAGTTGAAAAAGAAAACACCAAGAAAAATACCGATGAAGTATCAACTACAAGTTCTGATACGTAGGCAGAAGAAAAAGTGCGAAAATTCAAACATGCATCAAGTCATCCAATTGACAAAATAATAGGAAATCCACATGCTGGAATCATGACACAATCTAAAGCAAAGGATGAAAATGTCACTAACTCTATTTTTCTATCTCTTGTAGAACTTGTTGATATACATGAAGCTTTGAATGACAGGAACTGGAAGATTGCCATGAAGGAAGAACTTTTCTAATTTGACAAAAATAAGGTGTGGAACTTGGTCGAAAGGCCTACTGACAGACCAGTAATATGAACTAAGTGAGTATTTAGAAACAAACTAGACGAAAAAAGAATTGTGGTCAGAAAAAAAGCAAAACTCATTGCAAAAAAAAGGATATTCCCAACAAGAAGGTATTGATTTTGATGAAACATATGCACCCATAGCACGACTAGAATCAATTTGCATATTACTTGCATATGCATCATACAAAAATTTTACACTTTTTCAAATGGATGTTAAAAGTGCATTTTTAAATGGTTTTATCAAAGAATAAGTGTATGTTGAACAACCCCCTGGATTTCAAAACTCAAAATTTCCAAATCACAATTTTAAATTATCAAAGTATGAAAGGCTAAGCACATTTCTTCCTTGTAATGGTTTTTTTATGGGCACAATTGACACCACACTTTTCATCAAGAAAGTTGATAATAATATACTAATTGTACAAATTTATGTGGATGACATTATATTTGGTAGTACTAAAGATTTCCTTTGTAAAGATTTTGCAAATTCCATGAAAAGTGAGTTTTAGATGAGTCTCATGGGAGAATTGAACTTCTTCCTTGGACTTAAAATTAAGCAAAGTTCTACAAGTATATATATTTGACAAGAAAAATACATAAGGAGCTGCTCAAAAAATTTGGAATGGAGAACTGCAAAGAGACATCCATCCCTATGGCACCAAACACAAAACTGGAACTTGACTTAGAAGAAAAAAGAGTTGATAAAACGATGTACCTAGGAATCATTAGAAGTCTACTATACCTTACAGCAAGTAGGCCAGACATCCTTTTCTCCACCAACTTATGTGCCCAATTTCAAGCAAATCCAAAGGAGTCTCACCTTCGAGCAATGAAACAAATTTTAGGATATCTGAAGGGATTTCGTTACCTTGGCATCATGTATCCTCGCTCGAACTCTTTCTCTCTCATTGGCTATTCTGCTGTAGACGATGCAGGTTGCAAAATCAACAGAAAAAGTACCACAAGAACATGTCAATTTCTTGGAGGACAATTAGTCAGCTAGTGTAGTAAAAAAACAAAGTGTTGTTCACTATCAACAACCGAAGCAGAATACAAGGCACTGGGCAATTGCTGCACTCAAATCCTTTAGATGAGACAAACTCTCCAGGATTATGGTATGGATTTTTTCACTATACCCATCAAATGTGATAATACCAATGCAATCAGTATTACAAAAAATCCCATTCGTCGCTCTAGAACAAAACACATAGAAATCAGGCATCATTTTATAAAAGATCATGTGAACAACGGTGTTGTCTGCATAAATTTTGTAGAAACCAAGTATCTATTAGCTGACATCTTCACTAAGGCTCTTCCAGAAGATCGATTTGAATTTCTCAAAATCCAGCTTGGTATAATCTCTTATCTAGCATAAAATATTTCTTAACTAACTAAAATACAACTAATATTTTCAAATAATATTTCTTAACACTTTACTACTCCTTTTGGATGCTGAGGGGGAGACATTGTGCATGTGACAACTAAGCATTTTGATGTGCACTCTCATTTTCATGACTTGGGTATTACGTTTAGATGTTGTCTTAAGATCACATTATGATTTGTTTTTTGCTATTGCAACTAGAATTATGATTGGAATCTTATGTTAGGACTGGATTTATGCCTTGTTAACCTGCTCTGATTGTCTTACATCTCATTTGATTAATTGCTACTACTGCATATCTTTTAGAAGAACTTGCAAATAGAGGGGTATAAGTTTTGCCCACGTTTCTGTCAATAAATTCATTTTCTCTTGATAAAGTTTTGTAGATAGGAGGAACACAAATTCAAGGGGAGCAATTATCATATCCTCACATGCAAAATGAATCATCATCAAAAAGGGGGAGATTGGTAGGATCTCCTCACATTAGTTTTGATAATGATCATTTTGCCACATGATTTTTATTAATGATCTTTATCTTTGATATATGATGTAGAACTAGTTAAAGTGAGAAATCTATTGATTCAATTCTAAAATATGTACGAAATAATCACCCAATTCATGCACGCAAAAAGGAATGAAAATCTACTTGATTTTTTGGAAATAAAGAAGGAAAGTTTATGCTAGAACTTCACATGGAAACTTGCAACCAAGAAAGAACTATTTAAAGGAGGATATCTCCTAGATCAATCTGCAAGATAATTGTCTAATTCATGCCTAGAATGAAGGGAGGAAAATCTATATAATCTTCCAGCATTAGGTAAGGAAAGTAGCCATTGGAACTTCAATATGGCAACTTGCAAATCAAAGAAGGATTGTTACTGTTAGATATTTACATAGCCACCTGATTAGAGCTAATTCCAAGGAGAAAGATAAAAGGAAAGATGCCATTGGAATTTGTATATAGCAACTTGGACTCAAGAAAGAGAAGTTACGGTTGGAACTTTATACGGCAACATTACATGTCTAGAAGATTCAAAAGATTCTGAATGAACTTCATCTATTTAAAGGAGTGAAGGAATGATCCAAGAAGAAGAGAGCATTTCTCATACATTTAGAACACTACAGCAATACTGCTCTGGAAGTTTGCTTATTGATTTGGAAAGGCTCTGGAATAAGCCTTTCTATCACTAATCTGTTAGGTATTTCTGTCAGCAGAGGAAGTTGCTTATTGCTTTCGATTTTCTATATTCTCTCTTCTATATATCTTCTTCTATTTAATATAAGTGTAGGTTAAAAATCCTAAGATTATATCTTAGGCAGTGGATGTAGGCTTGTCGAACCATTATAAATCCTCGTGTTCGTTTTATTTGTTGCCTTCATATATTTTACTTATTATACGTTTGGAACTTTAAAAATAGTTCTTTATCAAACATCTTACAAACCTTTTAGAAAGGGCAAAAGTGTTTTATTATTTGTGAAATAGATCAATTCACCCCCACCTCTTGATCCTCTTTTACTATCGATATGTATTTATATATACATAATATAGATATATATTGTGTATCTACGTATATAGAGAATTTAGCTTTTTAATTTTTTTATGAATTTTTTTAGTAAGGATAAAAGGGACATTTCACATTTTATGATTTTTTCATAAATAAATCAAATTTTAAGGGTATGTGGGTAATTAGTCCTTTTATTTTTAATGGTTTCCGTCAATACTTAATAGTGGAGCACCAAAAATATTTTAAAAAATTATAAAATTTGGAATAAAAGTGGTCAAATGCCAGTTTCTGGGATAACAGTGCAAACACAGTTGTATTGTGGGATTAAAAGTGCAATTTTCCCTATTTTTTGTCAAGTACTGATATTATCCATTTTGAATCACGGTTTAAATCTTCTATTCCATTTTCTATTGTGTCTCCTATTCTATTTCATGAATATATGACACGTATATTTAATATTTCTTTATAAAATATTTAATTGATTAAATAGATCTTTGTAGCTAATTTTTCCCTAAAAGATTTCAACATAGAATCAATGACTTATTTTGGGAAAAAGATTTTTATTTCATCCCATGAGATCTTATTTTGAAGTGTCATAAGAGAATATAAAAGTATTTCAATTCTTTTCTAAATTTATTCATTATACTTCCTTTTTTGGACATCACAAGATAATTTAATTTTTTAAAAATATTATTTTTAATAATATTGTATAATTAACTTTTAATTATTTCTATATTATATAAATAATAAAGGGACGTCACACTTATATAATGACAGATTTTACGTCCAAAATCAAAATTTAATTTGTTAAAAAATAATCTTGCAATTAGTCTCTAAGTCTTTCTCCCACAATTGCACCCCCAAATTCACTACCAATAATTTTCTACTCCAATTCACACTCTCCAAATAACCAACTGCTATTTTATGTACGTACGGATGACATATCCACCACAACTAACATCTGAATAAGTAAAGAGTCATATTCTCAAAATAATCAGTAATTACTTTATACCAGATCTAACATCTAAATAAGCGAAGAGATTTAATGAAAAAAGAAAAGGGGATTAGTTAATGATAAAAATAAAGAATTTTTCTGCATGAGAACAAAAGTAATCCTCTCCTCCTCTATCGTTGGATGAAGCATAAGACCAGCTGAGACACACATCAGCAAGCAGTTAATTAATTCTGCATACCATGGAGTCTTTGCCTTTCTTTCCACTCTTACTTAAAACACTGTATAACCATACGAAACGAGAAGATCAAGACTACAACAAGAGTTCTTCTTATAGCAGTAACAAATACAATATTGACTTGGAATATAATGAGTCTTCGGTCTTCTCCCTTCGCCACCCCTCTTCCTTAATCACAGAGAAAAAAAAAATAGTTGAATATATTCTTGTAGTGCGCCTGTTTTAAAGTGTATAAGAAGCATCATCTTGTTGATCGTTCAACAATTCTTTGAAAGTTCCAGTTTGGTAGTGAAGTATTCTCAACTTCCCATTTGAAGTCTGTTGTTTTCTTGGTAATACTACTAAAGTTCTCTCTGCCTCTCGACACCATAGATCCAGTGGAAAATCACACTCTTGTTGGGATTGTGACTATTAATAGATTCTCGGAATTTATCTTGATATGTTCTTTCACAAAAAAGTATCAACTTTGTTATTGGGCTCCTTGTGCTGTGATATTTTTGCGTGTTTTTTACCCTGAAAGAGCTATTGTTGACTGGTGTTGACTGGAGCTTACTGATTCAGTAAATTCAGTTTCTGTGGATTTCATCAATTTAGCTGATGTTTTCTGTACTGTAGAAATGGTTGACTAGAAAAGTAAAGATTGATGCCTACGATTTTATAAATGGAAGTTCACATTTATGAGAATTTATAATTTCAGTTCTTGTGAATTTGATGACCACATTAGAACCCATGTAGCAGACAAATCAGTTGTGTTTTACCTTTAGCCCTTTTTTGTTGCTTTTTTCCTTCTTTTTTCTTTTTCTTTTTTTTTTTAGCCCTTTATGATATGACATTTTGGCCTTTTTGTAATCGACCATGATTATTACAATCTTCAGTTCAGGTATTGCATTATGATATTCAGTTGATTACAAACTTAATAATAGAGCATATGATAGATTCTTGTGGTTTGGAAGATTAATAAGTGATGTTTAAGGTTTCAGATTTTTAATAATTTAATGCCCCGACATTTAAGTAGTAGCTTCCTTGAAATGTTAAAATTTTGATGTCTAAACTTGTTTGCTGAGAATCATTGATCTTTTTGAACTTTCTGGGTTCCTTTCTATGATAAAAAGAATTTTGTTCCCTGTAGTCGAGTACAGATAGAAAAATGATGAATGAACTTTCAAAGTATATTCTTCATCTCCATGTCTATGTAATAATGCATGGAAATAAGAATGGATTTCTTCTGAAATGATGTTATACTACCTGTTACTCAAAAGAAATGATAAATTTATATATGAACATGCTAGTAGCGAGACATTCTGTCCAATGCTTGCTGAAAACCAATTATATCATTAAGTATAAATTAGTCTTTTATCTTGTCTTGTGGAAGTTGGAAAAAATTTCTTAAAATTTCATCACATAAGTTATCAAGATTTATAGCTGTATAAAACAAAACAGTTTCGATTTTTCTTGATATTTTATTTTTCATTTTTGGGTTGTTGTTGGTGGTGGAAGTTATAAAGGAGTTACAAAAGGACAAAGCTGAAACAATGGTCCGCTTAATTTCTACGTGAAATGATCGGCACTATTAGTTACTTTTTATTTCATTGTTTCCTCACAGATTTGTTCTTTCGTTTTCCCTTTGGGTTTGGTAAGTAGGAGCTTTTTGCCTATCACAAATCTCTGTCCGTTCTGCACATGATTATCTGATTCTTGTAAACTAGTAACTCAAATATTGTTATCTTAGTTGAAACACCACACTCATATTTTCAGTAGATAGGAAATTCATATTATGGAACCAACTGAAATGCTTCTGTTTTAATACCAATCCTTATTCATGATCAGACTACAGTTGGCCTTTGGCCAGATGGGAAAGACAATACAGGTTTCTGGTTTCCCTGACCTTGTTGCTGCTGAAGTGATCAAAAAGCATTTGGAGCAGTATACAGGCCAAGGAACGATAGTTGCTCTAGAAGTAAAACCATTAAAACGAGGTCCAAGGCCATATGCCAGGGTTCAATTTACAAGTAGCAGATATGCTGAGGTTATTATTACTTTGGCGGCGAATAAATGCCTATATTTTGGTACTTCTTACTTGAAAGCTCGGGAATCCAATGCTGATATTGTGCAAAATCCTAGAACATATGTGCATGAAATGGAGCAAGTGACTTTGCATTTCGGATGTCAGACATCGAGAGAGAAATTTTCAGTGCTTTGGAAAGGGACAAGTGTTTCTGTTAAATTTGGAACTGGGCTAAGAAAAATGCACTTCCTCTTGTGCCATAATTCGGTTGAATACAGGCTTCAGCTATCTTATGAAAATATATGGCAGATTGAGCTATACAATCAAAGTGGTCAAAATGCAAAGCTTCTTCTCATACAGGTTTACTTAAAAAAAATTTTAAACATGCTTTGTTATCTTACTGAGTTTTGTCTGTTATACTTGACATCCAAAATCATTCCCTTATCTACTGTTTCTATTTTTATGCATATGTGATCTGTGCATGCCCATCGGTGACAAAACCTATTTTTGTCCTACTTTAGGGGTAACATTTTTTTTTTTGTTTTTTTTTTCTGGGATAGTTTAGTGGGTATAACTTCAATAATATCAAACTCACTTTATGCAATAGGTACTTCATCCGTCAAGTGTGAATGCCCTTTAAGATTAGAAGGGAGAAAGATAAAGAGGGGCGGGTCTTAACACACTCCAAGAAAAAGAAAAATTAGTGATAAAAGAGTAAGTGACAATAGAAAAGTCGTCACTAATTATGTATATTAAGTGACAAAAGATTTAGGTTTGTCACTTTAATGATTCTTACAAACTAAATAGTGACAAGAATAGTATTTAAGTTGTCACCATAGACAATTAGTGATACACCTATGGTGACAATGAAAATCTTGTCACAAATTATAGTGACAATTTTTATTGTCACTAGGTTGTCACTATAGATGTGTCACTAATTGTTAATTGTGACAACTTAAAACATCAATTTTTGTCACTATTGAGTCATATTGTGAAAAGGTAAAAGTTATTGTCACTTAAAAATTATTATTAATAACAAAACAAAAGTTATTGTCACTTATTACATATTATTAGTAACAACTTTTACATTGTCACTTATTATTTTGTCACTAATATTATATTTTTTTATAGTGACAATTTGAGTCCAGCATCCTTAAGCTCATTACATCTTTAAAGAAGTATATGTATTATGTTATTCTCTTTTGTTGTTTATACACATTCAAAGGTGAGATGATTTCCATTAATGAGTTGAAAAGGTAAGATTTCACGTTGAATAGCCATATCACGCGCTATCCAATATGCATGGGGAAAGCTTTCAGGAAACTTTCTTGATCATTTTATTATTGGAAAAATTCCCTTGTTCTCTCATATATGCCCTAAGAAATTATTTATCAGCATGACAACCTGTTGGATTGAAGTTTTCATACTAGGTTCTTTTTTTTTTTTTTTTAAGTGTATAACTAGTATGCTGAAGCTTTAATGGTTGAGTACTTATACCACTAGACCAAGGAATAAGAACTCTCTGCAACTGCAATCCCTTATGCAAAGTTCTTGGATCTGCAGGTAGAAGTTCCACTACATTACATTGCTGTATCATCATGGTTGCTATGCTTCCAGGCGAAGACAATATAGTGCATTCACTGATGACATATGCCCCTTAAAAAATTACATGGTCACACAAATTTGCATAGTGTGAGAATGCCCAACTAAAGCTTTACATCATTGATTTCAACAGCATTGGACAGTTCAAAATGAACTTGCTATCCTTGGAAAATTCTAAGCAAATAATATATGCATGGAAGGTCTTGGGCTCTAGTCTTGGCTCAGTCCATGACTATTATTTCATCATGCTTTTATAACAATATCATTGTGTTATGTACATATAGATGAAAAGTAGAACTTGAATCCGATATGTCTCCATCTTATCTGCAGTTATTTGGCGCACCTCGAATCTACAAGAAGCTCAATGATTCTGTTCACAGCTATTTTAGGGAAACTCCAGATGATCAGTGGGTCAGAACAACAGACTTCACTCCATCATGTATTGGACAATCTTCTGGATTGTGTCTCCAACTTCCTTATGGCAAGAAACTTCCAAATTTCAGAGACAATTTTGTTTATTATAAGGAAAGTGAAAACTCATTACAGTTGCAGACAGGGGTCCCCTTTTCTCACAATTTGTCTCTAGTCCCAATTGTACATCCTCCTAGAGGATTTGAATTACCTTACAGAATACTATTCAAGGTGTGCAGCTTGGTACAGACTGGATGTCTTCCTGGCCCCAAGCTAGACGCAAACTTCTTTCAATTGGTCAATCCAGGGAGAAACGATATTAGATATATAGAGCATGCTCTAGAGAAACTGTACTACTTAAAGGAATGCTGCTATGATCCTGTGCCATGGCTTAGTGAGCAATATGATAAATACCGCACGTTGACAGAGCAGCCAAAACCACCTGCTATTTCTTTAGATGATGGCCTGGTATATGTGCACAGGATTCAAGTAACTCCATGCCGAGTGTATTTCTCTGGTCCAGAAGTAAATGTGTCAAACAGAGTATTACGCCAGTATCGGGATCACATTGATAATTTTCTTCGTGTTTCATTTGTGGATGAGGAGTGGGAGAAAATGTATTCAACTGATCTATCACCAAGGGCAGCTGCTGGGGATGAGAACACAAGAACAAAGCTTTATGAGAGGATACTTACTACACTTAGGGAAGGCATCAGAATTGGGAACAAGAAATTTGATTTTCTTGCATTTTCCTCAAGCCAATTACGGGAAAATTCTCTCTGGATGTTTGCTCCGACCAATAGCCTAAATGCTGAGGGTATTAGACGGTGGATGGGTGACTTTCGTTCCATAAGAAATGTGGCTAAGTATGCTGCCAGACTTGGCCAATCCTTTGGTTCATCCACAGAAACGCTAACTGTTGCTGAGCATGAGATTCAAAGGATACCTGATATTGAGGCTGTAAGAAATGGAACCAAATATATCTTTTCTGATGGAATTGGGAAGATATCAGCTGACTTTGCCCAGAGTGTTGCTACAAAATGTCGTGTCAAAAGTTTCGTCCCATCGGCCTTTCAGATTAGGTATGGTGGTTACAAAGGAGTTGTGGCTGTTGATCCCTCTTCATCAGTGAAGCTGTCATTGAGGCCAAGCATGTTGAAGTATCAATCAGATAATACAAAACTAGATGTTTTGGCATGGAGCAAATATCAACCTTGTTTCTTAAATCGCCAAATCATCACTCTTTTATCCACCCTTGGAGTCGGGGATCGTATTTTTGAGCAGAAGCAAAGAGAAGCAGTAGCTCAGCTGGATGATATATTAGTCAATCCATTGAGGGCCGAAGAAGCTTTGGATTTGATGGCTCCAGGTGAAAACACTAACATTCTCAAGGAAATGTTGAAATGTGGCTATAGGCCTGATGGAGAACCATTTCTTTCAATGATGCTGCAAACATTTCGCGCATCTAAGTTACTGGATTTGAGGGTGAAAGCAAGAATTTTTGTGCCACAAGCTCGACAAATGATGGGATGTCTTGATGAAACGGGAACTCTGGAATATGGAGAGGTGTTTGTGCAATTTTCTAGTGCTGGAAGGAGAAAGTTCTCTGAGGATTCTATTCTGTTTGATGATTATACATCAGCTGAGTATAATGACATTGTCAAAGGAAAAGTGGTTGTGGCTAAAAATCCATGCTTGCATCCTGGCGACGTCCGTGTTTTAAAAGCTATTGATTGCATCACATGGTTGACTGTGTTGTCTTCCCCAGGAAAGGACTCAGGTAAATTCACTTATCTTTGGCTTCTAAATACAGATCTCAAGTAACTTATGTGGTGGTTTTCTTGCATCAATATAAAGATTTTTGACTTGTTTCTGGAATAGGAAGCTATAATTGGAGAAACCCTTTACAGAAAGATTAAGTCTAATACGGTGATTAGAAGTGTTATTATATACATCGTTTTTGTATTTTCTTGGAGATTAATCTTTTGTAATGACAGACCCCATCCAAATGAATGTTCTGGGAGTGATTTGGATGGAGACATATACTTTGTGTGTTGGGAGCATGACTTGATTCCACCAGAGCAAGCCCCACCTATGGATTACAATCCTGCTTCAAGTACAAAGCTGGATCATGAAGTGACAATTGAGGTATTGGTACTCTAATGCATTTAACTATGAAATGGAATTTAGCTCATGTTGTTCTTTAATTTTCAATTATGCATATAGATTATGAAACTGAAGTAACAGCATAGTGTCTTCGCCTTCACATTATGTCAGATATTTTACATTAAATGATGAAATTACTATTACATTGTATGTCCTTAGCCCATCAATATATAGTTTTGTTTTACGCCTCAGTAACTCTTCTTCATCCAAGCTTGGACAGAATAGATGAGCAAGACAAATATTAATAGTATAACAAAAATGTCTTCCTCGTAATTAATATGTTTGCTTGTGACAATTGTTGAATCTTGGGAGAATCGTTGACTAAATCCAAGATGTAATGCTAGTACATTTGAGAATTCTTAATTAGCTTGTTAAGGCATTTAATTGCTGTCTTGTAAATTTACTGCAAACTAATGTTTCCAATGCTTGCCAACATAATTTTTTATTTGACTTCACTGCATTTTACATTCTTCTCTGTGCTAACAGGAAGTTGAGGAATACTTCACCAACTATATTCTGAATGATAGTTTAGGAATCATTGCAAATGCTCACACTGTTTTTGCTGACAAGGAACCATCCATGGCATTAAGTGAGCCATGTTTGGAGCTAGCTAGGTTGTTTTCCATTGCAGTCGACTTCCCCAAAACCGGTGTCCCTGCAGAAATCCCACCTCATCTACGCGTGAAAGAATACCCAGACTTCATGGAAAAGTCAGACAAGACAACCTATGAATCTTACCGTATAATTGGAAAGCTTTTCAGGGAGGTGAAAGATATTGCCCCCCACACCACCTCTTTCAGATCCTTCACAGAAGAAGTTGCCAGGAGGTCCTATGATCGTAATATGGAAGTTGATGGATTTGAAGTTCACATCGCTGAAGCATTTGATTACAAAACTGAGTATGATTACAAGTTGGGCAATTTGATGGAGTATTATGGCATAAAAACTGAGGCTGAAATACTAAGTGGTGGTATTATGAAGATGTCGAAGACTTTTGATCGAAGAAAGGATGCAGAAGCAATTGGTGTGGCCGTGAGGTCTTTGAGGAATGAAGCTAGATCCAGGTTCAAGAGAGGAAGTGAATCAGATGACCAATATGCAAAGGCATCAGCTTGGTATCATGTGACCTATCATCCTGATTTTTGGGGTTCTTACAATGAGGGGCTGAAGAGGGATCACTACATTAGTTTCCCCTGGTGTGTTTATGACAAGCTGGTCAAGATCAAGAAGGACAACTCAAGAATGGCTTCTAACATATCTTCACTTGGCAGGCAGTTCAGCCGTCAGCTGAATCTGATATGAACAGTTCAGCTTCTTGCCCATAAGGGGTCACTTATAGTTACTTTTTAATACTAAGTATGACTATGAATCAACTCCCAAGACATCCTCTTGTACATACATGTGTGTGATCAAATTTGTCTGGTCTATGGGCCTGTGATGATGGAAAAATGACATTTTATAACTATATTAATATTCTCAAAGTAGCCACATTTTTAAATAAAAGACTCACATCTTTTACTTCTATTTTACTAATTTTAAAATAAAAATTTCAAATTCAGACCGCATGAAATGTATTATAATATTTCTATTTTCTTAAACCTACTAATTTACCACTCCTTCCCCCACCTTCCTTCTTAATTAGACTCATCTTATTTTAAAAATGGCTATCTATTCTATATTTAGCACAAGGGGCCAAAAAAAAATTTATAGTCAAAAGTTTTTTTTTTTTCTTTGTCCTTTTTTCTCGTTAGGACCAACCTTTCTGCTTGGCCATTTCTTGTAGGCATTCCTCTCTTTTGCATTTCAATTAAATGTTCTTAATTTGGACAAGTTTTCTTGTCTACTTATCTTAGACTTCTTTTTCTAATTCTTTTCATGTGATCATATAATAAATACAAAATTGTCATTTGTCCTTTTCATCATTGGCCATCCCTTCATCATCTCATGTCCTTTGTGACCTCTACTGTCCCGTGGTACTTCAGTACCTAATATATACAATTTTTGATATTATATACCTATGTCTTTTCCTTTTCTTTATGTACATATAAAATCATTTCATGTATGGATCATTGAGCCATGCAGATTTTTCTTAACTTCAATTTATGTTCTTTCATCCCAAAAATTCTAACAAAGTAGGTAGATTAGTCTATCGACTTATTTACTTTATGTTTCTAGGTAGAATATATTAATTAATTCAATTTCATAACTGATCACACATTTTAATGAATTTAATATATTACTGCTCATAATTGTATTTCCAATCCGAAATGAGAACGTTTCTGCCAAAAAATGAGACATCCCACATTCAAGCTGAAGTGCCTATTTCTAATAAAGGGGGCAAAAACACTAAAATTACCTCCACAACCCTGAAGTATACTATACAAAACGCCCTCATTTATTTTCCATAAAAATCAAATAATTGAGGGCATATTGGCAAAATATCCATTAATGAATATAATATTCCAATATTTTACACAAATAATAGTTGCCTTACATCATTTACATAATCCTATAAAATATTTATTTAATTATTTAATCTTATTATTTTTTATCTCATTTTTCATCAATCATTCTTTATTTCAGTTAACAATTAAAGCACACAAAAACTATGTTAAAGTAATGTATCCCCTCCATAAATGT
Source organism: Jacaranda mimosifolia (assembly GCA_018894105.1). NCBI lineage: Eukaryota > Viridiplantae > Streptophyta > Magnoliopsida > Lamiales > Bignoniaceae > Jacaranda > Jacaranda mimosifolia. The sequence continues at coordinate 21,359,113 of CM032134.1, read as the reverse complement.
CTCTAAATGAAATAAACCCATCCCTTTTTTTCCTTATGAAATCTATCAAATCAACCACATTGAAAATAAAAACATTCTATTTCTACAAGGGATGTTTGGTCCCAAGTGATGAGTTTTGAGTTTTTTTTGTTTTTTTTTTTTTCCCCATTTGTGGTCCTATTTTCTTGGCTAATTTAATTTGTCCCATATTATTGTCACACGGGCAATTTTAGTGCTTCTAACTTTCCAATGTTATTTTCATTTTACATGCCAACAAAACTTCATTTTTTGGCTGGCAAATTTGTACAAATTCACAGACATAGATAGGGACTTCTGGGTTTGGGGTGTTAAAGAATTGTGGTTGGGTCCAATGCTTTACAAAAGTTTGGATTTTGGCTATCAAAAACTGGGCTTGAGCTTGGGTTTTTTTTGTCAATTAAGCCTGCTGAAAAAAGAAAGGGACCTCCAAATATAAAATGATAAGTATTATTTTAACTAAGACCTAATAACATGAGAATTAATTGAATGGAAGTTTTAGTAAGAAGCAATTTTGATTGAAAGATTAGGTTGTGTACTGAAAACATACATGGGAGGAACAAATTAAGGAGAAAGAATTGTCTTCTATATAAAGATTGGGCGGTAACGTTGTCCCATTATTTATAAATATGCAAGCCCTACGTGTATTTCATATAATTAAAAAAGTTCTTTCTCAATCCGTATTCTCTACAATTATTTTTAGTATCATAAGATAAGTTTTGAAGGAACTTTTCAAGATCACCACATGCAAAGTCTGGTGATTTTGTTGTATTATGGGGTAAATTATGTTAACAAATTCATTAGCAAACTCTTTAAGAAAGGACAAAGAATCACCTGAAAGATAGTGTTACCATACCTCAAAATCATTGGTTAATTTATTTCAACATAAAACATGCTTGTCATATATCAAGTGGTCAATTAGTTGAATAACATTGTCCTCGCCTTTATTTGTGTGAGTGTTTGGAATACGAGCCCTAACAAACCTAGGCATACACATATATGCTAATTAAAAAAAAAAAAAAAAAGTATGCTTGCCATATAATTGGTATACAATTTATCATATGATTAGTTGATAGTGGCCAAATATAATTTTAGCAACGATTTTTCAAATTGAGAATTGAATTATCATGAGTAAATTATTTTCTCTAATATAGTTTCTAAATTTAAAGAAAAAAAATCCAAAGACTACAACCCAAAAGTAAAAGTAAAAATCCCCTCAAAATCTGGGAGTTACAATACAATACGTTGATATCCATGCTACACTAAAAATAAATTTTTTTTTTATACATGTTCAAAGTAGCGTTATATTATTTTAACCAAATTTGAATTATAAATTACATCTTATTTTTAATTTTCAAAAATATTTAACTCAGAATGAAAAAATGTTTGGTAAGACTCTATTAAAAAAATGTTTTTATTTCTACTTTCCAAAAGCATCAACTCAATCTCCTAAAATATTTTTTGTTTAAATATATTCACTCATCATCAATAGATATAATTATATATATATACATATCGATCCATAAATTGTTACTTAATATGAACACATATTTCAATCATTATCTTAACATGGTATTAATGATGTATCAATACAGAAGTTTAAGGGGCATTAGACTTGCACAAGTCCACAAGAAAATTATTTAGATCCAACAATGTAAAAATTATTTAGATGTCAGTATCAATTGGTTGATGGTTAATTAATCTATTGATATTATCTTTACATTTGTATGTGTAAAAATTGAGATCTGAACTTTAATGAATTAATTTTGATGTGCATGTTTGTACAAATGAAAAAAAGGAATAATTCTTATAAATATCCCATTGTCTATTTGTCTTAAACAGATTATGAATCTTATTAAGAAAGGAAGTAGAGAATTTCTCTAGAGGTCTAGTCCAATCATTTTGTTCGTGTCAAAATCGTTATCTTACCATTCACAGTTTAAATTCTCTATTTTATTTTCTATTTCATCTTCTATTCATTGAACTTTTCAATGAAACATATTCATTGAACTTTAATGAATTAATTTTGATTGGGTGGTTAATTAATCTATTGACACTACCTTTATATTTGTATGTGTAAAATTGAGATCTTAACTTTAATGAATTAATTTTGTTGTGCATCCTAGTTCAATGAAACGTATGCATTGAACTTTTCACATCCACTGTGGATCCACATCAAGTTACATAATAGTTTGATGTGATATTATTAACTAAATAATTAGACATAAAAGGCATTAATAGTAAAAATGGTATACTGAAAGTGAAAACTACACATTTTTTTTAAATGCATGACATCAACTTTTTTTAAAAATTCATCCAAATACATATTCATTCTCCACATACTTTCTAATATTAGGGATACAAACGAGTAGAGTCGGCTCGCAAGTCTCACGAGCTGAGCTCAAGCTAACACGACTTGAGCTCGGATTGAATGAACCAAACTCGAGCTCTAATTCGAATATATCTCAAGCCCCGTGTATGGCTCACTAATATATAAATAAATATTATTTTTTGTTCATTAATAAATATATGTTATATTACTATTTTTTTTTATTTTGAGTTCGAGCTCCAATTATTTACATCTCATTTGTCAATCCGAGCATTATCGAGCCAAGTTTGAATTTTTGTTGAGTCTTAGACTCATCAACTCAAACCCAAAAAATTTTCCTCAAACTCAACTCAACTCTGCTCGATTGTACCCCTATTTGATACAAAATTCCCAAACTCATAAGCTCATTGGACACAAAATTGTCTCTATATCTTCCAAATACAATCTAAAATTGAATTATGAATAACTTATCCCAAAAGAATATCCGATGAATGCATATGATTCCTTTACCTAAAGCTTACAAAATATGTATTTTAAACTATTGGTTCATAGGTGATAAGACATCACAGTTATCCATGAAAAAAAAAAAAAGGTTCTCATCATGTTGTGAGACAATTTATGATCAACCCATAGGGCATTCAAATTCTAGAGATAGCTTCCTTGCATGTAATATTTCGTTCTATAAATTTAAGAAGTAGCTCTTACAATTAAGATAGTAATTTGTTCCACATGCACTTAATTATAATTTATTGGAGATCAACTTTGATAATGTTGATTTTGCTTTGAAATTTAGATTAAATTGATGAGAAAAGAAAGAAATGGCACGAAACGGAGCAAATTAGTTGAAATGGGCTCGAGAACACACCCGAGCGATGTTGGTAGGACGCCACGGGCCAGGGCATGAGGTATGGTGCGCCAAGGCACGGTCATGGGTGAAAAGGCATAAAAAACACGCATCGCGTGCCCCGGCGCAAGTTTTTTTTGCCTCGGCACATAGTGAATAGTAACTTGTTCGGGATGTAAGTTTTTTGCACCCCAGCTCAAAGTTTCTACCACAATTGACGTTGGGCACGCTAGGACCCAAGTTTTGTGCACCCCAATGCGTGGAGCAGGCCCACGAGCCTTAGGCTTCATTTTCAGGTATAAATTTTGTGTTTTTTCTTCAGGGAAGGTATCATGAAAATTACACAAAGGCTTCTTTATTGGTTTTGAGCAATTCTGTCAAGACAAAGTTTAGAGCGATGGTGTTAAGTATTTTTGTGAGATTTGTGGGATTTAAGTTTGTACTTGCTCTTTGATTTGAGATCAATAAAATTTCTTTTCTTTGTTGGGTGGATTAAACATATCGTCGAACCACGTTAAACTTGTTTTCATATTCTAACGAATTACTTTACTGCTATTTCACTATTTTTGCAATAGATCCTCCTGGGTTTCACCAAATTGGTATCGGAGCAGGTCGGATCAAATGTCAGGAATGAAGTACGAGGTAGAGAAATTCGATGGGCAGAATGACTTTGGGCTGTGGAAGATAAAGGTTCATGCTCTGCTGTATCAACAAGGTTTATAGAGAGCGTTAAAGGGCAGGGGTTCCTTGCCGGAAACGTTGACAGACGAGTTCATGGCGAAGGCTTACGGTACTCTGATATTATCATTGATGAATAATGTGCTAAGAGAGGTCACCACGAAAAGTACGCCAGTAGATTTATGGAAGAAGTTGAAGAGTCTATATACAACAAAGTCCCTAACAAATTGGATGTAATTGAAACAACGATTATACACATTGAGGATGAAGGAAAGTACATCTATCACTCAACATATTGATTTTTTCAATAAGGTGATTCTGGATCTCGCTAGTATAGATGTCAAAATTGATTATGAGGATCGAGCTTTAATTCTCTTATGTTCTCTGCCAAAATCTTTTGAGCACTTAGTTACTACTTTGTTGTACTGGAAAGATACGATTTCAATGGAAGATGTAAAGGCCTCATTGAATTCCAATGAGTTGAGAAAACAAGTTCTGGGCAACAACGATGGTGAAAGTGAGGAAGGATTAGTGGCAAAAGGGAGACCGAGAGAAAGAGGGAGAAGTAGACACCGATCGAAGTCCTGAACCAAGCCTAAAAATATAGACAAGTATTTTAGGTACGGTGGAAGGAGGGCATTGGAAATGGAATTATCCAGAACGAGGAAAGACGAAGGATGCAGTTGAAACTTTTGATCAGAAATGGGATGATGTTGCAGGAATTGTTGATGATGAGTTTGATTGTGGGTTTGTTCTCAACGTTGCCAAAACTTTACTGAGCTCTAAGCAGATTTTGGATAGTGGATGTTCCTACCACTGTCCACTAGAAAATTGGTTTACCACATACACATACCAGAAATATAATGGTAGTAAAGTGCTTATGGGAAACGATGCTTCCTGCAGGGTTGTAGGAATTAGCTCAGTTTGTATCAAAATAAATGATGGCATGGTAAAGACCTTAGCAGATGTGTGTCATTTTCCAGATCTGAAGAAAAAATCCGATATCGCTTGGTACTCTGGACAAGAATGGTTGTCAGTACAGAGCTCGAGATGGAGTTGTGTGGGTTTTCAAAGGCGCATCACTTATCATGAAGGGAGACAAGCGGAACAACATTTACATATTGCAGGGAAACACAATTTCTGGTACTGCAGCGGTTTCTTCGCCAATATGCAGCTTAGGCATATAAGTGAAAAATGGATGTCAAAACTGAGCAAACGAGGTTTGCTTAGCGAAGAGAAGACTGCAGAGTTGGATTTCTGTGAGCAGTGTGTGCTGGGCAAGCAACACAGGGTGAAATTTGGCACTACAGTTCATAAGACCAAAGGCACCTTGGATTACATTCACTTAAATCTTTGGGGGCCTTCTCAAGTTCCTTCAAAGGGAGGTGTAAGGTACATGCTGACATTCATTGATGATTTCTCACAGAGAGTATAGGTGTGCATGCTAAAGTATAAGGATGAGATATTTGTCGACTTCAAACATTGGAAGACCTTAATTAAGAAGCAAATAGGATCAAGCGCTTGAGGACTGACAGTAGATTCGAGTTCTACAATAAGGAATTTTAGGAATTTTACAACAAGGAATTGTGAGGTATCGCACAATTATACATACACCACACGAGAATAGAATTGCAGAATGGATGAATAGGACTATCTTGGAAAGAGCTAGATGCATGCTCTTTAACGCCGGATTGTCCAAGGTTTTTTGGACAGAAGCAATTAACACTGCGTGTTATTTGGTGAATAGGTCACCATCAACTGCTTTGGGCTGCAAAAGACCAATAGAAGTTTGGTCCGGGACTCCTGCTGATTACTCAAATATGAGAGTATTTGGGTGTCCAGCCTATGTTTCTGTTTGGGATAGAAGCTTAAGCCAAGGGCTAAGAAGTGCATATTTCTAAGCTATGCAGATGGAGTCAAATGTTATTGTTTATGGTGTAATTATGACAAGTGCTCCAAGATAATTATCAGTAGGGACATGACATTTAATGAGTCTGCAATGATGAAGAAGGTGGAGCAGCAGAAAAGTAGTCAATAGGGCATTAAGGAAAAGGTGGAGATTCATATGAATCCTCTACAAATTTCAAAGGAAAAATAGAAGGTGGCAGATGAAGCTAGTGAGAGCACACTATCACCTAATCAACAACAAGAAAATGAACTATTACAAAATTATTGCTTGGCTCGCGATAGAGAGAGAAGATAGATCAAACCACCACAGCGGTTTGTTTACTCATATCTAGTAGCATATGCTTTGAGTTCAGCCGAGGAGTTTGCAGGAGATGATCCAGTCTCATATAAAAAGGCAACTTCTAGGCTATATTCTAATAAATGGGTTACAGTTATGAGTGAAGAGATGAAGTCTTTATAGAAGAATAGCATATGGGAGCTAGTTGATGTACCCAAAGGATAGAAGATTGTAGGTTACAAATGGATCTACAAGAAGAAGGAAGGGATTCCTGGTATAGAAGATGCTAGATACAACGTACGATTAGTTGCTAAGGGTTTTACTCAATGAGAGGGAGTTGACTTTCATGAAGTGTTCTCCCCAGTTGTAAAACATACTTTCATTCGTTTTTTACTTGCCATGGTTGCCCTGTTTGATATGGAGCTGGAGTAGATGGATGTGAAAATATCATTTATGTATGGTGAGTTAGAGGAACAAATCTACATGAGTCAACCAGAAGGATTCATTATTCCCGAAAAACAAAATCAAGCTTGTCTTTTGAAGAGGTCATTATATGGCCTGAAGTAATCTCTTAGGCAGTGGTATAAAAAATTTGATGCTTTTATTACCAAGATATGACATACAAGAAGCAAATTTGATTGTTGCATATATTATAAAATTTGTAGTAATAGCTTTCTCGTATATTTGTTGTTGTACATTGATGATATGTTGATTACCTCTAGAAATATATCTGAGATCAACTAATTAAAAGCTCAGTTGAGTGAAGAATTTGAGATGAAGGATTTGGGCGGTGCAAAGAAGACTTTGGGTGTGGAGATCATTTGGGACAGACACGTAGGATTATTGTACTTGTCTCAACAATATTACATTGAGAAAGTATTTGAGCGATTTGGGATGGATAAGTCGAAGCCAGTTAGTATGCTACTTGCAGCTCATTTCAAGCTCTCATCAAATCTATCACCAAGTAATGAGCAAGAGGTGGAGCACATGTCTAATGTGATGTATGCTATTGCAGTGGGCAGCTTGATGAGCGCTATGGTGTGCACTAGGCCAGACACTTCACATGCATTCAGTGTTGTGAGCAGGTATATACACAAGCCAGGAAAGACTCATTGGCAAACTGTGAAATGGATCATGAGGTATCTGAGAGGCTCTACAGACAGATGTTTGAGGTATAGTCAATCGAATTCTACTACTAGAATTATTGGCTATGTGGATGCAAATTATGCAGGAGATTTGGACAGCAGAAGGTTCATGACGAGCTATGTGTTCTGTGTATCAAGTTGTACAGTTAGCTGGAAAACGACTTTGCAGTCATCAGTTGCATTGTCGACAATAGAAGCTGAGTACATGGCTTTGGCTGAAGGTGTCAAGGAAGACATTTGGCTAAAAGGGCTAATCGATGATATGGGTATGACTTCTGAGATCACTAAGGTATTTTGTGACAGTCAGAGTATCATACACTTGTCAAAGAATCAAGCGTTTCATGAGAGAACAAAGCACATAGATGTGATGTATCACTTTGTTCGAGATATAGTGTTTTAAGGTGTCATGTTGGTTGACAAGGTTGGGACTAAGGATAATCTGGTAGATATGTTGACTAAGACTACTCCAGGAATCAAATACGAGCATTGCTTGGATTTGGTTAATATTTGCAGACTCAGATAACGGGCCCTTTTGAGGGCAGGGACAGAAAAGAAAGATGGTGAATTTCAAGTTAAGGTGGAGAATTATTGATATTGCCTTGAAATTTGAGCGAAACGGAACAAAACGGTTGAAATGGGATCGAGAACACACCAAGGCGCGCGTTGGTAGGACGTTGCGTGCCGGGGCACGAGGCATGGTGTGCCAAGGTGTGGTCATGGGCGGAAAGGCATCAAAAACACGCATCGGGCACCTTGACGCAAGTTTTTTGCGCCATGGCATGCACCTTCGGCTTTGTTTTCAAGTACAAATTTAGCATTTTTTCTTCCAGGAAGGTATCACGAACATAACACAAGGGCTTATTCACTGCTTTTGAGTAATTCTCTCAAGATAGAATTTAGAACAAGGGTGTTAGATGTTTTCGTGGGATTCAAGTTTGTACTTGCACTTTGATTTGAAATCAATAAAATTACTTTTCTTTGTTAGGTGGATAAAGCACATCGCCGAACCACATTAAATCTTGTTGTCATATTCATTGAATTATTTTACTGTTATTTCATTCTTTCCGCAATAGATTCTCTTGAGTTACAACTGATATTGATATCATTTCTTATGTCTAGGCTTATGAACCCGTTAAATGCAAAATTTGTCTTAATAACTCATGAAATTTAAAATTCATCTACTGCACGCATAATTAACTTATAGATGATAAAATTCTTGCATTACTATGCTCAAATCCAACTATAAGTATTACCCAAAAAGTAAACTTACTGCTGCAATCCACTAAAATAATTAAGATATTAATTCATTATAGTTACTTAGTTGAGAAGAATTGGAATACTTTTTCAGTACTATAAAGTTGATAAGAATGATAATGAGGTTTTGAAGGCTTTTTCAGTATATATTACAAAAAAGTCTGACCTTTTTGACTTATTGTGGCACATGTTAGAAAATATAAAAATAAAAAAATAAAAAAAATTAACCATTTCCATAGAATAAAAATAAAATAAAATCCGTATTTTTTTTTTATTTTTTTAACTTTTTGCGATAAATTTTTTTCATCGTAAATTTCTGTTGCAAAAAATAATTTTTAGTAGTGTACCATTTCTTATGTCCTAGGTTTATGAACCCGCTAAATGCAAAATTTGCCTCAATAATTCAAGAGAATTAAAATGAATTTACTGCATGTATAATTAACTTATAGATCATAAAATTTACCTGCATGATTATACTCAAATCCAACTATAAGTATTACCCAAAAAGTAAATTTACTGCTGCAATCCCCTAAACTAATTAAGATATTAATTCATTATAGTTACTTGGTCGAGAAGAATTGGGATACTTTTTCAGTTCTATAAAGTTGATAAAACTGATAATGAAGTTTTGAAAGCCTTTTCAGCATATATTCAGAAAATTGTCTCCCGTTGGAAAATATGAAATTTAGTGAAAATTAAGCAGGTAACTTGTTTTTTTATTTCTTCAAATTATTTAATAAAATCTTGATTTTAGGTAAGTCAATCATACATACATTTTTTGTCAAGTATCAGTATTATCCATTTTGAATCAAGGCAAACTTTTAGATAAGAATTGAATAAATAGATATTTGTAGCTGATTTTGCCCTAAAAGATTTCAACATAGAATCAATGACTTACTTTTGGAAAAATATTTTTATTTCATCCAATGAGATCTTATTTTGAAGTGTCATAAAAAAAAATATAAAATTATTTTGATTTTTTTCTAAATTTATTCATTATACTTCCTTTTTCAAACATCATAAGATAAATTAATTTTTTTTAAATATTATTTTTAATTATATCATATAATTAACTTTTAATTATTCCTATATTTTCTATCTATACTATTATATATAGCATAAAGGTGTGGGATCCATACTTATGCAATTTTGATTCTAATTGTCCAATTTCGGCAAAATGCCAAATTCTTAAAATTTTGAGTATTTTAATTCAGTTGAAATTTTTCATTGTTTGTTTATTTACTTTTATATCTCATTTTATTATGATTAGCTTATTTATTATAAGTAAAATATCATATCATGTTTTTTCCAGAATTGTGATATAGATTTCTATCTTATAAGATAATTCAAAAAATATGTATAATCATATTTTTATCTCACTAAATAAGTTTATAATTTAAAAAGTATTTTATAAACATCATGTTAAGTACTCTTATCACAAAATTCTATCTTATAAATTTAATTTATCACAAAATTAATAGATAAATATTTTATTTATTTTATATATAAATTTTATTATTCTACAATTATTTTATAGTAGAATGGTGTGGGACCTATAATTGTGAAATTTTGATCAAATTCTAAATTTTCAGAATTTTGAGCTTTTTAATTAAATTTAAAAATTAGTTTTTGATAATTAAATTGAAAGTATTTATTCCTTTTAAATATATCTAGATTTTTGAAATCATTTTATCGATTAAAACAAATTATTCTTGTTTATCTCAAATACCAAAAAAATGATTTTATTTTATCTATAAAATCAATTTCATCTCTACTCTCAATATGTGGAAGATATTTGGATTATTTGAACTCTATAGTTTGATAAGTTTTTATAATTTTCTCTTATATTTAATAACTAATTTATATCATACCACTATATATATAAAGCGTTTCGAAAGTTATTTTATTAATACTATCAATTTTTAGCATTTTTTTTTTCACTCTATTCTTTGTGTGCCTCTTTATTTTCTAGCAATTTTCTCCCTCTATCTCTTTGTGTGCCTCTCCATTTTATTCTTCAAATTGTTTATTGATTGTCTGATTTTATTTTTCACTTTTTTTATTCATTTTTTTTTAAGGGATGTTATGTATATGATGGAAGAGATTTTTTAGATTTTAATGCTATAATTTTCTTTTCAACCACAAATAAAGTCTATCATTTAGCTTTTATTGTTATTAACTTTGTAAATTTTTATATCTTTTTTGTTTATTAATTAGTTTAAGTTATAAACTTATTTTTTAATTTTTTTAATTTCTTTTTTGTTCTTTTAATTTTATAATTTTATGAGATGAGATATATATTAATTACTCTTAATATTTTTTAATTTAATTTAATTTTTATTAATTATATTTTTATCTTCAATTATTGATAAAATTTGTCAATTAATTTTTATTTTATTTAAATTGTTATACATTTAGTATCCTTTAATTCATTCTTTGAATTAAGTTATTAATTTATTTGTTAGATTTTGTAATTTATTTTTAAATTCTATTGTTTTTGTTTAGCTAAGTTTATAATTTTATAGGATAAGATCTATTTTTTGGTTTTGGTATTTGTAAAGTTTGTTTCACTTTTTGAATATTTATATTTTAAAAGTATGTCATTTAATTTTTATTTCTTATTCATATATATGTAATTGTGTATGTATAAGTATGTATAATTCATACTATTTTTAAAAATTTAAGTACTATTTTATCAATATATATTCTTAATTCTTTTTTTCACTTAATTATTGGATAACTAAACTATGAGTCAATAAAAGGTTTAACTTATATACTAATATTGATTTCAACTTTATAATTATTTTATATATTTATTTTATGTTTTGAATTTTTTTTCTTTACTATCATAGTCTTGTCTTGGCTTAATTGATTTTTATTCAAAAATAAAAATTGAATAAGAAAATTTTAAATTCTTGGCCACAAATATATTATCTAATTGTTTATATTTTAGGTTTTAACTTAATATATTCTCATTGTCTTTTAAGTCTAACGTAATTTTAAAGTATTATAATTTTAAATTTTTTTCAATAACTTTTAAGCCAACAATCTTGTGTTTTATATCCTTCTCATATACTTTTATCTTTTAATGCAACTATATACTAGTTTCATGTAATCACATTCATATACTTTTATTTTTGGAATTTTAGAGTATTTTTTAACTTTTCACTAAATAATCTTAAATTTACTTTTTACTAATTATTTGACCTTTTTTTGCGATAATTTTATTTTTATATTGTTATATTTAATTATATTTATAATTCAATAATGACATTAATATATAATAACTTTAAAGAATCCGTGCATAGCACGGGAATAATACTGTACTATTATATATAGCAGAATGATGTGGGACCCATAATTGTGCAAATTTAATCAAATTCTAGATTCTTAAAATTTTGAGCTTTTTAATTAAATTTAAAAATTGGTTTTTGATAATTAAATTAAAAGTATTTATTCCTTTAAAGATATCTAGATTTTTGAAATCATTTTCTTGATGAGAACAAATTATTTTTTGTTTATCTCTCAAATACCAAAAAGTGATTTTATTTTATTTACAAAATCTATTTCATCTTTACTCTCAATATGTGGAAGAATGTGGAAGATTTCTGGATCATTTGAACTTTATAGCTTGATAAGTTTTTTATAATTTTCTCTTATCTTTACTAACTAATTTATATCTATATCACTATATATAGAGTATTTCGAAAGTCATTTATTAATACTTTCAATTTCTAGCATTTTTTTCCACTCTATTCTTTGTGTGCCTCTTTGTTTTCTAGCATCTTTTTCCCTCTATCTCTTTGTGTGCCTCTTTATTTTATTCTTCAAATTGTTTATTAATTGTTTGATTTTATTTTTCACTTTTTTATTTTTTTAGGGATGTTACATACATGATGGAAGAGATTTTCTTAATTTTAATGCTATAATTTTATTTTCAATCATAAATAAAGTGTATCATTTAGCTTTTATTGTTATTAACTTTGTAAATTTTTATATCTTTTTTCTTTATTGCTGAGTTAAGTTATCAATTAATTTTTTTAATTTTTAAAATTTTAAATTCCTTTTTTGTTCTTTTAGTTTATAATTTTACAAGATGAGATATATATTAATTGCTCTTAATATATTTTAACTTTATTTTACTTTTATCAGTTATATTTTTCTCTTCAATTATAGATAAATTGTGTTAGTTATTTTTTATTTTATTTAAATTATTATACTTTTAGTATCATTTAACTCATTCTTTGAATTAAGTTATTAATTTATTTGTTAGATTTTGTAATTTATTTTTAAATTGTCTTATTTTTGTTTATCTAAGTTTATAATCTTATGGGATAAGATCTATTTTTTGGTTTTGGTATTTGTAAAGTTTGTTTCACTTTTTGAATATTTATATTTTAAAAGTATGTCATTTAATTTTATTTTTTATTCACATATGTGTAATTGTGTGTGTATAAGGATGTATAATTCGTATTGTTGTTAAAAATAAATACTATTTTATCAATATATATTCTTAACTCTTTTCTTCGCTTAATTATTGGATAACTAAACTGTGAGTCAATAAAAGGTTTAACTTATATACTAATATTAATGTTAATTTTATAATTATTTTATATATTTATTTTATTTTTTAATTTTTTTTTTTTTTTACTATCAAAGTTTTGTCTTGACTTAATTGATTTTTATTCAAAAATTGAAATTAAATAAGAAATTTTGTTAATTCTTGGCAGCCAATATATTATCTAATTGTTTATATTTTAAGTTTTAACTTAATATACAATCATCATCTTTTAAGTCTAACGTAATTTTAAAGTATTATAATTTTAAATTTTTCTAACAACTTTTAAGCCATCAATCTTATATTTTATATCCTTCTCATATACTTTTATTTTTTAATGCAACTATCTGTTAGTTTTTGGTTGCATATTATTTTTTTTCTTTTTAATAAAATATGTAATCATATTCATAGACTTTATTTTTGGAAGTTTAGATTTTTTTTTTTAACTTCTCACTGAATAATATTAAATTTATTTTTTACTAATTACTCAACCACTTTTTGCGATAATTTTATTTTTATATTGTTATTTTTAATTATATTTATAATTCAATAATTACATCAATATATAATAATTTTAAAGAATCTATACATAGCACGAAAATAATGCTAGTATGAATAATAGAGGGACGTCACATCAAACAATGACAAATTTTACATCAAAACATCAAAATTTAATTTATTAAAAAATAGTCTTACAAGTAGCCTCTAAATCTCTCTCCCAGTAACGCATCCAAATCCACTACTCATAATTTTTTCCTCCAATACATACTCAAAATAACCATGACTATCTTATGTACGTACGGACATGTCCACCACAATTAGCGTATAAATAAGTAAAGAGTCGTATTCTCAAAATAATCGATAATTACTTTATACCAAAATTAACATCTAAATAAGCGAAGAGATTTAATTTTAAAAAAGGGGATTAATTAATGATAAAAATGAAGAATTTCTCTGCATGAGAACAAAAGTGATCCTCTCCTCCTCTATCATTGGATGATGCATAAAGACGAGCGTAAGAGTCATACATCAGCAAACAGTTAATTAATTAACTTCTTCTGCATAATATGGAATCTTTGCCTTGCTCTCCACTCTTACTTAAAACACTGTATAACCAGAAGAAAAGGGGAAGACCAAGACTACAACAAGAGTTTATATTATAGCAGGAACAAATACAATCTTGACTTGGAATACAATGAGTCTTCGGTCTTGTCCCCTTCGCCACCCTCTTCCTTAATCACAGAGAAAAAAAATTGAATATATTCTTCTAGTGGGTCTATTTTGTAAGTGTATAAGAAGAATCATCGTGTGATCCTTCAAGAATTCTTGAAAGCTCCAGTTTGATGCTTGATAGTGAAGTAGTCTCTGCTTCCCACTTGAAGTCTGTTGTGTTCTTGGTAATGTCACTAAGTTCTCTGCCTCTCGACACAATAGATACAGTGGAAAAACACATTCTTGTTGGGATTGTGACATTTAATAGATTCTCGGAATTTATCTTGATATGTTCTTTCACAAAAAGTATCAACTTTGTTTTTGGGTTCCTTGTGCTGTGATATTTTTGTGTGTTTTTACCCTGAAGAGGTGTTGTTGACTGGAGCTTACTAATTCAGTAAATTCAGTTTCTGTGGATGTCAGCAATTTAGCTTATGTTTTCTGTACTGTAGAAATGACTGACTAGAAAAGTAGATATTGATTCCTCCGATTTTATAAATGGAAGTTCTTCATTTATGAGAATTTATAATTTTCAGTTCTTGTGAATTTGATGACCACATCAGAACTCATGTAGCAGACAAATCAGTTGTGTTTTTCCTTTAGGCGCTTTTTTGTTTCTTTTTTCACGTTTTTTTAGAGCCCTTTATGACATGACATTTTGGCTTTTTTGTAATCTACCATGATTACTACAATCTTCAGTTCAGGTATTGCATTATGATATTCAGTTGATTACACACTTAATAATGAAGCATATGATAGATTCTTGTGGTTTGGAAGACTGATAAGTGATGTTTAAGGTTTCAGAAAATTTAATAATTTTATGCCCCGACATTTAAGTAGTAGTTTCCTGAAATGTTAAAATTTTGATGACTAAACTTTTATGCTGAGAATCATTGATCTTTCTGAACTTTCTTGATTCCTTTCTATGATAAAATGAATTTTGTGCCCTGTAGTCGAGTACAGATAGAAAAATTATGAATGAACTTTCAAAGTATATTCTTCATCTCCATGTCTGTGTAATAATGCATGGAAATAAGAATCGATTTCTTCTGAAATGATGTTACACTACTTGTTAGTTGTTACTCGTAAGAAGTGACAAATTTATATATGAACATGCTAAGTAGCGAGACATTCTGTCCCATACTTGCTGAAAACCGATTATATCATTAAGTATACACCAATCTGTTATCTTGTCTTGTGGAAGTTGGAAGAAGTTTCTTAAAATTCATCGCATAAGTTATCAAGATATATAGCCATATAAAACAATACAGTTTTGACTTTTGATTTTTCTTGATATTTTATCTTTCGTTTTCGGGTTGTTGCTGTTGGTGGAAGTTATAAAGGAGTTATAAAAGGACAAAGCTGAAACAATGGTCTGCTTAATTTCTACCTGAAGTGATTGGCACTGTTAGTTACCTTTTATTTCTTTGTTTCCTCGCAGATTTGTTCTTTCCTTTTCCCTTTGGGTTTGGTAAGTAGGAGCTATTTGCCTATCACAAATCTCTCTCTGTTCTGAAGATGACTATTGATTCTTGTAAACTAGTGGAACATTGTTCTCTTAGTTGAAACACCACACTCATATTTTCAGTAGATAGAAAATGCATATTATGGAACCAACTGAAATGCTTCTGTTTTAATACCAATCCTTATTCATGACCAATCTACAGGTGGCATTTGGCTAGATGGGAAAGACAATTCAGGTTTCTGGTTTCCCTTATCTTGTTGCTGCTGAAGTGGTCAAAAAGCATTTGGAGCAGTATACAGGTCAAGGAACGATAGTTGCTTTGGAAGTAAAACCATCAAAACGAGGTCCAAGGCCATACGCCAGGGTTCAATTTACAAGTAGCACATATGCTGAGGTGATTATTAGTTTGGGGGCAAATGAATGCCTGTATTTTGGTAATTCTTACTTGAAAGCTCGGGAATCCAACGCTGATATTGTGCAAAATCCAAGAATATATGTGCATGAAATGGAGCAAGTGACTTTGCATTTCGGATGTCAGACATCAAAAGAAAAATTTTCAGTGCTTTGGAAACGGACAAATGTTTCTGTTAAATTTGGAACTGGGCTAAGAAAAATGCACTTCCTCTTGCACCATAATTCTGTTGAATACAGGCTTCAGCTATCTTATGAAAATATATGGCAGATTGTGCTATACAATCAAGGTGGTCAAAATGCAAAGTTTCTTCTCATACAGGTTTACTTAAATTTTTTTAAACAAGCTTTGTTATTTTCTTAGTTTTGTCTGTTATACTTGACATCCAAAATCATTCCCTTATCTACTCTTTCTATTTTTATGCATATGTGATTTGTGCATGCCGATGACAAAACCGATTTTTTGTCCTACTTTAGGGGGTAACTTTTTTTTTTTTTTTTTTGGATAGTTTAGTGGGTATAACTTCAATAATATCAAACTCACTTTATGCAATAGG
The DNA here is from genome assembly GCA_018894105.1 of Jacaranda mimosifolia. Classification (NCBI taxonomy): domain Eukaryota; kingdom Viridiplantae; phylum Streptophyta; class Magnoliopsida; order Lamiales; family Bignoniaceae; genus Jacaranda; species Jacaranda mimosifolia. Next base: position 21,342,460 of record CM032134.1, on the reverse strand, counting down.
TACTTCATCCCTCAAGTGTGAATGGTGTCTCTGAATTCCCTTTAAGATTAGAAGGGAGAAAGATAAAGAGGGGGGGTCTCAACAATTCGAGTCCAGCATCCTTAAGCTCATTACATCTTTAAAGAAGTATATGTATCATGTTATTCTCTTTTGTTGTTTATACACATTCAAAGTGAGGTGATTTCCATTAATGAGTTGAAAAGGTAAGATTTTATGTTGAATAGCCATATCATGCACTATCCAATATGCATGGGGAAAGCTTTCAGGAAACTTTCTTGATAATTTTATAATTGGAAAATTCCCTTGTTCTCTCATATATGCCCTAAGAAATTATTTATCAGCAAGATAACCTGTTGGGTTGAAGTTTTCATGTTAGGTTCTTTTCTTCTTTTTTAAGTGTATAACTAGTATGCTGAAGCTTTAATGGTTGAGTACTTGTACTACTAGACCAAGGAATAAGAACTCTTTGCAACTGCAACCCTTATACAAGAGTTCTTGCATCTGCAGGTAGAAGTTCCACTACATTACATTGCTGTAACATCCTGGTTGCTATGCTTCCAGGCGAAGACAATATAGTGCCTTTACTGATGACATATGCCCCTTAAAGAATTACATGGTCACACAAGTTTGTGCAGTGTGAGAATGCCCAACTAAAGCTTGACATCATTGATTTCAACAGCATTGGGCAGTTCAAAATGAACTTGCTATCCTTGGAAAATTCTAAGCAAATAATATATGCATGGAAGGCCTTGGGCTTTAGATCTTGGCCCAGTCCATGATGTCATTAGTTTACTTCTGCACCATCATACTTAGACTATTATTTCATCATGCTTTTATAACAATATCATCGTGTTATGTACATATAGATGAAAAGTAGAACTTGAATCGGATGTGCCTCCATCTTATCTGCAGTTATTTGGCGCACCTCGAATCTACAAGAAGCTCAATGATTCTGTTCACAGCTATTTTAAGGAAACTCCAGATGATCAGTCGGTCAGAACAACAGACTTCACTCCATCATGCATAATTGGGCAATCTTCTGGTTTGTGCCTCCAACTTCCTTATGGCAAGAAACTTCCAAATTTCAGAGACAATTTTGTTTATTATAAGGAAAGTGAAAACTCATTACAGTTGCAGACAGGGAACTCCTTTTCTCACAATTTGTCTCTAGTCCCAATTGTACATCCTCCTATAGGATTTGAATTACCTTACAGAATACTATTCAAGGTGTGCAGATTGGTACAGACTGGATGTCTTCCTGGCCCCAAGCTAGACGCAAAATTCTTTCGATTGGTCAATCCAGGAAGAATCGATATTAGATATATAGAGCATGCTCTAGAGAAACTGTACTACTTAAAGGAATGCTGCTATGATCCTGTGCCATGGCTTATTGAGCAGTATGATAAATACCGCACGTTGAAAGAGCAGCCAAAACCACCTGCTATTTCTTTAGATGATGGCCTGGTATATGTGCACAGGATTCAAGTAACTCCATGCAGAGTGTATTTCTCTGGTCCAGAAGTAAATGTGTCAAACAGAGTATTACGCCAGTATCGGGATCACATTGATAATTTTCTTCGCGTTTCATTTGTGGATGAGGAGTGGGAGAAAATGTATTCAACTGATCTATCACCAAGGGCAGCTGCTGGGGATGAGAACACAAGAACAAAGCTTTATGAGAGGATACTTACTACACTTAGGGAAGGCATCAGAATTGGGAACAAGAAATTTGATTTTCTTGCATTTTCCTCAAGTCAATTACGTGAAAATTCTCTCTGGATGTTTGCTCCAACTAATAACCTAAATGCTGAGGGTATTAGACAGTGGATGGGTGACTTTCGTTCCATAAGAAATGTGGCTAAGTATGCTGCCAGACTTGGCCAATCCTTTGGTTCGTCTACAGAAACGCTAACTGTTGCTGAGCATGAGATTCAAAGGATTCCTGATATTGAGGCTGTAAGAAATGGAACCAAATATATCTTTTCTGATGGAATTGGGAAGATATCAGCTAACTTTGCCCAGAGAGTTGCTATGAAATGTGGAGTCAGAAGTTTCGTCCCATCAGCCTTTCAGATTAGGTATGGTGGTTACAAAGGAGTTGTGGCTGTTGATCCCTCTTCATCAGTGAAGCTGTCATTGAGGCCAAGCATGTTGAAGTATCAATCAGATAATACAAAACTAGATGTTTTGGCATGGAGCAAATATCAACCTTGTTTCTTAAATCGCCAAATCATCACTCTTTTATCCACCCTTGGAGTCAGGGATCGTGTTTTTGAGCAGAAGCAAAGAGAAGCAGTAGCTCAGCTGGATGACATATTAGTTGATCCATTGAGGGCCGAGGAAGCTTTGGGTTTGATGGCTCCAGGTGAAAACACTAACGTTCTCAAGGAAATGTTGAAATGTGGCTATAGGCCTGATGGAGAACCATTTCTTTCAATGATGCTGCAAACTTTTCGCGCATCTAAGTTACTGGATTTGAGGGTGAAAGCAAGAATTTTTGTGCCACAAGCTCGACAAATGATGGGATGTCTTGATGAAACTGGAACTCTGGAATATGGAGAGGTGTTTGTGCAATTTTCTGGTGCTGGAAGGAGAAAGTTCTCTGAGGATTCTGTTCTGTTCGATGATTATACATCAACTGAGTATAATTACATTGCCAAAGGAAAGGTGGTTGTGGCTAAAAATCCATGCTTGCATCCTGGCGATGTCCGTGTTTTAAAAGCTATTGATGTGTCAGCATTGCATCACATGGTGGACTGTGTTGTCTTCCCCAGGAAAGGACTCAGGTAAATTCACTTATCTTTGGCTTCTAAATAACTGCCGACAAATCTAAAGTAACTTATGTGGTGGTTTTCTTGCATTAATATAAAGATTTTTGACTTGTTTCTGGAATAGGAAGCTATAATTAGAAGTGTTGTTATATAAGTCTTTTTTGTATTTTCTTGGTGATTAATCTTTTGTGATAACAGACCCCATCCAAATGAATGTTCTGGGAGTGATTTGGATGGAGACTTATACTTTGTGTGTTGGGACCGTGACTTGATTCCACCAAGGCAATTCCCACCTATGGATTACAATCCTGCTCCAAGTACAAAGCTGGATCATGAAGTGACAATTGAGGTATTGGTACTCTAATGCATTTGACTATGAAATGGTATTTAGATCATGCCGTTCTTTAATTTTCAATTATTCATATAGATTATGAAACAAATGATGAATATTAATTAGATCACATAAAGAAGCTAGAAAGATGGCAAAAGAAAGTATATCCATTTGCTGTTGTGTCTTTGTCATTCTTTTATCATTTTTCATGTACAATCCAGGGAATTCTCATTTTCCTCTCTTGTGGCATTTTTGTTTACTTCCCTGGCTTCCATCTTCTGTGCAAATGGAAAACCGAAGAGGAAAATATTGCTAAAGTAATAGCTCATTGAGTGTTTTCGACTTCACATTATGTCATATATTTTACTTTATTGTGAAAATATTTATTATTTATCATGAATGTTGAAATCACTATCACATGTAGTATATCCCTAGCCCATCAATGTATTGTTCTGTTTTATGCTTGTAACTCTTCTTCAATCAAGCTTGGACAGAATAGACGAGCAAACACAAATATTAATAGTATAATAAAAATGTCTTTCTTGCCATTAATATGTTTGCTTGTGACAATTGTCAAATCTTGGGAGAATTCTTGACTACATCAAAGGTAGTGTGCTAGTACATTTGAGAATTCTTTATTGGTTGGTTAGGACATTTAATTGCTGTCTTGTATGCTGTCTGGCAGTAAATTTACTTCAAACTAATGTTTCCAATGCTTGCTAGCATAATATTTTGTTTGACTTCACTGCCTTTTAAATTCTTCTCTGTGCTAACAGGAAGTTGAGGAATACTTCACCAACTATATTGTGAATGATAGTTTAGGAATCATTGCAAACGCTCACACTGTCTTTGCTGACAAGGAACCATCCATGGCATTAAGTGAGCCATGTTTGGAGCTAGCTAGGTTGTTTTCCATTGCAGTCGACTTCCCCAAAACCGGTGTCCCTGCAGAAATCCCACCTCATCTACGCGTGAAAGAATACCCAGACTTCATGGAAAAGTCAGACAAGACAACCTATGAATCTTACCGTATAATCGGAAAGCTTTTCAGGGAGGTGAAAGATATTGCCCCCCACACCACCTCTTTCAGATCCTTCACAGAAGATGTTGCCAGGAGGTCCTATGATCACGATATGGAAGTTGATGGATTCGAAGATTACATTGATGAAGCATTTGATTACAAAACTGAGTATGATTACAAGTTGGGTAATTTGATGGAGTATTATGGCATAAAGACTGAGGCTGAAATACTAAGTGGTGGTATTATGAAGGTGTCAAAGACTTTTGATCGAAGAAAGGATGCAGAAGCAATTGGTGTGGCCGTGAGGGCTTTGAGGAATGAAGCTAGATCCTGGTTCAAGAGAGGAAGTGAATCAGATGACCAATATGCAAAGGCATCAGCTTGGTATCATGTGACCTATCATCCTGATTTTTGGGGTTCTTACAATGAGGGGCTGAAGAGGGATCACTACATTAGTTTCCCCTGGTGTGTTTATGACAAGCTGATCCAGATCAAGAAGGACAACTCAAGAATGGCCTCTAACATGTCTTCACTTGACAGGCTGTTCAGCCGTCGGCTGAATCTGAAATGAACAGTCAGTGTCTGGCCCATAAGGGGTCACTTATAGTTACTTTTTAATAGTAAGTATGACTATAATCAACTCCCAAGGCATACTCTTGTATATACATATTGTGTGTGATCAAGTTTGTCTGTGCTGAACATAGTAGTAGTACTTGGATTTGATGTCTGGAGCTCTATTTAGTATTGGATTGCAAGGTTATGTACTATGTGCTAACTAGACTAGTGATGTTTCCAACTATATTTTCTTGTTTTTACTATCCACAAGTGCTGAAGACTAAATGCCGGTGAAATTGAAAGGACATATCACTGAAATCCTAGCACTATAAATCAGCATGAAATATTAAGATGGACCATCGGGTATGATAATGTAATATACTTAAATCCCAGCACTATAAATATGACCATTAACGATGGGCAAATGATATTTTATAACTCGATTCATATTCTCAAAATAGACACGTTTTCAAATAAGAGACTCACATCTTTTATTTTTATTTTACTGAATTTAAAAAACAAATTAATTCAGACCGCATGAAATATATTATAATATTTCTATTTTCTTAAACCTACTAATTTACCACTCCTTCCCCCACCTCCTTCTTAGACTTATCTTATTTTAAAAATGGCTATCTATTCTATATTTACCACAAGGGGCCAAAAAAAAAATTGCAGTTAGAAGTTTTTTTTTTTTTTTTTCTTTTTCTTTTTCTTTTTTTCTTTTAGGACCAACCTTTTTGCTAGGCCATTTCTTGTAGGCATTCCTCTCTTTTGCATTTCAATTAAATGTTCTTAATTTGGACAAGGTTTCTTGTCTACTTATCTTAGACTTCTTCCTTTTCTAATTCTTTTCATGTGATCATATAATAAATACAAAATTTTCGTTAGTCCTTTTCATCATTGGCCATCCTTTCATCATCTCATGTCCTTTGTGACCTCTACTATCTCGTGGTACTTCAGCACCTAATATATATAGTTTTTGACATTATATATCTGTGTCTTTTCCCTTTTTTATTTTATATATATTTTGTACCTATTTTATCTCCTAATAACTGGTATAAACATCTTTTAAACTAGATCTGATCTTCATGTGCTTATAAATTAATATTGTTTGAACTATTTAATTAGGACTAGGGTTGTCAATGGAGTGGAATTCGATTCGATTCGAGCTGATTATTTAGGATTTTTAACCGATAAAAGATTCGATGGATATGATCAGATTAAAAAGTTCGTAATCCTAAATAAATTGAGCGAATATGGATATGGCTTAATCCGATCCATTAATAATCTGAATCCGAATATATTTATTATTATACATATGTATACACATGGTCCTATAATAATGCTAATGCAGATGTTTGGATGGAGGAAGTAACAACTCCTATGCAATATATTAAATCATGTGCTTTTTCATATAAATTATTAGATTTTAAGCTTATTCATATCATAATTACATCACTTGTTTTTCTAATTTTATAGCAAAAAATGATGCAGGAAGAATAATGAGTAGGTGCCAAATGCAATAATATGGCAAGAATGCAACGCAAATTTCAATTTGATCAAAATAAGTTTCTTTTTTATAAAATTTTGAGTCTATAGTTAGTTGATTGAATAATAAAATATAACTATGTATTTATAATGTCAAATAAGTACTATTATCAGCAATGGAATCTAAAATGTAATGATTTGGTGAATGAATGTAATTAAGTTAAATTCTATTATTGCTTTTAAGTGATCAATAGATTTGAAAATTTATTCATTAATTTGTTGTGTATTTTTTTTAATGATGATTGTTTTGAATTTGGATTCTACTAAATTTTTAGAAAAATAATAAATATATGATGATTTTTGAAATATTAAATTTAAATTTTTTTGGATATCCGACTTGTATTTGGATCCAAATATGGTTATACCAACTACAGATCCGATAAATTTTGGATCAAATTTGGATATGATATATCTATATTTATATATATATATTACTTTCGAATTCAAATTTGAATTCAGCATGATCCGATCCAAATCCGACCCATTGACAGCCCTAATTAGGACCAAAGTTAGAGAAAATCATTTCACGTAATTGGGCCATGCAGATTTTTCTTAACTTTAATTTATACTCTTTCATCCCAAAAATTCTGACAAAGTAGGTGGATTAGTCCATCAACTTGTTTACTTTATGTTATTAGGTTGAATATATTAATTAATTTAATTTTATAATTGATCACGTATTTTAATTAACTTAATGGATTACTGCTCATAATTATATTTTCAATCCAACATGAGAATGTTTCAGGAAAAAATGAGACATCCCACGTTCAAGCACAACTACCATGCCCATTTCTAATAAAGAAAGATGCAACTCAAATTACCTCCACAACCCTAAAGTATATTACACAAAATGCCCTCATTTATTTTTCATAAAAATCAAATAATGAAGGACATACTGGTAAAATTCATAATAATGAATACAACATTCCATTAAATTACACATGTAATAGTTGTTTTACATCATTTAAATAATTCTACGAAATATATATAATATTTATTTAATTATTTCATTTTATTTTTCATCAATCATTCTTCATTTCATCTAACAATTAAAGCACACGAGAACCATGTGAAAGTCATGTATCAAATGATCAACAACATTAATTGAATTTTTTTTTATTATTTATACATACACACATCAAGAGTCCATTAGGGCTCGGACTACTAACCTCCCATGTTATATGAGAGACTCATGCCATTGGGCCACAAGCCACTCAACAACATTAATTGAAAATAAAAACATTCTATTTCTACATGAAATGTTTGGTCCCAAGTGATGATTTTTGAGATTTTTTTTTTTTCTTTTCTTCCCAATTTGTGGTCCTATTTTCTTGGCTAATTTAATTTGTTCTATATATTATTGTCACACGGGCAATTTTAACGCTTCTAACTTTCCAATTTTATTTTCATTTTACATGCCATCAAAACTTTATTGTTTTGGCTGGCAAATTTATACAAATTCATAGACATAGATAGGGACTCCTCCAAGATGCACGCACCTACCATTTAATTTCAAATAAATGGGATAAATTTTTTTGTCTATAAATGTCTGTTTCAGTTTAAAGAATCGGGATGTAATTAAATAGTTGTTTTTTTGTGGATCAATAATTTGAAATTTCTCCTCCAAAGCCAAGTATCGACATTGCCCCATTTTTCTCTGATTCTGATGTTTTTGGTTATGTTCAGACCATGGATTTTATCAAGAAAAAAAGGAAAAAAATCAAAAAACATTGTCGTATTATTTGCAATAAAAGAATTAAAAGTATTTTAAATATTTTTATTAATTAAAACTCAAAATTCTAACATAAATTTGCATGCACATATTTTCATATTTTGCATATGTCCGCACCGTGGTTGGCCACTCAAGGAAAGAAACGTGTTTTGGGTGTTAAAGAATTGTGATTGGGTGATTGGGTCTAATGTTTCACAAAAGTTTGGACTTTGGCTATCAAAAATTGGGATTGAGCTTGGGGCTTTCTTGGAAATTAAGCCTGCTGAAAAATGAAAGGAACTTCCAAATATTGAATGATAAGTGTGATTTTAGCTAAGACCTAACAACATGAGAATTAATTGAATGGAAATTTTAGTAAGAAGCAAATTTTAATCAAATCAAAGTTAATGATTTGAAGAGTAAAGTGTTGAAAGATTGGGTTGTGTAGTTAGTTTGCGGTTGTTTGTTTATATTTTGGAGTATTTTGCTAAAATATTTTGGCAAAATAATTTTTGGGAAGTGGAGTTGGGAATGTGGTGGTTGTTTTTGTTTGTATTTTGGATGGTAGATGGAGAATATTTTGGAGAAAATTATTTGTTTGGCTATATTTTGGGAGTGGACAAAATGTTATATCCATAACTTTTTTTATTAGGTTGGCAGGGTGAAATTGATATTTTAAAAAATTAGAGTAAAATCCACTTTACTCCCTTATACTTAAACTTCGTCTCACTTTACCCCCCCCCCCCCCTTTTCATACTTTTAATTGCATCACTTTGCCTCCCTATGCTCTCAATTTTACTAAAATTATTCAGTTCCGTTAAATTCTCTTCATCTTCTTAACACCATTGACTCTTTGTTTTTAAAAGACGATGTTGCCCATAATTTTTAATTGTTCATTTAACAAATAAAACCCATGTTCTCGATAAAAAAGAAAAATTTATATTTGAAGATTTAGAAATATAAAATCACTAAAGGCATATAATGGAAACGCGTTTCTTAAAGACCGACTTCAAATGTCCATATGAAATCTTACTTACACGTAGTTTTGTTGCTACTTTGTGCTAAAGGCAAATTTTTTTTTCCCCATTTTTGATGATTTCATAGAGGGGTATATTAGGTAATAAAACAGAGTTAGTAAAGAAATTCTATGGAGAATTTAAAAAATGGGGTCTGCATATTGTTAATTGAGTTTTCTTCAATGAAAATCATTATTTCTTTTAGAGATGTACTATTAGTATATGATGCAAGTTTTTGATATATTTGTAGTGCAGTCAATAGTGATGTCCATGTTTCATTTTTCAGCATTTAGCTTGTATCTTTTAATTTAATTTTAATATTATTTCGTACAAAATTTGTGTATTCATATAAGAGAAGAGTAGCTATGAGAGATTGGCAAAAAAAATTGAGATATAACCATTTTGGATATATAAATATAAAATATAGTGATCTAACCATTTTTGCTTAGTTTGCTAACAAAAATTAAAGAGGCTTCAACAGTGTTAGAGCAAGTGAAGTAAAATTAAGAATACAAAAAGACAAAGTAATGCAATTAAAGGTATAGGGGGTAAAGTAAGACGAAGTTTGAGTACAATGGGGCAAAGTGGATTTTACCCTTAAAATTATTTATGTATGTGTGTGTGTGTATATATATATATATATTCGGTAGGAAGGACAAAAAATGAGAGGACTAGACATTGAAGAATGGGTAGGAGGTGAATTGAAAGGGTATTTTAGGCCTTTTGGGTGTGTTTTGAGAGTGGAGACTGGGGAATGTATATGATTTATTTGTTTATATTTTAGGAGTTGGAAAATAAATTAGCAAATTGCAACCAAACATAGCTTTTATGTACTAAAAACATACATGGGAGGAACAAATTAAAGAGAAAAAAGTACTTGTAGGACAAAATAGTTGAATGGAAAGTGGAGCCTGTGGAGGAAAAGTATGCAAACTAATATATATATTTATATATAAAAGTTTGAGTAAATTAATTTATAGGTTACTCGTTCCTCTTTTATTTATGTAATTATCTTAGTCACGAAATAAAAGTGAAGAGTTATATCTTTTATGAAATGATTTGATTTTTCATGAAAAATTGTATCAATTAATCTAAGCTAAACAAACACATTATTTAACTTAAATAGTGTGTTGGTTCACAACTAGTGGTGACATTGTTCAATTATCTATAAATACACAAACCCTATGTGAATTAAATATAATGAGAAACAAGTTAGAAAAGTACTTTCTCAATCTCTATTCTCTATGATTATTTTTATAGTATCATAAGACCAGTTTCGACGGAACTCTTCAAGATCACCATATGCAAAGTCTGGTGATTTTGCTGTATTATGGGATAAATTGTCATAACAAATTCATTAGCAAACTCTTTAAGCAAGGACTAGAATCACCTGAAGGATAGTGTCATCACACCTCAAATTCATGATTAATCTATTTCAACGTAAAATATGCTTATCATATGTCAACTGGTCAATTGATTGGATGATATTGTCCTCGCATTTATTTGTATGAGTGTCTAGCATACGAGACCTAACAAATCTTGGCATACGCATATATGTTAATAAAAAATAAAAAATAAAAGTATGCTTGCCATACAGTTGGTATACAAATTATCGTATGATTAGTTGATATATAGTGGCCAAATATAAGGTGAGCAACAATTTTCCAAATTGAGGATTGAATTATCATGAATATATTCTTTTCTCTAATATAGTTTCTAAATTTAAAGAAAAAAATCCAAAGACCACAACCCAAAAGTAAAAGTAAAAATCCACTCAAAATGTAGGAGTTACAAATACAATACTTTAAAATCTATGCTACACTAAAAAGAAATATTTCTTGTACATGTTCAAAGTAGTGTTATCTTATGTTACACCAAATTTTGAATTATAAGTTATACATTTATTTTTAATTTTCAAATGTATTTCACTCAGGATGAAAAAATGTTTGGTAAGGCTCTATTGAGAAAAAATATTTTTGTTTCTATTTTTCAAAAGCATAAGCTCATTCTCCTAAAATATTTTTTTCTTTAAATATATTCACTCATCATCAATACAAATAATTATATATATAAACATATAAATCTTAAAATTGTTACTTAAATATAAACACATATTTCAATCATTATCTTAACATGGCATTAATGATGTATCTATACAGAAGTTTACAGGGGTATTAGACTTGCACAAGTCCACAAGAAAATTATTTAGATTCAACAATGTAAAAATTATTTAGATGTCAGTATCAATTTGTTGAGTGGTTAATTAGTCTATTGACATTATCCTTACATTTGTATGTTTAAAAATTAGAATCTGAACTTTAATGAATTAATCTTGATGTGCATGCTTGTATAAATTAGAAAGAAAGAAAAAAAGAAGAAGAAGAAAGAATAACTCTTATAAATATCCCATTGTCTATTTATGCTAAACAAATTATGAATTTTCTTAAGAAAGTAAGTTGAGAATTTCTCTAGAGGTCTAGTCCAATCGTTTTGTTCGTGATAAAAGTGTTACCTTACGTTTCATTGAACTTTTCACATCCATTGAAGATCCACACTAAGTCATATAAAAGTTTGGTGTGATATTATTAACTAAATAAATTAGACATGAAAGGCATTAATACTAAAAATGGTATCCTCAAAGTAAAAATTAAAAACATTTTTTTTTTTAAAATGCATGACATTAACTATTTTTAAAAACTCATCCGAACACATATTCATTCTCCACATACATTCTAATATTAGGGATACAAATGAGTCGAGTTGGCTCACGAGTCTCACAAATTAAGCTTGAGCTAGCTCAACTCGAGCTTGGGTCGAATAAATCGAGCTCGAGCTCTAATTCGAGTATATCTTGAGCCATGTATATAAATAAATATTATTTTTATTTTATTAACAAATATATGTTACATTACTATTTTTTTTATTTTGAGTTCAAGCTCTAGCCCAATCTCGAACTCAAGCCCGCCGTTATTTACATGTCATTTATCAATTTGAGCTTTACCGAGCTAAACTTGAGTTTTTGTTGAGTTTTAGGTTCGTCAAGCTCGAATTTTTCTCAATCTCAAGTCAATTCAACTCTGCCCGATTATACCCCTATTTGATACAAAACGCTCAATCTTCAGCTCATTGGACACAAAATTTTCTCCATATCTACCTAATACAATCTAAAATTGAATTCTAAATAAATAACTTACTCCAAAAGAATACCAATGAATGCATATGATTCCTTTACCTAAAGCTTACAAAATATCTTCTTTTTTTAAAAAAAAACTTTTGGTTCTTATGTGAGAAGACATCACAATTATCCATCTATAAAAAGAAAATGTTCTCATCACGTTGTGAGACAATTTATGATCAACCTATAGGGTATTCAAATTCTAGAGATAGCTCCCTTGCATGTAATATTTTGTCCGATAAATTTAAGAATGATCTCTTACAATTAAGATAGTAATTTTTTCTACATCCACTTAACTGCAATTTATTGAAGATCGACTTTGATATATATTGATACCATGAAATGACTTCTTGGTGTGTGACAAAGTTACAAAAGCCAAATGCCACAATTTCTAGTGTGATAAATGCTTTCACTGCCAGAATGACAGGAACTCTCAAAGAATGGTGGTACTCTCTTGGAGAATACAGACAAATCCAAGCTAGAAACTCACCCAACATTGATACTTTCATGTATTATATCTATGTTGAGTTTCTAGGAGAAATGCAACATCACATGGACACAGCTCAGGAAGAATTCTTTAAGATGAGATGTTGTTCTTTCCAGAGAAGAGATCTTGAAAAACACTTCCAAAGAATGGCACAAAGATACTATTTTCTTGGAGGAATGGGCAACCCAAATTTGAAGCAAACATTTATAAACTCAATTCCAGATTCTTTGGGACAAAAAGCACTGTAATTGATTGAACTAAGAGGAAGAACATTGGCAAATACTACTCCTGGAGAAATCTATCAGTATATCCTAAGAGCCTTAGAAAAACTATGCAATAATTGAAAATTCTTAAAAGAGTTCCAACAAACAAGGAAAAAGATTGGAAATAAGTGCAAAAGAAAAGACCTTCTAATCAAATGTAAATCAACGAAGAAGTGTTATTGCCCAGATAAGCCTAGAAGACACTTCAAGAGATCCAAGAAGTATCATCAACAATGGATTCCATGGAAAAGGAGAAGATTCTTTTGAAGAAAATTTTCAAAGAAAAAAGGAGATCATTGCCATATCTGCCATAGAAGTGGTCATTGGGCAAAAAAATGTCCCAATAGAAGGAAAGACAAGATTTTGAAGCAAATTTCTCGACTCACTTAATGCTGTTTGGGAAATGATGATCTTGAATGATTGTTTTCAGAAGAAGAAGAGCCAACAGCTGAAACATTATTTGCCCTAGAGGAGAATTCTGAAACAGAAGAGGAGAGTTCATTCTCAGAAGAAACTGAAGCACATTCTGACCAATTTCCTATTTTTGGGATCCAGATGATTGGACTTGTTCTTATGGTACTACTCATCTAGGTACAACTTATTCCACAAAAGTTTGATTTTCCAATCACAGTCGTTGGTCTCCTTGACACATGTGCATCAAGCTCTATTCTCAATCCAAGAATACTTCCTTCCTCTCTTTGGAAGCCACAAAGAAGTATTCTAAGTGGCAAATAGTGAAACCTTTTCTATAAAGCTGATAAGCAAACCTGTCAAAATTCAATTCTTCCCAAAGTTATCTTTCACACATAAATTCTTTGGATCTTCTTCATCGGGGAAAGATATTATTGTAGGATTTGATATCATAAAACATCTATGGGAAAAAAGGGTCATTCCTAAGCTATATAGACTCAAATTCAAATCATACTTCCTCCCATATGTTAAACCATAAAACTATTTTTCCATTAACACTATCCCTAATATCCAAAACAGATTGATCAGTATTTGTTGTGTAGAATCTCATTCAAAATTTATTCAAAAATGCACATGTAACAACCCTAAAATTCAATATTTTGAACAAATAAGGATTTAGAAATCAAGATATCGATTGATCAGATTTTAAAGCTCGAAAAAATAAATAAAAATGACTTAATTGTAAAAGTTTTAAAAGTTATGGGGGTTAATGTGAGAGAAACAAAAGTTTAAGGACCTCAAAATAAACTAGTTTGGACTTGATTGTCCAGAAATAGGAATTTTGGGGGTCAAAGTGTAAGAAATAAAAGTTTGAGGACTCAATTGAAGGCCATGGACTAAAATGAAGGCAGTCAAAGAATTTTGGGGTGAAATTGAAGTCGGTCAAAAAGTTTGGGGCTAAATTGAAAGGGCTAGAAAATATGTTTATATATATAGAGTTGAGGACAAAGGTTTATCAAATTCTCAAAAAAGGCCAAAATTCACCCCATCAACGAATCGCAGGAAACTGACCGCGAAACCCTAAACCAAGACCATATTCAGGCTCCTCTTAGCTCAGGGAGCAAAACTATACCAAGTTTCATCCAAACCACCTGTGGAATCGACCGCGGCGGGGTTGGTCGTTCGCCGGCGTACAACAACGAAAATGGATGGGAATTGGATGGGCTTTGGTTGTGAGCTCATGGGCATCACATTGGTGCCCTCAATTTGAGGTTTCACCGGCGGACGATGAAGGAATTTCTACGGTGGCGTGACGGTGGCGGGTTAGGGCTCCACGCGACTTTGGGCCAAATTAGCCGACCAAACGGCATCCAAACTAGAAATTGTTTAGAAGGTTTGGTTCCTGAGGTTGAGACGCATCAATGGTGTTAGTGGTTCCTATCTCCAGCGGTGGTGTGTGGAGCTCCGGCGGTGGCGCGTGACGACGCTGTTCAGGCAACTTGTGTAGAATTTGATTCCGAACTCGTCTGGACTAGTTCCGACGTGAGATTAGGTCCCGGTTCAACATAATTTGGGTAAATTTCAAGAATCAAATTTTGATTCGATTAAATTGTTGAATGTATTTAGATTTTCGGACGAAGTTGACTGTGATCATAATTAAGATTGTTAAACCATGATTTAGCCTAAGGTTATAGATTAATCTTGTAATTCATATGGTATTGAATTTATTAGAATCAGATGAATTATCAGATTGTCATTGAGGCTTTAAATAAGATGTTAACAACCAGTTTATGGGCTTTTCGAGTTAAGGACTATGATAAGTGATTATCTTGCACAGTTGAGTGAAACATGGAATTGAGAATTATGATTGAGAAATCATAGTCAATATTGAATTTAGGTTATGTACTCTGAACTTTAAGTCCATTGGGAAACAAGGTTATAGACTGTTTAAATATCTAAAAATTATCAAAACTATGTTGGAATGCCCTTAAGTTTAATAATGACATTTGTTATATTTATGGTTAAGATTCAGAAGATTTGACTGTGAACTTATTCCTTTGGTAGGTGATGAAGGAGTAGGTCTTACAGATTAGTAGACGGTCGATTGTGGTTGATTTCTGAGACTTTTAAGGTGAGGATCCACTATCTGACACTCTTGTACCTATCGATTTATTGATAAACCACTGTAAGGGTTTGCATTGATTTGATTATCGTATTCCATTTATTATTGTTGCCCCTATGAGGGATCTGCCAATTAGTTATTGCTTGTATGAGTTTATTCAATATCTAACGTTGAACCCGTTAGGTTCTGCTGATTTTATATTTGTCTTAATTAACGTTGCTTGATTATCGAACCCTATGAGGTTCTCCTGAATTTGAAACTATTTGGCATCTTTCTGTACTTTCTTGAAAATAACTGTTTTTCAATCAAATTCTGTGAATTTCTCTGAACTTGTAAACTCTGTTTGAAGTTGATTGTTCAAGTGTATTATTAATCGTCTTGTTGGAAAAATTGTTAAATTGTTCTGTCCTGTTGGTAATTGAATGTTGAAAATCTTGACCCTTTTAAATATCATGTTCAGTTAGTACTATAAGACATGTGTCGAGCAGAGCAAAGGGCCATACTAGTTGATAGTATATGTCCAGTGGGAGGCTCCTCTTGAGTCTGTTACAGAGTAAAGGGCCACACTAGTTGACAAGGCATGTCTAGTAGGAGGCTCCTCTTGAGTCTGTTACAGAGCAAAGAGTCACACTAGTTGACAGTGCATGTCCAGTGGGGGCTCCTCTTGAGTCTATCCCCGTTAGCACCTCTGGATTTCAGTGCTAGACCTATTCGTGTCAAAAGTTCTCTTAAATTATTCATGTACCTTGTTTATTGGAATAAGCCTTATCGACCGTTATTGGAAAATGTTTTGCCTTGTAAATGGTAAATCTAGTAAAGTTCTAGAATGTTCATGTTATTGCTTGAAAGGTTAAAATCTTATCTATTGGCATTATGTCTTTTCAACCCATGGGACGCCATAGGCGGTTTTCACTCGGAGGGACGCCACGGGGGGTTTGGGCCCAGGGGCTAGGTCCGGAAGACGGTCGAGCGGAATGGACTAACGGACACAGGTCTTACGGTTAGTACCCACTTACGATCTTGACTTACAGCTGGCTGGAGGTAGCAAACTGTGAGTGATAGAATTCGGCATGTGACCGGCCATGCCATATCATCAAGTTATTACCCGCCGAGCTGAGTGCTCGAACAATGGAGCGATAAGGAGATCTTGTTTATATTGTACCAATGTTCGGTACTTGCAATTATAATTTGATTCAGGAGTCATAAGGTCGGAATGCCCAACAGTCTGTCAAGTTCGATATCATTTGTGTCATGTACTCTATTGATCATGTTAAAGAAATTCTTGCTTATTACCGAATTCTATTCCTATTGAAAGGTCTTGCTTATTACCGAATTTATTGTTGATTTTTGTATCTCAATAGATTTCCCTTCGCATCCTATCATTTTCTTCTCTCTCACTAAGTCCTTTGGACTTACCCTCGTTATTTTGGTTCTCTTAGACAGGAATTAAGTGAAGAATGGGACTCCCGGCAGGACATAAATATTTTGTAATAGATCAAGGATTGAATGTGTATATGGAAATTTTTCGATTGCTAAGCATGGACTCAAGACGCTGTGATATATCATGTTGATATGGTCGACTTAAGGAATGTAAATATTTTGTTATGTAAGAATGTGAATCATGGCATTTACTCAGTGGGTTGACGAGTCTGTTAAGTTTGAAATTCACTACTTTTGATAAGTTGAATTTCAAATTTTGTGGCATGTATTTAGTATATGTGTTGTATGTTGCATGATTGTGTAAGGTTTGAATTTATTGTCTTATGACAAGTTTGTTAAATTTGGAATCCGCTGCTATTTCTATTAAGCTTGAAATGTTTGGTTATGAACTATCGATTGATTTGTAGGTTCAATTTAAGATTGAACTGAGTAGCGCCTCAGCTTAGGTGTTGCCATGAGTGGGGGCGTTATAGCACACATCCTCTGTGGAAAAACTTAGACTGCTTCATATCTCTACCATTCAAAAAGGATATCAACATCAATCCTACCAAAGCCACTCATCCTTGTATGCCACCTGATCAACTTGAAATGGCCATGAGAGAATTAGCCTAACTCACAGATGAAGGACTTATTGAATCCACAACTTCTTCTTGGGCTAGTCAAGCTTTTTAGGTTAACAAGAGAGCTGAACAAGTAAGAGGTAAAATGAGGTTGGTCATTAATTTCTTCCTTGCAGAAGACAAATTTCCTCTCCAAAATAGTAATTGTTTCTTCTCAAATCTCACCAAGGCCTATATTCTTAAAGTTTAACTTAAAGGCTAGATTTTGGCAACTTGGTATTCATCCAGATGACATATATAAGACAGCATTCTGTATTTCAAATGGTCACTTCCAGTGGACAGTCATGCCATTCAGACTCAAAACAGTTCATTCTCTCTTTAAAAAGGCGATGGTCAGAATCTTTGAACCATTATTCCCAAATACATTAATCTATATTGATGATATACTTCTCTTCTCTGAAGATATCAAATCTCACTCACAACTTCTTTGCCAATTTGAGGAATTGATTCAAAGATATGTTATTATGCTATCTCAAAAGAAAATGTTGATTGCAGAAAATGAAATTGATTTGCTTGGTATGCACATAAAAAATGGGCAATACTCTCTTCAACACCATATTGCCCAGGAATTACTAAAATTCCCAGATGATCTTGTCTTAAAGCAGCAGATTCAACAATTCTTAGGAATCATCAAGTATACTGCTGACTTCATACCAAGACTTGTATCTATAATAAAACCACTGCAGGACATGCCAAAGAACTATCCTTCAATCTGGTCTCATGCGCAATGGAAAGATGTTATTACTATAAAAGCTATGATCCAAGCATTGCAAATACATGTAGAAGGAAAAAGAATCCTACAAACAGATGCAAGTGAAAGTTTTGGACTGCAGTTCTTTTTGAAGAAAAGGATGGTAAGCGACGAGTTTGTGGATACAAAAGTGGATTATTCAAGACTTCTGAATAAAATTATCACTCCACTTACAAAAAAATTCTTGTTGTAAAAAAAGGAATCGAGAAGTTCTAATTCCACATCATTGGACACCATTTTCTAGTGAAAATGGACATGATTGCTTTTCCAAAAATATTGAGCTTTAAACCAAATCACATACCAACCAGACAACTGTTAAGATGGGCAGAATGATTTTCTCAATATTCCTTCGAGGTGAATCATATAAAAGGTAAGAACAATGTTCTTGCAGATTTCCTTTCAAGACCAAAGCTTTACCACATTACTGGGAATCATATTCCTATTATTTGCATGATTTCTTCATCAGCAACTTCTAGCTCATCACCATTTTTAGGGGTATAAATGAGTCAAGCTCGAGATTGAGCCCAAAATACTAAGCTCGAGCTCGATGAGCTTGCTTTTAAAGGCTCGAGCTCGAGCTCGAGCCGGCTCACCAGAAAATTTTAAATTAAACAAAAATATTAAATTATTAATATATGATAATTATTTAATAATAATTAATAAAATAATTTAAATTATAATTATAAATAAAATATATATTATAATAATTACTATAATGATTTAAATTATAATATATTATAATTATTTAATCATATATAATAAATATTTAAAATTAGAAAAAAGAGTAAACTATTAATGTATACTAATTATTTAATTTATATATAATAAATATTTAAAATTAGAAAAAAAAAGTAAATTATTAATATATATTAATTATTTAATTAATGTATAAAAAATACTTTAAAATAGGGAAAAAAAACTCATGAGCTGGCTCATGAGCTTGCGAACAACTAAAATAAAACTCAAGCTCGACTCATGTTAAAGCTCGAGCTCGAGCTTGAGTCGAGCTATAATTGAGCCGGCTCATGAGGCTTGCGAGCCGACTTGACTCATTTTACACTCCTAACCATTTTCTAAGTTGCCCTTTGAAAGTCTTTCTCCAAAACTTCATGATCTAATCAAAACCAAAATACTACAGACCAAAGCAAAAGATCTCATGTTAAAATACAATCTTTTGCTATCAAAAGAACTAGTCTTCAAACTTTTGGAGGACTTGATTTTCATTCTGATTATCCATCCTTTACTCTATTCAGTGTTTCTCCACCATTTCGTCGAATTTTCTCAAAAGAACTTTGTGCATGATTTGGTATCTTTTAGAACAATGGATAATAGGAGTTGAGTTCACCATTGACCAATCTATTCAATGGATTCCTGGATTACATAGTGGTTGGTTTGACGATAAGAAAGAAAATCCATGAGCTAACAAATTCTTGAATGGTTTTATCCACCCTCAACATGGATCAGAATGTTCAAAGTTATCCAAGTACAACAAACTGCCAAGGTTAACTGAGGGATTTCTGTTATATATCTTTTTACTAGAAAGAGTTCTCGTCAGATTCATAATCGTCCATTCTTGTGTACATTTAGAGAATATGGTGTTTTCCCATTTTGCCTCAATATATGGAAAGGAGATCAGAAATTTTCAAAAAATTATGGCAGAGCAAAATTCCACTATCCCTTCACAAATATAGCCAAAATTTGAAGATGATGCACCATAGAAACAATTACTTTCAAATTATGCTCATCAACTACAAGAAGATGCCAGAGCATATTTTGAGCAGTTCTACACACAAACCAAAAAAGCTACTCCAAGTTCTATATGGGGAAATAGTAAAGAAATATTCCAAAAGAATTGGAATCAACTATCTCAAAACATGTCTTCTCAAAGTTCATTGGTCCAGACAACTTCATTAGTATTGATTATAGACACTACATTAGACAGAGGAAAAGAAAAGGAGGATATGTTAATTGATTCTCAAGACCTTTATGAACTTGAAAGCCAAACATGGTGGCAAGCTGCTGGTTTATCTGCTGTACTAGAAAATCCATTTGCACAAGCGACCGAGCAGTCAGAATCAAAAAACTGCATGGGACCATTCATGCTAGGATTTTTATCATAATTGTACTGTGTGGGTCCGAATGTTTTAATAATTGTACTATGTGGGTCTGAATATTTTAATAATTGTATTGTGTGGATCTGTATGTTTGAATAATTGTACAAAACTATGTACAATAGTTGTTCTCTTCCCTCTATATAAAGGGAAGCTCTTTGTAATTGGAAGCAAGCGAAGTTAGATGAAATACAAGAATTAGATTTGTCTTACAATATCTCTCCTTATCCCTATCTAAATTATCTATCTACTTCTTGAATTATCCTCAAAGTCGAAAAATTGATTATGCTCTGCGGTTGCCTTTGAAAAGGAATCCTGCACATCAAAAAAAAATTAAGACAAGTTTTAATCTTAAAAGAAGCTAAGTATCTTAGTATAAAAGGACACACCCCCTTTTTGCCCACAGTTAAAGCTTGTTTTCGATGGAATCATACCTTACTAAGATACCAGGTTTCAACCTGGTATTTCTTATGTCCTAGGCTTATGAACCCGTTAAATGCAGAAATTGCCTCAATAACTCACGAGAATTAAAATTTATTGCTGCAATCCACTAAAATAATTAAGATACTTATTCATTATAGTTACTTAGTCGAGAAGAATTGGAATACTTTTCCAGTACTATAAAGTTGATAAGAATGATAACGAGGTTTGAAAGCTTTTTCAGCATATAAAAGTCTCACCTTTTTGACTTATTGTGGCATATGTTGGAAAATATAAAAAAAATTAACTATTTCCATAGAATAAAAATATATATATATTTCATAAGTAGAGAAATTTATATATATAAGGCCGATACCATTCGATCACGTAAATTGATTTCTTAAAAAGAGAGTAGGACTATAAAAACATGTTTAATTACAATAACTCAAACAAAAATTCTATGACAAATAGTTAAGAGATGAACTATAAATGAGTTAACAAATCCTTTTAAGTAGGAGATATAAAAAATTAAATTAAAAATTTATGGCTGTATTTTGACTCAACACATAATTTTAAATGAGAATTGAATATATATATATATATATTCGATTTTGCATTTGTATTCAATTATTTTTAAAAATAATAGTTGAAAATTACTGATTTAATATCATTATTTCAAATAAGATGATAGCTTTGAGAAAAAGAAATTCTATAAGAGACAGAAAAACGAAGGTACTAAGTCAACATATGCGAATATATATATATATATGGTAAATTTTATCAAAATTTAGTGTAAATGAAGCAGGTAAATTGCTGTTTTTCTTTTTTATTTCATCAAATTATTTAATAAAATTTTGATTTTAGGCAAGTCAATCATACATATATTTTTTCTCAAGTGTCAATATTATCCATTTTGAATAAGAATTGAATAAATAGATCTTTGTAGCTAATTTTGCCCTAAAAGATTTTAGCGTAGAATCAATGACTTACTTTTGGAAAAAGATTTTTATTTCATCTAGTGAGATCTTATTTTGAAGTGTCATAAAAAAATATAAAAGTATTTCGATTCTTTTCTAAATTTATTCATTATACTTCCTTTTTTGCACATCACAAGATAATTTAATTTTTTTAAAAATATTATTTTTAATAATATTATATAATTAACTTTTAATTATTTCTATATTATATAAATAAAAAAGGGACGTCACACTCATATAATCACATATTTTACATTAAAACATCAAAATTTAATTTGTTCAAAAATAGTCTTACAAGTCTCTAAGTCTCTTTCCCACTAACATACTCAAATCCACTAATGATTTTCTTCTCCAATTCATACTCTCAGAATAATCGACGCTATTTTATATACATACGACATGTCCACCACAATTAACATCTAAATAAGTAAAAAGTCGTATTCCCAAAATAATCGATAATTACTTTATACTAAATCTAACATCTAAATAAGAGGAGATTTAAAAAGAAAAGGGGGGATTAGTTAATGATAGAAATGAAGAATTTTTCTGCATAGTGATCCTCTCCTCCTCTGTCATTGGATGATGCATGAAGACCAGTGTAAGACTCACACACCAGCAAACAGTTAATTAATTAACTTCTCCTGCATATTATGGAATCTTTGCCTTTCTTTCCACACTTACTTAAAAGACTGTACAAACAAAAGAAAAGGAGAAGACCAAGACTACAACAAGAGTTTTTTCTATGGCAGGGACAAATACAACATTGACTTGGAATACAATGAGTCTTCGGTCTTGTCCCTTTCCCTTTGCCACCCCTCTTCCTTAATCGTAGATAAAAAATAGTTGAATATATTCTTGTAGTGGGTCTGTGTTTTAAGTGTATAAGAAGCATCATCGTGTGATCCTTCAAGAATTCTTGAAAGCTCCAGTTTGATAGTGAAGTAGTCTCTACTTCCCACTTGAAGTCTGTTGTTTTCTTGGTAATAATACTAAGTTTTCTGCCTCTCGACACCATAGATCCAGTGGAAAAACACACTCTTGCTGGTATTGTGACTATTAATAGATTCTTGGAACTTATCTTGATATGTTCTCTCACAATAAAGTATTAACTTTGTTTTTGGGTTCCTTGTGCTGTGATATTTTTGTGTGTTTTTACCCTGAAAGAGGTGGTGTTGACTGGAGCTTACTGATTCAGTAAATTCGGTTTCTGTTGATTTACTTTTTTCAGCAATTTAGCTTATGTTTTCTGTACTGTAGGAATGGTTGACTGAAAAACTAAAGATTGATGTCTCTGATTCAATATATGGAAGTTCTTCATTTATGAGAATTTATAATTTTCAGTTCTTGTGAATTTGATGACTACATTAGAACCCATGTAGCAGACAAATCAGTTTCGTTTTTCCTTGGGCCTTTTATATTTCTTTTTTACTTCTTTTTTTTTTTTTTTAGCCCTTTATGAAATGACATTTTGGCTTTTTTGTAATCTTCCATGATTATTACAATCTTCAGTTCAGGTATTGCATTATGATATTCAGTTGATTACAAACTTAATAATGGAGCATATGATAGATTCTTGTGGTTTGGAAGACTGATGAGTGATGTCAAACGTTTCGAAAATTTGATAATTTTATGCCCCAACATTTAATTAGTAGTTTCCTTGAAATTTTAAAATTTTGATGTCTAAACGTGTATGTTGAGAATCATTGATCTTTTTGAACTTTGATCCCTTTCTGTGACAAAAAGAATTTTGTGCCCTGTAGTCGATTACAGATAGAAAAATTATGAATGAACTTTCAAAGTATATTCTTCATCTCCATGTCTCTGTAATAATGCATGGAAATAAGAATCGATTTCTCCTGAAATGATGTTATACTGCCTGTTACTCAAAGGAAATGACAAATTTATATATGAACATGCTAGTAGCGAGACGTTCTGTCCTATACTTGCTGAAAACTGATTATATCATTAAGTATACATCAGCCTTTTCTCTTGTCTTGTGGAAGTTGGAAGACATTTCTTAAATTTCATCACATAAGTTATCTAGATATATAGCAATATAAAACAATACAGTTTTGATTTTTCTTGATATTTTATTTTTCATTTTCGGGTTGTTGTTGGTGGTGGAAGTTATAAAGGAGTTATGAAAGGACAAAGCTGAAACAATGGTCTGCTTAATTTCTACCTGAAATGATTGGCACTATTAGTTACTTTTTATTTCTTTGTTTCCTCACAGATTTGTTCTTTCCTTTTCCCTTTGGGTTTGGTAAGTTAGGAGCTTTTTGCCTATTGCAAATCTCTCTCTATTCTGAAGATGACTATTGATTCTTGTAAACTAGTGAAACATTGTTCTCTTAGTTGAAACACCACAGTCATATTTTCAGTTGACAGAAAATGCATATTATGGAACCAACTGAAATGCTTATGATTTAATACCAATCCTTATTAATGATCAAACTACAGTTGGCATTTGGCCAGATGGGAAAGACAATTCAGGTTTCTGGTTTCCCTTATCTTGTTGATGCTGAAGTGGTAAAAAAGTTGTTGGAGCACTATACAGGCCAAGGAACGATAGTTGCTTTAGAAGTAAAACCATCAAAACGGGGTCCAAGGCCATATGCCAGGGTTCAATTTACAAGTAGCAGATATGCTGAGGTGATTATCAGTTTGGGGGCAAATAAACGCCTATATTTTGGTACTTCTTACTTGAGAGCTTGGGAATTCGATGCTGATATTGTGCAAAACCCTAGAACATATGTGCATGAAATGGAGCAAGTGACTTTGCATTTCGGATGTCAGACATCAAGAGAGAAATTTTCAGTGCTATGGAAAGGGACAGGTGTTTCTGTTAAATTTGGAACTGGGCTAAGAAAAATGCACTTCCTCTTGTGCCATAATTCAGTTGAATACAGGCTTCAGCTATCTTATGAAAATATATGGCAGATTGTGCTATACAATCAAAATGGTCAAAATGCAAAGCTTCTTCTCATACAGGTTTACTTAAATTTTTTTAAACATGCTTTGTTATCTTACTGAGTTTTGTCTGTTATACTTGATATCCAAAATCATTCTCTTATCTACTGTTTCTATTTTTATGTGTATGTGCATGCCCATCGACGACAAAACCTATTTTCGTCCTAGTTTAGGGGGTAACTTTTTTTTATTTTTTTTATTATTATTTTTTTTGGGTGGGGGGGTGGGGTAGGGGGAATACCCTTTAAGATTATTAGAAGGGAGAAAGATAAGGAGGGGGGGGGGGGGGGGAGGTGACTCAACAACTTGAGTCTAGCATCCTTAAGCTCATTTACATCTTTAAAGAAGTATATGTATCATGTTATTCTCTTTTTGTTGTTTATACACATTCAAAGGTGAGGTGATTTCCATTAATGAGTTGAAAAGGTAAGATTTTATGTTGAATAGCCATATCATGCACTATCCAATATGATGGGGAAAGCTTTCAGGAAACTTTCTTGATCATTTTATAATTGGAAAAATTCCCTTGTCCTCACATATATGCCCTAAGAAATTATTTATCAGCAAGATAACCTGTTGGGTTGAAGTTTTCATGTTAGGTTCTTTTTTTATTTTTTAAGTGTATAACTAGTATGCTGAAGCTTTAATGGTTGAGTGCTTATACTACTAGACCAAGGAATAAGAACTCTCTGCAACTGCAACCCTTATGCAAGAGTTCTTGGATCTGCAGGTAGAAGTTCCACTACATTACATTGCTGTAACATCCTGGTTGCTGTGCTTCCAGGCAAAGACAATATAGCGCCTTTACTGATGACAGATGCCCCTTAAAAAATTACATGGTCACACAAGTTTGCGTACTGTGAGAATGCCCAACTAAAGCTTTACATCATTGATTTCAACAGCATTGGGAAGTTCAAAATGAACTTGCTATCCTTGGAAAATTCTAAGCAAATAATATATGCATGGAAGGCCTTGGGCTCTAGATCTTGGCTCAGTCCATGATGTCATTAGTATACTTTTGCACCATCATAGTTAGACTATTATTTCATCATGCTTTTATAACAATATCATCGCGTTATGTACATATAGATGAAAAGTAGAACTTGAATCGGATATGCCTCCATCTTATCTGCAGTTATTTGGCGCACCTCGAATCTACAAGAAGCTCAATGATTCTGTTCACAGCTATTTTAAGGAAACTCCAGATGATCAGTGGGTCAGAACAACAGATTTCACTCCATCATGTATTGGACAATCTTCTGGTTTGTGTCTCCAACTTCCTTATGGCAAGAAACTTCCAAATTTCAGAGACAATTTTGTTTATTATAAGGAAAGTGAAGACTCATTACAGTTGCAGACAGGGGTCCCCTTTTCTCATAATTTGTCTCTAGTCCCAATCGTACATCCTCCTAGAGGATTTGAATTACCTTACAGAATACTATTCAAGGTGTGCAGCTTGATACAGACTGGATGTCTCCCTGGCCCCAAGCTAGACACAAACTTCTATCGATTGGTCAATCCAGGGATAATCGATATTAGATATATAGAGCATGCTCTAGAGAAACTGTACTACTTAAAGGAATGCTGCTATGATCCAGTACCATGGCTTACTGAGCAGTATGATAAATACCGCACGTTGAAAGAGCAGCCAAAACCACCTGCTATTTCTTTAGATGATGGCCTGGTATATGTGCACAGGATTCAAGTAACTCCATGCAGAGTGTATTTCTCTGGTCCAGAAGTAAATGTGTCAAACAGAGTATTACGCCAGTATCGGGATCACATTGATAATTTTCTTCGCGTTTCATTTGTGGATGAGGAGTGGGAGAAAATGTATTCAACTGATCTATCACCAAGGGCAGCTGCTGGGGATGAGAACACAAGAACAAAGCTTTATGAGAGGATACTTACTACACTTAGGGAAGGCATCAGAATTGGGAACAAGAAATTTTATTTTCTTGCATTTTCCTCAAGTCAATTACGTGAAAATTCTCTCTGGATGTTTGCTCCGACGAATAACCTAAATGCTGAAGGTATTAGACGGTGGATGGGCGACTTTCGTTCCATACGGAATGTGGCTAAGTATGCTGCCAGACTTGGCCAATCCTTTGGTTCGTCCACAGAAACGCTAACTGTTGCTGAGCATGAGATTCAAAGGATTGCTGATATTGAGGCTGTAAGAAATGGAAACAAATATATCTTTTCTGATGGAATTGGGAAGATATCAGCTGACTTTGCCCGGAGAGTTGCTATGAAATGTGGAGTCAAAAGTTTCGTCCCATCGGCCTTTCAGATTAGGTATGGTGGTTACAAAGGAGTTGTGGCCGTTGATCCC
Organism: Jacaranda mimosifolia; assembly: GCA_018894105.1. Taxonomy (NCBI): domain Eukaryota; kingdom Viridiplantae; phylum Streptophyta; class Magnoliopsida; order Lamiales; family Bignoniaceae; genus Jacaranda; species Jacaranda mimosifolia. The sequence continues at coordinate 21,315,422 of CM032134.1, read as the reverse complement.
TCTTCATCACTGAAGCTGTCATTGAGACCAAGCATGTTGAAGTATCAATCAGATAATACAAAACTAGATGTTTTGGCATGGAGCAAATATCAACCTTGTTTCTTGAATCGCCAAATCATCACTCTTTTATCCACCCTTGGAGTCAGGGATCGTGTTTTTGAGCAGAAGCAAAGAGAAGCAGTAGCTCAGCTGGATGACATATTAGTCGATCCATTGAGGGCCGAGGAAGCTTTGGATTTGATGGCTCCAGGTGAAAACACTAACATTCTCAAGGAAATGTTGAAATGTGGCTATAGGCCTGATGGAGAACCATTTCTTTCAATGATGCTGCAAACTTTTCGCGCATCTAAGTTACTGGATTTGAAGGTGAAAGCAAGAATTTTTGTGCCACAAGCTCGACAAATGATGGGATGTCTTGATGAAACTGGAACTCTGGAATATGGAGAGGTGTTTGTGCAATTTTCTGGTGCTGGAAGGAGAAAGTTCACTGAGGATTCTATTCTGTTCGATGATTATACATCAACTGAGTATAATTACATTGTCAAAGGAAAGGTGGTTGTGGCTAAAAATCCATGCTTGCATCCTGGCGATGTCCGTGTTTTGAAAGCTATTGATGTTCCAACATTGCATCACATGGTGGACTGTGTTGTCTTCCCCAGGAAAGGACTCAGGTAAATTCACTTATCTGTGGCTTCTAAATAACTGCAGACAGATCTCAAGTAATTTATGTGGTGGTTTTCTTGCATTAATATAAAGATTTTTGACTTGTTTCTGGAATAGGAAGCTATAATTGGAGAAACCCTTTACAGAAAGATTAAGTCTAATATGTTGATTAGAAGTGTTATTATATATGTCGTTTAGGTATTTTCTTGGAGATTAATCTTTTGTAATAACAGACCCCATCCAAATGAATGCTCTGGGAGTGATTTGGATGGAGACATATACTTTGTGTGTTGGGACCGTGACTTGATTCCACCAAAGCAAACCCAACCTATGGATTACAATCCTGCTCCAAGCACACAACTGGATCATGAAGTGACAATTGAGGTATTGGTACTCTAATGCATTTAACTATGAAATGGTATTTAGATCATGTTGTTCTTTAATTTTCAATTATGTATATAGATTATGAAACTAATGATGAATATTAATTAGATCATATAAAGAGATGTACACCCTTGTACAGGACAAAGGAGCACATCTAAAGAAGCCAAAAAGATGGCAAAAGGAAGTATATCCATATGCTGTTTGTCACAAGTGTGTCATTGTCATTCTTTTATCATTTTTCATGTGAAATCCAGGGAATTCTCATTTTCCTCTCTTGTGGCATTTTTGTTCGCTTCCTTGGCTTCTCTCTTCTGTGCAAATGGAAAACAGAAGACGAAAATATTGCTAAAGTAATAGCACATTGAGTGTCTTCGACTTCACATTATGTCATATATTTTACATTATTGTGAAAGTATTTATTATTATCAATGGTGATGACTATATCCCTGGCCCATCAATGTGTTATTTTGTTTTACGCCTCTTAACTCTTCTTCAACCAAGCTAATAGACCGGCAAGAACAAATATTAATAGTATAATAAAAATGTCTTCCTAACCATTAATATATTTGCTTGTGACAATTGTCAAATCTTGGGAGAATCATTGACTGCATCAAAGATAAAATGCTAGTACATTTGATAATTCTTAATTGGTTAAGACATCTAATTGCTGTCTTGTATGTGTTCTGGCAGTAATTTACTCCAAACTAATGTTTCCAATGCTTGCTAGCATAATATTTTGTTTGAGTTCACTGCATTTTACATTCTTTTCTGTGCTAACAGGAAGTTGAGGAATACTTCACCAACTATATTGTGAATGATAGTTTAGGAATCATTGCAAATGCTCACACTGTCTTTGCTGACAAGGAACCATCCATGGCATTAAGTGAGTCCTGTTTGGAGCTAGCTAGGTTGTTTTCCATTGCAGTCGACTTCCCAAAAACCGGTGTCCCTGCAGAAATCCCACCTCATCTACGCGTGAAAGAATACCCAGACTTCATGGAAAAGTCAGACAAGACAACCTATGAATCTTACCGTATAATCGGAAAGCTTTTCAGGGGTGTGAAAGATATTGCCCCCCACACCACCTCTTTCAAATCCTTCACAAAAGAAGTTGCCAGGAGGTCATTTGATCCTGATATGGAAGTTGATGGATTCAAAGATTACATTGATGAAGCATTCGATTACAAAACTGAGTATGATTACAAGTTGGGTAATTTGATGGAGTATTATGGAATAAAAACTGAGGCTGAAATACTAAGCGGTGGTATTATGAAGATGTCGAAGACTTTTGATCGAAGAAAGGATGCAGAAGCAATTGGTGCAGCCGTGAGGGCTTTGAGGAATGAAGCTAGATCCTGGTTCAAGAGAGGAAGTGAATCAGATGACCAATATGCAAAGGCATCAGCTTGGTATCATGTGACATATCATCCTGATTTTTGGGGTTCTTACAATGAGGGGCTGAAGAGGGATCACTACATTAGTTTCCCCTGGTGTGTTTATGATAAGCTGGTCCAGATCAAGAAGGACAACTCAAGAAGCATATCTTCACTTGGCAGGCAGTTCACCCGTCGGCTGAATCTGATATGAACAGTTCAGTTTCTTGCCCATAAGGGGTCACTTATAGTTAGTTTTTAATATGACTATGAATCAACTCCCAAGACATCCTCTTGTATATATGTGTGTGATCAAGTTTGTCTGGTCTAAGGGGCTTGTGATGAAACATAGAAGTACTTGGATTTGATATCTGGAACTATTCTTAGTATTGGATTGCAAGGTTATGTACTTTGTGCTAACTAGACTTGTAATGTTTCCACCTATATTTTCTTGTTTTTACTATCCACGAGTGCTAAAATTTAAATGCTGGTGAAATTGAAAGCAATTCTTGTTTTTCAGTGATATGTTTTGGTTCTTATCCTCAGCAGTTTTAGAACTCAAAATCATAATAAAGATATAGGAATCTTCTCGACATGCATTCTTCACTGATGGTCTACATATTCCATGTCATATTTTCACTCAAGTTTTTCACTCAAGTTTTAATGGATGTATAAAGCTGATCTCATAACTGCCTCCACTAGTAACAAATATAAAGAGTTACCCGCTTGATCATCGCATATGGTAGTTTTAGTCTGCAATCTTTCTGTTTACGGCTCAATGCCCTCCCCTTAGCTGAAGGATCTCTATTTTCCCTCACGTCCGCCAACTTCCAAACACAGCAACTTGATTCTGTTTCAATGGAGTCCAGAAAGTACACTCCGGTCTTTTCTGGGCATTTAGCATCTGAATCTTCCAAATAGCTTACTACCATTGGCATGTCCTTGAACCTCAACAGGTCATCTGGTACTCTCAGCAGCCGCTCCGCACCAGGGCTTGATACCTTCAGAGGAAAGATAGATCTCAAAAAGGTGATCGGCAGTATCAGCTGAGCCATTTGCTTCACTTAAAAAGCTTGATTGAAACAGCATAGAGCGACATATTTTGTAAACTGAAAATAATAGAGCTAGCCAAAGTATTACTTCAAGAGCTAAATCATCGGGGATTTCTCCTGTTGCACCAATTTCATCCAATTTTTTCTTATATTGGCGACTGAATGATTCGATCTCCTCAATTTTGGGACACCCATATCTGATTGAAGACAGAAAAGACAGTAGATAATTATCGCACTCGGTAATCTGGTCCAGAAAACAAAAACTCTTTTAACATGGAAATCAGGAGCATATGGCCATCCTTTTCCACCAAACCAAGTTCAGAGTTTACTACATCTAAAAATTATGATAAATAACGAAAGAAGCCAGGGTTGATAGTTTCTAAGATTGTGATGGTACAAAAAGACTTACTCATTCGAAAGTTTATCTAGTCTGACGTAAATGTATCCTCGTGGAGAAGTTTTGAATGCATAGAGCTTCATGTCCTCACCAAAATCCAGCAGTAATTCTAGGGCTATGGCAAGTGCTCTTTCACCCCAAGGGCAATTTTGCAGAACTATTCCGCCGCCATCACCTCCATCACCAACCTAAACTTTGTGATATGATGGTTAACTGAAAGTTTACGTAAATAAAGACCTATATTTGCTACTTATGCTGCTAAAATTTCAAATACCAAACTCTACCTCAGGCTCAGCTTCATCCTCTTCCTCCCATGAATCAATTGGTTCCACTTCTCCATTGGAATCATCTGAAGCTTTACACATACACGTAACCATAGTGAAAATGATTTAAAATCTGAAAAAGGTATGAGGGAAAGCTCAATATAAGAAGGGAAACTAAATAGAAAAGGCATTGACTACCAAACTTATGTCTATAAAATAAGAACAATAAACTAATCCATTCACATAAGAGCCCATGGAGGCGCATAAGCAACCATAAAACCTTATATATATGGGTTTCTTTATTCTTACATTCCTCCCCTCTGGTCAATACAATTTATCGACGCATGAGATGTTTTTGCTGTAAGAATACAAAAAACCATTTAATTTCTGTATTAAAATGGCACTCAGCCATCCATTTTCTCCCTCTCTACATTTGCAAAACAAAAAAATGAAACTCTTTTCCAGTCAAAAGCAAAGTTCATATTAGGATCAAACATATCACTCCAAAATTCAATCTTGCCATCACCATAAAGACAAAATATCAAACACATGGTACGCAAATTCATTGCAAATGAATAAAAAACTCAAAATGAAGAGCTCACCATAAACTGACTCGTGACGGGTTCCCTTGGCGACGGAAGAAGTAGCATGCAAAAGGCGAAGAGGGGTAATACAAGCAAAATATGATGTGGGTTTCAGATAAATACATGTTGTGTTAAAGCTGTCAAGAATACGACAAAGGCCCGGTCTTGGGGACGTTGGAATTGGAATATCATGATTATGAGAAAAAACAGCTGAAGAACAGCAAATTTTCCTTAAACCTCTGTAATGTAAGAAGCAACAAATCCTACCAGAAACTGAATATCTCATATTCCTTTATCTACGCAAATTCTTGCAATTTCTACAACTTTCTGGGGACAAGAAGACAGTGAGGTGAGGAGCTTTTCTGCAGGTTCTTTGGAAAAGATGGAATTTGCACAGCGTAGATTTACTTATATTTATTCGAATAACAAAGTAATATGGAATGCGACATGAGTTTTGTCATTATTTATTTATAAAAAAAAAAAAAGATTTTGTCATTATTTAATGTCATTGTACTTTATTTTTTATTCATATATGTAACTAAAATTTGTTAGGACTAATTTGATTCGATTTTTAAGTTATCTCATGATTATTTATTATCTGATAATTTGTGAGATTATTTATTATTGTGCTATAATTTGATTTGTATGATTATTTTTATGTGGATCCATATAATTATTGATTGTTGTATTTGGTTCAACATTAAAGCATCTTGACTACATCTAGTAAATTATCTTTTTGTCATTTACTCAAATATAAAATCCATAATTTCAAAAATTAAAGGGTAGATTGATAATTTTAACACAAAGAGTGGATCATGGATAAATAATCCCGTATAAGGCAATAAATTAATTTATCATAAAAATTGTACATATAAGCACAGACTTTTGATATTCGTAAGAGTTTAAGTATTTATTATCACTCCAACCAAATACATGATAAGATCCCCACCCTACTAGCCCTTAGAGTGTTAATTTCAAAATTCACATATAAAAATTAATATATTTTTCTATAAATTCCTCTCTAATACTTTCTAATTTATTTAACAGTCTATACTACTTTAACAAATTATTCAATGAGTTACAAAATTAATTTCATTTTGAAATATTTTAAAAAATAACAAGATACTTTTATTTTCGCTTCTCATCTCCGACATTTTCTTTTTCTTGTTCGAATTTTATTTTTTCCTTCACTCATTTTAATTTGTTATAATAATAAAAAATTGAAGATACACGTAAAGTGTACCAAAATCTGTAGTTCTTATTAAATAACAACTCAAACAATGCTTGAAAATTTTACAATACCAAAATGGTTTGAAAAAATCATTACAAAAGCAAAGCGGTAGCCCAGTCCTTACAACCTTAGGATAAACCTATCTATTGGATGGACCATTGAAACATACACCAGGATCCCAGATAGTGTAGTGGCACATATGAAATTACCCAGGAAAAAAAAAAAAAAAAAAAGAAAACGAGGAAAAGAACTACTTCTATAGGATAAAATAAAAAATTTCAACCAAAAAATTTAGATAAAACTACAAACGCAGAATCGTTCGAAGGGTATCAGAAAGGTTTTGAATAGTTTGCTGCTCCTGCACTGCTTGCCTTTCCTGAAGTGGCATCTCTTCATAACACCTGCAACCAATATTAAACGAGTCTAAGTCGGTATAGGCATTCGTTTTGCTATATGGCAATACGTTCAATTGGTATTTCATCTTTTTTTTTTCCGCTTCACAGAGATATGCCAAGTGTATGCAATCTAAATATTTCATTTTAAAGAAGTATTTAATACAGATTATCATGGATTCACGAATTGAAATAGAAAATGAAATATCAATTGGAATAGAGGATCTGAGCTGTAGATAAAGAAGGTTGAATGGAAATTCATACATTTTGTGGTATGCTAATGCCTGAGCAAGATTCATTAGAGTTGGACTAGAAGTAAGCCTCTGACATACACTTGGAGGAAGGGGTACCTGTAATAAATCAGAACGGCAATGATTATTCTTTTCTGAGTGAACTGGAAAGTTCTTTCTCTAGTTATATGAAAATTGATTTACGTGTGAAGATGCACAGGAAAATAACATTAAAGAGAAACAAAATAGAACTGGAAAGATTTCATTGTAGAGCTAGGAAGACAAAGAGGACCTCATTTTGTCTGCTTCTACCCTTCTTAGGCTGAGTATCACCAGAAAAAAGCTCCTGCATTGCTTCTACAGCTATGTTTCCACCTTTATCCTGCTGCCATCCACCAAGCACATTGTCGGACAAAAGTGCAATGGGGGATATGTCGGTTGCCCTTAAAAACGGGATTGGCACTGTATTACCAGCAGTGTATATGGACCAAAGCTGTTACAAAATAAGCTTATGTTAACAACCTTAGAAGCAATCTCACTTTCGACAGAAGAAAAATCAGATACGTTATCTACATCATAGGGATTGAACTTGGAAGTTTGGGACTACCTTGTCTAATGCTTTTCTACTGACAGTCTCACTAGTAACTGAAGCATCGGCCAAGCTAGGACCACTGCCAACAGTCACTTGGGAAATGCTATTTGCATTGAGGTTTGGCTTGGGTGATTGCAATAATGCAGCTGGGGTTCCCAGAGTGGTAGGACTATCGATCCTGACAAGAAATTATGCATGAGTTAACCTAGACTGAAAAACTTGGTATGCAGTTTTTGCATGTACAGTATCTGAAAGAGACTTGTTAGCTATGTGAAATTGCAGTAAGCAAGCCCGTTGCTCTGGTCACAGATAAATGCAGCATAAATACATACTTGAGAAAAGCAAGGTGAGCCTAAAAACATACATATAAGCAAAATATTTTGAGTTTGAAAAATGTAAGGCAGGGAAACCACCCATATTTCGACAATTACCAAGTTAGCAATTTGGACCAGCATGTGAAATTACTAAGGCTTCAAAGAAGATGTTAAGCTGGACACAATTTTGAAAAATACTGAAAGATGCAGAAAAATGGATGAGGAATAAAGCAAGTCCTATAACTCAATATCATCAGTTGCCCTTGATTCTGTCGCTTAGTTCAAGTGTTTACGGTAGTTATGAAGAGAACCCAGTGTATAACACATCATTTTGGAGAAGTTATCCAGCAAGCTAACTTGCATTGCTGAACTACAATTTTTTGCTAAAAATAATTCTCAAGAAAAGTGGAAGAGGAAATGTGCTCAGTACTTCTCTAATTTATATTTCCATGTTTGATACTTGTATATTCATGCAGTCATGTATATGCATAATCACCACAACTTGAGCTGATAAAGCTACAAATGACAAAAATGTAACCACTCTGCTTTTCTAACTGAAACACAATGTTTATACAAACTTAATAGCTCCAGATATGTGGTAAACTGTTAAGTCCTTTTTTGGTGCTGCCTCTTCTCATTGAAGTGGCAACGAGGATTTTTTATGAAATTGGAAGTGCTTTTTGTGGAATGTTAGTTTATGAACCTGTAAAACTAGTTCTACGTCATAGTTGAATGGTCCCACATACAAAAACTGGGGCATTTTTCCTTTTCATTTTCAAATTGTTTCACACAGAAATAGGAGAAACAAAAGTAGAACCAGTGGCATGCCGTTTGGTACTAGTTATAAATAGAATCAGATGAAGGATAAGTATAATTGTCTAGTATCTACTGGTTCTTCCCCACAGCCCAGTTACCCATAAGCCAAAGCATCTGCATTCAAGTTTGCAGGCTATGCAAGTCATTGGCTGCATATGAAAATCATAACGTTTTGAATTGATGTCTCTTCAGCAGTCATGGTGCAGAGCTGTAGAACTGAAAAACTAGATTTAAGGTCTTTCCACATTTCAAAAGATCTCAGATAAGAAAGCTTAACCAACCCTCCAAGTGAGCAATGCAAAATAAATTTTCTTAGGCAAACACACAAAGATCAAATGAAGTGTTAAAATTATCTCCGTAACTGCAAGCAAAAGGAAAAATGAAAAGTGGTCCAATAAATGCGACAACTAAGCAGTTTAATGTAAAAACTAACAAGTAAATGCATTGGAGTTATAGAGGAGTACCAAGAGTCTATCGCTTTATCTCCAGGCCCACTGATTGAAAGATTTTCAACATGTCCAGCAGCAGGTGAGGATACATCAGCTCTAATAGATGCTGGCAGAGTAGCCGTTTTACCACTCTCAACTCTATCATGAATTATTACGGTTCCAAAGTCACCTGGTCAAACAACTATGATCAGCACACTATCCAAATTAAAGATTATGTTCTAATCTTAGCAAGTGAGAGAAAGAGAGAGAGAGAGAAGAAAAAACAAAATAAAAATAACAAAAACAGAAGCAACAAACAACTAGGGCCAAGTAGAGTGGCTCCATGCAGACCATAATTTTTTAACTAGTATATAGTAATTATATTATAAAATCCTACTAAGTCAAGAATCATGGCACTTACCTTGTTTCAAGTAACTGTTCATATATAAAAAAATTGTTAAGCTCATTAGTTAACCGCACAATTATCAGATCCAGCCTCGGAATAGACTGCTAAGGAGGCCAGTTGAAAATAGGCAATGTTAAGCTGGTTTAACAACTAAAAACTACCATAGTTATATCTACATATGTTAATTGGATTAACTAGGATGAGGACCTAGTTTACTAACCCAATTCATTTTTGTAATTTCATCCAAATTATTTTTCACAATTCTCAAATTATGTTAACCTTTTTTAATTGAAAGGCAATCAATCTCAACACATACCATTTTGTATATAGTGATCTAGTTGTCTAAAATTGCTAGCCCTACTCATTTGTGTCTCGATGGTGCTTCATAATGATGTTAGAAATAAATCAAGCACATCTCTATAAGATAGGTGCCAATTTAGAAGATAGCAAATATAAAGAAAGTTACTTTCTACACTAATTGGTACTCCATCAGGTGGAGCCTGTTTATCCTGTATGCTGACAGCAAGTACTCCAGAAGTACCATGCTGACCATCCTGAGGTCTAGATGGAAAAGTACTAGCAATGGCTTCATTTGATGTTGAACCTCCCAGTGGCTGCAAGACACAAAATGACAAACATATCAATTATAACAATTTGAATATTTCATGTGTGTTAGAAAAGAGACAAAGTAGAATGATTGCCCTTTTACGTTTTATATGAGAGAGAGAGAGAGAGATTGAAAATTGAACCACCAAATTTTAAATAAATCAAACAGAAAATTAGATCTACCCCTTCTCTAGGCAAAGTCGTGTCTGATGCAATGTCCTGTGCTTGAGCCATTGATGCCCTGATCTGCTTTGCCTTCTCAATCTTTGGCATCATTGTTGATGCTCCACTTCTACATTTTTCAATGAATTTGTGCTACACATGAGCAAAGAGCAGGTAATAGACATAAGAATTGAAGTACCAGAGATAAATTTAGAGTTGTGTATTAGTATACAAAAAGTTTAGATATGCAATCAATCTCTCAAGGGTTAGCCAATTGGCCTTTCAATTCATCTTAATGCGTTCTTTCTGTATGTTCATCTGTGCTCAGAGTCTAGCAAATAAATGTACGTAGTTACGTACAAAATTGAATTCAAACAGAATAGACAGAAGATGTACAAGAGTCTCAATATAAGCATGGGATGCATTACTCAGAGGCCAAAATTGATACGGTTTTGTAATTCTATGGCAGGAATCAGAACATTGAGAAGTAACACACTACGTGTGAAGAGACCACTATTTACATAGATGATTCTCAAACATTTCTTGAAGATGGCATTTGAATGGTGATATTCATAATTGTGCAAGAAATAGATACACTATTAGAGAATAAACAGTAGTATCTCTATCAAAAAGGAACATAATTTTGTGAAGATCTGTAAGAAAGTTTTCATTCACTTGAAGTGTTGCTTCAATGTGAAATTACAAACAAGAGTAAACTTTCCAAGTGAATGAAGGTACAGTAAAAACATCTAAAAATTGCATGACGAAACACTCAACCTTAAAAAAAATGATGCATGGGGTTCAGTTACAGTGGAAGGGGTAAGCAATATCAAAGAATTATGAATACCTTGAGCATTTCAGCTGCTGTAGGCCGAAGTCGTGGGTCCTTGGTGAGGCATTTTGCAACAAAATCGTGGAACACAAGTGACCTGTAACAATAATTATCAAATCTAGACCACAAAAAATTTAATGCATTCCAGATCCTACCAAAGTGAAATAAGAAGTTGATTGAACATCTGGAAGTGTGAATCAACATATATGTTCTATCAGTAAACTGAATGCCATTTATTTTTGTTTATTTCCCAAAAATGAAAATGATTATCTGATAGCAACACATGGCTAGGTAACTAGTTACCAAGAGAATAGGAAGCTAGCAGCCAGAATCGTTTACCTTTCATTTTCTATTTCAAAAAGTATCTGAAAATGCTAATATATAGGGTATGACTAGAAGAAATGGTCCTCAAGTGCAAAGATTACTATTACAGTTCAAAAACCTATTAGTTACCATGAAGACATGCAGAGTCAGGCTCTCAAATTAAAACATACTCGCTTTATCACAATTGAATGCTCATACTTTCTTTTGCTGGCGTCAAAAGGTAAATTTCAATTTCCTAATATATCAGTTTCCTTTCCAAGAGAACTCTTCCACTGAAATTAATGCCTTGAACCCGCTACTTCCGGCTAATTTACAGGATGAGAATGCAAAGATACCCGAAGACTTCCATGTGCCCAACCCTCATCCAAAATTCTGGCAATTCAAGCATGTTGGAGATTATTTTGCATTACGAATAGAAGGAATACAAATGCCTTCAGTGGCATCATTAATCTAACTGCTAGTTTTGAGCATAACCAGAATTATTTAGCAAATCACAAGATTGTTTACTATGATAACATTGAAAATCCACCTCTAGAAAGCACAAGCAAGCTCAGCCACTGCCGAATTGATCAGCATAAGAAAGGAGGAATGACAGTATTGAGCTGGTGATGGACCGGGGTAGAAACCAAGTACAAGTACCACCAAGCACAATGACTTAATTCAGTATGTAACCCAATAAATACAGACCTAAGGCATTAAAAAGACCAAGATGTGAGGAGGAAAAGTATGGCCTTTAAATAATGTCATACCAAAATCTAAAAGATACTTCAGCTTAGTGGGTGGTGAATGGACAGCAAAATGAATGTCCCATTAAGGCATCATTATTGATAACAAAATTCTGAATAGAACATGTATAAATAAAAATCAACAACTTCATTGCTACAAAAAAATTTCAGGAAAATTACTATAAACAAAAAGAAGAATCAAAGGCTAACCATTTCTCTTTATCCTCGAGCATTGGAGCAGGTTCAATGGAAATCATAAACAATACCTACCACAAGTTTGGAATTTGTTAAGCATCCAAATGTAATACAACATCATGAACAAGACGGCAAAGAGTAAAGATAGATATTGTCACTTAACTAACAGCAAATATTACAAATTCATAGACCATCAGCACCCACACAAATCACTTTTGCAACAGCTAGAACAAAAACTTGAGTGCACAAGCTTTGTGCAGGATGAACTAACTCCGAGAATGCTCTCACTTTAGCACATTTAGTTGTTTGACATAAATGATGATACAAAGACCAGACAAGCAGATGTCAAATACACAATAGAAGCATTGTTCTCAAGCATTTCCAAAGGAGAAGGGCCTTAAAGCCAAAAAAATTATCACTCAGGTGCTGATTTTACTTTCGTAGGTGGCAAAAAGTTACATGCATCGGTTACTCATATAAATATTATTTGACAACTTAGCTGTTAATTTTCAGTATCCCATTCATCATAATTTACAATCTGAGTGAAATGAATGATAATCAAAATTCTACTCATACTGCTCTCTTCTAGGTTCTCAGCATCTTGACTAAAAGTATTTTAGCTAATTTGCCAACTTTGTCCCCTCATTCCCTGCAATCACACATTTTGAGTCTGTAATTGCCATTGATCTTGTTGTTTATAAGACTTCCATTCTGGTCCTTCTTCCCATCCTGCTGAATTTTATTTTAATAAAGTCAGCTAATTGTTTGCTGGAAAACTAATCTTGGGCATTTTCCCTTATGCTGTTTCAGCAATTCATTCTCAGCACTTCAGATTTTCAACTGAGATGGCACCAATACTTCACCTCTTCAGGCAATACCATAAAATAGATGCAAAGCCAAGATCATATACTTAATTCAGTGGGCTTACTCTCATAGGATGAACAGTGGCTCTTGGAGGGAGTCCCTGGAAAAACCATGTTCAGACATCCAACAACTTAGCATCATTAGTGATCATGAACTAGAGCAACATTTAGTAGGATTGATAACAGCCACATGTAAGAGCAAGAGGATAGAGGTTCCCGGAAAACTAGACCATGACCACGTAGATAAAACATACCTCTGCCATTTCAATTGCAGACACTCCAAGAGCCCACACATCTACCTGGGAAAAAATGATGGATGATATTTAAGAGCGGAAAAAACATATCCTTCCATTCCAATAATGTAATGATTACAAAAAAGAGTGACCTGCCAAAGACGTGTGTCTGACACGCACGCACAGAAATAAAAAACAGACAATATACCTTTCCATCATAACGACTTTCTTGAATAACTTCAGGTGCCATCCAATGAGGTGTACCAATGAACTAAAGAAACAGCAACAATAAAAACTTCAGTGATGAAAAAATTAAGCAAAAATTTACAGCAAACATTGACATTTAGGCAGACAACATAAAATCACAAGTTAAAGACAAGAAATAACTTCTATGGCCTCCATCTCAGGTAGATCTCTTAATGAAAAAATTATGAAGAGTTAATCAAGAATGAAATTGACTCTTCTCCATTGACCCAACTAACTGAGGAAGATTACCTATACTAGTGTCAACCACCATCATTTTTGTGTATTTCATTTCCAGCATTTCACTTAGGGTCTCAATATCTCAAAATTGAAATTATACCTAAAGATGCAGGTCACTGAAGTCAAACAATCATACAGACCGCTCAGCACTTTCACCCACTCAAGGCCCAAAATTCGGCTACTTTAAAAGGATAAACTTACGATGTGGTACCATGCCTAACTGGATCAACTAGTAACTATATGCATTCTTCAGATGATCAGTGACTCAAGCCTATGCACAAAGCAAAATAATAGAACACATTTGTGTTTTATAAGCCACTTTATAACACCTATGACAAGAACACTGATCATAATTTATTGGAACTCAAGTGAATATGTTATAACCAGTAATACACTTAGATGGGGTCGATTAGGCCAGATTTCAAGGAAATCAGCTTGGCACTTTACAGGCTTACATATTCAGCAAAATTTATAATTTATAGACTATAGAGAAGTGGGAGAAACGATTATAAGTCAGATAACTTAATCAATCACGATCAAGCAAATTAATATGAATAACCAGGAGTACCGTGTTACGCTTGGACATAGTTCTAGTCAACTGTGCAGCAACTCCAAAATCACCTGTAGATGTTATTTATTCTTAGTTTCCATCATGTAAACAAGGACTCAGGCAATAAAATGTCAACTCTACATATCCAAACTGAAGCGCATGATCAATTCAACAACTGACAAATTTGTCAATTACCCAGCACAATAAACAAGTTAGTGCAAAGTTTACAGAAAAATTAGAAAAGAGAATGGTTGGACACTCATAGGTGAAGTAGTAATCTTAAAACTTACCCAACTTGACCTCTCCTTGCTCGGTCAACAAGATATTACCACCTTTAATATCTCTATGTACCTTGAAAATTGAATGCAGATAGGAGAGGCCCTGCATTAACAGATAAAATCTCAAATATATTATATATGAGGCAGCAACAGCAATATACTTGGTTACAAAATAATTTCAACATCTTTTGGTACAAATCACAATTGTTCACAACTCTAATCTTCTTGCCCCAAAATAAATAATTAAAAACAAAAATCCCTCACATCTCACTCTTTGCACCCAAACAAGGGGTAATAAAATGAAGAGCAAGGCATTACGTACTGGAATTGAAGTTGGGAATGATTTATTAGCTAAGCCAATTACGACATAGGATATAATTTTCCATGCAGTAGTCTCTCATGAAAAGAACAAAAAGAAATCAAACCATTTTCATGACAATAATGCAAGCTAGTGTTCATGATAAAATAAAGAAGCCAGTCAAAGACTTTATGCACAAACAAACTCCATTAAATCGTCAATACCTTCAATGCTTCTCTGCAAATATATTGTATTTGAAACTCCTCAAGAGGCTCATCAGTAACATTCATCAAGTCAGCAACACTTCCACCCCCACAGTACTCCATTACTATCTGCCAATAAATAAAAATTTAACAGACTTCACTCAACTTAATATCGAGTAATAATCATCAGATTCAAAGCCTCAGGCAGAGGCAGCACACAATGTCAGTGTTGGTACCACCCACCCAAAATGGGAGGGAAAAAAAAGAAACAATAACAGCACAAAGGATGAACAAACAAGTATAAAAGTTGATGCTCTTCTTCATACCCAAAGAAATTCTTCTCCTTGATAACTCCCAAGGTAGCGAACAACATTAGGATGACTACACTGCTGCAACATCTCAATTTCACCACGAATTTCTTCATAACCCTCCTCCTGGGAAACACATAGCATTTTGTAATTTGAATGCTATGCTCAATCAAAATAATATCAGACTTAGTAATGACATGTCGCAATCATACCCCTTCAGATAATGATATTACTTTGATAGCAACTAATTCTGAAGTCCTTATATCTCGAGCTTTGTAGACTGCCCCATATGAACCCTTCCCTGTTTGACAAAAGTGGCCACTTTCAGTCACCTTAAAATTCAGTTGCCCATTTATTGCAATATCTAATAAAAGAATAACCAATAATTTCACAGACAGTCCAAATTCCTTCTGTGCTGCAATTTCACAGAAACTTTTGGGGATCCATTTCTTGGAAGCCTTATTTATCTCTCTATTTGCAATGAAATAAATGGCCATTGAGGTCATGACTCATAATACCTCAACCTGGTTGTAAAGCTACAAGAAATTCCTAATGTAGTAGTGTGAGCTTAAAGTAGTCAGTAATGAGTCAAGTGATTGTAAGCAGAGTAGGTTGGCTATAAAGATAGTGAAACTGTTTGGACATGCAAATAAGAGTTAACTTGCTTAGTGAGATCATAAATTCATGCTTGTGAATAGACTGAAGACCATTTCATGTGAAATCAGCCTCATGTGCTACTCACTAGAAATACCACAAGCCATGGTTTTGATTGCAGCACATAGTACTCCCTGCTTGGCAAGGGTAGGTCACCAGAGTGTATCTAGGGGCTACTAGTCATCCAGATTGATTCATATATGCATCACTAATTACCTTGATTTGCATACAAAATTCTAAACTGCCAACAACAGACAGGAAAACATCACCTTCTCTCTTCATTTATTACTAACTGCCAGATTTATACTTCTTAAAATCTAATCCAGATATGGAAAAACATGAAACAGTACACAGCCATAAAAATACCTTCAGTAAGGCCAAGATTCAAATCTTTAAGGCAAGTGCATTAGGCCAAAAGTTCTAAATATTCTGTCACCAAACAACAGGTAGTACATAATTCAGCAATTGATTCATATTTCCATTTCAAGATGTAGATGAAAAGGCTATATTTTCCCACCAATGATACAACCACTAATCAAACCAAGTTAAAAGCAAGAACTTAAAACTCAAGCTTGAATCTTTACCGAGCTCATGGAGCAACTCATACTTAGTAGAAGGATCCTCTCTGGTCACAGACTCAGGAATCGAGCTTGATGACACTTTCCCACTCCTCTGCTGCTTCAATTGCGAAAGTCCAGTGCCACAGCTCCCCTCGCCACCCCCACTGCCGCTGCTTTTCGTCCGCCTACCGTACCCCATTGCTCCAACCTCCCCCACTTTCTGCATACTCTCCACTGCTCTCCTCATCGTCCCCCCTCCTCCACCACCACCACCTCCTCTCCTCACCATCGTCCCCATTCCCTCATCCTCTTCCTCCTCTTCTTCCTCATCCTCTCTCTCCCTCACCACAAACGTCGAAAAGTCCCCCACATTCTCCTCCTCCTCATTCCCAATTTTGCTCCTAGGGCTTCTCTCCCATAACGGAGTCCCAGGCGTACTCCGAGGCTTCGTATATGGCAAAGAGATATTGGCATTCCTCTCTGAGTAATTTGATCTCCTCCGATCCGTCTTTACAATCATTGTTCCGGAGATAGACGTAACCGCGCTCTCGCCATCGTCGGAGTCAGCGCCGTCGTCTCCTCCACCGCCAAAGTCCTTGGGCAGGCGCTTCAATAAAGGAGGGAGTGATTCCTCCTCGTCTTCAACCGCGTCGTCCTTGTACACCATCGTGGCGTATATATCCGAGGAGCCCGGGTCGGGTTCAGGCTCTCTCGGTTCGGGGTAGTGTTTGTCGTGAACCACTACTGTGGAATACAAGTCGGAATTCTTCGGCGGCGGGGGCTTTCGCGCTCGCCGGGACCTCGGCGAGAACTCCATCTTCGTTGTTCTCTGCGACGCAGTGCGTAAGTTGAGCTGGAAAGTGGGGAATTTTACTGCAGTTCTTCCAGCATAACGCTTTCTCTAAAATCGTGCTATTCTTGTTGAGGAAAGACAAGAAATAGGAGTAAATATTTACATTGCGGGACAACCTTAAAATGAAAATTAAAAGATTTTGTAGTTTGGACCTTATAAGTTTGCGAAATTGTAGTATTGGAGGTTAGTTATTTTCTTTAAAATATATATATATATATATATATCTCAAATCTCACATTTATATGTACTAACAATTCTTACACGCAGTCCTCACGCAATACTAATTTTTAGGGCTAAATACATTATACCTCCTTGAACTATTGTAGAAATCGCGAACACTCCTCCCTCCAAACTATTAAATGTAACACATACCTCCTGATTTTAACAGTCTTTATACAGAAAAGTGGAGAGAGAGGATCCACAATGTGATATTTGTATATTTTGCTTTATGTTTCAAAAATGTCCTTCAGCCAATTATGCACAAAACTTATGCACTAGCTTTTAGTTGTTTAGAAATGCATTTTAGCAAAAAGAAGGGGGGTTTCAATAAAATCAAATAAAAAGAGATAAATAAAATTTTTAGAATTAAATAAAAAGATATTAACATTATAAAATTTTTAAATTTAAAAATTATTTACCTACGTCCCAATTTTGGCAACCTACAAATTTTTGCTTGGGGTTGTTTGGAGTCTATTATGTTCATACAAGTGCGTGTTATTTTCACACATAATTTATTCTTGAAAAATTGCTCACATAAAAATTTAAATTGTCATTTATAAATTATAAAAAATTATATTTCTATTTAAGTAATTAAAATTTGGAAAATTATACAAATTAAAATTAGAGTTTATATTTTCATTTAATTTCATTGTAGAATAAAAGAATATAATATTTTGTTTAACAAGTAATATCAAATAATTTTGATTAATTCATCAAATATTTCATTAAAAATTATTAATTATTAATTCATTTAATATTTAATAATGCCTAAAATAATTAATTTAACAATTATATCCCACAAGTATTTAAATAGTGTTTAACAATTCATTGATTTTTTATTTATAAATATTTTTATTTAGTAGTTATTTCATGTATTATTTTTAACCTTATATTTTTAAAATTAAATCATATATTTTAGTATTAATTAAAATTTTTATATCAATCAATTATAACATTTACACATTAATTTTTTATAATTATAGACCAATTATTATTACAAATATATATATAGACACATGCGGGCCTCAATCATTCAATTATAAATATACATTAATAAATTATATATAAAAAATTAAGTTTTGGAAAATATTAAATAAATAATTAGGTGCTATTTTAAAAATGTTTAAAATTATTTTCGATTAAGAAATATTATAATAAATAAAATTTATTTTTTATTCAAACAATTATTCTACTAATTAAGATAATCTTATAGTACAAAAAATTTCATTTAATAATCAAGAAAATTTATCTGACAAATAATGAATTTTAATTAATTTAATTAACTTGGCTAAAGATTCATTTAGGATTTGTTAAATAACATATTAATTAGTTTATAAGTAAATAACCTATTTAATATTATATTAATTTTCATTTAATATTGTAGTTATTCGTTTAACAAATTTTTTAAGATATTTGAACGAAATTTATTCTAAAATTACTATATAAATAAAGAGAAAATGTTGAAAATTGATGATGAAAAATGCTAAAATTTGAGTGCAAAATACATTAGATGTATATTAAGGACCTTATATTAGAGGTAGAGGACAATTTTGTCTCATCTACAACCATAAAACCTTTGGAATGGTAGGAAGCTGTCATGTCAGCACTCTCTAACGAAAAACATAACTACCATTAAAGTAATTTTACTTATTTCTCATTCAATATAATAAAAATATAAATATCTAATATGGAGCTAAATAAAGTTATCAATCAAACTTGAATAAAATGTATACTAAGCAAATTGTAAATATTTTTGAACAATCATATAGGACCAGTAGTTGTGTGTGCCTCTTAATTGCTTGTGTGTGCCTCTTAAAGGAACAATATTTCGACGAAACGGTACCTGAACTCTTAACATTTATTTTTCCATTTAAATTTGTGCCTGAAATAATGTAATCAATTTTGTGAACAAAATAATCAGTTAAAATTAATCAAGTTCAAGTTCTGATAATCAAACAATTCATAAAATTTCAGAAGTTGGTAAGCATTATATCACCCATAGGAATATATAGAAGAAAACTAAACCAAATAGAGCCATATAGTGAAAACAAAGCTCTTGTAAAGCCTGCATTCTCTCCGATACAATCCCCTCTCTTCTTCACTGCCCATATTTGATTTTTATACAAAAAGAGAAAAAAAAAAATTAAAACCAAATATTCTCTCAACAATAAAAAATAAAAAAAAAAAGTGAGAAATGACGTCACAATGAAATCATCAATTTTGAGGGAAAAAGAAAAAGAAAAAAAAAAACTGTTTTTGTAGTATAGGATTCGAACTCTTCCAGCGATGCTTAGGGATGGCAATGGAACAGATTAAAATTCGAATCCGAACTTAATATGTTCCTAATGGGACATATTTGGGGTAGCTTAACGTAATGTGAGTCTGGCATGAGCATGATTTTTATAACTCGAAGTATTTAGGATAGGGCATGTGATTTACCTAACCCGCCCCAAACCTGCTCCATAATCCTGCCCCAAATATGTCCCTTATAAATTATACATATAACA
The DNA here is from genome assembly GCA_018894105.1 of Jacaranda mimosifolia. NCBI lineage: Eukaryota > Viridiplantae > Streptophyta > Magnoliopsida > Lamiales > Bignoniaceae > Jacaranda > Jacaranda mimosifolia. The sequence continues at coordinate 21,295,444 of CM032134.1, read as the reverse complement.
ATAAATATATTATATATAATTTATTTTATATTTTTCAGATTAAGAATAATATCCAAATAATTTAGAATTATTACTTTAATTCTACTCTTGTCTCATATTTTGCTTTTAGAATCTTGTCTTGTTTGCATGAATTTTTTAGTTTTGTACCGAAATTTGAATTTTAATTGCTGTCAAATGATTTTGATTTGAAGCTTTCATTAATTGATTTTAATTTTTTTTAATTCTTTTAGAATTGATGAGTTAAACCCACCAACCCAACACGAGATGGGGCAAGGTCCTTTTGGGATGGAAGGGGTGTTGGGTGGGATAAAGTCTAATGGAACGGGATATGGGCTAAGCTAAACCTGTCCCAAACCCGTCTCATTGTCATTCCTAACAATGCTGCAAAGATTATTACCTCTTCTTGCCTCCACTTTCTGCCTCGGCTGCCATGCCCCTCCCCCACCTCCTCAAGAATCGGTAGCTGCCGGCTGACTTATGGCGAGTGCCCCCGCTTGTGCTCCAATGTCTTGGGGCTGCTGCAAGCTCCTCCATGCTAAATTACCTAAGCAGATCATCAATGTTCTGAAAACTTGTGAAAATTGGTAAAGAAACTCATAATTTTGCGAATATATATGTGTGTGTGTGTGTGTGTGTGTATTTATATCATTAAAAACCTGAAGGTGGTGGAGATGCTGAGATTGGTTTGATGTTGGACCAAGGGATCCAGTGAAGCCATTGAATAGAGTTTTAACTGATGCATCATTTGCCTGTATTTATTCTCCTTGGAACAAAAACTTTGGAAGACAAAATGCTAGTTATGTTTGAAAACATTTGAAGGGAGTTAAAGGAGAGGGGGATAAGCGGGAAAGAAGTTAATAAATAATGGTGGAGATAGAGAAAGAGTGGGAAAGGAGTTAATTCTAGGGGTAGTTTAGGTAAAACATAAATTGATGTAGCGGTAGAGTACTTGCTATTTTGTGAGTATAGGGAGCCTTCCCTTCTTAAATAGTACCAATTAACTGATGCATTGCACTGCAATTATGCATGGAAATAGGTTAGGTTAGGTTTTGACTTGAATATATTAAGGCTTATGATGCAAATAATAAGTTGAAGTCTATCCTATATATTATCTATGATAGGCTTTTTTTAATATTAGGCCTTAACCTTTTTAATAAATTATAAAGCATTAACTTGACCTGAAAGCGTATCTAAAAGTTTTCTACTTAGGCTTCAATTAAGTATAAACATCACACAAATTAAAAATTTTAATATGCTCAAACTTGTAATAAATTTTGGAGGCATAACCGAAATGATAAATAACAAATGCATAATTATGAAAGCTCAAATATAAATATAAACTAGTATTGTTTCAACAAAAAGCAACTCCTTAACAATATAAAGAATTTTATAAGGACTAATTAAAGAAATCAAACACAAGTAGCTATTTAATATTATATTATTATGATTGTGTTTTTTTTATATGAATAAGGATAACCGGGCCAGTCTGTTAGGCTTTGCAAGCTCTTAAAAGAGTATAAATTTAGTCTATTTAGTTAAAAATATTACTATTTAAACCTTAATTTAACTTATTTATTAAATAGGTTAAGCTAAAATAGGTTATAAATAGACTAGGTCATAAACTCCTGACGAATAGCCTGGCTTATTTCCATCCATAACTGCAACAACCTCAAGTGAGTTTGGTTATTTAGATAGTGGGTCAGTGGTTTGTAATAAAATTATTTTTATAATCTTATTTGAATTATCGGTTAATGATAATTTAGATGTTAAATTTAGAATATCAATAAATTGGCATGCAAACTACTTTTTGGATGATGAAACCTTTATTTTTCCCTCCAAATTACATTATCTTTTTTATGTTGAAGAAATAAAAGGAAAATTTATGTAAATAACGAGAAATAACTTATATAGAGATAAAACATGCTTCTTTTTCATAATTGTGTATATTTATATATATACGTATGAGAGTGACATTATTAGATCAACTTATCACTTGGTATAGTTTCCCAAATGAGGTAAACATATTAATTAACTTTTTATGAGTTACAAATGAGCACGACATGATTCTAGACTAAGAACATCTTATAACATTTTTGAAACTTATAATATGCTCTAAAATATTTACTAATTTTTTTATAAAAAAAAATCTTATAAGCTCTCAAGATAATATGTTAGGTTTTTCTAATTTATTTCTAAAATTTTAGCAAGTTTCTTTAATTTCAATCATGTAAATACAACTAATATTTTTTAAACTTCAAAATCTTATTTTATCATAATACTTCAATAACTTATTTTCAACATAAAATTTAACATATCTTATAAGTTTCAAAAATATTTTATAAGATGTAGTTTGTAAAAACTTATAAGATGTTTTAAATAAACTTATTAGTCAAACACCCTCAAATTTTTATCCAATCTAAACCAAATAATTTCCAATCTTATAAAAATAAAATAAAGTAAATAAATAAATAATACAAAACAAAACAAAACAAAAAAAACTGAACCAAGTATTTGAACAACTACTGCAACTACCCTAAAATGCTTTTCTTTCATCAAATCAATTTGTTATTGTACTCAACGAAATAACTTTTCCTTTGTTCACCTACAAAGGGGATCAAAAACGCATTTCTTGTTAATTCCGGCTCGTCAAAAGCCAACCCCTTTGCGCTTTTCTTGCAGAAATATACACACACACACACACACACACACACCAATTTGAGCAAAATTAAAAGCATGACTAGCTATCGCCAACTTGAGCCAAGTACTTGGACAAATAGTGAATACCCTAAAACGTTTTTCTTTCATCAAATTAATTCCTTACCGCCAAAACTATTTTTCCTTCACTTATAAAGGGAAATTGAAAAGCATTTTCGTTCCGATTTATCAAAGAACCGACTTTCTGCATTTCTCTTATTATCGTTGTCTTAACTATAATTGCGTTTTTTAGTTTCATCTTATATTTCAATGCAGTTCTATTCTTTTATTCCAACTCCACACACATATATAGAATTGAAATAAGAGATCAATTAATCCAATTTGTATCTTGATCGCATACATAAAATCATGCCAAGGAGTCATTTTTTAGATAAACACACAATTGCAAATTTTAAAAAAAAATAAAAATGTGTACAACTGCAATATCCCTTGTGTAACTAGTTTCACGCAAAGCTACAAAACCAAATTGTCAAACATATACACCCCTTGCCAAGAACAGATCCACCGACATCTGGCTCCGCCCAACGGCACCTCGGCGGATCTCCCCCAGCAGCCACCTGCAGTACTCTGCGTTCTGCATATGCCTATCTATCTCCATGTACAAATGATAAGCAAACAAATGACTGCTTTGCCCTACCAACTGAAAACCAATAATTACCTGGTTTACGTGTTTTCTTCATCTTTCCCATACCAATAGCCCCACGCAATCCCGGATATATACAGCATGGGACTGTAGCCTGCAGGTACCGGCAGTACCGCCGGAATCTGGCAGGGCTTTCTGACCTCGGCGACGACAGACGGGATCCCGTATACCAGCAAAGCAAAGAGAGGAACCCATCTTTTGTATCCCAGCTGAAAAAAGATCGCCTCAGACTATGTGACGAGGGCTAGTTCTAGCAGAATGGCCTGAAGAAATTTGGATTTGTTTTTGAAGTAATTTTGGTGGCGGTAGGTGTTGGAGAATTGTTGGAGACGGAGGAAAAGATCGGCGGCTACGGCAGCGATGATCGGAAGTGGGAAATAGGAGGAAAAGAGCCATCTGAAGATGAGGTGTAGTCCGAATACACTGTTCGTAATGGCAGTTATAAACCAGAAATCTTCTTCCCAAGCTTTTGCCATTTAATTCTATTTTAAGGCAGTTTTAGAAGAAGAAAAAAAGAATGGGGAAAGATATATAGATGTCATGGATCAAACCTAGGTTTTCTCGACCTTTTTTCTGGTTTACATCATCTATTCCAATTTATATTATTTTATCTCATATTTCATTTTATGAATATATGATACATGGATTAAATATTTTTTTATAAAAATAATTAGTTGATATTCAAATAAAGTTCGCATATATACACCAAATTAAAAAAAAAAGAAATATGAAATGGAATATATGGACTAAAATGCCTTTTTTCTATTTTTAAATTTTTTATTTTGTCCGCTAAATTTAATATTGATTAATGCTGACGATTATGTTGATGATATTCTTCTCCAATGATTATTGTAACATATGTGGGCTATTAAGTTGGTTCTATACATTCTTTAAAATTGATTTATTTAATTACTTTAATACATTGAAAAGGATGTATTCTTAGACAAACAACCACTAGTAGACATCATAAACCATAAATTATTCAATTTATGATAATAATAGATTAGTTCTCGCTCTCTTTGATTCATGTCCAAAAATTTCTAAGAATTATAAATCGAGACACATACATTATGTCATTGACAAGTATTCGCATTACAATAGAGCTCAAAAATTAAAAAAGAATAACTAATTTATATTTTTACTATATATAAAATGTTTATATGATCCTTATTCTATAAAGTGTGAATGCTAACAAGAGTTAACTGAGAAAGAACAAAATTTTATTAGATAAGGAAATCATTGAGTAGAAGAAGTTAGATTTTTAAATATATACTATTATATATAATCCTAGATCAAACAATTATGTCCTTATACTAATGAGGGAAAAATGCAAATTTAATCTCATAACTTGATTCAACTGGTAAAATAGGACTTTAAATATTTGAGTCTTATAATTAGTACACTATCTATCAAAATTGGACAATTTGAGGACAAATTAAGCCCGAATTTTATTTTCCTTCAGCCCATTCCTGCGTGGCACCTAGTCAGCAAGCTCTTCCCCCATCCGCCTATGTGGCTGTTGACATGGCATACACACTTGACACCTTAAAACAAAAAAGTCCAAGTCAACTGAAACAAATTAATAAATGCCACATCATGAAATGAGCTGAATTCCACATTATAGGGAAAACAACTAAATAAAAGCCAAAAAGATACATTAGTAATTTTTTTGAAATCTAAATTTAACACCTTATATAATTTTAGAAATTTTGAATTATATATTTAATAATATTAAATAGTAATATGTCTAAATACTTTAATTAAATTTAGTTCAATTTAACTAAAAAGTAAAATAAGTAAAAATTATTAAAGTTTTAAAAAAATTTGACAATATCTTTTTCGATAATTTTTAAAATTCAAAAATGGTAAAGACATCTAAAATAATTTAATTAAACGTTTCTATTAATTATAAGTGGAACAAATTAAAAATTGAAAAGATAAAAATTTAAACCTATATCTTAGAAATATAATTTTAATTATATACTTATAGCATTAAAATTATAAACATATTTACATTAATTTAATTAGTTTTATTTATTAATTAAAAATAAATAAATTAATTTCAAACCCCCACCCCTACCGCCGGCCCCCTCTTTCCCTTTCCCTTTCCCTTTCCTGTTCTCCGCTCAACTGGCACGCCGCCTTCCACTCCAATTCCCTTTTCCTTTCCCCAATTTGGGCAGTGGCCACCAGCCCCCCTCACCCCATTCCCTTTCCCTTCCCCCCGCCTCCCAAAAGCAATGTGGCCGCCCCTCGCCTCTGATCGTTTGGTGAGCAGTACGCCTGCTTGTATAGGCAGCCGCCTGGTCCTTGGGGCCGCCGACTATCACTGTGACGGGTGGAGGTGGGGGTTTATATATATATATATATTATATTTATATATATGTTTGAATATGTAAATGTATGTATATGCATATGTATAAATATCTTTAAAAAGTATTTGGATGAGAAAATTGAAAAAAAAAAAAGAGAGATAATAAATAATTTAGATGTTAGGGTTCAACAAATTAAAATAATAAATAAGATATCTGACTTAAAAATGAAAAATTATTCTAATTTTTCTTTATTTTATTTATTAGAACAAATTGACATAAAATAAATGCATACATGACAATATTAAAAACTAATCTATGAGGACCTACACCCCTTATCCGGAACAAACCCACCAACATCTCGTTCCTTCCGACGGCACCTCGGGGGATCTCCCCCAGCAGCCACATGTAGTACTCTGCGTTCTGCATATGCCTATCTATCTCCATGAACAAATGATAAGCAAACAAATCACGACTTTGAGCTACCAACAGAAACCCAATAATTACCTGGCTTACGTTATGATCTTCTTCATCTTTCCCATACCAATAGGCCCACGCGATCCCGATTATATACAACATGGAATTGTAGAAATCCGGCACCCGCGGCAGCATGGCCAGAAGCGGGCAGGGTTTTCTGTACACCGCTACGACGGCCGGCATCTCGTATACCAGCAAGGCAAAGGGAGCAACCCATGTTTTGTACCCCAGCCGAAAAAAGATTGTCTCAGAAAGTGTGACGACGGTTAGTTCTAGCAAAATGGCCTGCAAAATTTTGTGTTTGTTTTTGAAGTAATTTTGGTGGCGGTAGGTTTTGGAGAATTCATTGAGGCGCAGGAAAAGATCGCCGGCTACGGCGGCGATGTCGGAAGTGTGAACCAGGAGGAAAAGAGCCATTTGAAGATGACGTGTAGCCCTAATACACTGTTCATGATGGCGGTTCTAAACCAGAAATCTTCTTCCCAAGCTTTTGCCATTTCTGTTTTAGCTGTTTGTATGTCTTAGAGTGAATGGAGAAACTACTTTTCGATATAATCCAACCTAGGGTCTCTCCGGCTCTTTTTATCCTTCAAATTATGTAACTTGTTAAATAATAAGATCGTATTATTCCCTTAATTTGATTGGTATTAGTGTATCGTGTGTGTATATATATATATATTTTATTTAGGCAGAGAATCGTCTTTAATCTGTTCTGAATAACCCATGAGGCCTCAGACTTACCCTCGATTTAGGGTTAGAATTCGTGCAATCAAGATTGATTCAGCGTCACGTCGCCCACGTTAGGATCACGGGCCCACACAATTGAGCTCAACGAATCTTGTCTTTTGTTTTTGGTTTTTTCTTTTTATTTATATACACGTATATCAGGAATTCGTTCGAACTCAAACTTCTGACCTTCCACATTATATGGGAGATTTAAGTCGTTGGGCTAGTATATAGTGTATATTGTTGACTATTTGATTAATTCTATACATTCTTTGAAATTGATATATTTTTTTTTATTTGTTTATACATTGAAAAAGATGTTTTCCTACACAGATTAACAAGCACTAGAAGACATCATAAACTATAGATCATTTTATGCTAGCTAGTAATGCTCTCTTTGATTCATGTCCGGATATTCCTAAGAATTAACGGTCGTTCGGGACACACACATTAATATATTAACAAGGGTCAGAATTGCAATGGAGTTCAAATAAAAAAGATTAATTATGAATTTATATTTATATTTATATTTTTACTAGCTATATCTATAAAGTCTGAGAGTTCGAAGTATTTGTGTTTAATTTTTTGTAGTGAAAAAAACATCAATATTTTAACATTCTTCTGTATAGTCATTAGATTGGAAATAACAAAATTTTATATTATAGAAGGAATCAATTAATTGAGTCAAAGAAATTAGATTTTTAACTCTTGTGAACTATTAGATATAATCCTATAGATCAAGCAATTATTTTCTTACTAAAATGAAAATCCAAAAAAGAAAAAAAGAAAACCAATATTTTAATGCAATGTGTTGCTACTTGCTAGAGGAGAAAGTGCATACTCTTTATCTTTTACAGGTATAAAAAGAAAATAGAAAAAGAAAATCTCAAGTTAAGAATTAATTATTTAAACATTATCTTGTTTTAAACCCTAAATCCCGAACATTAATTATTTTAAACAAAAAAAGATATTTTAATACATTATCATTATTCATATATAAATATTTATATATTGTATTATCAATATCCTTAATAGTCGAGCAATTTTCCACAATGCTAATGTTTATGATTTATTTAAAATTCAAAAGAATAACCATTTTGGCAAAATATTATTTTCCCTAATTTATTAGACTTTTAACTAAGAAATGAAAAAGGGTAAGAATAGATTATTAACCAAAATAAAAGTATTATTTAGGGTTGATTAGACGACTAATTGGGTATAGAACTAATTCCTCACAATTTTTTGCACAAAAATTACTCTTTGAGCAAAATTTAACTTATGGCGGGTAATTATTCAACGTTTTTATTTCATCAAATTAGTTTTTTAGTGTACTACTCGTTGGAATTACTTTTCCTTCACTTATAAAGCTATTTAGATCTTCTACTCTGTTTCATATTCCATTTTCTATTTCATTTCATGAATATATAATATGTGTATTAAATATTTTTTTATAAATATTATTGATTGAAAATCAGATACACTTGATGTAAATATACCAAATTGGAGAATAGAAAATGGAATATGAAATAAAATATAGGATTCAAAATGTGTATAAAGAAAAGCATTTCTTGTTGAAGTTCACCAAAACTATTTTTTTTTTTCTCTCACTTTGGGAAATTGAAAAGCATTACTGTTCATATTTATCCAAGAACCAATTTTTCTACATTTTTTTTGTTGCCTTAGACTATACTAGTGCTTTTTCAATTTAAAATTTTTTATTTTAATATATTTTTCATCTTTTATTCCAAATCCATATATATTCAAATTTGAATAGAAATAAAACATAAATTAAAATATAAGATCCAAAGTGCTATAGTCAAGGATGGATCCAGAATCGAAATTGTGGGGAGCAAAAATTAAAAAATATAAAAATTTAAATATAAATTTTATAATTTACAAATTCAAAATACATATTGTCATCGAAGTTGAGCACGACTCTTTTTCATAACATAATATTCATTAATGATTCAATTAATGTCAAAATTTTTAACAATATTTTTCTCAATATAAGTAACCAAAGAATTTGTTTAAAAAAAAATCATCTTTGATATAATTTCTAAATTTTATTTTTGATAAATATATTCTCAAACAAATAAAATAAAAGTATCATAATGTGCCTAAGCTAACCCAATTGTAACTTATTTGTTTGTAAATTTTACAATTTTTTTTTAAATAGATAAAGAAACTTGCAAATTTTACAAACAAATTTTAAATAAATAAATTTTACCAACAAACAAATTTTGCTTTAAATCTTACAAAATTAAAATAGATAAAGAATTAATAAAACTTATTACTAAAATTTTAATTATATGTAAATTAGAAATTGTTACAGAAATTAAATATATATATATATATATAAATATTTAAAGATTATTAGTAAAGTTTAAAAATACATAAAAATATTTTTTAAAAAAAATAAAAAGGTAGCCATTGCCCCCCGAATCCGTCACTGGCTTAACACCGTTAATCAGCCACAAATTTATAAAATAGTGACTTGTACTAGCTTAGTATCTTCTAACATCTTTCTGTTACTCCAATTTGTATCTTCGATCTCATACATAAAGTCATGTTAAGGAGTTCTATTTAGATAAATACACAATTAATTATAAATAAATTATAAGATAAAAGTACAACTCTAATACAATTTTTTTTTTAAATATATACACCTGAATTTCAGAAATTCATTGAGTTTGAACTCTCGATCATACTTTATATGTAAGGTTAATGTCATTAGATCGATCAAACAACATTGAGCATTCTAATACAACTCAAGTGAATAAGTAGTTTCATATGGGTTGATGAGCTAGCATCAAGCAGCTCGTCTAATATAGATCCCCCTTGCCATGAACAAGTCCACCATCATTCGGCTCCTCCCGACGGCACCTTGGCGAATCTGCCGCAGCAGCCACCTGTAGTACTCTGGGTTCTGCATATGCCTATCCGTCTCCATGTACAAATGATAAACAAACAACTCACTGTTCTGCGCTATTAACATAATCCCAACAGTAACCTGGGCTATGTGATCTTCCTCGTCTCTCCCCTACCAAAAGCCCCACAAAAGAATCCCGCGCATACACAAGATGGGACTCTACTCGGCCGGCACCGGCAGCATTTCCGGAATCCGGCAGGGCTTTCTGTAGTTGGCGACGAATACGGGAATCCCGTAAACTACCAAAGCAATAGGGGCAACCCATTTTTTGTATCCCTACTGGGAAAAGATTGACCTGAAAAGTTTGACTAGGGCTGGCTCTAGCAGAAAGGACAGCAGAATTTAGGGTTTGCTAGTGAAGTAAGTTTGGTGGCGGTAGGTTTTGGAAAATTCAAGCGCACAGAGGAAGAGATCAGCGGCTATGGTGGCGATGATCGGAAGTGGGAACTGTTAGGATTGCTTTCCAAAATAATATTTTGATTATGCCAAGCAAATTCAAACTTATATGGCAGCTTTCAATCTTGACAGATATGATTAAGTTTCGTAGCAGCAAATATAGAATTTCCCATATTAAGAACCAAAAGCATTTTGGTATGTTACCATTGTAGTCGCAAATGGAATATTGATATTACAGTATTCAAGGAGCAAATTGAGGTATCGACTTTGGGAAGATCTCAACTTCTACTATTTAAACATGTATTTTCTCTATCATAAAATTAGTTAGTGCAATTGAGAGTTGTTAGGATTATTCTATTACTCTTTACTTCTCAAAACCCTAGTTTTACCCGTAGAGTATTCTGATTTACCTTTGTGAGGTTTTGGAAGTTAGTGTTGCTCGTTGTACTTGTTCTTGTTTCTTTGCTAATAATATTTGCAGGTTCAAAATCCTATGTCTTATGGCTTAGGTAGTGGAGCAGGTTTGTCAAACCACTATAAACACCTTGTTTCATTTATTTATACTTTTACTTGAACTGGAATTTAGTTTACATCTGAAACTTCCAATTTATTCTTTGTTTCACTGTTTGTCTCTTTTGAGTCCTTTATCCTTTTGGGATCTTATTTTCTTTTAGGAATCGGGAGGAAACGAGCCATCGAAAGATGAGATATAGCCCCAACACGCTGTTGGTGATAGCAGCTATAAACAAGAAGTTTTCTTCCCAAGCTTTTGCCATTTCTTTTTGGCTGTTTGTCTAGGTGAATAGAGAAAGTTATCTTTCCTCGGGCTCTTTTCATGCTTCAAATTATATTAACTTATTGGTTAACTTTAGTGTTGATTAAATTAATAATTAATTATCGTGTGCTGGCGATTGTATCATCGATATTCTTCCCTTAATTTGATTGGTATGTTGACTATTTGATTTCTATACATTCTTTGAAATTGCCCCTTTTTCTTTAAATTTACTATACATTGAAAAAGATGTTTTCCTACGCAAATTAACAAGCATTAGAAGGCATCATAAACTACAAATCATTTTATGCTGGCTAGTAGTAGATTAGTGCTTTCTTTGATTCATGTCCGACTATCCCTAAGAATTATCATTCAAGATACACGCATTAATACATCAACAAGTAGGCTTGGCAATTTCAACCCACCCCGCGGGTACCCGCTTCGAGCCACCCCACATGGGGCGGGTAAAAATCCGATCCGCACGGGGCGGGGCGGGGCGGGGTCGGTTCAATACCAACCCGCCCCACCCCGTCCCGGGTATTTATAACTTAATTATATATATATTATATTTTATTATTTTTTAAAAATATAAAAGAAAACTGAAATTGTTATGTTAAATTATTTTAACTTTTTTGAGATTGTTGTGAATTGACATATTGCATGGCCTATTGAAAGACACCAAAATTTGTGTTTGATTTTTGTGGCTATGATATTTATAAAAACAAAGTTATTGTTTTGTTTGAAATTGTATTAAATTGTTGTGAATTTGGCAGAGGCTGAGTGGAGTGGTGGGGGGGGGGGGAGGGAACTGGGCGGGGCGGGGTGGGTTTTAAAATTTTTTTCTGAGTGTGGGGCGGGTTTGGGTTTAACAAAAACCCGCCCCACCCCGCCCTATTGCCAAGCCTATCAACAAGTGTTAGAATCGCGATGGAGTTCAAATAAAAAAGAATTACGAATTTATATTTTTATTGTAGATAAAGTGTGAATGTTTGAAATATTTGTGTCTAATTTCAATAGTGAAAAGACATTGATATTTTTAACACTGCTTTGTAATTAGTGACACTATTGTTAGGATCTTCTCCAAAATAGATTTTGATTATGACCAATCAACTCCTTATTTCATTCCTATAACTATGAAATGTCACCATTTGGAGATCTTTTTATTAACTAACCATAGTAGGTACATTTTTGCAAGTTATAGTTGGCAAATAAAAGGAAATGTGAACAGCTGCCAATACAAAGGAAACAACATAACATTTACCAATATTAATGGAAGAGGCTATGTTTGTGAACATTATATAAAGAGGAAATCCATATTAGACAATATTTCACGTCTCACAATATACTTCATAAGCCTTTAGTTTCTTGCTATCAGTTGAGTGAGTATTTGTGTATCGCTGTTATATTATCAGCTTTTGTAGCAGTGCAAATTCCAACCTTTTGGTACTTTATATCTTGCATATGCTTTTCTTCTAATAAAATTGCAAGCTAAAAATTCTAAGTGTTATCATTTAAGTAGTGGACTAGGCTTGCCGAACCACTATAAGTCATTGGCCTCTTTACCTTATTCTAAATAGACTTTTGATTGTTACAATATTCTGCATGTACGTTTGAATTGAAATATCGAGTATGTAAATATTATGAAATACGAATTGAGGTATCTTGTGGCATGTACTTAAGAGCTTGTGGAACTGTTAAATTCAATCTATTGAGGTTTTTATGATAGGTTTTGTTTTGTTATTATGGGCCTTATCTGATGAACGTGTTCAAAATATTAAGACTGAGCTGTTTAGTATCTCATGATCGGGGTTACCCTAAGTAGGGTGTTATATAGGTGGTATTAGAGCCTAAGTTTTGATGGCCTAGGGAACTTGGGAATTATTGTTGTGATGGGAATTGATGGCTTTACTAGAGATTGAATTTAAATTGGAAAACATCTAGGATTTGAATACTTGGGACAAGGAAGACCTGAGTTATTGTAGAATCTGATCCTAGGATATAACTCTCAAAATGTGGAATTTATGATTAGTGGAGAGTAAGTTCGATTTTGGAAATGCTTCAAATTGTATGGTTGAGGTAAGGAATACCCGAGCCATGTCAGGATATGATTTTGTAATGTGAAATCTTGAGATAGGAATATGAGGTTTATATTAAATTGGAATGTGAGATTGAATGAAAAGTGAACTTTTGGGATAATGCTCGATGTTAAGGATACAATTACCTTAGGACGAGTAATTCCTACTATATACTCATGGAAGGAAAATTTGGTATGTGGAGATATAAGAAGGAAATTATCACAGGTAATATTGCATTTGAGGATGTTAAATAGGTTGGTTGATAGTTACATATTCTTAGGAACAAATAGAGTTCTACCCCCTCAATCCCTCAAAGGATCCGATAAGCAAAAAAAAAATAAGGGTTTGAATTAAGGATTGACACAATAGTAGTAAAAGTGTGGCTAAACACACCGAGTTGGGAAAATAAGAATATATTCATCCTCATAAGCTAGCTAACCTATAATGAGCACTAAGGTTTGTTTAAGATCGAGATTAAGGGATGCAATACAATACCTAGAAATTGCCCTATTATTAGGATTGACCTATAATGATCTTATTAGGAACCTTTTGAATTGAGGAAATAGTCGTATTACATAGGTGTTTAGGCTATCATCTCCTGCGCATCTAAGAAAATAATTTTTCCAGGTCATGGACAATTAAGCACGACCATACAATATATCAAGTACAAGTTCTTGGGGTTCATCTGATTGGTATTAGTAAGTGCATTGATGAGATTAATTAAGGAAATACTAGATACATATATACTTTGTGAAGGAAATTTGGACATACGAGGAAAATCTCATATGCCTTGGGAAAACCAAGTCATAGAACATCCTATCATGCTTATGTTTAGAAGTATTGAAATGATGATTGCTTTAATAATACAGAGATATTGTATAAGAGGGAACAGATAGTTAAGAGTACTATATAGGTTTTAAATGCTAGAGATAAGCTTGATTCGACATATTTTGATCATATCTAGTATGTGAGTGTAATTTCATAGTAAACTTAGGCATTAGATATTATTAAGATTTGTGACTGACCTTTTGCTTAGGTTAGTTTGAGTATGAATATTAAATATTTTTGGTATTGTGGAATTCCTGTGTGAATCGAGGATTTGAGATAAATGTGATTGGTTAATGACAAGTAAGATGAGTTTATGGACTTGGTATAGGGGCATAGTCGGTAAGTCAGTATGAGACTAATTTTAGCTGACCAATACAACATGCTCGTTACATACAAGATGAAGAAAGTCGACTGACTGACGGTTCGTACAGGGGTTGCGATCGGAATTAAGACGGGATTTGATTACTTGCAAATTGCCAAACTTCAATCAAGCAGCAAGCAAGTCACTGTAATTTGAGTCAGGGCTGTAGGAAATTTTAAAAAAAAATATATTTTTTGAGGATAAGGGCCAAAAGGAAAAGATGCACTTGAGTGGGCAAGGAAATATCGAAAGAAAACAACTGGAGCTTCGCGTTAGAAGCACTGCCCAATAAGCCTCAATCAAGCGAGATCACAAATTTGACTTAAGAAAAGGGATGAACACAAAGTATGTTTGAAGGATCACTTAAACATGAGGAGTCAAGTTATTGGGGAAAACAAGGTAGATGCATGGGCTATGGGAATAACCAATATTTCCTGAAAGATTGCCCTAGAAGAAGAGGCCCAACATCTGCAGGAAAAAAAAAGAGTTTCATGAAAAGCAAGGCAAAGGATACGAGCTTGTGTCTATGCCCTGACAAGAGTAGAAACACCATATCTCAATGAGGTAATAGAAATTATAGTTTCTATTTTTGAAATCTATGGTCATGTCTTATGTGATCCTAGTGTTTTACATTCACTTGTACCTATTACATTTCCTCGAACTAAATGTACAACCTGAGACTATGGCTTATTGAATAGAAGCTCAGACACCATGAATCGAGATTACTAAGATGACGACTGGGGATATAGTGTATCTAGCCAATCTCACACAAATGTTCATCCAAGAGTACAAAGTGATATTCGAAAGGGATTAGCTATATAGTCACAGACACAGGTGAACTACTGCACTAAATGCATCATTCTTGGAGATGAGGTACCAATGCCATAGCACCTTCTGCAGATAATGCCTATCAAATGTTAGTTATATCTATGCTAGAGATCAGAAAAATTTTGAGGAAAGGTAGGCGAGATTCTTTGATATATTCTATCAATAAAGCCCGAGATCCCCCATAAAGTCGAGGAAATAGAAGTGGTAGCGGACTACCTAAAGTATTCCCGAAAAGATGTGAGATCAATACCAATACACTTACCCCACGTAGAAGAATTACTTGACCTTTCGTGGGGACAAGAATCTCCTAAAGGTTGGAGTTAAAATGAGAGTACTACCAGCTGAAGGCCAGAAAAGACCACATAAAGCACTTACACATGATTCTTGGGGCCCTAAGAGAGAGCATCGGTTGTATGCAAAGTTGGTAAGTGCAAATACTGGATGGAAAATGTGGCTTTCTTAGACGTATCATATCCTAAGATGGGGATAGAGACTAATTCCTCTAAGAAAGAGGTAGTAGTCAACTGGAAAAGATTGAAAAACGTGATAGAAGTTTGTAGTTTTCTGTATCTTGTCAACTATTAACAAAGAGTGTGAATAACTTTTCTAACTAGCAGATACGTTGACTAAATTAACTCAAAAAGGTTAGCCATTTGACTAGAATGAGAATTTGAATAAGAGACAACGATAATGGATGTAAATCCCAGAAGATTGCAATTTCTTCATCACCTATCACCCAAAAGGCGAATGTAATGGCCAATGCCCCAAGCCAAAGAGCTGGGATGGCTCACTAACTAGGAGCATGAGTATCAGAAAGCCTAAGAATAGGTGCTAAGCTAGAATTAATACAGCGAATAGGATTGCAGAGATAAGTGTAGTCCGAATCATAGGATGAAATGCAGTGAGCCCTAAGTCAAAGATATAGAATTGTTGAAACTAATGAAAAGGTTGGAAGTTTTGGAAATCTGAGTTCAACACCAACAATCACGATGTCCTATTGTTCAGTAAGAAAATATGTGTGCCAGAAGAAATGAAAGAAAGTTCACTAGTAAAGCGCACAAGTTAAGAGAGACGATGCATTCAAGAGGCATGAAAATGTATCGGGACTTGAAGAAACAATTCTAGCATAATACAATAAAGAGGGGATGTAGATCGACTAACAGAATCTACCTATTTTCTGCCACTCGGAACAGTACTCAAATGAGAATTTGGTGATAGATTCTTTTAGGGGGAGAGGATTTTAACATCCCTGAAATTTAGTATTTAAAAAAAATAAATAAGAATTTAGAAATTTAGATTTTAATTGGTCAGATTTTAGGGCTTGAAGAAAAAGAAATAAAAAGGATTTAATTGAAAATTTTTGGAAAGTTTTAGGGTCAAAATAGAATTTTGGAAGACTTGATTGGACCACATTTTGAGAGTTTGTAGGTTTTTATGAAATTTCTTTTGGTTAAAGGGGTCTAAATAAAGCACTATATTAATATGGGACCAAAAAGAAAAAATTCCAAGTGTTGGAGGACCTAACTAAAGATCTGATTTAAGTTTTGGGGGTAAAACTACAATTTTCAAAAAATTACATTTTAAAGTTGGTCAACTCCTCATTCTTCCCCCCTCTGCATCGCCTCTTCCCCAACTCTGGTGACTTTCTCCAATAGGTGACAAAACCATGCAAATTACCTACTGTTGCGTTTCTCTCCTCACAAGGAACACTTCTATATCAAGTTTGCACCTAACCTACTGGCATAATGGCTGAAATTTAAGCTCAAAATTTTAGGCTCACTGGAGGTTGATGGGTTTCCCGTTCTGGCGATGTAAGCTGAGTTTTGAGTGGTGGGTTTTATAGCTCTCAGCTCAAGGAGCAAGCCAGTAGCTTTAGATTTCAAAATGGACCATCGGAGGCGACAGAATTTGGAGAAAATCGACGCGCCGGCGAGTGGTGCTTTGGGTGATCGAAGCACAAATTGAGCTTTAATTCAATGGGATTTGTAAAATTGATGTGGGAGTTCTATCTGTTGAGTTAAAATGAGTCAAAGGGTGGTGGTGTTGCTCGTTTTCGACGACTGTGCATGGCGGCGCTCCAACAGCTCCAAAATAATTTCTTCAGCTCATCGTGGCGAACGTAATGGTGGTCTCGGTTCATGATTTTGGTGTTCGATGAAGCTAATCATGGGTAAAAGAGTTGGTTGGAGATTTATATACACACACACATATATGCATATATTGTGTATAATTCCTATATCTTGTATTATGCTAAGTAATGAAGATATTGGTATAAGAATTGTAAATATTTTCCCCATGCATGGACTATAAGGTAGCTAGTAGGCCTGGATCTATATTATTTTATATAATGTTAGGATTAATTGAGATAATTAAGCAATTTAACTATGAAATAGGAAATTTGGAACTTTTGATATGATAATTGGATAATTTGGGTAAATATGGGATTAAGACTCGGTATGTGCATGTGCTAGTATGAGTTTAGTACAATTGGATGGATAGATAGTATTATTTTATTCAAGATTATGGGGAATTATTGAATATTATAAGAAGAAATCCTAATTTTATATGTTTAAGATATAACGATAATAATTAGCATAATGTGACAATGAGGCCATTGTCGGTGATTCTGAACAACAGTATAAGGATGTGATTAATTAAGGAATGAATTTTATTATAACACTAGATTCGACATAATCTAGTAAGTTGTCATACGGTAGAGATTTGATTAGCCTCTTAATATCAACAATGTTGAAATTTCTATAATAGCCGAGAAAATTGTGATTTTAGGCTACTATTAGTATAATTACATTTCGTAAGGATATTTAGAGTTGAGAATGGATTTTGACTGTAAATATATTATTTTGGTTAGGTGTCGACGACTTGGGTCACGAGGATCAATAGAAACTTGGTAGGATTGCATCTCTTAAGGTTATGGAGGTGAGGGTCTGCTAATTTGGCACTTCATTTCACTTTTGGAATTTTTGATAAACGAGTGTTACTATTTTTTGACTGACTTTATTGTTATTGAAATTTGTGATTTGTTAAGATCTCTTTGATTCTGTTATCTGATTCAGACACCCTTGTGAGTGTTATTTCTGTTATGGTTCTAATTTATGTTGGTTCTAGCGCCTAAAACATTGTTATGATATATGCTACCTGTTATGTCATCTGTACTGTTATGATATCCGACTATTCTGTTATTTGACTGTTCTGTTATAATGTATGTTATGATATCTGTACTATTCTATACTTTTTTGTTTGCCTTGTTGGCATTAATTATCTGGTATTAGCAATGCGCTAGGAACTTTCCCTGGGCATCTGCAATTGCTATCGATCTATTTCTGAATGGAGAATTAAATAGCCAAGGGCTTGATTGGTACACAAGGGATTTTCCCTTTGGTATCAACGATACGCTAGGAATTTTTTCCTGGGTATTGGCATTGTGCTAGGGATTTCCCCTGGGTATTACAGGGCATGGGGTAGAAAGGGATTTCCCCTTTGGTATCAATGGTACGCCTGGGATTTCCCCCTGGGTATCTCTATGTGCCATACGTTCCGTATAGGCACAACCATGCGCCAAGCTGCCGTGCTTTGGCATTACTATCTGACTATCTGATATAAGGATAATTTGGTATGCATGACTAGTTATATTCTGTTGGAATGCATAGCCTTCGGGTTTGCTTTATCTGATTGTTTCCTGACTGTCTGAAATCTATTCATGGAGAAATAAAGCGGGAGAGTTTCTTATTTTGATATTGATACTATCTGGTTCTGTATGCTTAATTGATATGATTGTGAAATTTCATCAATTGAGTTGATATTTCCTCAATAGATCTCAACTATTATTTTATTATTACCCCTGACTAAGTCCTTTGGACTTACCCTCTTGCATTTTACTATTTGTTCAGATAGGTGTGGGTGATGGAAAGAGTATTCTGAGCTGGAAGCGTGAAGAATGTAATTATATAGCATTTTGATATGTATATATGATTAGATCTCTATTGAACTTGAGTTTCTTGACTTAGAATGTTTGGGACATGTAAGTTTGAATTGAAATATCGAGTATGTAGATATTATGAAATATGAATTGAGGTATCTTGTGGCATGTACTTAAGAGCTTGTGGAACTGTTAAGTTTAATCTTTTGAGGTTGTTATGATAAGTTTTGTTTTGTTATTATGGGCCTTATCTGATGACCGTGTTTAAAATATTAAGACTGAATTGTGTAGTGTCTCATGGTCGGGGTTACCCTACGTGGGGTGCTATAGAGGTAGTATTGGAGCCTAGGTTTTGATAGCCTAAGTGAACTTGGGAATATTGTTGTGACCGGAATTGATGGATTTAATAGAGATTGAATTTAAATTGGAAAGCATCTAGGATGCGAATACTTGGGACAAGGAAGACCTAAGTTATTGTGGGATCTGATCCTAGGATATAACTCTTGAAATGTGGAATTTATGATTAGTGGAGTGTAACTTCGATTTTGGAAATGCTTCAAATATATATGGTCAAGGTAAGGAATACCCGAGTCATGTCGGGATATTATTTTGTAATGTGAAATCTTGAGATAGGAATATGAGGTTCTATATTAAATTGGAATGTGATATTGAATGAAAAGTGAACTTTTGGGATAATGCTCGATAATAAGGATATGATTACCTTAGGACAAATAATTCCTACTACATACTCATGGAAGGAAAGAAGGTATCACAAGTAATATTGCATTTGAGGATGTCAACTAGGTTGGTTGGTTAATTTTAATCATATTAATTACAAAATTGTCATTACTAACATCTTATAAGTTTCAATATTTTATTTTATTCAAACACTTTAAGAGATTATTTTTAAAGAAAGATCTAATATTTTATAAGCTCCTAAAACATTTTATAAGATACAGGAATTTATAATACAGTTTAAATAAGTTTAGCCAAATACCTTCTTAATTCGATCTTGTACTAGAAGATGGCTGATAGAATTTAGTAATAAATTGAACCACCAAGATTCAATGAGTTAGCACCACATGTCACTCGCAGTCTAAATAATTACAATTAATTTTTTGACATAAGATTAAATATCACTATATTTACACCTAATGAATTAACTCATTTAACAATGTTATTAATTAGATCCAAACCTTTAAATTTGATGCATATATTTTCCAAATGAACTATAGTCAAACACCAGTGCTTGTTTATTTGATGTTGTATTTGATATATTTTTCAAATTAATTATAGCCAAGTTTTTTGTACTTATTAATTTCACATTATGTTTCTTTATCAACATCTTTTATTTATAACTATTTACTAAGACAATTGATATAATTATTTTGTTAAGGCAAAATTTTAGCAAAACTAAAATCCACAAAAGTTATTATTATTTAAATAACTCATTTAATTAGTCTATAATTAATTAAAATTTAATTTCTTATCACTAAAATTAAATAATTTGATATGAAAAATTAAATTAATCATTTTGTATTAGAATACACTTCTATTGTTCTTCTGACTACTTAACTACAAAATAACAATGAAATTTGTTTCATGACAATTTAGCAACAAAAAAGCAATGACAATATTATCTTTTCAATAAAACATAAAATCCTCAAATTGTTCTGTTGCGATTCTGTATCTAATAGCAATGGAATTCCATTGATTATATTTAGCAACAGAGTAGCAATGGTTTTGTTACACCCCTTGAATTTTCTTGATTTGCACTAATTTAATTGTCAATTTATTACCATTATATCTATTTCTATGAATTTTAACTTATTAGTTATTTTTAGAAGTTCTGTGGTCAATTTATAATTTTAACAAACTTCATTTCATTTTATTTGAAACTTTTGGGGCCAAACTACAATTTTTAAGGACTTGATTGCGCAACTTTTGGAAAGACCATGGTTTGCATGGAAGGCCCTAAGTCAACTAGGGTTCAACCTTTATTTTAATAAATTGCGGGGCTCAAATGCATGATTTTATTTATTTTCTGGGGTCAAAATCAAAATGTGGAATTTGCCCCTATAAATATCTCAATTTTGCAATTCCACCCAAATCATTTCTTCACCTTCACCGCGACCTCACCCCCTTCCTCTTCGGCAATCTCTCCGGCCACAACCATTATTGGCTAGCCACTCCCAACATCTTCATCCCCACACCTTTTAGCATCATCACCACATCACATGCAAGCCATTACGCCGATGACTTACTGGAGAACTGAAAGATCGAAGCTTGACCATAGCGGGCTGAACTGGATTTTCTGGGCATGGTTTCTAGTGGCTTACAACTTGAGGGAGCTAGGGGTGCACTTGCATTGAAGAATGGTGAGCTACCAACGATGGGATTTGAAGGAGGCTCCATGGTGGCGGACAGTGGTGCTACAACTTAGAGGCTTCGATTGAGACCCTTCCTAATGATGGAATAGGAAATTGAAATGTGCATTGGACAACTCTTGCCGAGAAGATCACTATGGTGGTAAAAGTTATTTGTTTTGGTGGTGTGGAGGTGGTGTTAAGGCAGAATCCACTCCTTGACCTGATGATCAAAGCAGTGGTCTCAATTGTTGAATCTGAGGTTTCGATTAAGTGATTTGTGGGTAAAGAGTTAGAAAGGGGTTTGAACATATATATATATATATATATACATGTTTTATTTTATTGCTTAAAACCTTATATCCTAGCAAGAATGAGTTTATCATGGATTATATATATACACACATGGGCCATGCATGGATGGAATATTGTATAATTGTGGACTCGAATATGTTGTACTATATGCCAAATTTAGATTTAATGAGTTTAATAAGAAATTAAAACTTAATTTGTGGATTTAGGACCCAAAGCCGTAATTGTTGGGATTAAGTATGAGGAATTAACCAATTATTGTGATTTAGGGTGACATTATGAAAAGATCATGTGATTAAGGACCTGTCTCTTTTCTGATAAGTGAAAATGATATGAAAACCGAGATTAATTCTGGTAATACTAGCCTTATTAGTCATTATTAGGATGATAGCGCTATTTACGCTTCAAGCTATCATGTTCATAAGATAATTAGTAATTTTGGATTAATGATAAGCATGACAGTGATGTACTGAGAGTCAAAGGTGTATTTTGACTATAATTATGTTTTTTTGGTTAGCTGTTGAAGAGGTGGGTCCAAAGGACCAATGAATTGCTAATTTTGGTTGCATTTTCTAAGACAATAGAGGTGAGGGTCTGCCAACCTAGCACTTCTTGTACATATCTGTTCTTGTGGAATGACTCTTATGAAGGTCTGCCATTCTGCCCTTGCTATGCCTATCGGGTAAATTGCACATCGTCCCCTTGTGATATTCGAAATTAGCTGATGGCCCTCTGTGAAATAGAAATTTGTTCCTATATCCCCTATGTTTAGCTGAACGTTGCACACTTGACCCAACAACATTCTCATTGTTGTTTGATGCTCACTGAATAGTGAAAAAGATAAAATTATCCTTAAATAATTTTTTTTATACATTTCAAATTAATTTAAAAAAGGTATATTTTTGTATTTATACTTATATATAATATGTATACATATATAAGTCTATTAATAATTTTGAAAAAATATATCATATAGTTTTACACTTATATAATATATGTACATGTATAAATTTATCTACAAAGATATTATATATTATTTATTTATACATGTCACATATATCCATATATAAATTTTATTTAATTCTTTTAAAATTAAATAATACATGATATTTATAAAAATTAAATAATATATTTTTTATTTATAGTTACGTATAAAATATATGTACATCTATAAATATAAAGATATGTGTTTTTTATTTATACATATAATATATATATAATTTTTTCCTTCATTTCAAATTAAGTAATATTTATTATTTGTAAAAATATAAAATATATAATATTTATAAAAATTAAATAATATATTTTTTATTTATAGTTACATATAAAATATATGTACATCTATAAATATAAACATATATGTTTTTTATTTATATATATAATATATATAAGTTTTTTCTTCATTTCAAATTAAGTAATATTTATTATATGTAAAAATATAAAATATATAATATTTATAAAAATTAAACAATACATTTTTATTTATAATTACAATATATAATTATAGTTACATAAAATAATTATAAAAGTTATTTAATATTTATTATTTGTAAGAATATAAAGCATAATTTTTATTTATACTTATATCATATAATATACATGTATATAAATTTATCATAACATGTATATATATATGCATATATATAAATATATATAATATATGCTATATATTAATATATGTCATATATAATATATTATATATGACATATATATGTCTTTCCAAACAGTTGCCATCTTTCTTCTTTTTTTTTCTTTTTCTTTTGGGCCTCCGGCAGCCGACTGACGAGCTGCCGGGGTTGGCAACCATGCCCCCCCACCCCCCTCCCATCTTCACCACAACCGACAGGCAGCCATGGCTGCCGTGCATAATGGCCAAGTCTGGCCAGACCTGGCTATGGGCCGATGGCGGCCGTTAGGCACCATCTTTTTTCTTCTTCTTCCTTTTTTTTTTTTGGATCGCTGGCAGCCGAGTGGCGAGCCCAGCTGTTGGAATGCTGGCATCCATGAAATGGCAACCGATAGGTTGGGGTAGAGTGGGATGGGATTTACATTTATTATATATATATTATATTAGATTATATATTATAAATCTATCTAGTATATTATATATAATAATATATTACTTATTTTTTTAAAGATATTATATGATTTAATTTGGATTGTTCATTTCTTTAAAAAAAATCTAATGGCTGATAGTGGAGGGCGTGATCATCTTTTTATACATAAAATTACATGCCAAATCTCGCACACCCGCATGTGAATGACACCTTTGTTCCCAGGGATGCTCAATGCATGATTTTTTAAAACATAAAGGGTAAAGGAGTAAATTTTTATTTCACGGGGGGTTATAAGCCAATTTCGAATATCATAGGGGACGCAGTGCAATTTACCCTATACCTATCTATTCTTGTGGCATAACCCTTGTGAGGGTTAACTTGTTTGATTGTACTTGCTACTAATTGTTTGAATTGTACTTGCTCGTTTTATTGAGATATGTACTCGATTGTGCACTTGTACGTAATCGGTTATTTGACTTGTAAACCCCTATTATGAGGGTTAGTACTTGTTTTCACTCTGTTGAGTTAGTTCTTATTTGTTTTGGCGGACACAACTCCCGTCTATCTTGATCAGTACTTGTCACTGTTTGGTATTTGTTTACGTCTTAAACTATTATCAGATGCCTTGCCAGCATACTCGCTTATTTGTATCCTGTTATATGGCCAGTTGGCTTGATTGTACTTGCTACTCATTCATATATTGCATCATCAGCAAATTCGATTGCTTGATTCGTACTTGTTGTACGTGTCGTACTTGTTTACTTGTTGGAGATAGTACTTCGGCTGAGTGCCAATCCTATGGGGAATGTTGGGATAGTTGGGACACGCCTTGTAGTCCACCTGGGTGTCCACGAATACGATATGCTAAGTAGTCAGCTTAGGTATTAGCAATACGCTAAGTAGTTCGCTTAGGTATCTATAATGCACCATATAGTTCGTATAGGTAGTACACCATACAATCCGTATGGGCACACCAATTGTATGACAAGCTATCATACTATGGAAGTACTTGTTTGATTGGTATAAGGTGACCTGATATACATGCCTTAACTCGTTCTGTTAGAATGCATATAGTATAAGGGTTCGCTTGCTCATACTCGTTTCTTTCTTGATTGCACACTATTCTTGGAGCAATAAAACATGAGTTTTCTATTTGCTATTCTTGCTCTTGTTTGAATCCTAACTTACTTGTATTGCTTAATGATTTTAAATCTATTGAGATGATCTTCCCTAGACAGATTTTTGTTACCGCTTAATATATTATCCCTCCCTAAGTTTATTGGACTTACCCCGTTTTCCCTTCTTTTCCAGACAGGATTATGTGAAAAGATGTAAAGTTTTGACTTAGGATGAAGGAATGTACTTTTATAACAGAATAAGTGTTCATATGTGTATATGGGACATTAGTATGTTATATGTAAATTTAGAGATGTTGAGATATGTCAGGTTTGATGTTGTTACCTTGCAGTTGCGTGTATATATTTTGTTGGGCACAAAGAATTGATCCTTGGCATGTATACCAATGTTTGGTAGTACTAGTTAAGTTGAAATTTTCGTTGCTTCTGATGACTTGAAATTTGAAAAGAATTTTATGGACCTATGCTTGTCTTTTAAGCTCAAAGTTAAGTTTGAAATATTTTGACATCTCAGCTTAAGGTTACCTTGGGTGGGGTGTCACAGGTGGTAACAGAGACTAGGTTTATGACGACCTAAGCGTTGAATATTCACTGGGATTCATAGTGACTTTTGATTGAGTTAGTTTGAATAGGCACTTTGGGGTATGACAGGACCATTAGAAGGTTGTAAGATCGTGAGGCATTGAGAATAAATTCTATTACTTGATATTAATGAATATATTCTTGTGACCTTGTTGCAGGATGGCTAGCAGCTCTAGTAGAGGAAAGGAGCCAATGAATGAAGATAATGTTGAAGACTTGAAGAAGAAGATTAAGGCTCTTAAAAAGGAAAAGAAGCACATTTCTCAAACATGCCAGAGATTTGAAGCAAAACTTTACAATATGCATGGGACCATACAGGATGAAAGGATGGAAGCAAGTCGTTTAAACTCGGTAATTGGGGTGAAAGATTACATGCTAGACAAGATGATGGAAAGCGTCGAAAGAGAACAGATTCGTGTGGGAATAGTAGCTAATTAGATTGAAGAGCTTCGTAAGATACGTACCTGAATGGAAAAGACATTTAGGATGCTAGAGGTTGAGTATAAAAGGACGATAGATGAGCCCCACCCTATAATGGAAGCAGGGTAAATGCTTGCGCTATGGAAGTGATCAACACTTCATGAAAAATTATCCTAAAATGAAAGGTCCATTGCCTGCTAGAAAATGAAAACAAGCAATAGGAGCTAATGGAAAATAGAAAATCCGAGCTTGTGACTATGCTCTTACTGGTGAAGATGCACCAGACCCCAATAAAGTGGTGGAAGGTACAGTTTCTATTTTTGAAAATTCTAGTAAAGCATTATATGACCTTGGTGCCTCGCATTCCTTTATATATGTTGCGTTATCTTAAAAATTAAATATACAACTTGAGAATATGGCCTATCAAGTAGAGGTCTAAATACCTTTGGATGTAGGATTAGTAATGGATATTATGTACTGGGATTGCCCAGTTAGGATCAGAGACCAGGTGTATACCGCCAATCTTATTCAAATGCCTATTCAAGGTTATGACCTCATACTTGGGATGGATTGACTATATAGTCATCAGGCACAAGTGAACTGCTACACCAAGTGCATTACGGTCGGTGAAGGAACATTGATATCAGTATGCCATTTAGTAGGTGACACATCCCTAATAGCAGTCATATCGAAAATAGAGGCCAGACGGATTCTAAGGGAAAGTACGCAAGGATTCTTGGTATACCTTATTAATAAGCTTCAGAACACATATAAGCTCAAGAACGTGAAGGTGGTGGCTAAATATCTAGAAATGTTCTCCAAAGGACTAAATTCGTTGCCCCTTGATAGAGAGATAAAGTTTGTTATTTACACTCTACCAAGGGTTACATGGCTTATGCCATTTTCCAAGACTCCTTACCGAATGGCCCCTTCCGAGCTTAAGGAACTGACTAACCAACTTCAAGAATTGCTAGAAAAGAGGTTTATTAGACCGAGTACATCCTTGTAAGGAGCCCCAGTATTGTTTGTCAAGAAAAAGGATAGGACTCTAAGGGTGTGCATTGATTATAGAGAATTGAATAGGGTTATCATTAAGAATAAGTACCCTATGTAGAAGAATTGTTCGATCTACTGGAAGGGTCGAGAATCTTCTTGAAGTTAGATCTGAGACAAGGGTACTATCAACTAAAGATCAAGGAAGAAAATATTCTAAAGACCGCTTTCAATTCTCGATACAATCATTTTGAATTTGTGATGATGCCTTTCGGATTGACCAATGCACCAACAGCCTTCATGGATCTTATGCACAGGGTGTTCAGGCCGTACCTAGAGCAGTTTGTAGTCATTTTCATTTATGACATTTTGGTGTTCTCCAAATCCAAAGAAGAGCATACGCAACACTTGTACTTAGTTCCCAAGATTTTAAGAGAACATAAGTTGTATGCCAAATTCAGCAAATACGAGTTTTGGATGGAGAAAATCACCTTCCCAAGGCATGTTATCAATCAAAAAAGAATAGAAGTTGACTCCTCTAAGATAGAAGTAATAGTCAACTAGAAAAGGCCTAAGAACGTCACTAAAGTTCGAAGTTATCTGGGATTAGCTGGTTATTATCAAAGATTTGTTCAAGATTTCTCCAAGATAGTCGGTTCGTTAACCAAATTGACCTAGAAGGATCAACCCTTTTCTTAGACTGAAGATTGCAAGAAAAGTTTCCAAGGATTGAAATATCGACCGACTACGGCTCTAATTCTAGCACTTCCAGATAGCCTATAAGGCTTTGTAGTGTACACAAATGCTACCAATAAAAATTATGATGTGTACTGATGCAGAAAGGGCATGTCACTGCCTATGCATCTAAAATTGAAGCCCGATGAAGAAAACTACCCGACTCATGATCTAGAACTAGCAACAGTTATTTTTGCGCTAACCAAAAGGGGACATTACCTTTATGGAGCCATATTTGAGGTATATACAGACCACAAAAGCCTCCAGTATCTGCAATCCCAGAAGGAGTTAAACACGAGGCAACGCAGATGGATGGAGTTTCTAAGAGACTATGATTTCTAATAGTGAAAGTATCAATGGCATTTGTTTCATATATAAAGTAATAGCATGCACCTGGTGCAATGCACCAAAAATAATTTTAAGATTGAAATAATTTATTTATAATAATATTTATTTTATTTTATGTGATTAAAACATAAATTGTAATTATTTTTAGCATTTAATGAAAAAAAAGTTTATTACTAATTAAATAAAATAATACAAATATTTCAATTAAAAATATTATATTTGAAAATAATTTATCCTTAAATAAGTTATAGAATATCAATAATTGCTAACTCTAATTTTTTAAATTATAGGAAAACTTATAAAATGATAAAATTTTAAAAAATAAATAAATAATAATAAAAAAATACTAATAGCACATAATATTTTATATTTATATATTTTGATATGATAAATAAGCTAATGATTTTTTAAAAAAATATATAATTTTTTTTGTTTGATTTCTTAATAATTTGGATGTTACCGTTACATTTTCATGACATTTGAGAATTTTAAATATTAAATATTTTTTTATTAGAGTAAATATATAACCTCCTTATACTTTATTTATGAAAATAACTTGCATTAGGTTATTAATTATTGGATAACTAATTCAATAAATAGTTTGTAACATACAATTTTATAAGCTAAAATATCTCTTAACATTCCATATAACTCTAATAAGTAAAATTTATTTATTTTTATTTTTCTATGCAGTTATTTTATTATTTTTGAAATTACCAATTAACATATATCATGCGTGCACATGAACAATATAATAAGTGAATTTCTAATATTCAATTCAAAATATAAAATCAATTTCTCATATTTTTTTTTTAAGTATATAAAAATGTAGGAATAATTAAATGAATACTTACTTTCAATCAAAAAAATTTATCTCACATTATTAATCCATGTAAAAATATTTTTATAAATTATCATAAGCAAAAATATTAAAATAACTAATGAATGCTATATAAAATAGAGTAATTAAATATATTAAAAGTATAAAATTTTATATTATTTGCTATTTAAGTGGTCATTTACCAAGCTTTTGAAAATTTTCAACTATGTCAACTATATATATATATGTCCTATATAAAAGAATTTATTTCAAATAATTGAAAATGAGTTCTCCATTATTATATTGCTTAAAATACTAAAATAATTAAATTAATAGTATAAAAATAAAGTTTAGAGTTTATTGTTGTTATAGGAAGTAACTACTTATATTTGAAACAAACTCTTCAACAAATTTATTATATTCTATATATATATATATATATATTTATATAGTTTTATCTAAAATTATTTTACATATCTAAAAAATATTATTGTAAATATAATTGAATTTTAAAGATTTGATAAATTGAGGACTTATATATCAGTTAATTTATAATTATTTCATTTCTCAAGCTCTTAACTCTTTAATAAAGAAGTGATGATTTAATTTTTTACATAAATATTTTCTTATCTCTTTCAAAAGCAACAAATAAGTTGTAAAAACTTTTAAACAAGTCACGATATTAAGAGATAATTATGATTGTTAAGTATTTTAATTTTACTTTTGAAGTATATTTAATATAAATTATGTAAAAATTATATATATATATATATATATATATTTAAATTCTAAGTTGTCTAGAAAAAAATTACTTGATTAAGAAATAAAAGAATTTATTTGACCAAATGATTGAATATTTTTTATTAAAAATAATTGAATACTATATTACTTCAACTAAAAATAAAGTGATTATATCTATATAAATATAAAAGAATTTATTAAGGACGAAATATTAATTGTTGTTTTGAAATAACTTAGTTATCAACTACTATTTTGGGCATAAATTTTGAGATTTTTTTGGATAATAATGTATAATTAAATAAAAAAAACATAACTCTTTAGATGAAAAAATAAGTTAATATTTATTAGAGCTCATATTAGATAATTTAATTACTTCATAGTAACTGTATATACAAAAAAATTTATAAATAATTTTTTTTATTGAATAGAAATAAGATAATTTTCTTATAAAAATATTACAATAAGTAAAAATTCAACCAATTGAAATAAACTTATCAAAGCACATGATATTATATACAAAGAATGAAAAGTTCTTTTTTATATGCACATAATTACAAATGAGTAAATCAAGTGCTAATAAATTTAATGAATATTTTATAGAAAAATATATAATATTTCTTCATTCATTTGATAAGAAAATTGATATAATTTTAACAACTGAATAAAATTATAATACTTTTAAATATTTCATAACATCACATTATTCGGGTACATTATTCAAATATGAAGTATATATAATTTTTGTATCTAAATAAATTGAGAAAACTAAAATTAAAATAATAGTAAAATAAAAATTCAATATCAATATAAACATATAGAAATATTTTAAGATACTGTTTAAAAATGATAAAAAAAAATATAATTAATTGAAACAAAAAGTACTACATGCTAATGTTTTTAAATGATATAAAAATTACAATCTACGAAATGAACTTTAGATTAATTAAAAAGAAAAAAAGTTGTTAAATTATGCTAATTGGGGGAAAAGATCCTACAACTACAAATATAGAATTATACCATGAATGATGTGGCATGATAATTAAATTTGTAAGATATAGTTTAATGAGAAGAATACTTAATATGGAGCTTATAAAATATTTTTAAAATTATAACTTATTTAGTGAGAAAAAAATATGATAATAGATATTTTTTTAATTATCTTATGATAACAAAATATATATTGCAATTTTGGATAAACACAACATGATATTTTAGTTATAATAGTTAATTTGATCGTATTAAAATAATAGATAAAAGTAAATAAACAATCAATAAAAAAAAATTAGTTGAATTTAAAAACTCAAAATTCTAAGAATTTGACATGTAGACAAAACTGCACAATTTGATAAGTATAAAAACTATGCTATATATCTATATTATTATATATAATACAATGGTGTGTGACCCGAGATTATGGAATTTTGATTCTAATTTGCAATTTTGGCCAAATGGCAAATTTTTAGGATTTTGAGTTTTTTAATTCAATTGAAAAATTTTCATTTGTTGTTTATTTTCTTTTATATTTTATTTTAATACATTCAACTTATCTATTGCAACTAAAATATTAGGTTGTATTTATCCAAAATTGCAATATAGATTTCTATCTCATAAGATAATACAAAAACTATCTACTATCATATTTTTATCTTACTAAATAAGTTTAGAATTTTAAAACTATTTTATAAGTACCATATTAAGTACTCTTATCACAAAATTCTATCTTACAAATTTAATTTATCACAAGATTAATAGATAAATATTTTATTTATTTTATATTTAAATTTTGTAATTACACAATTTCTTTTACATTTTATTTTCATATTATTCGTAGTACAATTCTATATTTTTAATTGTAGGACTTCTTTCCTCAATTAGCATAATATAGTGATTTTTTTTCTTTTTAATTAATTTAAAGTTCATTTCATAGAAAACTTTTAATATTTCTCTGAAATACATTTTTATATTGTTTTTGTTTTGTTTTTATTCTAAATTAATTAGATACTTTTGTAATATATTTAAATATTTTATCAATGTTATTGCTTTAATTGTGACACCCCGCTTCAGGTAACCCAAAGCTGCGATATTAAATCATTCCAATCAATAATTTTGAACCCACAATACAATTCAATAGGCCCATAATCGAACATTTCAAGCTCATCAGAATTAGCAGTGGATTTCAACTTGAATAACCTGTGACATATAACACATAATACTTTGGTACCTACCACAAAATTCAAAGTCAACTTATTAGAGCAGCGGAATTTCCAGGTTAACAGACTCAATAAACTACTAAGTAAATGCCATGATTCATGTTCTAATATAACAAAATATTTACATACCATAAGTCATCCATATCAACATAACATATCACGACATCTTGTATCCATACTTAGTTATCAAATGATGCCATATATATACATTCAACAACTGATCTATTACAAAATATATTTATAACCATCATGAAGTCCAAATCCTTCCCTTAGTTCCTATATGAGAGAATCAAAGTAAATTGGGGGGGGGGGGGGAGGGGGTAAGTCTAAAGAACTTAGTGAGGGATAACTGTAAGTGCAACAAGACTCTATTGAGGAAAAGTCAACTCAACAAATTATAATTCAATAGTCAGGTAGAACATATCATAAGATTGTCAAGCAGTCCATGATAACCAAACAAAGCAGAAATCGTTCAAATAATAAATCAGATCAAAACATATTTTCCAATCAGACTAAACTTTCCCAAGCATAGCAACTTGGTATCGAACTGAACCTTAACAATCAAACAATCCAAAAACAAGTGAACTGAACTTACCCAAATGAGACAACCTGCTGCTTAACTTACCCAAACATGACAACCTAGTACAAAACTTACCTAAGCATATCATATCAAACTTATACAATCAAACCAAACTTACCCAGGCAACCACCTAGTACCATTCAAACTGAACTTATCCAAGCATAACAACCTGGAGCTGAACTTACCCAAGCATGAGAACCTAGTACAAAACTTACCCGAGCATGACAACCTAGTACAAAACTTATCCAAGCGTGATAACCTGGTAAAAAACTTAGCCGAGCGTGATAACCTAGTACAAAACTTACCTAAGCATAGCTTGGTACATAACTTACCCATGTAAATTAACTTGGTACATAACTTACCCAGGCGTATTAACTTGGTACATAACGTATTACCAACAGAACAATTCAATGACATATCAATCAAACTAACTTACCCAAACACGATAACCTGGTATAGAATTTACCCAAGAACAGCTTGGTACATAACTTATTACTGACAGAATGAATCAATACCAACGTATGGACAGATAACAGACAATTATATGTACATATAACATATATTTGGATAACAGATCGATAACAATATAGATAGTTCAGAATAACACAGAAATGCCAAAAGGCAACAGATAATAGAATAAACGAACCAGATAACAAAACGGTACAGATAATGGACAGGAGTTCTGGGTGCCAGAATAGATAGAAGCAAAATCGATATCAAAGATAACCCTCACAGGAGTGTTCAAATCAGATAACAGATAACAATCAAAATTCAAACACATTTCAGATTTCAAACATAACTGATTCCAGTATAGAAACAGAAAAACTTATACAAAGGCTTATCCCAATAACAGAAAATTTAAAGGAGTGCCAGGTTTGCAGACCCTCACAGGGGTAATAATAATTAACAAAGTACAATAATCAAGGAAATACCAACCCTCACAGGAGTTTATCAAGGAATCAAAAGGTAGAAGGATTGCCAAATTGGCGGATCCTCACAAGGGTAACAATAATTAACAGAGTACAATAATCAAAGCAATATCAACCTTCACAGGGGTTTATCAGGGAATCAAAAGGTACAAGAATTGCCACATTGGCGAATCTTTACTTCCGTAGTCTCAGAAAACTACAATCACCATCAGCAGTCTAATGATCTACGATTCACAAATCGTCGTCACCTAACCAAAATAATATTTCATAATCAAAATCCTCACTTGACCATATAATCACAATTACACAGATAATGATCTAAATCATTACTTAATCAGCTAAATTGATGGCCTCGATAAAGATATGCTAGCAGCATCGATCTTGTTAAAGGAATATATAATTGGGTCCTAAATCATTTGATTGAACTTGCCACAGCATACTGAATTGATAATGATGGTCCAATATCCCTTAAAAATCCCAATTTATCGCCACTTAGGTTCCAAATTCATAAACTAAGGGTTTTCTCCACCTAATTAACTTAATTATCAAGATTATTACATGATATGACAAAACAAAAATTCAAATCCATTGACTTATGAAATTCTATGCATATCTCAATATTTAAATCAAAACGTGTGTATTCCTCGTTTATACAATACATCATAAGGTTTGGAGATATATACATACACATGCATACAACTTTAACACATGTTTCTCATTTTACCTAATATCTTGCTATCAAAACTCCAAATGCACGATCAACTTGCGTGCATGTAACCCTTGCAATGAGACAGATTCTGTCTCTTCATCGCCACTGGTCGCCTGCCGCTGTCTGCCGCCACCATCTGCCACTGCCGGAGATGGCCAATGACACCACCAAAATGTTCCTTTTAGCTAGAGCAATCCAACCGCTCAAACAATTTCACCACACACCATCAAATTGAAGGTCAATTTTGGCCTGGAAGCTTCAGCATCACTATTCACAACCGCGCAGTTTTTGTGCAATTGCTCTTTCCATGGTGGTCCATTAAACAATCTGAAAGCTCTAGAGTAATCCTTGAGCTGATCCTATCAAGATGGTACCCAAGTTTGCTGTTAAAAGTCGATGGAATGAAAATCCACCAAAAGCTCCAACATGGCCAAAACTTTCAGTCCTTTTTCCGACCATTTCACTGGTGGTTTATGCAAGAAATTGGTACCTTTGTGTTCTACTCAAAGAGAGGAAGAGAATGACATATAATTTGAGGTATTTCTGTTGCCGGTGGAGGTCGCCAACAAAGAGAGAAAAATGGTGAGAAGAAAGGAGAAAATGGAGAAGAAAAATGGGAAAAGAAAGAGGAAGAAAGTTGGTTGCAAATTTAAAATGTAATTTCTAGAAATTGCAATTCACCCCCAACCTTTCCTCATCCTTCAATTAGGTCCTCAAAAAAAATTACAACACTTCAATTCAGCCCCAAGAAATAGTTAGGCACTTGAACCCTTTTGACCAAAAATTATAGCCATGCAACCCCAAAGTTTTCAAGATATGGTCCAATCAAGTTTCTAAAAATTGTAATTTGACCCCAAAACTTTCAAAATTTTTACAATTCAGTCCTTTTTCACTTATTTCGAGCCATAAAATCAGCCCAATCAATTCTCTTGATTTTCCCACTTCTTATTTTTTTCAAAATTCTAAATTTTAGGGGTGTTACATTAATATTTGCTCAATATTTATTTGAAACTAAAGTTCTTATGACCAACTTAGGATGGTAAATTTTATATTACTTAATGTATAAATATTTTTATTTCAATTAATTATATTTTATATATTTATTTTCAATATTATTTTCAAATATTTTTGTACATTCATATGAGAATTTATAATTGATATTAAATTTTTTATTTTATTATTATTTTAGTTGTAGCTCTCTCGATTTATCTAGATAAAAAAATTATATATACATCATATTTGAAAAATGTACTTCGAATAGTATGACATTATTAACTATTTAAGAATATTGTAATTTTATTAAGTTGTTGAAATTATTTCAATTTTCGTATCAAATGAATGAAGAAATGCTATATGTATATTTTTTTATAAAAATATTCATTAAATTTATCAGCACTTTATTTATCAATTTCTAATTTTGTGCATATAAAAAAGAATTTTTTATTTTTTATATAATATTATATGCTTTGATAAGTTTATTTTGATTGGTTGAATCTTTGCTTATTTATAATATTTTTCAATTTTTATTGTATTTAATTACATTATTTTATAATTATATTGCGTACATTTATTTTAATATATATACTTAAAATAGTTCATAAAAATGAAAAGATGAAGGGCCCGTTGGGTTTATTTTCAAAGTTCATTTTCACATTTTTTACTATTCTAAAAATGAAACACATCAATTTTTATATATTTTCACCCAATATTATTTTTATTTTTATTTTTATTTTCAAAACACATTATCTAATAGCCTGTATATCTTCTCCCAATAATTTATATATTTTCTCTTTCTATTCCATTAGTTTTATTTCTCTCCACCTACAACCTACTAAATCCAACATAATTATTGTTTTTTCACTAATCAATATAAATACTAAACTCATCTCCATTAACTACTATTCAACATTTTGAAAATGATGGAAATGAAAATAAAACCAAACGGGCCCTTAATGCTCTATAATAAGCATAATTTTGGATTTGGTTCAATCTGACTTGACTAGGTTGATGAAAATGCCTAATAAATTAAGTTATTTTAACAACACATTATAACTTATTAAATAACATTATACTATAAATACTCCCAATTACTCATTTTACAAGTACACTTAGTCTCTCTTAGAACTTACCTAACTCGTATGCTAGTCTGAACATTGGTGTTTCCCTTGAACAATTCTTAATGACCCCAATTTGTCTTTGTAATTTCATGATTTTTCATTTTTTTTGATAATTTGTAATTTAATGATCTTGATATATGTTTTTGAATTGATTTGACCCGTTAAATATTAATCCAACCCAACTTCAATTATTTTGAGATAATGAGTTTTGGGTTTCGACAACTTAAATCACCTTTGATGATTAAAAGAGTGTTTGACTAAATTTATTTAAAAGATCTTATAGGCTCCTATATCTTATAAGATGTTTTTGAAGCTCATAAGATGCTAATTTTTTTTTTCTAAAAAATAAATTCCTAAAGTGTTTGGATAAAACAAGATTTTGAAGCATATAAGATGTTAGTAATGACAATTTTGTAATTGATATCATTTAAATTAATAGATCTTGTCAAAATTTTAAAAATAAGTTAGGAACTTCTTACTCTTTTAAAAAGAGCTTATAAACTCCTGACATCTTATTTTAGAAAATTATAAACTCTTTTTTAAAAAACTTTATGTAATACTTTTTGACATCTTATAAGTTTTTAAACATCTTATAAAATATTTTGCAAATTTTATTCACCCAAACACCCTCTAAGATCTAGATCTTTTCTCTAATCCAAACAAGACAGTACCAAGCTTAGAAATAAATTATGAATGAAATTGCATCATTTTTGCCTATTTCCGCACCTAAACCCTTACTTAGTTGGTCTTCTTGTAAAATGACAAATGGAGGGCAGAATGCTCCTTTTTCTTTTTTCATTCACATCATTTCTAAGAGTATAATTTCTTACACTATGTTTGATTTAAGAATTTTGATGAGAAAAGAATAGTGTTAAAAAAAAAGTAAAATCAGAAAAATATAAAATCTCAAGTTTATTTAGTTGTTAAAGAAAAGAATTGGAAGAAGAGGGGTAATAATGTCTTTAAAGAAAGGGGGAGTTAAATAGGATTTCCCCCATTTTCCTTATCATTTTATGAGAAAAATTCACCTTCCTCCAATACAATATATTTTCTTCTAAATTTTATTTTTTTTAATATTTTTCTTACCAACAAAACACTAAAAAATATTTTCATTGCATTTTCCTTTCTTCTCCTCACCAAAATTTTAAAGCAAACATACTGTTGATGTACTTTTTTCAATTAAAACAATGTTGTAATGTCATAATTGAGCTTTGTTACTATATTGAAAGATCAAACTATAAAAATACACACACACACACACAAAATCTCATTTATTTTTCCAAATTTATATTTAAGACTTAATAGCTGTTATCTTGCCACCACAATTTATCTTAAATTCATTTGAGTATTTAATATGCAATATTAAGCTTAAAAATTTTATATTTGCCCAACAAAAGCTAGTATTTGGGGATTGGAGATGTGAGAGTAATTAAGGATTATTTTTGATAGTACTCCAAGGACTTACTTGCAGTATATCCAAAAGATTGAAGGGCAAAGATGATATTTCAAAGAGCAAGCAATAAAATTGAGGGGTGCGGTTAGACAATCACATCCCAATTCCCAACATCTGAAATTGCAATCTGTCTTAATTGACATTACAATGGCGGGCTTAGGAAAAATTTGGAACTAGCCCGCACTTCTAGTGGTGGATATAAAAAAGGTTATTGTCCCACATTGAAGACCTTGTCTCATACTATTGCCAAGCACCAAACACTTCCCATAAAGATTGAAGAATACTTATCTCTATATGTTAAATTGATGTGATGTCACAACCCTATGTTGTACCACCAAGATGTATTTTTACCCTTAACATGGAAATCGCTAGTTTCATATTAGAGTGTAAGAATAGTATTATGTTGGATAGACTTTACTTTTTAATAATTGTGGTATAATTTTTACAAACGTATAATATTACATGCATTTCAAATCGAACTGTAAAAATGATGTCATTTCGGTAGTAAAACTTATATTGTACTAATACTGTATAGTTTTTATATCATCTATGAAATTGTACCTGTTTCGCATTTAATTGTGAAAATCACCATGCCATAACCATAGTGAAATTTAAATTGTACTAACATGATATTATTTTTACTCTCAATATAAAACTACACGTTACATCAATAGTAAGATCTACATTATTGCTAATATGTCATATATTTACCTTTTGTATGGAACTAAATGCATTTTTTATAAGATTGTTAGAATGATCTTATGTCTTTAATCAAATTTATATTGTATTAATATGATACATTTTACATTTAATGTAAAACTACATGTGTTTAATATTAAATTGTGGAAATAATATTACATTAGTAATAAAATTTACATTATACCAATATTAATGGGTGGGTTGGGTTTGGTTTGGTTTGATTTGGTTTGGGCTTATGTGGGTTGGGTTTAAAATGGGTTGGGTTCTATATTGTTAAGATAGATGGATTGACAATATGTTGGATTGAATTTGAAATAGTTCCAATAGAAAACAAAAAAATTTGATTTAATTTACTTGTTTCCAAAAATTAATTCAAAAGACCATAGTAATATTATTATACCTTCTACGCTCTATTTAACATGCAATTTTACAACATAATAGAATGATTTATTAAATTAATTAAATTTTTTGAATAAACTCATTTTGAACTCAAATTTGATACAACCCATCTAAAGCGTAACACGCTCAAACCCATTTTTAAAATGTTGAGCCCAACTTAACCCAAAACTATATGGACTAGGTTGAGCCTATGGGTTTTAGTTCAAATTGACACCCATACCAATATGGTATAATGTTTATGGCTCATACAAGATGTCACCAGCCATTATTATTATAATTGGACAAGCAACTATTCAATGTTTTTTGTATGTACATATGTCCAATTCAATGTAATTTCCTAAAGTTCATAGTTATGGTTGGCTTTTGTCGGCAGACCTCTTTTTATGCCTCTGGTTGAAATATTATGATGATAGACGATCTTGTCCCACGTAGAGGAATCAAGATGAATGAGATTTAAATATAGAAACCCTTTTCTCACCTCTCTTCAAGGCACATGTTCAAAACAAAAAATCTCCCTTCAAATACATGATGGTGAGATAATAATACCAAACAGCTGAATTTCTATATTCAACAACGGGTTTTATCGTTATTAAATTTAATTTATGGCCACTATAAAAAAAAAATGAATGTGTAAGAATTTTAGGGCTGAAAATTCACTTACCATTTTATTGATCTTCTATTTTATTTTTGAAGCTCATTTTTCCTTGATTCGTCATTTCGCCCTTCAATCTTGTCAAATTTAGTCTTTGAGATTTTACAAGCCAAGTTATTTTTAAAATACTTATATTAATTATATTAGTAGTGCTTGATTATGTGCCCAACTAGTGGAGATATTTAAGGGGCATGGATGAGCTAATCCTATCCATATCAATAAGCACGGTTGAAGACTTTAAGTTGTGGTTGAGAATTATTAAGTTGGAATTGTAGGTCCAAAATCTATTTAAAAAAAATAAAATCTTCAAAGGATAAAGTATATTTAGACACATGAGATAATGTTTATATATTCTAGATAATTCTAGCCAAAGAAATCCAAAAAATTCATAACTAACTCTAGGACAAAAATGGGTACACAATAACAATTTTTTTTCATAATTTCTAAATTCAGAACTCTTATTTTAAAAATAAAATAACTGATGTGTAATTTTTCAGAATAGTTTCCAACAAAATCATCCAAAACATTCAAATGCACTAACATAAATAAAAATTTAACAAACATATTGTCATATTGTCACATTTTTAGAGAAAATTCTCCCCATTCCCATATCCAAGGGGACGAATAATTCTGACATCCCTATTCCATCTCCTTATCCTATCCTCCATCTTCACCATGTCCACATGTCTAGGTCCACCTCTCCTTCCCTTCAAATATTTGTATTGCTCAATATTTTCACACTTTTAAATCATTTATTCATTTTGTGAAATATTATCTAGACAAATCATCTGTATTTAAAGCTGTCAAGCATAACACGCATCAAGCAGCTTGTATTTGAAATATATTTTGAGTTTTAAATTTTGTGTTCCAAGTTTGCTCATATTCTTTACAAGCTTTGAGCATACATGAATATAACCATTTTGGAGAGGGTTTTCTAATGTTGATTTGTCACCTATTGGGCAAAATCAACTTGAGAAAGATTTTCAGTGGAAAGAAGAAAATATATAAGGTGAAATGAAGTAAGAGGAAAGTAGTTTTTGTAATTGGTGTGACCAATGCTTCTTCTACCAATGTATGTTTGATTTTATTTTGGAGTGGATGAAAATTATATTGGAAAAAATTTGCATTTGATTTTGTTTTATATATGATGGGACATTTTGTGCTTAAAATATCAAATTAGTATTTTTTGTCTGAGTTAATGAAGTGAACAATAATTTCATATTAATATCTTTTATGTGTAATTGTAATATGAGAAGATATAATCTCTTTTTCAAAGAAGGTCATGATTGATTCCCCAATTATTTATCATGATACTCAAATCTGCAACTCGATCTATTGACAACAATGAAAGCTCACCACCACTCTTTGATTTGTCCTTTAAATTTAATATTATACTTATATAAATAAATGTTAACTCTTAAGAAACACTTAAGAAATCAATACAGCTAACTCTTAAAATTAAATTTAAATATTAATACTAAAAAAATCAAATTGTATGGTGTGGTTCACTTATTCGAGCCTGAAACTGCAATCAAATCACACAGAATGGGGCAATTTTGAATGAATTTATATCATAATTTGATTTGGCTCCTAGCTATATATATGTGAAGTTTAAAATTTGAATTGTAACGAATTTATAATATACGTTTATAGATAAATAAACAATAATAATTTTATTTATTAAAATATACGAAAAACGATTAGGTGCATTAATGAAGGGGGAATCTTTTTTGGCATCATTGTCACTAGTACAAAATGATGAACACGCTACAAATTTTCTGATGATGAGGATAAAACATGAAAATGTTTAAAACGTTAAATCACTTGTGGTCCATAATGAATTAATGTAATTTGATTTTTATAAAGATAAGAATAACACGTGTTTGAAACTTAAATTATCTCTGGCCCATTATAAAATTAGTGTTAACTATATATATAGTTATGCCATTGTTTGATACAGATAATAAAGGAAAAGTTAACTTTGCCCGAACAATTAACAAGTAATTCACTTATAATCTAAAATTTGCAATTTTCTCGATGGTCGGATGCGAAACACTTTCACTATTAAAAAAAATTAGATATTTGTTGTGAAAAAATTGTTACAAAAATAATTTTATAATTATTTTATAAATTATAATTATAAATTTTCATAACAAAAATATTTTTTTAAAAATAATTACCTATCAGTATGTAGTCTCATTCATTGGAAGTGCAACAAATTAACTATGCATTAATTATAGAAAAATTAATATATATATATGTATATACATATTATATCTGTACTATCAATAAATCACCTACCTTCTTTTTGATATGTTTTCATGTGATGTACCTAAAATGTCCTCACTTCGTTTCTTTAATCCTCATAACTACAACTTATATAATAATTACTACTTACAATCCACGCATACTATACGTATAATTATCATCTTATCATAATTTTTATGTATCATAATTCATATAAATAATATATACTAAAAACAACTGAACATGTAGTACACTAATATTTAAAGATACGAAAATATTTTTTTTCTTTTTTCTTCACCTCTATAGGATCATCAATTGCTTGGTGAGTTAAATTCTATTTATTTTATTATGCATTTAATTTGTAATTTTTATATGATTTACTAATATTAATAGATTTTAATGTTTATGAAAGGAATTCGAAGTCTCGAGTTTGTGGTAAATTAAAATTTTATATTTATTTTTTGCTTTTGATTATTTTTTTTAATTTCTTTATATTAGGATTTTCCTTTAGCCCATAATTTATTTATTTTTTTAATTATTTTATTAGTTTGAAATTTCAAATATTTACAATAAAATTTTTATTAATTTTTTTTGTAAGTTACTATTTTTGTTTAATATTTGTCATATTTATAATTATCATCCCGTGCAACATATGGGATCAAAACTAGTTTGACCTAAAATTGAGGTACATATCAATAGCGTACATATGAATGCGACGAGTGTGAGGGACCAATTTCACCAATAAATGCTAATGTCTTTTGTAACATAATTGATGGTGCACGGACAGGAATTTAAGGGTATCATATCAAAAAGGATTTTATTCCCACATTTAAAATTTTTGTATATGTCTCTATCTCTAATGCGAAAGAATTAAATAATAAGAATTATGTTACATGGGTAATAAAATTTATAGGATGCTAATTTGACATAATTTTTATATTTTCATAAAAAACTGTGGATCATGTATACACAATATATATTTATGAAATAAAACATAAATTAAATATAAATTAAATAGAAAATCAAAAACATAACAAGACAATACGAAACAGAACAGAAATGGATACCAACCAATTAAAAAAACATTGATTCTTAAGAACCCAAATATAATTATTTTGAAATTATTAAACAAAAGAGTATCCCAAATGCAAACAAACTTTTTAAAAAGAAAAATCAACATTTGTTCTTGCTAAGAAAATGAAAAAAAAAAAAAAAAAAAAGGAAGCCAAATAAGTTGTAATCACGTGGACCACTAGATTACTACTGCCTCTAATTTATCAAGTAAAAAAATGAAAATAAAAAAAAAGAAAACCAATCAATACTCAATAGGGGCCCCAGTGACGACTTCCAGACGCCCCCATCAAAACAATTTCTAACAAATATCTTTATAGTTTATTTGGCACATTTTCCATCAATTTTTTTTGCTTTATTATATTTTTTTGTTTTTTTTCCTCACATGTAAAGTATTATAAATTGTTGAGCTAAAAGTCCAGCTCATTTGCATTTACAGGAAAAACGTTGTATGCAATCCCAATGGCAATCAACTGCCTCTTTTTCCATCTCCTCATCCTTGCCTCCATCTTCGCCATA
Organism: Jacaranda mimosifolia; assembly: GCA_018894105.1. Lineage (NCBI taxonomy): Eukaryota > Viridiplantae > Streptophyta > Magnoliopsida > Lamiales > Bignoniaceae > Jacaranda > Jacaranda mimosifolia. The sequence continues at coordinate 21,252,350 of CM032134.1, read as the reverse complement.
TGCAGATCTGTAAGCATATCTTTCTTCAATCACGTCTCATAACTATTAGATTCAAATTTCATACACCAGCAAAAAAATTAGTCGGTGTTGCCCATTTAAGTTTTGTGCATATTTATGAATTTTTGTGCCCAAAATGTGAGGAAAATGCAGGATGATGTGGAATGTGCTTATGTGGTGTATGTGAAGACGGGCTCAATCCCATTGGAAGGGATGGGGGCTGAGGTCAGCTTAAGTCTGTACGATGCAAGTCGTGGTGGAATTATCATCCATAATCTGGTGTCGTGGGGTGGGCATATGGGCTTGGGACACAAATACTTCCAGGCTGGAAAGATTGACATCTTCACTGGACAAGGCTCATGTTTGAGTGAGCACATTTGTAAGATGAACCTCACCCTTATCTCTAACAAAAAAGAAACTCCTTCTGTATGGTTCTGTGACTATGTCGATGTGACCACCGCTAGGCTAAAAAAGAATTGTACTCATGTACATTTCAATGTGGATGAATTGCTGGTGTCGTCGATTAACCCCACTGTCATCAAGGTCAGGGACATATGTTTGGTTGATGGCAAGAAGCCTATGATGCACGATTCGGATTTGCCTCTGGTTTCTGTGGTGTAAAAGATCTTCAGGCTCTATTAGGGTCGGAGATTCGGCTCGTATGTTTGCAGACTTTCAGCTTTATTTGAACCTTCTACCACTTAAGTGTTATTTCCTGTAGTGTGAATGATGTATAATAAGATGAGCAAATAAATGGGGAAGTACTGTGATGCCCTTTCTGTTAAAAGGGCATCGTTATGTTTTAATAAATAAAATGAACTTATCTTCTTGAAGTATCTTCCTTTTCTTCCCCCCGGCCCGCCCCTCTTTTTTTGGCTTTATTAAATTAAAAAATCATTTGTTTGTTAGTACAAATTGAGTTAATAGCTCCTTCATTGAATTTTACTTTCAATGCTTGTAAAATGTTGAGCTTTAAGGTCATGGCCATATTTGATTCAAAATATTTTCAAATTTGAATATGGTGATAAAAAAAAAAAATTAACAAATTTATTATACTATTTGACATTAAAAATTGAACTACTAACTGGCCACTGCAATCTCTTGTAATCGCGTTTGGATATTTGATATGTAATATTACTCCTAAATATTACATATTTGCTCTTGCAAAAATAATATTTAGGGATTAGGGATTTTTTGGGTTGTATCCAATGACATACTTGTAATATATTCAATGATTCAAGGGTAAAGATGTTATTTTAAAGAGGAGATAATAAAATTGGGGAACACAGTCACACAATCACATACCGACAATTGAGATTGCAATCTACCTTAAGTGACATTATAGTGATAGGCTTAGGAAAAATTTAAAGTATACTCACATTTCCTGTGGTGGACATAAAAAAGGTTATTATCCCACATTAAGGACTTCAATTTCATCCTATTATTGAGCACCAAACGCCTCCCTTAGAGATTGAAACATACTAGTTTACGTATGTTAAATTGATGTCATGTAGCAATACTATGTTGTACTAACAAGATATAGTTTTATCCTTAACATGGAAACACGCGTGTGTCATATTAGACTGTAAGAATAGTATTACATCGGGTAGATTCTACTTTTTAATAGTTGTGGTATAATTTTAAGTACGTATAATATTACACGCATTTCAAATCAAACTATAAAAATGATACCATGTCGGTAGTAAAATTTACATTGTACTAACATGTTATAGTTTTTACATCATCTATGAAATTGTTCTTGTTTCACATTTAATTGTGAAAATCATCATGCCATGACCACAATGAAATTTAAATTGTACTAACATGATATAATTTTTACTCTCAGTATGAAACTAAACGTATTTCAAGTTGTATCAACAATGAGATCTACAATATTGCTAATATGTCATCTATTTACCTTTGGTATGAAACTACATGCATTTCTTATTAGATTGTTCGCATGATTTCATGTCTTTAATCAATTTTTTATTATATTAATATGATATATTTTACATTTAATGTAAAACTACATGTGTTTTTTATTAAATAGTGGAAATAATGTCATATTAGTAATCAAACTTACATTATACCAATATGATGTAATGTTTATGGCTCAGACAAAATTTTACCTATCCGTTATTATTATTATCGGAAAGCAACTATTCAATATTTTTTGTACATACATATGTCCAATTCAATGTAATTTTCTTAAAGTTCATCGTTATAGCTGGCTTTTGTCGGTAGGCCAACCCCCCCTACAAAGAAATAAAGGATAAATTAACGATCAGCTTACTTCATATTTTACAGTCTTGACCCTCTACAAAAGGGACAAGATATAATTTCTTTTTTAAAGAAGGTCATTATTGATTCCCCTACTATTTATTATGAGACTTAAATCTGCAACTCGATCTATTAACAACAATAAAAGCTCACCACCACTCTTTTGATTTGTCCCTTAAATTTAATATTAAACTTATCTAAATAAGAGTTAACTCCTAAAAAATACTTAAGGAATCAATATAGTTAAATCTTAAAATTAAATTGAAGTATTAATACTAAAAAAAATAATATTGTATGGTGCGGTTCATTTATTTGAGCTTCAAACTGCAATCAAATCACATAGAACGGGGCAATTTTGAATGAATTTGTATCATAATTTGATTTGGCTCCTGGGTATATATGTGTGTTTGTGTGTGTGAAGTTTAAAATTTGAAGTATAATATTCATAATGTACGTGTATATAGATAAAAAAAATAATAGCGATTTTATTTATTAAAATAAACGAATAACGATTAGGTGTATTAATGAAGGGGGAATCTGTTTTTGGCATTTTTTCTAATGTCATTGTCATTAGTACAAAATGATGAACAACGCTACAAATTTTTCAAGGATGAGGATAAGACATGAAAAGGTTTAAAACATTAAATCACTTGTGGTTCATAATGAATTAATGTAATTTTATTTTTATAATGATAAGAATAACACATGTTTGAAATCTTAAATTACCTTTGGTCCATAATAAATTAGTGTTAACTATATATATATATATATATATAGAGAGAGAGAGAGAGAGAGAGAGAGTTATACAATTGTGTGATATAGATAATAAAGGAAAAGTTAACTTTGCCAGTATAATTAACAAGTAAGTCACTTACAATCTAAAATTTGGGGTTTTCTCGAAGTCGGATGCGAAATACTTGCACTGTTAAAAAATTAGATATTTATTATGAAAAAATTGCTGTAAAATTAATTTAATAATTATTCTTATGAATTATAATTACAATTTTTCATAACCAAAATATTTATAAAAAAAAAAAGAAACAATAAAAATAATCAACTACTAGTCTATGGCCTCATTCATTGGAAGTGCAACAGCTTAACTATGCATTATTTATAGAAAAATTAATATATATATATATATATATATCATCTATACTATTAATAAACCACCTACCTTCTTTTTGATATATTTTCGTGTGATGTACCTAGATGTCCCCACTTCTGTTCTTTAATCCTCAAAACTGCAACTTATATAATAACTATTATTTACAATCCACACATACTATACTTATAACTATCATCTTATTATAATTTTTATGTTATTATACTAAAAACTAAATAAATATCAAATATTACTTAAAAAATTAATTTTATTCCAAAAATAAATATTCATTTTATTTATCATATACTGTAAAATATTTGCGCATACATCAAATGTGCCAAAGTATACTTTTAATAGAAGGGTGGGATATAATTAACAAAATGTATGTACTTCACCACCCCATGTTCTACCTAATATTTGTAGATATTTCCATTCAAAAAAAATAATATTTTGAGATATTTGTGAAATATCTCATTAGATCTACCTAACTATGTTAACTAGCATAAGAGGTAAAATACCTACCTCCCTATGTTCTAATTAATATATTTATATGATCTTTTCTCACAAATAGAATGTGCGTAAGAGGTAACTTACTCGTCCCCAAAAATAATAGCACCCTGAAAACATATACCACTGTATTTATTTAAAATATTAATATTATAACACCCCTAAAATTTGGGATTACGAAAAATAATAATTTAGAGTTCAAGAAATTGGTTGGTCGGATTTTAGGGCTCGAAAAAAATAGTGAAAAGGACTTGATTATAAAAATTTTGAAATCTTTGGGGTCAATTTGCAATTTCAAAAACTCTCTCTCTATATATATATATGATTTGCAATTCAACCCTTATTTTTCTTCACCCTCACCAATGAGAACCCCCTCTTTCTCCCTTTGGCAATTATTCTGGCGATGACCATTCTCGCCAAAATTCTCCAATCATCTTTTTTTCCTCTTTATTGGTATCACACTGATACCTCATGCAACTTATTTTGCTGGCAAGATCACCGAATTGTTGAAGCTAAAAGCTCGGCTGCAATGGGGGTTGATGAGCGACGGTGTAATGGCGATGAAGGCAAGTTTTGGGCAATGGAAATTGAAGCCCTCAGCTTAGTGGTCACCGTGGTACTCTCACTTGGAGGTTAGATATGGTAGGACGGCCGACAGACCACCAAGAAATTGAAGCCAAGAAATAACTAACGGTGGGTGGTGGTGGGCTTCCATCTTTTCGGCGGCCAAACTCGATTTTGGGTTATAGGTTAGGTGGAGCCCAGCTAAAGAGCACATTGGTAACCTTGCATGGAAGTTTAGTGTGGCGACGGAGGCAAAAATTGGAAGAAACTAGACGGCGGCGTAAAGTGGTGGCAGTAGCTTTAGGGTGAATTTTGAGGGCTTTTTTGATGGATTTTGGCAAAGGAGATTAGAGCATTAGAAAGCCCATGACGAGACGTAGTTCCTGGTGGTGGCACCAAGTTTTCCAACAGCAAGGAGACAGTTTCTTCTCCTCGACACGATGATCGCAGTGGTGTGCTTAGTTTGTGATTTCGAGGTCTCTATAAGCAATTTGGGTAAATGGGGGTTAAAGTTTAAAGTTTAAGCTTGGTTGTACCGTAAGGAATGTATTATGGAAACAAATGAAGAAAGATGAAGATTTGGTTATACATATGGATCATGTATGAATTATTGGGCTCGGACTTATGTTGTTGATGATTAAGTTTGAATAATTAAGATTAATGAGCATGAAATACCTAATTTTTTGAATTTGGGGATTTACATGGCAAATAGTTGAGTTATTGAGTTAATTAGCCTATTAGTACTAACTTGGGGACACTGTTATGGGGTTAATTAGGTAATTTGAAATTGGTTATATCTATCGCCCGTAACGTTAAGACTTCTATAATTGATACAGCGAACCCTAATATTGAATTAATTCAATAGTTACTAATTTTGGATTGTTAATAGTAAGACTTCAATTGCTAAGAGTTTTTAGGGCCGAATAAGGATTTTTATCGTTGATTTACTCTTTTGGCTAGCTGATGAAGAAGTGGGTCCTGCGGACCAGTAGGCGGCAACTGTAGTTTTTTGAGACTACTGAGGTGAGTGTATGCCAATCTGGTACCTTTTCTTACTATTTGTTATTCGTGATAAGCCCCTGTGAGGGTTTTCCATTTCTATGTCATACTCTAATTGTTTGAAATTTGAAAGATGTTTGAAATTTTGATTTGTTATCTGTTATCTATTTTGAACACCCCTTGAGGGTTATCATTTGTTATTTGTTATCTATTTTGAACACGCCTATAATGGTTATCATTTGTTATCTATTCTAATTTCGGTCTGTTTTAGCGCCCAAAACTTTTATCTGTTATATGTTATCTATTTGTTCTGTTATCTGTACTGCTTGGTTATCCGTCCGTTTTGTTATCGACTGTCCGTTATCTGTCAATTTGTTATCTGACTGTTTGTTATCCAACAATCCATTATCTATTCGTTTTGTTATCTGACTGTTTTGTTATATGTTGTTGTTTGTAATTGTTAATCCTTGTTAAGTGCATGGATAAGCGATAAGCCTGGAATGGGACGTTAATCCTTGTCGTGTGCATAGATAAGCTGTAAGCCCGGAATGGGATGTTAATCCTTGTAGTGTGCATGGATAAGCTATAAGCCTGGAATGGGATGTTAATCCTTATTGTGTGCATGGATAAGCTGTAAGTCCGGAATAAGATGTTAATCTTTGTTGAGTGCATGGATAAGCTGTAAGCTCGGAATAGGACATTAGGAATCTGATAAGCCTATTCTGTTCTGATTTGTATTCTGACTGTAGTCTAATTTTTGTACCCCGCTCATGGAGCAATAAGGGTAGTGAAGTTCTTGGTCTAGATTGGGTTGTTGTCCAAGCCGAACAAGCCATATGTATTCCCTCCCGACTGTGATTAGTTAAGATGCTCTACAACTCTTGAGCAAGATCGATTGAAACGATCCCGAGCCATTCAAGCCAATAGTCACAACCCCCAAGCTAGTACCTACCTATAATCCTGAATTTGTTAATGCCTGTGACTGTTCCTGACTATCTGTAATCTAATCCATTGTAAACTAATACTTAACTGTCTGTATCTTGATCTATTTCTGTTTTAATTGTCAAATGATGATCTGTTGGTTTGATTTTTCCTCGACAGATCCTTACTGCTTACTTACAATTGTCCCTCATACTTACCCTCCCCTCATTTTATCTTTGCTTTTCTCAGATAGGACTAAGTGAAGGATACATATTTTTGGCTTGGGCATAGGAGATTATGTTTATAATTGAACAGGTGCTCAAATGTGTACGTAGGCTCACGAGAATGTTATGTTTTACTTTTGAGATGATATAATATATGTCAAGGTTGATATTGAGGACCTATGGTCTGTATATGTTTTTGGTTAGATGTCAAGAAGTTGATCCATGTTATGTATGTAATGTTTTGTTAAGCCAGTTAAGTTTGAAATTTTATGGGCTTATTGCTTGTTTTGGATTCAGAATTAAGATTGAATTGGTTTAGTGCTTTAGCTTAGGTGCTATCCTGAGAGGGGATGCTACAGGGGTGGTATCAGGGCTTGGGTTTGGAAAGCCCGAGCAATGCTAGGATATGATCCTCGGATATAGAACTCTTGGGTAGTAGAGTTAAGCATGATTGTGGAAATGTTTAAGATGTGAGATGATAAAGGATATCGGAGCCTAGGTTTGTCGATGACTTGGGCATTGAATATCATTTGGGTAATATTAGAATTTGTGACTGATCATTGTTTAGGTTGGTTTGAGTAAGAATTTTGGATATTATGTGTATTTGGGAAACTTCTATGTGATTTAAGGAATGAAGATGAGTGCGAATAGTCGGTATTAGGGAGATGAGTTGCATACTATAGGATGTTTATGGGATCCTGTTATATATCGTGGAATGATTAAGACTTTTGTATCTACGAGCTTAGCAATTGTCATCTGACCTTTCTCCTTCTTTTATTCTTAGAAGCTTGGAAGACTTGGAAGTTGATGGCATCTCAAGATTTGTTTAAACTTAAAATTAAGGATGTGGTACGACATATAGGAAATTGCCATATTAGTAGGATAAATTTATGATGATTTTGTTGGGAATCTTAAATTGCTTAGAATTGAGGATATAGCCATATTATATTATATAGGTGTTTAGGCTATGATTTTGCGAACATTTGAGGAAATGATTTTATCAAGGTACAAGTTCTTAGTGCATTAATGAGATCAACTAAGGAAATGCTAGTTCCATATATGCTTTATAAAGGAAATTTGGACATACGAGGATAATCTCATACGCCTTGGGAATATATGACTTTTTATGAAGGTTAGTATGTAAGTTGAACTTGACTCCTTAAGGTAACTATCATATAAGTGTGAATATGTGATTAAGGTAATGAGGACTAGATTCTTCTTAAAGCTGGAGTTGAAGCAAGAGTACTATCAGCCAAAGAGTAGAAAAGACCACGCAATGCACATACACATAGTTTTTGGAACCTTGAGAGAGCATTAGTTGCATGTTAAATTTAGTAAGTACGGACTTTGGATAAAGAATGTGGCTTTTCTTAGACATATCATATCTCAAGATAGGGTAGAGGTTGATTCCTCTAAGGAAGAGGTGTAGTCAACTAGAAGAGATCGAAAAACATGATAGAAGTTCATAGTTTTCTATATCTTGTTGGCTAATAACGAAGACTTGTGTAGCACTCTTCTAAAATAGCAGACATATTGACTAAAGTAACTCAAAAGGTCAACCATTTGACTAGAATGAGAATCTGAACATCAGACAGCGTGATGGATGGAAATACTAGAAGACTGCAAATCTTCCATATCACCTATTACCCGAAAAGGCAAATGTAGTAACCAATTCCTTAAGGCAAAAGGTTGAAATGACTCACTTATTGGAATGCGAAAGCATCAGAAAGCCTAAGAACGAGTGTTGTGTTGAATTAATACTATAAGTGGGATTGCAAAGATAAGTGCAGTCCGAATTATAGGTTGAAATGCGATGAACCCCAAGCCAAGAACATATGGATGTTGAAATAGAAAGAAAGTTTGGAAGTTCTAGAGATTTGAGTTCAATACCAAAATCAAGGTATTCTTCAGTTCCATACGAAAATATGTATGCCAGAAGAAATAGAAAAAAGATTGCTAGATGAGGCACACAAGTTAAGATATATGATGCATTTGAGAAGCATGAAGATATATCGGGACTTGAAGATGCAAATTTGGTAGAATTTAATGAAGAGATGATGTAGATCGACATATAGAATCTGCTCATTTTCTACCAGTTGGAACAGTACTCAGATGAGAATCTGAGGACCAGATTCTTTTAAGAAGGGAGGAGTGTAACACCCCTAAAATTTGGGATTACAAAAAACAAGAATTTAGAGTTCAAGAAATTTGTTGGTCGGATTTCAGAGCTTGAAAAAATAGTGAAAAGGACTTGATTATAAGATTTTCAAAATCTTTGATTTTCAAAAACTCAATTGGATGACATTCAAGGAGATCCACGATGTTTAAGATGTTCTTCGTGGAACTCATACATTTTTGGCGTTTGATTTGAGATTAAGGTGCGAAGCTCTTGAAATGGCATTATTTTTATTCAAGGAGATCCATGACATTTAAGGCGTCCTTCGTGGAACTCATATATTTCTGAAGTTTGACTCAAGATTAAAGTATAAAGCCCTCGAATTGGTGTTATTTTTATTCAAATCAAATTTAAGGAGATCCAAGACATTTAAAGGCATTTTTCACAGAGCTTATTAAATTCAAGATTATATTTGGAAGGAAAGAATCAGAGGATTAGATCAGAAATTGAATCCACAGTTGATTGATAGATTTTAACTTATTTTATTTGTACGATTTTTCTTGTTCTATAATTTTAAATTTTTTTGCAAACAAGAAATTGATTTTTTACAAATTTTGGCATGCCCAGTGGGACAATCTATACTTATCATCTGTTTCCTTCATCAGAGATTGAAGTGTCGTAGCCACCAATAAGACTATTTCATTGAAGATGACTATCTCAAATTTCATAAATCTAGATAAGAAGTGTTGGTGTCACTAGAAGAAGTATGTCCAAAAAGTCGCAATCATCTTCGGAGGTAAAATATTCACTTGGAGTTGTGGAAAAGGTATTGTTGCATGCTATTGATAATAATGAAGGTGGTGGAGAGTCAAAGGAAGAATCAACATCATTCACTCCTCACTCAATCTCAAGTTCCTCAAGTATAGCGCCAGTTGTGGTGATAAGTGCTACAACTTTGGAGGAACAAATTGTTAATTTGACGAAGATTATTGAAGGGCTGGCAAAGTATGTCCAAGAGCAAGATTTGCAAATCTCCAAGTTAATGAACAAGGTGGATAACGCTGAGACTAGTCGAGTGATGGAAATATAAATAGAGGCTCAAGATGAAAGTGAAACATCCACAAAGAGACAGCTAATTGAAAATGAAAAGCCTGCAATAAAGGAATTACAAGTTTCCACTAATGTACTAATTCCTATTGACTAATTGAGGGAGTTTATCATGGGAACTATCACAGACAAGTTTGAAGGAAGCTCTAAGTTATTTATGTCTTATTCTAAGCCATATACTCAAAGGATTGGCAACCTAAAGATGTCGACTAGTTATCAGCCATCAAAGTTCTAGCAATTTGATAAAAAGGCAATCCAAAATAGCATGTGGCTCATTTAATTGAAACTTGTAATAATGCTGGGATGTATAGAGATCACCTAGTTAAGCAGTTTGTTCGATCTCTAAAAAGCAATGCTTTTGACTGGTACACTGACGAAGAAAGCATGCTTAATTGATAGCAGAGGGCAATTGAAGTAAGAATTTCTCAATCTCTTTTACAATACTCGAAGGATGATTAGTATGATTGAACTTACAAATTCTTGCCAATAGAAAGAAGAACCAGTTATTGACTCCATCAATCGTTGGAGAAACTTAAGCGTTAATTGCAAAGATTGATTATCTGAGGCTTTAGCCATCGAGATGTGCATTCAAGGGATGCATTGGGGACTCTGATATATTCTACAAGGAATTCAACCCAAAATATTGAAGAGTTGCCTACTCGAGCCAATAATATGGAATTAAGTATGTTTGCTAGTCGAGTAATAGGGCCACCAATTCAAGAGCTTCGTAAGTTTAAAGAAAAGCAAGAATTCAAAAGAAAGGGGCAAACCTCTTTTTAAGGCACAAAGTAAAGAAGATATGGCGATGAATACAACATTCATCAAGTTTCGTACAAGGACAAAAAGCATAAAGGATGAAAAAACGGATGTCTCCCAAGAAAAATGACAAAGAAAATTAACTTTAAAGGAGATGCATACTAAGACATACCCATTCTTAGATTCTTATGACTCTAGAAAATTTGAAGATTTGCTAAATATAAATCTCATTGAATTACCTTATATGAAGTAATCTAAAGAGGCTAGGAAAATTAATGACCTAAAGTATTGCAAGTTCCATTGGTTGGTCGGTTACCCAATCCATGATTGCTTCATATTCAAAGAAAATGTGATGCAATTTGCTTGACAAGGAAAAATCTCACTCAAGGAGGATAATGTTGCCTCAAATCATGCTACCATCGAGATTGTAAAAGATGTACTTAGTAATCATGACAGTGACACTATGTGCTTCATAATAAGTGAAGAAAAGATTTGATCTAGTGAACCATGTTTATCTGATAAAAAAAATCATGATGTAACTAAGGAGTGCATGTCAGCAATGACTTTCACCGATGAAGACTTGTTGCTTGGCTCCAAGTCCTACAATAGGCCACTGGTTGTAACTGGCTATGTTCATGAGTAGAAAATAAATAGGGTCTTGATTGATGGAGGCACTACAGTTAATATCTTGCCATTGTGTGTAATAAAAGATTTAGGAATCTCCATTTATGAATTGACAAACAATTTCCTAATGATCCAAAGGTTCAATCAAGGAGGCAAAGGGCTCTTGAAATAATGAGGACAAAGCTATTGATGGGCGATATGTCATCAACGGCATTGTTTCATATCATAGACACCAAGGCATCATACAATATGCTTCTAGGCCGACCTTGATTACATGAAAATGGTGTAGTTCCCTTTACTTAGCACTAATATTTTAAGTATTGTCGAGAAAGTATGATAAATAAAGTGCTTTGAGATAGCAAATCTTTCACTGAAGCTGAATCACACTTAGCAGATGTCAACTACTACACCAAAAGTATGCAAACTGTCATGGCTAAAGAACAAAAAGAATCTAAGCAGCCAGATGATCTTGATGGAGGAAACAAAGTTAAAGACTTGACTCTAGCATGCAACAGTAAATATCATATAAAGAGAGAGTTATCTCTAGTAGGATCTGAATTATTGAAAGAATTAACATTTCCTCTAACCAAGCTTGATGTGAAGAAGCCATCCCTTAAGCTACTGAAAGGGTTTATTCGCACAACCCAAGGAATCAAAAAGAAACATAGAGAATCTCTGTAGCTTCAAAATGAGAATTACTTTAATCTAAAAGCCTATAAACTTCTTGTCAAAGCTGGGTATAATCTACAAGAATGTTCCCTCTTGGGAAAACTTCTCCTTAAGGCTTCTGGTAAGCAAACGTGGACTTAATAATACCTAAAAGTTGTTGAAGGAAAAAGGTTATGGTGTTCAAAGCTCTCGAATGGGACTTAGATGTGTTCCTCGTAATCTTATTTGTATTGCCATTAGGAGAGCCTATAGTAATCATATAGTTAGAGAAGAATTTTCATCAACAAATGATATTTTCGATGAAAATGGGAAGAAAGTCCTGCGAATTTCAATTTTCAATAGACTTGAAAAGTAGCGACGTAAAAGAACCTGTAATCGGAGATTGAATTCATCTAAAATGCCAAAGTACTTGAGGTGGGTTAGCGAGTTGCAAAAGCTTAGGAGTTCAATTCCTTCACCTATGAAGCGGTGCTCTATTTTGAATATATCATGTGGTATAACCTTGATGGTCAAACTACAAACTATTATCTTCACACTAACTCAAATGGACAAAGAAAAGGATAGAGAAAGCATGGTTTCTTCATATCATATTGTTGTTAATAATAGTTGGTCAACTCATCAAAGTACTATAGATCATCTTTCCAAGAAAATCTCTAAGTTTATCAATAGTTGTTATATAAGTTAGAAAGATAGCATCATGTAGATGGTTTATATAAGAAGATAGGATGGACAAACAAGGGCGTGTATGGAATTCAAGAAGATTGAGCCTATGGAAGAGGATATTGTGCCAACATACCATATTACTTTAAGTGAAGAATTTTTAATTGAAGAAGAATATGCTGAAGTTACTCATCCTGAGTTTGAAGAAGGTGTTAAGGCTACTGTAGATGAATTGAAAGAGATTAATTTAGGTGATGCAAATGACCCTCGGCTTATCCACATTAGTGCATCGTTGACTGCTAAGGAAAAAGAAGTATATGTTGAGTTATTACATGAATTCAAAGATGTATTTGCATGATCATACAAAGAGATATCTGGGTTAGATCTAAAGGTGGCAGTCCATTATCTACCAAAAAAAAAAGAAACTTGTCCAGTCGAACAATCTCAATGGCAATTTCACCCTGAATTAGTTCCTTTAATTAAAGCTGAAGTGAACAAGCTCATCGAGGTTGGGTTCATTCAAGAAATCAAGTATTCAACATGGATCTCCAGCATTATCCCAGTAAGAAAGAAAAATGACCAAACTCGAGTTTGCATTAACTTTAGAGACTTGAATGGTATTTGTCCTAAGGATGATTTTCTATTGCCTATTGCAAAACTCATGATTGATGCTACCACAGGGCATGAAGCACTATCATTTACGGATTTATCATCTGGGTATAATAAATACATATGTCACCAAAAGATGAGGAGTTAACGGCATTTCGTACTCCTAAGGGTATATACTGCTATAAAGTGATTCTGTTTGGGTTGAAAAATGTTGGTGCCACATATTAAAGAGCTATGCAAAAGATATTTGACGATATGCTTCACAAGAACATTGAATGTTATGTTGATGATGTGGTCATCAAGTTCAAAAAGCGAGAAGATCATCTCCAAGATTTGAAAGAAGTTTTTAAGCACTTGAGAAAATATCAACTCAAAATGAATCCATTAAAATGTGCATTTAGTGTTACATCTGGGAATTTTCTGGGATTCATTGTGCATCATCGAGGCATAGAAATTGAGCAAGCAAAGATTGATGCAATTCTAAAAATTCCTGAACCTCAAAACATCTACAAACTCAGAAGTTTGAAAAGAAAATTAGCTTATCTTCGGAGATTCATATCAAATTTAGTTGGTAGATGCCAACCATTCAGCTGTTTGATGAAGAAAGGCATTCCATTTGAGTGGGATAAAGCTTGTAGTAATGCTTTTAAGAGTATAAAATCTTATCTAATAAGGCTTCCTGTGTTGATCGCACCAGTACCTAGACATTTACTGATCCTTTATATCACTGCTCAAAAATGTTCTGTTGGAGCTTTACTAGCATAGGAAAATGATGAAAGAAAGGAAAATTCCTTGTACTACTTGAGCAGGATGATGATGCCAAATGAGTTGAAATACTTGCCAATTGAGAAAATATGTTTGGCTCTAATTTTTGCAATTCAAAAGCTGAAATATTATTTTCAGGCTCATATTGTCCGTCTTGTTTCAAAAGAAAATCCACTAAAATATATCATGTCAAAGCCCATCCTATCTGATAGACTTGCAGGGTGGTACCTTCAATTGCAATAATTTGAGAACGTCTATATTCCACATAAGGCAGTAAAGAGACAAGTTGTGGCTAACTTCTTGGCTGATGATGACAATTATGACAATTAATAATGCAGTTATAATGAAAATGAAAACCTTACACAAATATATTATCATTGTATGTGACACTAATTATCAATAATGATGACTTAAAATATTAGTTCTTGATGCTTTTCAATCATCCTGTGACGAAATAAAAAATTATTGTCACTTAACAAGCATTACTAGTAACAAAATAAATGATATTGTCATTTAATATATGCTATTAGTGATAATTTTATACTGTAATTTATTTTTTTATCATTAATATTTTTTTATAATGATTGACAATTTATATATTTGAACCTTATGCCAACAAATATATGCAAGAGAGATCGATTTTAAATGAATTTTTAAGCAACAATTTATGCAATAAATTGATGAGACGATAATTGGTGCTATGTGGTCCGCACATTTTTTCAAATTTTACTTGAAAATGCAATGAAAATGGTTCTCATATTTAATAACAAAAAAATAAGAACTACATATGGTCTTTGGAATAATGAGTTTCTTTGTGATTTTAAAGCACCCGTTTGGTTTCATTTTTAAAATTCTTTTTTAAATTTTCTACTATTTCACAAATGAAACGCATCACGTTTTATACAATTTCATCCAATATTATTTTTATTTTCATTTTTAAAACACATTTCCTAATAACATATATATCTCTTCTCTCTATTCCATTATTTCTATCTCTTTCCACCTACAACCTACTAAACCGAACAAAATCATTACTTTTTCAATAATTCATTCAAATAAAAACTCATTTTCAACTTATTTCCACTAATTACTTTATAACATATTGAAAATAATGGAAATGAAAACTGAAAATGAAAATAAAACCAAACAAAAAAGTAAAGAAAACTGTGAAGGGGAAATCCGAGGAAGATGGCTCTTTCGGCAGTTTCTATTATGTCCTTGTCATTAGTATTTAAGCTTATTTTTTAAAAATTTTATTTATAATCTCTTAAATATTTTATAATTTTTCTCAAAATCATATAAATTCATCCAGATACCCTCTTAATCTTTATGCTCAAACTCCATTTTCTTTGAATTTTACTTGGCCCAGCTCAAAATTCAGGTGCTTTAAAATTTTAATTTTTAGACCTCAATTCAATTCCATTGGTATTATTTTTTGAGAGAACTTATAATGACAAATTTATCATTTCAACAAGATAATATTATCCTATCATTGAAATCGAATCAAGTAAATTGAAGTACAAACTACACATTTTTATGCACATAAGGAGTCTATTTGAATTCGAACTTCTAACTTCCCATACAATCGGACAGACTTATGCCACTAGACCACAAACTCCTCGACATTTTGATCGGTGTTATGCACATTCTCTTTAGTAAATTAATCCACAGTGCTGCTTGATTGCATCTATCAACGCGGTGGGACTAATTGCTATAACTTCTTTAAAAAATTGATAAATATTTTATTTATTTTTAATAATATATCACCACCCATATCTAACAAACCAAAAAAAAAAAAAAGTTTCAAAAGAAAAACAAATAAATTGCACTTAAATAACAAAAAAAATTATAGCCACCCCCGTAATCTCATATAACAGTTTTCACAATACTATAATGAAATCATTGATACTGTTATTCTAAATCCTGACTTAGATTGAGAAAAACATACCTTAAGTTCTGAAAAATCTTAAATTTGCATGACGATCAAGTTTTTACAATTTGGCTCCACTGTCTTCCCTTGAAAAGCATCAAAATAATTTAACCCCCACTTATACAAGTTCAAGACATTCAAATTTTTTTTTGGGGGGGGGGGGGGGGGGGGGGGGGTTAAACGAACAAAATAATTGAGATATTGAAGAACCCACTGAAATTAGTGAAAGTTATGCATGAGTTTAAAATACTGAACAAAAAAAAAAAAAAAAAAACCGTAAGAGTGGAGATAAATTTGAATTAGTGGGAAATCGAGATTTGCAGGGAGAATCCTATCTGATTTACAGAGAGAATCCTACCTAACAATGATAACTAACTGTATATTTAAAATTATTATCATAATTTAGGTCATGAAGTTTAATCATAACTTATCCTAGTAACTTAATTTATTAAAGAATAAAATTAGTTGAACACTTCTAGAAAAATAATTACTAGAATTCCATTTCAATCCAGCTTATCCAGTATATTAAGTAAATTTGAATATATGTCTTCTTTTCAATAATTTAATTAGTGTTTGACTTCAAAAATAATAAAATATATGTACAATATGAGTATTCTATAGAATCTTGATTTGGTTAAAATACAATTTATTATAAATTAAAACATAATATACACACACATAGCATTGTTCCCGTGCTATGCACTGACTTTTACGAATACTATATATTAATGTTACTCTAAATCATAGATATAATTAATAATTAATATAAAAATAAAAATATTACAAAATATACTCAATTAATGAGTAAAACAAAATATTACCGTAACATATAAAAATTTAGCACTAAAAGTTTGAAACATGTAAAGACATCAAATAATTTGATGTGTTATATACATGATATTACGGGAAAATGAATTTGAAAATTATTCAGTAAGAAGTTAAAAACACTTAAAACTTCTAAAGACAAAATCATATGAGTAAGATTATAATTTACTCAAAAGATAGAAAATATTACGACAAAAACTAAAAGATAATTGTATTAAAAAATACAAAAATATATAGAACACAGGATTAATAAGCTAAAAAGTAATTAAAAAAAAACTTAGAAGTGTAACATTTAAAAACTACTTTAAACTAAAAAGAAGATGACTGTATATTAAGTTGAAAGTTAAAATATATAGAATTAAATAATAGTCTACAAAAAATTTAAAGAAAAGTATATCTTATTTTAATTTTTTATTAAATCAACCAATTCAATACAAAACTACGATAATAAAGATAAAAAAATAAAAAAATAGATTAAATTATGCCTATCAATATTATAAACTTAAAAAATTAATGAGTGTATTTTCTATTGATAATATCATCTCATAATTTTTCATAGAATCAATTAAGTTTAAAGAATATATATAGATGAAGTAGTGTATAGACTTTTCGAAAAGAGTCAGAATTATACATATTATACATATATAATTGCATATATATGAGAAAAAAATAAAATTAATGGACTTACAAATTATAATTCAAAAAATTAAAAATTCTAAAAATATTAAACCAAAATAACAAATTTCATCCTATAATATAGTAAATTGGGAGGGGAAAAAAAGCTTAAAAATAAAAAACAAATTAACTAATAACTTGATTGAAAGAATGAATGAAAAAAAATACTAAATGTAAAATAAGATTTTTTGAAACAATTGAAAAAATAAACAAATAAATGAAATAAATAATAGAATTTATCAATGACTAAAGAAAAAATTATAGCAATTAAAATTTAATAAATTATAAAATATTAAAAATAATGAGTATACCCCATCTAGCAGAATTACAAAATTAAATGATAAAAAAGTGAAAGATAAAAAAATAAATAAATAAATTGATGATAACTTAAACTAAGTAATAAACAAAAAAGATATAAAAGGTATAGAATTTTAACAATAAAAGTTAGATAACAGACTTTATTCATAGTTGAAGAGAAAATTATAAGCATTAGAATCCAAAAAGTTTCTTCCATATAGAACATAAACAAATTAAACGAATAAAATGAAATCAAAATGCTGAACAAAGAAAAATCAAGCAATAAATTAATAACTTGAAGAATAAAAGAATAACACACACAAAGAGGTAGAGAAAAAGAAATGCTAGAGAATTGAGAGTATTAATAAAATGACTTTCAAAATACTCTATTTATAATGGTATACATATAAATTAATTATTAGAGATAAGAGAAAAATTACAAAAAAAATTTATCGAATTCTAGAGTTTGAATGATTAAGGAATCATCTATGTATCGAGAGTACAGATGAAAAATATTTTGTAGATAGAATGAAATCGTGTTATGATATTAGAGATAAATAAAGAATGATTTGTTCCAATCAAAATTTTTAAAAAAAAAATCTTGATACATTTAAATGAAAAAATAATATCAAATTAATAACCAATAATAAAATAATTTTTTTTAATTTAATTAAAAAACTCAAAATTCTAAAAATTTAGAATTTGATTAAAATTGTACAATTGTAGATCCTACCCCCTTGTGTTATATATACTAGTATAGATATGCATCCAAACTAGGAATTTGGATTTGAATAATTATTAAATTTGTCCCAATGTTTTGTTATTTTTTCTTAATTTAAAACATTGATAATTTGATAATTCTCTATGATTCCAAAATTGGATGCATCCTTTTGTTCTTTTCGTAGTTACAGAATTGGGGGTTCACTCTAGTTTTCAGGATTAATCAACATAATGTGAGTTTAATTGAGACCACTTTGCTCAATATACAAACAAATATGTTGAGTTGTGTCTAATTAAATTTATTTTTTTAGGATCCAAACTAATTTTGATTAGAGATCTTAAAACTTTAGATAAATGCATCCATTTATTCATTCTCAAAAAATTACACAAATTTTCCTCAAAAGGCCCATCCAACATAGAGTCCTCTCCAGTACAACATTATAGTGGCCTTAATTTAATTATAACTATCCGATCACGTGACTGCAAATAGTTTTTCACTGACGTGTCATAGTATCTTGATTTGGTTAAAATATAATTTTTATTTTTCCTGTTTTTATTGTTTATTTTTTAATTTGGCATTTTGTAAAGTATGACTTCTCTTATAATTTTGATTAACTCTTCCAATCAACTATGTTTCAAACAGCAAAATTTTAATATTTTCATATATGTAAATAAATATGTGTGTGTATATATGTATATATACACAAAAATATTTTTGGAGGTTTGAAAAATATTTTCCCAAAATATAAGAGAACAAGCCCTAAAAGAATTTATACACAAATAAGAAAAAAAAAATTAAGATAAAAAATTATGGATACTGTTGAAAGTTGCACTCACCGAGTACAACTTTCAACAGTACCCATAATTTTTTATTTAAAAATTAATAAGGCATTTAATATTTTTAACTAATTAATACATTAAATATTGTTAGGTAAACATAAGTTTTAGAATTTTTTTAAATAGCAAAATTTTAATATTTTCATATATATAAATATATATGTGTGTATATATATGTATATATACACAAAAATATTTTTGGGGGTTGAAAAATATTTTTCCAAAATATAGGAGAACAAGCCCTAAAAGAATTTATACACAAAGGAGAAAAAAAATTTAGAATACAAAATTATGAGTACTGTTGAAAGTTGCACTTGGTGAGTGTAACTTTCAATAGTACCCATAATTTTTTATTTAAAAATTAATAAGATATTTAATATTTTTAACTAATTAATATATTAAATATTTTTAGGTAAACATAAGTTTTAGAATTTTTTAAATAGCAAAATTTTAATATTTCCATATATATAAATATATATGTGTGTGTATATATATACACAAAAATATTTTTTGGGGTTGAAAAATATTTTCCCAAAATATAGGAGAACAAGTCCTGAAAGAATTTATGCACAAAGAAGGAAAAAAATTTAAAATAAAAAATTATGGGTACTGTTGAAAGTTGCACTCACCGAATGCAACTTTCAACAGTATGCATAATTTTTTATTCGAGTCAAAAATGGCAGCTGGGAGTAACTATTTGTTACTATTAAAAGCTGCACTCGGTGAATGCAACTTTCAACAGTAACAAATAGTTTTTGTTAAAAGTTGTACTCATCGAATGCAACTTACTATAATTCTAAAACACCCCCAAAAAGGGCGATATTTTTATAATTTTTTTTTGCAATTTAAAAAAAAAAAAAAAACGAAAATAAATCATGTGTTTAACTTTGTGTGATAACACACACGGTAGATGCAGGAGATGGATAGAGGAAACAATATTTATGGTTATGGTTAACTTGTTTTATTTCTCGGGGCAAATTGAAGTTTGGGGGGTTGGGTGGGGGCGGGGGGAGGGGGGGGATGGAACTATTCTTATATAATTACTTTGTTTTATAGATGGTAATTCAGGATAAAAGGAAATTAACTAAATGAGATGGTTGAAAGGGGTCAGGTTTAGTTGGGACCCTTTTAATGAAGTTTAGTACTGGTCATAAATCACATGCTCATGAGCGAGAATTTTTTAATTAAACTTTATCGTTAATCCCTAGTTGAGTCTTAGAGGGTATTTGTATAAACTTATAAACTCCTTAAAAGATTTTATAAGATATTTTTGAAAGCTTATAAAATATTAAATTTATAAGTTTCTTCAAAATATTTTATAAGATGTTTGAGAGCTTATAAGTTCCTAAAATAAAATGTTAGGAACTCATAAGTTTTTTTTTTCAAAAATTTAAAGAGTTCCTAACTTATTTTTAAAATCATAACAAACTCTCTTAAATTTAATCATATTAATTATAAAATTGTTATTACTAACATCTTACAAGTTTCAAAATTTTATTTTATTCGAACACTTTAAGATATTATTTTTAAAAAAAGATCTAACATTTCATAAGCTCCAAAACATCTTATAAGATAAAGGAATTTATAATACATTTTAAATAAGTTTAGCCAGACATCTTCTTAATTCCATCCTGTACTAGAAGATGGCTGATGGAATTTAGTAATGAAATTGTACCACCAAGATTCAATGAGTTAGCACCACGTGTAACTTGCAGTCTAAATAATAACTACAATTAATTTTTTGACATAAGATTAAATATCACTGTATTTACACCTAAAGAATTAACTTGTTTAACAATGTAATTAATTAGATCCAAATCTTTAAATTTGATGCATATATTTTCCAAATGAACTATAGTTGAACACGAGTGCTTGTTTATTTGATGTTGTATTTGATATATTTTACAAATTAATTATAGACACGTTTTTTGTACTTATTAATTTCACATTATGTTTCTTTATCAACATCTTTTGTTTAAAACTATTTAGTATGATAATTGATATAATTATTTTGTTAAGACAAAATTTTAACGAAACTAAAATCCACAAAAGCTATTATTATTTAAGTAACTCATTTAATTAGTCTATAATTAATTAAATTTTAATTTCTTATCACTAAAATTAAATAATTTGATATGAAAAATTAAATTAATCATTTTGTATTAGAATACACTTCTATTGTTTTTCTGACTATTTAACTACAAAATAATAATGAAATTTGTTTCATGACAATTTAGTAACAAAATAGCAATGACAATATTATCTTTTCAATAAAACATAAAATCCTCAAATTTCTATGTTGCGATTCTATGTCTAATAGCAACAGAATAGTCATGGAATTCCATCGATTATATTTAGCAACAGAGTAGCAATGATTTTGTAACACCCCTAGAATTTTCTTGATTTGTACTAATTTAATTGTCAATTTATTACCATTATATATACCATTATATATATTTCTATGAATTTTAACTTATTAGTTATTTTTAGAAGTTTTGTGGTCAATTTATAATTTTAACAAACTTGATTTCATTTTATTTGAAATTTTTGGGGTCAAACCGCAATTTTTAAGGACTTGATTGCACAACTTTGGGAAAGACCGGAGTTTGCATGGAAGGCCTTAAGTCAACTAGTGTTCAACCTTTATTTTAATAAATTGCAGGACTCAAATGCTTGTTTTTATTTATTTTTTCTGGTCAAAATCAAAATTTGGAATTTGTCACTATAAATATCTCAATTTTACAATCCTACCCCATTTCATTTCTTCACCTTCACCGTGAACTCACCTCCTTGCCTTCCAGCGATCTCTCCGGCCATGGCCATTCTTGGCTAGCCACTCCCAACATCTTCATCCCCACACCCTCAGCATCACAACCACATCACATGCAAGCCATTACGCTGCCGACTCATCGGAGAACTTGAAGGCCAAAGCTTGACCACAGCAGAGTTGGCGGGCGACGATGAAATAGGGTTGAACTGGGTTTTCTGGGCATAGTTTCAATGGCTTACAACGTGAGGGAGCTAGGGGTGCACTTGCATTGAAGATTTGTGAGCTAGCGACAATGAGATTTGAAGGAGGTTCCACGGTGGTGTTGCAACTTGGAGGCTTTGATTGTGGCCCTTCCCGACAGTGGAATAGGAAATTGAAAGGTGCATTGGACAACTCTCGCTGAGAGGATCACTGTGGTGTTAAAAGTTATCTATTCCGACGGTGGCGGTGGCGGTGGTGGCATGGCGGCGATGTTGAGGTAGAATCTGCTTCTCGATGCGATGATGACAGAGGTGGTCTCGATTGTTGAATTTAAGGTTTCGATTGAGTGATTCGTGGGTAAGGAGTTAGAAAAGGGTTTGATTATATATACATACATGTTGTATTCTATTGCTTAAAACTTTGTATCCTAGCAAGAATAAGTTTATCATGGATTATATATATATACATGGGCCATGCATGGATGGAATATTATAGAATTGTGGACCCAAATATGTTGTACTATATGCAAAATTTGGATTTAATGAGTTTAATATGAAATTAAACCTTAATTTGTGGATTTAGAAACTAAAGCGGTAGTTGTTGGGATTAAGTATGAGGAATTAAGCAATTATTGCGACTTAGGGTGACATTATGAAAAGATCATGTGATTAAGGACCTATGTATTTTCTAATAAGTGAAAACTATATGAAAATCGAGATTAATTCCAGTAATACTAGCCTTATTAGTCATTATTGGGACGATAGCGCTATTTACGCTTTAAACTATCATGTTAGTAGGTTAATTAGTAATTTTAGATTAATGATAAGCATGATAGTGATGTATTAAGAGTCAAACGTGGATTTTGACTATAATTATGTTCTTTTGGTTAGGTGTCGAAGATGCAGGTCCCGAGGACCAGTAAACTGCTGATTTTGGTTGCATTTCCTAAGACAACAGAGGTGAGGGTCTACAAACCTAGCACTTCTTGTACATATCAGTTCTTGTGGAATGACCCTTGTGAGGGTCTGCTATTCTGGCCTTGCTATATCTATTTGTTCTTGTGGCATAACCTTTGTGAAGGTTAACTTGTTTGATTGTACCTACTCGTAACTGCTTAAATTGTATTTGCTCATTTTATTGAGATTTGTACTTGATTGTGCACTTGTTCGTAATAAGTTATTTGACTTGTAAACCCTTGTGAGAGTTAGTACTTGTTTTCACTTTGTTGAGTCAGTTCTTGTTTGTTCTGGCACCCAGAACTCCCATCTGTCTTGATTGGTACTTGTCACTGGTTGGTACTAGTTTCCATCTTGAACTATTATCAGATGCCTTGTCAGCATACTCACCTATTGTATCATGTTATTTGGCCTATTGGCTTGACTGTACCTGCTAGTCATTCATATATTACTTTGTCGGCAAATTCGATTACTTGATTGGTACTTGTTGTACTTGTTGGAGATAGTACTTAGGCCGAGTGCCAATCCCATGCGATATGCTGGGATACTTGGGACACGCCTTGCAGTCTGCATGGGTGTCCACAATACGCTAAGCAGTTCGCTTAGAT
Source organism: Jacaranda mimosifolia (assembly GCA_018894105.1). Classification (NCBI taxonomy): domain Eukaryota; kingdom Viridiplantae; phylum Streptophyta; class Magnoliopsida; order Lamiales; family Bignoniaceae; genus Jacaranda; species Jacaranda mimosifolia. Next base: position 21,228,631 of record CM032134.1, on the reverse strand, counting down.
ATCAGCGGTATGCTAAGCAGTTCGCTTAGGTATCCGCAATGCGCCATATAGTCTGTATGGGCGCACCAATTGTATGCCAAGCTATCACGCTATGGAAGTACTTGTTTGATTGGTGTAAAGTGATCTAATATGTATCTCTTAACTCGTTATGTTGGAATGCATATACTATAAGGGTTTGCTTGCTTATACTCGTTTCTTGCTTGATTGTAATCTGTTTTATAGCAATAAGGTAGGAGAGTTCTTTATTTGTTGTTCTCATTCTTGTTTGAATCGCAATTGTACATGTATTGCTTGATGATTTTAAATCTGTTGAGATGCTCTTCCCTTGATAGGTTTTTGTTACTGCTTGATATATTATTCCTCACTAAATACATTGAACTTACCCCATTTTCCTCTCTTTTCTAGACAGGGTTATGTGAAAAGATGTAAAGTTCTGACTTTGGATGAAGGAATGCACTTTTATAACAGAATAGGTGTTCATATGTGTATATGGGACATTAGCATGTTATATGTGAACTTAGAGATGTTGAGATATGTCAGGTTTGACATTGTTATCTTGAGGTTGTGTATATATATTTTGTTGGGCATAAAGAATTGATCCTTGGCATGTATACCAATGTTTGGTATTACTAGTTAAGTTAAAATTTTCGTTGCTTCTGATGACTTGAAATTTGAAAAGAATTTTATGGACCTAATGCTTGTCTTTCGGGTTCAGATTTAAGTTTGAAATGTTTTGATATCTCAGCTTAGGGTCACCCTAAGCGGGGTGTCACAGGTGGTTTCAAAGGCTAGGTTTTTGACAACCTAGGCGTTAAATATTCAATGGAATTCATAGTGACTTTTGATTGAGTTAGTTTGAATAGGCACTTTGGGGTGTGATAAGACTATTAGAAGGTTGTAAGATCGTATTCTATTACTTCATATTAATGAAATAGATTCTTATGACCTTGTTGCAGGATGGCTAGCAGCTCTAGCAGAGGAAAGAAACCACTGAATAAAGATAATGTTGAAGACTTGAAGAAGATTGAGGCTCTTAAATAAGAAAAGAAGCTCCTTTATCAAACATGCCAAAGACTTGAAGCAAAACTTTACGATATGCATGGGACCATACAGGATGAAAGGATGGAAGCAAGTCATTTGAAGACGGCAATCGGGGCGAGAGATTACATGCTAGACAAAATGATTGAAACATCGAAAGAGAAGAGATTCGTGTGGGAATAGCAACTACAGATCGAAGAGCTCTATGAGATACATCCCCGAATGGAATAGATGTTTAGGATGCCAAAGGTTGAGTATAGAAGGACTATAGATGAGCCCCACCCTGCAATAGAAGCAAGGTAATTGCTTACGCTGTGGAAGTGATCAACACTTTATGAAAAATTGTCCTAAAATAAAAGATGCACCGTCTGCTGGAAAAGGAAAATAAGTAGTAGGAGCTAACGGGGAATAGAAAATTCGGGCTTGTTCCTATGCTCTTATTGGTGAAGATGCACTAGACCCCAATGAAGTGGTGGAAGTTACAGTTTCTATTTTTGAAATTTCTGGTAAAGCATTATATGACCTTGGTGCCTCACATTCCTTTATATCTATTGTGTTATCTCAAAAATTGAATATACAACCTGAGACTATGACCTATCAAGTACAGGTCTAGATGCCTTTAGGTGTAAGAATATTAGTAACAGATATTATGAATTGGGATTACTCAATTAGGATCGGAGACCGAGTGTATACTAAAAATCTCATTCAAATGCCCGTTCAAGGTTATGACCTGATACTTGGGATGGATTGGCCATACAGTCACCAGGTATAGGTGAATTGCTACACTAAGTGCATTACGCTCAGTGAAGGAACATTGATATCAGCACGCCATTCAACAGGTGATGCATCCTTGATAGTAGTCATATCAAAAATAGAGGCCAGACGGATTCCAAGGGAAGGTGGGCAAGGATTCTTAGCGTACCTTATTAATAAGCCTCGGAACATGGATAAGCTTGAGAATGTGAATGTGGTAGCTGAATATCCAGAAGTGTTCCCCGAAGGACTAAATTCGTTGCTCCATGATAGAGAGATAGAGTTTGTTAGTCACACTTTACCAAGGGTTACGCTATTTTCCAAGACTTCTTACCGAATGGCCTTTGCCGAGCTTAAGGAATTAAGGAACCAGTTTCAAGAATTGTGGATTTATTAGACCGAGCACATTCCCATAGGGAGCCCCAGTATTGTTTGTCAAGAAAAAGGATGGGACTTTAAGGATGTGTATCGATTATAGAGAATTGAACAAGGTCACCATTCAGGCTGTACCTAGACCAGTTTGTAGTCATTTTCATCAATGACATTGTAGTGTTCTCCAAATCTAAAGAAGGGCATGCGAAAAACTTGCACCTAATTCTCAAGATTTTAAAAGAACACAAGTTGTATGCCAAATTCAGCAAGTGCGAGTTTTGGATGGAGAAAATCACCTTCCTAGGGCATGTTATCAGTAAAAAAAGAATAGAAGTTGACTCTTCTAAGATAGAGGTAATAGTCAACTGGAAAAGGCCTAAGAACGTCACTGAAGTTCAGAGTTTTTTGGGATTAGCTGGTTATTATCAAAGATTTGTTCAAGATTTCTCCAAGATAGTCGGTCCATTAACTAAATTGACCTAGAAGGATCAACCCTTTTCTTGGGCTAAAGATTGTGAGAAAAGTTTCCAAGAATTGAAACATCGGCTAACTACGGCTCTAGTTCTAGGTTTTCTAGACGGCCTAGAAGGCATTGTAGTGTATATAAATGCTTCCAATAAGGGGCTAGGATGTGTACTAATGCAGAAAGGGCATGTCACTGCCTATACATCTAGAAAATTGAAGCCCCATGAAGAAAACTACTTGACTCATGATCTAGAACTAGCAACAGTCATTTTTGCGCTAATGAAATGGAGATATTACCTTTATAGAGCCACATTTGAGGTATATAAATACCACAAAAGCCTCCAGCATCTGCAATCCCAGAAGGAGTTAAACATAAGGCAACGCAGATGGATGGAGTTTCTAGGAGATTATGATTTCTCAATCATTATCATCCTGGAAAAGTAAATATAGTGGTCGATGCATTGAGTTGAAAGCTAGATTATTCCATCTAAGTGCAAGGGGAACATCTAAAAGTCAAAAGATGGGCTATGTGCTAAGATTAAAACAACATGCTTGGGTTGCCAGAATAAAAATACAACCAGAACTGTATGATGAAATACAATGAGATCAAGCTAGAGATGAATGGATATTGAAACAGAAAGAAAATGTCAGAAGTAGTGAGGGATCAGAGTTCAATATTGATAATCAAGATACGCTTCTATTCTGAAAAAAGGATATGTGTGTCAGAAGAAGTCAAGGAAAAACTGTTAAAAAAGGCACATAAGACAAGATACATGACATATCCCAGATGAGCAAAGATGTATCGAGATCTAAAAAAGCAATTCTGGTGGAATGGGATGAAAAGAGATATAGTAGACTATGTGCAAAAGTGTATGACTTGCCAACTAGTAAAAACAGAACACTAGCAACCGTCAGGATTATTGTAGCCTCTCCCAATTCCTGATGGAAGTAGGAACAAGTTACTATAGATTCTTGACTGGTCTACCAATGGCTCGAGGAGGATACGATAGTGTTTGGATTGTAATAGACTGATTGACCAAGTCTGCACATTTTCTGCCAATTGGAACACACTACAGGGTCAAAAAACTAGCAGAGCTGTTAGTCAAGGAAGTTGTTCAACTACACGAAGTCCTGATTAGCATTGTATTATATCAAGATCTAAATTTTATATCGAGGCTTTGGAAAAGCTTACAAGAGCATCTAGGAACAAAACTGAGATTTAGTTCTACTGCTCACCCGCAAACAGATAAACAGTCAGAACAAGTTATACGAATTTTGGAAAACATGTTACGAGCATGTGTGCTAGACTCTGGAGACAATTAGATGTGGCACCTTCTATTGATCGAATATGCCTATAATAATAGCTATCAGTCGACAATTCAGATGGCACCGTATGAGGCCCTTTACGGCAGAAAGTGTCGATCTCCTGTGCACTGGGATTTGGAAGAGCACCGAGGCAACATTGATTAGTTTCTGAATACTATAAGACCTAAGCTAATACAAGAGACTACTGAAAAAGTGCAAGTAATCAAGCAAAAATAAAAGCAGCCCTAGATAGATAGAAAAGTTATGCAGATAATCGAAGAAAGGATCTGAAGTTTGAAGTTGGAGATCAAGTATTCCTCAAAGTTTTTCCAGTAAAAGGAGTCAGAAGAGTTGGCAAAGGTAGAAAACTTAGTCTGAGATACGTAAGACCCTATAAGATACGTGAGAGAATAGGACCAGTAGCGTGTCGACTCATCTTACCCTAGGACCTAAAAGGAATACATGACACCTTCCATGTGTTGCAACTTTGGAAGTACTACCCCAACCCTTCTCATATTATATCACCTAAATGCATGCAACTGAAAGGTGATCTAACGTATGAAGAGCAACCAATACGTGTCTTGGATCAGCAGGTCCGAGAGCTCAAAAATCGAAAGATTTCTTAGGTCAAGGTGTTGTGATGCAACCATAACATCAAAAAAGCAACATGAGAGAGAGAAGATCTCATGTGCCAACAGTATCCCAAACTTTTTCGACTTTCAGGTGAGAATTTGGGGACCAGATTCTTTTAAGGGAGGAGTCTGTAACGCCCCTAGAATTTTCTGGATTTGTACTAATTTAATTGTCAATTTATTACCATTATATCTATTTCTATGAATTTTAACTTATTAGTTATTTTTAGAAGTTTTGCGTCAATTTATAATTTTAACAAACTTTATTTCATTTAATTTGAAACTTTTGGGGCCAAACCGCAATTTTTAAGGACTTGATTGCACAACTTTAGGAAAGACCGAGGTTTGCATGGAAGGCCCTAAGTCAACTAGGGTTCAGCTTTTATTTTAATAAATTGCAGGGCTCAAATACATGATTTTATTTATTTTCTGGGGCCAAAATCAAAATTTGGAATATGCCCTTATAAATATCTCAATTTTACAATTCCACCCCATTTCATTTCTTCACCTTCACCGCAACCTCACCCCCTTCCCCTCCAGTGATCTCTCCAATCACGGCCATTCTTGGCTAGCCACGCCCAACATCTTCATCCATATATCCTCGGCATCACAACCACATCACGTGTAAGCTATTATGCCGATGACTCACTGAAGAACTTGAAGATTGAAGCTTGACCATGGTGAAGTTGGCGGGCTACGGCGAAACAGGGTTGAATTAGGTTTTCTAGGTGTGGTTTTTGGTGGCCTACAACTTAAGGAAGCTGGGGGTGCACTTGTATTGAAGATTAGTGAGCTACCGATGATGGGATTTGAAGGAGGTTCCAAGGTAGCAAATGGTGGTATTACAACTTGGAGGCTTCAATGGAGACCCTTCCCAGCAGCGAAATAGGAAATTAAAAAGGCATTGAACAACTCTCGCCGAGAGGATCACTGTGGTGGTAAAAGTTAACTGTTCCGGCGGCAGTGGTGTTGAGGCAGAATCTGCTCCTTGACGCAACAATCGCAGCAGTAGTCTCGGTTGTTGAATCTGAGGTTTCATTTGAGTGATTCGTAGGTAAAGAGTTAAAAAAGGGTTTGATTATATATATACATGTTATATTGTATTGCTTAAAATTTTGTATCCTAGCAAGAATGAGTTTATCATGGATTATATATATATATATACATGGGTCATGTATGGATGGAATATTATATAATTGTAGACTCGAATATGTTGTACTATATGCCAAATTTGGATTTAATGAGTTTAATAAGAATTTAAACCTTAATTTGTGGATTTAGGACCTAAAGCGTTAATTGTTAGGATTAAGTATGAGGAATTAAGCAATTATTGTAATTTAGGGTGACATTATGAAAAGATCATGTGATTAAGGACCTGTCTATTTTTTGATAAGTGAAAACAATATGAAAATCGAGATTAATTCTGGCAATACTAGCTTATTAGCCATTATTAGGATGATAGCTCTATTTACGCTCCAAACTATCATGTTACTAGGTTAATTAGTAATTTTGGATTAATGATAAGCATGAGAATGATGTATTAGAAGTCAAAGGTGGATTTTGACTATAATTATGTTCTTTTGGTTAGGTGTCAAAGAGGTGGGTCCCGAGGACCAATGAACTGCTGATTTTGGTTGCATTTCCTAAGACAACGGAGGTGAGGGTATGCCAAACTGGCACTTCTTGTACATATCTGTTCCTATGGAATGACCCTGTAAGGGTCTGCCATTTTAGCCTGGCTATACCTATCTGTTTTTGTGGCATAACCCTTGTGAGGGTTAACTTGTTTGATTGTACTTGCTTGTAATTGCTTGAATTGTACTTGCTTATTTTATTGAAATCTGTACTTGATTGTGCACTTGTTCGTAATTGCTTATTTGACTTGTAAACCCTTGTGAGGGTTAGTACTTGTTTTCACTTTGTTAAGTTAGTTCTTGTTTGTTTGGAGCCCAGAACTCTCGTCTGTCTTGATCGGTACTTGTCACTGTTTGGTACTTGTTTCCATCTTTAATTGTTATCAGATGCCTTGCCGGCATACTCACCTGTTTGTATCCTATTATCTGGCTAACTGGCTTGACTGTACTTGCTAGTCATTCATATATTGCCTCGTCGGCAAATTCGATTACCTGATTGGTATTTGTTGTACTTGATTGGTACTTGTTGGAGATAGTACTTGGGTCGAGTGTCAATCCTATGCGGAATGTTAGGATACTTGGGACATGTCTTTTAGTTTGCCTGGGTGTCCAAGATACGCGAAGCAGCCCGCTTAGGTATCAATTGTATGCTAAGCAGTCCCCTTAGATATTCACAATGCGCCATACAATCCGTATGGGCACACCAATTGTATGCCAAGCTGTCATGCTATGGAAATATTTGTTTGATTGGTATAAGGTGATCTAATATGCATGTCTTAACTTGTTTTATTGGAATGCATATACTATAAGGGTTTGCTTGCTCGTACTCGTTTCTTGCTTGATTGTAATCTGTTCTTGGAGCAATAAGGTAGGAAAGTTTCCTGTTTGCTATTCCCGTTCTTGTTTGAATCGTAACTGTACTTGTATTGCTTGATGATTTTAAATCTATTGAGATGCTCTTTCTTTGATGGGTTTTTGCTACTACTTGGTATATTATCCCTCACTAAATCCATTGGACTTACCCCTTTTCCTTTCTTTTCTAGACAGGGTTATGTGAAAAGATGTAAAGTTATGACTTGGGATGAAGGAATGCACTTTTATAACAGAAGAGGTAATCATATGTGTATATGGGACATTAGCATGTTATATGTGAACTTAGAGATGTTGAGATATGTCAGGTTTGACATTGTTACCTTGAGGTTGTGTATATATATTTTGTTGGGCATAAAGAATTGATCCTTGGCATGTATACCAATATTTGGTATTACTAGTTAAGTTGAAATTTTCGCTGCTTCTGATAACTTGAAATTTGAGAAGAATTTTATGGACTTAATGCTTGTCTTTCGGGTTTAGATTGAAGTTTGAAATGTTTTGATATATTAGTTTAGGGTTACCTTGAGTTGGGTGTCACAAGTTTTATTATTTTTCAAATTATAAATAAGGGTAAATTGCATTTTTGGTCCCACAACTTAGGCCGTTTTCAATTTTGGTCCCATTCTTTTGCACTTTCTCACATTGCATCCCATAAGTTCATTTTTTTCTCAATTTAAGTCCTGAAAGGGGGTTCCGTCCAATAATTAACAGAGAAGTCACGTGCCACTCACGTGGCCATTAAAATTGTTGCTTTTTTGGTCCCATAAGTTAGGCCCGTTTGCATTTTTGGTCCCAACAATAGCTTCAATAAATTTTTGCAGAAGAAGAAAGAAAAATAGCCGCAAGTGAATGTGCCATTTATTTTTGTGGCACACCGTCGTCATTGAAAACCTCATGAACAAATGAAAATCCAAATAGGAGATTTTATGGTTGTGCTTCCATGAATAATAGATGTGATTTCTTTATTTGGAAAGACCCTCAAATGTGTGAAAGAACAAGACAAGTGATACTTGGGTTGTAGGATGTTAAATGTAATGAAAAAAAGTTGTTAAAGCTTCAAAAGAAATTATTGGAGCTATCATTGGGACAAAAAATGCAAATGAGCCTAATTTATGGGACCAAAAAAGCAACAATTTTAACGGCCACGTGAGTGGCACGTGACTTCTCCATTAATTATTGGACGGAACCCCCTTTCAGAACTTAAATTGAGAAAAAAATGGACTTATAGAATGCAATGTGAGAAAGTGCAAAAGAATGGAACCAAAATCGAAAACGGCCTAAGTTGTGGGACCAAAAATTTTAAAAAGTTTTTTTTTAAAAAAAATATACACATTCTATTTTTCTGTCCCAAATAATAATTATAATTAAAAAATAAATTTTGCAACGGAAATTTCTGTTGCAAAATTTTAAAAAGTTTTTTTTTTAAAAAAAAAAAACATCCTATCAAATTAAAACCTATAATTACCCAATATCAATAATTCTTTGCATTACATACTAATCATCCCATACACTAATATTTAAATATTATTTTACATAATATTACAATAATTTTATATCACAATAAAAATCAAGCCCAATAATATAGATTTGTCCAATATATAACTCAAGCCCTAACTAAAATATAAAATTTACAAAATAATGCCAAAAAAATTATCTAGGAGACTTATACTAAATTTTAATGCCTTGAGATATTCAAGCCTGCAATATTATAACAAAAACAAAATTACAATAATGAAAAATAGAAACATAAACTAAACTAATACAATTCAACGTAATAAACCAATATATAAATTCAATACATAATCAAATCATAATTGAGCACATAATTCATAAAATATAAATTTAAATCATAATCAAACATATAATTCAAAAAATATATTGTTTCTTTCTCGACCCACCTCTAAATAGTTTGTGTGTTCTTGAAATTTTTAGGGTTTTTGTTGGTTAATATAAGAAATTAATTAATGATTTTAATCACAAAATAAGAGGTAAAAAATTTAATTTATTAAAGATAAAATCATAATTAATACAAATCAATCTAAACCATTTAAAGAAGAATTGTCAATTAAAAAACTAATTCATCAAATTTTTTAATTTAATAAATCAAAAGTAATTTATGAAAATTTAATAAGTCAACAGTAATTTAGTTTAAAAAAATTAGTTCTTGAGTTTCTTTTTGAGTAAAAAGTTGATGGAATGTATATTTTAGAGTGAAAAATATTTTAATAGGTCTGGTAGCTACAAAAATATTTTTAAAGAGTTTTTGATAATTCTTTCTTATATATATTATTAAAAAATATTTTATTATTTTATTATTAATATATTTTTTAAAAATATGAAGTATTTGGAATGTGAGAAAATTGAAAAAAAAAAAGAAAGATAATAAATAATTTAGATGTTAGGATTCAACAAATTAAAATAATAAATAAGATATTTGACTTAAAAATGAATAATTATTCTAATTTTTCTTTATTTTATTTATTAGAACAAATTGCCACTTGACATAAAACAAATACATACATGACAATATTAAAAACTAATCGATTAGGACCATAGAACAACCCTGAACAGCTACACCCCTTATCCGGAACAAACCCACCAACATCTCGTTCCTTCCGACGGCACCTCGGGGGATCTCCCCCAGCAGCCACCTGTAGTACTCTGCGTTCTGCATATGCCTATCTATCTCCATGAACAAATGATAAGCAAACAAATGACGGCTTTGGGCAACCAACTGAAGCCCAATAATTACCTGGCTGAAGTTATGATCTTCTTCATCTTTCCCATACCAATAGGCCCACGCGACCCCGATTACATACAACATGGGATTGTAGCCAGCCGGCACCTGCGGCAGCAAGGCCGGAATCGGGCAGGGCTTTCTGTACTCGGCGACGACGGCCGGCATCATGTACACCAGCAAGGCAAAGGGAGCAACCCATGTTTTGTATCCCAGCTGAAAAAAGATTGTCTCAGAAAGTGTGACGAGGATTAGTTCTAGCAAAATGGCCTGTAAAATTTTGGGTTTGTTTTTGAAGTAATTTTGGTGGCGGTAGGTTTTGGAGAATTCATCGAGGAGCAGGAAAAGATCGCCGGCTACGGCGGCGATGATCGGAAGTGGGAACCAGGAGGAAAAGAGCCATTTGAAGATGACGTGTAGCCCTAATACACTGTTCATGATGGCGGTTCTAAACCAGAAATCTTCTTCCCAAGCTTTTGCCATTTCTGTTTTAGCTGTTTGTATGTCTTAGGTGAATGGAGAAATTATTTTTCGATCGATATAATCCAACCTAGGGTTTCTCGGGCGCTTTTTATGCTTCAAATTATGTAACTTCTCAGTTATGTTTAGTATTGATTAAATAAATAATTAATTATCGTCAGCCGGCGATTGTATTATTTCCTTAATTTGATTGGTATTAGAACTCTCAAATCCTTCTATTTGAATTTCTTTTTTTTTTTTTTTTTTTTTTTGAGTTCCTTAAGATACATTGAAAAAGATGTTTTCCTACACAAATTAATAAGCACTAGAAGACATCATAAACTATAAATCATTTTATGCTAGCTAGTAGTAGATTAGTGCTCTATTTGATTCATATCCGGATATCCCTAGGAATTATCATTGGATACTCATGCATTAATGTATTGACAAGTGTTAGAATCGCGATGGAGTTCAAACAAAAAAGAATTACGAATTTATATTTATATTTTTACTATAGATAGAATGTGAACGTTCGAAGTATTTTTGTCTAACTTCTATAGTGAAAAGACGTTGATGTTATTAACACTCTTCCGTTTAGAAATTAATAAATAAGAGTTGATTGAAAAAAATAAAATTTATTTAGAGAAGGAAATTAATCATTGAATAGAAGAAGTTAGACTTTTATCTCTTGTAAACTATTAGATATAATCCTATAGATGAAGCAATTATGTCTTAATAAAATGAAAAAACAAGAAAAGAAAAACCAGTATTTTAATGCAAGTTTTGTAATTCCTTGGCAAGTTTTGTTTGGAGTTATTTTTCAATTAATAGCTAATTTTGATCTTTTAATTATTAAAAATAAAAAAAGAATGAAAGAATATTGAAGTACAAAGTCATGCATGGGATTTTGCAATAACTTATTGGCATGTCTTATTTGATTAATTATTAATCCCCTAATAGTCAAGTGTTTGTCCACAATGCTAATATTTATGATTTATTTAAAATTATATCATTTTGTGCAAGAGAATAAAGAAAAGGGAAAAAAAAAAATAGGAATAAGCATTTCATTTTGGCAAAGTGTTATTTGCTTATTTAGTTTTTTAATATATTGTATTACTAGTCAGAATTACTTCTCCTTCACTTATAAAGAGGAAGCATTTCTTGTTTGGGTTCACCAAATCTATTATTTATTCCCTAACTTTAGGGAATTGAAAAGTACTATTGTTCATATTTATCCAAGAACCTACTTTTTTCTACATTTAATTACTTGTTGCCTTAGATTATAACTAGTGCTTTTTTAATTTAAAATCTTTTATTCTAATATATATTTTATCTTCTATTCTAAATTCATATATATATATATATATATTCAAATTTGAATAGAAATAAACTATAAATTAAAATATAGAATCCAAAATGCTACAATACCATTAATCAACCACAAATTAAAATAGTGACTTTTACTAGCTTAGTATCTTCTAACAAATTTCTATTACTCCAACTTGTATCTTCTATCTCATATATAAATTCATATCAAAGAAAATAAACGCACAATTATAAATTAATCATAAGAAAAAAGTGCAAACCTAATACAATTTTTTTCAATTTATACACATATACATCATAAATCCGATATATTCGAATCCTCAACCACACTTTATATGTAAAACTAATGCCATTAAATTAAAGGACACTCGAAACTCTAATACAACTTATGTGAATAACTAGTTTCATAAAAGCTAATTAGCATCACGCAAGTATCGTCTAATATATATCCCCCTTGCCATGAACAAGTCCACCATCATTTGGCTACTATCAACGGCACCTTGGTGAATCTGCTGCATCAGCCACCTGAAGTACTCTGTCTTCTGCATATGCCTATCTGCCTCCATGTACAAATGATAAACAAGCAACTCACTGCTTTGGCCTACCAACTGAAACCCAATCATCAGCTGGCTTACGCGATCTTCTTCATCTTTTCCATACCAAAAGCCCCACAAAAAAATCCCACCAATATACAAGATGTGACTGTACTCGGCCGGCTCCCACGGCAGCTGCGGAATCCGGCAGGACTTTCTGTATTTGGCGACGAAGGCGGGAATCTCGTATACTACCAAAGCAATAGGAGCAACCCATTTTTTGTATCCCAACTGAGAAAAGATTGACTTAAAAATTGTAACTAGGGCTAGTTCTAGCAGAAAGGACTGCAGAATTTTAGGTTTGTTTGTAAAGTAGGTTTGGTGGCGGTAGGGGTAGGACGTTCCAGAAAAGTGAAGCACACGAAGTAAGAGATCGATGGCTACAGTGGCGATGATCGGAAGTAGGGACCGAGAGGAAAAGATCCATCGGAAGATGAGGTATAGCCCCAATACGCTGTTCGTGATGGCAGTTATAAACCAGAAGTCTTCTTCCCAAGCTTTTGCCATTTCTATTTTGGTGCAGTTTTAGGAAAAAGAGCAATGGAGAAACACCTATATAATGGGAACGTAGGGTTTGTTTGGTTATGATTTGGTTGTTATGGAAAAAATGTATTGGGAAAATGTATTTTAGTAGTGTATTTTGATAGTAGATTTGAGGAATATTGTGATCTTTGTTTGTTGTTGAGAATGTTTTGAGATGAAAAATATAGTTTGATTGAAAATATTTCGTGAGAAGATATATCTATATATATATATATTGTAAGGGCTCGTTTGCTTGGAATGATGTGATTAGAAGTGATACATTTTAAGCCCATTAGGATAGAATATTTTAATTTTATGTTTGGTTGGTATGATTAGTATATAAATAAATAAAAATATAATATATAAATTTACTATTATATCCTTTCTATTTTTTAATAAGTTTTTCATAATTTTCTCATTCTTTCCCATTTTTAGAATCATGGTTTAATTGAAAATAAGATAAAAAATAGACCTTATTAAATCTTTGTAATTCTTATCACACATAATCAAGTCTTCCCTCCCTTGATCCATTTTCCAAAAGCAACAATAAATAATGTAGGGCCTAGTATTTATCAAAGGCTTTTATCAATTGAAGTAAATATTAAAAGAAGCTTAACTAAGTATGTATCATATCTAATCAAACCAAGCAAATAAGGCATAAATGTCATATCAATCAAGTTTTTGTCGAGTTAGTGGAGTGAAAGTGATTTTTTTTGTATATATATATATGTAATGATTAATTGATTATGTATATATATAATGATTGCTTTGTTATATATCTCTATAATTGTAAAATGTTTGGGGCAGTATTTTGGAAAAAAAGTATTATTTTGACAGTGGACTCAGAGAACCCGCACGTTTTTTTTAGAAATATTTTGAAAGTTGGAGCTTGTGTTGAAAAAAATTAAACAAACAAAGTCCTAGATTTTCTCAAACTTTTTTCATGCTTCAAATTATATCCCTTAATTACCAGTTAAGTTTAATACTAATTAAATAAATGATTAAGTTCCGACATTTTATCATTGATATTAATCTTCCCAGAAACAAAATCCTAGATTTTCTCAAACTTTTTTCATGCTTCAAATTATATCCCTTATCAATTAAGTTTAATATTGATTAAATAAATGGTTCACTACGGACAATTTTATCGTTGATATTAATCTTCCCCTTTGGTTGTTCAGTGTAATATATAAACATATATATATATGTATGTATGTATAATTGATTGTTAATGTCCTATACATTCTTTGGAATTGATTTATTTTATTAATTTTACATTTTATAACAACTGAAAAAGATGTTTAGTACACAAACAAGCACTAGAAGACATCAAAAACCATAAATCACATGTCCTGATATTCCTCGGTATAAATCGGGACAAAGTCACTAATAAGTATGAATGTTCAACGTATTTGTTTCTAATTTTGTTGGAATTATTATTCGCACCATTCTTTGACTCAAAGACTAACTGCTCAATCCATGACGCTTATGGGTTGTAGCCACCTCAAGCCGACTGTAATCTTATACGGTGTTTTGCACTGTCATATGTATAAGAAAATAATACTGTGCCTCTACTAATTAACAACCATAACTTTTAGTCTAGTGGTAAGTTATAGAATATTACTAATTGTTAAATATCAACGGTGACAACTCAAAATATTAATTTTTTATCACTGTTTAATTTATAAAATATTAAATCACTGTTTAAATCAAAATATTGTCACGTAAGGTTAGAAAACCTATCACTTGCATGCTAATTCATAATGTTTTAAACGCCTAAATACTTCACAAAAAATTATAAAAACTAAAAATATCTCATGCAGAAAGGTTTTAAAAGATATTTCTAACTTTTGAAAACATGCCGGAACATGAAAATTGATATATTTCAACCTTTTAAAAAAACTACATTTTTAAATTGTACAAATTTAATATTTGTCTTTCTCTGCAACCAGATACCTATTAATTTTTGGCAATTTTCAGATAGAAAATGGGAATGAATTCAACTTATTGGATAAAAATTATTTAAAAAAAAAAAAAAAAGAAAGAAAGAAAGGTCAAGCTACAACTTCTAACATGTCTAACATGAATATAGAAAATGATGAAAAATAACAATGTTTGATACCTTTTGTTGCGACCTAACGGCTATGGTCCTAAACTAGGAACCTTATTAAAGACAAATTGTTACATTTGAGTGTTAAAAACGAAGCAGTATTTGATGTAAATATCACAAAGTTTGTCCAATAGTACCTTATATATTAAAGAAAATAATGAGTTTTCCTATCGTTGCTTGTGAATTCCACCACTTATTTTAGTTTCGCATGCATGGCCTTTCTTTTGCCTTCAAGAGAATAAATGTCTAATGAATATCCTGTAAGAGAAAATATGAGAACTCCATATATAGTATAATCTTTATCTAAACATGAGAGCTCATGCCTAAGGAAAGTCTCTTCAAGGAATCTATGTACATTAATTAGATGATTTCAACAATTCCAAATCAAACGCTAGTGCTGGGGTTGCAAATGGGTCGGTTGGGTTGGATTGGATACAGATTAAATTTTTATAGATTGGGTTCAAAATAGGTTGGGTTGGATTGGGTTTGGGTGGGTTCAATACAAAAATAATAATAATAATAATTTTTTGCTAAATATATTACTATATTATTTTGTTAAATTATAATTTTTTTATCTTTATTTTACGTATGTTAATTAATTATTATCAACAAAAAGAAGATAATGAATAATGATTAATTGGTCATGTATACACACACACACACACACGTAGTGATTAATAGGTTATGTATATATATGTAATGATTGCTTTGTTATATATCTCGATATATAATTGTAAAGTATTTT
Organism: Jacaranda mimosifolia; assembly: GCA_018894105.1. Lineage (NCBI taxonomy): Eukaryota > Viridiplantae > Streptophyta > Magnoliopsida > Lamiales > Bignoniaceae > Jacaranda > Jacaranda mimosifolia. Next base: position 21,213,067 of record CM032134.1, on the reverse strand, counting down.
GAGGAGTATTTAAAGAAAAAAAAATATTATTTTGATAGTGAACTCATAGAACGCGATGTTTGTCTAGAAATATTTGAGAGTTGATGTATGGAACATAAACATGCTTCAAATTAAGCTCTAGATTTTCTCAAACTTTTTGATGCTTCAAATTATATTCCTTAACAATTAAGTTTAATATTGATTAAATAAATGATTAATTGCCGACATTTTACGTTTGATATTAATCTTCCCACAAACAAAATCCAAGATTTTCTCAAACTTTTTTCATGCTTCAAATTATATATATCCTTATCAGTTAAGTTTTATACTGATTAAATAGATGGTTAAGTGCCAACGATTTTATCGTTGATATCAATCTTCCCCTTTGGTTGTTCCGAGTAACATATATATAATTGACTATTAATGCCCTATACATTCTTTGGAATTGATTAATTTAATTAATTTAACATTTTATAACAACTGAAAAAGATGTTTTACTACACAAACAAGCACTAGAAGACATCAAAAACTATAAATGTCATTATATGCTAATCGTAGGTGACTGCTCTTATTGATTCATGTCTTGATATTCCTCGGTATAAATCGGGACAAAGTCATTATTAATAAGTGTCAATGTTCAACATATTTGTTTCTAATTTTCTATTGTATCACTTTAACATTCTTTCGTAGTAATAAATAAGAATTAATTAGGGAAAAAAATAAAATTATATTAGAGAAGGAAACTATTGAGTAGAAGAATTACACCTCGTTTGTTTTTGTTTTTGAATGTCATTTTAATTTTTTATAATATTTGAAAATCAAGAACTATCAACTTGTATAGATTTTCACTAAAATATCTTTTATTTTTATTTTTAATTTCTCATAAATCTACTAAATTAAAACTTCACACTTATATATACGAGGGTGATATTATGAGACCAATTTACTGCTCAAAATAGTTATTCAAATGAGGTGAAACATATTGCAAGTGACCTTTTGTGAGTTACTAGTGGCAAAAGTTCTATTCTAAAAATGTATTTAGGTAAACTTATAAGCTTCTGAAAATATGTTACAAGATGTTTGAAAACTTATAACATGTTATAAAATATTTGATAATTTTTTTTTAAAAAAAAATTATAAACTCCCAAAATAAGATGTTACGGTCTTACAAAAGAGTAAGAGGTTCTTAACTTATTTTTAAGATTTTAACAAGCTCCTTTAATTTTAACCATATTAATTACAAAATTGGCATTATTAACATTTTATAAGCTCCAAAATCTTTTTATTCTTATGCACTTTGATAATAACTTAAATTTAAAAATAAGATCTAACATCTTATAAAATTAAAAAATATTTTACAAGATGTAGGAACTTATAAAATGTTTTAAATAAACTCAGCCAAACACCCTCGAAGTTTTATATATCCAGCAGCAATTTCTCGTTCAAGTTCATCAAAAGACCTATCTTTTTGTGCTTTTCTTACACAAATATAGCGCTTTGAGAAAAAAATAACGTATCATCAGCCATCATCCAGCTTGAAGGACTTGAACCACTAACAATTACCCTACAATTTCATCAAACCAATTCCTTAATGTACTCACAATGGAACTACTTTTCCTTAACTTATAGAAGGGAAGTACAAAGCATAATTTCTTATTATGGTTCATTAAAAACCAACCTTTCTTGCATTTCCTTTGCACTATTTCTTGCATAAATATAGCAATTTTAAGCAAAATTTTATACATGATTAGCACTTTGGATTCTTAGTTTCATCTCCTATTTTAAGTTGCTAAATATATTAGATTATCAATTAATTATTTTTATAAAAAAATATTTAATATACATGTCATATATTTAAGAAATGAAATGGAGTATTTGAACTGCATGACTAGCCATCACCAACTTGAACCAAGTACTTCCACAATTAGCAAATATATACCCAAAAACACTTTTCTTTTATCGAATCGATTTCTTGCCGCCAAAATTATTTTTCCTTCACTTTTAAAAGAAAATTAAAAAGCATTTTCATTCTGGTTGATCAAAAAAACCAACCTCTGCATTTATCTTATTATCATTGCCTTAGGCTACATATGACCAAATTGTCAAACATATATATACACCCCTTGCCAAGAACATATCCACCAACATCTGGCTCCTCCCAACGGCACCTCGGCGGATCTCCCAACGGTAAGTAAGTATTTCAGTATATACTTAAAAATTTTAAATTTTTAATTAACTAAATTATTACATAAATTCATTATTATATTTTAGTATACATATTATGGGATAGTCTAAATGATATTTCATTAGTTTTTATTTTATTCTGAAAAAACTTATGCATGTGTGTATATATTTATATATATATATATAATTATTACATTTACAAAATTTTAACTCATACATCACAATCAATCATCGTCTCATAAGCTTTTCCTACAAAAAAAAATCCTCAATCAATCATCATCTCACAAATTTGTCTCAAAACAAACATCACAACCAAACACCATATCACAACTTTTTCTCACAATTAATCACCATCTCATGACTTTCACCTATCATATCAACCCCTATCATTATACTTTTACCTCACAAACAATTACTCTTTCATTTAAAAAAAAAAAAAAAAAAAAAATCTACCTCATAAATACAAAAACCTCATTATTCTCTCTCAGGATTGAAAAATGAGAAATGAAATCACAAACAGTCAGTTTTTTATATTTTTTAAAAAAAAATGCCAAATCTCACATTTATATATATGAGAGCGATGTTATTAAATCAATTTATCACTCGGTATAGTTTCCCAAATGAGGTAAAACATATATATTAACTTTTTGTGAGTTACAAATGAGCACGACACAAGTTCTAGTCCAAGAATATCTTATAAGATTTTTGAAAACTTATAATACGCTCTAAAATATTTGGTAATTTTTTTTAAAAAAAAATTATAAGCTCTCGAGATAACATATTAGGTTTTCCTAACTTATTTTTAAAATTTTAGCAAGTTTCTTTAATTTTAACCATGTTAATTACAAAATTTTTATTACTAATATTTTTTAAACTCCAAAATCTTATTTTATCAACATACTTCAATAACTTATTTTTAATATAAGATATAACATCTTATAAGCTCCAAAAATATCTTATAATATAGTATGTAGAACTTATAAGACGTTTTAAATAAACTTATTAGTCAAACACCTTCTAATTTTTATCCAGTCTGAACCAAGTAATTTTCAATCTTATAAAAATAAAATAAAATAGATAAATAAATAAAATAAATAAACATGAAAAACCAAAAGCAAAAAAACTGAACCAAGTATTTGAACAACTACTGCAACTACCTGAAATGCTTTTCTTTCATCAAATCAATTCCTTAATGTGCTCTCAATGGAACTACTTTTCCTTCACTTGTAGCAGGGAACTACAAAGCATATATAATTATTTCTTACTACGGTTCATTGAAAATCAACCTTTCTGCCTTTCCTTTGCACTTTTCTTGCATCAAACTCGCACTTTAGCAAACTTAAAAGCATGATTAGCTATCACCAAATCGAGCCAAGTACTTGGACAAATAGCGAATACCCTAAAACGTTTTTCTTTCATCAAATCAATTCCTTACCGCCAAAACTATTTTTCCTTCACTTATAAAGGGAATTTGAAAAGCATTTTCATTCTGATTTATCAAAGAACACACCTTCGGCATTTCTCTTGTTATCGTTGCCTTCACTAGTGCTTTTTCAGTTTTATCTTATATTTCAATACACGTTCTATTTTTTATTCCAACTCTCTACACAGAATTGAAATAAGAGATCAATTACTCCAATTTGTTTCTTGATCTCATACATAAAATCATGCCAAGGAGTCCTTTTTAGATAAACACACAATTGCAAATTAAAAAAAAAGTACAACTGTAATATCCCTTGTGTAACAAGTTTTACTCAAAGCTACAAACCAAATTATCAAACACATACGCCCCTTGCCAAGAACAAATCCACCAACATCTGGCTCCTCCCAACGGCACATCGGCGGATCTCCCCCAGCAGCCACCTGTAGTACTCTGCGTTCTGCATATGCCTGTCTATCTCCATGTACAAATGATAAGCAAACAAATGACTGCTTTCGGCTACCAACTGAAACCCAATAAACAGCTGGCTTATGGGATCTTCTTCATCTTTTCCACTCCAAAGGGCCCACGCAGTCCCGGCTATATAGATGGAATTGTAGCCTGCTGGCACCGGCAGCACCGCCGGAATATGGCAGGGCTTTCTGAACACGGCGATGACAGACGGGATCTCGTATACCAGCAAAGCAAAGAGAGCAACCCATCTTTTGTATCCCAGCTGAAAAAAGATCGCCTCACAAAATGTGACGAGGGCTAGTTCTAGCAGAATGACCTGAAGAATTTTGGGTTTGTTTTTGAAGTAATTTTGGTGGCGGTAGGTTTTGGAGAATTCTTTGAGACAGAGGAAAAGATCGGTGGCTACGGCTGCGATGATCGGAAGTGGGAAATAGGAGGAAAAGAGCCATCTGAAGATGAGGTGTAGCCCTAATACACTGTTCGTGATGGCGGTTATAAGCCAGAAAGCTTCTTCCCAAGCTTTTGCCATTTAATTCTATTTTAGGGTAGTTTTAGAAAAAAAGATGAATGGAGAAAGATATATAGATGTAATGGATCAAACCTAGGTTTTCTCTCGACCTTTGTTCTACTTTTAAATTATTAAACTTGTCCGCTAAGTTTAATATTGATTAAATAGATGATCAATTTATTTATTTACTTTTATACATTGAAAATTAAAGGATGTCTTCTTAGCGGAACAACCACTAGAAGACATATCATAAACTATAAATCATTTAATTTAAGATAATAATATATTAGTGCTGGCTCTCTTTGATTCATGTCCAAAAATTTCTAAGAATTATAAAAATCGAGATACATACATTATGTCATTGACAAGTATTCGCATAACGATAGAGTACAGAAATTAAGAAGATGTTTTAATACATTATAATTTTAAGAGGTTTTCATAATAAATTTTAAATTGTACTTTCTCCTACTTATTAATTTTGTGCAAAGTTTTAAATAAGTTGAAAAATGAAAATTTTGAATATTTTCACAATTAAACATTAATAGAGGATAGAAAAAGAATCTTTATAGAAAATATCAGCAATATTGAATTTCTCATATATAGTAGGATCTTATTTGTATATATGCATGAGAATTTATAATTCCTTTGCAAGTCTTGTTTGGAGTTATTTTAGCTAATTTGGGTATTTTAATTAAAAAAAAGAAGGAACCAAAGAATGAAACGAATGCATGCATGAGATCGAATTTGTAACTCATTGGCATGTCTTATTTGATTAATTATTAATCCCTAATAGTCAAGTATTTGTCCACAATGCTAATATTTATGTTTTATTTAAAATTCAAAAATTTCGCGTTGTTGTCTCTATACATCTTTTTGTGCAAGAGAGTAAAGAAAAGGAAAAAATAAAAGGAATAAGCGTTTTGGCAAAATATTATTTTCCATACAATTTATTTAGACTTTCAACTAGGAAATGTAAAAGGGTAAGAAAAGATTGTTAAGCAAAATAAAAGTATTAGTCAGGGTTGATTAGACAACTAATTGGGTATAGAACTAACTCCTTAAAATGTTTTGCACAAAAATTACTCTTTGAACAAAATTTAACTTATGGGTTGGCAATCATTCAACCAAAACCAAGTAGTTAAACAACTAGTGAACGTTTTACATTCCTTTAAACAACTTTTTCCCCTCACTTTAGGGTATTTTTTCCCTTACTTTAGGGAATTGAAAAGCATTATTGTTCATATTTATCCAAGAACCGACCTTTTTCTACATTTTACTGGTTGTCTTAGACTATAATTATTGCATTTTCAATTTAAAATCTTCTATTCATGTATATATCCAAATTTGAATAGAAATAAAACATAAATTCTAAAGTATTGCTACAATACCATTAATCAGTCACAAATTTATAAAATAGTGACTTGTGCTAGCTCAACATCTTCTAACAAATTTCTATTTCTCCAATTTGTATCTTCGATCTCATACATAAACTCATATCAAGGAAATATAATTACATAAGCACACAATTGTAAATTAATTGTAAGATAAAAGTACAATCCTAAAATATTTTTTTTAAATTTATGCATACTTACGTCAAAAATTCATTGGATTCGAACCGCCACCATACTTTGTAAGTAAGATAGCAAAAATGCAACTTTGGTTCTCTAACTATGGCCACATGCGAAAAAATGACATTATTAATTTGTGTTTTTCGATTTGGTCCACTTCGGCGAGCAATTTCACACATTTAGTACAAATTACTGCAATTTCAGGACAAATCGCCTAAAATTGCACAAAATGTCGCTGGAAAATCGCATGTGCTCCTCACGTGAGGAAATTTTTGGGGTTTTCACGACATGTGACAGATTTTATCCACATAAGTTGCTTATGTGTCATTTTACCCATATAAACTGGCCACATGTACACTAATTCCCATGTCACCATCCAAGTCAGCATCTAAGTGGTATTAAACAGCCACATTAGCAAAAATAACCATGCAAAAATACTGCAACCTAAAGTCGAACCCTAGACCCTTGGCATGGTAAATTGAAGCACCAACCACTAGACCACCACAAGCTTTCATCATATAAATTCATTTTATTTAATATGTCTATATCTGAAACTACAACAAAAATTTGTGAATAAAAAAATATTTGTAAATTGAAAGAAACAAGTCTAATCCAAATATATTATTGTAGATTTAAAACAAAAATATTTTCTGAATGGATAAATTTTAAATTTCATAAATTATCATAAAAATGATAATTTTGGTATAATTATCGTAAATTTTTTGATTAATTTTATTAATTTAATTTGAACAAAATTTAAATTAAATGAAATAGTTACAAATTGGTTAAAACAAAGCTAAAAACTTTTTCTAATTTAATTTTTATTTTTGTTAAAATTTATAAATTTAAAATTTTCGTTAAAAATTGCAAAATAATTTTTGTCATTTTAATTTTCATTATTAATAAAAAAATTAATAAAAAATTGGTAATGAAAATTTCTATTGCCAACTTTTGTTAATTTAATTTTTATTTTTGTTAAAAATTTAAAATTTAAAATTTTCATTAAAAATTACAAAATAATTTGTCAATTTAATTTTCATTACTAATAAAAAATTTAATGAAAATTTATTTATAATTAAAAATGATTTATAATGAAAAAAATTCCATTGCCAATTTTTGTTAATTTAATTTTTATTTTTGTTAAAAATTATAAATTTAAAATTTTCATTAAAAATTACAAAATAATTTTTTTTCAATTTAATTTTCATTACAAACAAAAAAATTTAATGAAAAATAGGTGATGAAAAAAAAAATTCATTAAATTTTTAATGACAATAATAAATGAAAAAAATTTTATAATTAAAAATGATTTATAATTTTCATTAAAAATTTCCATTTCCAATCTTCATTAGAAACTTTTTATAGATAATGAAAATTAAATTGAAAAAAACTACTTTGTAACTTTCAACGAAATTTTAAACTTATAATTTTTTAAAAAAATAAAAATTAAATTAACAAAAAGTTTTTTTATCTTTGTTTTAACCAATTTGTAATTATTCCGTCTTCAGACATAGACATATTAAATAAAATGAATTCAAATGCCCAAAAGTTGTAGTGGTTGGTGCATATTTTTTTCATGCCAAGGGTCTAGGGCTCGACTCTAGGATGCAACATTTTTCCATGGGTATTTTTACTATGTGGCTATTTAATGCCACTTGGATGGTGACATGGGAATGGGTGTATATGTGGCCAGTTTATATGAGTAAAAATGACACATAAGCAGTTGATGTGGATAAAATCTGTCCCAAAAATTTCATCACGTGAGAAGCACATGCAATTTTCCGACGACATTTTGTGCAATTTCAGGTGATTTGTCTTGAAATCACGGCAATTTGTACTAAATGCGCAAAATTGGTTGCCGGAGTGGATCAAATCTAAAATCATAAATTAATAATATCCTTTTTTCGCAAATGGTGATAGTTAGAAGACCAAAAATGCATTTTTCCCTAAGTAAGACGGGTTTTTCTATGATCCTACTCACTTTGTTTTCACCTATTGTCATGTAAATACTTTGCAATCATTGATCTTTAAGCAACTAAATCTTAACCATATGATATTTTGTTTTAAGAAGTATATAGTTCCATTCAAACAATTTGATATTTATTTTGTTCTATTTTAAATGCTTAATTTATCCTTTTTTTTTTTAATTTAAGATATGCCTTTTGTTTTAACAAAACAAACAAAAATCTTGAATTGTTTAGATTTTACATATTTTATAATATTAAATAATAAATATATCTAAAATATGTAACAAATTTAATTGAATTTATTTGTTAATTAAGATAAAAATTAAAAAATAAAAATAAAATTTAAATCTATCTTCCTAACAGTATAATTTTAATAATTTAATTTATGTCCTCAATAATGTTAAAACAAACATATTTAAAATAATTTAATAGATTTATTTGATAACTAAACATAAAATAAATAAAAAATTAAAACAATAAAAATTTAAAGTTATTATTTTTCAATGATATAATTTAATAATTTTAAATACTTAATAAGATTAAACTAACAAACATATGTAAAATAATTTAACCAATTTTATATATTAACTAAAAATAAAATAAACAAAAAATTAAAAAAAATAACACACACACACAATATATATATATATATATATATATATATCTTTTCTTCGTCCCCATAACAATCTTCTTCCCAATAACGGCCCCCTTCCACCCACACGCACTTCTTCCTCCCCACACAAAGAGACCACCCGAGCCCCGCCGCCCCCTTTCCCCGGCCGTAGTCGGGTTGACGATGGCCAGCGGCCAGCAACCAGAATAGCCCGGTCATGGAGGATCCGGCCGTCCGGCCATGACCACCGAATAATTGACTAAAAACATATTTAATAATTTAAATATAAAATTAGTAAATTGAAAAAATAAAATTTAAATCTAAATCAGACCCCATTTTCCTCCCCCAGCCCCCCAACCCCAACAACCTCCCAAAATCCAACGCCCTTGCGCCATCCCACTCCTACCCCCAAACAAAACAGGTTGTTGCCGTTTGGCCAACGGCAAGGCCAGGCGACCACTGGCCTTGACCAGTAGGCCGCCTGCCACAAGGGATGGGTGTTGGGGGCAGGGGAGGGTTAGGGGGCTATATATATATTATATTTATATATTTATGTATTGAGTGATATATATATATGTATGTATGTTTATTTACATATCTATATATATGTATATACATTTATGTCTGTATATATGATTGATTATGCATATACATATATAGGGAAAATAGCAAAAGTAGGACCGTAACTATAGTCATTTTGCATTATAGGACCGAAATTTGGAGTCATAGTAAACTACGACCAAAACTTATAAAAATTCAAAAAACGAGGACCGCAATCATCGGAAAACACAGTCAGCGCCGGTGATACTTACATGTTACTGACGTGGCGCTGATGTGTAATAAAATCCGGCGAGGTCAATCCTAGTAAGCTTGGCCCCCTTTCCACGTAGTCTGCCACCTCAAAAACAAAAGCGCCACGTCATTTAAATTTTAGGCAAAATTGCAAAATTAGTCCCATACATATGGCCTTCTAGCAATTTAGGATCGTAACTACTTTCGGGCAGCAAGATTAGTCCACTATCTCCTAAAATTTGGCAATTTGAGGACAATTTGGGCCCGAAAATCACGTGGCATCGGCTCGCGCCTACTTGGCGCCACATCACATTCTCTTTCCTACATGCCATGTGGTGTGGCAACCCCTTCTTGCCATGTTAGCACATGTATTACACTAGACGCACACATAAAAAAAAAGAAAAAAGAAAAAAAAAAGAAGGAAATATTTGCACAAAAAATCAAAAAGTAAGTACATAAAAATTGAAAAAAGATAAAAGATAAAAAAAAAAAGATAAATCTTGAAAAATATTTATATACTTATATATATTCCCATATATAAACACACATACACATATATCTCACGTGCTACATTATCGAATTAAATGAATTGAGTCCTAAAAAAAATTAAAACTTAACATTAGAATTTAAAATATCAAAATATCGTTCAAATTTATAAAATTCTATTTCATACGAATTTATCATCTAGATTTTTAAAAAATCTAATTTATCACTTTAGGCCATATAATTTTAATAATATTAAGTTAAAGTATTTAATTATGTTAAAATAGTAAACATATCTAAAAAGTTAAATAAATTTTGTTGAATTTATTTATCAATTCAAAAATGAAATAAAAATTAAACAATAAAATTAAGTCTATCATATTATCTATATAATTCAAAATTACATAATAATAATATTAAAATGATAAATACATCTAAAATAATTCTATTAAATATAAATATATTTTATTTATTAATTCAGATATAACAAAATAAAACTTAAACAATAAAATTTTAAGTCTATCTTCCTAACTATATAATTATAAACTATATAATAATATTAAAATTATAAATATTCTAAAATAACTCAAATAGTATAAATAAAGAATTCAAATATAATAATAATAATAATAATAATAATAATAATAATAATAATAGTAAGAAGAAGAAGAAGAAGAAGAAGAAATCCCCAGCCCCCCCCCCCCCAATCCCTTCCCCTCCAACCGCACGCGGCCAGGCAAATTTGGCCATTCCAGATCTATCGGCTAATGGCCTGGCCCATGGTAGCCATGGTGGTGGCGGTGTTGGGGGGGGGGGGGGTGTTGGGGTATGTATATTATATGTGTGTATATATATATTTATGTATTTAAAATTTATATATGTATGTATACATTTTTATTTGTTGGCTTTTTTATTTTTTGTCTTTATTTTTTATTTTTTACTTATTATTTTCACATTTTGCTGATGTGGCCGGTTTAATTACCACGTCATTGCCACCCAAGAGAAAAGTAGGACAAGTTTGATGTGGGGCATCACGTGGCGCTAGGTCAGACGCCAAGTAGGCGCGAGCCAATGCCACGTGATTTTCGGGCCCAAATTGTCTTCAAATTGCCAAATTTTAGGAGATAGTGGACTAATCTTGCTGCCCAAAAGTAATTACGGTCCTAAATTTCCAGAAGGCCATATGTGTGGGACTAATTTTGCAATTTTGCCTAAAATTTAAATGACGTGGCGCTTTTATTTTTGAGGTGGCAGACTACGTGGAAAGGGCGCCAAGCTTACTAGGATTGACCTAATCGGATTTTATTACACATCAGCGCCACGTTAATGACACGTAAGCATCATCAGCGCTGATTGTATTTTTCGATGATCGTGGTCCTCTTTTTTCGAAGTTTTATGAGTTTTGGTCTTAGTTTACTACGATCCCAAATTTCGGTCCTATAATGCAAAATGACTATAGTTACTATCCTACTTTTGCTATTTTCCGTACATATATATATATATATTAATTTTCATATATTTAAAGAATATGTGTCCGGATTCTATTAATTTAATTTGTATACTAAATATTTAAATAAAAAGATGCATCTTTATAATTTTGTCTACTAAATATTTAAGTAGAAAATAATAAATAGAACAAAATATTTAAAGAAAAATAATGTAAATATAGAAGGGGAAAAAAACCTTTAGGGCATTGCGCTACCCAATATTATTAAAAAATATTTTTTTTTTCATATTTTTTTATTATATTTTCTAAAAATATGAAATTTGGCATGTGAGGAAATTGGAGAAAATAAGATATTAAACAAATTTAAATATTAGGGCTAAACAAATAAAAAGGACTATTGTGGTATTTAACTTGAAAAAGGATAATTATTTTACATTATTTTTATTTTATTTATCTAAACAAAATGCCACTTGTTATAAAACAAAATCGTACATAATAATAAATAAAAACAATGCAGTTAGGGTCGTAGACAACCTCAAGTAAGACCAATGACATTAGTTCAAAGGCCACTCTTATACAACTTATTTGAGTAACTAATTTCACAAAGGTTGATAAGCATCAAGCAAGTCGTCTAATATATATCCCCCTTGCCATGAACAAGTCCACCATCATTTGGCTACAATCAACGGCACCTTGGCGAATCTGTTGCAGCAGCCACCTGAAGTACTCTGCGTTCTGCATATGCCTGTCTGTCTCCATGTACAAATGATAAACAAACAACTCACTGCTTTGGGCTACCAACTGAAATCCAATAATCAGCTGGCTTACGTGATCTTCTTCATCTTTCCCATATACCAAAAGCCCCACAAAAAAATCCCACCCATATACAAGATGGGACTGTCCTCGGGCAGCCCCGGCAGGGACTGTGGAATCCGGCAGGGCTTTCTGTAGTTGGCGACGAAGGCGGGAATCACGTATACTACCAAAGCAATAGGAGCAACCCATTTTTTGTATCCCAACTGAGAAAAGATTGACTTAAAAATTGTGACTAGGGCTAGCTCTAGCAGAAAGGACTGCAGAATTTTGGGTTTGTTTGTGAAGTGAGTTTGGAGGCGGTAGGTTCCAGAAAATTGAAGCGCACAAAGTAAGAAATCGACGGCTACGGTGGCGATGATCGGAATTAGGGACCGAGAGGAAAAGGTCCATCGGAAGATGAGGTATAGCCCCAAGACACAGTTCGTGAGGGATGTTATAAACCAGAAGTCTTCTTCCCAAGCTTTTGCCATTTCTATTTTGGTGCAGTGTTAGGAAAAAGAGCAATGGAGAAACACCTATAAAATGGAACCTAGGTTATGTTTGGTTATGATTTGGATGTTATGGAAAAAATATATTGGGAAAATATATTTTAATAGTGTTTTTTGATAGTAAGTTTGAGGAATGTAATGGGAATGTTTGGTTAATTTTTTGTTTGATTTTATTATGTGTTTTGAGAGAATAAATTGTTGAAGAATGTGAAAATTATTTTTTGATATGTATGTTTATATTTTGGGGAAGATATTTTTTTTACTATATAGCAGTCAAATCAATATTTTTTTGTTGAATTTTGGGGGTGAAAATGAAATTGAGTGATTTTTTTAATGTTAAAATAATGATAAAATATATATAATATATATGTATCTATTGGAAAATGTGTGTTTTGGAGGAAAAATTGAGATATATTTAGTTATGTTTCTCCAAAATAATATTGTTTCGGGGAAACATAATGAAACAAAGCCAATATTTGTTTACTGTTGAGATTAAGGTTCTGAAATGAAAAATATTGTTTGTTTGCAAGTATTTCATGAGAAGATATATTATATTGTAAATATCATATCAAACTGTTTTTTATTGAATTAGTGGGATGAAAGTAATTTTTTATGTGTATATGTGTGTATATATATATATGAAAGGATTGATCTAAAAACGAGAGTATAGTGGGGCAAAAACTATAAAAATATGAAAGTTCAAATACAAATTTTATAATTTATAAATTCAAAATATATGATTTTCATCGAAGTTGAGCACAACAATATTTTATATCATAAGTTCATCAATAATCAAATCAATAGACTTTTATTAATATCTTTTTCAATATAAATAATTAAACAATTGGCTAAAAAGTCATTGTTCATTTTAGTTTTTAGCCTCTTTTTCACAATATTTATAGTGGAGAAAGTTTTCTCACTCACACTTATTGAAAGACAAAAAAATTCAAAAAAAAATCTAAAATATTCACTTACTCTTATCTCTTTGTTTCGATCTTGTTAAAGCCAAAAGGATGGATTTTGGTTGTTGTGCAAGTTTTTCAAGGTTCTTTTTCTACTAAACCCCTATAATATTTTTTCACGCAAATAAAATGAAGTACCCTGACACGTATAGCTTAATTGTTTTCGTTTGATTACTTGATCGTGAATACGGATTTAAAATTTTATTTAGATTAAAATAGGTAATTAAAGATTAGATTAATTAATTTTAATTTTTTATTGTTAACTAAAAATCAATCAATTTAATTCAATATATCTAAATAATCAAGTTTTTATTAAGGAACAATAAGAAAAGTTAATTCTTTCAAAAATTAGTGAATGGTTAAAAAAATTAATTATTTTTATTAATTTAAATAATATATTCTTTTAAAGTATAAATTATTTAAATTAATTATTATGTCTGTGTATATAAAAGCGGGGGGGGAATGCCCACTGCTTGCCCCCTAAATCCGTCATTGTATATATGTAATGATTAATTGGTTATGTGTGTATAAATATATAATGATTGTTTTATTATATATATATCTATTTTGGGGAGTATTTTGGGGGAAAAAATATTATTTTGATATATAGCGGCATCAGAGAACATGCACGTTTGCCTAGAAATATTTTTTGTATTGAAGAAGCATAAACAAACAAAGCCCTAAATTTTCTCGAACATTTTTCATGCTTCAAGTTATATCCCTTATCAACTAAGTTTATTACTAATTAAATAAATGGTTAGTAGCCGATGATTTTATCATATCATTGATATTAATCTCCCCCTTCGGTTGTTCCATGTAGCATATATATATAGGCAGAATAACAAAATTCGTCCTGTAATTTTAATCCAATTGGCTTTTCGTCCTATAATTTGCATACTATCAATTCTAGTCCTATAAGTATTAAAAAATTATCATTTTTCGTCCTTTTTTCGCCGGAGACAGCAAAACTCGCCGGAAAAGGTGACGTGGCACGCCGGGCGTGTGGTATTTCTTGTTTTTGCCTCGTTGGCAGCTGACATGGCTTGATAAATTAAAAATAAAAAAAATAAAAATTGCCAATTGGATATACAATAATATATATAATATATTTATATATACACATATATATCTAAATATATGTATTTATATATACATACACATACATATATATATTCCCCCACCACCCCCCATCCACCCACTCGGTGGCTGGCTGGCCGGCCGAGGTCACCATGGCCAGCCGGTGGCCAGCACCTCGCCTGGCCAGATTTGGCCAGGCCTGGTGAGGCGGAGGCCAGCCATGGCTGAACCTGGCCAGGCGGAGGCCGGCCATGGCTGAACCTCACCTGGCCAGATCTGGCCAAGCGAGGTGCTGGCCACGGGTTGGCCATGGTGGCCGCCTGCACAGGCCGGCCCGTCTTGGTTGGTGGGTGGGTGGGAGGTGGCGAGGCAGGGGTTGGGGTGGGGTGGGGGAAGTGGGATGGGGTTATATTTGTTATGTATTGTTATATTTTTTGTCTGATTTTATTATGTATTTTGGGAGAATAAATTATTGAAAAATGTAAAAATTGTGTTGGAGAATGTGATTAATTTTTGGTTATATTTTGAAAAATAGTTAAAAATTGAATTTGGATAATTTTGGTATGTTTTGGGGAAGACATTTTTTTTTATTGTAACAATTAAATCAATGCTTTTTTGTTAAATTTTTGGGGTGAAAATGAAATTGAGTAATTTTTTTATTGTTATAATAATAATAATTATATGATGTATATATAATATATGTATGTATATATTAAAAAATGGGAAAGTTTTGGAGATAATGAAGGATATTTAGAGAAAAAAATGTGTTTTAGAGGAAAAATGATGTATGTAATATATAAATATATATATAAATAGATGTGTATATATATGTGTGTGTGTATATAAATTATATAATATATTTGAAATTTAAAAAAAAAAAGAGAAAATACATGTATGTTGCCAACTAAGCAAGAAAAAAACAAAAAATGCCTACATGTCAGCTGCCAACGAGGCAAAAATAAGAAATGCCACACGTCCGGCGTGCAACGTCACCTTTTCCGGCGAGTTTCACCGTCTCCGGCAAAAAAATGACGAAAAATAATAATTTTTTAATACTTATAGGACTAGAATTGATAGTATGCAAATTATAGGACGAAAAGCCAAATAGGATAAAATTAAAGGACGAATTTTGTTATTTTCCTCATATATATAATCAACCATTAATTTGGTCCTATTCATTCTTTGGAATTGATTTATTTAATTAATTTTACATTGTGTAACAATTGAAAAAGATATTTGCTACACAAACAAGCACTACAAGACATCAAAAACCATAAATCACATGTCTTTAATAAGTGCGAATGTTCAACGTATTTGTTTTCAATTTCTACAGTGAAAAGATTTTGATCTCATCATAAATAAGCATTAATTAGGGAAGGAAAAAAAACAAAATTATATTAGAGAAGGAGACTATTGAGTAGAAGAATTACACCTCGTTTGTTTATGTTTTCAAATATCATTTTTATCCTTGACACTAATTAAAAATTAAAAACTATTAAGTAATACATATTTTCACTAAAAGTACTACTTAATTTATTTATTTTTTTCAATTTCTCATAAATCTGCCTTATCATCCTCTCTACAAGTAAAAGATAAATGAGTAATAAAATAATAAGTGACAATACAAAAATTATCATAGATTATATATATTTATGATGGCAAAAGAAAAATCTTTAAATAATGATAAGAATAGTGTTTAAGAAGTCATCATTTGCAACTAGTGATATGATGATCCAACTTAGTGATAAGAATAATTTTTATTGTCATGACTAAATTGTTGTCATAGGATATTACTAATTGTTAAGTATCAACGGTGACAATTCAAAATATTAATTTTTTATCACTGTTTAATTTATAAAATATTAAGTTACTGTTTAAATCAAAACATTGTCACGTAAGGTTAGAAAACCTATGTTTTAAATGCCTAAATACTTCACAAAAAATTATAAAGACTAAGAATATCACAAGTAGAAAAGTTTTAAAAGACATTTCTAGCTTTTGAAAATATGGCGGAACATGAAAATTTATATATTTCTACCTTTTAATAAAACTACGTTTTTAAATTATACGAACTTAATATTTGTCTTTCTCAGTAACCAGATATCTATTAATTTTTGGCAATTTTCAGTTAGAAAATTAATGGGAATGTCTCTTCAGGGAATCTATGTACATTAGATGATTTCAACTATGCCAAATCAGATGCTAGAGCTGGGGTGGCAAATGGGTGAGTTGGGTTAGGTACGGATTGAATTTTTATAGGTTGGGTTCAAAATGGGTATATATTTATGGGTTCAAAATGGGTTGGGTTGGGCGGGTTCAATACGAAAAAAATATAAATATAAATATAAATAAATAAATAAATTGCTAAATATATTACTATATTATTGTGTTAAATTATAATTTTGTATCTTTATTTTATGTATGTTAATTAATTATTATTAACAAAAAGAAGATAATGAATAAAGTGGAAATTATAGTGACTTAAAACTCTTTAGTTGCAACAACAAAATACAAACGCAACATTCATTTGGCATGATATATTAAAACTTTAGAATAAGTAAAAAAGAATTCTTAATTCTTAATTCTTATTAATTATTTAGTAATTCTCATTTACTCCATTATAGTATAACTCTTATTTTAGTTGAAATTTTACTCTGTTATAATCTAACTCTCATTCAATAAAATTTCATAAATGAAAGAAAGGTAATCTTAAATACAAATTTTAAAAATCTCATAATAAACTTCCACCTCTATTTCCTTAAGATGAAAATTGTGACCTCACTTATATCTGTATTTATACTATAAACTGTGACATGTAATTGAAGTAATTCTAACTCAAATTATATATAAAAATTATAATTACTTGCAGAAATTCTTATTGAGAATTTAGTAATTAAGTAAGAATATAATAATGAAAGAGCATTTAATTTTGGGTGGATCTTTTTTCTATCAAATTTTGGTTGAAATTGACTTGGATCATTTACAACTCATCTTCAATTCATTTCACACCTATTTGAACTTATAACCCAAGTGAACCCACCTGAGCTCAACCCACACTAAAACCATAAGACCCCAACTCAATCCAAACCCACTCATATTATTTTAAACCCAACCTAACCTAAAACTAAATAGGTTGAATTGGGCTGGAATCATGGTTCTAAACTCAATTTGTCACTCCTACTAGTGCAATATCTAGGTAACTAATATCTAACATGGATGACTCTCCATGTGATTCAGGTTGCCGCCGTTATCCTAGATCTCTTCATTTTCAAGAAAATTCCCGTCTCTCGATCTGCTTTAATATTAAGATAATTCTATTACTATTCCTATATATATATGGGGTCATCCAGCATTTCCACAATATTGCTATAATAAATCAATGGGATTTGGTTAAAAACTGTTCTTGCCTCTATTATTAGCTTGAATAATCATTTTATGATGCACATCGTTTACTTCATTTATCATAGACATGCATCAAACAAATACAATAAGAGTAATTTGCATAACTACTCCATAAGTTGGAACTAAAATTCACAATATTAGAAGATCACTAACACAAACATAAATTCCTTGAGTAGATAATCCAGACTCTGGTCAAAATTAAATGTTATATCTGGTTCACATGAGAGTGAGTTACAAAAATCAAAAGTTTTAGCCAAGAATTTACAATCAAGAATGGTTATTATCATTGTGCTGTGATGGTAATTAATCATCATATGATGTGTCTATTTTGATGATACCTAGTTTATGCCACGTTCGAGCAGTTGAGTGACTTGAAATAGTTTATAAGATATTTCTCCATTCTCACATTTTGAGTCACCTTTTTAGATAAAATAATGCACCAGATGCTTGTTGACGGAACAATACTTCCAAGTAATAAGAGCTCTTAATTTGCATCACCTTAGACAAATCAAGTGATTTCAAATAATTTTTAAGTTATTTTTCTTTTTCACTCGGGACTAACATTATTAATGGTCTAAGGAGTTATTCAAAAGATTGACAGGTTTCTTGGAAAAAAAAAAAAGATGAAAATTTGCAAATTGTAGCCACAATCAGAATAAGCTATACATCAAAATGAAGAACTTCCATGAAATTTCGGCAATAGGGCAGTGTCTAATATGCAGAAAAAGATGCAAAAAGGAAAATATATGGACAAGTATTTATTCATTTGATTATATGTACCTGTAAACTATCAACTATCCACAAAAATTGGAAAAAAGAAAGAAGAAAGAATTCTTCCAATTTTCATTGGAATGCATCATTTTTCCCTAAACAGGGCTGCCTCTGTTTCTGATTCAACGGGATTTCCTTGGCAGCAATCATCTCTCTGTAACAATTCAAGAAAGTAACACTTTCGTCCACCATGAAATACCCAACAAAAATCTGGTAAAATTTGTAAAACCGTTCGCTGAAGGGGAAAATCCAGGTGAAAACGAAGAAGAATCCCTGGAAAATGTGGACGACGATCATGGCCCGGAACAATAGCTCCACGGACAGCGGATGTATCAGGTTATTTATCGCGGGCTTTTTCTTGGGATGCATCTGCTTCAACCTGAGATACTCTTGATGCAAATGTGTGCTGAAATAGCCGCCGTGGAAGACGGAGAGGTTGAGGAGGAAGGCGGCGGAGACGGCGAATTCCCAGCCGTTGTCTTCGAGGGAAGTGACGAGGAACTGGCAGAGAAGGGAAATGCAGAGGTCGAGGGCAATAGGCATGGCGATTTTGACGCTGAAGAAGAGGCGGTAGGCGATTATGAAGACGACGGCGGCGAACCAGGAAACCGGGAAGTCCAAGAATCGGGTCATGAATAAAACCGACCCGTTTGCGTTCGATATCACGGCGAGGAAAAGCCAGAACTCCGTCAGCCATGGCTGGTGTGCGCAGTTCAAAGGTGTCATCTTTTCTTTTCCTTTCTTGAAATGGTGAAAAAAAAAATGGAAATTTTTTGAAGGGAAAATGGAAGAAAACTGGGAAAATTATGGAATTTGAATTGGGTGTTTGGCTTAGAGCGAAAGTCGGTAGTTTTCTTGATCCAGGCAGGGATTTTCAGCTGGAACTAAACAGTTAAAAAACTAACAAAGCTAACCTGGGAGGGAGTATCAGGGTCCATCAGCTGGGTCCGAATCCGACCCAGTTTACTTCTAATGGGCCCCGTATCCGAGATCCATCCAAATTGAAAATATAAATTACACTAAATATGAGAGATTAACAACAAGCAACAACGCTGAGTCTTCCCCCACGCCACCGCCAAGCACCGCAAGATCCACCACCCCCAGCTTTGATACAAGCACAAAGTTTCTTATCTTCTCGGCTGCTCCCATTCTGCGTCTCGCTTCGCTCCGCCGACAGGTGAATCGAGGAGATTTTGTTTGCTTGTTTCTGGTGCTGAAAATTATTCGTCATTTTATACATATTTTGGTTAATATGCGTTGAATTTAGGTTTGCTGAATCTGCGATATCTGTACTCTGAAAACTAGGGAATTTGTACAGTTATTCGGTAATCTATGTTAAATTGATTGCATTTTGGGGATTTTGCTGAATCCCTATGATTCCTGTGTGCAATTACCAAAAAGAAACATTTAATCGGACTGTAATTTTTGTTTATTATTACTTCATATAGTTTTATAGATCAGTTTTTTTTGTACTTGTAAATATTAAATTTTGCTGTTGATTAATTGGTGCGTGGCCTTGATGCTCAAAATGTGAAATTTTTCTGACTTCATTAGCATTTTCTACTGTGTGATCAAATTTTCTGGTTAATATCTAGGTAAAAATGAGTAACTTGTAAATTTTGCTTCTGTTTGTATTTGGTTTACTCAAATTTTCTCTGAGTTTGATGAACTTATTTATGATGTTACAGCAAATAGTCTGTGGAAATGATAGAGGGTGCTCGGGTTCGACTGAAGGGATGGCAGCAGGCCGCCGTTGCAGTTGGATCAGCTCTTGGAGCATTGTTGGATCCACGAAGAGCTGATTTGATAGCTGCACTGGGGGAGACAACAGGAAGGCCTGCATTTGAAAGGGTGCTTGAGAGGATGAAGAAGAGTCCAGAAGGCAGGGTGAGCTTCTTTATTAATTGCAAAATGGCAGTTATTCTTCACTTCGTTAGCATGCTAATGCTATTCATAGCACTTGGAATTTTACATCATCATGTCTGAGGAAAGGAATTTTGTATTTTGAGTAGCTTTATTTGACCTGCAGTTCTATTTTCGGTATGCTGTTATTAATTATCAGATCAAATAATGAATGATGTGAGTGGCAATTACTTTAACGCAGTATGTAACCTGGATCAGCATGTTGTTTTACTGAGTTGGGAAGCTTCCATCTTTTCAAGCACTTTGGAAAACATTCTTATTCATTTTCTCTGCTCTCAGTTTCAAATATGTTTTAGATCTTAATTGCTATCTAATATGGAATAGTAGAAATGTCATCTAACCTGAGTTCACTTAATGCATGTTAATCTGGCCTTAGCAGTAAAGTTAAGTAGCATTAGCTGGCATCAAAGATATTTCTTGAACCCTTTTGTTGCAAAGTTCACTGTTTGAGGATTAGTTGGCTATTGGCAAAGTTTAGTACACATTTTGTATACAATTTTACAATGCCAACTTATAGCAAGTCTGATTTTGAACTGTAGCTTCATAAGATCTTGATGTGTTAGTCATCTATAGCATCCTATGCGAGTAAGCACTGTCAAGGTTACATTTTCACATTTCATCTCCTACTATTTTTTAGGCTCAGAAATTTGCTTTTAGGCATCATGTGCAAATGGGATAACATAAAAACACTTGTTTCTGAACATCTATGTGACAATGTGTGGAAATATGGAGATCTACTTATGAAATTTTCAGTTGATGAAATAAACCTCCTCCAATTGTTCTCCCCCGCAGGCTGTCCTATTAGAGCGCCCTCGTGTTATCTCTGCTAATGTTGGGCATGCATGGGACCTGCCAGCCAACACATTTGGTGCTGCATATGCAAATTTTATGGGATCCAGGAATTTCTCCCCCGACGATCGACCGCCTGTTCGGTTCATGGAAACGGATGAATTAGCATATGTTGCAACCCGTGCTCGTGAGGTGCATGACTTCTGGCACACCCTGTTTGGAGTACCAACGAATTTGATTGGTGAATCTGCACTCAAGGTTATAGAATTTGAGCAAATGCTACTCCCAATGTGTGCCCTGTCTGTTGTAGGGGGTACTGCTAGATTCAGTGAGAAGCAGAGGAAGCTATTCTATGAGCATTACTTCCCTTGGGCTCTTCGGGCTGGCATGAGATGCTCTGATTTGATGTGTGTGTATTATGAGCGCCATTTTGATGAGGACTTGGAAGATATTCGTCGAAGATGGGGAATCATTCCTGCCCCTCCTCCCCCTCAACCTAATTCAGCCTGAAGTTGGTGATATTTTGCACACCCTTTCATGGAATTGGTGTGCTAGTTTAGATGAAAAATGAAACAAAAACTTTTCTTGTATAAAGTTTAGTACATTTATGTTGAGAAAATTAGTTCTAGCTAGTAGACTTGTAGCCAAGCTAGACCCTTTTTTTATTTTGAACTTTTTATGGTAATTTTATGTACTTCAATTGAGGCAATCTAAGATGGTTACATAATGGAGAATGTAACTTGGTTCTTTACAGACAAAGCCTTTTGATCAATGCTCATGCATCCAAACGTTTGTCATATCTTCAGACAACACATCGAGCAGCAGCTCATGTATACATAAAAATACACGATCAAGTTTCTGACAATCTTAAAGGTAAAAATACGGTTGCATTTACACACAAATTTCACAGAAATTAACAGAATAACACTTCATGAGGCTTGCAGCTGAGCCACGCACTAATGCCACCACATTTACCACAAATTTCACAGAAATTAACTAAATACGTTTCATGAGGCTTGCAGGTGCCTCAATTGCTCCCACCACCAAAAAGGTAATCCAAAGAAGAACCTCCTCCAGGGGCAGCATGGACCTTTGTCGATGGTCGATCCTAGGACAAATCAATCATTAAAATCAAACTGAATGTCAAACATTTGATACATGGTGTTAAGGTAATGGAGTAATGACAGAGAAACATATAAAAATATGCACTTAATCACCCACAAGTTGTATTTAGTCTCAAACACGAAGCAGTTCTAAGAGTCGTTCTATTGAGTTAACGAAGTAGATAAGGGACAAGTAAGGTGTGAGCTTTCACATTCTCTCGATACATACTTTTCAAGACAAGAAGATGAATTCCGTTACAGTAGAAGGGCAACCACACAAAAACTATAGTTTGGGTCAAGTCTAAGAAAAGTTTTTGTATATTTTGGCAATAGAAGGTTCAAACGATCACATGCATCACTTATAGGTATTATATTAAGACCAGATACCAATCAATTACATAGCAATTGGGCATCATATTTTCAAGCACAACCAATCTCATAAGTTATCCAATAAAAGAAGGGGTGAAATAGTGAAAACGAATTGAAACCAAAGCCAATATTGTCAATGCGTCCGATTTCTAATAGAGAAGAAGTACATTTATTATTGGTCATTATATCTTATTTTTGAATTATTCTATAAAAACATTCTATTATAAATATATTATGATGACTTAATCAGCACCTAAAACACAGAAAAGTTGTTTCATTGGACACGTACCGTGATGAAGTTGCAAGTATTTTGACCATCTGCTCTGAAGTAGTTGTTCGATGTGCTACTATGAATGCCTGCAGGAACTTGCTTGCTAATGTCCACCGGCTGGGGAGCAGCATTAGGCTTTGCTGAAGGTTCTTTGTTTGCAGCCCTACTTTCACTTGGAGCAGGTTGGGCTTTCTCCGCTGCTGGTTTTGGTGCCTCACCACTCCCAAACAAGTACCCCAGTGAGCTCTGTCCTCCACCACTGCTAACTCCACGACCCATGTCTACTATTCTTTCCAGTGAGGAAATAAGTACTGATTGGTTTAGATAAAAATTCCCACGGAATGCCAATCAGTGTACTTCTCCAAATAGGAGATTACAATCAAGATTTATTTGGTTGTAAATGTAGCGCAGACAAACAATTTTCTATTTAAGTGAATTCCGTCTCTACTAAATCCGAACACAATATTCAACCAACAGCTTGAAGGCCGTGTTTGGCATCACAATCATTATACTAATAGCAACAATCCCTTCCTTTGGAAGCACATGTTTAAAGTTGAAGAAGAGCCAATATTCACCAAGATCCTAATCATTCAATGGAAAGCTATTGTTCTGAAAAACCAAAAGAAGATCAAACTTTCAGTTTCTGAAAACCATATTTGGTTTTTCAACCTTAATCAACTCCTAAACCTCAGATGACAAAGATGATGAAAGGCTCAAGAAAAACCAACTATGTGAAACATGGAATTCTTCCTGATCTCTGAGACAACTTCCTAAGAAATAACAAACTCCCTGATCCAACTACAGTATTTCTTTCCAGGTCATTCAATCGTTGCTATTCCACCTATCTCTGCTATAATTGTTATCAAGAAAACTTAAAAACCAATAAATCAAGCTTCATTTGTCCTTAAACCTCAAACTACAGTTGAATAAAATGGGCAAACCAATTTGAAAATTACAAAAGCAGCCCATCTCAACATCAAGAATTGGAAAAAAATTAAGTCTTTATGGTTTCAACACATTGCATTTACTACCAAATTGCTATCACACCAAATCATCAACGGCATTGAATCAGCTCAAATGATCAAAAACATCCCATCAAGAAAAACTACACTACAAGCAAAAATATGCTGTCAAAATCACCAAACAATCATAGCCCACCAATCAAATCAGCAACTAAACACCCATAAGCAAAATTCAAACATCATCTGAGAGGGGGGGAGATGTGTAGACCAAGAATTCTATTGAATTACCTTTAGCCTGTTTGAGATCAGATCTACCAAGAAGGAGAGAATTTGAGTGTACGCTACTCTAAAGCCATGAAAGTATTAAATGAGCATGAGTTGCTGTTTCCACTCATTTATTCACTCTTCCAGGTCAGGTGGCACTATACTGTCTGCTTTTAGTGGAGAAGGGGTCGGTGAGTGATGAAGTTGGAGTGGAGCAAGCAAGTTCAGATTGGCGATAGAGGTTTTCTGTCGGGGAACAGGCAGTCTAGAAAAGTATAAATACGTACAGAGAGGCACTCACGTTTTATACGTGCAAGAGTAATTATTTAATTTGGAAACCCCCCAACATAACGTAAATATCAAAATAACCCCAATACAAAATTATTTTGAGAAAATATAGCCAAATATATCCTCATTTTTCCTCTAAAATATAAGAAAAGAAAAAAAAAATCATAATACCCTCTACTATCCTTTATTATTCCCAAAACTTCCTCATTTTCTAATATATACATACATATATTATATATAAGCATCATATATATTATTATAATTCTAAAATAATAAAAAAAATCTCTTAATTCCATTTTCACCTAAAATTCTAACAAAAAAGTATTAATTTGACTACTACAGTAAAAAAATCTCCTC
This sequence comes from Jacaranda mimosifolia, assembly GCA_018894105.1. Classification (NCBI taxonomy): domain Eukaryota; kingdom Viridiplantae; phylum Streptophyta; class Magnoliopsida; order Lamiales; family Bignoniaceae; genus Jacaranda; species Jacaranda mimosifolia. The sequence continues at coordinate 21,187,790 of CM032134.1, read as the reverse complement.
CAAAATATAAACAAACATACTAAAATTCTCCAAAACTAATTTTGAACTATTCCCCAAAACATAACCAAAAATTAATTACATTCTCAAACACAACTTTCACATTCTCCAATAATTAATTCTCCCAAAATACATAATAAAATTAATAAAAAACATAACCAAACATTCCCAACTTTAGCTCATCCTACCAAATAAATTTTGAAAAGTTGCAACTCCAAGATTAAATTTTGAAATTTGTATTAATTTTATTTTTAATAATTTTTTATTAATTTAAATTGTTATATTTAAATGATATTGATTGTTAACCATGCTGATGGACTGAATTTTTCTTGAGAAATTTTTTAATATAATAGATCAAATCACTTCTATTCATAATATGCTAATAAAACATTTCATTCAAAAATTTGAATGAGAGTGAATTGGAGATTTTTTGATGAAATAAATTAAGAGAAACTCAAATTTTATAAGGAAAATGTCTAGCATATAGTGAATAGATTTCTTTTGAAAATGTCTAGGTTATGTTTGGTTATGTTTTTTGTTTTATTTCATTATGTGTTTTAAGATAATGAATTATTAGAGAATGTAAAAGTTGTTTTTTAGTATATGTTTGTTTATGTTTTGGGGAAAACATTTTTTACTGTACCAGTCAAATCAATGTTTTTTTGTTGGATTTTTGGAATGAAAATAAAATTAAGTGATTATTTCAATGTTAAAATAATTATAAAAAATATAATATATATAATATGTGTATGTATATATTGAAGAACGTGGATTTTGAAGGAAAAATGAGGATATCTTTTAAAGAGAAAATGGGAAAACATAACCAAACAAAGCCCTGGCATTTTAAACTTCACTAGATATGACAAAAGTCCTTGTTTTAGTACTAGGGTAGGCATTATCGTTTGTTTGATTTTAGTATGGTACCCTTCCTATTTGTGGCCTTTTTGTTATGGGATGCTTGAGGATTGTGCATCCCTTTGTGACTTTGTTTCTTTGTGAGTATCTCTCATTAAAAAATATATAAATCCAATAATAATTAAAATAACATGCATCATATTCGTGAATTAATTTTTTTATAAATAATATATATTCTTTTATTTATTTACTGTAACTATCTTAAACTCTGTGTTGGTAATATAGTAGCTTCATTATCTACGATCACATACAATAAGATAAAATATATAGGATTAAATCCATAGTGAACTAAGTTTATTATCAAATTTTGATAGGATGAATTTTCTTAATAAAATAATTCTTTATGAATAATTAAATTGATTATCAAATCATTATTCTTACTATAGTTCATTAGTAAAGGTATCTAATTTTTAATCATGAGTGCATTCAATATGAGTCAAGTATATACTTGGCATATGCCACTTGAATAGTTGAACATTGATAACCTTAGTCCAAAAAGGGGTTTAAAATTCAAACAAAATTAGACCAAATGTACACTTACTAGTAAAAAAATAAACTCTATGATTTTCATTGTGTTCATGTGATTAGTTTTGAATTCTATATTATAGTTATCATTTGATGAGTATTTTTAGTAGATGAAAGGAATATAAAAAGGAGGGGAGGGGGGGGGGGGAGAAGAAGAAGATGTGAGCAAAGATTTTTATAACAACACCATGAGAATCAAAATAATTTAGGTAATATTTGGTTATATATTGTATATTTTGTATTATGTGTTTTGAAAGTAGGGTTGGAGAATGTGAAATTGTATAAGGTAATGTGATGAATGTTTGTTTATGTTTTGAAAAATAGTTAAAAAATTGTTTTAAAAATTTTTGATATGTTTGTTTATGTTTTGGGAGGAGACAATTTTTACTGTAGCGATCAAATCAATGATTTTTTGTGAGATTTTTGGTGGTGAAAATGAAATTGAGTAATTTTTTTATAGTAAAAATAATAATAAAATATATAATATGTATATGATATATATGTATATATATTGAAAAATGAGAAAATTTTGGAGATAATGAAAGATAGAAGAAATGATTTTGGAAATTTTAATTTGGTATTTTGGAGGGAAAAATTATGTATGTTTGGTTACATTGCCTAAATTTTCTAATAAACAATGTAAATTAACTCAATCACTTAATTTTACTCTCAAAATTAAAATTTCTAACTTCATTCTTACTTAAACAACAAATCTTAATTCCTATTTTTATAATATTTTAGAGTCTAATATATATATATATATTATTTTCCTTGCAATGGAGGCTAGACTTTATGTCCCTCTCCTATGTTATTCAAGCCAAACCACCCACCAACTTAGTACTGACTTTTGTTCAAGAAAAAAACAACTCTTAATGATCATCCCAAACAACAACATATGAACAAACAAAATGATTTGTCAATGTCTATAGTACAATATTATTACAACATCCCAAGAAAGGTTCATGCATTTTGCTTAGAACTGAATAATTCAGACTAGGATTTCCGAGTCATACTTGGATTCTACTACCTTTTATTTTATTATTCTTTTTTCTTTTAATATTTTGAGAGCAAGAATCAATTTTTGACCTTGAAAGAAATTAGTGCGAGTTAGAATTTTTTTTCGAAAAAATTAACAATTTTTCACCAATATCAAGAAGTCAACCATCTCAAGGGGCAAAAGCCCACGTAACTCGGCCGACCCAGTTAAAGCAGGACTCTTTTTAATCCTGTAATAATTATTCAAAATATATTGAGTAGGAGTATTTTATTTGAACACAAATACATTATTATATATAAGCTTCTGTTTCCATGTCTGCCTCTCCCGGGTTTTGGTATGAAGTAACCTTCAAGGTACGCTGGAGTGTGTATATGTATGTATGTATGTATGTATGTATGTTTTCAAGATATGATATAAAATCAGATGCTTGGCTGTAATATTGCTTAATCTTCAAGATTCTTCTCTCTTTCTCTCTCCAGTTGGTAACGTTTGGTATAACATAATGATAATTGAAAGCATGCTTTTTTCTTTTTCTTGTTCTTTCCTTTTTTTTTTTTTTTTTTTTTAAATTTTCCCCCTTAAGTTATTTGAATATTTGCCTTTTTTGGTTTTTAATTCTTGGGTTTTGGTGTTATGACTTGTCTTGCAGTATATAAAGGTGAAGTCTTTGCTATTGTTGCTACTGCAGTTGCAGAAGTGTTCTAGTTCCAGTTATAAGTATACACATTATTAACAGGTGATCAGCCCTTGATTTTGCTCTTTTTTGTTTCTGAATAATTTTTTGAGAAAGGCTGGCTGCCCATGTATCTGTCTGTATTAGGATATTATGTGATTTGTGTATTGATGCAGAAAGAAATCTTTTTTTATGGGTTGGAATGATGATCAATGTGTGAACATGCAATAGGTGTGTATAAGATTTCATGTTTTTTGTTGATTAGAGTTTGATTTGGACTGGATTTGCACCAAAGGTTTGATTTTTACTAATAAAAGAGATTTGGTTTCCTCTTCTGAGTGTTGAAATCTGCTGGAATTTGACATAAATATTTGTATGTGAATTTTTCATTTTAGTTTGCCTTCTGGGTTTGTTGGAATAGTGGCCATTCTTTTTACTGCATTGCTTTTGGTTAGTGATTTGCTCTTATTTCCATAAAGATAAAGCTATCAGCTGTTCTACTATCAAAAGAGATTTGGTTTCTTCTTATGAGTGTCGAAATCTGTCCTCATTATGAAGGATCTGCATTAGACAGAAAAGTTCTGAATTGAATTATCTTCAGTTATTGTTTCGTTTTGAATTCTCTGTTTGGTTTTTTCTGCTTTAAAGAAAACAAGGTCAGAAAAGATCTCTAGTTTTCACATTGCTTTTCTAAATTTTAAACAATGTGTCCAAAAATCTTAGAAGATTTAAATTGGAGAATCCTGTTGAGATTTGATGATGGGGGTTTCAGGGCAAGAAAGATTTTCCTCATTCACATTACTTTTCTAAATTTTAGACAATGTGCCTGGCACAATCTTCGAAGATTTGAATTGGAGAATCCTGTTGAAGTTGAGGGGATTGGGGGCAAAAAAGGCTTTCTCTTCCTTGTGGATTTTTTTCTAATTCTATATCACCATTGAATGCATGCTAACCTTTGATTATTATTTGTATGTGGAGTTCGTTTTGACTCATGGTTGTTTTGATCTAATTGGTATTGAATTCAGAAGAGGAAAAGGAGTCTTTGAAATGGCTAAGGAAGCTTCAAACGGACAGAACGTCGTAACTACAAAGCCTCCTCCTGAGCCCTCACCATTGAGAAGAGCAAAATTTTTTAAGGTATGATTGAGATAGTGCTTTATAGAGCAATGTTTTTCTGAACTTAATTCAATTTGAAGAAACTCGTTTTTTTCGGGGCTGAATGAGGGCCGAAGGGTTTGAAAGCTTGGCATTTTTGTATCCATCATTTGTTTGTCCATCACGTACATAAATAAATTTTCTTTTTTGTCGATTCCTAAATGCTCATTAGTTTATTATGTATATCAGAAGTGGCCGAAACTTATGATCCCCTTTTGCAATTAGAATTCCACATTCTGTTCTGTTGCTTCTTAGCTCGGTCTGTGGATGTTTTATCATGTCGGCAGATATATGATACATGGTAAATTAACTTTTTGATGACAGGCAAACATGAGGATTTTGGTAACTGGTGGAGCTGGATTCATTGGCTCTCACTTGGTTGACAAACTGATGGAAAATGAGAAAAATGAAGTAAGCACTTAGTGTCGTCCCCCCCCCCCCACCCCCCAACATCAATAGTGAACAGACAGTTAAGCGTATATCTTAGCCAATATTCATATATTAAACAAACAAATTTGATCGGTTTTCAATCAGGTAATTGTTGTGGATAACTACTTTACTGGCTCAAAGGACAACCTAAGGCAATGGATTGGTCATCCGCGATTTGAGCTTATTCGACATGGTAGGCATTCTTGCAGCTTTATCAGAGATTTTCATTTTCATTCTAATATGGTTCTTGCTTAAGGGGCCATGAAAGTTAGGCAATTTACAACTTTTAAGGTCATTGCATCTCGTGAAAAAAACCCTTAATAGTTAAGACATGTTGGGTTGAAATATATCTTACAAAGCATCCTTCATTAGCTCGCTCTCTCATACCTACATTTATTTTTCATTTGCAGATGTTACAGAGCCTTTATTAGTTGAAGTTGATCAAATATACCATCTTGCTTGCCCTGCTTCGCCAATTTTCTACAAATACAATCCTGTGAAGGCCAGTCTCTCTCTCTCTCTCTCTCTCTCTCTCTCTTCGCGTGTCTGAAAACACATCCTTGACTATGGAAATACATTACAACTAGATGAAGAAGAATCTTTTATCTTTTCAGGATTACATTGTCTGAAACTTCATTATTTGTAAAACCTAGTCACTGATGGAATTGTGATTATTATTGTTGATGTCTTTTTGCTTTTCCTGCTGCGATTATGCCCAACAGACAATAAAGACAAATGTAATTGGAACGCTAAACATGTTGGGACTTGCCAAGCGAGTAGGAGCAAGGTTTGGCAACTCGTCCAATATATTTTTATTCTAAATTTGTTGCTTTCAGCTATGTTAATTTATTATGCATTATATTTGAACAGGATTTTGCTGACATCAACATCAGAGGTTTATGGTGATCCACTTGTGCATCCACAAACTGAGGATTACTGGGGAAATGTGAACCCTATAGGTATTGTGATCCGATGAAAGAGTACTTTTTAACAAGCTGGGATAAATAAACCCTTAAAGTTTACTAGACTGATGATTATAAGTACTTTTCCATGTCAAAAAAGAAACTTCCTGATGATGTCTGATTCAACCAAGATTTTAACTATGTCCCATGAAGCGTTTGACGAACATATGAACACACAATCACACATACATGACGTTCCTTTATTTAATGTGGCATTGCAGGAGTTAGGAGTTGTTATGATGAGGGCAAAAGAGTAGCCGAAACTTTGATGTTTGATTATCATAGGCAGCATGGAATTGGTACAAGTCTCTCTTTTACTACAAATATAGCCCATCTCAAAATGGTGCTAGAGGCAATAACATTATGCAATTCCTAACCAATATGAAATGTTAAATTTTCAACAGAGATAAGGATTGCAAGGATCTTCAACACTTATGGACCCCGAATGAATATTGACGATGGTCGGGTCGTCAGCAATTTCTTAGCTCAAGCAATACGGTAATATTCTCTTGCCCAGGAAAAGTTCAACCCACACACACACACACACACACGGTGTATAGTATGTGAACTCCAACCCACCCACCCACCACCCCTACCCCCGATCAAAAAGAAAAGAAAGAACACATACCAGGTTCTTGGTCCAGAAAAAAATGACCCTGTTTTTGATACTTTGAGATCTTTCACTTCTCAACTCAGTATGGAGCCAAGAATTTGTGATTTACTTTCTTTAACGCACACCATGCAGGGATGAAGCTTTGACAGTTCAGTTGCCTGGAACACAAACAAGGAGTTTTTGTTATGTTTCCGATATGGTAAGAGAGAACATCATTTTGTTTTGGCTATGCAATTAGAAGTGCACAATAGTGCCTCTTATGACCTTATTCTATTTGCTTTGGAAAAAGGTCAATGGTCTTATTCGATTGATGGAAGGAGATCATACCGGGCCAATCAACATTGGCAATCCAGGTTGATATCATTAATACTACTTTCGATATGTTCTTTTTGCATCTCTTTCTCTCTTTAGCTCTCTATGAAACCTTAATCCCAAAATCTTTTACATTCATACCAACACTCACTGAGGATTTTACTATCAGGTGAATTTACAATGCTTGAGCTCGCTGAGACTGTGAAGGAGGTAACTTTCTGAACTTCTTTTTTATTTATACACACGAAAGCCAAGAGTTTGTTAGGTCCAAACCTCTGACCTTACACTTTATTTAGATTGATGCCACTTGGCCAAATGGTCACTCTGCACATATCTTTCAGAACTTCTCCACATTCCGGTTATCCTAGATGAGGCCCTATTGGGAGCCGGAATTTTCTTACTAACCTCTTTATTCCAAGTCTATAACTATTCCATTTTGTAGTCATCTCACATTAAAAGATATGCCAGAATCATAAACTTGAAACCATAGTTCAGCCCAAATCATTATTTCTCAGCTTTCTGAATCTAAACAAAACAATTGGGGCTGTGCAGATGATCAATCCAGATGTGAAGATCATAGAAGTTGAGAACACTCCGGATGATCCTCGCCAGAGAAAGCCAGACATCACAAAGACCAAAGAACTGCTAGGCTGGGAACCGAAGATCAAGTTGCGCGAGGGCATTCCCCTTATGGAGGAGGATTTTCGCCAGAGGCTTGGAATTTTGAGGAAGAATTGAGACTCTTCTGCTGGCTTAATACGTCATGGTACTTTCTTCAACATGGACCTGTGAGAGATGCTTCTATGCGGCCTCCATGTGTTCTTTGAGTTATACTCCTATTTTTGGATTGCTGAATATTGTGAGTTTTGGATTCTTGGTTTATTGTTTTGCACTTTCATTATTACTTCATATAAGGGCAAATATGTCCCTTTTTTTAAAACTTCATTTGGTATCATCAAGAAGTTTGAACTATTTTTGACATTGTTAATGTCAATAGATTTATCTGTGAACTTCTATAGGTAAATTTTTTGTCCAATTTCACATATCCAGTTGTTATTTTCAGTAATTCCCTTTTGTCCCTTGTATCGGCTGCATCAGTAGAAGGCAAATATAATTATTGGGAAACACTTAGTGCTAAAGGCTCGTATATACCATGCCAGATAAAAACAATAATATGACATCAACATTTTACTTCATGCTACCGTATTTTTTTAGAGATTTATAATTTATTTGAATACATATTGCGGGCAGCAACATAAACTTTTATGTCGAAGCGAGTGACATGATCTCTATGTACATGCAGACAATTAATATGAAAAAAGCATCCTAGGTTGTCTCTTCTACTTTAGAGTTTCCCAAACTTATTGAAGTGCTAAATGACTTCACAATTCATAAAAACCTCTAATGTACTAACAAATAGAAGAATAATGGAAGATAAGTTTTAGTTTGAATTGAGTTTATTTTAAGTGACAAGATTAGATCCCACATGAAATAATTACACCACCCACCCCTCTACTTTGAGTTAATTACCCCCTCACCCCTTTGTTTTGGAATTACAAAAACTTCCTCTCTAAACCATATCACCTGTACAATCTGCCTCCTTCCATCAAGAATATGGAGGTGTCTCTCCCCACCACACCAGCTGCCATTTTCCCTCAACTTTGATGCCTTCTAAGCCCATGTTTCACAGTCTACTTCTGTGGGAAGTTTGATATTTCTACTAGAAGCCTGTGCAGCGCCTGAGGCCGAGAGAAAAAAGGCGAATGGTCAGAGCCTTTCAGCCCAAAGACTTCCTTAGGGGGATCTGATTTTATCATGGCCTCCTGAAGTGGTTCTGGAATGGCAAAATCGTCACCCGTTTTTATGTAGAATCTTGAGATGGAACCATAGTTTGCTGCAGAAAGGGTCAGTTTCTCTGTCACAGGTGCAAAGGGTACTGCCCTTATGGACACTGATGCTAATGCAATGTCCTGGATCAATATATGTATACAAGTTTAGGACCAATCTTGAAATGATATAAGGTACAAGGAGGAAAAAGACTAAAAATTCACCAATATGCCAAGATCATGAACGTATACAAAGCAATAATTCTTAATTTTCAGGGTCGGTATAGATATTTTAGCTCACATGGGGTGATAAAACTTGAAACATAGATAAAGTGAGGGGATGACTGTCTACTAGTGCCGTCTCTAGACATATAATGTCGTACCTTTGAAGGGCTTCGATTACACAAGAAATCTTGCAACAGTGATTTGTCAAAATCTATAGCAGTTGGCTGATGATTCTTCCCATTTGCGTACAGGAATTTCTGAGCACGTTGGCTAAGGTCACTTAAGCATGACTGCAACAGCATGAAAATAGTTATTCAAGTGAAATTTTGGACCCAAAGGATCACAAAGACAACTTAGGTAGAAACACAGAAAAGTTCAGAAAACTTGACCAAGATTTGCAATTCATTATACCTAGTACCTATGGAAGCAAAAACTAAGATTGAATATGGGAAAACCTGTCGAGAGAAGACATCAAGGGCCCTCTGGCCATCAGTAAGCATAGTTGCAGCAACAAAAATTGCTTTAGAAACTTTAGCTGGATACAGCTCCATTGCATAAGAAATACAAGCTCCACCTAGATCATGTCCCACCAAAATGACCTGCATAGCAAGCATTTCATCATCAGCATAGGAACTAGGAAGTGTTTGCAACAACTTTTTTGAAATACTTTTCAGCTTTTAGCTGAATTTCAATAATATTGGAATGTTTAATTGTGCTCCCACTGTTTGTTCTATAAAATTAAACAGAAAAAAGCTAAAAGCAACTCTCAACTGACTTTTGCAGTTTTATTACTACTTTTCATTGTTATTTCCAAACGCTCTCGACTTTTATTACAACTTTTACTTCTCCAAAAGCAAGATCTCTTACAACCATCCCTATAATCTAAGAAGGAAACTACAGCTAAAGAGAGGTATCTGCACGTCGAATATGTAAGAAAAACTAAGCTTCATCACAGGAAACATATGATTTTTGTTCTCATTTTTTACATTCCTTTCATTCGATATAAACAACGTTAGATAATGTATATACAAACCTGTTTGTTATCAGCAAGATTTGCTAGAAAATCAGTAAGAGGTTTGGCATATTCAGCCAAAGTTGTGATGGAATTTATGTTGCAGAAATTAGCTCCAGAACCAGCGAGGTCTATGGCATCAACTTCATATTTTCCTTCTTTTAGGAGTGCTATAATTTTGTACCAACACCATGCCCCAAAACCTCCTCCATGAACTAGGACAAAATGCTTGCTCTCTGGACCATCACTTCTTGCAGCATCCTAAAATTAATTAGACAAAAATTTAAGTTAAATAACTATAGGACCATTACATAATTGCACTTAAATGTAGCCCAAGAAAATATTATCCCAACAAAAGCAATCACATTCAATATTTTATGTACTTATCAGATAATATATAATATATAATTTTAAAAGTCAACATATTATTAATTGCACTTAAATAGTCAAGAATGCCAAAAAGTAAAATTTCATTCAAACACGTTTGTTTGCATTTGGATATGATAATGAAAGTATGTGTCCTTGTAAATGAAAAAACAAGGATAAAATTCCCAAAAATAAGAAACAATAATTATTTCAAGACTGTTATGCAGAAAATATAATATATATGTATATAAATCATTAAGAAAATTTCAACTTTTGAACATAAGCTATAAAAATTTGGAGAAATCTTTGAATATGAAACCTGATTAGGGAGCTGCAAAGAAGACATAGAAGTAGCAGTCGAAAGAGAGCGCGATCGCCTGGAAAATTTCTTCTGCTTCTTGGAAGATTGTAAAGGGTTGCTGGTAGATAAGGAACGGTCCAAGTGAAGAAGAAGATCACCATTGCTGTCCTGCAAGTGATGGTGATAGAGCATGGAAGCAATCTGGGCTTGTTGTTTGATGTAGCCATCGTCGAAAAGCTCGGATTTTGGTGTGGGAGAGAGTAGTTTTTTGGATTTTCTGAGGGCAGCTGAGGGGGAAAGCCATGGAGGAAGAAGCTCTTTAGGTGAGGATGTTTTGGGTACTGTTGGAGGAGAGAAGCATGCAAATGAATTTCCCATGGTGTTTCTTGTTGCATCAAAGTCTAAGAAAAATATGGTGTATTTTATAATGATCAGTGTGTGTGTGTGTGTGTGTAAAAGTTGAATTGGTTTGCATGGAGACTTCCAAAATTGGACTTTAAGGGTTCATATAGAATAAATTATGTAGAGGGCATATTTATGTTGGCATGTGCAATGAATTGTTCAGCAATATTATTTGTGCAATAGAAAGGTGAAATAAACATTTATGAGCAGTGATTTTGAGTTTGGGAATAATTCTTCGAGATGATTTGATAATTGAATCGGGTTCACTTTAATTTTTTACGAAATCACATAAGAGTATTAGAGTCATTACGATGTGTTTAGTGAAAAACTTCTAATGCTAATCATCGATTCGATGAAAGTAAAAGATATTAAATTGTGTAATTAATTTATTGCATAATTAAAAACATCACAGTCTTTGAGTAATTATATTTGGATGCCACTTGTCAATAACACAATAGCTTAGGTAGTACAATTTTTATCATCCAGATTTGTCTAAATTGTCATGATTAGTCGAATCAAACGACTCAAATTCTGACACGATCTCAGAGATCCATCAAGGATACATTTGACTTGTCCATAGCCCTTCATAGGTAGAATTTAATTTTTAATACTTTTCTTTTTCTTATTTTTTTTTAATTACTAACATCTTTACATCCAAAAACGGCAGTCCAAAGGGCACACTAAAGGGTCAAATTCTTGTTTCATACTTGTCTTGGGGTGCCATCATTAAATTTTTAATTGCTAGTCTTTGCATCCATCCATGATTAATATCCACACAAAGGGGGTTGCTAAAATTTAAAAGAGTGACTAAGGATAGTTTTCCTTCCACTCTATATTTGAACCATTATCCACCAATTTATTTTGTATTATGTCATAATAGTATCACTTAAGAACTGAAATTTCTTAACTTTCATCTAGATGGCTGTCAATTTGGTGTACCCAAATGATTAAAGAAAAGTATAAGAAATCTACTTGATGAAAGAAAAGTCTTCATAGACCATTACATTATAGTCCAGACAAACCAGTTTCCATATAATATGATGGTTCCAAGTCCCTCAATCAATTGATGAGGACAACAAAGTCTGACCAAGATAATGACATATGAAACTTCCACATTATGATGTTTGCCATGAAAACAACACCTCCAATATTCAGAAGACCATTCACTGCTATCTTTGTTTGACTATAGAAGAAGGCAACTGAAAATAAAAATAATGATTTTATAACATCCAGAAAACATGTTCTTACAAGAACTATGTTTTGAAGCTTCTTGAGGTTACTGTCTAAGCGAATTCGTACTTAGCATACAGAAATTGGAAGAAGGAAAAAGAGTCATGATACATGAATAAACACGCGATTTAAATTTCACCTAGAGCAACTGCATTGAGTAACAGGGAAACGCACTAGCTTTCTTACAGCACTTCTCCAAATTATGTTATTGTTCATATGCTAAAGCAGGAGAGTTCCCTGTCCAAAGAAGCCATCAGCAAATGCATTTGGAATCATCCATTTGTCCATCATCGGGATGGACTATAGCAGGCTATCTTGATCCCCATCAAATGCTTGGCTTCCTCTGAAAACATGGTTAGTAACGTTTTTGTAATTCCAAGCATTTCCTTTTAATTCAATGTCCCAGTAAGATGACCTAAATTTAGCTTTGAACTTGATGCATGTGCCCCACCAAGTTACGGGCAAAGACTTGTGTATTCATAGTCTCTCCTTTGTTGCTGCAAAACAAAGTAATCATATTGAACCTTAGTGTCATAAGGAAAGATTTCCCACAGAACTCCAACTTTAACCAATTCAAGGAAAAAACTGATAAAATTACAAAAGTTCGCAGCAGAATATGCATGCATTTGCAATCGTAATTTTCTAATTAATTATAAAGGTACATTGAACCAAGGACCATAACGTTGATTTACAGCAAAACGTTTTGCAGGAAGTCTGAGATGAATCTCAATTGAACTCAAGCCAGCACTATATTCATTTTAAAGTATTTGAAAGATGTAAAAGAAATTTATTGTGACCATTCTGAAAGGTATAGCTTCAATTTACTGGGTGATCATGGACATAGGTTCAGTAGACATACCAGAACATTTTGTGTAACCATGGGACACCTACTCCCGCAAGGCATAATATTGGGGCGCCAGCTCAGCTAACCACAAGTAATCTATTCTAGAAATGTCACGGATATAATTCTGATTAGTTCGGACTAATTCGTCAAAAATTATGCACTCCGGTTTCATCCGGAATAATACAGATGAAGGGTGAATTTGCACCATGAGACCACTTGACAAAGCCCTGTCAATTGATGAAACCAAAACTTGAGTTAAGAAACCTTTCAAATTATTGCTGTTTAGATGAGAGGGGGGAACTTTGAGCTTCTTGAGATCTTAATAGATGCCATAATCTTTGAATTAAAATTAGACAATCACCTGTAAGTACCATCAGGCTGCTTCAAAGCTGCATTAAGAAAAAAGGAAGCAGCTAGGCATCTGCGGAGTGGAAGCATGTCATCTCCACAGGAAGTGACACAAAGACCCATTTGTTCAACGTTCCCCCGTATTTGACTACGAATGTGGCACAAATCAAATTAGAGAGATGTATCTAGAGAAATTTTAAACAAGGTCTGAACCTTTTCTCCACCAAAAAGAAGAGGGGAGAATACATAGGATAAAGGAGTTTAGTCGGCCACATAAACGTAGCACTTTGATTGAAACTAGAATAAAAAGTAGCCCGCATGGCACAATCCATTATGGCACCACCTACGCTGAAAGCATTTATTTAAGAAAAGGGAAAGGAATTGCTCAGTATAACCATATGATTTACCTTTAGGCTATGTTTGGTCTTAGATGTTGGTTAGGAAACCACCAAGGAAAATCTTTTCCTTACTTCAAATGATAGTATTTTGTGTTTCATTTTTAGTTCATTGTCCTTTTCCTCTTCCTTTTCTTCACCAAAATCCAAGATCCAAATGTAGCATTAGTGTATGCCAAGGAAACAAGAGCAAACCTGTGGATATCACGAGCATGCTTCAGGGAGCGGCTATTGATAAAATTCTCTTTGCACCATTTTCTGAGATTCTTTTCAGCCTTCTCGTTACTGCTTACTAGTTTGCTCTTCTCTAAGAATTTGTCAGCAGCACGATACACATGTAGTAATGTCAAATGATCTCCCTCAGGACTTGAGAAGCTCCTCAAAGCAGTTCGTGACTGCATAAGAGAAGTTTAAATATCAGCTCACAGCTGGTAGTGCAAGGAATTAAGAAACACATCAACAGAGTCAACAGTGTGAAGCACCATCAAACCAATGCAACTGGTAGAAAATGAATTTATAAGAACAAGGACTTGCTTGGGTTAACTATCGAAATCCCATTATGCCAACTTGGTATGTTACTTAAACTTAACCTATAAGTCTTTCTTGCATAGTTAGTTTGGGGATGAAGAATTGAACCATCTGCACATATCTTTAAAAGTTCCATAACTGATTTCCCACTGCAAATTCTATAAGGTTTTGTTTGGATTGGAGGACTTGAGAGTTAAGAATTTCAAATCCATAATTATAAAATTGTCAAGAGAAATAACAAGAAATAAAATGAAAGGTCATTTTTTTTCTGAGTCATATTGTTCACCAATATACATATATTATTCACAGTACGACAGACCTATATGCTTTCTCTCATCTAATGTTTTGAGCATAAATAGATGGTCCTCTTTTTGCATTTTTCCTACAGATTATAGTCATTTCGAAGATTAGACCCTTGAGCACAGGAACTTTGTTGCAAGAAGAAGGATTCATCCATACAGACCATACCTCTTCCAACTTTTCACGAGGAGCATAAAAGATGGATTCAACTGAGAGCATTGCAACAACTATTAGCATTTCTTCCAAGCAATTAAATTGACTGGCAACAACGAGAGCCTTAGAATAAACAGGATCCAGAGGAAGCCTGGCCATTTGATGACCAACTGGATTGGACAATTTACTTGTGTCTGTAAGAGCACCTAACAAAAATAACAACTCCATTGACTTGATGATGGCCATCCTGTACGAACAAACACAGTACACAGTGAACCACTAGTACTAATCCACACAAGCACGCAAAGATCTTCATCTCATATAGGAAATGATCGATAGCTGAAACTACTTGTTGAGTCATAAAGATTCATCTTTGCATTTTATTTTCGTGCCATACATAGTTTTGCACTTAGATTCATAAGCTTGCGTCTAGAACCCAGGAAGGACAAGAAGCTGTATATTCCACAAATGCAATTTGGTAGCAAAAGATTTTGTATGTCCAGGAGAGACCAAAAGATGAATGAAATAAAGAGCATGTGCAGGACTTAGAACAAGATCAAGGACACTAAAAGAATAGCTAAGCCCAACAGAAAGAAAGAACCTCTGAACCAATTATTTGGTGTTTTCATCTTGTAGAAGAACACAAATCCCTTGGACAAAAATTTATCCCTCCAATGTTCTTCCCATAGACAATCACCTGATTAATTGGGGGACTTAGCAAGTTACCTATGACCATTATAATAATCTTTAAATGCAATTTAATGAACAGATATAAAATCCATACTTAAACTACATACGGATTTATGAACTAATATAACAATAGATAAACACTTACTAGTGCATGAATAGAAAAGGTCAGAGAGAGGGAGAAAAGGCAGGTATAAAATTACGCACAGGCAAAATCATATTCGGCATAATTGCTGAGCAATGCACCACAGAAGGAAGACAAGATATTTTGGGAGCTGCATATTGCAAAAGAATTGTTATGTGGTCATAATCACCTGTCTGGTTCTTCAATGAAGTCAAATCCAACAATATCATCAATGCCTAGAGCTTTAAGCTGCAAAATAACATTTGAAAGATTGCATCTTTTTATTTCTGGAGTTGTGGAATCTTTGAGCTTGTAAAATTCATTCTCTGGATAAAGGCGGTAGCATTTCCCAGGTCCTTCACGGCCAGCACGCCCACTGCATTTGGATTGTACAAGTTTGTCACTAAAATATAGATATTTTGCAGGTAAAACTTAGACACCACAAAATAAAACCGTTCTGCACAGTTCCAGTGAGGCCAAGGGGTAAGGGTTCCAAAATACAAACTGTAACTTAGTTATGCATAGTCCAGCTGCCTCATTTGTTTCCTTAGCAACCCACTTTCCACAAATATGCAAGTTACCTAGTCGTCAAAGTTTTTAAACAGTGTATGAGTATTTTCCTTAACGTACCTAACCTCTTCTACCAACCCAACTGAAAAAAGGTAAAAAGTTTTATTGTGTGATGTACAAGATAATAAATAACTTATTTATCACCTCTTTCCCCCAGAAGTTGGTGATTATCAGAGGAGATAGAAGAAACCATCATAGTTTCCTGAGAGAAGAAATAAATCTCTAATGCACTTGACAAGCATAAATTTGTTCCTATGGAGATTATGTTAGGATCATTTCAATTGCTCTACCTTCTCTGAAGTGCTTGTGCTTTTGAGGTCTTAACAATGATCAATGGCTCAATCCCTGTAGAAGCATCATAAGTGCGTACTTTAACCATTCCTGGGTCAATGACATACTTGATTCCAGGTATTGTCACAGATGTTTCAGCAATATTGGTTGCCAATATTACCTAAATAGCAAACAGAAACAAGCAACTTATGGTCAGATATATTGCCACATGCTACGTAGAAAAAGCATCGGAGGATGGAATGGTCACACTTCCAAATAAAATCCAAGAACTTTTCTCACTCTCCAGTGTTGACATAAGGAAGCTCAGCAACAATGAAGCAGACAGCATCAGCCAAAATATTCAATCCACATGATACTTTACTTACCAACCACACATGCCATTTATTGCTAAATTATCAACAAATAAATATGTGAATTGTTATCAATATTTAAATATCCAAATAACACTATAGAATTGTTCCTGCCACATTATTCAATAAAGGGATAATGTACTGGTGGAAACTATCAGGTCGAACAGATTACAAGAGAGATCTTTGTTTTCTCTAAAACCAAATAAGATTACTTTTAAGAAACTATTCATGCACATATATGAGTATTTTTTACAAGTACTATATCCACAGAAATGTATCTTGAGACAAATAAAATAAAGGAAAAACGAGCAACCTTACGAAACCCAACTGGTGCGGGCTTGAAAACTTTCATTTGTTTCTCTGATGGAAGAGATGCAAATATTGGAACGACCAAAAGCTTGCGTTTACTCTCAGGTAACTTTGGAAGGCGCTCCTGGACAAGCCTCTCAATAGATTCTATTTCTTCTTGGCCAGTCAAGAACACAAGTATATCACCTGGCCCTTCCTCCAGATGTATCTATAAGGTCAAAGACAACAAAGTAAATATTATAATCTTAATACACATCAATTAGGCCAACTAGACAAATTACAACAAAAACAAGTGGAGCCTGTCAAAATTTACTCAACTAGAATTAGCAGCATCCACGAAAAATTTACACTGAACCAGAGAAGATAGTTTGAGAGGAAAATTAATAGACCTTCACAAAATTATGATGGGGGAAAAAAATCTCAAATTAAAGAAGCCAAAAACTTCTCATGAGTGATTCAGGCAATAAATTATGTAATCAATATTAATGAGGAGTTGTTGTATCAACCTGAAATATAGTAATCAAGGCTGCATCTATATAATCAGTTTCAGGTTGATGAGTGTAGAGTATATCAACAGGGTATTGTCGTCCCTGGACATGCACAGCTCTTGCACCACCAAAATACTCGGAAAAAATTTGTGCATCCAGACTGGCAGACATGATAATCAACTTCAATGGCAACAACTTTTTGCCTCGATTGTGCTTCTGAATGCTGGTAGATTGGACATCATTCACTTTTTCCAACAGGATGCCATTCTCAGCTTTTGAATTATCAGTGTTTAACATGTCGCTGGCACCTTGAGACCTTGTTTTCTGTACACTCTTTAATAGGCCAAGCAAAACATCGGTGTGTACAGTTCTCTCATGAGCCTCATCCACAATGATAACTGAATATTTGGAGAGATACGGATCTAATAATGCTTCCCTGTGATGGTAATTCAAACATCATCAGTTAGCTTGTAAAAGGATTCTTGTTCAAGAATAACAAGCTTCAAGCAGGAACCTGATATCTTAGTAGATATTCTGTGTACCTAATTTATACATAGAAGAAACTGACTAACTACTCGATGATTTTGATTTAAAGTAGTTTGTTTACAAAGGAAACAGAAAACACAAATGTTCTCTTTACCTCAACAATAAGCCGTCTGTCATGTATTTGATCCTTGTTGAACTGGAAGTCACATCCTCAAATCTAACAGCATATCCAACCTTTTGGCCCAATGTCACTCCACATTCCTCGGCAACCCTTTTTGCAACAGTTACAGCAGCGACACGTCTAGGTTGAGTGATTCCAATGATTCCACCATTGCGGCAGAACCCTCCATTGAATAGGTACTGGGGTAACTCTGTCAAAATATTATTAGTTCATATAAACTAAATGTTCTGACTCCTTATATAAGTATACTTTGATGACACGACCATAGGCAGAGTAATCTAAAACAACTCAAGATAAGATTATTAACAGTCTGGAAGTCCTGGAGAATATAAGTGGATAACATGTATCAGTCAAAGCACATAAAGGAAGCGCATGCATGTCGCTGCACACGTATATAATCTACACGGAACCCCAAGGATCACCAGTTTAAATTGTTCAAACACATACGACCTTGTCCAGAAAACCTAATGCATAGTCAGCAAGCTAATAAAACCAATTACCATATTCTTTAGTATAAGAGCTGGCCCACATTCTCATTGTGGATAAGGTAAAAGTCGATCGGTAAAGGTACCATGTAGGCATACCCACAATTGTATCATACAAACAATTAAGGCAACATGGTATACCTATTGGGGACTTCACGTGCAGAGAGGAGAAACCACAAGAACAAACCAATAAGTTACTCATTCACAAACTTTGGGCATTAAGTAGGTCCATGGTGGCTAACTTTTGTCAAGAATTCTTCTTTCAAAAAGAAAGACAAACTCCTTCATCCTTTAGTGACTACAATTGATTGTATTATAAGAACCTTCGGAGGTGCAGAAATCTACATTGATTTTGCATTGATATAGAGTAACAAAATCAGGAACATTTGTTGCCATTTACAACACTATATAGAGAGCACCTTGAAGACAAAATCAAAGGAATGTGCCATATACTACTCAGTACCAAGCGGATAAAAGAAATTTTCCAGTTAGAACTTATGGCCGTACAAAACTTACGTGTTGTCTTCCCACTGCCAGTTTCACCAACAATAATTAGTATGTCATTGTAGCTAACCTCCTCCAAAAGTCTCTTTTCAACTGTGTAAATGTTTCAAAATTTAAGTAGATAAAATAAGAAGCAAGGAAATCAGAATTTTAGAACATCAGTAAAATGAAAATAGTGTCCCAAACATGCAAAGATGAACAGGATAAATCTTAGTTACACCTTTCGATTATAGATCTGTTTCTACTCAATTCAACTTAAACCCTAAATGCTAATCATGTAAAGATTTTGGAAGAGACACAAAGCAAATAAATAAATGATGATAGCAATAAAGCATATGAACTTAACCTACAACTGCACAATCATACACACGGAGTTTTTGGAAGAGGTGCAGTATGGGACCAATAAATTCACATACAGGTTACAGAGAGCGCATTATATTTAGCTATCTCTTCAAGAACAAGGGAGGGGTTGTTCATCCAAAAGTTTCTCGCTGTAATTGAAAATTGCCTTTTATTATTCATAAATTATCTCAAAACTTTAAAATCTGCAAAATGACTACTGAATGATTGAATTGAACAATTAAATATTTTGATGAATACAGGATTCTCAAATGCTCCTCAGCTTTTTCCTTCACCTTCAAAGAATAAAAAATAGATACTCAACTCCTCTCCTAGTGCAGGAAAAATCAACATCTGCAAATGGAAAACTCGTTTGAAATATTAGTCATTGACTACCTCGCAGTCCTTTTTTTCATTATATGAAATAGCTCTCAGACTTTCTCCATAATGCAGGTCAATCAAGTGCACAAAAATCACCTTAATCCAGTATTATCTAATATTGAGCTCATAAGTCATAACTCTGCTCCAACTTCCAAATATTAGTTCAATCAGAAGCATGAATCTTTCTTTATTTAAGAACTACATTTTTACATCAAATTCCAACCCACCCCAAAATACTTCAAATTCAAAATTCCCAAACTTCACTCAATCAAGATTTCACCTCCCTATAATTTGTTCCCAACTCCCCCCCCCCCCCCCCAAAAGAAAAGAAACACTAAGTAAATGAGTTAGTAAAAGCACTCAAAAAATTACCTGCAGCAATCGGCAGAGCTTTCCTGTGCTGCTCAATCTTTTGCCTCCTGCGAGATACACAACCATTGATTCGCCAACAAATTCAACTGAAAAGCAAAAAACATAACATTTCATATGCATATGTGCACACAAAACCTGGCAAAGAAGTCGGCTTTGGGTCCGTTGAGTTGATTGATTTTCGCAGTCTGAGTGGAGCTATTGGAAGCCATTGAAGGCATGGCGAACCAGAGCTGCGCTTGTGAGTCCGCGGCGAAGCTGTTTTCGGATCCGAAAAGCGGTGTTTTAGACTATGGTATTTTAGTTCGCACCTTACCTTATATTAATTAGTTGATTTTGATCCTATGTAATTTTAATTAAATTTAATCTATTATATTCTGAATTTACTAAATAATTTATTTAGTAAATTAATCTCGATATTCTATTTAAAGAAATATTAAAGTAATGTTCGGATATGAATTATGTGTTTGGCATTATATATTTTGAGAGAATAAATTTTGGAAGTAGGATTGAAAAATATAAAATTTGTATTGGAAAATGTAATGTATGTTTATTCATGTTTTGAAATAGTAAGAAAATTATTTTGAAAAATTTTAGTATATTTGTTTATATTTTGGGATGATATAATCTCTAGTATAGCAGTTAAATCACTGTTTTTGTATTAAATTTTTTGCGTGAAAATAAAATTGAATAATATTTTTTTATTATAAAAATAATAATAAAATATATATAAAATGTATATGTAATGATTGGATATGATTTTTTAATTGTAAAACTAATAATAAAATATTATTATATGTATATGTATGTATATAAATTTTTTGGTAATAAGTTAATTAATTTGAAGGGGTATCTTGAAATGAATAGTAATTATTTTGAAAAAAAATAAATTATATGTTTGATTACATTTTACCAAAATAAATTTGGTTTGGCAAATATTTTATATTTGTTTACGTACAATGCATGTATGCTTTATTATTTATATTATTGATACTCAAATACAAAAAACAAACATATAAATATTAAGTTGCCTCTTTCAATGTCGACATCTAGTCATTTGGGTGCTGCCCCCTCTCATCGCCTTTGTCGAAGCAATACTATCTCGGACATTCTTGCCTCTTTTTAGGGTGTTGCTTCGCTCTATTATTTCAACTTGATTTGATCGACTATTTCCGTATATGGTGAATGAAATTGGGTGCAAATGAGTTGAGTTGACTCATAAAGTCTCGAATGAGATCGAATTCGAGCTCTATTTTAAATCGATCTCGAGTCATTTGTCTCTAGAATTGAGGTTCACGAGCTGACATAAAAATTAAATATTATTTTTATTTTATTAAGAAATATATATTATATTACTATTTTTTTTATTTTGAGTTTGAGCTCGAACTTGCAATTATTTAGGCCTGGATTGGCTGTATTTTCATCTCATCTTCTGTTTTCATTATTTTAGAATGTGTTTTCATTTTATCATTGTTTGGCGTATGGAAATAAAAACTAATTGGTTGTGAATTATGAAAGTTTTGAAAAAGGTATATATTGAAAATAATATTTTAATGTAATAGTATTAAATATTTAATATAATAATATTAATTATTATTGTTAATTGATTGTAGGCCCATTTGCTTGAAAAGATAGAAAAAAATAATTATTTAATAAGTTAGTGGATAATGATATAATAAAAAATTTGTATTAAATTTTATGTGGATTCCATTGTCGTGGAATGATAGAAAAAAATTAATATTTAATTAATAGGTGGATTTTAATTATTTTTAAATTAGTAGGTATTTTAGGTTTTTTATTGAAAATAAAAATGAATGGCATTTTCATTGTAGGTTTTTTAATGGATGTCATAATGAAAATGAATTGTGTTTTCATTAAAAATAATACAAACAATGACGTTTTCTGATTTTGAAATAATGGAAAATGAGAAAATAGTGCTCTGAAACACAATCAATCCAGCACTTATACTTCATTTGATAATTTGAGAATTATCAAACCAAGCCAAGTCGAGTGTGAATTTCTACCGATGCAATCTCGAGCTCAAAAATTTTCACCAAACTCAATTCAATTTGCACCCCTATAGGATCGATCTTGTCAGAAACTGGCAAAGGAGCTCGTTCCTTTAGCGGAAGGCAAGGATATAAGAAGATTAGCCATCACCTCTTGAAAGTCCCCCCTACCTCCTGAATTTAGCTGAAATGTAACATTCACATGGTCAACATTTCTTCCACCTATATGAATCTAAAGATTACTCTCAACTGTTTTATAGCTATCAAGAAGAATCAATTTTCTGTGAACAAGAAAGATGCTGCTGATATTGCCATTGATATAAGCGCAAAAAGAAATATATGTATATACAAGGAAATAATACTTATATATGTGATCATAAGCCTCATGGTTTATACCTAAGAGGAAAACAGAAAAACAGGCCATTAACAAAGTTCTGATCACTGTTGAAGCTGAATAGAGGTGAAATGCTTCATGTCCTTGCTAGTTCTCTGCTGGTACTATCAGTTGTACCCTTCAGGCCAGTGTACAAAACTATACTAACTATAGCAATAGCAACAGGAGCTGCTGAAAGCAGCAGGCTCTTGGTCCACTTGCTTTCCCCTTTGGAGCATGCTTCAGTTGGAGCAGAGGATCTTAGAAATGGGTTCTTTAGAAATGAGGCATATGAATCGATTTCTGCTCTGGTAAGCGCTGGCTTTAGTGATCTCATTACTGTCTGGAAATGTCGGTTGGACACGACTGTGGCAGATATATCTTCCCTCAGAGCAACTATCCCGGCTTCTCTGCATAGCCCCTCCAGCTCGGCTCCTGTGAAAAGCTCAGTTTCTGCTGCTATTTGTCTCAGATTGATATCGTTGTCTACTTTCATTCTGCGTGTGTGTACAGAAAGGATTTCATATCGGGTTTCTAGATCTGGTGGCGGGACGTAGAGCACCTAAATTACAAAAAATTACGAGTTTTTATTACTGTTTGAAGGCTTCTTGCACAAATATTTAGCAGCAAGAAAGCACGAAAAACTTACTAAGTCGAAGCGTCCGGGACGCATAAGTGCAGCATCAATGGCATGAGGTCGATTTGTGGCGGCCAGAACAAGAATTCCCTGCAAAAACAGATAGATATCAAGGGAAGATATTAAAGATCTTGGTTCCAATACAGCATCCTTATATTTTGGAGATGGAGTGGAAGTGATGATATTGTAGCTCACTTTAGCCTGCTCTAAGCCATCCATTTCAGTAAGCAAAGTGGACAGAAGTCTTTCCCCAACTGTTGAGCTTCCGCTTGAGCTTCCTCCTCTGTTAATTGCAAATGGAAGTCAGAATTCGGAAAATAATTAAAATGACAAATCCACAAACCATCGTTTTCTAAGAGGAGTCTTACTGTAAAAGTAACATCTATAAACTCAAACACGTGTGAACTCGAATGCAGATGCTTAGATACGGTGGAGATAACAGTATAAAAATGCCATGAGTTTTGTATGAGATTCAAGAATATATGGAAGATGAATCATTCACCAAAGATGCAGAACTTTCAATT
The DNA here is from genome assembly GCA_018894105.1 of Jacaranda mimosifolia. Taxonomy (NCBI): domain Eukaryota; kingdom Viridiplantae; phylum Streptophyta; class Magnoliopsida; order Lamiales; family Bignoniaceae; genus Jacaranda; species Jacaranda mimosifolia. Next base: position 21,164,175 of record CM032134.1, on the reverse strand, counting down.
GAATTTCACCTTTTGGCAGCAACAACATCAGCCTCGTCAAAAAATATTATGCTTGGTGCAGCAAGACGAGCTTTTCGAAATGTATTACGCAACAAAGCTTCGCCTTCACCAACATACATGGAATATAGTTCTGCCCCACTGGCACAGGACACAATATTAGGTTATGAGAAAATGGTAAGCTACAATCAAGATTCACAAGCAAAATACAGATTATAGGTAAGCTTGTCAAATTTTTACATTTAGTTTGTAAAACTCAGTAAACCACTACTTTTTAAAACTATAATGTAAATGATCAATCCAACTAAGGTCAAGTAGTATTTAGAGGAGAGTATACCTCAAAGAGAAAAAAGAAGCTTGAGCAGCACAAGCAGCAGCCTTTGCAAGGGTTGTTTTCGAGCACCCTGGAGGCCCATGTAGAAGAATACCACGGAGGGGTGATATTCCCAACCTTGAAAATGTTGAAGAATGTTTTAAAGGCCACTCCACTGCTTGTTGAAGCTTTTTCTGTTCCACATATTGCAAATATTATTAGATTTAGTGGGCGCCTCAACAGTAAATCAATAAGATAATGGCTATGCTTGAGACCTTCACATCTTTTAGTCCTCCAATGTCGTCCCAAGAGACCTTAGGAATTTCCATAGTTACCCCTCGTGTTATACTGGGACCAACCACAGATCTGGCCTGTTTCCAGTCATCCATTGTTATACTAAACTGAATACCATGTTGATGTACATCAGAAGATCTTTTTAATGCAGACATGGTAGCCTCACGACATAGGGCTTCTAAATCTGCCCCAACATAACCATTGCAAGATGCAGCTATTCCTTCTAGGTCAACATTTGGATCCAAAGGAAGCTTCTTTGTATAAAGCTGACATTTTGAAAATAAAAAAACTCTGAATCGTAATTTCTTCAAACTAGATTAGATTGATATAACTGCAGAAATTGGACACGCAAATGACTGCTATTGTGACCAAAGAATACACATGCTACATAGAGTGGCATATGGTACCTTTAGTATTTGAAAGCGTTCACCTTCATTGGGTGTGGAGACTTCAACCTCAGCATCAAAACGTCCTGAGCGTCTTAGTGCAGGATCAATTGCATCCGCTCTAGACGCAAAATAAGTGATTTCAATGAGACACTTATAGGGAAAACTGTACTTATGAACCCGCAGATAATCAAAAAAAGGGAAAAATCAGAAAACTCGAGATCTAGTCATACATTTTTGGGGACATAACCAGACTACTTCTGTAAGTGTCAAAGATGTAAACAATAGAAGAAATCTATTCCCCATCAAAATCGACAAATCCGCAATGACTGCCAGTCTGTCATTAGACCATTAAAAGAAACAAACATGTTGTATTATCAATTAAAATCTTCTTATCTTTATAGAGGGAGAATATACGTATCAAAACCAGCTAAGATATAAAGGCATGGTTGTAAATGAGAACTCAACTTTTGTAAGAGTCAAAGTAAATATATATGTCCTGAACTCTAAATCATAGTAAAAACAAAAGCAAAAGAAAAAAATTATCCCATCACATCCGTCCTAGTAAAAGCTCAGCTGACAATTTTATGAATCTGAGTAGAGTATCTAAAACATATCAAAGCACATCTCCACAAGATTTGAATTCTTAATATCATTGGAACTCCATCCCACCCTCCCCACACACCCAGCCAAAAGAAACCGATGGAAAACAAGGGAATGAAGCTGGTAGGAAAAAAAATAATGCTTCCCACATACTGCAAAGGATCCTAATAACACTGTTGCAGAAATCCAACAAGAGAAAATATGCAATGTGATTCATCATGCAAAACAAAAAATGTAAAAGTCAGTGGAAAAACAAAATCTTATTTTCCCTTACTATATTTGCTCAACACGAAAAAATGCTACAGTACAACTGCAACCAGCGACAAGAATTCAAGAAAAACAGAAAGGATTGTGATCCAAGAATTACCTATTAGTTGATGCAACCACCACAACATGAGATCCACATGTAGACAAAGATTTGTTGGAGTCCATAAGCAAGAAGAGCTGAGAAGCTATGCGAATATTTTGTTCCCTCCTGCAATTGAATATACAATGTGTCAACAATTCATTAATTATACAGATACCAGGCATGAAAAAGAAACTAAAAACATTTGCAATAATATTTTTCCTCATTTTTATCTGAAGGCTTCTGAGTATAACATCCAAAAGTCAGGTTTAAATTATACTGCATTATCCCTCTATTTCTTGCTTTCTTCCTGTTTATTTAAACATCTGGTAACTTTTCTCCCTATTATAGTCAACTTCATCTTCTCTAGTAACTTTAGCCTCCAGTTAAAGAGTAATGAGAAGTATCACAGAGTTGTGTTCACCCAAATAACAGTAAACAACAAAACTAAATTCTCCAATCCACATGGCAGAAAAATTGCCGTATATTGTAGGAGAGTAAAAGACAAGTACAACTGTCAAAACTTCATTAATTGGCAGGTACCTGGAATCCCGACGAGGACAAAGTGCATCTATTTCATCAATAAAGATAACTGAAGGTTTGCCCAGTTTTGCATGATGTGCTGCTTCAGCAAAAGCCTCACGCAAAATTTTCTCACTTTCTCCTGCATGTGATTTGTGAACAGAATGAGGGCTGCAAGACATACCCAGCAATCAATACCCAAATCATTAAAACTTTGGAAACTAGTAAATAACTGATCATCAGTAGACATGGACCAGTTATAATTGTTCCTCCATCCATGCGTGTGGAAGTGCAGAAACCACAATTAATAGCTGCAACTTCCTCTGTCAATCCCTTAAACCAATCAGCTCTCAAAATCAATGTCCAAGATAATGTGGAAAAAAATCATGTGAATCCCTTAAATTAATTTGCCTTACTTGAGTGGCTCATGTGCCACCAATCATGTAAACGCCAGAAAAATGATTTTTATACTGTCCATTTGATTTTCATTTTCAAAAAATCCAGTTTACCAGGGTAAAAGAAGGAACATTATTAAGATTTGGCACAAAATTGATCTATTAAAATAATAAAATAACCTATGAAGGGCTAAAACAACATAATCCCAGTTAAAAATAATACAACTGCAATGAGGCCAATCATTTCAATATTCAGCCAGTTATACCAATACACCAATAGAAAAATAAAACCACCCAAGAAACAAGTGAAAAATCGTCGCATTTCAATCTCATGATGACAGGCTAACATTACCTAATAACAGTCAAGTGCGCATCAGATTCGCGAACAACTGCCCGAACCAAGCTCGTCTGCAATCTCAAAAATTCATAAACTAAGAAAAACTGCAAATTCATACCTACAATGCTTTGCGGACAAGAACGAGAAATGCATAAGAAACTTAATATACCTTTCCCGTGCCTGGTGGACCGTAGAGCAGCAACCCCCTAGGCCACTAAATAATTAGAAAAATGCAAAAAAGAAATAAATATACTAAACCTCAATTATAGGAAACTGGAAAAGATTGAGTGCAAGTGCGCCTGTGGGAGTGTGTGAAAATGAAATTTTACTTTGAGGCCGAGTATTTTGGACTCGCGAGAGTATAGTATAGGGTAGGAGATGAGTTCCCGGAGAGCTTGTAAAGCTTCGGAGTTTCCAGCGATAGCATCCTCCGCCCTCCATGCGGCGGTGGTGTTGCTGAGGCTACTCTTCCGTATAATATCAGTGTTTTCGCTTGTTGAGCTCATAACTGTGCTCCGCCTTCCAGCTATTCGTTCAATCAGAAGCAAAAAGCTTTCTTTTACCGAAATATTACACCTTTACATAAAAAATGCAATCCAACCCACAACCATTATAAATCCCAAAACTTTACCTAATCAAAGATTTACCTCCCTCCAAAATAACAAATTTTTGAACCCAACTAAGACCTTCACACCAAACCAGCAACAGAATATACAGCCCACAACCCAAAAGAAAAAGGGAAAAAAGAAATCCTAAGCAAACAGGTTAAAGTAAGAGCATTAAAAAAACTTACCTACAGCAATTGGCAGAACTTTCCTATGCTGCTCAATCTTTTTGCCTCCTGCGAAATAATTCTAGTAATAAGAAACATTGATTTGCCAACAAATACAACAGAAAAGTAAATCAGGTAACTATTTCCACATATATGTGTGCACAGAAAACCTGGGAAAGGGTCCGTTGAGTTGATTGATGTCACAGCGGGGCAGTTAACTGGCAGCCATTAAAGAAATGGCGAACCAGAGCTGTTCTTCCGTGCGCGCGGCGAAAGTTTATTTTAGACCTTGGAAGAGAAGTGTTTTGGACTTTGGTATGAATATAAATATAAATGGACAAATTTGTAATTTTAGTTGTATCCTCGCGTAGTGTAATATATCTCTAGTCCCATATGTTATTAATAAGTTAACTTTGGCCCCTAAGAAAACTTATAGTAATGTTTAGACATGAATTATACAAGATTGTTCACTTGTGTTTTGGATGAATTGTAGAAAATATTTTGGGATAATGAGTTTTGGGAAGAAAATTTAAAAAAATTGTCATGTGTTTTTTTTTTTTTTGGAAAAACATAGAAAATGATTTAAAAATGAGGAGACAAATTTTACTGCTGATATCAAATCAATTGATTTTTTTATTGAGTTTGTAAAGTGAAAATAATTTTTATATATTTATAATAATTGAAATATGGTTGCAAGGTGTTTTCTAAATGAATTATGAGGATTTTTTGGGAATTGAAATTTTATTTTTTGAGAGAATGATTGGAGAACGTGTACCTATTTTATAATTATTCTGGGATAATGAAATTTTTTTGGGAAAAGGCAAAAAAACAGAGCCTATGTTTTGGATTATGTGTTTTGGGAGAATGAGTTTTGAAAGTGGAGCTGGCAAATGTGAAATTTGTGTTAAGAAATGTGATGTATATTTGTTTATGTTTTGGGAATAGTAAGAAAATTATTTTGAAAATTTTCAGTATGTTCATTTATGTTTTGGAAGAAGACAAATTCTAATATAGGAGTCAAATCAATGCTTTTTGTTGGGAGTTTTTGGAGTGAAAATAAAATTGAATGATTTTTTTATTTTTAAAATAATAAAAAATATGTGTAATATATATATATATATATAATATCTATCTATCCATTGAAAAATGTGGAAGTTTTGGGAATACTAAAAGATAAAAGAGGGTTTGGAGAGAAAATTTTTGTATGTTTGGTTATATTTTGGAAAATAAAATTATTTTCCCAAACTGCAACCTAACATAACCTATAATTTTCAACCATACTTTTTAATTTTAATAAAATTTAATCTATAATATGATTATATTTTATTTAGATATTATATGTATTTGACATTATAAATTTATCGATATACACTACATTTTCTTACAAAAATTAAGCCAAATCATATATAAAAAATTATTAAAAATGTATATCTAGCAGCAAGTTCCACGAGATTAAAGTAGCAATATTTTTGATCTGATTATAATTCAATTGTTCAACAGAGTATTTTTCTTTATCAAAATATTAGAATGAAAAGCACTACAAGAAACAGTGACATCGCCCCCCATAAAGATGACATTAGTGAGGACGAATAGTACTTAACATGAATGTATGTAACACATTATATTTAAAAATATGAATATGAAAAACTGCAACAATCTAAATAGATATCTTTCCCTTGTTCTGAAATTCTTACTCGACAATTTAGTATGGAAAATTGAAAAGCAAAGCCCACAAGGTGGACACTCTTACTCTGGTAATAGTTCAGGATTCACATGTAAATTTGCACAAGAAATCTCAAAGTGAAGTAATAAAACAGCTATCTGTTCATGTATCTAAATCAGACAAAATTGCTTATGTTCCAAAGGTTTCTTTTACACCATTGCCATGGAAAAGAGAAAGAAGGGGGTGGGGGGGGTGCAGAATCAATTCAGGAATTGCAGACAGTCTTGTACTTATGGTCATTTAGAGAATGTTGTTGTCTGATGAACTATATATCACCACACTTCCGGCAGAGGCTTGGTTTGCTGCTCGATTGCTTCCGAAATTTTTCCTGTTTGATTCCCTTGCAATCCTAGAGCCAAACTGAAAAGAGTGAAGAGGAAAAGAATAAGAACATCGAGATAAAACATGCCAATATGCCAAGATACTCTCTTGGTATACGTCTGTCAATGGGCAAGTTACTACCCTACCCAAACCGGTAAAACATTAAAACATCCATACCAAGACCCAACTTTGTCCAGTGAACTAGATCCAGTTGATGGACCCACGGGTCTTGGGTTAAGTAGGGTATGGCAGAGTATAGGGTCTATACAAGTGTAACAAGTCTGACTAGGTCTCGGTTGGGTATTCATTTAGATGTAATAATCGTTCTCTTGAGTCCATGTCATCTTGATTTCACATTTTTGAAGAGCATTTTCACCCCTTCATAGAGGAACTTTTCCAAGAGTCATAACTGAAAGCTCATCCTTGCCCCCCATAGCAGAAGGGAAGAGATATCAGTTAGAAATTAAGAGCGTGAAACAATGACAAAAGCTAGAATTGGGAGATATGGCATGAATCTCCTCCAGAGCTTCAATGCAAAGAGTAGAAACAATAGGATGGCAATATAAGACGATTAAGGACTAATAAGCCGGCAAATGCACACCTGAATTGCTCTTTTGGGCAGCACAGCTGCTTGATTCAGACCAAGTAATAGCGCAACCTGCAATAGTTCAATACTTAATCAGCCACCAGAGGATTTTGCAGTTTGCCGTTGTTTATAACAGTAAACCAAGTCTTATTTCCCAAAATCTCTCAGAAAAATTCCATAGAAAATAGAAGTTGTAATAGAAAGGAAGCCTTACCTCCCTCAGAATTTTTTTGTCGCCAACTCCACTTGGTTGATCAAGGTCCGCAATCTCCCATAGAGGAATATCAAGCAAAGTCCTTATGACATCTTCATCCAGAAACGGAAATCTCGCCTGATGAAAACAAATAATCAAATGTGTTAATATGTCTTGGACACAATTTACTACAGTTATAATGAATCGAAGTGAAGATTTTATATGGATTCAAGTTACTGCAGCACCTCCTTGGCGTTATCAGCTATGCATCTGTCGTCTCTCCCTAAGTTCCTCTTCCAAATTCTTTGCATGTCTAGTTTCATTTCCTCATGGAGCCCAAGCCAACTGGTATAAACATATGTTGAAGCACCATGCACAAAGAGAGGGGGGGGGGGGGGGGGTTGAAATGAGCATGGAGGAGCGCATGTGTGTTCCATTGAGGGAAATGCTCAATTTCGAGAGTTGTTATGTAAAAATGCATATGGCCTTAATAGTTTATCACAAATAATAGAGCACCTTCTATTTCTAAATTTTGTTCTATGCCGACCATATCCAGCACATTGTTCATCAGCGCCAGAACCCACGAGGAGAATCCTGGACTCAGATTTGTACTTGACACGTTGGCACTCTGAACTTTCTGTGCTGCTTGTCTCCTCATAAAGCCAGCCGTCTCCTCCAGCAGCTAGCCATAATGCTATGCCTATATTCAGATCCTGGATGATGAGAAAAAGAAAATAGGAGATTTCAGTTAGGAATAAATTTGTGGATTTACTGTTTTTCTTTTCTGTTCTTGGCTTGTTCTTCACTGCCACTTTCATAAATAATTATATTAGGCAATATGAATTCATATTTCCATATTATTGATGGCAGTTCTTCTAACTAGGATCATACCATAAAGAAGTCGTGATAAACATTTAAGAATATAGCCAAAATTGAAAGTACGCAAGCTATTAATTAATATACTTCATGCTTAACACATGTTGGCAGAATTTCAAAGAACAGGAAAACTTAAGATGATAAGACTCGGAGAAAAGAACAATACCATGTAGGTTTGAGCAGGATTTATAAGTGCCATAACATGCTTCGTTTCGGCAGTCAATTTCAGTAAATCAGCATCAATTTCTACAAGGTTCCATCTGTAAAATCACAATGCAAAAAATAATTGAAAACATATACAAGAGAAAGAAGCAAGAGATGATGACCACCATAAAGGGGATCCAAAGAGCATCAGAAAAGGCAAATCAAAAAGGAAACAATATATATACTCATATTAGTTTCATTATCTGAGGATCAAATCACAGCTATTTATCCTATCCATTTACAAGACACTTGGAAAGGAAGATAAGTAAGAAACAAATATTTTAGTCAGATGTATCAACTGATTCAGAACCTCAAAAACTTCGGATGATTAATATCTTATGAATCTTGCATCATAAATTTAGATCCGTATCCAAAACCTAAAAGCAAAGGGAATGTTTGTTTATGTTTTTCATTTGATTTTATTATGTGTTTTGGGAGAATGAATTGTTAGAGAATGTGAAAGTTGTCTTTTGGTATGTTTGTTTATGTGTTGGGGGAGAGTTGTTGGGTTTTTGGGGTGAAAATGAAATTGTGTGATTTTTTTAATGTTAGAAAAATAATAAAATATATATGATGTATATAACATATATATATATTGAAAAATGTGCATTTTGGAGGGAAAATGGGGATATGTTTGGTTATGTTTCCCCAAAACAATGTTGTTATGGGGAAACATAACCAAACACTCGCAAAGTATTTTGATTAATTTGTAGCTGGGTTTTAGCACACATTAACCCAACTAAACAGAAATAGCATCTGAACCATTAGAGATTTTAAACAGTAGACCTCCTTGATGGTTCAATCTTCTGAAGTTCCTTCAATCCTCCCCGTGCTGAGATTCTATCAGGCGCTGACTTGCCGTCAAAGCTGACGTTAAGCAGATCAATTTCATCTGCAATCATAGTTTTCAGAAAACAACCAGTTCTGGATGAAACTTTTTCCGAAAGAAAATACTATACGACAGCTGTGCAGACATATATTACGAATCAAGAGCTCCTTTTCATACCAAACTTACACCCTATGAATGTGCATTAGCGGAGATATTATGAGTCAAGAGATCAATTAATCATCGAAGTTTACAAAGATGCTATATGGCATAGATGGGTGAAGGGAAAAATCAATGCAAGCTAAAGCTTTGACCGGAAAGAGAACTTACATTCAGAATTAATGCACTGATGCAGTAATGCAGCAATAATCATGGAGTCTAAACCACCAGAAAAAAGCACTGCTATTGGAGCATATCTATCTTGTCCATGATTCCGCGGCACAGCCTGAGCACGAAGCACAATAATCAACCAAACTAGCTTAAGAATTTGTCAAAAGAATGGTAAACCCATTTAACAATTTAGATAAAAAGTAACAGATATAATTAAAACTAATTCAAAGGAAAGAAGACAGTAATTATTCATTTAAAGAAGAGATCAGTGGATCCAAGAAACCTATGTCGAAACATTCCAAGAGGAATGAAAAGATGGATCTTAAAGAGGGAGAGAAAAGATGAAAAAAAAAATGCTCTGCAGGTAATCTCAAGCATAAGAAATGGAATGAATACCAAAGCTGGAAAGCAAGAAGAATCCATGTCGAACATAGATAATATTATTTTCACTTGTTATTTAAATCAAATAACTCTTTAGCATTTTGCCATTTTCATAGCTATACTAGATGTTTATTTATTCAATTGATAATCAAAACGTGCAAAATCAAGCAGGCTGTTAGGAAAATGCATAAACCTGATAGATTCTATTCAAAGCGGTGCGTCGCATTACAGATTCTTTCAAGGCCCTCAGCACTTTATGAGATGTTGCTGAAGGTGTTCTCTGTACAGACCCTGCAGTTAATCAAATAGTAAATGCAATAGATAATAAGCTTACTTCCCTGTAACCTTACGATTTAGTATTAAATATATCTAAACATTGGTTACAAAATTTTGAAGGGAAAAAAAAAAAAAAAGAAAAGAAAAAATAAGGATGGACAAGTGAAAACTAGAATGTGATAATAAAGAATTACAAAAAATGGAAAAGGATTCCCCCACGGTTTTAGCCACCTCATGGCTTGATACTTACCTAATTCAGATGAAAAATCTGAAAGCATGTCTTGTTCCATGAGCTGAACTTTTCTGTCAGTAACACTTAAATTCTCAGGTTTTGGTTCGATAGATGTTCTCTCCCATGTCATCAATTCTTTTAGCTCAGAGTCAGTCCACTCATGTTTCTTAACTTCGCCGACTAGATATCCATCCCTTTCCAAAGGAAACATGGAGATACTATATAAGCCACATGGAAGCTCTTCCCAGAAATTCAGCTCAACTTTCCCTTTTTCATCATCAATATCTGCTATAAAAATTCAATATGCGGGTCAGTAGGATGTTTTTACTCAAAACTAATGCAGAGTAAGAATAAGGTGGGCAGCAAAGGAAAGTTCTATAGCGAGCTTGCAAAGATTACATTTGGAGGAAGGAGTAGCAAATAAATTGAGATGAAGTCACTACAGATCAATTGCTGATATAGCACGATTACAAGATCAGTAAAGCATTCTCATTATGTGCATGTGGTGTTGAGAGAGTAAAGACAAATTATTGGTCGAGAAATATATTGCGGTGATGCAAATGTAACATGCATTCACTTCTTGGCACTCAACAGTGATTCCACTGTTCACATATTTTCGAACATACAAAAGACAATTATGATCAGAAAATATAGCAAGAGTAGGGATCAACTCAGCAGTACGTACCATATTGCTGTTGACAAGAAGAAGCTGGTGACACAGAAGATAGAAGTAGCCGAGAATCTTGGTTTGTCGGCCAGTGAACTAGAAGACTTCGCCTTCCAAACGCATCTCGACCAAACCACAAAGTTTTTGAACTATCCTATATGCATCAAACAAGTAAGCCAAAGCAGCCAATTGTAAAAATGGCATACCCTTTATTTTTAGCAATATTTCGAATCGTACATGAAACTTACCACGCAAGGTTACCTGCCAATAGATTAAAGCCCACGGCCCCCTAATTCTTGAAAGAAGTTCTGGAACAGTTTTCTGGCTACCCCTAGAACAGCAAGAAGATCTACTGTTTTCGTGGGAAATACATGGGCAGCACTGTCCCAGATACAGCATAAGAATTTCAGTGTCATTGCTGTCACTGCTAAAATGAATCCCGCCAAATATTTCACCTAAAAAATCATCAGGTTAAACTAATAAACAAGGTAAATTATTTCATCATACGATTTCTACATGTGTAAAAATGTTCATATTCCATAAAAAAGCAATTTCAAACGGGCAATTTAAATCTCGAAACATAAAGGATCAGATTAATTCAACTAAAAATATCATAGCTATACCATTGTAAACAAGGACATTGCCAAATGCATCAGTCAATGGTTGAACAACCGGATTCACTCCTCTAAGTTGCAAAGTCGCACCAATAAATCGCAATTCCCCACGTAATTCACTCCCAAAGCCATTTTCCACTGCCCCTTCTTTCTGAACAAAAGATTGCACAACATGATCTTTCCTTTCATCATCTGAAATTTTTGAATAAAGATTAATAGTATTAGCTCCCAAGCTGTCAGGGCCCCTCCTCAGCAGAGCTGCTTTTATGTCCGCTTCTGAACATAAAGACTGGATTTTTAACACAAAATTAGAAACATGGAGAAATTAAAAGGAACAAGAAAAAGAAATCGATCTAAATAACTAGGAAATTGAAACTACACCCCCCCCCCCCAAAAAAAAGAAATAAATGAAAAAATTACCGGGTGCGATAATTGAGGAGATGGGCAAGTGTAATGGGGAATCAGAAGAGATAAATCAATTTTAATTCCGGAAATAATCAGTGCTATACCACACATCGTTTCTCCTCTCAATTCACACAACCCTAACCCTAGTTCTCTTTCCGCCATTTGTAGCCCTAAAATTTGGGGGTTTTGAGGTGTTTTAGATCCGTGAAAAAACTTATAAAATAAATAACAAGTGTCCTATCAATTCGCCTCCGTAGCATAGTGGTAGTGCGTTCGCTTCGTAAGCGAAAGGTCGCGAGTTCGATCCTCGCCGGGGGCTTTCTTACCCTTTTAATGCCTTTTTCTGAATTTTTGGGGGCTGCAAATTTATTGAAAATTTTATATGAGAAGGCAATAGATTCACTTTGACCAAATTTTGCATTTTGCAATTTCTTGAAGTGACATTTATAGATATTAATTAATATTGGTCGATTTCAAAGTACTATACTCTAATTTTGGAAAATGTTGAAATTTTGAACATTTAAATCAAATTGTAATTGAGTACAATCATTAATAAAATGTATTTTTAAGTTAAAAATTGTACTTGTAGATCATTAGGCACAACTATAATTGCAAATCAAATATTATCAAATCAAATTAAATGCGAGAAATCAAATAACTTATATATTTTATGTAAATGAGTAGCATCTATGAATTTTAACTATTCATCGAGTTTAGAGTATTGTGCCACCTATTTAGAGAAAGTTGAAACTTAAAAATATAAGTTTGAATTGCAATACAATAAAACCCATAGGAATGTCGTAGGTATTTTTTTATTGGAAAATTGTTAGTTAATTAAGGTTAGTGGGGCAACAACAGACATTTGCATTTTAAGTAACATGCCAATCACATCAAGTACGAGAAACCAAATAAGTTGCATGCTTTCTATAAATGAAGTAGCATTTGTAAACTTTAATCGTTGGTCGAGTTTGAAGTATTATGTCGCTCACTTGGAGAAAGTCGAAATTTGGAAGTATAAATTTGACTAGCAATATAGTACGGTCATTAAGAAAGCATATTTATTAATTCAAAATTATAGTTGAGGTCGTTAAGATACAATTGTATTTTCTTGCATATTAAATATTTGATCGAATCAAATACAAGAAATAGAATTTCTATAAATGAAATAGTATTTATGAATTTTAGTTGTTGGTTATGTTTAGAACATTGTACTACATATTTGGAGGAAGTTGAAATTTGAAATATAAATTTGAATTGCAATCCACTAAAATCATTAGCAAAGCTCTAGGTATTTTTCAACTTAAAGTTGTACTTTAGGGTTGAGATGGCTATGGGCATTTACATCTTGACTTACAATACAATGAGATCATTAGGAAAAGTATGGGTATTTTTATCTCAAATTAAGCTGCAAGTTAAGATGGTTAGAAAAGTTATAGACATCTTTATCTTAAATATAACAAGAATAGAATTAGATATAAAAACTACATAATTTACATGTGTTTCATGTAAACAAAGTAGCATTTATAGATTTTATTTTAAATTTTATGAGGATAAAATCAAATAAGGGAATTATTAACTTACACGTGTTTTCTTAAATAAAATACATTGCACTTTAGATTTTATCCATTGCTAAAACTTCAAGTACTATAACGAACTTCGTTTTCACAACATTAAAATGACAAAAAAAAACCTTGAATATAAAAGACAAAATTACGTACCATGCAAAATAGTAAATTTATAATTTTACTTTAACTTATATTCTAGAAAGTAAAGTTTCGGTAACCTTGATGAAAAATCTAATTTCATTTGTAATAATAAATATAATTATCGATATTAATTTTCAACAAATAATTTAATAAATTGAATATCATGATTTGATTTTAAGATATGAAAGATAGATTACGACGAGTTTGGAAGACAAAATTATATTTTTATTAAATTATAAAATAGTCAAAATCGGACAAAAAGTTAATTTCATACAAGTTTGGTGTTTTTTAAAATTCAAAATTCTAACATAATTTTTTTAAGTTGAATCCATTCATCCAAACACATTACTAATTCTTTAGTAATCGAACATCCAAATTAAGAAAATCCATTACAACATCCTAATAAAATTACACATTTCTGAGATCTTATTACCAGAATATGATATAATGGACAATCCACATCCAATTCAATGACATTATTACAATAATAATGGGAAAAGGGGATTTTGCCAACAATAATTCAATATCACAGTAATTTCTTAATCCCCACAAAATCATTACAAAAGACGATGAAGAAAAAGTTGAATAACCCAAATAATCATTTGCAAAACCAACTCACTTACCATGCAAAAACCTGAAAAAAGTGGGGCCCCAATAAGAATCTGCAAGCGGGACCCACTTCTCCAGCTGCTATCCCAAACGTGCCCCTAAAACTCACAGAAGTTCCCTCCAGACTACAGTGGAAAGGGAACTCTCTTTCTGGGAGATTTTGGAGTCAGAAATGGCCTGGATCATTTCTTTATGTATATTTTCCATAAAATCCTTTAAATTTGGTGTAATAATTATTCACTCTCCTACTATATCTTTTTTCTTCTGTTGAAAAGGATTCTTTTTTCTTCACTCATCAAAAGGCATTCAAAGACTTCAGGGTGTTTTCACTTTCCAGACTTACTTTTCTTCCTCACTCTGTTCTTAAGTCCTTAAAGGTAAAACCCATGTTTTTTGTTTGTTGTTTTCTTCTTGTATGTATCGATTTGTGGAATGTATGTGCAAACTTGAAGTTTGCTTCATCAAAGATTTGATTTTTATGTGTTGTATATTGGTTGGTCTTTTGGTTTTGCTGTCAATTGATGAAGGGAATTTGTCATGTTTCTGTGGTGTTGATTTGTGTTTTTGGATTGGATTTGCATGATCCGAATTGTAGTTGATTAAAGAATATGTTTTGCTTTTTTGGAAGAAAAATTGGATGAGTTTATGTGTGTTGTCTGGATTAAACTTCCATGTTTATTATTGATTAAAGATTGAATTGTTTTACCTTCTTATGATCATGCTTTTTGGGGATGAAATTGGGTTCTTTGATTTCATATCATACATTTCTTTTGAACCTTTTTCATTTTAGGCTTTGTTATAAACCAATGGCTTCTTTCTGGCTGATATTTGATTTTGCATGGCTTATTTCTTAAAAAAATTACGTCGTATTTTTTGGGATATGCTTGTGTTCTTGGTTATGTAGATGTGCTTGGCATAAATTTCTGGTCTATCATATTTATTCAGTTAATTGATGTGTGCATTGGTTCTTTTGAAAACCAATAGCCATTTGGATTGCTAATGTCTGATTAACAAAGTAGTAGATTCAAGATCTGGTTCTATGGTCTGTTTTGGGTTCTTCTTTTGTTTGGTTTGAAAATTTTTAATCTCTTTATAGCTTATTCTTATTGTGAGTCTGCTTGTAAAGAAGATAAATTTCAAAATATCAAAGATTTAACTAGTTGCTTTTGTTTTTATTACGGCCAAGAAGAGTTTGAACTTTAAACATTTAGTGTCCGACTAGTTTCTTCTACTTGAATTTTCTATGCTCCTAATGTTTGAGTGAAGGGTGTCGGCTAGCATATATCTAAAGTACAAGTAACTTTCCTTTTCAAAACACTGGAACTTCATTAAAATTCTTCCTTTCCAACTCATAGGACTTCATTTTCTTGCTTGTAGGTTTTGCTCCCAACCGCTCATGCTAACTGTTAATGCATGCAAACTTGGCTTTATGTTGCTTTTAGATAAGTAGATCTTCATGAATTTTACGTTGCTTATACACACACACACACACACATGATATGTATGTGTGGGGCATGTGTGTATATGTGTGTGTGTGTGTGTCATTAACGTGGATTTTATGCGTTTAATCTTCTTATCCATTCATTAGGAGATTTTTCTCATGACAGTTGTCGTATTCCTTTCTATATAAATTAAATAACTTTGTGTAATCAAATTATTTCCTATTTTAGTTTTCAACTAATAGAATTTCGTTTTTCCGGTTATAGTGTGTGTTCTCAACTGCTCTTGCTCACTGTTAATGCACGTGAACTTGATCTTACATTGCTTTTAGATTCGCAATCCTTTGTGAATTTACTTTGCTTACATATATGTGTGTGTACATGTGTTTATACACACATTAGAGTGAATATTGTGCATTTAAACTTCTATCTCCAATCGAGTATTTCCCTAATGACATTTGTTGTATTCCTTTTTATATGAGATGAATTATTATTTTTGAGCATTTATTCTCATAATAATGTGTCCTGTTATTTCTTTTAACAGGTATGGAAGTTAAGCTGCTCCCTCAGACCGTGGCAGCTGCTTTTGTAAAGCAGTATTATTTGATCCTCAATGACAGTCCTGAAATTTCCCACAAGTTTTACAAGGAACCAAGCATACTAGGCTGGCCAGGACCTGATGGTGCAGTGACACTTGTGAAAGGCCTATCCGTACGTATCTTAGGAAATTGCAGCTGAATGCCACTTATATATCTCCATATTTTTTTCTAGTCGTATGATGGACAAATTGGCACTAATTTTTTTGTTCTTACGTAAATAATTTTTGTGCAGGGAATTAATGACAAGATCATGTCCTCTGAGTACAAAAATTGCTCTGCAGAGCTCAAAACTGTAGATTCCCAGGAATCTCAGAACGAAGGGGTTATTGTTCTAGTAACTGGTTCCTGGACTATGAAGGATAACATGAAAAAGAATTTTTGTCAGACATTCTTTCTGGCAAAACAAGAGAAAGGTTACTATGTCTTGAATGATATTCTTCAGTTTATTGACGTTTGTGAGCCATGCGATTTGGCAATCAACACTGCTACCCATGATGACGGCACAAATGAGCAACCTGCTCCATTTGTGCATAGTTCTGGTAGAATTATACCCCTGAGTCAGTTGGTTTATTCTTTTATATAACACAGTTCCTTGTAAGATCTCTAATGGCTCTGCATTCTTATATATCAATGCAGTAGTTGAAAATGAAAAGGTCAAGGAAGCAGTTGATCCTTCTGTATCCAAGGACGTTGTTGCAAAAGGTGAAAAGGTCCATTCAGCTGTTGCATCGGCTTCAAATGAAAAAGTGTTTTCAGCTGTTGCACCGGCTTCAAATAATAAAGTGGGTTCAGTTGGTGGATCGGCTTCAAAGAAAAAAGCGAGATCAGCTGCACGAGCTTTGAAAAAAAAAGCATCTGCGGCTATTGCACCGGATTCAAAAGAAAAGGAAAAAGTGCATTCATCTGTTGAACCGGCTTCAAATGAAAAAGTGCCTTCAGAAATTGCATCGGCTTCAAATGAAAAAGTCCCTTCAGAAGTTGCTTCAAATGAAAAAGTGCCTTCAGAAGTTGCACCGACTTCAAATGAAAAAGTGCCTTCAGAAGTTGCAACGGCTTCAAATGAAAAAGTACTTTCAGCTGTTGCATCGGCTTCAAATGAAAAAGAGCAGTCAAATGAAAACATGCCTTCAAATGTCGCACCAGCTTTAAACGAAAAAGAGCATTCAACTATTGCTTCAACTGAAAAAGTGCCTCCAACTTCCAATGAAAAAGAGCATTCAGCTATTGCACCGGCTTCAAATGAAAAAGCTCCTTCAGCTGTTGCACCGGCTTCAAATGAGAAAGAGCATTCAGCCATTGAACCAGCTTCAAATGAAGAAATGTCTTCAGCTGTTGCACCGGCTTCAAATGTGGCACTGAAAATCACCTATGCTGCTATGGTATGTTATATGATGTAATCATTAAGATTTCCTATTCTTGTTATTATCACAATCCGCATGCTTAGAAAAGGTCTGGTTTCTGCGAAGGTGGCAAGAGAAACTCCTGTGGCTCCTTCAAGAACCGTAAGAGTTACTTCATATGTCAATAAACAACCAGCTCTTTTGCCGACACCCAAAGTATCAGCTCCATCCGGCAACAATACTCCCAACCCTGTCCCCCATGCAGAAGGTAATTTTCCCTCTCTACTCCTACTTCTGGACAGAGCTACAAAAAATATAGGCTACTTACTTATACCATTGCAGCCAGAGGAATATATATAGCTGGGTTGCCTTACAGCATTACAAAACAAGAAATCTTGGATGTCGTTAAAATTTTTGGCTCAGTTAGAAAAACATCAGATATTGTCCAGATCAAGAAACATGAGGTCTGCTTTGGACATCTTTCAAGTATTTCATGTTTCATTTTTATCTCTTCTTGTTTCTCTGACTCGATTCGGCTTTTTATTTTTTGGCTAGGATGGCTTTGTTTGTGGATTTGTGGATTTTGAGTCTGCAGATTCCGCACGTCGTGCAGTAGAGGTACTATTTTCACTGTTGATGAACTAAGCGCCACTGCGGTCTGCAAAGTTATACTAAGTGATCATAGTTTCAGAATGTTTTTTTCCCACTCATAATGATCTCTTTACCCTTCTTTTTTCATCTTAGTCGTCTTCCCACACCTAAATCTCTGTTCTTTCTTACCATTTCCTCAAGAATGCTACAAGTTCAGTAACAAAATTTACTTCCTCATTTCCAGGCCCGTTATGTTAAATTTGGCGAAAAGGAAGCCTATATCACATACAAGAGATCATCTTCTTATCGTGGTAAGTGGACGAGTCTTTTTCTTGTATTTTGATGTTTAGAAGCCACACATTCCTATCTGATCACCATTTTACTTTCGAATAAATTACCCCTTAAGTTGGTATAAATTCATAATCCCATTTTATGGCACAACACATTTATGTTTCTTGGGCTATTGTTCACTATTTTTCCCTTAAAACTTAATGTGGGATAAAGTCAGGTCTCAAAATTCTAATAGATTTGTCTAAAATGTGACTCATCTTGATCCAACATTCAACTCAACCCAACATTTTAAGCTGCATAATTCCCCATCGCGACACTTTTGAGTATATAACGTCCTTAATATGGCCAAAATGGAGTTATTTTTCTTTGCTTTCCACAGGCAACGATGGAGGAGGGAGGTCTCCAACAAGAGCTGGACTTCGAAATGGCAATTCCAGTGTCCGGGAAGGGGAAAAGGAAAGTGAAGCTACTCACAACGGGAAGTTGCAAAACAAAAACCAAACTGATACCAACAAGGGCCAAGCTCCGACCGATTCCAACAAGGCCAAAGCTAGACGTCGTAGAAAGAGCAAGCCATCCGCTAAGCGGTCGAATAAGGACGGTCTAGGTAGCTCAAACTGATCTGGATTAATCACCAATCTTCAAAACCTTATAGTGCTTAGACTACATTTTAGACATTGTTTTGCCTTGAAATGGCTTTGCTTGCTTCTTAGTTCTTACATGCCTTCTTTATGTTTGTGTGTATTTGGGCTCAACTCAGCTTTGAATTGGCACCAAATGGGATGAGTAGTTAGCCCAGTTTATTTTAAAGTGACTTGTCTTTTTGAACCAAAGAGATTTGTAATAATCTATAGTGTTGTGGTAATGCAGGTTAAGGTGATTTGAAATGATATGAACTAACCATGGTTAGTTTGTCTTGTTTTTCTTTTTTCTTTTTAACATAACCGCATATCTGGTTTCATTCTGGGTTTGAATTCTGAACCTCTTGCATATAATAGCAAAGGAAGTACTACTTGACCAATTAATCATTGGTGTATTATATTGCTTAGATTAGATTGATTTTGCAACCTTAGTTTGTATAAGGATTTACTTAAAAAAAATTCTTCTAAATGTATCAATTTATTAGTTTGCTAAATAGTTTTCTTATTTCCAATGTTACCTAGTCATCTACAAAGCAAATTCTTAAGTAAAATAAAATTTTAAATCATGATTAAGATTTTAAACCACAATTGACATAGGTGTAGCTTTGTAATCACCACTCATACAATTCAATATGTTGACCATGAAAATCAAACAATATTTCATCTATGGTTTTGTTCATCACCAAATTATTATTTTGATTGACAAATTTTTAAGTTAGGGATGAAATTATTATTATTTTTTATAATACGGATTATAAAAAAAGTCCAACATGCAATATGAATAATACACTAGGAGAATCAAGAAGTTTATTTTTAAACGTTCAAACGATTACATCAAGGCCTTTCATTAACTATAGGTTTTCAATTATCACTAAATACTAGAATTTTCTTGTATGATTTTACTCTTATTCTTATCGAAAATTACAAGTATACCCATATGTGTTTTTTCTTCTTTTTTTCTTTTCTTTTTCTTTTTCCAATTTGGCAGGGGAGTCGTCTCGAATTTAATTTGAGCACCCCAATGCCTCGAATTATCCCCTAATTTAAAATTAAGATTGGTACAATCGAAATTGCTACTCCTCACACATCGCCCTCGCTAAGTTCTCAAGTCCATATGTTTATATATGTGTGTGTACCTCACTCAAAAGACACAAATTGAGTTTGTCAATTTTTCATAAATGTATTCTTTTCCTTTTGTAGGACTATTCTTTTCTTATCCACTTTTACCAATCAAAGGATTTCTAGTCACCAGCCAATTTCTAGTGCCACTTGCCACCAAACCCTAATTTCCCCTTCTTTGGTCACAATTGTCCCCCCCAAAGTGGAGCCCACAATTGTCCTTTTACATAATTTTATTTTTCAATACGTGGCTAGCTTTGTATTAATGTTAGAGAATCTTTCAAATCCTTTGTCTTAATCAATGACGTGTCCCCTCCCAAGAACAACTTTTTCTCGCTCCTCTGTACCCTTTTCACTCTTTTTTTCTTTTTCCTTATTTTTACCACTCTTTTGTTCATCATAAGGTACCTAACTAAAATACTTTAATCTATTTCCCTTTTGATCTAGACTTTGTTCCCAACTCCACTACAAAGAAGTTTATTTATTTATTTATTATATGTGTTTAGTTTGAGAAGAAATAGAGCATATAAAATATAAGTTTTAGAGAAGGAAAATAGATATAGATAGACACATGTAGTTTTATATTTTTGCAAGTTATAAGGAGATGTTTTTTTTTTTAATTTTCAATAGAAAAGTACTATAATAAAATATATCTGATATGTATACTGCTAATCGTGGCTATTGACACCCATAAAGAGTAAGAGAAGATTAAATAATCTTTTTTTTTTTCATTTAATGTTAGAGATTGAGCATAATATATGATATCTACTATGATCTCTTTTTCTCATTTGATATATGATATTGAATGAAGATTAAATTAAATAATTTGTTTGAAAAAGGATTTGGGGTGTTATCATCATTCTTTTTAGGTTAAGAGGATTGAAAAGTAAAATTTCATTATAATATTAAGGTTGTGATTATTTAATCACACCCTTAACCTTTAGATTTGATACACCTCTATTTACAGGTTCGAGATTAATTTTGACTAATTCATCGCAATAATACAATGAATCAAACTCACTAGTATAACCTATTAAAAGGCCTGTATAGTAAATTTAATCAAAGTAAACTTATATTTTCAAGGCGAATAAAGAGAATTTAATTTAACTAAATTTAAGAGAAATTATTTTTATTTCTTTGTTTCACCAAACTTTTCATCCTCAATTAAATTAAATAATTTCAAGGCATCTGTATGAGATAAAGACAAAATAAAATTTCTTTGGAATAATTAGATCTATACTTTTAAATTGGTTCTTTTTTAATGTTGAGATCCCATAATCAACACATTTAGAGCTTTATTGGCTTTTTAATTCAATATTCCATTGCATGACATCATATCTATTATGGAATTTGTTGAGTAGAATTCCCCAAATAATTTATTTATTTTATTAAAAATATATATTATGATAACCATTTTTTTATTTTTCTTATGAGTGAATTTATTCAAAGAGAACCTTCTTGTGAAACTTGCATGAAGTGATGATTGAAATTCCAAGTCCCCATTTTGCCTTACCAGCTGTAGTGTGACAGCTATCCTATAAATTATTACAAAATGAAGAGGAATAATACTGTACCTTTATAAATAATGTAGGCCATCCCCATTTTGGGCAAATTTTCAACAATAGAAATTCCCAATTTTGTTTGACTTAACAAAGAGTTGTCCCAAGAGTAGTGACTCACACCAACAAAAAAGATGTAGTACCCATTTTAACACCTTTACTACGTGTCATATCCAAGCACCAAACCATACCTTTAATTATCAATTCAAAATAAGTTATATTTAAGTATTATCTAATTATCAACCTTAATAAATCAAGATATTAGATAACATTAGTTACTTAAATGGTAGCCCAGTTCGTCTTACCCATTATTTTTTATAAAAAAATTACGGGTTTATATCTGTTTGTAATAATAATTTATGAATCAATTCTATATGTATGTAATAAAAGAGGATTAATTTAACTGATATTTTACTAGGACTGTAGTAAAAAACTATTACAGCCTGCAGAAGAGTATTTATCTCACTGATGTTTGTATTATGTAAGCCGATATTCTGGCTTTTGCTTTGTCCACTCCTATGCGGATGCTTCCTGTAAGCTGCGAAACTCTGCCCTATTGATATAATTTTTACTTTTCATATTTTTGAAAGATTGCTAGCTCCAATAATTTTCGATTGAATAAGTTTTTTATTAATATAGAGAATTAGCCTATTATCATGCTTAAGATAATAACACTTGTACTTTAGTCGACCCTTCTTTATCTTTTTCTTTAGACTAAAACAATCATACATTAGATGAGTAACACCACATTATGTTCCACCTTTGTCTAGTTTATAGAACACAAGAGAGATTTTCACATGGTTGTATGGATTAAATCATGCTTAGTTTATGAAGCATTATAATTAATACATCAATTGTTTTAGTTTTAAAATCAGTGTAAAAAAAACAAAAGGATCTGCACCTATTTATAATAATAGTTTGTGAACTAACTATAGCTATAATGAAATAGTTTTGATTTTATTGAATTATAATGAAATTATAAAAACGAGTTTGTACTATGAAAGGTGTAATTATAACTTCAAACAAACGATATTTCATTATTTACGAAAATTCTTCTGATAATGCTCGAAATAATTAATAATTGATATGATTAGTCAACCCTCTTATAATATCATCTATCATCTTGATTTCAAGATCATATCATGTAATAAATTTTTTCAATCATGTTGAATATGGCAAATTACAAGAGGATAAAAAATGCTTGGGTTCCATGGCAATGGACAAGTGGGCTACGTAGGACGAAGATGTTAAATGTCCAAGTAAGTCCTCACCTACCTGTCACTAGTTGCTAGGAAGGCTCCTATTTCTCAAAAGAAAGTTTGTTCCTTTAAAGTCTTCTATTCATTATTACATAGATATGGATAAGATATAGAGAAAATTATAAGTTGCTCAAAAGTGAGACATTATAATCACTAGTTATTGTTCCTCAATAACAATTTAGGATTTGAAAAGCAATATTATAGTAGAAGATGTTGTACTTAAATAATAAAAGAAATTAATATATTTTTTAATTCTATAGAGTGCTATTTTTTTTTTTTCCTCATGTTACAAAGTAAGATTTTATTTTTATTTTTCAAAATTTCTCTCTAATAAAAAAGATTATATATGTGATGCAGTCAATTCTAAACAATTACTTTTACAAGCAACTCCCAAAAGTTATTTTTACTAGCATAATTTTTTTTTATATTTACAAGCAATTTTGATGATATTGAGTTATCCCATATTGATAAGTTTAGGAATACAAGTCTTGTATATAACTTTTCTTGTTCACTTATGTTCATTAATACGTGTTGGCGGAATAATATTTTGATGTAATTGGACTTCATGTATAGTTAACAATGAATCTAATATTTACCATCGATATTTTTTGTAAAAACGACAATTACATGCCTCTTTCCAAAATATCTATGATAACACATCAGTGATGCATGAAACTGACTTATACGTTCATTTTTATTATAGAATAAAATAAGTATCATTATAGTCTTTAACATGGCTGACAAGAAACATGTGATCGTAATTGCGATGCTGATATTCATGATTAGATTTGTTGTCAAATATGAAGGTTCATCTGTTGAAATTATTTTAAATTTGCATCACCTATTTTTAATGCACCTTTTTAAAATAAAATTTCCACCACTACCTAATAAATAAATAAATAAAATGTCTTTTAAAATTGAACAAGTATATTTTACAATAAATTTGATCGTCCTTAACATTTCATAAGTAATACGGCGTCACGTTTAACTAGACCTCTAAATGGAAGAGTACTTAAAAAAATAAAAAATAAAAAATAATAATAATAATAATATAAACGCTGGTCCCGGAGCAAGACACATTCCTTGGACGACAGGAGAGCCGAGTGGGGACACAATTATTAACTCTGGTGAACAGAGAAAGAAGACAACATTTGCGGCTTGACGAGGCCGAGCCGATGCGAAACACGTGGCGGCTCGCTACTGATCCCAGCTTTCCCAAGACACGTGTCGGTGTCCGCTTGCTGCAGTCCGCGATCAACACGCGTCTCTCTTGTATTCAGCTGGGTGGGGTGCTATGGTGGACCCGTCTACACCGTATTCCTCTGCATCTCACCTAATGCCTTTGGCCTGTTGGCTGACTTGAGAGTGAAGATTGACAAATAGCTAGTTGGTACTATGAAATACTAAATGTTATTGTTCCTTCCAGTAATGATGTCTTTTTTTACTTTTTATTTATTTATTTTTATTTTAAAATTTATACACATGCATATCACGTGTCTATCGTATTTGAATTAGAAGTATAAAGAAATTGAGCTTGAATTGAACTAGAATAAAATTTTAGGCAGCTCGAGTTCTGAGCCTCCTCTTAAATGCTCGAGCTCAAGTTAGAGTTTGGGTTTAATTTAATAAAATTTAATTATTAATATACAATAATTATTTAATATTATATATAAAATATATAAAAATAAAAACATAATTTATTAATATAACTAGCTATTTAATTAATATATAGAAAATATTTAAAAATAGAAAAAGGTTCGCGAGTTGGCTCGTAAGCTTTTGAGCAACTGAATTAAGATTTGAGCTCAACTCATTATAAAACTCGAGCTCGAGTTGAGCTATAATCAAGTCAACTCGTGTAGCGCATGAGTCGGCTCGACTGAACTTACAACCGTAGTTCGAATCCCTGCTGATGAATGGATTCTCCTATTTAAATTTTCTTACAACTGGTAAAACTTTTAATTTAATTATGTATTATAATAACGTAACTCGATTTGTTGCTAAGAGTGATGCTATATTTTGTAAATATTGAAAATTGATAATTAAACTTCGTTTGTAAGTTATTGAAACAAAGATTTATTCAGTTGGATGAACCATAATGATATAGTATTATTTTGTTTATTCAAAATTTGATTGATTCGAGTGCTCAAATTTTAAAATGACATAGTGTTGTATATTGATGTAATATTTTAAAGAAATTATAATAATTCTTTGACACAAATTGTATGACAAAATTTTATTGTCTAAACTTACTACTGTATATCACTTTGCTAAAAATTAGTAATGTACACTATCATGAAGTTATTAATAATTGTAGATTGCTCTTTCCAAGTTAGAAAATCATTTTTGAGCATTGATTGACCTTATAAGTACTTTTGAGCAATAATTTGATTAAAACAAAGGGTTAAATTCATTTTACCCTCATATACTACGGCATATGTATTAAATAATCGCATATACTTTCAAAATCTCAAATGTCCCCTCCTCAAAGTCATTTGCCGTTAGTAAAATAGCTGACGGTGTCAAAATTCTATAGTAAATTACTGATTTAACCTCATAAAATAACTAAATAACATAAAAATTAGAATACATGATTGCTTTTTCGCACACGCAACATTTGTTTTGTTAGTCCCATATGTGTTGTATTAGAATGAAGTTGTTTAATGTTCTTTTAAAAAAAATAAAATGATTTAATGTTTTTGTTGTATTAGAAGTTAGATGATGCTTTAGGTTGTAAAATAAAAGTAACAAAATTGAAGTAAGAAACTTGAGCATTATATAGTAAATCACAAGGGTATTTTGGACATAAATTTTTTCAATGATCATATGTATAAATGAAATATAATTTTAGTGCTACATCAGCCAAACAACCGTTAATTTTCTAACGGCAAAGAAGTTCGAGGGGATATTTAAAGGTTTTTGTAGTATGAGTGCCAAGTATAGATTTGTCTACATAGAAAAAAAATGCCACGTATCCCAGGTTTTTAGGCTATTTAGTTATTTTATGAGTTTAAATCAATAATTTATTTCAAAGTTTTGTTACCATCAAATATTTTACTAACAACAGATGATTTTAAAATGATATTTAATACATACCCTATAGTAAGGGGGCAAAATGAATTTAACTCTAATTATATTTAAAATTAGCATCGTATACAAGGGTGCAATTGAGTTGAGTCGAGTTTGGGCAAGCTTGAATCGACTAGATAAGGCTCGAAATGACAAATGAATTATAAATAATTATAGGGTCGAGCTCGAATTTGAGTTCGAACTCGAAATAAAAAAAATAGTAATATAATATATATTTATTAATAAAATAAAAAATAATATTTAATCATATTTTGTCACGCTAGCCGGGTTACAAGATTAGATACAGACGACTCGAGAACGATTTAAATTAGAGTTCGAACTTAATTCAACTCCAGCTCGACTCGTGAAGCTCGCTTGCATGCTAGGCTCATTTGTACTCCTAATCATATGCACCTTTAACAACTGACTTAAATTAAAGTTTGAACTGCTTCATATCGATTCGACCTTAAAACGATTCGAGTTCGACTGGCTTGTACTCCTAATTGTGCGCACATTTAACAACTGACAAACTTAGTTGCTGTGATGCACCATTAGCAATCCTAGTGGTAGTCTCATGAATCATGATATGATGAAACTTACCTAAGACAGATTTGCGGTGGATATAAAGAGATTATATGAGCTCAACTACAGTGTAGCCTTATCCACCATCAACGTTTTCTATCAAAACACTTTCGTTAGGGACACACTAAAAAGGGCCAATTCAGTCAGACCCACGTGTCGCCCTTCTTCCTCTCTCACTTCTGCCACCTGTCCTTGCCAGTACTTCCTCTGTTCCTACCAGTCCCCCTTCCAGACAAGGTCATTTTTGTCATTCTGTTCTTCCCCCCCCAACCCATCTTCCAAGTTCTCTCAGTTTCTTTTCTTTTTCTCCTCTATTAGTTTTGCTTCTATATCTTAACACGCACGCTCTTTCTCTCTCTTGCTGCAATGTCTGTCTTCCCCGTTATTTTTGTTATTTTTATTGACTTTTATTGAAGACTTTGCCGTTTGTAAGGCAGCCCGGTTTTCTTGTCCTTTTTTTCATTTTGGATTTATTGATTTGAGTCTTAATCTTTGAGCTTCTTGCTCTTATTTTTCAAGATTTTTTTTTTTTTAGTACCTTTTTGGAAGTGGGTTAGTGGTTGAGTTCGTTGCTTTGAACTGAAAATCTTGCATAAAAATCCAATCTTGGACGTTCTGGTAGTTAATATGCAGTTAAAGGTCAGACTTTTGCATCTGGGCTCGTGTAAATCAGATCATGGAGTACTTAAACATGCATATACATGTCCATGTAGTTGAACTGGATGCTTCTTTAGTGTTTCTGGGAACTGGGTTCTTTGTGTGTCCTATGGGGGATGGTGAAGATAGTAAGAACATTGCAAAAACAATAGAAATGGAGAATCTTTCCTTGGATATTCCAAGAAACAGGTTTTCAAGAGACCTGTTGCAGAGGTTTATGGGTTCTGCTAGTGAACATGGAGCAGCAAAAGAGAAGGATGAGGAGATTGAGTTGAATCTTGGGTTGTCATTAGGGGGGAGATTTGGTGTGGACAAGAGTTCTAAGAAGTTGGTGAGGTCTTCTTCTATAGCAAGCTGTTTACCTGTGGTGAGGGATGACAATGATGTGGCGGCACCGGCGCCGGTGGTATATACGGGCTTGGTGAGAACCTCTTCACTGCCTGTAGAGACTGAGGAGGAATGGAGAAAGAGGAAGGAGTTGCAGACTTTGAGAAGAATGGAGGCTAAGAGGAGGAGGTCTGAGAAGCAGAGGAACTTAAAGATTGACAAAGAAGGGGGTGGAAGTGGTGGCAGTGGAGGTGGAAATCTTACGTTGGAGGATAAAAGGGAAATTGAATTGAATTTGAGGGAGAGATTGGATAGGGAGAAGTCTTTGGCTGCGTTGAAGAGGTCAGGCTCATCGGGCGGGTCACAATTCGGGTTGTCCACATGGGCAGCTGCAGCTGCTAGTCAGACAAATCTTAGAAGTGGGATTGATGTGGCAATGACAAAAGGAAAGGGGAGTTATGTAGGAAGTAGTAGTGGGATGCAAGGCTTTGGGCAGCCGGCGTCCCAAGGGTCGATAGAATCCAAAGGGGGAAGTTCTTCAAGTGTGACCGATTTGGAGAGTAAAACTCTACAAGGTATTTTTCACCTTTTTCTTGAGAAAATTACTAGCCTGGGTAAATCTAACTGTGTGCACTGGACAAAGGAGTTGAATTGTGGGACTAGCTGAACTGTATGTTGAATGCTGTTGTCTGGATTAATAAACTGAACTTTCTTAGCCTTCTTTTGCTTCCCATGTTTTTTGAGTTCTTACCATATTTTTTATTTTCTTGAATGCTCAGTCTGGCACTTGATCTTGGACTAGTAATCATATGATCAGCCTTTTTTAAAATTCAGAATTCATGTGAATTTCACAATGCTGGCTATATTTGATGTATCTGATATATAATACTCTTGTCAGGTTAATGATTGATTAGAATTTAAATACTATGATATTTTAATCTCCAATCATTTTTCACAAAGATGTTTCTTCTTGCTTCTTCTTCTTCTTCTTTTTTTTTTCTTTTTTTTTTTTTAATAAATTTATTGTGATCATGCCATCAATTAATATGATGTATTAAACAAAATTTTCTGATTTAAATATCTGATTGTATGATTGCTGTATTGGAGTTACTCAGTGTCCCTTCTTATTGTGTTTGATTAATTCTCAACCCAGCAAGAAACAATGAGGTATTTATGCATCCCAATGGAAAAAGTAAATTTTCTTGTGTAAGGACGGCTGAAAAACTTATTAGAGGGCAAGGAAGTTTAAAATGCCAGAATTGGTAGATATTTGAATGCCACTAGGTGGTCGTGGACTTCACAGGTCCGAGTGAAAGCCATAGAACTGCCAGAATTTGCAGATTTGGTAGGCAATTCACGCCATTGAAGGGAAGTTTCGTATGTGATGGAAGGAAATATTTCAGCATGGATTGTATTTGAGATGGGTTAAAATGTTACTCAATCATGTGGCTTTACATGCCTATCTATGTCGGGTGACGGTAGATAAAGCATCCAAAAGTTGAGTCAAAGAAAGCCACTGTTTGGTTTCTGGTGTTATTTGATTCAATGATTTGACAATGACTGCTAACCATCTATTTATTCTATATTGTGTTTAGTAGCTACTTCTCAACATGTTGTTTAAGAACCAGCGAAAGCATTCGGTTTGTGAGATAGCTCGGCAGGGATGTTAGTCCCAACGCAACCTACATTAAAGAGAGGAAGAAATCAGCCATTTCAATGCAAAGCAAAGAGTTGGTTCCTAGACTATTTTGACCTCCCAACTTACGGTACTAGGCTTTTCAGGTTATAGTAACCCCTTACTGCTTAAATTGCGCCCAGTTTGTCATCGGCGTCCTTTAGCTTATTCTGGGTGTTAAGTGTAAGTCTTAGTTTGTCTTCCCTTCTCTGCTGGACTTTACGATGCATTGAACCATTTCTTAATGGAACCTTTTGCTACCCTAGTGAAAAATATTTCATCCTTGGTAAGTAAATATAAAAGAAACTTCCTGGAGAGATAGGGCAAGAAATTCACCTGGAGACGATAACCAAAGTAATAGAGATATCATCTTTCTTAAGGAAACATAATACTCTCGGGATGGATAGGTAAAAGGAATCACTCCGCATAGATTGACCAAGTAATAGATTCCCTAGATGTCGTATGATTAAAGGAGATTTCAGAGAAAGACTACTGGCTGAAATGCTGTGTAAACCTTCCATGCAAACTGAATTACTGGCTTCGGCTAATATGTTTCAAATATATTGGCCAATGGTTACTTCTGATCAATTGCTATGATCTGTCATTCATGATTTTAGAATTTCAAATCTTTTGTACCATCTTTCTGACAGAAGACTCGAGCAAATAAGTGTCTAGCACGAAAGGCTAGCTATGAAGCACCTTTGTGAAGTCAGTGATATGTGTACTAAATTAATAACTGTACACACACACACACACACACAGAGACAAAGGGAGATGTAAAGTTCACATAAATCTACTAATATTTCTTACATTTTGGATGTGGAGAAAATCGCTTTCTTAAGATTCTCTGAATTATGAGATTATTCATTTATATGAAATAAGCGGTTTCTGGAGTATTTCATTCAACAGTGTCTAAGATTGGGTGAGTTTGTTTTCGCGCATTCTAGGATGAACATGTGTTAGTTATTTAATAATATCTGGCATTTGGATTCGGATTCCAGCCAATCTTGATTCAAACAAGAAACCTTATTGCAACTACAGACATGTGTGACTGCTTTCTGATTTTAACTGCAAAAGCATTTATGTTGATGTTCTCTATCGATTTGTTTTCACGGGTATTTCTCAAACTTTTTGCTAATCTATGGTCTAATTACAGCCATCACCTTACTGGTCTGCACCCTTCTTGTCCTTCTTCCCTATTGATAAAAATCTCCCGAATGAAGGATTTTGATGCAACTTGGGGGGGGGGGGGCGGTTGGAATGGAAGGCGTGAGAAATATTCTATATGTGTTAAATCATATTCACATATTTCTTCCTTCATTTCCTTTGCAATCTGTGATACCTTTCTGAGATTCAAATATAAACAAGAAGATTAGCAGTGTCTTCTGTTTCATTTTTCCTTCCTTAATCCAGATATTTTTTCACTATAATCTCTACATTGAGGTACCTAAAAGAGAGGAAAATATCTTGAACAAACTAGAAAACAATTTGGCTATAAATATCTATATGGACTTTTGGCAGATGATGCTTATAATATAGTCTTTTGAGAATTATGCTAATACCTGTTTCAGGATCTAGTGGAGAGCTCAGCCCTGCCAGCATCCAGTCCTTGCAAGAAGCAGGCAGTCAAGACATTGGCTCTTCCGCCACAAAATCAAAAGAACATATGAGCAGAACACCAGGAGCTGAGATGGAAAGTCCTTCAAAGAGGACGGCCGACACCTCAAGAAGCCGAGGAAGGGAATCTGGTTCGACCTCAATGGAGGACATGCCATGTGTTTTCACAAAAGGAGACGGCCCAAATGGCAGGAGGGTCGATGGAATACTGTACAAATACGGCAAAGGTGAAGAAGTAAGAATAATGTGTGTATGCCACGGCACCTTCCACTCTCCGGCAGAGTTCGTCAAGCATGCTGGTGGTACCGACGTCGATCATCCTCTCAAGCATATCGTCGTAAACCCCAACTCTTCCTCCTTGCTGTAATGGAAAATAGCTGCTTTTCCTTTCCTTTTTACCTTTTCATCTCATTTCTTGAGTTTGGCTTTCTTTTGAGAACTAACTGATGCTCATGTTTCCATGGGGAATCATACCAAGAGGGAAAAATTTTGCATGATCTTTGCAGATTGTGTTGAGGAAATCGAGATAAGGAGAGCTGGCAATGAATTGCCTTCTCTTTTTCATTGGATTGATTAACTTGAGTACTGTGTATCAGGCAGGAAAAAAGAATTCATATTTGGCTATTGCATTTACACCTTTTTCATGAGCAGCATGGACATGTTTGGGTTTTTTCTCCCATGTCAAGTGTTCTATCTTGGTGGTGATGATGTAAGACAGCTGAATTTATGTTGCCAAGGATTGGAAAAGGTGTTAAGAGGGTGTTTGACTGCAGGGGTGTTTGGATAAGTTTATAAGCTCTTTAAATAATTAAGTGTAAAGTTTTTTATAAGATATATGCTATTTAGTAATTTTCTACATAAAATGATAAAATATCTAGAAAAAGATCTTATAAGGTTCTAAAATAGAGTTTTTAAGTTACATTTAAAATTTAGATAAACTCTTATATTCTTAATTATGCTGATAATAAGTTTGTCGTTGATTTTATAACCTTCAATTTTTTTTAATCCATATTTTAGGAGTTTACAATATAACATCTTAGAAGTATCCAACGTGGCATAAAATATAAAAGTTCATAAGATATCTTACATAACCGAACTCTTAGTTTATTTGCATCTAGAGCTATGCATTCGGTTATGAACGGTTCGGTTGGTTATCCAAAAAATTCAATTTCCTAACATGAAAAATCAAATATCGAACCGAATTGTTTTTAACTGAATGGGACAGGTTTGGTAAAATTGAAATTGAACTGCTTATTTCGATTTTGGTTTGGTTTTACCAAGGTTCTTTTCTTAAAATAAAAATAAAAATAAGTACTGTAATAAAAGTTTATTTGATAAAAAATGTTTGATTTTAGGTAAAAATTTTGAATTAATTTTTTTTAGTACTAAAAAGTTTATTTGATAAAAGTAAGTTTGATAAAAAAATATTTGTTTTTAGGTGAAAATTTTCAATTGGATTACTTTTTCTAAACAAATACATTTAAAATATTAAAAATTATAATAGATTTAAGAAGACAAATAAATATTTTATTTATTTTATGTTATAAAATTTTAGTACAAATATTGAGTGTCTTATTAAAATATTATAAAATTTTTAGTACACACATCGTAATATAGGTTGTGGATTTGTAAATTTTGTAAAAAATACAATTCTAACCTCATTAAATTATTATTTTTAAAGGATAATTTAAAGGATAAATTTTAAATATAGATAAACTGTTATCCAAATTATCCTTTGTATACTAAATTCTCCCATTTATCCATCAAACCACATTGCTAATTTTTGTTATTGAAATAATTAAAAGGACAAATGATGTAAAAGAACAAAAATAACTTTCATTTTAGATACAAAACAATCTTTCTTTTTATAATAGTCTAGTAAAATTTTTATTGGCTAACAGATGCAATGTACTATTGGCTACTGTTACAGGAGTAGAAATTTATGATTCGACCCCTTAATTTTCAATTTAAATTGAAATTACTATTTTACTCATCAATGCACCCTATATATAAATTTAATTAAATAATTAAAGTAGAAATTTTAATTTTCTTTTATATCACATTTTTTCATCTTTAAATCTTAATTTTTTTTATATGTAACGTGTATTAATTTGTATATTAAGAAAATTATACACTTATACTGTTTGAGTTTAGAAAAACTATCAATTTTTTTTCTCATTGAGTCATTGTAACATAATTATTCATTTTTTATATATAATATATTATTATCTATGCTTTTTATAAAATGTGGGACTTTAACAACTATTTGATATATTTTGTATAAGACCATAAAATCAATTTTATTTTAGAAAACAATGACAATGTAGTTTTATTTTCTCTCTCCAATTTTACTTTTTTTTTCCCCTCAATTGTTTCACCTTATCAAAAATTTCTCCTTTTGTTTATCCCAAAAACTTAAAAATACATTAACATTTATATTATTTGAAAATTTATATTTATTTATCTTAGACTTAAAAAATTTAATAGAAACTGTAAAATTAATTTTTCGGTCTTTGGTCGGTTTTTATTTTTATTTTTTAACATCTCTATTTGCATTATTTATAAGTCTCTATATCTCATACAATATTTTTGAAGCTTATAATATGGTAGATTTTTACCATACATTAAATTTATAGTAATTGAAAATAATTTCGTAGTAAAAGTTTATTACCACGATTAAAAAAGTGTAGCAAAGCCTTTACCTTGTCCGCAATGCCTACGACTAGAAAAGTGTAGCACAAGTTTAGTTAATAATTTTTTACTCACTCAATAACTATTTATCATACATAATTAACCATAATAAAAAACATATTTTTTTGTAGTAATTTTTCAAATAGTAAAAAATGTGAAAGTGGACTTTAAGAATAAAAACAAATGGGGCTTTACTTACCAACTTTATTATTCGACCTCTTAGTATGATTTAAATTTCTCCATTCACTTATTTGTTCTCCTTGGAGACCTCTTAGATTTTATATTTGAACCCAACTGTAGACATATTAATTTTTATCCAATGGAGAAGTGATACATGTAAAATGATATGCTAGATATTAATTTAAAATTTCTATTTGTTTCCTGAAAATTTATTTAATTTAATTCTAAAAGATAAATAAATAATTTTAATTAATACTCTAGTGTTTATTGATAAATGTCAAAGATGAAATGTCTATATTTATAGACCAATCAAATCAAATATATTTGATGTTATCTATTGATATCTAATGATTATCACTTGATATTTGATTTTGATAATTTGGTATTATCTCTTGATATTTGATATTATCTTATCAAAGAGATAATTATCAAAGAAGTTCAATCAATCTGAAAATCAACCATCAAATATCTATATAAAAAGGGTGATCAAAACTCATTCAACACACAACATAAATTCTAGCAAGTGAGAGGAACTTTGAAAGAGTTCAGCAATTCTCTCAATCAAATTTAAGGAGATCTACGGCATTTAAGTTGTTCTTCGTGGAGTTTATCATATTCTGGCATTTGATTCGTGATTAAAGTGCGGAGCCCTCGAATTGGAATTATTTTATTCAAATTAAATTCAATGAGATCCACGACGTTCAAGGCGTTCTTCGTGGAGCTCATATATTTTGGCATTTGATTCAAAATTAAGGTGCTAAGCCATCGAATTGGCATTATTACTTAAAATCAAATTGAAAGAGATCCACGGCGTTTAAGGTTTTCTTTTCGAAGTTCATTAAATTCAAGATCATGTGTGGAAGGAAAGAATCGGATAATTAGATTATATATTAGATCCATAATTGATAGATTTTAATTTTATTCTTATTTGTACAATTTTTCTTGTCTTGTAATTTTAGTTTTGTAAACAGAGAAATTTGCGCTTACAAATTTTTGGCACGCCCAGTGGGACTATTTCTACCTCTCATCTCTTTCCTTCACCAAGATTAAAGTATCAAATGGCCACCAACAAGATTGCTGCATTGAAAATTATTAACTCAAATTCTTCAAGTACTGGAGCAA
This sequence comes from Jacaranda mimosifolia, assembly GCA_018894105.1. Lineage (NCBI taxonomy): Eukaryota > Viridiplantae > Streptophyta > Magnoliopsida > Lamiales > Bignoniaceae > Jacaranda > Jacaranda mimosifolia. The sequence goes on along the minus strand of CM032134.1, from coordinate 21,129,503 downwards.
AAAGTGTAGGTGTCATCACAATAAGTATATCCAAGAAGTTGTAATAATCTTTGGAGTGGCTCCTTTGCTTGCTATGGAAAAGGTGTTGCTGTATTTTATTGATATGAATGAAGATGGTGGAGATTCAAAGGTAGAATCCATATCATCCATTCTCCACTCAACATCAAATTCCTCGAGCATGGTGAGGTGATGGTAACAAGTGCTACAATCTTGGAGGAACAAATTGCAAATTTGACTAGGGCTATTGAAGAACTCACGAAGCATGTCCAAGAGCAAGACTTTCTAATCTCCAAATTGATGAGTAAAGTGGACAGTCTTAATGCCAGTTGCATGGTGGAGAAATAAATTGAGGCTCAGGATGGAGTTGAAATATCTACAAGGAGACAATTGGCCAAAAATGAAAAGACTGCAAATAAAGAACTACAAGTTTCCATTGATGGACTAGTTCCCATTAACCAATTGAAAGAGTTTATCATGGAAACTATCAAATACAGGCTTGATGGAAGTTCTAAGTTGTCTATGACTTACTCTAGACCATATACTTAAAGGATTGACAACTTGAATATGCCAATTAGTTACCAGCCCCCAATAATTTGATGACAAGGGCAACCCAAAGCAGCACATGGCTCATTTCATTGAGACTTGTAATAATGTTGGGACATATGGAGATCATTCAGTCAAGCAATTTGTTCGATCATTAAAGGATGATACTTTTAATTGGTATATTGACTTGAAGGTAAGCTCATCGATAGTTGGAGGCAATTAGAATAAGAGTTCCTCAATCGTTTTTACAACACTCAAAGGACGGTCATGATGATTGAACTCACCAACTCTCGCCGGTGGAAAGAAGAACCTGTCATTGACTACATCAATCGTTGGAGAAATTTGAGTCTTAACTGCAAAGATCAATTGTCGGAGGCTTCAACAATTGAGATGTGTATTCAAGGAATGCATTGGAGGCTAGGCTACATACTTCAAGGAAGCAAACCAAAAACCTTTGAAGATTTGGCAATGCGTGCACATAATATTGAAATGAGCATGAATTTTGATGAACAAGAATACTTAAGTGATGCCAATGATGATGAAGATGTTGGAGGCAATTTATTTTCATCTCCAAATTCCAAATGCTCCAAATAAGAGCATAAACTATCTAAAATTCTCAAGTCTCCAAATACATGACTCAAGTCTCAAAGTCTTCAAATTCAAGATTCAAATCTCCAAGTCTCCAAATTCAAACTCAAGTTTTCAAGTCTTCAAATACAAACTCATGCCTCAGTTTTTAAAATCCACGACTCAAATTTCCAAGACTTTAAGTCAAGGATCAAGTTTCTAAGTCTTCAAGTCTAAGACTCAAAATTTTAAGTCCCCAAATCAAAGACTCAAATCTCCAAGTCTTCAAGTCAAGGCTCAAGTTTCAAAGTTTTCAAATTCAAAACTCAACTTTGCAAATCTCTAAATCCACGACTTAAGTCTTCAAATTCAAGACTCAAATCTCCAGATATTCAAATTCAAGACTCAAGTCTTTACGTTTTCAAATCAAAGTCTCAAATCTCCAAGTCTTCAAGTCCAAAGCTCAAGTCTTCAAATTCCAAATGCTCCTAGATACGAGCATAAACTATCTAAAATTTTTAAATTAAAAGTTTCTCATGTGCTCCTTGATAAGGACTTAAACTATCAATAAGGCTCCTAGATACAAACATAAACTATCTAAATATTCAAAAATTTCCTTGATATGAGCTTAATTATCAATATTCAAAGTTTTCCTTGATAAATTAGCTAAATATTCAAAATCTCCCTGTGTGCTCCTTGATATGACCTTAAACTTTCAATAAGACTCCTAAAAACGAGCATAAACTATCCAAATATTCAAATGCTCCTCATGTACTTCTTGATAAAAGTGTAAACTGTTTATTCAGTCAAACTCAAGTAAACTTCTTGACATGAGTATAAATTGTCAATTAAATTCAAGTAAACTCTTTGACATGAGTATAAATTGTCAATTAAATTCAAGTAAACTCTTTGACATGAGTATAAATTATCAATCAAATTCAAGTGAACTCCTTGACACGAGTATAAAATGTCTATTCAAGTTAAATATGCTCTTTGACACACGAGCCTAAACTGTATGTTACTCCTGGCCTGTATGAGTGTAAACTATGTACGGCACCCTCCTCAAAAAGATATTTACTTTTAATTATGCTATAACTTGACCCTTTTATTGGGTACCACAGCTCGTGGAATGCTTCGAGGATGTTCTTATTGCAGACTCATGTGAAAAATGGAGAGAAGGGGAAAAATTCTCAAATACTTCAAGCCTTGCCTCTTTTGTGGATGATCGACACATCTTTTGCTAAGTCTTAAAGTGGGGGCATTTGTAGACAAATTAATTTTTACCCAATGGAGAAGTGACACATTTAAAATAATATGCTAGATATTAATTTAAAATTTCTATTCGTTTCCTGAAAATTTATTAAATTTAATATTAAAAGATAAATAGTTAATTTTAATTAAAGCTCTAATATTTATTGATAAGTGTCAACGATGAAATGTCTATGTCTATAGACCAATCAAATCAAATATATTTGATATTATTTCTTGATATTTGATGATTATCACTTGATATTTGGTTTTGATAGTCTAATACTATCTTTTAATATTTGATATTATCTTATTAAAGAGATAATTATCAAAGAAGTTCAATCAATCTGGAAGTCTACCATCAAACATCTATATAAATGGGGTGATGAAAGCTCATTCAACACATAACACAAATTTCAGCAAGTGAGAGAAACTTTGAAAGAGTTCAGCAATTATCTCAATCAAATTTAAGGAGATCCACAACATTCAAGGCATTCTTCGTGGAGCTCATCATATTCTGGCATTTGATTCGTAATTAAGGTGCTAAGCACTCGAATTGGCATTATTTAATTTAAATTAAATTTAATGAGATCCACGACGTTCAAGACATTCTTCGCGAAGCACATATATTTTAGCGTTTGATTCGAGATTAGATGCAAAGCCCTCGAATTGACGTTATTTCTTAAAATCAAATTTAAAGAGATCCACGGCGTTCAAGACATTATTTTTGGAGCTCATTAAATTCAAGATCATATGTGGAAGGAAAGAATCAGAGGATTAAATTATAAATTAGATCCACAATTGATAGATTTTCATTTCATTCTTATTTGTATGATTTTTCTTATCTTGTAATTTTAATTTTGCAGACAAAGAAATTTACGCTTGCACCAACATCCTACCTGATCAAAAATTACCCGACAAGGAGGACTAGAAATAGACCGGTCGAAGGTTTTTGGATTGGGACAAGATCAACTTAGCAACCTCAACCATAGCACAATTAATTTATGCAAATTCAACCATGTGTATTATGATGCATTGAATTTGTTCAACATTGAGAAATGTTTCAAAACTGCCCCTTCTCAAGAAATAAGATTTGGATTAAGACCCAACACCTACTCTGATAATCCTTTCCCAAATTGATTTTCCAATAGTTTTCAGTTCAACCATCGTACCCAAATAGATAAAATTTGATCATCCCACAAACCGTTGCCTGCTTCTGAAAGCAAAAGCCAATTCTTTCAAACTTGTGACTGCCCAACAGCATTTGCACACAAGTCTCTGAAAAACTAATGATCGGATTTTCCGACAATTAAGCTGCATGGCACTTAGACAAAAAGAAATGATTGGTATGTAGGAATGAGATGTGAATGGAATGGACATTTTCAAGTCTATTTCTTAACCCATGATTGGTATAATTTAGAGATAAAAATACTCATTCCAAAAGGATGGGTTTAGCTATTTCCTCCTTCCTCCATGGGTTTAGCTATTCTCAATCCATCGGGAATGAACCTATATATTTTCCTTTTTAACAAAATCACACTGCATAATTTAACAGAAGTGAGATCGTTACCATTTCTTAATTCCAGAAAAAGAATGTACAAAATTGATTTCTTGATAAGGATAGATTTTTAAACTAAAAATGTGTGCCAGAAAATGATGTGATACGGATTGAAAATGTGCCCATTTTTCCTTGGCTAATAAAAAAAAAAAGGGTTATGATTTTCTTGATGTCACAATATTTATATTGTAATTGGAGAGAAGAGGCCTTTAATTAGTAGATTAGTCTAATTTAAAGAGGATTTATGAAGACTTTAGTTGAAAATATGAAAAACGGAAAAATGGGAGGAGGTTTAAGTAAGGATGTAAAGAAAGAAAAATATTCACAAGGGTGAAAAACAAATATTAAAAGGGAAAAGGAAAAAATGTAAATGGAGGAAAAAGCGACTCCACTGGGGATCGAACCCAGAATCTCTGGTTCCGTAGACCAGCGCCTTATCCATTGGGCCATGGAGTCAATGGTCAAACCAGGGCCCTACCGGATTCGAACCGGTGACCTCTTGATCTGCAGTCAAATGCTCTACCACTGAGCTAAGGACCCAGTTGTTTGCTAGAGCCATAATAGCGAATTTGATGGGGGCCCTTTGAGATTATATGCCCTTTTTGTTTTTTGTTTTTTTTGGTATAGTGAATGACAATAATTTAATAGCCATGTTTTTTGAGGATTGAGTAATCATTTCCTAAACAAATGTTAATTTTATTCATGAATTGTATCCTTTTATGAAGGTTTTATTGGTTCGGATAAATATTTCAATATGTACATCAATAATAATCTTCCTATTAAAAAAATTCTACTGTATTGCGAATTTTCTCCTCCCGCTCTCATTAATGTTGTATTTGATAAGATTTTGTTCGTCAACTCTTGGAACTTACTAAAACTTTAGGTGGTGAAGAGTCGACATCAAGGTGTCATATTTTTTTATCGATATGAGCTCTTGGGAAAAATCGGTTTGTTATTTCTAAAATACCTTTTATGAATTGAGCGATGACCTTTCTGTTCGACACCATCGGATCACTACTTGTTCCTGTTCGGGTGGGTCATGTGTTAAACTCCCTTCTACCTCTGCACTCGAAGACCAATCTCCATCATACTTGAATAAACTTTTGCATGCCTTCGTTGTTTTTCGGAAGGGTGCATAAAAATTATCTATTAGAAGCTGTTCCTTTTTAAAAAAATCTTCGTCAAAAAGATTTTCAATATTATTATTTGATCTTTAATAGTTTACCCTATTTGAAAATTGAAAATCCAATAGCTTTCCGTATTCCAAAAGTGAGTTACCATAAAACCACAAGTAGAGAGCCAAACCCCCAAGCTCGAAACTTGCATACCCTCAAATTTAGCAAGACTGGGTCCAGTAGATCAGTAGATTCATAGCACTGTTTGATCAAAAACTGAACGTAAAATGAAGAAAACAATTAAAGAGTGGAAACTATTATCAGGGCTCAGTTCTACGGCGAAGAGAAAGTTCCATCGAAATAATTATTTATTTCAGTTTAGAGTTTCACTTCTCTGTTATTTTTTCCACAAAAAAAGCTAAGGGGTGGAAAAAATAACAAAAACATATTGAAATATCAACTTGGAATCTGCATGCTGACGACAACACAAGAAAAAGGCAACCTCAAAAAAACCAGGAAAGGAACAACGAAAATGCAGGAAATCCTAGTAAACTTGAATGCTCTCTCAGCATTCCAGTCTAAATGGCCATAGAACATAAGGAAAAGAAGGAAGCGAAATAGATTTTAGTCATAAAGACGATAAACAACATTAGACAATCAAACTATAGTCACATCAGACAATCTTCCATTGATACTACTGAACTAAAAAACGACCTTCCATCCAGAGTCATATATTATATGATGCAGATAAACAGCTAACATTAATAACTTAAAACGCCTTCCTAGTTATAGCTCATCATCAGAAGGTTGAATTTGCTTCAGCCTCTGCAAAACTTGCTTCATTGTAGGTCTTGCAGAAAGCGAATCAATGGTGCATAAACGGGCCAGTTGCAGCATCTTCACCAGCTTATCCTCAGGACCAGAATCCCATAAACTAGCTATGAAAAAATCCTTTATCCGGCCTTGATTGTGTAGCATGTTTGCCCATGAAACGATGTTGAAGCCATCCTCTTGCGACTCAAATGAGATATCTAGAGCCCTCTTGTCCGACACTAGCTCCAGAAGTACCACACCATAGCTGTAAACATCAGCCTTACTGCAGACACGGCCAGTCAGTGCATACTCAGGAGCAATGTATCCATAAGTTCCAGCAACACGAGTAGTTGCATGCGTCTCTGCAGTTGAAAGAATCTTGGACAATCCGAAATCAGACAAATAAGCATTGTTGTCATTGTCCAGCAATATGTTACTCGGCTTGATGTCCCGATGCAGAATATGGGGATTGCACTGTTCATGCAGATAACAAAGTGCAGAGGCAATGTTAAGGGCAATCTTGTAAAGTATGCTCCAGTCAAATGGTCTTCTGTCTCGTTCCCTGATGAACCAGTCCAAATTTCCTCCAGGGAGGTAGTTGTATATGAGGAACATGTCTGCTTGACTGCAATAGTAGCCTATTAGAGTGATCAGGTTCGGGTGTTTGATCCGGCCGAGAGTGGTGACCTCTGCATGGAATTGTGCAGCGCCTTGGTGCCTTCCGGCTGTGAGTCTTTTAACTGCCACGGTGTTCCCAGGAGCAACTTCAGCCCGGTAGGTGGAACCAAATCCACCGTGGCCAATGCAGTTTCTTCTGTTGAAATTGTCTGTTGCCTGGACAATGCTGTCATATGTTAAAGGCACTCCTATGTCATTGAAGAGTTTGAGTTCCTTTGTCCGAAGTGGTGCAGAAGTTTCAACCTTTCGTCTCACCTTTTTGGCATAACAGCAAATGGCCAACAAGCCCAGAAAAACTACAACAACAGCTGATGCAGATATTATAGATGCCACAAGGAGGAGAGAAAATCTATCACCCCAACTTTTAGAATGCTGACCGGATTTGTGAGAAGCATGCCCCCGTTTCTTACCTCTCTGTCGGTGCATTAGTGGGGGAGATGGGGATTCTGAAGTTGAAGTAAGAAAGGGGTTGCCGAGATGAATGCCACAAATAGTCATCTTCTTGTCTATCACCTGCATTACACAGAAGTCGTTAAAAGAAAGGTTGCATGAACGGAGGGAAGCCATTTTCACCAGATGTAAAGGTATCTTTCCAGACAACTGATTATTGTTCAGCAGAAGAATCTCCAGATTCTGCAAATGCATTAGATCCTCCGGAATCTCACCGGTCAAGTTATTCCAACTCAAGTCAAGCACAGTCAGAGATTTTAGAGCCCCAATAGATTTCGGTATTGATCCAGAAATCCTATTCTTGCTTATGTTGAGAGCCAGTATGGCTGATGAATCACATTTCTGAGACAATCTATTACCTAATGATCCGGAAAGGTTATTGCCACCAGCAAGAAATGCATATTCAATCTTCCCTGCACATCTCTCAGGGGCAATTGGAAGTAGAGGAAGCTCACCACTGAACTTATTCCGGCTAAAATCATGAACCATTAGAGGCCTGGTTTTGGAAAAGGGCAAAGCATATTCAGAAAGCATATTATGTGAAAAGAACGACGAATAAGCAACATATGGATCATAGGGAGGGACAAGCTTCTTTCTGATGGACGGCAGATTGTTGCAGACAGTGGTGTTGAAATTGGGGATCGGCCCTGATAACCGATTTCCACTAATATCAAACATTGTTATACAAGAAACCTGAAGATTTTCATCCAACCTTCCAGTCAGCCTATTAGAGCTCAAGTTAAGATACTGCAGATCAGGGCATGCTGTAAATGGACCAACAACCTCACCAGTAAAAAGGTTATGAGCTAAGTTTACCATTGTTAAGCTCTTACAACTGCTCCAATTAGTCGGAAAGTTCCCTTTAAAATTTACACCAGGAGCCCAAAGAATCTTCAGATTAGGAAGTGTTGTAATCGCATCAGGAATGGGACCTTCAAAAGAATTATCAGCATCCAATGCTAGAATAGAAAATCCTTCTCCACGTGGACACCTCTTTCTCGGAAGAACATTAAAGCGACTTGAGAGGACAAGAACTGACAGATTATTACAGCTTCCTAGATCCGCGGGGAGAGGACCACTTAAGCTGTTTCTCGAAACATCTAGAACTTCAAGGCTTTGAAGTTTTCCAAGCTCATTAGGGATAACACCACGTAATGCATTTGAATACAACAAAAGTGTCCTTAAACGGCTGCAATTTCCCAAACCACGTGGAATTTCCCCATTTAGGAAATTAGCCGACAAATCCAAATGCTCTAGATTTCCACAATCATATCCAAAAGTACATGGAACATAACCAACCAACCGATTAAACGACAAATTTACCACCCTAACTTCCTAAAACCGCCAACGAATCCAGGAATGACGTCATGAATTTCATTTCCCGCTAAGTTTAAAATCCTTAAACCCTTACATTTAGAAAGGGAAGGTGGAAACATCCCAAAAATTCTGTTGAATGCTAGGTTTAGAACCCTTAATTTCCTCAAACCAGTGAATTCAAAACCTGAGAGATTTGCGACAAAATAATTCCCTTCAAGATCAAGAACTTCAAGATTTTTCAATCCCCAGATTTCAACAGGAATCTCACCATCAAGTTCATGGAATGGAAGGGATAGAACCCTAAGTTCTGTAAGTTTTTCTATACCAGCTGAGAGCCTCCCAACTAATTTCCCTTTTATTTCAGATGAATCAGAGCAGTTTCTTTCTATTCCAAAGCCATGTAATGCTAACTCCGATCTCAATGAACAAGAGGGTGCAAGAGAAAAGTTACCTCCTATTTTCAGCTCTGAAACTCTCAGATTTGAATTGCATGAAACTCCAAACCAAGAGCAGTGGTTGGAGCTACCGGCATTCCAGCTGTTGAGAATCCCATATGGATCAGAAACTGCTTTCTTGAATTCTAAAAGAGTCATTTTTTCATCACAAAACTGCCCAGAAACTGATGACAGAATGCAGAGTAAAAGCAGAAGAGAAAGCAAATCCACTGCATCAGAAACCAAAGAACCCTCCTTCTCCATTTCAGCCAATGACACCATTCTTCTGAATTTTCAAAGAAACAAAAGAAAACACAACCCCTGGAAGGAAAAAGAGAATTTATCCCCCCCCTTCTGCAGAATGAAGGACAAACTACATGGTATGCATTTTTCAAGAAAAATCTTGAAAATTGTAACAGAAAAAGAGAGCAAGAGAAGAATCAGCAGGGGAGAATCTCAAAAACCAGAAGTTTTATTTGTATATAAACCACATTTTATGAACATCAAGAATTCTTCTTTTTTTATCTCTTTTTTCCAACCACTGCTTGCAGAAAACCTAAAAGAAAAAGCAGGGAAAAGCAGCTAACCTCGGAGAGTTAGCAGAAAGAGAAGGCTTTTTGTTTCTATTCTTCTCCTTCTGCAGATTACTGTTACTTCCGGGCATACTATATTTTCCCAAACAATCTTTTTCCAAATATTTTAACGTGAGAAAGGTGGGCCACAGTTAGACTTTTGGCGGCTAGCTTGGGCCCCAGATGGCAAAATCTGTACAACATTAGGCGGGCAATTGTTAGAATCGAACTGGGGTTTTGTAAGTCATCCCATCTGTTGGTCCACGTGGCCTGACAAAGATACCTCACACGTGGATTAACTGTCTGAAATGTAACGGCAGGTTTTAGCTTTAAAATTGGTTCCCCTCAAGACGACATCGTTTTCTCCAAGGTTCAACACTACATGTATATGGGATTAAGATTGTTTATTTTTTATGGGTTTTTGCAAAAGATTCAAATTTACAATTATTACAATTTCACAGTTGAGATGAAGCTGTACACAAGATGACAGAAATTTCAGTGTTGGGATGGCAGGTGAAAATATTTGTCTTAAGTGTTTCAATGGTAACTAACTTGTAGTAATTTGTGATTGTTTGATGCCAGATAATATTTTATTTGATTGCAGTAATTTGTAATTATTATAATTTTATTGAGATTTTAGATTCAAATTCATGTCGGGTCTACTATGCACAGACTTCGACAATCCCTAAAAATTACACTTTATTTCAATGCTGACACTGCTAACGATGCCGTTACAATACCTTTTTTTATGGGAAGAAGTGAGAACTCATTCTTGTAACCTCATTCATGAAATTCTTGTTTCATGGATTGTGTGTAATCTCCTTTAGATTATTGCAATAAAGAAAAAGGAAAAGCACACAAGATATTTGTGACTAAATTATGTGTTTCTTCTCCTGATTGCTAGAATCTGATTTGGGATTTCAAGTATTCTGCAGTTATTCATTTCTCATGCATGAACATATAGTAAAAAAGACAATATTTTCTTGGAACGGTTAAACACATAACTTTTCTAATAAGCTTAAAATGAATGCAAATACTACTACATTTAAAATCATTTCCAGAAAATAATGACCAAAAAGATTCATGGTTGTCAAATTAATATGTGGTCAGCAGATATTTCAGGAAGTTTTCACCAAATAATTACTGCATGACTGAAAAAAAAAAAGGCACGAGATTAATCTAAAAAGGCCAAAAACACTATGAGATTCATTCATCTAGTCATATAAGACAAGTAAAAAAATAAACACCCCCCCCCCCCCGCCCCAAAAGAGCCAAGATCTAAAATCACCCTCATGCATTGTTTAAAACTTATCATGTCGCACATTTAAAAAGTTCGAAAAGTATAGTATATATATAAATAAAAAGGTATTGAATTAAAATCATTGCCTATGGGAGAAGGAAATAATGTGTAAATAGTTGCTACAAAATAATTTGTCTTGGGGGAAGAAGTGAAAACTGTACAACTTAATTCCCCAATGATAACTAACTATTTCTGACTGGAAATTTATACAAAGAGATGATTAATTGTTCTATCAGAGAAAAAAAGCAGCCACCAATATTCTTCAAATTGACTGGAGAGCTAAAAAGTTATCTAGATTACAGTTAGACCCCAACCCACATGTAGTTTTGTTCTGCGCATCCAGATGAAGCTTTATAAGCACATAGGGAAAAAGATATAAAGAAGGCCAGTTAAAGCTCTCACTTTCTCAACTGCAGCATGAGCAGGACCAGCATGAACAAAATGAGCAGGTAGACGAACACAGAAAGCAAGAGCACCACCTTTTGGATGATGCCTTCTTGGAGTTTGGCTGTGCCCCATCTGTCGGCCTATAGTGTGTTGACAAAAAAACATTTGAACATGCTCATAAATCAAGAATACTAGTAAGTTAAGTATTAAAAATTCACAACTAGGAAACAAGAAGAAGAGGGAAGCGTACACTTGAGAGGAATCACAACAGGATCTTGTAGGTTCTCTTTTCCAACAGCAGCAGCATGCCCATGTACAATTTGGGCACTGGCACTTACAGCTTGGCCAGGAAAGGCACTTACAGCTTGGCCAAGATGGGCACTTACAGCAGCAGCTTGACCAATTCGGACACTTGCAATGGTAGCTTGGCCACTTACAGCAGCAGCCTAGCCGGCTCAAGCAGTTTCTGGAGCAACAAGGCCAGATGAACCATTTGAAGGAACAACTTGGACAGGGAAGACATTTCCAGGAGCAAGCTGAGCATTTACACCAGCAAGACTTACAGCAACACAATGTCGGACAGCAATCAGGGCAATGGCACAGTGGACACGAAGATTTCTTCTTTCTGGAACACACAAAGGTATATTGCTCATTCACAAATCACAATGTTTGAGAACTTCAGCAGTAATACACAGAATTAAGCAAAATTTTTATGTAGACCTATAATGCTAAACTCAGCTGAGAACTTCTTGGAGAGAGTAAGATAATGTATACACTTAAGAAGCGATGCATATGGCAATATCATTAATAATCTGGAGTCAAGATATATTTGTTTGTCATGTCTACTAATATTTTTTATGGCACATGGAGCAACAGATATGCAAGTCAACTATAAACAAGTAATGCAATGAGATAGAAATTATATCAATTAATTTAATTGATTGAGAACATAATGATACTCACCTTGGCGAAGGAAAAGGTTGGATACTAATTTTACTTTTATCAGGATGATGGTTGGCACTTGAAGAATCCCTGGACTCTCCTATATTTCTGTCAACTCGATTATTCAGGAGAGCCTTGGGAACATCATCGATTGGTTCTTCTATTGTTCTTGTTTCTCCGTGCTTCATATCCTCACGGATAGTCTTTGCCATGTCTAAGTTTTTGATAGGTTCTACTCCTTTAGTTGTTGGGAATGTTTGCCTTAACCTAGTTAACTCACCTGACCTTTTCAGATCACTAGTCATGAATTGCTCTCTAGATTGATTTAACTCCCTAGACTTGTGAATTTCTCCAGACTGAGGTAATTCCCCAGATTTGTAAGGCTCTCCATCTCCAGGCTGACATAATTTCCCAGACTTGCAAGGTTCTCCAGACTGACATAATTCCCCAGACTTAAAAGTTTCTCCAGATTGACATAATTTGTCTGAGTTCAAGAGTTCTCCAGATTGACAGAATTCCGACGAGTTCAAGAGTTCTCCGGATTTAGGTAGTTCCCCTGATTTGTTCAAGTCTACACCCATCCGGAAAGTATGATCTCGAGAGAAACTACTGTTTCCAATGCGAATACTAAATAACGAATCATTAGAAGCAGCACTCCAATCCATTTGTGTTGAGGGTTTATCGAAAACAGAATCAGGAATCCTGTTAGGATCAAAACCTCCATGTCTGTCCATCACTTGAATGGGAGGGGATAGCGTTGGTGACATGTGTGACACTGAAGATTCATGGGTGACATCTGAGAACCGTGAGGTGGATTTTGGAGACTCGTTAATAGATTCTTTCAACCTGTGCAAGGCCTCACTTGAGACATTAAATTTTTCATTTTTATACAATGGTTTGGTCCCCGGTTTAGGCTTGGGAATGTTATTTTGTACTTTGATCTTGGGAAGTTTTTGAGGATTGACTTGGAAGGAATAATCATCGGAAGAGTTTGATGAGGATGGAGATGCAGTATCGCAAGAATCTGAATTTTTGGCTGAGCCATGCTTGATTCCTTCTAGACTAGTCTCTGAATCTGGTTTGCGAACACTTCCACGGTCTGAAATTACAGTTGAAATCAGTGGTTTGAATTCCACACGCTTTTTTTTAGGAGCAGAAGTTTTTGCCTTTAAATGCTCGCCACTTTCATCTCCATGGTCCATAACTGAATCAAGACATACACATCTCTGAAACAAAAACAACAGATAATATCATTATCATGCAGGTGAGTTCAATAGAGGAAATTTCTGAGAAAATGGGATCAAGAATCGGTTTTAAAAAATAGAAAGTATTTAAAGCATTCATGCATGTGACTCAATCAAAAGTAAGGTCAATTGACATCTTAAATTAAAGAATATTACAGCAAACTATGTGACCCTGGACTACCCCGAGAGGTGTTGAATTAAATTATGACTTTCCTTGAAACAAAAAGGAAAAAAAAAGGCCTATTGCAAGGTAAAGTTTCTCATAAATGGTTACATAGTTAAACCAAGATTCATATATGTCCAGAAAAAAGAGAATATAACCATTTTCTGAATTATGCAAGGTTTTGCAGTAGAATTTATTATGCCTAATTTCCATGCTCATACTCATAACAAAAGAATTCTTTTCGACAAACAGCTGTTAGCTGCAAAGCAATCCTACTCTTAATTCTCTAGGGTTCTGCAGAAAAACTCTAAGTTCTCAGACAATCAATGTACAAAGGCCAACTCACTTTAATTCTTTGTCCAAAACCATCCATGTAAGAATTCTTTCTCATGCATGCATTTCATTCTAACACAATTCTTAAATTACATATAACAACTTTAGCAATCTTCCACGGCCCAATGTAAAAATTTGGAGAAAAAAACGTTGTCATTGCAGAAGAAAACCGAACTAATACATGTGAAAACAAAATGGAGAAAGTTATAATCTCACCTTAAACAATTTCCTGTTTAATATTCCCAATTCCCTTCTGAATCAAGCCGCCTAATATCAGTCTTGCCGGGGCGGTACCGGCAACCATTTCCACCCTTTTTACCAGCTCAAATTCTGGATATCAAACAATAAATGAACCTAGAAAAACCCATAAAATAATGGTATAAAATGTATCCAAGAATTAAATATATTTCAAATGTGGCAAAGATTGAAAATTTAGTCAAAAATCAAAAGAAACCCAAAATTAGAAAGACAATGATAAACAGTAATTGATAACCAGAATTACCCCGATCAAATGATTTGGTAAGCGGTTAATTCTTGGAAATACTTTTTCTTTTTCTCGATATTTAGCTTATTCTTGGATAATATCCAATTTTTTGCATTTCCTTTTCGTGAAAGAGAACTGGGGATCATTAAAACAATCCCACCGCAGGAAAATTGATTAGGGTTTTTGGGGAGAATGAATTTGGGCGTGGTTCCAAGGGATGAAAATGGAAGAAATACCGAAGCTTTCGGAGTGTAATTTCAAGAATGATGCATATAAACTACTCCCCTTTGGCGCCATCTTTCAACTGCTACAGATTGTGTCACGCGATATGCACGTGCATGGCTGAAGGTTCGAAACTTTTGAGGTTTTAAGAGGTTGACTTTATGGTTTGCCTTTGTCAACCCATCCCCCACCCCTAAAAGAAAGAAATAATATTAAATTTTGAAATATATTTTGTGCCAATAATTAAAAAAAAAAAGATATTGGTAGGTTTGAGATGTATTTTTGTATCCTAAAAGTAACTTAATGCATTATATAATATATAAATGTTCTACTATAATTTTTAGAAATAAATATAAAAAAATATATCACATTCAGATCAAATTAAGTTCTATGAAATTTCAAATCGTGCTAAATGATAATGTATTATTTTTAAAAGCTTTAAACTACTATAATTATGTTAGTTCTGCATATTTTTTAAGATTAGTCCAAATTTGGCAGCGCGCAATATTATTATTTTTGAAAAATTAGTTAATTACACAGTAAATCTATCAAAATACACATATAAATAAAAGAAAGCATTATTATTAAAATAAATAAATGCTTGTATTGCACAAGTAAATTTGTAGAACCTTGAAGCCTAACATTCATTTTATGCATTTATGCTTGAAATTAAATTTATAATGCATGACTAATTTTCATAGATTTTAAAAGAATTTATGTCAAGAATTAATTTTTCAAAATTTTGATAACCTTCTCATCTCATATATGTTAATAAAAAAAGATGTATATTTAAAACTTCATCATTTTAGAAGTTAGATATATAATAATTCATAAAGCATATACATTGAAATTCAACATTTCGTTAACTATTTTTTCTAAATATTAAAGAATTTCTTCTTTCCTTCTCTCTCTCTCTCTCTCTCTTTATAATTTCTTTTCTTTCTTTTTTAACTTTTTTCTTTTTTCTTTTTTCTTTCTTTTCTTTTCAATCATAGGTAAATTGGAGAAATAATAAACTACAAAACTAAGTCGCGTTTATGACGAATTTAAAAACGTGCTTCACACGCCCTCCCTTCCACTCTTTTTCCGTGGCCTGAAACTTAGGAAAAGCCCTCAAACAGTATACAGTCTCTTGAAACGTAAGGTATGATTTTTATCAACTGTCTAATCTATGCATATACCATGTGTTTCACGTGTATGCACGAGTAAAGATTGGAAAACTGAGGTGGGTTTTCTCGTTCGATTTGGTTATGTCGTTTTTTCGTGGTTTTACTGCGATTGATGTTTGGTATTATTGCAAATTACACAAAAGATGGAATTTTGAAGAGTTTTTAAGTTTTTCTTTGGCAGTTTTACCTTTCAGCCTCCGGAGGTTTGGAGTTTTAATTTTATCTGATGGAAAATTGGCTGATGAATAGCTTCATCTCATTGAGCTTGGTGTTTGTATTTTTTTTTTATTTTTTTAATAAATCTGAATTCCATGCGTGCTGGAATTTAAGGCTTGTGTTTATGGCGTTTATAACAATGTTATGGTAAAAATTTTGTTTCCTTGTTCTTGGGGCATTGTTTTGGGGTATGGATTTGGACTCTTATTTTGGGTAGCCCAGATCTTTTGTTACTTTTTGTGTAATGGGAATGGGACAATTTGATCTAAGAGTTTGTTCTTGCTTCAAACCTTGTTTGGATTGTGTGCTTGGTGTGGAAGTACGAATAAACCGGAAGCAAAGTAGAGAACTTTAGCATTTTTACTTGTTTAGTGTAACCAAACCACATAATTGGAAATTGGAGATGTGATGGCAAACAATGTGTATAGTTTGAATTTTTTCTTTATTTTTTTTTTTCAAGGTCTTATTCGTTATCTTTTGTGTTTTGACAAGAATAGGCGAACCGAAAGATATTTTTTTTTTTTTTCATCATAACTTGTATCACTCCCAAATTCATTTCTCCATGATAAAATAGGTATTATTGTTTAATTTAGTGCCACATGGTACAGTGAATTTTGAGCTGTTGCTCAAATTGGACAGTTGTCGCTGCCTGCCTATCAAGTGCAATTTTCTTTTCCAAGAAAGTGGGAAGCTTGGAATTCATCGTTAACTGCCAGTGTATGTGTTTATTAGTTATTCTGTAATGATTCAGATGTAAAAAGTGTTTGTGGTATGGCTCTTGAGACATGGAAATACACCAGAATCAACAGTTGGGGTATCTTTATCCCGAATATTATTAATGGGATTTTTCTTCTGTTTTTTTAACACACGATACTGTTGTTTTGGCTATTACAATTTAGAAAATTAAAGATCCTGCGAAGATATCTTGATCTATTTGCATAACTATCTTTCTTTTTCAGGTTCTATGTCACAATGTAGAAAGAACTTGGCTTCAACGGTTGCAACAAGATCTTGGGTTGGTATATTTAATCCTCATGCACTAGCCTAACATCTTGAACTCAGCAGATGAAGGAAGCTAGTCACCCTAAAAGCCTGGATGAAATAAAGGAGAGAAGAAATCAAATCAAATGGCTCAACCAGGACCTCCATATTTCACTGCTGTTCCCGCATCCATTACTTCTCTTAACTCTTCAAGATACTATGCAGATGGACATGGAAGTCAAAATACACATGGATTTGGATTTCCAGGCTTCAAGAAGAGAGGTCATAATCTTGGAAGTCGGTCTTGGATATTGATTGATCCTAAAGGGAATTCAAAAATTGTGGAACTGGATAAGTTTACCTGTAATGAGACGTTGCTCTCTGCCTTCCAGAGATCTCAGGCTTTTGGATCCTTTATTTATCTATCCCTCCACAATATTAGGTCGTGAGAAGGCCATTGTCGTCAGTCTTGAACAGATTAGATGTATAATCACAGCTGATGAGGTTATGTTGAAGAACTCTTTGGATGGGTCCGTACTACAGTACAAATCTGAGTTGTGCAAGCGTCTTGAGACAACAAAAGATCAATATGGTAAGATAATGAATGCTATTGAAACAGCATTTATGTTTACTTTTCTCCTGCTTCATTTGATGCTAAGGAGCTAGTGAGAGAGAAATGTATCTCAAAACTTACAAAAGTTGCTCATTTATCAATAGAAAATTACAATGAAATGGTTGGATGAAACTGCCAAAATTGTTTCCATCAAAATTCTGATGTTGGAGTCAAAGGCTACCATATGGGCTAGATGCTATGTTTAGACCACCTTAACATTCACAGTGTGTGCTATGTGATTCAGATGATCTACCTTTCGAGTTCAAGGCATTGGAACTTGCTTTAGAACTTACATGTATGTCACTTGATGCTCAGGTATGCAGTTCTATCTGATGACTAAATGATAAAAGGCTTTAGACAAAGGATCTGTGTATTTATGACATTATTTGCATGTATAAATTCTGTACGAGTAAATTATTCACCTAATTACATGTATTAGCTTTGTCATTACCCTGAACTTCATGAATTTTTAGGTAAAAGAGTTGGAATTGGAGATCTATCCCGTGCTCGATGAATTGGCATCATCAATAAGCACTCTTAATCTAGAACGTGTACGCAGATTCAAAGGGCACCTCCTTGCCCTGACTCAGCGAGTACAAAAGGTAAGAAAAATTGAATCTTGCTAGTTAAGCCCAACATGCGCATAGGGAATTTAATAGTAATATTTGGCTTGTCTTTGAACCTTAGGTTTGTGATGAAATAGAGCATCTGATGGATGATGATGGAGACATGGCAGAGATGTATTTAACTGAGAAGAAAGAAAGAAGAGACAACCTCAGCAGCAGCGATCTATATGATCAAATCAATATTTCAGAAGAAGTTAAGGTTGTCTCTAAATCTGCACCTGTTTCACCGGTGGGATCATCTAGTGGAGTTCAGAAACTGCAGAGAGCTTTCAGCAGTATCAGTTCCAGCAAACATGGAAGCTTCTTGAGTTCATCTAGTAGTGGAGAAAACATTGATCAACTTGAAATGTTACTCGAAGCATACTTTGTCGTCATGGACAGCACACTCAACAAATTGCTATCAGTAAGAAAAAGATTCACAAGAAATACATTAATTTAAAGAAAAAGGAAAGAAATTCAAAAAAGATGTGCTTTGCTACTATGTCAAATGCTGATGTTTCATATTCAATTTTCATGACCATGCAGCTCAAAGAGTACATTGATGATACTGAGGATTTAATCAACATAAAGCTGGTAAGAATCAATGATTAAAATTATTACATCTTTTATGTCTAATAATATATCATCTTCAAGATTTCATTTACTCCTATTGTTGTAACAGGGAAATGTTCAGAATCAGTTGATCCAATTTGAGTTGCTTCTTACTGCTGCTACTTTCGTGGTTACTATATTTGCTGTAGTAACTGCAGTTTTCGGTATGAACTTCGAAGATACGATATTTGACAACCCATCAACATTTAATTGGGTACTTATCATTACTGGAGTATTTTGTGGGATGATGTATATGGCCTTCTTGCTCTATTTCAGGCACAAAAAAGTCATTCCTTTGTAGACTGTACAATGGGATTATCATTTTTTCAGGATTAATGAATTTGAAATTGGCACTTGGTTATGACTTATGGCCTCCCAGTGATGAGATTCTTGAGCTCCTTATGTAACTCTTATTACTGCAATAAAGCCTTTGCTTCCTTTGGTCACCTGCAATTTATTTTTTTTATTTTTTTTTATTTTTTTTGGGATCTATCTCCTCAATTATGCACAAAAAGTAGCCAAGTAGGAGAGCAATTGAGTCGAGTCGAGTCGAGTCTAATTTGAGAGAAACTTTTACGCTCGAGTTCAATTTGGCTCGATTAAACTCAAATTATCAAGTGAGATTGAAACAAGTAGGATTGCGATAGAGATTCTTGAGCTCCTTATGTACCTTTTATTTTTGTAGTAAAGCTTTGGCTTCATTATGGTCATTTGCAAGTGTAAGTGATATCATCTATCTTCCTCAGTCATGCATAAAAAGTAGGAATGTAATGGAGCTGAGTTGAGCTGAATTTGGGGAAAAACTTTTGACCTCGAGCTATACTCGATGAAAATTCAAGATCGGTTAGGCTCAATTAAGTTAGAATTATTAAGTGAAGTTTAAATAACTACGAGCTCTAACTCGAATTATAATGATATTAATTTGATATATATTTATGAATAATATCAAAATATATATCAACTTGCAAATCTTGAACGCAGATATAAGTGAGTTGAAATTGATTCAAAATAGAAATCGATATTGATTTAAGCTTATTCAAACTTGATTTATGAATTGACTTATTTTGTGTCCTAATAAAAAGATGAGGAGAAGAGCATGGAAAACTTCTTACTTTTCATCACTCAAATGGCAAAATGCCTAGGGGTGAATGACTAGTATCAGAAAGGGGCAAAATACTCATTTTGGTCCAGTATGCTAATTTATTTTATGATTCTGTTTTGAAAATTCTCATATGTTTTTTTAAAATTTTATGAATGAGAAGAACACTTTATACTTTAAAATCCCATAATTTTTTAAAAATTCAGAACACATATTAGAATAGAAGATTCAAACTACAAAATAGCTGTTAAAAAATAGCAACTCCTTCTAACCAACCTAAAATGATTCTTCCATTTTCAAGCATGGGATTTATTCTTCTAATGTTCTCAACAGTTCCTGGATTTTTCACCTGTACAAGTAAACTATACACTCTTCTGTAGTCTATTATCAGTTTTTGTCACAAAAGTTCTACATCCTTAATCAATTTTAAGATTCAAACTGGAACCTGATTTCCTCCTCTCAACTATCTGCTTTATCAAAAGCATGTCTGATTCATCAGCATCTTCATCTTCACTCGCACAATCCTCATTGGACATAAAACTTGTCGACGTTTGCTTATCCCAAATCTGCGCCATATCTTGAACCAAGTCCACTGATCTATCTTCTTCCCCAACAAAACTATGATGTGAAATGGAGTCATAATCCTTTTCTTGATCCTGATCTGTCATCCTTAGCAAAATCCCGTCAGGCTTTCCATATGCATCCAAGTAATTTCTGGATAAATTCTCTGCCAAAGGCCCATCTTCTCTTTCGTCATGTTCATCACATGTACATGCAGATGGGAATTCTGTTATGCTATAAGAAAATCTTCTTCCAGGGACAATGCTTTGTGAGCCCAGAGATTGAACCCTGTTTTGAGTGTTGAGAAGAGCTATCTCTAGCTCCTTAATGCGCGTTTCAAGCCTGGATTCTATCAACTCATGGAGCCGCAAGCTCAGCTCCCAAGGGGAAACGGCATAGTTTGCAGGCTGGGAGCAGTTTGTCGTTGCTGTATCTGTAGTTTCATTTCCTGACTTGGATGTTCCATTGGCCATTATCGGCTTTAAGTCTCCTTGAACAATGTCTGGTTCAAAATCTGGATCAAGCTGAAGAAAACAGTTGAAACTGAGGAATCTTAGGAGTGTAAAGTTTACACCAATCACAAAATGTATCAGATATTAAATCTTCCCTATCACTTGGCTAGTAAGTAGATAGAAATTCCAAGAATTGTTGATCAATGCCAGATTTAAACAAGCCATTTCTATTCTATTATGAATTTATCTTTAATACGATTCAGTTAAAAGCCCTTTATACTAACAAAGTGGCGATTTTTACACCGTTGCACCAAATTGCGATTTACCTATAAGTAATATACATAACTAACGATCAATTCTCCCCACCAACTGTGACTCTTTTCCCATTTCATTCTCCATCTCTTCATTATCTAGAACTCATTCCCCCTCTCCATAACTCCCTTTTCAGTCACTTTCGGCCATAGTTAGGGTCTTTCTATGGTTCTCCTCCCATCTTTCTGTTTGAAGCCAAAATTGAAGTGAAGATAAGAAAAAAGGTATATTATCCTTTATTACAATTTTAAAAGAATGTGCCATTTTGTTATATGTTGATTCTTTTAATTTAATGGTGTCTTGACTATAGAATTTTATAGAACCTTTAAATTACGTCATAAATACAAAAAATTATTATTATGTGAAAGATCAAATAACTTTTATTATATTGAATGAAAATTTTGCACAGAAAAATATGTTACACTTAAAAAATTATTTATACGTGCGAGTACTGTGTGCAAAGGTGGCTAGTATGATAAATACCAAATTGAAATCCATAACCGTATAACTTAGCAAGAACAACATAGAATTGAATTATCTATAGAATAAACGTTGTGTCTAACCAAAATTATAGAAGCTGAAATGCATGTCTTACCTCAACAACACTTGATATTCTCTCAAGTGCAGATGCCTTCAAGTTCTGTTCTAGCATCTCCAGTTCAGCTTGAAGTTCTGCCTCTATTTTGCTCAATAACTCAAGGTTCTCTATGTTCTTTTCATTTGCCTTTAGACTATTAAGTTTACTCAATTTGTTCTCTTTCACATCAGAAGGAGATGCAATTGGCTCTGGAATTGAACGAGGCATATTATTTTCTTCTTGGGGTAGATAGCCCTCATCAGTAAGCTCCTTCACCATTAGCATTTCTTTCATATCAATTTCCTCATGTAAATCTTGAACTAAATTCTGCATCTGCTTTAACTGCTTATTCAACCTATCTACTTCATTTTTCCAGGACGGATTGGCAGACATTATCCCAACAGTGATTCCAGTCATGAGGAGAAGCATCGATTCAGGACCTGATAACAGAAAATATACAAAATCGTGATAAAATTGAATCAAGAGCTTAACAACAAGGATGATTATCAATTAATAAAGATAAACCTCCAACTTTTCTATTTCTATGATTTTTACGTAGCATCTCATGCAGTGTAGCCAAATGCTGATCAAAGAAGATTTCATAAAGACAGTCAGTCAGACAACCTTTTCATATCAAATAATGAAATCTGCAAAAACTTAGTTCCACTAATGGTTTTAAATTTCATGTGAACGAAGTTACCAGAAATTCACCAAAGTGTGTCTATATCTTTCAACAAAAGGACATCTAGTAAGAGAATTTGATGCAAAGAGACGGTTTGTCAGTCTATACTTGGATGAGGTTCATGTGAGGCATATGATGCCATTGAATTGAACAAATGTTCAAATAGATTATTGACATTGTCTGAGACTGACAAGTTTCATAAATTTAGTTTGCTCTGAGCAGACATCCCAAATGCCATTTTGAGTGTTAGATCTACAGTTGAAAAAAAAAAAAAAAATTAGCCCTCCAATCCTAGACCAAGCAATGAAGTTGAGTTTCTCAAATTCAGTATTCTTGAACAAAAACCGATGAGAAAACAAACTGATCCTAATGATCACCAACTTGACCGAGCAACATAAATATTCCAGAAAATTCTTTTTGTTCAACAAACAGCTATTATCAGGCTTCATTGCTATAATTCCATCAGTTATTACTAAATGAAGATATAAAGCCTACCCCCATGTCAGGGAATCAAGGATACCAATAAGCTAGTATGTTCACATAAATTGATTGGAAAAATCCAAATAATGACCATATATCTAGCAAATAAACAAATTTAACATCTTAAATGAGAAAGTTAAACAAGTGAAGTTTGGATGGACCTTGTAAATGGAATGATCTGCCATTGCCAGAGCCCTTTTCTGGCTTCCTGTGCAGCTCCTCAACTGATTCAAATTGCTCCAAGGAAGAACATTTCAACATTGCATTACTTACTTTCAAGCTAACACCATTCTCCCTTCTGACCTCCCCCCTATAACCCTCAAACTGTGCAAAAGATGAATCACTGCCTGACCGGCTGATCATTCGACTTCCATCAGTGATCAACACTGGCCTGACTGCAGACATGGAAGGATATAAACATATATTATCTTCCATGTTTTCATTCTCTCTACATAACTGAGCATCAACTGGACTTCCAAAAGAGTTCACCGCCCTCATCGAATGCAGACGGCATGTCCTATTTCTAATGACCTTTCCCCTGTTGACCCTACTGAAATTTCTATTTTCACCATCTTCAAATCTAAAACTTTCTTCAGCACTAAAACCTGATGGCATGCCAGAAATCCATCCCAAATTATAATCCTCATGCATTCTATTTCTTTCTAAAGCATCAGAAGCGACACCAGCTTCTGTATCCCTATCTGAATGATCCTCCACCTCAAGAAAACCATAATCGTGAGCTCTTTTTTGGGCTAATCTCCTTAATGGGCAAGCTTTATCTCTCAACTGCTGCAGAAAGTTCCTAGATTCTGATTGAATATTGCATGAATTCTTGTAAGAAGGCCAGCCTGGGCTTTCTTTTTTATCAATTGACAAATTTTGCAAGTTCTTGGCTATATATCCAGCCCCAGCAGCCGCTGCAACAACCCATAAATCCATTCCTTTTTAAAGCAGAGCAATCAACCCAAAAAGTCATCAACTTTACCAGTTTTGATGAATCAAAAAAGCCTCTAGTTATAGTGATGATTTGCTACAAGAAACCCACCAAAAAAAAGACTGAAACTTTATCAAGAAAACCAGTGAAGATGAACAATTGGACTGAAATTTGCTGATTAGAATGAAGTTATTTGCCCAAGAATGTTCACTAATTTTCTGATAATCTTGAAATGGAATATCTATAAAAGAAAATTAAAATGAAAATGGCCATTGATTGTGAAGTTCACAGTGAGTTTTACAAGAAATTTGGCTAAAAGTCAAAAGATTTTTAGATATAAATCATGGCCTTGGTTGAAAGCGCGAAGCCTGAACTCGTCTTTTTCCCTTTTCCCCATTGTTTTTGTTTATTTATTTATTTATTTTGAGTGAACGGCAAGGGCTTGTTTGGGAGGCCCCTACATGTCCACTGGCTTTTAGAGCCACTAGATTATGGATTATGAATTTGAGGCCCTCATTCAATTGTGAGTCTCACATTTGTTGTTTCTCAATTCATTATTCAAGTGAAAATGATTGTTATTTTTGCTTTGGTCTTGGTTGATTAATTAAAATACTACTTCATATTTGTTATCATTTTTCATTTAATATTTACATTTCTGTATTAATATTATTATCTTATTTATCAACGATTCCAAACATTACACTTTCTTTCGATTTTAGTTCAAGCCCGTATTAATTGAACTTGCCTACTTCAATGTCAATGCTTGGTAAACATATAGAAAAAATACTTGAGAAGTCTAAAATATTTTCATCTAACTAAAAACATCGTAAGATAAGTAGAGAATCAATGCCCAATATTTTTCATGCCTTTCTTGGTTGGATTAATGCAAGTTTCAATAGGTCTTTCTTCAATTTTAGAGGAAGAAGTGGGACTAACATCAAATTTTTGCTAGATCATGTTGTAAGGCCTTTTGTTTTCCAAATAAGCATCTTATAGCATGAGTTATTTCATGAAAATTTGCTTTCCAAATAGAAAGTGCAACTACTTTCAAAACTTTCCTTCTATGGAAAAGGAAGTGAATTTTTTAAAACAATCCACACAAAACAAAATTTTTAAGTGCCGTGTTTGATATTAAAGACTATTAATCTCATCTAATCATGGCTCGATACGATTAGGGGTTATTTGAATAGATTAATATATCTGTTTGATATTGGAAATTATAGTTCAGATTATAAATTCAATAATATCGCATTCCTGATTGATTTAAAAGATTGAGAAAAACTATTTTCTTAAACTTCACTATTGTCCTCATTTGTCTGTCTCAAAATGAGGGAGAAATTCATCAATGTATTATTTGGTTGATTTGGCCAGACTAAATCTCACCTTCAATAATGAGATGACAATTGGGTCCAATCACGTGAACAGTACAAGCTCGGTGCTGGCTTAGAGTCAATCTTGCCTAGGCCCGTCACCATAATCTCTTCTATCAAATAATTTACTAACATGGATTGGAGGGACTAATCACTGTAATCTTTCATATTAAACAAACGTATCAGCAGATAATTTGATTTAATTAGATAATGTGTAATTGGTAGTTTCTCATGGGCGTATTTGATATGGAAAATTAAGGTGATTAGCCCATTCAATTTATGTTAGTAACATGTTTGATAGAAGAGATTATGGTGACGGATCAAGCCAAGATTGACTCTGAGCCCGCACCGAACCCGTACTGTTCATGCAATTGGTGCTAATTGTCATCCCATGATTTGAGGTGATATTGTAATCTGACCAAATCAACTAAAAAATACAGACAAATTTGTCCCTCGTTTTGATGTAGCTAATTTTTTGAGATGGATAGACGAGGGCAATAATAAAATTTAAGAAAATAATATTTTTCAATCTTTCAAATCAAACAGAAATGTAAAATTATATAATTTATAATTTGAACTACAATTTTCAATATCAAACAGATATATTAATCTACTCAAATAATTCCTAATCTTATCCGGCCAACATTAGGTGCAATCAATAGTCTTTCGTATCAAACGCATCCAAGGGATTCTTTCAAAACCCATTGGATAAAGTTTATGATAAAGTTGCTGGAAAACAATACAAATTAACATGATCTTGAAATATTAGAGTACAAGTGAAAATAAGGGGCACTTAAAAAGGAGACAACGTAAAAGCAGAAAAGAACCTTTATGTTTTCTCTCTGTGCCCAGAAACATTAAGAAATGTTAAAAACATTAAACATGTCTGGGAATCCCACAAAAGTAATTCTCCATCTACACAAGCAATGTCTTTGCAACATCACTCTTTACTACAACCACAGCAACATTATTAACAAACTGCAAATGCCAATCACAAAATTTTCCTCCCAGTTGTTCTTTCTGAAGTTTGATATGAGAAATGCAAAAAAATTCTTCAACTGGGTTTAACCAATGAGGAGGGAAAACGAGGGCACCAATAAGACCCGACTCTCAAGGCATATCGGCCTTGAAGACTTGTAGACGACATGCCAGTCAAGAGGCGAGAGTCATTCTCGGGCAGCTATCTACAGCACAGGCTAAAATGTCTCTATAATCCCGGGATATCCTGAAGGAGTCGTAGACCTTGCCGTCTCTGCTCTTTTTGTACTCAAACAACAGATTCGAATGGTCAAACGCCGTCAGTTTCACAAAGCCATAATCATAGTCCCGGAAAATACTCCAGTTGGGTTTTACAATTGAGAAGCCAGAAAGGCTGGCACCTCCTCCCCCAGCAACCACATGGATCGTTCCGTTCAAGCTGCCCTTGTAATAATTCTTCTCTTTGTTTGTGCATATATTCTGCAGCAGAGTCAAAGATATTATACACAGATTATTTTAAAGGTCTAAGTATCTGAAAGGTTTTGAGTTAAAAATAAGAAAACAAATATAATTATGAGGGAAAAAGGAAAAAAGATGTTAGATTATGATTTTTGCATGACAGCTAGAACTTGATTCTCTACATAATTTCCGAAATATCATGTCAATCATTTTGGTTCATGCAAAATGCGAAAAATGATGTCTTTCGTCGCAAACGATCATAGTGTCATTTTCTGATTATGATTTGAGCTGTTACAATATCATGTCTTGTTGAATTTCAGGGATCCTTGGTAACAAAAATTATCAGAAATAAAACCTGCCTAAAAATATATCAATCAACCCTTTTAATATAGTAGTAAATGCTGATAGATGTTAGGAAAAACCAAGATATCAAATTTTAAGTTACCTGGTATATAGGACAAGTCCTTTCATAACTGTGAACATGCCCATAGAATGCTATATCGACTTTATACTTCTGCCAAAGTTTTTGAAGGTCATCTCTACCCATAGGTTCTGCAAACGATCCTTGAGCTGCATAATAACCAGCGGAAGAATAACCTAGTACACGATGTGCGAGGAAGATTAACCAAGGTTGTTTCTGTCTGTCTACAGATGCCAGACAGTGCTCGATGAAGTTATATTGCTCGCTTCCCTCTCTCCAATCATGTTCCGTGTCAGCTATACAGAACCGGAACATGCCGTAATCAGTGGAATACCTGGCAAGCGGAGTAAGAATCAGCCATCTTCTTTCTTCTTATCGAATAAACAATTTCTATTGCATATAAGAAGAGCAGCTTTTCCTCAACAATTAGGCTCCATTGATTTATAAAAGGCGGAGAAAATTTTGCCTTCTTGGAGAAAGAATAGTTAAGAGGGTGTTTGACTAAACTTATTTAAAAACTTCTATAAGATTCTATATCTTATAAAATGTTTTTGATCTTATAAGATGGTAAAGTCCTATTTTACAAATAAGTTCTTGAAATATTTGGATGAAAAAAGATCTTGGAACTTATAAAATGTCAATAATAGGAGTATTGTAATTAATATGGTTAAAAACAAAGGAACTTTTTTGATCTTAAACATAAATTACGAACTGGTTACTCTTTAGAAAAGTGCTTATAACATCTTAACATCTTACTTTGGGAGGTCATAAGTTTTCCTTTGAAAATTTTACGGAACACATTATCATCTTGTAACATCTCAAGCAAATGTTTTGAGGATGTCAGCTCACCCAAACACCCTCTGAATCGATTCTGTAACTTGATGAAGACATTTGAATGTTCCAAAAACATGGGGAAAATGTCTAATTATTTTCCCCTTTAACTATCGTAACAGGTGAATATACTTCGTGATTTCTTTTACGGCAACAAAAGGATCTTCGACATTTATATTTGCAATTTAATCTTTCTAACGGAAGATCTTCCAAACCCTATGTAATAAGGATTAGGGAATCACTATAGATATGCCAAATGTTCAATATTAATGAGTAAAAAAACACTTTTGCACGTCATGGCAGAACTTAAAGAAATTGATCAAAAAGTTAGCATCATCATACCAGAATTTAGCTCGATTTTCAGCAGGAACATAAAACATAGTTTCAGCCAAGACCCCACATTCTCCACCTGAATCCATGTTCCCATAAAATGAACCTGTTCCAGGCCAGTCACGCTCATGGTTGCCGCTGCAGAGATAAGATTCAATATTACACAAAAGAAAGGCGAAAATTAAATGAATGCTCTACAAGGCACATTAATAACTATAATGCACCTGGCAATCATGTAAGGTACTCTTGAAGCAATTGGCTCGATTTGAGAAGTAAACTGATCCCATTGCGAAAGATATCCGTTAGCATAACAGATATCTCCAATGTGAAAGACTATATCATAATTCTTCAAGTCATCAATGAGCTGCTTGGTAGTGTTTAGAGAGCCGCGTTGAAAATTATTGTACTCATTGGAACCATCAGCTTCATCCTGCAACAATAATGTGAAAATTGGAGCATTTATTATTCCAAGATAGGTTTGCCATTGAGCTTTATAATCCCTCTAAGGTCATAAAAAATATAATAAATAAATAAATAAATAAAGTCACTTATATAGCTAAAATTTATTTATCCCCTCCCTTCTTCTACTCTATTCTAAGAAGTAACTAGGACCAATTTAGTCAAGTTTTGATGTTCCACCCCCCCCCCCCCCTCTTTTAATATCATTTCTTATGTCCAATAGGATTGATTGTAGAGAATTTCGCTACTAAATGAAGTGTATGAAATCAATTTTTGACTTTTCGATCAAAAGCACCATGTGAAATCTTCGATTTTTCCCTCTTCCTCTATCCCTATCCCATAAGTACATAACCAGAGTTGCATGATACGAGTAATATTATAACATGTTCATATACCAAAATTATATTTTTAATATAAAAGAATACCCAACTTCTTAAGTGATAAATAAGAAATACGCATATGGTCTTTTATAGTATGATGACAATCTACAGAAAAAGAAGACTTTCTGACACGTGATAACGTGGATATTGGTAGTATCATCTCCAAGGACAAAGGTACACACATAAGAAGCATATTCTGGAAAGAATCAAACCTTTCCCATGTCTCCAAAAATGATAACACGTTGAACAGAGTCCTGACCAGGGTATGGAGATGCTTTGAACTGGTAAATATCGCTCCAGATGTATGTATCATTGAGCAATTTATGCCCCAATTTGTAGGTGTACCTAAAAAATCAATAAGACTTCCAAAGTTACAGAGTATGGTAAATTTATTTGGAGATTATTCAGTCACAATTTGGACACATATGAACTCCAAAGATGAATTTAAAAGCAAGATATGAGATGATCAAAAGAGAATTATTATATTTGGGAATGGAACATACACTGAATTGGGCCATAACTCCTTCAAGAAACACGTATGAATGAATCCAGGATCACGCCATCCGACAGTTCTTGCCGGCGCACCTACAGAATTGTGTACTTTATATATCTTTTCACTTCTGTCAAAGCTTTTCTATATCAACTAATTGCTGGGACTTAGTTTATTATTGAAAAATTAAACCAAGACTGGAGGAAGTCAACATACCACACATGCTGTTACGATCAAAATTCAGCGTAACTGCTAAAGAGCGCTTCTTTTCCCCTCCTTTCAGGCCCCACTCGATGAACGGCATTGCTTCATCAAGACTATAACCGCTAGTCCAGGTTACAGCCATCTGAGTAACGAATTTGAAAATGAGTCATTTGCTTAATTTGTAGACTGAATGCTTAACTTTAATGAAAAAATTCGAAAATCTTCATCAGAAACACAGAAAGGTGCCCATGCAGTTTGAAGAAAAATGAAATATTTAGAGATATAGACTCACTTCATTCCATGTTTTTCCTTGTGCTAAACGCGGGTATAGAGGAGCATTTGGATTAGCAAAGGCAACCGTATTTGACACTGCCACAAGCTTTGGCTGTGGAAAGGTAAAATTGGCATAAGTAGCATACATGAGATATTTTTAGAAAGTAAACTAAGGTATGAGAAAGATAGTCAAACAAAGAAAGTGCCAATCTAAGAAATATTAGTACTACAAGATTTAGACAAGGTTCACATATTCATAATTTCACTATAAAAGTTAAAATGATCTACAGAACTGTGTAAATTCTAGAACAGGACACCTACATTTGACACACCACCAGAAAATAAAGCAAATGAGTAGTCTGATCTCTGGTTAATCAACTGAAACTGCATCTTTCCTTTGCCTGTGTCTTTGTACTTAGGATTGCTGAAATTTGCAAACTGATACTGCAGATAATTGAAATATATATATATTAGCGTCTTTTTTAATTTGGAAATGGCATATTTACAAGATCTTGATTTAATAAAATCATAGCAAGATGGAATTGAACTAAACCTTTATAGGAGCTGTACACAAATATGGTGGACCAACTCTTGGATTTTCAGGGAGGCAGGTGGATGAGCTGAAATTGGCCGGCGAAAATACTCCGATCCAGTCACCATTTGATGGGCTTGGACTGCTATATTCTAAAGTAACCCATTCTTTGTTTTTCTCCTGGGAGGAAAGGTTGTATAAGTCAAAACTTAACCATCTAAATATTCAGTTTCTCGGCCCAAACCAGAATGCAAATGATAAAACTCGGGGAAGATATAATAGCAATCTTTCTGTTAAAACTGCAGAATACCATAGTTATATAAAGTTTGAGACTTACATTGACTCCAAGAACTGATGGGGAAGCTTTGATATAAGCCCCATTGTCTAAAGCAATAACAGCCTTCTCAATAGCAATTGTTGAAAGAGGTTGAACCCCATGTGATTTCACTTCTTCGAGGCTCACCAAAGCCCACAAAACCACCAGAAGGTAAAGGAAAACTTTCATTGCATTAGTCCTAAAATCAGAATCAATGGCAAACAGACAAATGGAGTGAGAACATACTAGCCAAAGTTTCAACTATATAAAATGACCATAAATGGGGACATAACAGATAAAACAAATGAACAAAATAAAAGGGAATTTAACAGAAAATCTTGATTTCCATTTTTATTGGTCTAGATCCCACCATTCCAATGTCAATAAATATACATATTCGTCATAGTCGTCCAATGAACAAGGATTAAAGAAATGTATCTTAACTAAAAGGGATCCATATTCCATAAAGAAACTTGAGATCATTTCACACAAACATGTACTTAAGAAACACTCCATATATGAATCATTACAAACACACACTCAAATAATTATGACATTATTTACAACGAATATCTTAAAGCTAAAACCATGAATGCACTGGAAAAAGCCAATT
Source organism: Jacaranda mimosifolia (assembly GCA_018894105.1). Taxonomy (NCBI): domain Eukaryota; kingdom Viridiplantae; phylum Streptophyta; class Magnoliopsida; order Lamiales; family Bignoniaceae; genus Jacaranda; species Jacaranda mimosifolia. The sequence goes on along the minus strand of CM032134.1, from coordinate 21,098,184 downwards.
TTAGGATAAAGATGTGCAAGTGGGCATCAAAATTTCAAAATTAAGACAACATAAATCAGTGCCTCTGCTATCATGAGGTCTGAAACCTACAACTGAATAATCCAAAGTACAGTTTTTCCTAGTCTCTTACAGTAAAAGTAGAGCTGGGAACATAAATTCACAAAAGGGATCACCAGAACAGAGATGGAAATTTAAGAAACACGCACACGCAAACCCAATTACTTCAACAGTGAATATTACAGCCCAGAATCAAGAAAAGATTCAAATAAGCAGCAAAAGTATGAAATAACCTGAAATAAAGAGAACCCTTTTGGACTTGGGATGGAAACTAAAGATTTGATTGAAGTTTAATACTATACTCCAGGAGCAACAGCTTGAGTAAGAGTGAAAGTGGGGAGTGTATATATTAGTTTTGGCACACTGCAGCTCTCAAGTCAAGCAACGTGGTGGAATCTTCTGCGGTACATTCGATGACTTTGCTTGTATGAGCGGAAATTCTTGCTAATCTTTTGGTTTTCTCCCTTTCTTTTATTATTCCTTATAATAATAAAAAAAAAAATTCATTTTCATTTTCATTTATATTTTTATTTTTATTTTTATTTTTATTTTTTATGATTCAATTAACTAAATATCTTTATATTCAAATTCTTAGGACATTTGGGAGAAGGAAAGGTTGGCATTCACACTTGGGCAGTGGAACACGTTGAGACTATAATTTTAATAGAATTTACTTTTTTTAAAATTTAAATATTAAAATCGAATTAAATTTAGAATTTTACAAAGTCTGATTATTTATACATCTAGTCATGAGATAGATTAGCAGTAACTCATTTGATACGAAAATATTTATATATTACGCACATATACCAATATTCATATTAGAAAATTGTCGGTGGATATTTTTATATTTAGACTCAAGGGATAAGATAGTGTTTATTTAAATATTTCAACTTTATTAATAGGCTATTATTTTTTGTTTGAAATTTATCACATACTTTGTTTTTTTAACTACTTTAAGCAAATTAATGTTTTCCAATCATTTGAAGCGTGCTAGTCCAATCACAGGGCTAGTGGCCCATGAAAAAAAAAAAAAAAAAAAAGCAATGAGTTTCAACTTTCAATAACTAGTTTAAAATGAGGTACATGTATTCTTAGCTTTAAGTGATATAAAAATTCATGATACTTCATGGTGACAAATTAAATTATTCAATGTTCGATTAAGAATCAGTAGTTAAAAGTTCATTTGATCTTAATCATTAAATATAAAAAAATAAAATAAAATTCGATTCAATTCGAGTTTGAAATAAATATGCGTTAAAATATCAGTTATCGGAGATAGATTGAATTAAAATTAGTTCAAACTCGACTCAATTAATATTAACGACAAAGAGCTTTAACAAACAATGGTTAATTACAATCAAAAACCTTCCTAGGATAGATTATTGAATAGGTAACAAGCAAACTTACAAATCACAGTTCCAATTGTTCTCAATTTCTCATCTTTATAAGTCAGCCCTGTTCATTAGGGCTTGGGAGCAGTATGGGCTTACAAAGTGGACAATTTTTTGTTGTAGATGAAGATCAAATGCAAGCCGAGGCAAGAGTTCGTAACTCTCTTTCCTTAAGGCAAATTAGCCCCGCTACGGTGTCACGGTTTATAGCTATTGCCTCCCAAGATACAACGACTAACGTTCAAACAGTAATAGCACTACAAACTGCTTGATTCCAGCGAACTTAAAGAATGCTCCAAACTCTCTTTTAACAGAATATGAGAAATGAGGAAGAAGATAAAAAAAATGCTATGAAATGTATAGTATTTCCGAGTATGTAATGCTTCAAGTGAGGGGCTGAATATATAGAGGATCAAGAGTCACATTGTACGGACATGTTAGTTCAACATGTCCCCTGATTATGCCTTTACAGCTACTGGACACAACCCTTGATTGTTCAGAGTTGCAATTTCAAATCGGAAAGGTACTTCTAGACTGTTCTGGAATTTAAACACCAAAAATTGTGTTTCTAAGATGAAAAGACATTTCCAAAAAAATCTATAACCATCTAGGTCCTTTCCCCGCTTGGGCGGGTGGCAGCTGCCGCCATGCGCACATGGCTTGGACCGAACCTATAGCATATCTAGGTCCTCTCCCCTCCAAAGACTATTGGTACCCCAAGGGGCCCAACCCTATAGTCCAAAATTGAGCTATATAAATAGGTCAATTTTTTATTGTTTTTCCAATGTGGGACTCCTCATATTCCCACCTTTCCATCTTCTCTTAAACCCCACAATAATCAACTCTTAGGGGCTTATTTTAGGCATTAATTTCTCATTCATTCAATAATGAATTTGAACAATTAACGACTCTATCATCATTTACGTTCAACGTAGATTACATTAATCACAAGAGCCTCCAAATATTCTATTTGATCATCATTAATTAATTGGTCAAACTTACCAATTTCCAACATTTTTTGCCATAAAAATGTCATAAAGATTGACCTCAACCAGAGCATGGCACATTCAAAGCTGACAATTTCGCAGCACACAACATTTGAAGTTGATGATCCCAAAAGGGGTGCTGAAATTTCGTTAGTTTTTTTGCCTTCCACAGCTTTTTATCTCGTAGTTCCACTTTAAAATCGTGGAGCAATATCAAAAGGAGAGAATTTTTATGATGAAAATACTGCGAAGGTCGCCCCCGTGCATAATTTAAAAATCGAATCATTCATTGAATCAAAAAACTTACTCCGTGCAGTATTTAAAAATCTAACCATTCATTGAATCAAAAAACTTACTGATTCATAATTCACTGGTTCAACCGTTGGTCGGACCGTAATTGAACCGTGACATTATAATTATAATATATATATATTATATTATTTAAAAATTAAGAAAATGCCAAAATATAAAACATAAAGAACTTAAACGATATTGTCTAACATTACAATCCAAATTTCACAATTCATATTATAAATTATCACAACAATTTAAATATATCAAGTCTAAAGTTTAAAGTTGAGAGTGTGTAAGTTAATTCTAAACTCAAAATTAATATATATATATATATATATATATTACATTTAGATTACTTGTGAAGTATACCTTAACCTTTAAACTTTATACTTAGACACAAAAAATTTAAAAAAATTAATTTTATTAAAAATTAAATAAAAAAAACCAGTCCAGTTCATCAATCCGACCGGCTGGCTTGAACGATTTTTACAAAATATAATATTTTTTCCATTTCTTTTTTTATGTTTTTAGAAAACCGGACCAATTCGCCGGCGGGTTCATGGTCCAACCGATCCGACCAGCCGGTCCGATCCGATTTTTTAAACAATGCTCCTATGTGGTAAGTTTAAAGAATGACTTGAGAGAAAACTATTCGTTGGTAACGAACGGTCATTTTATCATCAGATGTTTCTAATCTACTCTTATATAATTCCTGTTGAAATATATATATTTTGGGATGGATGTAGGGTGGAGGATTTTAAAATAGACTTCCCATTCATTAGAGAAAATCATCAAGATTTCGTGATCCAATGCTGAACTAATTCCAATTTCAAAAACTGGAATCCAATTGATATATCAATGCCAGTTCAAAAGTGAGCATCATACAAGGGCATCACAAAGAATGCCATTATGTTAATGTCCTAGGAGTTATTCTCTTTACCTAAATATCTCCAAACTGCAAACTCTTCCACCTAAGAGAGCAACAACAATGAATAGGCTAAGCCCAAGTGCAGGAACATGATTCCATTCAGCTTTCATAGGATCCAAAGCCAAAGACAACCTTTTCTTGAAACTAGAAACTTAGTTCTCTTACCAGTTTCAACGTTTAATATCACTAAGCTTCTGCAGAAACTTGAGTTCATCTGGCAGTCAAGAAATGAACTACAACGTATATTGAAACTTAATTGGGAAAATAAGCAGCAAATGTAGATCATAAACTAATCAAGCACTCAAACCAGCCCAATTCTTGAAGGCGATCAACGATTCCATTTTTCTGAAGTTTCTTTTTCTCAACTTCGACACTTTCAGCTTCTTATGCTTCTCCATGAATGCTTGTTTGTACCTCCACTTATCGACAAATATTTTCATCTCTTGGGATTTTTCAACTACTTGCATCACGGCATCAAAGAAGCCACCCTTAACCAAAGCATAAAGAAAAGCATCAACCAAGCTGTTATCTAACTTGAACCTTTTCTCTCCTTCATCAGAAATCTTCCTCTTAACCTCATTCCACAGCATTAAAACACTAAAGTATTTTTCTAGAGTCACATATCCATTAATGAGGGATAGATAAGTCTGCTCATTCGGTTCAAACTGAAGGAAAATCATCCTCCTGAAAGTCCTTCTTGCATCCTCCAACCTCCCAGCTTTACAGAAAGCATGAATAATCGAATTCCAATCGTGAGTGCCCACTTCGATCCTAGGGTCCTCAACAACCTCGTCCAAAAAGGCTGCCATCAGCTCAGGCCTATGGTGTTCTGTTAGACCTGTCATGATTGTCAAGTAACTGCCTTTTAAGTCCTGTATTCTTGCTTCTCTCATGTCACGAAACAAAGAGAATGCCGATTGGAAATCTTGGCAGGACATAGATGATTCTATTAGAGCATCATAGGTAGCAACATCCAACCTTAGTCCCAAACTACAGATTTCTGTCACCAATTGAGCAGCTTCGGCTGTTCTTTGTTCTTTGCAGTAAGCCTTCAAGATTGGGACATAAACACCTAGTCCAACAGAAGCCCCTTGAGCATTCATCTCATCAAGGATTCCATGTGCCTTGTCCAGTAAACCAAGACTAACACAAGCAGTAATAACACCATATCCGAAAGATCTCTCTACCACAACTGATGAAAGTTCAAGTTTTTGAGATTCAATAATCAAATTTGCTAAACTCTTGTGATTCCCATTTTGTACAAATCCTTTAACCACTTCATTACAAGTTTCCTGACTGAATCCCTGTCCTTCCCCTTCTTTTAAACTGCCTAGTATAGTAGTAGAAACTGAATCAAAATTACCTGACTTCACATATCCACAAATCAAATTATGAATAAAACCACTTTTATCAGACACACCAAGCCTACCTATCAAACCCTCTAACTCAATCACCTTCTCATTGAGCCCCTTAACTGCATACAAATAAGCAAGCAATCCAAATGTATTTTCATCCGGCCTAATACCCAAAACCGACATAGTTTCAACCACTTTTTCAGCATCTACAACTGATTCAACCTCACGGCAGTAACACTCCAATACAGCATTACAAGCAACCAAGTCAGGCTTCATACAATCAACCTTTTCATCAAAAGCAATCCTGCAACTCTCATGGAAAATACCCAAAAAAGCAGCAAAGCTCCCATTTTTCCTACATATCTCAACAAGAACACCACCCCACATTTCAAAAGGCATGAAAAACCTATTCTTGAACATGCTTTTCACCAATGCAAAAGCAGGGGCGCCAGTATTGGCAATTCTCATGGAATCCAAAAGGGTCTTCGCACTTTCATATTCTAACAAAGATGGATTCTTTTCCAACACAAAAACTACTGATGCAAATGCTCTCTTGAGATTGTGAGTGTCGGGAAGCGAGGACAAGTGTGTAATTAAAGAGTTGGTGAGAGGCTTACTGGGGAAAGAGGAGCACTTGGTTAGAGTCTTGAATGACTTCCACGCCTCATCAGTGTTGTTATTGAAAAGGGATTGCTGGAGGGTGGCTTCAAGATTGGATTTTTGGGCTTGGGAAACGGAGTTTGAGTTGGGATGTTCTAGGGAATTCGGTTTAATTGCTTCTTGTGGTTGAGTTGTTCTTTTCAGTGCAAATATTGAAGGTTGGAGGAATGAATAAAGGCTTGGGATTTCTGGCTCTGATGAAAAGGGTCGTCTTGCAAGCAGAAACAGAGCTGTTCTCCGCATCTCTCCTCCAAATCTCTCTGGCCACGGGAGGACACCGGCGCGGTGAAGTGTTGAATTAGATTTATAGTTGTTATTAGTTCTATTATAATTAATTTAAACAAGATACGGCTATTGTCAAAGCTGGAATAGCTCAGTTGGTTAGAGCGTGTGGCTGTTAACCACAAGGTCGGAGGTTCAAGCCCTCCTTCTAGCGGGAGTATCATTTTGGTTTGTCTTTAAATTTTTGGTACTTACATTGCGTTCTGTTCGTTAAGGTTTCTCTGAATATATACATTGAATTTATTTTTCTATGTATAAGACATTGTTAGAATCTGAAAGTCTCAGAGCACACTGAGAAAGGCTCCGAAGGTGCGATGGAAGGAGGTAGCAGTTTAACGCGGCAGCTCCGATCAGGAACCGCCGTGATTGAGGAATGGAACGGAACCGCTTCCTCGAAGCTGACGAAGACCGCCACCATCACAGTCGCGGGTGACTCCGTTCAAAAATCCGCTCGCCGTTTCAATTATCTTTCTCGAAGAATCCTAGATGCTTTTGTTCCCGAGGTACTAAAAAGAAAAAGGAAAGAAATTGGTAAATTCCTTGATCATTTTGCGGTCAAGTACTTATGATGGTGCTAGGGTTGAGAATTTAGTTAGTTTATAAGAGATTTGGTCCTGGTTTTGTTAGGCAATGGTAATGAGCAGAGGTTCCAGGGTGTGGTAGGATGTTGTAGAATGCTTAGTGAGTAGTACTATTTTGGCTTATTGGCTTGATTTACATATGTTTCATTCTTGTAATTTATGATTTATGCAGACAAAGTTAATCATCTCATTACTTTCTTTGTCTTTTAGTTGGAAAAGGTAGGAGAATTCAACTATGAATCGAGCTGTTTGGAAGAAAAATGTTTGCTTTCCAGGTTTTAATTTGAAGAGAATTGACAAGTTTAGATTTTTCTTCCAAAACATTGTAGGAAAATGTCATGAGCTGAGTACAGATTTCAAGTTTTTGTTCTGATTGTGCTTGTTTTGTCTTACAAATAAATGACTCTCATCTGAAAATGGGTGTAAAAATGCAGGGATTCCCCAGCAGTGTGACTCCTGATTATGTCCCTTTCCAAATATGGGACTCATTGCAGGTTGGAAATCATTCTTTGTGTAGTCTTTCACTTCAAGTTGGAAGTTTTTTTTTTTTTTTCCCTTCCAAATTGATAAGAGGCATTTGTGGTTGTGATTTTATTTCTTGCAGGGCCTTTCAACTTATATGAGAACAATGCTTTCAACCCAAGTGAGATATGACTACAAACAGGGTTTAATTTTTTCAGACTTTTGCTGTGCCATATCTAATACTCATTAACACTTTGTTAACTGCTTTAGGCTCTTCTAAGTGCTATCGGGGTTGGTGAGAAGTCTGCTACAGTTCTTGGGGCCACATTTCAGGTATATGTATCTTTAGGAGAGATTTTATTTTACCTGGTGCATGCCGATATTCATTTGGAAAATCTGAGTTTTTCTCCTTAAATTTCTCCTTTGAAAACAATTTCAGTGGTTTTTGAGAGATTTAACTGGAATGCTTGGAGGTGTCTTATTTACATTTTACCAGGTATATTTTCCACTTCATTGATTTCTTTTAATCTACTACAAAACCTTCAGGCTAGAACCATGTGATCTGCCCTTGAGAGTTTTTGTTTTGTTTCTTTTTAATGTTTTCACAGTGGTTAAATTTATCTTTCCATTACACGCTGTCTGGTAAAAATGAACCAGGCTAATAACACTAAGTTGCTATTTCTTTAGGGCTCAAACCTGGATAGCAACGCCAAAATGTGGCGTCTTGTTGCAGATCTCATGAATGACCTTGGTAACATCATCTTTACTCTTTTTTATTGGAAGGCATGAACAGCATTGTAATCTACTATAGTTTGTTTTATTGAGCATTTCTCTCTGATATAGTTGTTATGTTTGTCAAATTTTACAATAAGAATCAACAGTAGCTAATATTCCTCTTGCTCTCAAACTTTTGAAGGGACAAAAGTTATTTTCTGGTGGATTTTTTTACCTTTTAGGAGGAAGTGGCTCTATTGTTTTCAATTGCGTCTTATGTTGCACATACCAAAATGCTGATTTGCTTGAAGAATATTTTTGAGGAGAAGAACATGGATAAGGTGCATGAGGAGAAAAAGATGGGAATGGAGCTATAAATTGATTCTTATTTTAGAGAAACATTAACTGTACATTAATTTGATTTAGCAAGGATATAAGGAGCAAGAACTACTGGTCATTTGAGTATGTATATATTTTTTTCTGCTTTGAGCTACCTGGAACAATCAGAATGTCCAAATTATGTGCTTTATGATCCCATTTTTTCTGCCAAAGACCAACTGTTGACACTTTATTATATAATAACTCTACATTCTAGGTGCATAATCACAATAATCAGAACGGATGCGCTAAGTATCTTCTGTTTGCTATTTTGTCTTTCTTGTTATCAAGTTGATTCCTGGGTAGGCAAAAGTTTTTAATGTTTCATCTTATCGTCCTTTTTAAAATTTAATATTTATTCTAAAATGTGAAATTGTTGCAGGGATGTTGATGGACCTTGTCTCCCCTTTGTTCCCATCGGCATTCGTATTTATTGTATGCTTAGGGAGCATATCACGATCATTCAGTAAGTTCCAAGCTGTGTTTCAATAATTATCCAAGCTCTTTAAGGACTACTCACCATTTTAATTCCACGGCCTTGTCTTAGTCAGTCATATTTTTACAGAGGGACCTTTGATTAACTAGTTTTCTAATTAGTTTTGTGTGCCCATCTCTTCTCATGTTGTGATGCTAATTAGCTGGGGTTGCAAGTGGTGCCACTAGAGCCGCTTTAACACAACATTTTGCACTCCAGAACAATGCAGCAGATATATCTGCTAAGGTAACACACTGCATTCTAATGGTCAGACAAGAAATTGCATGAACATGAAAATTTTGAGTATACTAAATTATGTGAAATTGTTTCCTACATACGAAAGGAAGGAAGCCAAGAAACTCTTGCAACAATGATTGGGATGGCCTTAGGAATGCTTCTTGCTCGCATTACCATGGGGCACTCAATGGCCATTTGGTTTTGTTTTCTGTCCCTCACCATCTTTCATATGTATGGTTAGTCTCCCTTGATAGTCTTACTGCTTAGTAGGCGGCTTCCTTGTGTCTGAACATCACCTCCAACTGCATCCATGTATTATATTTTCCCTTTTACTTTATGTGCTGTTTCTTGGGGATTTTGCAGCAAATTACAAGGCTGTTCGATGCCTTTCACTGGCCACATTAAATTGTGAAAGAAGCTCAATTCTTTTGTTGCATTACATGGAGACTGGTGAAGGTTAGAAGTTGAATCTCTATTACTTTTTAGACAGTGTACATGTTCCTCTACTTGCTCCCCTTGATGTGTTTCTGTACAGCCATATGTTTGTGTTAGTATGATTTTACATATGGTCCCTTTTTCTGCTCATTCATCTGCAACAAAAGAAGTAATATTAAAAAGTCAACATCTTATAGTAGGCATGATTGAATGATAGTTGAAGTAAGTACCTTATGTTTGCAAATTGATACTCTTTCTAATCTCTATAATAAATATTTGACTTTTTCTTTACATTATTAGTCTTCATATTTGTATGTGTTCATAGATCCAAGTAGTTGAACTTCCACACTGTTATTTTTTATGCGCATTTAGACACCCTGACAGGAGAGTTTGCTATGTGGTTTGCTAGTTCTTTCTCCAAACCAGGTCTCAGTGATGGAGCATGTTTTACCTCGCTGGATGACTTTGTGGACAGCAAATAGTGTTAAATACTTGCACCAGCGGGTACACTTAGGTGTCCGGATTTCTTCACTTAAGAGTGATGAAGTGTGAGTTTCAACTTTGTTTATATTGCTTCAACACTGCTTTGTACATGTAATGCATATCCAAGATTCCTGTTCCCGATTCACTTTCTCATCCTTGGTTTTTATATTAATACATTTAACATATATGACTCTAATTTTGTACTTACTGGGTCTCGAACTGATGTGTATTGATCAGTGAATTTTCTTTTCATGGAAAACAGGGTGGACCTCTCACGTCTTGCCAGCTCTCATTACAATAAAGGTTGAGCACATTTGCGCCTTCTTTGAATTACAGTTCAAATCAAGAATACCTGTCTTCTTAGCTTCTTTTGGTTGTGCCAGGAAAGTATATACTACTTCCAGGAAAGACTGCTATCAGCGTCATTATGCATAGAGATTCAACAGCAGCAGATACCTTACAGGCTTTCATGCATGCTCTTGTCTTGGCAAAACTTGATGATAAAGATGGGTCTAAGCATATCAAGAGCCAATCATGGATCGATAAAAACTATGAAGTCTTTGTTCTTAAGGTATTTGCTACAATTTTCTGATCAAGTTGCTTCTGTTATAGCTAAAACAGAGAGAGAGAGAGAGAGAGAGAGAGAGAGAGAACACGTTTCCTTCTTTTTACCTTGAAAAATTACAAGCATGATATGTGAAGTATAATCATCATTCATAAAATAGTGGAAACACTCCTTTTTGAGTTTGCATTCAATCCCCCAAGAGCTGTTCTTGCCTCTTCCTCCCTGTGTTGCTGTTAACTGCTTATTCTGACCCCCTCCATATCCAATTCCATCCTTTACCATATACATCTATTTCCTCAATGCAACGACTAGAAAAACACAAACTTTGCCTCCATCAAATGATCAGAGATAGCAGCTCTACAGCCTGAATCTCCACCCCACTTGCATCACCACCACCACCAGCACTAGCTATGATCTCGCGCAGTGGAATTGCTACTTCGTTTGCGCCTTTTCTGATAGGATGAATTTATTATGTGTTGGAAGATATATCTTTTGTCCTGAGAAGATTTATGTAAAAGAATAAAAAAATTGTAACTACTAAATTTTTCTTTGACACTTCTAAATTTTGTGCACAGAAATTTAAAGAATGACTTAAAGCACCGCATTTGCTAAATATTCCTAAAAATACTTTGTAAAATAACCTTGCCGGAAAATTATAACTTTCAGTGTGTATTAACCTCATGGAGGCTGGTTCTGTAAATTTTTTTACCCTAGCAACTGTCGATTCTTTTACATCTATGATTGAGGAGCTGATTAATGAATTACTTTTTATTTTTTCAAGTGACACCATTTTGCATCAGTTTGGACTTTGTAGTGTGCAAAATTTTCTCTTTTAATCTTCAGAGAATTTATATTTCTTCTTGAGTTCTCTATCTTAATTTTTATTGGCAGCTTCAATCATTGGGCTGGAGAACAGAACGACTTTTGTCACCCTCAGTTGCATGGAAGGCAAATTGGCATATAAGTTCTTCAGATGAAAAAGTTGACTAGGAAACTTCAAGCACCGCATGGAGCTTGATTATCATTTCTGGTCCCTCATTAACAATATTTATAGCTAATCACTGCTCGATTCAGAAGACAATTGAAAAGGTAACACTGTATTCTTACTGATAGCAAAACATTTCAGCTCCAGCGCATTTATGGTTGAGTTTTTGTATAACATTTTTGTATGAAGAGAAGATGCAACAAATTTAACTGTCGCCCTTAGCTGTAGGACAAGTACTTCATGACAATATGGAACAAGAAAATCTGCATCCTTTTCATTAGAAGCCAAATTCATAGAAAACTAGAAACTTTACATATGATTTCTTATTATGTATACAGAGAAGCTGCTTAATGCTGAGAATAAGGGCACAATACCTTTACAGTAGAAAGTATGGACTTCTTCATATTTCAAGCCCTCTATTTCTCTATTGTTCCAACATTCTTTTACACTCATGAGTCAACACCACCATTTTCACCAGCAAATTGGAGTGTGCCTCAGTTTTTTCTCCATAAGGCCAACTGCAGCAACTGTGTACAGCTCTTTTTGAGATATTGTATTTATTTTCTTTGACCTGCTCAAGCCATAAGGACACCCACAGCCACCATAAACATCGGTAACATGCCCACAAGAAGTATATACATTCTTCTTGATGATCTCCGGTGCTCTCCAAACAGAACCACACCCCAAAATGTGCTCACAAGTGGGAGAGCATATAATCACCAAGTGAATAGGATTAGTCATAAGTTCATCACATATTGATGACTATTTTAGAATTGGGAATTCTCTTCATCTCTTGACCAACCTGAACTGCATCTGCTGCTGCATGTCCTGCAGCTTGACCTCCCATAAACTGAAGACCATTGCCAACACCACACAGAAGTCCAGCCAAAAATGCCCAGCCTCTACCATTCCAGTCTGATAAGTAGGCATGATTTGGGTAAGCTCAACACGGATTGAAGCCAATGAAAGTATTCTTCCCAAATACCTGCAATCTTAGAATTTGAACATTGCTCAGACCAACCTGGCTAAGAGATACTGATGGCAATATGATACTTGGGTGAAAGACGCCTAAAACCTTTGTAGCCCTTTTGTTCTCGAGCTTTGCTACCTTAGCATCATTTCCATTCTCCAAATCTTCTGTTAGAGACAGGAAACCTCAGAAGAGACTTACAATTGATACTGACAATCCAAAGCAACTTCAGAATGGCAAAAACCTTCTGCCCCTTAACTGCATTTTCAGCCTTTTGATTTGGCCAGACTGCAGTCAAGACTGAAGAGGTCCGAGAGTGAGGTTTCAAGAACTGTAAACAGCTTTTTGAACAAAAGGGTCCCAAGAGTGATGTTATATATAGGCAATTTTAGACAAATTTACATGCAAATAACTTCACAAACTTTCATGTCTAGTAATAGAAGAATCATATTTTTAGGACTGAGCTAGGAATCTCTTGTCAGATTCTGAGGTTCTTTTCCTGTACTTTTGTTTGTGGCCATTAATGTAAGCTAAGATTGGTTGGTTAAAACAAGATTCCAAATAAAATAGATTATTTATCATCCCTTGTCTTTGGAAATACCAAGGACTTTATAGTCTGGTTTATTGCTCCAGATCAGAAGTTCAACTGAGGGACAGCTTGTGACTCTCAACCTCTGATGAAAACTTTCTCTTTTTCAGAAAATGAAATCATGTATTTAATAGTTTTCTACATTTAAAACATATTTTGCCTTACCAAAATATTATAAAGATAACCTAATCATACATTTTATACATATTTAAATCATCTCATTCATAATATATGTTTACGCAATAAATTATTATATAATTTAATATTAATATAAAATAACATCAAATTCTGATGTGATACTATGATCACGAACTTGCTTTGGTCTTCTATTCCTTCGATGCGTGAATCTGGTTCGAGGATGTCGTAGCTTCTTTGCTTGCACATGTTGGCACATTTTAATAGGAATTAGTCATATTAAAAATATTCGGCAAAGTTAGCCTCGGCAAGCTCTGCATATGGGATATTATAATCACCCCAGGCAAAGGATGATGTTGAAGGAGATTTTTTATTCAATCTGATATTTCGAAATAGCCCTATGGTATGTTTGGATCAAGGAATTCAGTGAGAAAAAAGAGAAGAAAAATACGAATGTACAAAAGTTAAAGCACAAAGTTACATCGTTTGAAGTAAGGAAAAAAAATTCTTCATATTTTCATCACTAAAATTCAAGATCCAAACATAAGGTAAGGGGCATAGCAGTAGACGAAACAGTGGCCCTACGAAGACTTATATTAAAAGTATCTACAATAGAAAATAACTACCCAAATATAATCGGCAATAACTATCTCCAAAACTACATCAAACAACAACCAATTCCAAAACAATTTCAAAAGCATTTTACATTCTTCCACACATTTGGTCAACGTAAATAATTTGTTGACAAGGCTCTGTTTGGGAAATAATTTCCTGGTTTTCTGAACCATGGTTTTTAAGCAAACCACAGTTTGCCACTACCAATCAAGGCTTTTTCTTCTGTGGTTCCAGGATGTTTTATGGGTACTATGAAACTAAATGGAAATCATGGGACAACCTATTTACATTACAATAGATCAATCACAATCATGTTGGCATTCTATTGCCAGTAACTTGGAGCCTAGCCTCCATCAGTATCTCTAAAATATGGCTACCTGCAGCAACTGTAAACTATCTGATACAATGGAGCTTGAGTTCTTTCAAGAAGCCAAAGCATTACGTTGACCTGATGAAGCCATAAGAATACTAACAGCAACGATAAACATCGACAACATGCAGACAAGAAGTACATATGTTCTTCTAGACGATCTTCTGTACTCTCCAAACAGAAGTATGCCCCAAAATGTGCTCACAAGTGGAAGTGCCTGTCATAAACCAAGTGAAAAGGATCATTAATCATAAGTTCTAACACATGTTGATGACTATTTCAGGATTGTGGGGGTTTCTTCTGACAGACCTGAACTGCATCTGCTGCAGCATATCCAGCAGCCTGACCTCCCATAAACTGAAGACCATTGCCAAACCCACACAGAAGTCCAGCCGAAAGGGCCCATCCTCTACCATTCCAGTCTGATAAATAAGCCTTGAGTGATGATCTGGGCAGATTCAAAAGGGGACGATACAAGAAGCTGATGTTCAGAATGATAGCAATCACAAAGCCAGAGGCTGAGAAATAGAAGAATGCAGTGTAGACAGTCAGGTGAGGAACGCCGTCTTTCAGTGTGTGCAACTGATCGTTGGTGGCCACATTGAAAGCCGGAGAGAAGAGAGAAAAGCAAACTCCTGCGAAGAATGTTATTGCCAAGCCAATGAAAGTTCCCTTCCCGAAAACCTGCAAGAATGATGATAAAGTTGAGAAATATCAACCAGTTGCGAAGATTTTAAATGAAGGGTTACAGAATGCATGTGGCCAAGAACCTTGATTGCCCTTTTGTTTTCAAGTTCTATGAGAAAATCTGCTGTCCCAAACTTTGCCTCCTCCTCGGTAGCAGTTCCATTCTCCAGATCCTCTAGAGTGTAGATATGTAAGCTTCAGTGCCAAACATAAAAACAAGAACACAAAAACAAAGAGAAACATATGTTTCTTACCTATGTTTGCATATGTTTCTTTGGAGACAGAAACATCCTTTATCCTGTCCAAATTTAGTTCAAAATCATTTCCTAATTCTACATTGATGACTTGTTGAAGTATCAATATCGCGAGAAAAGAGAAACATAAAGAAAAAGGCATACGTACACGGCCCCCTTTTTGCTATCATTTGAGAAAGTAGTAAGCTTAGCTTTATTGTCAGCATCATTGGATGAATGAACAGCAGAGCCAAAACAAACAGCAATCAAGAAGCACCCAACCCCCGGAAAAAGAATCTCAGCCCTGTTGATTTTGTTGTCTAAGAAATAATTCAGAGTTGTGCCTGGATAAGCAAAACAGACAATATGTAACTAAAACTTCAATGGAAGTTACGAAACAGAAGGGGAAAATGAGAGGAAATGTGTTGAGTACCTATAACA
Source organism: Jacaranda mimosifolia (assembly GCA_018894105.1). Taxonomy (NCBI): domain Eukaryota; kingdom Viridiplantae; phylum Streptophyta; class Magnoliopsida; order Lamiales; family Bignoniaceae; genus Jacaranda; species Jacaranda mimosifolia. Next base: position 21,082,873 of record CM032134.1, on the reverse strand, counting down.
ACAGCTATGCTTGAGGTGATCACCTCAGTGACTGACAGACCGACGAATGCCCAAGCATATTGTGTTGCCAGGTTTCCAACGCTGAGAAAAATCCCACCAGCCATTGCAAACAATACAGTGGGCCAGTTATCCTGCATTAACTTTTGTAGAAGAATCAAAACTGTGAAATTTCAACTTATGTAGGTGTTTGGATGTAGCTGAAATGAGCAGCAATAGGTAAGCTTAATTTAATGTAGAAGTTGATTTAAAAGCATAAGCAGAGAAGTTCGGAATCCTCCATAAACTCATAGTTGCAAGATTCATGTAAAAGCATTTAAATTTTGAAAAAATTGAAAAGCGATAATAATGTGACAAGATGATCACCAGATTTGTCATCAGATATGAAGGTCCAATAGTGTTGAGGCAGTTTTTGAAATATGTATAATCCATACATCATGCTAAAAACTTTAAGATGTCTTATTAGTGAAATGGTACACATTCAAGATTCAAAATCTTGTGTAAAGAGCATGGAGGTCCGAGTCCTTTCCAGAGCATAATACTAAGAATGCTCGTTAAATGAGTAATTCAATAAGATAGCTTGGATCCACCAAATCCAATTTGATTTGAGCTCTTAGAATTGAAATAAGTTCGACAATAGTCGACTTCAACATAATCCTCTAGTATGTATGGGTGAAGAGGCATATGACCATCGTTTATACAGAAGGCCTCAATGATGATGATCAGATCCGTTACCAAATATGAAGATCCAATTACATCGAGGTATTGTCCCACCGATAGTGGAAGGAGAATAACTTCAAATTATCTTAAGATCTAGATCTCCAACATAGGACAATATCGTATACCAGCAGAGATACATCAGACAACAACTATGTGGGACATAAAACTGGAACATATATATGTAAAGGAGATAAATTTGGTCATACAGAAGGATGCCTTAGACCATCAGTAGGGATGATCTCACCTGAGATAGCTGGTTTATAAAATTTTGCTCCTCAGTTGAGCTGCTTCCAATTTCTCCAAATGTGAAAGCAATGATCACAGCAGCCAACAAATTTGTGATTGTGTAATCAAGATAAGTGTGCTGAGGGAGACGGCCACGCCTTTCCAGGAGAGTCAATAGTGCAGGCCATGTCCCCAAGAACAACAAGGAAAACAGCATACAAATTATTGCCCCTTCTTTACTCTCCACCAAATACATTTTCAGTCCACTGAAGAAAATTCCTTCAGATTTAACAGACGAAAGTGTAGGAAAGCCAAAGTAATCCTGTCCCAAAAAAAAAAAAAAAAAAACAATTAACAGTTTTCAGACAGAACAATCAGAAATCGAAAAGGACATACTAGAACATAAAGCCAATCTCAAGATATACATCAGATCAAAAAAAACCCAAAATAAATTCTGCAATCCCAGTAAGTTTGCAAGTTTTGAAAGCTTAAAAAGGGAAACTTTTTCTCAAGCTCAAGTACAAACTTGCTGGAGAGACCAATAATTTTGACTAACATATGAAGTCAATGGATCAAAAGCCATTAACAGAAATCTCTTGCATTTCTTCATTACCATGGTGAGTGGAGAAACTGGAAACAGAGAAGCACTCTTGGAATATGTGGGATTTTTTTTTTTTTCCCCTTTTTTCTCTAATGAAAACTTCAAAGAATTTAAAGCAAGAAGAACCCACAAAGCTTTTTGTTACTGTGACCAAAAGTAGAAGAACGGTATAATATCTACCACTCAAAAAAGTGATGAAAAATCTTTTCTTGGAAAGACCCCACAACAAATTTCAGTGCCACACGCACCAACAACCAAAGATTTTTGCTCCAACAACAACAGAAACTCTGCCCCTGAGTAGAATTTCCAGCTCTGATTTGTACGAACTGCAGTTTAAATTAGAGGGCTAATGTAAAACTTCAAGATGATTAGAAAAGAAAAAAAAATTGAAGGATGAAAAACTTTGGCAGTCTTGAACAAGAAAATGTATTCAAATTCTCATTTCCAACTACAGAGGACTCATATTTTCAAAAGGGTGGGCAGATCTTGGAATCCTTTGTCAGATTCCTGAGATTATTACAAGATTCCTTCCAATAATTCTTTGTGGACATTCACATGGGCCAAACCTTTTTGGCCTTTCCCATCAGGTGAAGTCAAATGAGTTGATAGAGACCATGATGTCACCAGCTGCAAATTGAGACTATAACCCAAATAATATGATTTAATTCAGGCAATGTTTGGTTATGTTTTTTTGTAGGATTTTAAAATCTATTTTGGGAGAATCAATCTTGAAAGTGATATTGGAGAATGTGAAATTGTGTTGAGAATATAATGAATTTTTTATTATATTTTGGGGAATAATTAAAAATTAATTTTAGAAAGTTTTGGCTTGTTTGTTCATGTTTTGAGAGAAAATATTTTTTACTGTAGCAGTCAAATCAATATTTTTTTATTAGGTTCTTATGGTAAAAGTGAAATTGAGTGATTTTTTTATTGTTAAAATAATAATAAAATATATGATGTATATTTATATATATAATATATTTATGTATATATTGAAAAATAGAGAAGTTATGGAGATAATAAATAATAGGGTATTTTAAGAAAACTTTTTCTAATGTTTTAAAAGAAAAATGATGATATGTTTATTTATATTTCTCCAAAATAAATTTATTTTAAAAAAACATAACCAAACATTCCCTCCGTCCTTTTATTGTCACTGTCTTGGCCCCATATCATAGTGGAGCATTTTTTATGTCAAATATTGAAAACCATTAATTATAATAATATAAGGTACTTTCATTGCTAATAAAAAATAATTTATTCAATAGTATTAATAATCAAATAAAACACGTCCTATGCCGAAACGTCACAAGTATCCTTCTTAAATCATTCCACGAAACTTTGTATTAAATTCAAACCTAACCAAGAAACTTGAACAATTTCAAAATTGTTATGGAACTAGAAATAATTAAATAAAATGGGGCAATTTTTCTGTTCTTTTCATGTTATAAATTTATTTGAACACAAAATAAACTTTTTCAGTGGAACAAGCGTGCAAGTAATATTCATGAGAAAATTATAATCATCATGCTATAAATTAGTGAATCGGTCAACTTTCCAAAATAAATTATGAAAAGTCGTTATTAAGGCAGCTATTATGTCTCCGTAACTCTTTACGTCAATACACGTGCACGCGCTTTTGAAAATTAAAAAATTTGTGGCAATTAACCACGACTCTCACGTATCTTTGACCCTTTATTTTCTTTTTTTTTTAAAAAAAAAAAAGAAATCATATATTTTATTTATTATTTTTATATTTTAAAATAGTTTTCGTGGTACATGATGCTTAAATTTAAATTATCATAATATAAATACTGATTATATTAATAAATTATAAAACACTCAATTTTTTTATATATAATATGAATAAATAGTAGTGTTATTTTAGACATAATCAAATTGAGTAACATATAATATTAATTATTTAATTATATAAATTATAATCCCATATAGTAAATAACTCCAATTTTAAAAGTTGAAAAATATAGAATATAACCTTCCATACATTCAATTAATTTCCATTATGGTTTGATTAGATTATTTGTGTTTTTTCATTTCATACCGAGTGAAAAGAAAATTTTTAAAATTTAAAAACAAACAGTATTATTGGTAGTTCAAAATTTAGTTTAACATAACATGGTATAACCACCACTTTAAACATGTAAAAAGTCTTCTTTTTTTCACATAATATATATTATTGATAAAACACCTAGTCCCTTTTTGATATGTTTCGTGTGATGTACCTAAAATGTTCCTTATTTTTTCTTTTAAATCTTCATAACTATAAATATATAACAATCCTTACATTCTATATCCATAATTATCATATTATCTTAACACTTCGTTATTATTTATGTAAAAACTCAAATAAATATCAAATGTTACTCAAAATTAATATTATATTAAAAATATATATTCATTTTATTTCCTGTATGCTGTAAAAATTTTAGCACATACATCGAATGTACCACAATTGCTAGTACAAAAAATATATAAAAACATTAAACGTACACAATTTTCTTTAAATAAGTACTTAATGCAAATTGCATACACTTGATACATATCAATAAAAAAAAAATACCAATAAAAATAGATAATCCAAATTGCACTTTTATTAGATCAATTGATTTATTCACATTCAGATCACATAATCTCACCCCCTCCAAAAAAGTAAATATTTTTATTTCATTCACAATGTCTTGGCAAGCCTTGTAAGAGCAGTTTTCCTGTTTCTGGTAAGAAAATTCAAAATTATGGACTGGATTAACAAGCAGCAAAACAACGTTTCCTCTATACACAGTCATGAGACTGCTGGCTTCTCCCCTCAGAAAATCATATATTGTAACTGAAATGAACGGAGTCCAACAACATAAACTGCCAACATATAGAGTCCAAAGATGAAAGGGAAAATGCAACGGGGCAAATGCATTCTTACTTTCAACAGCCACTGCTATTCGAGGATATTATGGACCAGGACAAAATTTTCTTCCCGTCCAGAGAGGACCTGAGCTTCCACGCTCCCTTAACTGACTACATCTTGCAGATAGTTTCCAAGCAGCCTTTGATCGAGAAGCATGTTGGGCACCTGTTTAAAGCAAATTTATCAACCAAAAGAAGTAATAAAACTTATCTTTGATAAGAGATTTCTTTATGAAAAATATGAATTCAAGTTGGAAGAAGGGGTAGGGGAAGGAGCCCTTGACCTGCAACACGTAGAGGAGGATTTATTCAAATCTCATAGTGTGGGCTCCAACAATATGGTGCTCTTGGGGCTTTCTATTTGATTGTATCAAAAGGCCCAATGAATTGGGATTTCCCTATTGGTCCAATTCATTTCCGGGCAAGTGGATCCATGGGAGAGAGGGGTAAGAAAGTGGCGACTTACCTTGTTGCCAAAATATATCTTGGAGTTGTTGGCAATAGCTTCAATGAATTTGAGTTCTAAATACTGAGAAGTAAGCTTCAACTTGTTTGCTTCGGCTTCTTTGATTGTGCTGGAAAGTCCACCACAGAAGAACATAAGTTCATTTCCAAGATTTTGTCCATTTGGAAATAATAAATATAATGACAAGGGCCACTGAAAGTTGTTTCAGGGTTTATAGGCAGCATTAGGAGACAGATTTTTACTTGTTAATCCTGGGCATATTAGTCTATATTCAATATTCAGTCCATAAAGTTCAATATAATGGTGAAAAAACTAACTCTTTTTTTTTAATAATTATGGTGAAAATCTTAAATAATAGGCGATGTTTCCAATATTAACCTATAATTAATACATAGGCATTTCTTCTTTTGTTGATATTTTTAAATAATTATATTTCTTATTCAGATAATCATGTATGTTATGTGCAAATCAGTAATGTCTATTGTCTAAAACCATGCTTATTTTCCCAGAAAAGTTTTTGTTCTATGGTATATTAAGAGAACAGCGACTGAAAAAGAATCAAAGAGGTTTACCGATAATAGTCAGCATCAGCCAAGCTCTTCTCACGAGCTAAGTACATTGCATTAGAAATTTCTTCTTGCCTCCTCGCACTGTCTTTCTCCATCAACTTCTGCTCCATCTGGATCTTACTTACATGAGCATGTTTTTCAGCTTCACTTATAGCAATTTTCTTCTGGGTCTCAGCTTCCTTCTCAGCAACTCTCTGTCTCTCCATTGCAATCAATACCTGTCATCACATAAATGTTTGAGTCAATGTGAAGGTATCAGTAACATTCATAAAAAGTGGTCCCATTGACAGGCTTTCTCAGCAGATGAAAAATTATGGAGTCTTTTTGGGGTAATTTGTGAAGATCAGATACAAGAATGTTCATAGAATTAAAAGACCGACATATAGAGAAGACTCTTCTCATGCATGACTCAATCTAATTCTCAGTTGAGAAATATCCTACTACTTCAGGCAAATAAAACAGTTGTAAAGCTAATTCATGAACCATCTTCTTATCAACCTTACTATTATCCATATTCCATTAGACACTAATTGAGCAGGATCTTGGGTTTACTCAAGCAGCATGTGTGAAGGGGAAAACATGAATGCCTAAAGCCCCAATATAAGAAACCTAAAGATATACCTTGGTCCGCTCCTCTTCCATTTGTTGAAAGTTCCGCCTTATACTATCAGGAATTGTAGGCTTTGTGACACGCACACTAATAATTTCAATACCTGGAGCATAACGGGTGCAGTCAGCCTGAAGAGCATCTTTCATTTTTTCATCAATCTGAAAATTGTGAAGGTAATTGTATATTAATATGCATCAGATAATGAAATTTCATTTGGATTAGTCTACGAAAGGTCATGTAGCCTAATGAGGCAAAGTCAATTTCCAACAGTAGATGAAGTGCAAGTTACCAGTAAATATAAATTATGGGATCTCTCGTGGAAAAAGGAAGATGACATAAAAGTAAATAATATTAGCACAAAAAATTGAAGTTCGGCAGGTTACCTGATCAAACATATCTATGTAAACTTGCTGAAGGGAATGAGCACTGCAAAACTGATTAATCTCATGATGGATCTTGTCGTATATCCATGTGTTGTCATATTGGACACCGTAATTGAGTAATGTTTCATATACATAGTCCTTATGAAGACGATTAACAACCTGAGGACATGCTAATTAGTATTAATTAATCAAACACAAGACGTCTCCAGAAAACTTGGCAAGACAAGAAGCATTACTTCTATCTTCTCAAAGTTAATCATAACACCTCCTTTTGTTCCACAAGGTATATCCCTCACCTGCACATTACAATGACAACATCATATTCTTATTCTATGACTCTGGATATTTAGAGTATTATATGTCAGGCTACTCATAAATAAACATGCCCAAGCAGAGACGAAGATGCAAACAAACACAAATAGAAGAATCGATAGATAGACATATATATATATATATATATATAGAGAGAGAGAGAGAGAGAGAGAGATTGTTACCAAATCTGTCTGTAAAGTCACTTGAATGGGCTCAAAGTGGGTTATCAGGGGCATTTTCAAATGAAACCCTTCATTCAAGAGATGGAATAAGGAAAAAGAAGACACAAGAGCATAGTTGAATCAATTGCAAGTTTGTGTAAGATATTCATATGATTACAAGGCACCATAAATGCATAGCTATGTAATGGGATATTTAATACCTGGACTCGTTATCGTGTTCAGAAGGGCACCTCCCCTCCAGTAAACTCCAACGTGGCCTTCGGGGACTTGATGTAAAATAGACAAACTCTGCTTTAATGTTGACGCTGAAGGAACTATAATCTGCAAATAATTTGCTCAAGTGTCATATGTCCATACCTCAGGCTTAAATTAGCGTCTCAATATATTTAAAACATTAATCAAAAATCATGTTAGACATAATTTTCTCAATCACAATCTGTCACTTCATCCAACGAATGCACAAATTAAGAGTGGGTTAGAAATAAATATGATTTAAATTTCCAACTACCTCGCTGAACAAATGTGATATGACTGCTTCAAAAGGCAATACAAGGACATCCCAGAGATAAGAATTTGCCAAAAGATACCCGTTTTTGCTATAAATAGTTCAAAGTTATGGCAACCTTTTCCACCATAAAAGTACTATAACATAATGATATAAATTCACTGACATTATGTTCAGTGCTCGAAAGGAAAATGTTTACTCAAACTCAAAATTTATCAAATGTTTACATCACGTTTTGAAATTTATTAATTACTGTAACATAAATCCAAGTATGCAGAATCTTGTGTGTCAATGGGAGCTTATGGAAGCTCATACGACTGCAGCTGTAAAATGATGAATGTGAGCTTGGTCCAATTTCCTAATTGCTATGTTGCCCGTGGAATTTGAGCAACATCATCATCAGGTTAATTAACTTTCAATAATCTTGTGGCTTCTAGGAACAAAAAATTGCAATTAAAATGCACTTTTTAATAGTTTATATGCCATAAACATCCATGAAAATGTCCCAACAACACTAGTAGAGAGAGATTAATTGACTTGAACAACCAGATAATAAAACTGTCTCAATTTGTCACGTAAGATTTTTTTTTTTTGTGGGGGGGGGGGGGGGGATACGAAACCACCCTCACCCACTTTACATCATCAATATCAGCTAAGAATTAAACTTGTGCATGAAGGCTCACATGCTTCTGATAAGATATACATTTTGATTTTTCATGATGCCCACGAGTAACATATAATAAAATAGGCACAACCATTCGATTATCATAAAAAATTGCGTATGATTCTCAACTGAAGTTGGTTGGTCTTCTCATGATTCAAAAAGAAAAAAAGCACCTAGAAGAACTTGTAGCTTTTTCTTTTCTCCTTCCTTTTCTCCACCATGACATATGCTGGCAAAAATTATACTATTCATCCAACAGTTCCAACTGAGTTGAGGTCAATTTTGTCATTTTGATTCCATTTCCTTGATATTTATATTTCAACGCCATGGTAGGGGCATATCAGTCTTTTATGGCTACCATGCATATTGAATTGGCTGTCTTTTGGTAGTAAAAGAGGGTTAAGTGAGACAAGCAGCCACCAACTATAATCACTGCATCAGGTAACAACATAATATGTTTGGTGATATAAAATTCAGTCCCTAGAAATTTAAAACAAAATAAAAAAAGATAAAAAATGGGGAAAAGGAAATGGAAAAGTTTATTGTAAAATTTCTATACTCCATCCTTACAAGTTTATGTTTGCACTATCTTGGTGATGGGAAAAGGGAGCTGCTCCCAGAGGATTCATTAGCAGTGAGTACATAATTGAACAATTCAATGGCACCTTAAGCAATAGCATCACTCTTAGAATTTAACTCTTTTTGCAATTCAATCTAATATTCCATCCATGAAAAAAGATCCAAATCCAACATCCATATTCAACCATCCATAAATTTCTCGAGATCATTTCTGCATATGCAAATATCATCTTTTTGACAGTATTATGCAAAACATCAAATTTTGACACCAAGTGCAATACATTATCAGCAGTCTGTGATTTTTAGTTTCAATAGATGTAAGAGATGCACATGAAACATCAAGGAATTTAAACGAGAATTTCAATAGATGTAAGAGGATGGACATGAAACATCAAGGAATCTAAACAAGAAAAAAAATCAAAATAAAACCAAGCACTTCAAGGAAAGGGAGGGGGGGGAGATCCAAAAATAGCTGCGGATCACATCACAAGAGCAGAAATCATCACATATCCTGGAGGAGAACAAATCAATCATGTACAAATTAACAAAAGAACCGCAATCAGTGATCACAGTAACAAGTCAGATTTACAACTATCTAAAAGTCTGCAAGAAGCAACCTATATTCCAGTGCGGCAAAATTACAAACAGAAAATACGATATGCATTCTCTGTACCATCGCGGCAATAGCGAGGAACGTCAATAGAACAGTGAGAATGGCGGAGAAATCCCCGCCACCTGCCGGTTGTTGTGGCGGTGGAGCTCCCGATCTCTGCTGTTGCTGAGCGTCCATGTCTAAAAGGGAAAGTGAGGGCGGGGAATTTGCTTTGTGGAATGGAGTAGTGTTCTGAATGTGACAATAAATAATTTAGTTTTTTTTTTTTTGTGATAAAAAATAAATAGTTTAGTTAATTTCTTAATTCTAAATAAATAATTTTTTTTTTTACTTAGAAAATATTATATATAATATATGCTACTCTTCCTTTTCTAATGTCACTTATATCATTTGACTTTAGGCAAAATTTTAAATGAGTATGACAAAAAAAAAAAAAAAAAATGGGACATTTTAAGGTGCAACTTTCAACGTTGTGTGATGCTAGAAAAGTGACATAATTTTTCTTGAAAGCTTTTGACCATTTCAAATGTGATTTCTTTGCCACGTGTTATATTATTATTTTTATTTATATATATACGTATATTAAGAATTCGTTCGAACTCAAATTCCCAACACTTCACACTATGTGGGAGACTTATACTATTGGGTCACGGCCAATCAACACGTGTAATATCATATATTTTAGATCATTTTGAATTTTTTTACTTTAATTAATATTTTGTTTTTAATTTATTTTATCGATATGTGCCAAAATATTATATTTTAAAAAAAATATTTAATAACTTGCGTATATAAGTGAAATAAAAGATCGCACAAGTAGGGTTTTAAACTCATTTTTAGCAACATTAAGTTGCATCGCTACTGCAAGCATTAAGGGGGTGTTTATCACTAGAGCTAGCATTAGGAGGGTATTTAAATCAACTTATAAGTTCTTTAGAACATATTATAAGATATTTAAGAGTTTATAACATGCTATAAAATATTTGATTTAAAAAAAAAAGAATTTAAAAGTTTCTAAAATAAGATATTAGAATCTTATAAGTTACTTCTTAAAAAAGTAAGGAGTTATAATCTCGTGAGTTCTTTTTTGAAAAAACAAAGAATTTCCATCTTATCATTAAGATTTTAAGAAAAATTCTTTAATTTTATTCATATAAATTATAAAATTATCATTACTAATATGTTATAAATTCCAAAATTATATCTTATCAAAACACTTCAAGAACTTATTCTTAAAGTAAAATATAATATCCTTTAAGTTTCGAAAATATATTATAAAATAGAAGAGCTTATAAAATTTTGTCAAACACCTTCTAAATTGTATCATTAGTACCACTGAAGCACACTTCACACTACTTTCGTAATTGGCTCATAACCTCCTGTAAAATAAAAATTGACAAAAAACTCCTTGTGTTTATAATTGAAAGTTGCTCACTTGACCCAACGGTCTTTTGTTTCTTGTTTGATGTCTATTGAGTAGTAAAAGACAAAATTGTCCTTAACTAAAACTGAAATTCAAATAATATTTACTTTTATCTTATCTATTATTTATATAATTTTTTAATTATTTTTTGTCCATTTCAACTTAAATAATATTTAATATTTATAAAAAGGATATATAATATGTTTATATTTATACTTAAATATATGATATGTGTACATGTATAAGTTTATGTATAAATATATACACATGTATTTTTTATTTATATATAATATATAAATCATTTTATTTATTCCAAATTAAATAATGTATAATATTTAAAATAGTATATATAATATAGTTTTTATTTACACTTATATAATATACATATATAAATTCATCTATAAATATATTGTATATTATTTATTTATACATATCATGTATATCCATATATATATAATTTTTTTAATTCTTTTAAAATTAAAAAATATTTAATATTTAAAAAAAGGATATATATATTAATATGTTTCTATTTATACTTATATATATATAATATGTATACATGTATAAATTTATGTATAATAATTTTTAAAAAGTATATGTAATGTAGTTTTTATACACTTATATAATGTATGTACATGTATAAATTTATCTATAAAGATATTATATATTATTTATTTATACATATCATATATATCCATTTATAAATTTTATTTAATTCTTTTAAAATTAAATAATATATAATATTTATAAAAATATAATATGTTTTTTATTTATAGTTACATATAAAATATATGTACATCTATAAATATATATAAAAATATATTTTTACCAAAAAAAAAGACATATTTTTTATTTATACATAATATATACATATGTACATCTATAAATACAAACATATATTTTTTTCACCAAAAAAAAAATATATATATATATATTCTCTTCATTTCGAATTAAATAATACTTATTTTGTAAAAATATATAATATTTTTTATATTTATATTTATATACATATAGTATACATATATATAAATTTATATATATATAATTATATATAACATATATATAATATAATATCCTACACACACACACACACACCCCCGCCCCCATCTCGCACCCCTCTTCCCTCAACCTCAACAGGCTGCCATGGCGATTTTCTTTTGTTTTATTTTTTTTTGCTCCGGCAGCTCAGCGATCTCCAACAGCCGACTGGCCGCGAAACGCCCGTCGAGCTGTCGGGCATGACAGCCATGGCTATCACGATCATCGGCTACCGGCAGCATGACAACCATCGCGGCCGGTGGATCCCGCCCCTATGCATGTGACAGCCGCTGCTGCATCTAATGCTGCCATGGCTGTCACACGGAGGCCATGGTAGCCATTGGCTGCTGCGTCTTACGCTGCCATGGCCGTCGCGAGGTCGGGGGAGGGGGGCGAGGGGATGGGTTGGGGGTTGGGAATAATAATATATTATTTATTTCTTTTATTTTTTTAAAGATATTATATTATTTAATTTGAACCGTTGATTTCTTTGAAAAAAATCTAACGGTTGATAAGTGAGGGCAAGATCGTCTTTTTATACATAAAAATGCAAATCAAATCGCACACACCGCGCGTGAATGACACCAACCTTCTGAGGGGTGCTCATTGCATGATGTGAAAAAATACAAGGAATTTTTTGCCAACTTTTATTTCACAGGGGGCTATGAACCAATTGCGAATATCACAGAGGGGCATTGTGCAATTTACCCCGTCACATATGGAGGTCCAATTATTTGCATCGAGAGTCCGTCATCAATGGCATGATTATGCTAAATAGGTTTTCATCACCCTTCATCCAAAATTTTTGCCTTAAATATGTCACTAAGTGGTGGACTGAATCTTGCTCTGTTATGACAACCAGCAATTTGCACAGCCAACTCCTAGAACTTAATCCCCTTTGTCCAAACAAGCATGTCCTCCGGAGTCCAAATTCTGTTGGAACCTATACAAGTTGTGGCCACCTTCCACTTGTAGAGAAGAAGCCTGCTGCTGTGTTGTTTAGGAGTATATGAATCGAGTTCTTTTGCTAATTTGTGACAAGTTTTATTGAGCTGAGCTCGATAAGGTTCGCTCTAGCCTTCGTCTATTCAACCTGTCGAGCTTGATCTTACTATATTTGAGCTCGACTCTGCTCATTTACATTCCTAGCTGTTACCCCTCCGCCCCACCCACCCACCCACCCACCCACACTTCTTTAGTCTCTCTTTTGGATTGGTGATTATGTGAAGATAAAGGAACTCTACAGATCTACCAAATGTTTCCAATCTGGATCCAAGGTGGGTACCAACAAATATTTTCTTACAATTTAGCAACCCTTTTAGGTACGGTAATAAATCCTCCGTCTTTGTGAAATATTTTATTTGAGCTATAATTACTTTTAAAAGCTAGTATCCTAGCCCATCAATGCGCCAGTCAAAACTAAAATTTCATAAATTACTCACAAATAAGTTCGAATCCATAACCTTCTATTGAACTCCTTGCAGATGAGTTTGAATGAATTCGAATCTATAACTTTCTAGTAAAAAAAATATGAGTCAGATCAATTCAACTATTACCTCATTGACCAATCTTAACTCAGTCATAATGTCATGATGCATGTGTATGTTTCAAGAATCATACATGATTTTGTCCATTTTATGTTTAGTGGGTTTGTTAAAATTTTAGGCCAAAAGGGGTTGGTTGACTAGTCTCATTCATTGTAGGATCAAAAATGCACTCCCAACAAACTCAAATGTCAGCTCTGAAATTGTATCATTGAAGCAAAATGTGGACCATTGAAAAAGAATCAAACTTGTGGTTCAGACACCACCACCAACATGAACAAAAAAAAAAAAGCAATACATAAGACTGTTCAGTAATACTAATACAACACTTGAACATAGGCATTAACTAGTTAACATTTCCTTACTGCCTCCCTATCTAGATGTACATAGGAAAAATCTAAACAGAAGAGAACAGATTCTTTCTTCTAGCCCAGAAACAGCCACACATCTCCACTCAAAAAGGGAATCAAATTCCCCCTTTTTTCCCCCCAACTGAGAGGAAGAAAACAAAAACAAAAGCCCTAGTGGAGTTATCTCAAGAAGAAGTTCTTTTTGTAGAATCATCCCATGTGCCTAAACAAACCAAACTCTTTGTGGCAGTAATTTCCATCCATTCTTCCAACCCCTTCTACCTAAATCTTGCAAACTTCCCTTAGATACTTGGGTAGATTAAACCAGAAAGTAAGAGATACATGGAGAAGAGCGATAAAATCGTAAAGATCCCACTTTGCAGCAGTAGTTTCACGCCTGCACTGCTGTCCGTGTTGGTGAATCCACTTCCCGTTGGTCCAAGGCCGAGGCCTGGAGTGGTCGAGCCGGGGACGGTGGTGCCTGGATTGGTGGTGGTGCCTCCTGCATTTGGAGTTCCTCCTGTGGTTGCGTTGGTTGACGGGGTTGTGCTGCCCCCGGCGCTACACAAACGAAGAGTATTTACAAGTCATAAAAAGAACAAGTACATTGATTATAAAAACTATGGCCGAAGAGACGAAATCATTGACCATGTTCATTGACAGCAAAACGTGAACCTAACTTCACTTTAAAAAAATGCACGAAAAAGGGCATGATCAGAGCTGGATTAAGATTGTGTATTATGGACCAGAAAACAATACAAAACTTAACACACATTCTTAAACATCAACATCATGACAGCTCACATGATTATAATGGTGTTTAGTGCATAACCTACAGTAAATTTCTTCCTTACAACCTTAGAATGTAATTGGATCTACCATCCTTTTCTCTTATGCAAGAATGTCAATATTTTAAACTTGATGCTAACAAATAAGCCGACGCCTACCAATCAACGTCACATCTACAATTTTTTAACCAATCATAGCAATTCATTTCCCAAATTATATTTATCATGACTCTAGGATGGCAATTGGATCTACCACCCTTTGCTGTATCTGCAAGAATCTCAGTATTTTTAACTTAAAGTTAACAAATTAGCCGTCCTACCGTTTGTGGACCAAATTCACATTTTCAAGTTTTATACCAATCATAGAAATTTACTTCCTAAGCTTAACAAACCTCAGAAGAAGCAGCACTTTTTCAACCACTTGCAAATATTTTCACCACAGATGCTTTGACCCCTTCTCCACTTTTAGAGAGGTGCTTAAATGCTTCTTTCTCTTTCACTTTACTATAGTGGGTAAGAAAGTAAAAGGGCATCAATTTTTTACCCTTCCCCAACCAAGAAAGTTGCTCAAAATGCAAAAGAAATTCATTATCTAAATCTTTCTAATACTTTAATTCAGATTCATGATTTGCAAGATCTACTTTTTAGAGAGATCCAAACCTGGCACTGGATTGATACACACATCCAGAACCTGCATCTGAAAATCATCAAGACAAGAGAACAAGTAAGAAAAAAGTTAGTATTTTGAAAAGGTAGATAATAAAAAGTAAGTTCTTTGTGATTATTAAGGGATTATTCAGAGACATACTAGGGGGATTTGCTGTTAAAGTAGCAGTGCCCTGAAAATCACAGGTTGCACCAGTCTGAGACCTCCTCTGGTAGTAACTATTCACAGCATAACTGCAGTGATCCCTAACAGAGTTTGGGTTATAACAAGCCCCATTCTGGAGGATTGCTGAACAATCAGCTCCATTTCCACAAGCATAATCTATGTTTTTCTGAAGAACAGCATCACTCAGCCCACTATTGCAAACACAATAACTTGCATCTGTGGATTAAAAAAAACCAACCAAACAAGAACCAAAAAAGAGTAAGCCAAGCAGATCAGGTGAGAAAAACCAGTGTGGAAGCTCATATCAAGCTAATAGCAAGAAATTGATTGAAGCCCACTGTTAAAAATGGCAAAAAAGGAGGAAAGATCAGAACTTTTACAAGCCCTTTGAGTGCCCTTAAAGAAAGGGAAGAATAGGGGAGCCCTTTACTTCATCACTTTTTCTTTTCATTTTTTCTGAGTTTTGAACATACCACATAGGATCAAAAACCCACATCAAATGTTGAAAAAACAAGAAAATAGAACTAAAAAGCTTGGAACTTTACCTGAGTAGCCAGCCAAGGCCAAGAGGAGGGCTAAACACACTACAGAAACAGCCATGATTATCTCAAGATCCTCAAGAAATTATGACAAAAAGATGACCTGTTTTCACTCAAGCTGGTAGGTGGAACTAAAGCAAAAGCCTCTGAAAGAAGATGGGGCAAATGAAAGAGTAGAGTGAAAGTATTGGAGACTTCTAGACAGAGATGAGGTGACGGTGCTAAGTTATTTATATACACACACATACATATAATGTCTGCATTTCGACAAAGTATTATTAGATAGTGGTTAAAAAAGTGTTTCTTGGGGAATTGAACATTAGCAAGCTCAAAGCTTTTGTCATCTACTACTCTGACTGTTCAAAAATTGTACTATGTATCGTGTGTGTGTGTGTGTGTGTGTGTGTGTTTTGGGATTTTTCTCAAACGGTCATTAACTCATGTCCATGGTCAAAATTTAACCATTCTTGGTTTAGGCCTGGGGTAATGGGGTTAACTGTTTCTTTGAATTTTTTTTTAAAATTTAATGGATTGAGAAAAAGAAAAGAAAAAAAAATCACCTTGAATCTCTTATTCCAATTTTGGTTCAACTTGAATATTCTACAATATTCTTATATAATTTTAACTATTTCGTAATAAGGAATAAAAATTGATAGAAGAAATTAAGAAATATAATAGTTGAAGTTTTATTCAAAGCGCATTTGGTTAAGTTTATTTAGAAAATCTCATAAGCTCCTCCATCTTATAAAATATTTTTGAAATTTATACAATGTTAGATCTTATTATTTTGAATAAATTATTAAAGTATTTGAATAAAATAAAATTTTAGAACTAATAAGATTTCAGCATTGGTAATTTTGTTATTAAAATGGTTAAAATTAAAAGAGTTTATTAAGATTTTAAAAATAAGTTTAATCTCCTTTTTTTTTTTTGTTTAAAAGAATTTATAAGATTCTAACATCTTATTTTAGAGTTTTATAAGTTCCTTTTTAAAAAAATTTATCAAATATTTGTAACATTTTATAAAATATTTTGAGAAGTTTAGCTCACCAACACACTACTAGTGCAGAAAATAACTTTATAAGTTCATTTTTCTTATATAAAAAAAGAACATTCATCACTCATTTTTATTTTTCTCCTTATTTAACTCCTTGGAACCAACAAAATTTTCTCAATTTAAGCTATCTTTTTTCATTAAAGAAAGTTGGTTTGGGCTTAAAAATAATGTTACTTTGGGAATAGTAATCTATGGTTGCATCCCCAACATAAATCCCAACTCCTATAGTATATTTCTAATTAAGGTTGTGCCTTGTTACAGTTGGAATCAAACTGGTAATTTGTTTTTACCAAAAAACAATTGTAATATAATATATAAATATATACATATTATAGTGAAAAAATCAATATTTTTACCAAAAAAAAAAAATGTAATCAAAGAATTCACAAAGGGCATCTTCTTTCTGGTGTGGTGTCACTATAAGGTAGCACTATGTTTGGCCCATTTGGTATCAGCATCAAATTCCAACTCATAGTCTAGTACCATTGGGCAATGCCCCCTTTTTTTTTTAATTAATTCTAATTGTGCTGAAAATTAATTCTACCCCAAAAGTTAAACCTGCAACTTAAGTGTAAATATATAAAAGATAAATATTTGTTGAAATTGTCTCAAATTTTGATGGAATGTCAAAATATCTTCACTTATAAAATCTATTTATGTTAAGCTTAATATTAGAGGATTTTCTTTTCTTTTTTTTAACAAAAAGGCTAGAGCCAAAAGTTTCACAAAGTAAAAAGTAAAAAAGAAAAATAAAGGGTATTTATAGCTTTCATTTGTCCTTTGGTGGTGTGAAACCATAAGGGCTTGCTTGGATTTGCATATACATGCATATATTGATTAAATATGAGATTACAATATTGTTTTATTGCTTTTGGGGGGGGGGGGGGGGGGAGTAAGTATGTAAACAACTCATTATTATAACAATTATTGCAAGCTATAAATATTAATTTAAAAAAAAAGATTTTCTCTATTTAAGGCAAAAATAGAGACGGCGCTCTTTTTTTTTTAAATAATTTAGATGATGTTCTTGATTATCGTAAGATGCAAAAATAAATATTTTATTTTTATTGTATTTTTTATTTTCTTGGTATATATCCTTTAAAGGTTAAATTTTAAATTTTAAGACACTTTTTTTTTCTAATAATTTAGATGACATTTTTTATTATCGTAATATGCGAAAATAAATTTTTTATTTTCTTGTATATATCCTTTAAAGGCTAAATTTTATGTTATAAAAAGTGATGGCTTTTGAAAAGCTTTTAGTTGTATTTAGATGTGAGAAACTTATACCTCAAATTTCTTAATTATTTAAAGGGATGTTTGATAAAAGTTATGTGAAGGGAATAAATTGATGTAATAACTTTGTTTTTTGTATTGATGAAGGTTGAAAGTTTCTTTCTATAACGCGGTTTTGTGTTTTTTTTTTTGAAAACTAATCAAAAAATTAAAAAATACATTGGGGGCATAACATTTGTAGTTTAAATTGATAATCCCCACTAATCATAGCTTAATCATGATTATTTACACAAATCAAGGGGCAATTAAACCAACGATGAAGTAAATAAAGCCTACTATACTTGATGGGCCTAAAAGTTGTTAGGTCTTTGGGCCCCATTCTTGTATCTTTTTCATCATACCATCCATTTTCAAAATCAAAATATCAAAATTTGAAAATTTTATTTTAATTAACATATCATTTTTTGTTCCAATTTATAAGTACTGACAATTGTTGCACGCAATTTTTGCTCTCATAAAACTACTCATTGAATTATTTAAAATTAATACATGAAATAATTTAAAGTATGAGTAAATTTAAATTGTGTTAGATTTTTTGATATGATAAAGAAAATAATGGAAGATAGAATTTTGAGAATATAAATTTGTGGAACTTGTGGATTTTGTGAAAAATACAATTGTGACCTTATTGAACCATCACTTCTAAATAGCAACATAAATGATAAACTTGAAATATTAGTAAATTTGGTATCCAAACCAAGTTTTTTGTACTAAATTTTCCATTTTATCTTTCAAACTACATTACCCATTTTAATTGTTGGAATAATTGAAGGGCAAATTATGTAAAAAACCACAAATAACTTTCACTTTAGATACAAAATAATATTTCTTTTTATAATAATATAGATAGGCTAACTGTATATAATTTATATCTGAATACTTATTTTAAAAGTATTTTATATACTTGGTATTTGTGTATAATATAAAATAATTATCTTTTCTTTTTTCTCTTTCTGTGCGAATAAAACTAGAAGCCATGGTTGTACTTCTTCACTCTAAAATTTAAATTATGTTCAATTTTATTTTATTTTTGAATTTCAAATATATTAGACATTTGAACAATTTGTACAAATATTAACACTATAGACATTCCACCATATAATTCACACGAGGTGACATTAATTTTTCAGCAATTTTTGTAAGTATTAGCATCCAACATACAAAAGAAATTGAAACTTCATGTATAGAATATACTAAACCACATAATAATAAGTAAGGATGTAAATAAGGTGAGTCGAATTAAATCGAGCTTGGCTAGAATCTAGTAGGCTTGAACTCAATTCTCTATTAATTTGTGAGCTCAAACTCAAACTCAAGCTTGATAAAAAGTTTTGCATGTTGAAATAAAAGAATGCTCATACGAGCTTTATCGAGCTTGGCTCCATGAGGATCGTCATGGAGAAGCAGAAATGCTCGAGCTTGTACAAGTTTAGATAAGCATGTAAATGGGTAGGGTATCACCATATCCTTACTCATACCCTAAAATATCCAAACAAAAATATTTTATATTCTGCCATACCTTAAAATACCTAAAAGGATAAGACTCTAACCATACTCTACCCTATCTAATCCAAGACCCATTGGATCTAGTTTATTGAACTTATGTTTTTAATGTATATACTAATTTTTTTAATATATACTAAAAATATTATTTGACATATGATAACAAAAAATAAAAAAACTTTTTCTATATTTAATTTAATTTAATTATTAAATTTAAATTAGTTTATCTTTATTTTCAATTTTTCATTCATTAATAAAAAATTTATTAACAAAGTTTATTCATTAACAAAATTAATTTTATTTACTATTTTTATAAAAAATATTTATTCCACGATTAATTTTATTAATGAAAAATGTTCAACAATTGATATTGTTATTCCAATTTTAAAAATTTTTGCTACCCTAATATAATATCTTTATTAATTTAGTTTAATTTTTAATGAAAAAAAATTATTTAATTATTACTGTTCATTAGGGATGAGAATAGGCTAAGCTGACCTATTTAATAAATAGACCATGTTTAGGATTTTAAAAAAGTCCATTTAGTTAAAAATATTATGTCTAGGCTTTTAAAAAGGCCTATTAGGCAGTCTATGTAATTTAATTATATTCTAATTGATATGGAATAGCCCAACAGGCCCAGTCCAACAATAACACTCGACCAACCTAGAGGCGGCCCAACTACCTATCAAGCCCATCCTGTTTTGGGCTGGCTGCATCATCAATCGTATGTTGAGCATATTGGCTATTTGTAGCTCATCAACTAGGTTGTGGTCGACCATCACCGAAGATACTACGTTCAGCGGTCAACCAAGAAGACTCGGACCCAACAGAGTTACACTATGTTGACTAGAGTCTTCCAGAATTATTTATTTTGACCTTAGAGGTTGATATTAAGTGACAATCTATCAATCACATTGAATGATCTGCCAAGCGGTATGCCTTTGAATTAATGGTGGATGCCACTACCAATGTACCACCATGTCCTATGTAACGCCATATGAAATAATACACAAGTTGGAAAAGACTTAAAGAACCTCGAGTAAGGACAAAACCATTCCTGCCCAATAAGGGCACCATAGACATATCAATTACACTGAAAAAGTTATAAATACCCCATTGTCAGTCTTCAACAAGGTATGTTGTTTATCATTTTAAAGCCCGCACTTTACTACTCCATTTTCTAGTCGATATACTAACTTGAGTGTCAGAGTGTTTTAGCCGATGGCACATCGGCTAGCCCAACGTTTGCTATTGATTGCATGACTCAATCCCGATACTTCGAGAGCATTCTCATCGACCTCCACTCCGATTGACTAAATTGGATTTCAGCCCAATACGCTAGTTAAACGATTCTTACCCTCATCAATAATATGTAATATATATTTAATTATTTGTAATACTTATATAATTGCTTTTATATTTATATTAATTTTATATAATTATATATATGTTCTTAATTAATACATGACCATTTTATTTCAAATTTTTTATTTAACTTATAATTATATTTGGTTATGCTTTTCTCTTTGTTAAGATAAGTTTATTATAATCGCCAATTATTTTTGTTTAATATAAATTATAGAATTTTTAAGCATATCAAAGACTTAAGCCTAATAAAAGTCTGAACTTATATAAAATTTAAGTTTAATTAAAATCTTAACTAAAATAAGTGCTTAGGGTTTGGGAAAATCTAAGAAGGTTAGGTTAGTCCATAAAAAAAAATAAAAAAATGTCCATGTCAGGTAATAGGTTAGGTTTAGGTTTACAAAATATGCAACATGCTTGCCCTATTTACAGCATAATCTATTTCGGCCCCCTATTATTCATTCACATATTTGTAATTTTTATATATGAAAAGTTTATCATTAATATACATTTGATTTCGGTATATTGCAATTTTTAAGTTCATGTATAGATTAAATTTAAATATAAAGTAATATGTAATTTATAGGTATTGGTACATGGGTAATTTATGGGTATAGACCTTACCTATACCTATTATATTATCTTTAATAAGTACGGGTATAACATTTTTGGCCTAGGTAGGGTATTACCCTATCCTTTTACAAGCCTAGATTTAAATTTACTCGAGCTCATTTAAACTCAAAACCAAAGCTATAATTATAAACTTTTAAATTTTTATTATTATTTTCTAAAAATAAAAATAAATTATTATTATTACTACTACTACTACTACTTTTTTTTTAGAGACTACTACTACTATTACTACTACTACTACTATTGCTACTGCTAGGAGTGTTTAGTCCAATTCAATAATAATAATAAAAAAATCGATGAACTGATCCAAAAATCGAGAATCTATCAAATTCAAACATTTTGGATTGGATTGGATTTGTTTTTTAAAAATCGATCGGATTTTGGTTTTTGATTTTAATCCAAATCGAACCGAAATTTATATATTAATAATATAAGAAATATATATCTTAATTGTAAAATACAAAAATAAATTAAACGACCTAAACCTAGGATTTTTTCACTTTCAAAAATCAAACACATAGGAATAATTATTGTAAACTTATAACTTTATAGTTGCGTGTTCTTACATAATTTAACTTGATTCCACAAGATTAGAGTGATATGATAGCTAAATGAAATTTACAGATTTATTGATTAAATTAGTTTAATTATTAATAGTAACTTGTCAAATATTTCAATTAAAAATTTAAATTTAAAAATTGAATTAACCGATCCAATCCAAACTGATTTAAAATAGATTGGATTGGATCGAATTTATAATAAAAATATAATCGATCCAATATACATTATATCGTTTGGATCGATTAGCTTTTTGTCTCAAAATCGATCCAAATCGGACTGCAAACACCCTTAATTGCTGCTACTTTTTATTTATACACATGCATATCAAGAGTTTGTTAGGGTTCAATTTCTAACCTCCGACAATATGCAAGAGACTTACATTATTGGGCAACAAGCCACAAGCTACATTATAGATCTTATTACTTATCTTCATGGATCTTATTATATGGGCATATCCTATAAATATATATAAATTTATAATATAAAACATCTTGTTTAGGCTCTCGAACTTTTGGAGCCAAATATTATCGAGCTCGACTTGACTTACTGGACTTAGCTTAGGTTTGAAAAGATCAAGTTGAGTATAAGATTTCAACAAATCAAACCCGAACTATTTACGAATCTTCTCATCCTATATTCCCATTTATACTCCTAAAAATAAGATTGGATCTACCCAACCACCACCCTCATATTAATTTGAATTATTTTAATTTTTGCCATAAGAATTTAAAAACAAAATACTTTCTTAACAACTTTGAATTCACTATTGGCTAATTGATCAATTGTTATTATCTTTACAATTATTTGTGAAATTTAAAAGACAAACTTAAATAAATTTTAAATAAACATATGTATATTATTATTAATTAAAAAAATAAATAAATAACACAAGCTTATATCTCCCATGACCCTTACATTATCAATAATTTCAAACTACCATCACTCACATTAGTAATCTAACCTCTGTTTAGAAAACCATTATCGCATCATCAAATCCAACACCAATTCCCAAAACCCCAACAAAACCCTAACAACAAAGTGGTCATCTCCATTCATGAGATAGATATACATTACATACATATATAATCACCAAACATCTGTATCTATACATTTTGCAGAAGGAATGGCGTCAATCCCATTTTTGGCAAAATCTCGGTCCTTGATCGGGCCACTGAACTTCAAATCCATCTCCACATTAGCTCAGCTCCCCCAGGAAGCGCAGCTGTCGGAGTCTCTCCCGCCGCAGACGCCTCTGCCGCCGAACCCTGCATTTGGCAGCCCGCTATACAAAGAAAACTGGCGGAATCCCAACACCTCGACCTCTCCAGCCGGTGCTGCGGCAATGATACCCTTCAGCCTTGGGTTTCTCCGCACAAACTCCGGCCCTCAATTGCAATCGCTATCCAAAACTCTTGACGCGAAGAGTTTGCTGGATCAGTTCGCCGATTGGATGACGTCACAGCGATGGGCGGATGTGAAGCAGCTTTTTGAGTTGTGGATTAGGTCCTTGGATAACAGCGGAAAGCCGAACAAGCCTAATGTAAATCTTTACAATCATTATCTGCGGGCGAATTTAATGATGGGGGCATCTGTGGGGGAATTGCTCGATCTCGTGGCCCAAATGGAGGACTATGAGATATTGCCTAACACGGCGTCGTTTAATCTCGTACTCAAGGCTATGCAGCAGGCCGGTGAAACGCTGGCAGCTGAGAAATTGATTGAAAGGTCCGATTTTTTTGGTTAAACTTTGAAGTTACAGTTATTATCTTGTTTAATAAGAGCAAAAAGTTGTTATCTTGTTGTTGATCAAATTGCATTCGTGAAAATATTTCCTTTTCTTAATTCGAATTTAAAACTTATTTGGATCTTGAGTTCTAGTGAGGAAAACAATTAGATTTTTTTCTTTCTCTGTAACTCCAAAACTTTCTTTTTGCACCTGTTCATTTCGTTCTCATTTTCCTTACCAAATTCCTTGATCCAAACATTGCATAATTGAACAAGCTATGACTGTAATGAGTAACATTAATCGGAAACAGTTCTTCAGTGGAAATTGACGGCCTGGATGTTTTATACAATTTTGGCTCTATAAACATTTACGTTGTGGTGCTTATGAATTGTCGCTTTTTGTGTCAGTATCTGCGGGTTTAGTGCTATAAACAAGTAGACATTATTTCTTGTTTCTTTCATTTTCATGTTCTATTATATCATTTAATCCATATTGCTGTTTCCTTAAATATAATGACCCATTAGATGTTTTATGTTATGAAGAGTGTCTTTAATATTGGTTGGGTGTCTGCGGATGGGTAGTAATGATGAATTAATCCTTTTGTTACTTGCATTTTATTATGCATAGAAAATTTATTGAAACTGTTTTTCTAGTTTCTACTCAAATACAAAATTAATTTCTTACAGAATTTACTATTTGATGGGCGAGTCTTTACTTTATTGACGTCAGGATGCTCCAGACAGGAAAAGAATACAAGGAATCTTTTCCCGATGATGAGTCATATGACTTGATTGTTGGCGTGCTTCTTTCGACGAACCAGATTGATTCTGCCCTGAAGTACATAGATCTGACATTGAAATCTGGATATATGTTATCAATGAAGGCATTTGTGAACTGTGTGCAAAGTTGTGTTAATAATGGGAGGCTGGATACCTTGGTATCAATTATAGAGCGATGCAAGGTACATATGTTTGGCTGGCCATTTGACCATCCATATGACCGTCACATATTTTGACGACTGACTGTGATTTTATGGATTGTATCAGAAAATGGAACAGAACAAATTGTTATGTCCTCCTTGGCGCATATGCAATTATATTGCTGATGTTGCAATGCAATCAGATAACAGTGAGCTAACTTATTATGCTCTTGAATTCCTGGCGAAATGGATTGCTCGAGGGGAGATTGCTAGGCCTGCTGTTCCTCTTTCTGTAGATGAGGGATTAGTTGTCTCTGCCCTTGGAACTGCTGGTAGGACAGCCAATTCTAGACTCCTGGATGGTGCATGGGCTGTCCTCAAGCGCTCATTACGCCAAAAGAAGGTTCCTAATCCCGAATCTTACCTTGGGAAAATATATGCTCATGCTAATTTGGGGAACCTACAGAAAGCTTTTAGCACTCTGCATGAATTTGAGGCAGCTCATGGAAATTCTAACCAAGAAGATGGAGAAGGTCTTTTCTCTCCATTTTATTCCTTAAATCCTCTGGTCGTGGCGTGCTCCAAGAAAGGTTTCACGACTTTGGATACAGTAAGTTCTTTTGTCTTCATGCCTTTGGGTGTTGACCTTATGGTTTTTAGGAATAATTGACTTTCCAGAAGTTTGCAGAGAACTGTTTCTCGGTGCAAAACTATAAAAATATCATATTCTTGCATTTGAATAAAATTGCAGTTAGTAATATTCCTTCATGATGTGTGTATGCTGCACGTCTTGTTCTGGGTATATTCTCAATGAACACTTGAGCAAAGAATGGATTTCAATCTAGATTCCAGAATCGCACATGCACATTTTGTAATGGAAAAACTGAGGAAAAAAATATGATCTCATTTCAAACCCATATTGGTGTTTTAGAAAGTTGGCTGTATATGTATAATTAGTCGGCTAGTAGTAACTAATGCAGTAAATAATTCATGTTTCTGTTTCAGCCTCGCCTGATAATTTTTTCATACCATCGCTGTATCAATGTGTTTCCTATGTAGTTCCCAGTGACAGATTTTATATGGTAGGTGAAATTAAAGCATTTAAGAAAGAAAGATCCTATAGGAGACCAACTAGTTTGATCATGCTATGAGACTTCATTTCTTATTCTAGCTATCCATAGTCCATACTTCACTATTTTTATGTGTGTTTCTGAAGTTGAAGATCAGATGTCGAACTTTACATGAAATTGCTTGCCATGCGTGGACTTTCCTTTCAAGTTTCATCTCTTTGTTTGGTGTTTGCGTTGTATTGTCTCGCAAAAGTGTATAACGCTGCACTTATGCTGTCCTTTGTCTAGTAATTTTCTGAGTTTTTGATGTATTTGCGCAGGTTTATTATCAGCTGGAGAATTTAAGTCGAGCTGATCCTCCATACAAGTCTGTTGCCGCTCTAAATTGTCTAATTCTTGGCTGTGCAAACATTTGGGATCTTGATCGTGCTTACCAGACTTTTAATGCAATTAATGCCACTTTCGGATTGACCCCTAACATCCATTCATACAATGCCCTGATATGTGCCTTTGGGAAGCTCAGCAAGGTAATACATGTAATCATGTGCATCCATGGGTCTCCCCTCTTTCTTTCCCTTTTGTTACAACTACGTGATACTCTCTTGGTTCCGTTGAGTATTTTGACTTTAAAAGCACCATTCAAACACTTTATTGAAGCAACATTCCACCAAGTCTTTTGGTTTTCTTTTACAAACCACTTATTGTTTTTGCAAGTGTTTTTGATCAGCCTTCTTTTTTACCTTAAAAACAAATTCTCTCAAAGCTTGTTGGTCTGACCTGAAAGAGTTGAACAAGATGCATGGTGATTCTCAGAGGGATGACATACATAATTTAACATGTGAAGCTGCATCCGTGTCGTTATTTACAACTCTCATATCATACATAGCCATATTTCTGATGGTTGCTTCCACTAAGCTTTTTCTTTTATTTGTTTGTATTCTTGTTAACATGTCTCATAGTAGATCTTTTCTTTTTCCTAAAAATCATGCAATGATGGCATTCCATAGTAGCCTTTAGGAGGCTTTCTTTATGTTGGGATGTAAAGGTGTTAATCAAAGGCATTCAATTTGTGACACAAATTGGGTGTGTGAATGGCCTAATGAAATACACTTGATTTATCTCATGGAGAAATATTAATTGACATGCTTACATTCATCTATCTTGTAAAATTTTACTTCTTTTTTATGTGGCAGAGGGAAGAAGCTGTAAAAGTATTTGAGCACCTTGTTGGATTAGGCGTGAAACCAAATTTGACAACATATTCTCTACTTATTGATGTTCATCTGGTTGTGCGGGATCCTAAAGCTGCTCTCTCAGTGATTGATCAGATGGTAATTTCATGCCTCGCATAATACAGTGTTTCCCATTAGTTTTACCATTTCTCCATTGGCATATCAAATCTATCTCTGATTGGAATTGAAACAAAACCCTTCTAGCAGATATCTGCAGGATATGAACCATCAAAGGAAAAGCTAAAAAAGGTCCGCCGGCGATGTATCCGAGAGACGGACTACGAATCTGATGACAAGGTGGAATCCTTGGCCAGACAGTTTGAAATTCGAATGGGTACAGAGGTTCGACGTGACCTACTGTTTAATCTTCAGTACAGCACTGATTATTCATGAAAGTAAGTTCTCCAGAATCGCTAACTTTAATCTGGACCCTGTTGCCAAAGCTGCCTTGTAGTGCTTGTGTTCAGAAATTATTTTTTTGAATTATTTATTAGTTTAAATTGAGATTTTTCTTTAGGGGAAAAAAAATCAAATGGCAGTTTAGAATTTCACGTGGCTAATTAATTGAGGCATACTGCATATATTGATCAGTCCTTGAACTCCTGCCACTATGTTCTCAGGTCTCTGTGCACTGTGCTGAAGATGTAGGTAGCCAATCGTTCTCAATTGCTCTTCTGTTAGTTTTGCACCTTCTCCCTTTGTAAAGTATGAACTCTGTGATGAATGATTCTTGGGCATGAGCAGGAATGCAGGATGAATATTGCGAGGTAGCTTCTTTCTGCGGGTGATGTGTATGCAATATTTGTTTGTTTTTTGGTTCTGTTTCAGAAAGAATAAGGCTTAAGTGGATTAATTATTAACATAAGACATTCTTATGATGGTGAACAACTGTAGCCGATGTAAATTAAACTTGAATAACCTCAGTGTAGGCTAAACCTTTTTGCTATTTTTTTAACCATGCAGAACTGCTGATAATGTGGCGTACCCTGATTTACTATTACAATGTTGCTGCCTTGTTCCATAAGTTTGTTGCAAACTTCTATTATGAATCCGGATACATTTATAGAAATCGACAAACATTGAGAAAAGGCTTTACTATCCTTGACAATAAGGGAGCTGTTTTTTCTTTGAATTTGTCACCATGATCGCTTTGATTTGCTTTCTTCTATAAGAGGGCTATAAGCCAAAAAGCCACTTATTGATCCGTAGTTTCTGGCTCAGAAACAGAGTTGTTTCAAGCTGTTAAGTTAGGACATCTCATGTTAGAAACTTCTCATTGATCAAAGTTAAAAACATAACTGAACAAGCATACAGCAATTAGGTTGTAGGAGATGTAGACAGATCTAGGGAAATTGGTCCAATACAGCAGGAAATTTTCGAAGTACTAAGCCTTTTGTGCTTGGAAGGAACCATCAGCTCAGCAAAATTGAAGTAGAGTTCTTGACTTAATCTCAATAGTGGAACCTTCTCCCCTGCCATTTTCATTTATTGCAGTCTATTGATGATAAATTGCATGTGAACTCAGCTGATTATCTTATCTGTTGTAGTCCTAAGATGCATGAGTTTGAGCAGCCCTCTGAAATGAAACAAAAAGATTCATAAAAGCTCATTTCTAGACCAAAACAAACATTGTTTGTCTACATTTGACCAAAAACCTTCTCTTATATACATATATATATGTGTGTGTGTGTGTGCGCGCGCGCGCGTGCGCGAAAGGCGGATTTTATTTTTTTAGAAAAAAGTTTGTTGAAATAAATTCGGTGTATGGTTAGAAGAAAAGTTCTAATTCATGTTTTTCTTCTATTTCATTTCAGAAAAACACGCAGAGTGAATTAAATATTTCTTTAAAAATAGAGAATAAAAATCATAAAGATTTGGTAAAAGTTTACCCTTTTTTGCTCCTCAATGTTTGCCTTAATGAGTGAATATATTGCAACACCTGCAATTGCTATTCCAGTACCAATCCCAGTTTGTGTGGAGATCTTATTTCCTGCCCATTTTTTTGAATCCAAATCATTAGATTAAAAAGAAAAAAGAAAATGAAACATGAGCAAAATACAGACAATCCAAGTTCCTCGTATTCTATAATTCCAGAAAGCAGTGGTTGTACTTTTAAACATGATAGAAGAAGTAAATTACCAAAGACAACAATGGAGAATCCAATCACAAAGACTCTCTTCAGCACATTTCCAACAGCATGTGTCAGTGGTGCAACTCTTTCCAATGTGTTTGTAGCTACCTGCAATTTTCACAAAATAGTACAAAAATAGTTGCCATATTTGCATAGTTTCTATCTTATTACATTCCAAATCACAATTTTTCAAGAACCAAAACATTTTGGTTTTTTATTTTTTGTTCTATTTTCATCTACAACATTTCTATAAAAGTGAAAAAGTAGTTGCAGGTTGAGATTTGAAAGGATTGGGGTATTTTGTCTGGATATAATGATGAAAATTGAGGTGATTTATATATTTTCACACATAAAAAAAAGTGTTGTTTTTAAATATGTTGGTTTGAAAGTAGGTTGAGGAAAAATTTAAAATGAAAATAAGTGTTATTTCCAGTTAAAATCAACCAAAGTTAATAGCTTTCATTTTTCATAACGCCCTTCAAAATGAAACCAAAGGAGTTGTTACCAATTACATCTAAAGTCTTAAGATGAAATAATGAAAACCCTTTAATTAATTACCTGATTGTACAAATGGTAGAACATTCCAATCCAGAAGAGGTCAGACAAGAACTTGTAGAGACCAACTTTAGCAATTGCTTCTTTGAACCCATACTGCATTAGTTGGGGACCCTCAATCTGAAACCAAATGTAAGAAACAAGACATCTAAAACCAGCCCTTCTCAAGAAATCTTTCTGCGTCAAAGAGAACACTTACAAATATTGCTGGTGGGAGGCAGAACAGAAGGGCTATAATGGAAATGTATGCATAGATGTTTGTACTATCCATCCCTGTCTGTTATACACAGAAATCTTTTGTTGGCAAATAGAGCAGGAGTTCTAAGTATGAAATATCAGAAAGGCCCTCATCAGATAGAATTTACCATTGCTTTCTTTGAGTAAATGCTTCTGTAAGTGAAGGAGATATTTGAGATCATTGCACTGATGAAGCCAGTCCAGTTGAACGAAAGCTCTGTCATGGACGCCATCGACACACCTGGACAGCATAGTTCATAGACCAGAACTTAATGAGTGAGAAATCAGTTGTCTTAGAGAAGCTTACTTTATGGGATCTTTTGTTAAGAGCTTATGTTTATACTCAAGAATGCTGGTTTCTGGGTATGGAAAGATCGATCTTTTTTGCTTACCGATTACAACAGGGGCTAATGACAGCCAAAGAGGCAATGGAATTTGGTGACCTAAAACAAACTGGGAAGCAGCAGCACTGAAGAATGGCTCCAAGGCTGTTTTGAACACATATTGAAACAAGTAGTTAGGCTTTTGCTTTGAATGTATCATGATATTATATGCATGGATTAGGTAATCATAGCGAATTTTTCAGAAAAAAAAAAAAGGTGCCTTTCGTAGTGATATTTGATAAGTGAGATTTCGAGTATGTTCTACACATTTGAGACGAAATATTTGGAAATTCCTCTAATCAATCTTTTTCCATCTTCTTAATGGTAACATATATCAAAACACATTCAAGGTTTAGTGTAAACTTGCTATTAACCATGTAAGGTAGTTTTAGGTATATATCATTGCGAATTCTTTAGAAAAAATAAGTGAATTTCGAGTAAGTGTTTACATAAGAAGAAATTGATTCATTGAAATAATGAGTTATTATTGATATCAACACACCTAAAGTTGCTGAATGTTGAAAAGTTTCTCCATTTTCAATCCTTTTCCTTCTTTTCAACAGTCAAAGATATAAAACACATTCAATATATAGTATAAATTTATAACTATTAACAACGTAAGTTGCATCAAGTATATCACGGAAAATTCTTCAAAAAAGGTGCATTTTTCATAATGCGATCTGATAACTGAGATTTCAAGTAAGCTTTCGTGCTACCTTTGATTGTATGCGTGAAAGAGACAGCAACGGCTGCGAATGATACGTTCGACATAACATGTCCAAGAGCATGACAGAAGGCTACTGGGGTGAGGAGCCCCAAGAATTCCTTATCAATTGGCTGCTTGTTTAAAACATAAGCTTGCATTAAAACAATTAAGAACCTAAGATTTTTCAAGAATATGATAACAATTTCGCAGAAAACTAAGAAACATACAGCTCGTTTTGGTAGACCAACAGCCCAGCTGATCAGACAATACACTACTCCAACTAGAAGATGAATAGCTGAGACAAAACTGTACAAATGTTGGAAATGAGTCTTCTGAAATGACTAAGGAAAAAGAAGCTTTTGCAGCTTAATTTTGAGTAATTTCAGGTAACCAAACAAAGACAACTTACTATGGATATGGGAAGTAATTGTAGACCTTCTTGTTGAGTATATTGAATATAACATTCAGGAAATACCTGCATCAATAATAGTGAACAAGTATCAATATAATCATCAGCTGACGGTGCAAATGAGTTGAGTCGGGTACATAAGCTTAGTTCGAACTGATATTAAGTCGTATGCACGTATTTAGGTTTGAAACTTGTAAGTTGATATATAATTTTAATATATTTTTATTTAATGAATGTTATTACTATAATGTACATATATATGGATGTTATAATTTATAAATAGGAATTATTGAATTTATTATCATTTTGCTAAATTTCAAAATTCTGAGTTCGAGCTCGAGTTGAGATTGTAGCGACTCAAATCTCAGTTGAAAAATTGAGTTTAATCCAGCCAAGTTCAATCTAACTCGAGTTTTAACTTAAAAAATCAGACTTGCTGATCCATATCTAATATATATGTTCCGTATTGAAGCTCGAATTCGAAATTTTTTCAATTTCAACTTGCTTCAACTTGAGGCATTTCTTCATTATCACCATGTTATGGGCTAATGGTTTCTAACATCTATTTCATTTTCAAAAAGTATAGTATCCGTAAGGTTCACATTTTGATTACATAATAGAGTCCTGAAATCTTGAAAATCCACACACACACACACACACACATCTTCTTACCATGTAAAGAAAAAGAATCCAGTAACTAGAGCAGGAAATCTCTCTGCAAAACTCTTACCAGGCTTAGCAACCCTGCAATAACAACAGACATGATCATGAGTACAAAAACATTTCTACAACCTAAACAAATTCATGTTTTCTCTAACTTTCCAAAATAATCTTAACCCTTTTGGAATTTCAATCTCATGATCCTCTGCATCAGCAGCTGCAGCTTTTCTGATACAAAACTCAGACGAGCTGCCCCGGGACTTCAAGATTTCATTCAATCCAGGAGTTCTAAGGGATTTGCCTGAAAAATTCATTGGTTTGGAGAAATCAATTTTCTTGGAAAGTGGCAAGAATTCCATATGATTTGCTCTTGAATGAACATGTCCACTTCTTGTTCTATGCTGTCTGTACAAGGAAGAAATTCTTGAATGTTGAATGAGAGGAAGACTAGAGATTGAAGCCATAGTCAAAAATGCTGTAAAACTTGAAGAAAAGTGGCCTTATAACTCTTGAGCTACAAGAATTTTCGGTGTCGACTAATATATGTTTGGATCATAATATGCAAAACCAAGAAACAATCATATGCAGAAACAAAAATTACAACGTTGACACCTATGTTTGTTCTAGCAAAACAGCGGAGATATCAAAGAAATGGGAATTGCTAATGACAGCCAAATAGGAGTTGTGAAGATTCAGATGAGTTTTAAGGGTGTGGAAAGTTTTAAAGATTGTGGAGTTATGGAGTGAAAAAAGAGTAGGAGAAATTGCCAGAGTTTGAGGTAAACTCAATGTATCTGGTATGATTCTTTGGACTTCTATCTGGTGTGATTTTACCATAAGTTTATAATCTGATAGAGGGTTTACTTTTATCAGTGGTTCTATCACTTTACCTTCTTGGGAAATTATAATCTCATAACTCTTATGTGTCATTTTTATGACCTTCCAATTAATGATGATTAGATCTGTTGTTAAATATGGAATTACAGTCATATCAAGATATTATTCTGTCATCACATGTTTTAGTGAGGGATTTGTTTTGAAAACAAATTTTTTTTGTCATTTACACACACACACACACACACACCCATCCCAGGAGTCTGCTAGTTTCGAACCTCCAGCCACACACTTTACAAGTGAGACTAATGTTATTGAATCAAAAATCACCTAACAGAAAACACAATTCGTAAGTTGAAAGAGAACAACTTTTAAATTGACAATTTTCAGTATTGGACAAGATTTGGTGGAAGTCGTATTAAAGTATTTTGTTAAGGAAAAAATGTCTCGAATCAGCTTATAAATTGACTTAAAACCGTTGCCTCATTCAATACGGACAAGATTTAAATATAATCACTAAGTATTAACCAATTATTTAACAACTAGCAAAAATCTATTGATTCAATTATCAAATTGTTGTGTAAGTCATCAAAATTGATTTGGCCAATGGAGGGATGTTAATATAATTAAATTTCGTTGCAATAAAGTACTAACCATTTCATAAATGACATAATTAAGATTGTATAAGTAAATGGTATGGTACATGAGATTAATACCTAGTTGCTTAGACTTGGTACATGAGATTAACAACTTAAGTGATTGACTAATTCTCACTTTAAAATTGCATCTAACATCTCATTATATTGAATTTTCATTTATCATGTGCTTTGTGAAATTAGTCTAAAATCATTTTTTTTTAAAAATAATTCTTTTAGGCCCAATTAAGTGAAAAAATTATTGGGCTTTTGAAATCTAATACTTCCCTTGCCTATATAGCCCAAACACTTTAACTGAGCCCACAACCAAGTTCAGCCCAACCCACAATGATAATCACTTTATTTTATTTATTTATTTTTTCACCGACTAGTTTGGTAGAAATAATAAGTGGACATATATTATCTTTATCCCATCTTGTCATTCATTTGATTTGAGTGATAATAAATACTCAAATTATATGAATATCAAAAATCCTGCATTTATATATACAATTTTCATAATAAATTAACTTGCCATATTTATTTATCATGACGATTGATCTATACTATAATAATAAAAAAATAAATAAATTATTATAATAATCATGAGATAATTAAAAGTCCAACCAAACTAGTCTTTGGGTTCTAATCAAACACTAAATCCCTAAAATAACTCTTTCTAAATTTAAAAGAAAAAGAAAAGAATCCTCCTTTAAATATAATCGGAAATCCATAAACAGAAAAGTTATTCAATTCAATCTGTAGAAAAAGAATGGGGCAAATGGCGAATGGTAAAGCTAAAAAAGAAGTAAAAGAAGAAATTAAGAAGGAAGAAGAAGTTGAAGAAGTTGAAGAAGATGAGGAGGAGGAGGAGGAGGAGGAGGAGCAGGAGCAAGACGGAGTTTCAGTGCACTCTCCTTGCAAAATCAACCCTTCCTCGCTCCGTAAGGTGTGATTTTTGTGTAATTATTGTGGATATTTAGTATTTTTTTGTTTATTTATTTTTATGTTTTACGTGTGTAATTATTGTGAATGTTTAGCTATTTGATTTTGGTTGGTTGCGTTGAGTTTCAGGAAAAATCAGAGGTGGAATTGGAGCTGAGATTGCTTGAAGCTCTCGAAATCTATCCTCCCGCCAAACTACAAGGTGTAACTTTTTCTTTCTTTATATATATATATATATATATATAATTGATTTCCTTGTTCTATTTCAATTGCTTTGTGTTTCTTATGTTTTAATGATCATGTACATGCATATGATCCATTTAAACCTAAAATTAATTTGTTTATTATTGTTATTAGTCGTTATTTTGGTAAACTGATTGAAAAATTTGTCAGTGTGGAAAATTGATTGGAATGGGCTCAATCATCAATATTATCAAATTCTGTTTTAGGATGAATATTTATTTATTTTATTCTGGAAAGTACAAACTCAATATTGACCTTTAATCCTGCATTTTGAGTATTTTTTGTTAAACCCAATTCGTTTATTGTTATTTAGTAGTGTTTTGATGAATCTTTCTTTTTGTCGATTCCAGGCGTGCACCGTCACTTTGTTCTTTATGGTTTAACTGAATACATGCGCAGAAGGTTTGATGGCTTCTCGTTTCTGTTCTCATTAATTGTATCTTCAAATGGAATTTATGTGATGATTCTGAGTTGTCCTCTTTTTTCACTTTTGAAAATTGTGTCCTACACCTTGCAGTTTCAATCGTCAATTTACTGCAGAAGATGTTCTGAAGTTGCTGGGGCGTTTTTACAACTTGGAAATGGTGGTATGCTTTTTGACTTCTCTAGTTATCATCTATGCAGAAATGGCTGAAAAGGTTTAACTTAATTGAAGCTTTCAAATTCAATCTCACTTGACAATGTGAATTGAGAAACTATGACATGCATTGGAGTGAGCCTGAACACCACCCTGGGATTTGAGTATAACATTCGCGGCTAGACCAGCGCTCCAACAATGTCATTTTTGCAGGCAATCCATTTTTGTATGCATTAGATTTAACATGAAAAGTTTGCTGCGGCCAAATTGATAGATATACCTATACTCACCAGGTAAAAACAGTAACACTAGTTCTTATGCTTAATAGCTGAGATTAATCCTCAAAGAGAGTCCTGTAAGAAGGAATGCTTCCCACTCTTCTTGTTTACATTGGACATAGAAAGAAGTGAATTTATGTCTATTAACTCTTCTTCTTGTTCGCTGAGCGTATAAAGTTTAAAGCCGTCATCTTTTGTAGCTTTTGTGACTAGTTATCTCAGATTGGAACTGTTGATAGAATTAAGCATTTACTCTCTTTTGTTGGACTTTCAGAAACCGGATGATGAAGATGCGGAGTTTCTGACCCAGGAGGAAGACTTTCGCTTGCCCCCGAGTTATTTTTCCGAGGAAGAAACTTGAGATATTTATAAACTCTAGTACATAGTTTTCTTTAAGTATGGAAGTTGTTCATATGCCTTATTTTCACTGTATCTGATCCTTAATCAGATGTTTCAGCAGCCAGCCTTCTGCTCTATCAATTTGATGGTTTTTATATTTCTTTTGAAAAGCTACAGACTTGGAAGGGAAAATGTGGCTGGTCTGGACTATATGACAAAATTAATTGAATTGAATTCTCAGTTATGAGAACCTCAGTTCCATGCCGGCTGACATTTCTAATATCTGCTAGTTTCTGAGATTTTTTCATGCGTGCTATTTTCTGTACTGAACTTTGTTCACAAAAGCAGTGCTCTTCATCACTTTGCTTTGCTTTAAAACAACCATGCAATAATATGAGATTTTTGGTCCCTAGAATAGAAGGGAATTTCCATTTGTGTAGACTTGGCCGTATTCACGTAGCAGGTGTTATTATATTTGTTATATGATTCATGTCTTTTTCTAGATTGATGTTATATCAATTACATAGCAAGTGTAATTCAACGGTTACGTGATAAACTCTGATTAGGTTGAAGACAATCTGAAGACGTATACGTATATCTATTCTGTTTGCCTTTCTTTCCCCCTTTTCTTAATCTTGATTTTCATGATGATCAAGGTCAATTTGTTTTTCGGTTTCTGATCCGTGTCCCTAATTTGAATTTTTGTTATAATGTTCCTATAACGATCAAAGTGAAATCTTTAGAGTTTCTTTCCTTCTTCTTCTTCTTCTTCTTTTGTATAATTTGCAACTTGCAACTAGGATTGTTAATGAATCTAATCGAATTGAATATATAAAATTCAATTTGATTCATTTTACTCATATGTGTATAATTTGACTTGAATCCTAAATTGGATTCAAAATTGATTCAAATAATGATTTGACATATTCAGATTCGATTCGAATTTGATTGGCTCAATTCATTACTTGAATTTTAAATTTTTCGATATAGGTTCTAAAAAGAGTTGAGTTTGGGAAATACAAAAATTATAAATATATATTGAATGTATTATTGAGTATGGAGCTCGAATATCTTAGGATTCGATTCGAATTCGATTAATGTGTCAAACATTACATTAAATTCAAATTTATTAAAATTCAAATTCAAGTATGCTATTCAAATTGAAATTTTGAATTATTCAATGAGAATTTTATTCATTAACAGCCCTACTTGCAACAAGGGATATGTGATTTTCTTTTCCTTTCTTTTCTCAAACCTTACCATGCAATAATGGAAACGGAATTTTCTTCCCCAACTTAAATCAGGGATTTATATTGATATTAAATTTGATGACACCTAACTAGTAGTAGTGGCAAATGGGTGGATTGGGTCTTTATGGGTTAAGTTCAAGATGGGTTGGGCTCAAAATGGGTTTATACTTATGGGTTGAAAATGGGTTGGATTGAAAACAGGTTGGGTCGGATTTGGGTGGGTCCAATACAAAAAAAAAATGTAAACTTTTTACGAAATACATTGTTATATTATTTTATTAAACTATGATCTTTTTATCTTTATTTGACATATATTAATTAATTATTATTAAATCCTTGTTAATCACATAAAATCAAATCAAATTATGTAAACATATAATTTACTTATTATTTTATAATATTTATATTTTTTCTTTTCATATAAAATAACAATCTTGCTCAATGAATAAAACATAATTATATAAAATATTTTAAATTTTTAGTACAAAATGTTTACATTGTACCCAACAAAATATTTACTATACTAGTTGTATTTGTTTTTTGTTTTTTACTATTTATTTTATATTTAATTTTTTCAATCTAATTTATTATCGTTTATCACAATGATCAAATTCAAATTCGATTCGACATAAAAGTATTACTATCATTTTAAAATAATTAAAATATGCATTTATCTTGAAAAATATGTCTTTTTAAGAATAAAAAATATAAATTATTTAAATTTAAATTCTTATATCTACCTAAATTATTATTTTTAAATAAAATACTCAAAGAATATTGAAATATAATTAATTTTTTAATTTTTGAAAATATTATAACTGAAAATAAAAATAAAGTCGGGGGCCCTTTCTTCATGTGGAGGGAAAGGAAATGAAATGGACGGCCGCAATCTACCCTCTTACATGCTACCACTACACAACAAATTTGTTGTGTTTGCATATTAATATTTTAGTAGTTTGTAAAAATTATAAAAAGAAAAAAGAAAATTAATTTTTTATTTATTTTCATATTGCAAAGTTGAAAAAAATCTGGGGATATAAAATTAACTAGCTAAATTTTTTTATAAAAAATTGGAGTTTATAAATCAAATAATAATATAATCAATTTTTAGATCATAATCTCAAATAAAACGTTACTTGATTAATTCATTCGAATTAAGTTAATAAAATAATATTTTAAAATTAAATGAGGTATAGAAATGGTAAATAATTAATTGGCGATATATAATTTATCTAATTTTCAATTCATTATTTTTTTTATTTTTAAAGTGTTATAGAAATAAAAATAAAGTGGCGTATGATCTTGAGAGACTGGGAAAATGGAAGAATAATTTTGGGACTGAAATTGGGTTGAATTATTTAGAAACCACATTCAACCTATTTACATTCAAAATCCATTTCAACCCACTAAAACCCAACCCAATCCAAACCCAATCAAATTATTTAGAACCCAACCCGACCCAACTCAAAGTAAATTGGATTGGAACCATGGGTTGAGACCCATTTTGCCCCCCCTACACCTAACTAATCATGTAGAAAGTGCGTGATTGTTCTTACAATATGATTAATTAGTCTCTTTAAACTATACTAATTGTATGAAGCATGTAATTCATTCGTTATATGATTAACTCTAAGTTGATCGAAATTAATCTGAACATGCACACAATCACACACACACACACACACACACACACACACATATACATATATTCCCCGTGCATCTTTTTTTTTTTTTATTTGATCTTGGTGTTTATGACCATCAAAATGATCTTTTTTCCCTTTCCTATTTTGATCTTGGCCTTTCAATTTCACCACCCTGA
Source organism: Jacaranda mimosifolia (assembly GCA_018894105.1). NCBI lineage: Eukaryota > Viridiplantae > Streptophyta > Magnoliopsida > Lamiales > Bignoniaceae > Jacaranda > Jacaranda mimosifolia. Next base: position 21,043,645 of record CM032134.1, on the reverse strand, counting down.
TTTTGTTTGTCAAAATCTGAACTTTGTTATTTGATTGCAATTTTCTTGAACTTAGTCTTCCTCCTCATGATTTTCATTTTCCCCAAACTTTTGCAAGAATAATTGCCCAAGGGGAATGGCCACAAAGTTGGCATGAAACAATGAAAGCTTTGGTAGCTCCTGGATAATTTTATTTAAGTACCAACTCTAGAGGGAAGCCAAATACAATGAGCAGTGTTCAACATTAATATTAACTTGTCTATGAAAAATAGAATTACTTCAGAAGCCAAAAAAATTGACCTGAGGGAGAGGCAAAATGCAGGATTAATAATAAAAAATCTGATCTAGTTATGGTTCTGCCAACAGTTTGCTGTTGTTTAATTGAGAAGCTGGAGCTATAACACCCTTCGGACAAAAAATTGTTCTAGGCTTGAATAGTTTGATGCAGGTGCTGCCAAGACATTAGTTCTGCACGACAAGCGCGATTAGAAATGACTTACAAAAGAAGAGGATTGAACAGCTGGGATATGTGTGTTAAATTTTCACCTCAGGTTGTGCTGCTGGTTTGGATTCCTGTGCTGGCTTGGATTCATCAGTTTTATTGTTCTCCTCACCTGTGCAGAGTAAAATGTAATATCCAGTATTGGAGCAGAGACTAATTATTTCCTATATTTGGGATTTTATGAAAAGAGAAATGAAACTTTTTAAAGTTGGGATGTCCTTCCAAATTTAGACAGAAGCCACAAGCCAGTTCAAAAATGCTTTGACGGTCAGAATGACATTGTAGTGAAGTATATCAAATACATTTCAATTGGCCCTTAAATTTTAGAAGAGTATGGAGCAATTCAAGGAAAACCCCACCACTCAATAGAGATAAGTTGGAGCAACAATGAGAAATAGTTACTTCTATATCTTGTGCTCACATGGATAGGAAATTCTAGAGAAGTAAATATATTTTTACCATCTTCAGGCAAATCAGAGGTCCAGAGAGTGAGATTGTCTCTCAACAGCTGCATAATTAAGGTGCTGTCTTTGTAAGACTCTTCACTCAGAGTATCCAACTCAGCGATGGCCTCATCAAATGCTTGTTTAGCCAAATGGCAGGCCCTGCCGATGTTAAATGAACAACATATAACACATGATTTGAAGATTTCTTGAAAGAATGATTTGTCAATGATCATGCTAAAAGTACTAAATTTACCTTTCAGGAGAATTCATTATCTCATAATAGAATACTGAGAAGTTCAAAGCAAGACCCAAACGGATAGGGTGGGTGGATGGGAGATCTGTACTTGCAGTGGTTGTAGCAGCCTACATAACATTGGAAACAAGGAACACATAAGAAACAGAATGAAGCCACGTTAACTTGTCAGGCTTGTTAGTTCTCTATGTTAATTTTTTTTCTTCAGAGAAATTAACATGCCTCATAGCTCTTAAGGGACTGCTCAGCTGCCTCTTTTTTCTCCTGATCAGTCTTGAACTCAGCGAGGTAGCGATAATAATCACCCTTCCTGAATAAGAAAAGTTCAGAAGAATTGAGTCAATCGAGACCAGCTATCGTTTTAGCAAGGAAGCGAATGCAAAGCGGTGTATAGTTCATGCAACTCCATTGCAGCTAACTTGCACATCTTCAGATGTATTCTTAAGTCCAATCATAAACCTCTTTGGGTGATTTCCAAATACAAGCTTCTACTTGTCAATTAAATACAATAAAGAATTAGACTCAATTTCCACATTTGTCATATTTTCCTTTTATTTGATTTTAATTGTGAATAATGCCTGTACAATGAGTACTGCATGGCGTTAATGATATAGAAATATCTTAAGGTTCTACCAGAAGAGAGTAAGAGCTACAATAGGGAAACACTGTCAACCATAACAAGAATACAGCCAGGAAGCAAAATAGTACGCTGTATCAAGGATGGGCCACAAACTAAGTTGACATAACTAGAAGACCAATTTGACTTACATCTTGTAGTAGAAAACAGTAGCTTCTGCTGAACCAGAAGAGGGAATTAAATGCTTGTCAATGTCAGAAAGAATGTCATAGCAGATCTTTGACAACTCATCCTCCACCTTCTGGCGATAGCCCTTAATCAGCTTCACATTGTTCTCATTTCCCTTGGCCTCTTCCTTCTGTTCAATTGAAGACATGATTCGCCATGAAGCTCTGCGAGCACCAATAACATTCTTGTACCCAACAGAGAGTAGGTTTCTTTCATCCACTGACAGCTCAACATCTAGTTTTGCAACTTTTTTCATACATTCGACCATTTCTGAGAAACAAATGGAATGTAAATTTTGAAGGAAGATGTGACCACATCACTATCATTTATCACATTTAATGTCAACCAAAACCGAATGCCTAAATAAGCAAAATGAATTTAATTTTCCTATCGAATTCAAATTTGAATATTGCGTTCAACATTTTGACAATGCCTCCACTGCAATTTCAACCTCAGACCTATTATATAGCAAGCAAATTTGAGGAAAGAAATAGATAAAAGGTCTGCATTGTCATGAGAAAACAACAGTTGAAAAATGAGCAAATAAAAAAAATTAAATAAAAAACCTTATCCTACAATAGCTATCTGTCAAGCTCATTTCACATTTCCCATATGCAAATCGAAAACTCAAAACTTTGATCTTCTATTTCCTCTTTTCTTTTAAAATCAAACAAAAATATTTTCCCTTTTTTTCCCCACCAAAATCCAAAGCCGTAAATTAGAAAACTTTTCATTTCCAGCACATTAAAATCAACAATGGCGTAAGTTTCTTGCATAAATCTCCACATGCAGAAAATTAGACAACACAAAATCGAACTCCATTAAGTATTTGAAAAGGATCTCATCCAAGCTTATAATGTCGATGCATGTCCACATTCCCCAATTCCAAATCATTCATTTTCAATCTTATCTTATTCTTAACAAGTCAAGCTAATTTGTTAGCCTTATGAACCGAAAAATATAATCTTTTTCCATTTTCCTCATATATGTCTATTCAGGCCAATAAACATTCACATTGTATCCATCAAAAACACATCCATCTAATAAACCAAATCGTAGAATCTCATACAGAAAAACACACGCGCACACACACAAAACACAAACATTCCGATCTATTTCGAACAACTGCCTCCATATATACACACCACGGTCCACGAATACACAATGATCTACACAAAGCGTCATCGCATCTACACAGAGAATTCTAAAATACACCATGGATATTGAATACAACAAAATACCAATCTACGTCGTACGGAAAATACTCATACCATCATAACGCTCGGCCTGTTCAGCAAGCTTAGCCATGTACACGTGAGCCTCTCTCTCCTTGTCCATCGACATTTTTCTCCTCTTTGCAAATTGAAGATCCGAAAATGGTTGCAATGCAGAGAAAATTTTCTGAGCAGGTGATGATTTTGTTGCGGGGAAGAGTCGGACGAGTACAAATGGAGGAAGAGTGGGAGGGGGAAAGAGAAAATAAACCGTCGTAGTAGGGGGCAGTTGTGTAATTTGAAGAAAGTGGGGGCCGAAAATCCTGGAATTTTTGGGAACTTGTAGGGAGGACACGTGTATGGGGGCCTTAATTTTTTTTTAAGTACTAGTGGGATTCGTTCAATCCTTTCTGTCGGGGCTATTTTTACGCACAATTTAGGATTTTTATTTTGTATTTATTCGTTTTTTGGGTTGGGTAAGTAGGGGATTGTTTGGTTATATTTTTTGTCTGATTTTTATTATGTGTTTATTATATATTTTGGAAGAATGAATTATTGGAGAATGTGAAAGTTATTTTTTTATATGTTTGTTTATGTTTTTGGTAAGACATTTTTTACTGTAACAGTCAAATCAATACTTCTTGTTAGGTTTTTTGGATGAAAATAAAATTGAGTGATTTTTTAAATATTAGAATAATATTAATAAAATATATATATATGATGTATATATATATATATTGAAAAATGTGTGTTTTAGAGGAAAAATAAAGATATATTTGATTATGTTTCTCCAAAACAATATTGTTTTGGTGAAATATAACCAAACACAACCTAGGTAAATATAAAATTTTGGAAAAAAGTAGTGGCAAGTTGGAAATGCACCTCATATCAAGGTTCAAAAAATTGGAAATTTGAGTTTGATTTTAAAAAAATGTTATCTTATCGAGTATTCAAAATAGTGAATGATTACGTATGATTTAATAAAATTTTGATTGATCGAATGATATCATTGTGTCTTCATATTTATATGTGTGAAGTTTAAAATTTGAACCTTAAATAGTATTATTCTAACAAGTTTGAAGTTTGAACTCTATGGCACCTTCGGCCAAACAAGGGTGGTGTCTGATTCATCAACCTCATCATTTAATCAGCAGGTTATTAAAAGCAAGGTATTATCCTCATTCTACCTTCCTTAATGCAATAAGAGGATCCAACTCTTCTTTCATTTGGAAAAGTATTTGGGATGCCAAATTCCTTTTACTTGCGGTATAAGGTTGGTAATGGTCAATCAATCAGTTACATTATGATCCATGGATCCATAGGTCTTCATCTTTTTAGGTGTATGGTAAGTAGTCTTCCTTGTCTTCGATTTCCAAGGTTTGTGATCTTATAAATTTTGAGCATGAACGGTGGGATGAGGAGTTGGTTCAAGCTAACTTTGATGATGATGATGTCAAAGCTATTCTTGCCATTCCATTGGATGCATTGAATAGGCAAGACACTTTGATTTGGCATTTTGACAAGGATGGTAAGTTTACATTGAAAACTACTTATTTTTTGGTCCGTGCTTTGTCTAGGCAGTGTCTGTTTGTTTCAAGGGGATTCTCTAATTTTATACATCAACATAGTTATTCATTCATCCGCTCTCGTAAATTACCGTCGAAGGTCAAACATTTTGCATGGAGGATATGTCTTAATGCCTTGCCCACATGTGATAATCTCAATAAACGAGGTTTTCAAATTGGTGGAGCGTGTCTTCTATGTGGTGATGAGAAGGAAACATTTTTGCACTTATTCTTTACTTGCCATTTTTCTAAAAAACTATAGGCTCTTTCTAACATTCCTCATTCAGCTTTTTGTCCTTTGGAGGAGGATATTGATTATTGTCTTCACCTTATCTTCCATAAATTAGATGCTTGTCTATTTGATCTCTTATTAATTGTTTTTAGTTCATTTAGTATCAGCGGAATCAAGTTCCCTTAAGCAAGAGATTCCAGTCTACATTGCGCGCATTTCAATTTGCTAGACAATATTTGGCCCATTTCTCAAATGCCAACTTTACAAGTTGACGGGCCATTTATAAATGTGCTAGATTTATTCACTTTTTGTATTGCAAAACAATGTATCATTACGTTTGATTTCTTAATCAAATTCCATCGCTTTTATATCCAAAAAAAAAACAACCCTCTAATGCACCTTCTGTGTGTATGTGTATATAGATAAATAAAAAAATATATAAATGTATTATGTATATATTAATTCACATCATGAATAATGAGAGTACTTAGTATTTTTAACGAGTATTTTCGTATAAATGAGAAAATTAAGAATATTTAACAAATACGATAAATATACGAGTAACAGAACGACGAGGCATTTCAATGATCAAAGTAAGAGATTTCTTTTTAACATAAGCCTCTTGAGTTTTAAAAAATAAAATAAAATTATGCAATATATTCATCTATAAAGTTTGAAACAATTGTGCATCAATATTGGGTGATCATGTGTTTTTGCCCTCTCTCTTTTTTTGCCACAAAATATGAAGCCGTTCAAGTATAGCTTATTGCAACTTTTAAAAAAATTACCTCTACATCTAAAAATAAAAATGCAATATTTCTTACATTCGTGGTTTGTAGCAATCAGTTGGGAATAGCACTTCTTTAATACAAATAGAATTCAATTACACAAATAATAAATAAATAATGAAAAACCAAAAAGATATGAGAAAAAAAAATGGATTAATCAATTGCTACAAACTCTTTTACGCGGGGAAAAATCTTCTTTTCCTTTCAACTGGGCTACTGCAGCAGACATTACTCTAAATCTACGAGGTCCAAAAATTTCCAAGTCCATCTTTTGAGGCATATTTTTCTCCAGGAAAACGTGATGGGATACTCGATTGATCGCCGAGTATCAAGCTTATGCACAGTATGAATGATCGTTTAAATATCGAATGGCATGGAGAAGTTACCAGAGTTGAAAAATGGTGGAATGTCAGGAGATGGTGAGAGCTTCTGTAACTGGAATGTCATTTTCTGATAAATGGTTTTTGGCATACTAGTAGGCGCTCGTCGCTGCCATTTTGAAGATCGATGACCCGGGCTTCCCAGCGGAGCCGTGTGACGAGAGTTCTTGCTGCCTCTACAGGACCAACCTCATCAGAAATGATAACCCATCCCTGCCAACGAGCCAGTCTCGCATGTTAAATTTTGATAACATAATTGTGAAGATTAGAGCTGTTGGATGACAGTTTCTTAAGCATTACCTCCGGACGAAGAATGCGGTCCATCTCAAAGATTAAATCGACCATACTGCATCGCTCTGAAGCAAGGTGTGACAGAAGTCCCTTGGCGTGGAGCATGTCATATGTCCGAGGGTATGTGGGGAAGGGTTCACACCTGTGACATAAGAACTGTTGTTTCAGCATTACAGAAACGAGAGAGAATAGTAGCCATATTTGCTGCTGCTAAGGTAAGAGAAAAAAAAGGCACGACTACTAATTTGAGGTATGAAATTTCCCGGGAATGGAGGTAGAGGGAAGAATGGACATGACCATTAGCATCTCAAATCAAGAAATCATGTGATCGATGAAGATCCATCATACTGAACACTCTTGAGCCAGATCTTTTTTCATTTACAGGAATATTTGGCATGTCATCTTTAAATGGATAAAGTTATATCTTAGATTTTTAAGTCAGAGTTAATGAAGTTATAATTTATCAAGGTCAGAACATGTATTTAACAATATGCCTTCCCAAGTTATAACTTAAAAAGTGTCTCCTTAAGAAAAGAGCAAAGTATCATGTGCGTACGAACATGCAGCTAAAAGAAATAGTAAGCCTTCAAATATACAGCAGGAAAGGGTCCACCAGAATTAAATCTTACCAGTTATGCAAGACACCTGCAAAACCTTGATCAAGAATGATAGGAAGGGTATTACGTTGTCCTACTGGCACAACATTCATCACCCACACAGACTTTCTGGCTTCCCGTAGGGCAGTATTTAAACCTCCATAATAAGCACTCATATCCATGACATTTCGGACCATATTGTATGGAGGCAGTGGATCTTCGTCACCAGGCCTCTTAGGATGGTCAGAGAAAATCAAGGGAGAAAGCAATGACCAATAATTTCTTAAAGCAGATCTCCAGAACTCCAAGTCTTCAGAGAAATCTTCAGGATGAATCCCTGTATTTTTAATTGAATAGAACTAATCAGTTTGCAAGCCAAGATGGCAGGGTCTACCATGTTGTGATGTACTAAAGACAACCCAAATATATCTTTGCTTTAAACTAGTATTACATACCATGGATTGCAAGCTCAGCAGAACTCAAGGCATCAAAAGACCTGTTCTGAATTGGGATCCAACGCTTGCCGGCGCTCCCACTCATACACTGAGCAAGTGGTTTATAGTATGATTGGCTGTCCTCTCCATTACAAAGGGGATAAGTGCCCTGCTTACTAGAATTAAGAACCAAAAACATTGTTAGCAATTTTAGGGGAAAATAGCCGAAGTATCATAATGAAGGAGAATGTGTGTGAGAGGGAAGGAGATGAACAAAGGGAGTAACAAGAGCCGGGCAGGGGTACAGTTTTTTAGAGAAAGAGAGGATCAGGCATAAGTAACTAGTCTCACCTAGAAATGTGGCATTGAGCATCTGAGGTTTTCTGCCAGATGAAAGTTTGTTCTTGCTGCCCCACAAAACTCCAACAAAGTTTTCGGGTGAATTTTTCAAGAGAAGTTGTAATGCTTCCTTGCTGCCTGCTTCTGGGTGACGTTAGTACAAAATACCCTCCAGGCTTGAGTACTCTGTCAACTTCGATAAGATACATCCCATCTGACAGAGAAATGAATCATCAGAACTACAGAAAGTACTTAACTAGGATCATACTTTTCCAGCTTCAGAACTCTCTCGAAAACTTAAGCATAGTCGTCCATTTTCTCCTCACTGTGATCTCCATTATCCAAATAATGAAAGAAGAGTGCATTAGATAAAAACCCAATAAAGCCAATAGGAGTCTTCCTGTTATGGAATGTTGTTGCTTAAACTTTATTTTTTAGTAAGCAAAGAATGTTAACTGTCTTCTTTTGATGAGCACATACATCATATATAATTCTAGCAGATCAGATTTTATTTGCATGATAGGTTACTTTGGAAAGACTGGATTCCACTTGCAGACAAAAAGGATGATTGTTATGTCCACATCTTAGTCAAAATAAAAATGCATGTACAGACAAAATTCAACCAACTCCCCTTAGCCAAACTGCCTTAACATTTTTCATCATACCTTCAGCAGAATATCTTCTATTTATTTATTATCACCAATTTGGATTCTACCTCTATTAACCCATAGCTTGAAGCATTAAGGATAGAGTTTCCATGTGATCAAAAGCATATGATCATTGTTCGAATAAAACATTTTGCACTATAGCATTCACTAAATCAAGAAAGTTGAATCAGGAAACCCAAGCTACCAACATGACAATGCGAATGTGTCTGTCACATATGTAATACCCTCTTGAAAGTACTCATGGGTCCTCAAAAATAAATCCATAAACCAATAGGATTCAACTTCTTAATGATTTGTCAAGTTAGTTAAAATGCATCATTGCTATCAAACTCTTTAAAAACACCATATCTTTTACAGCTGGCATTATACATGCGGACATCAATTTAAGTAATGGCAGGGGCACACAATCAATGAAAGTGATAGCGGATTGGCATTTTGCTGACCCAAAATATCTTCATTTTCCCCAAGTGAAAACAGGACTCTAGATTTCAAAACCTAGATAAATTTCAACTGTCCAGAGCTGCCCAGTCTTAGAACTCAATTTGAAAGAATTAAGTGGCTCTGATCCCAAGGGATTCAATGGAACACCATGAGAATTGTAAACTACTTCAACAACTCCCAAATTCGGAAAAACTGTCAACCGAAGCCGCAAACTATTACAAGGTAAACACATAGCCATATTGAAGCAAATATTAGTAATTTATGGCTGATCCAACAATTAAAAGATACTACTTTTCATCTTGAAGCAGTAATTTCATAAAATTCCCTCTTCTGCCTCACCCTCCATGTAACTATGAACAATTTCCACTGTTTCATAAAAGAGATATTATTTATCGAAGTAATCATCTTATTGAGTAGAATCACTACATGAGAAAGGAAAAACTCCATCTTATAATATGCCAAACCTTGCACTAAAAAAATCACAAAACAAAGGAGAAAGAACAATAATCCTAGACCAACCAATATAAGTACCTTTGTCATCCCAGAAAATGCCACACTGAGTGCAGTGAACCATGTCATACGAAAAGGAAGGAAATGGCAGTTGTCTTGAGATAAAATTGCCAATGATTGCTGGGAGACCTCTCTCAAGGGCTAGCTGAACTTGGCTACCAGTTAATTCATATGCTGCCATACAAACAGCCATCAGCTTAAGTGACAGCAAATGAGCGCCAAAGCTACCAAACCCACAGCCAATATCTAATACATTGCGCACCTGCAATTCATCAAGAAAAGAAATCTTCAAATTGATTCTACGATAAAAGATGTACACATACTAGTTCCAAGTAAAAAACAAAGTTAAACAACCAATAAACCTTCTTCTGGACAATTCTAGTCAAGAAACAATTGCATTTCAAAATAAATCTGATAAAGTCAGAAAAAAAGTGAGAAATAAAGCTATGCATGGCAAAGAAAAACTTACACCAGCTTCATAAAATTCGGTGTCACTTCCCAATCCTATCATCTCAGCAATCTGGTGAGAATAATCTTTGACACCATCAACAATCAACCCATCGTCTGAATGAAAAGAAATTTGATTCTCTTCTAGCAACATTAGCCTACAGAAGTGCAATATTAAACATTAAACTTTTTTTCCTCACAAAAGGTAATGACCGTGTGAAATCTTTACTGCTTACCAGATAATCAAACGTAACTGAAAGGATCAATCTCTAAAATTTCCATTTAAAATCAAGACGAGTTACCTTTTTGTCATGCTTCCCGATGAAAGGAATTGGTCTTTGCTCAGCTTCACATTTCCGCTCCATATAACATCCCTACCACTTGGCCAACTCAAGGGAATCTTATAATCTTTAGGGGGACGAACCAAACAATACTGCCGATCTCGTGATATTTCACAATGACGATCAAACTCCTCCCCATCTTTAAAACCAGCTAGCAGATTAGCAGACACATTGTAGCAAGGAACATAATGCTCTCTTTCCTTCCCACAAAGATCAAAGTCCTTTAAACGATTGGCTGCTAAATTTTTCAACTCCACATAATCACTTACCACTTGGTCCTTCGACCTTCTATAATTCGAGTAAATGTCATGTCTCACAGAAGCAGCCACAGAATCAAATGAATTAGAAGAAGAAGAAGAAGATCCCAACAGCGCAATCAAAACTAAAACACTAACTAGACACAAAAGCAACCAGTTCCGCGGCGGTCTAGGGCCAAATTTCAATAATAGTTTATTGTACCAAGAGCTTCTCATGTCCAATTTCTGTGATCCTCTTAAATATAAATGCAGAAACTACCCGCTTTCTTCAGGCTATTGCTCCAACATCAATCTCGAATAGCTTTGAAAACCATAGCCAATCATCAGATACAATCTCTCACGTATGATATGATCGAAACTCCAAACTATCTCAGCTGGCATCGGAAAAAGCCAACAATCAAGCATCCACTAGACCACAAAAATCAATAACTTCTCTCTTACATCACATAACTTCTCCTATCAAACTGCCAAACTAAAGCCAAATTAACCGCCAGAAATTCTCCAACAATAACAATGCTGAATCCAATACAACCAAAATAAAAATAATAATAAAAATTCCGATTCTCACTCAATCACTCTTGCAAATAGAACAACCAAAGCCTCCAGATCAAATCAAGCCTGCATTACGTCATCAAAACCAACAAAACAACGTCACGACAAAATGCAAATCACATATAATTAAAAAAAGGAAAAAAAAACACTTAGATCTTAAACTCAGATCAGATCCACCACAAATTACAACAACACGATCAGCATTACCACAAAACAAGCAGACGACGCAGACACCACAACACAACACATAAAAAACATGAATAATTAGGGTTTTTCCTTACAGGCAGCTAAGTGCGCAGATACAGAGCAAACCGTACGTGTCCACGAAGGTTAAGCAACAGAGTTTGGATTCGCCATTGACATCTAGAGAGAGAAACTTCTGAGCAGCTTTTCCGGAGCGTGGGTTCTCTATAATTGGAAAAAAGTAATAATTTAATGGCTAGGTTTTTATAGCATTTTGTTTATATATGTAAAATGTTTAGTGGAACAATACACTCTTAAATGATGTGTGATCTGGAGATCTAATTTCCCTAGGCTCGCCATTTTAGAAAAAACAAACAATTCCCATTTTATTCTTTTTAAGCATAATTGCTTTCTAGCCCACCTATTTATTAGATTTTACACTTTTCCCACAAGAATTTTGTTTTTTCCCCACACTTTTGGGAATGTTTTGATTTAATAATTGCTTTCTTATTAATGCACTCCCTAAGTAGAAGTTGTTTTGGGGAAATTAAGGAGATGTTTTGATATGAATTATGTGTTTTATATTATGTGATTATGTGTTTTGAGAGAATGGGTTTAGGGGAAATGAGTTGGGGAATGTGAATTTTATGTTGGGGAATGTGATGTATGTTTGTTTATGTTTTGAGAATAGTAAGAAAATTATTTTGGAAAAATTTGATATGTTTATTTATGTTTTTGGAGGAGACAAATTCTACTATAGTAGTCAAATCAATATCTTTTGTTGGGTTTTGGGGTGGAAATGAAATTGAGTGATTTTTTTTTATAGAAGAGGGTGTTTTGAAAGATTTAATTTGACATTTTGGAAGAAAAATTTTGGATGTTTAATTACATTTTTGGAAAACAACAAAATGTAACCAAACATAGCTGATTCTGTGTTTTTGCCCTTTTTTGTTTTCTTGCTGACTTGTTGTAAGGTTATAGTACAATTCTTTTGCAGGTGTAGTTAAGTACAATGTAATTAAAAATCTGAACGAGAATAATTGGGGAGGTATTAGTAAATGATATATAATATATGCATATATATATATTTTTGAAAACTTACACAAATGAATTTATCCATTTTCAATAAGTTAATAGTATCATATGATTGAAGTTGAATTAAATAAATTAAATTACAAACTGCATATTTTGTGTACATAAAGAGTTCATTCGGGTTCGATTCTTAACCTCTCGTATAACATGAAAGACTTATACTATTAAACCACAAGCTACTGAACTATATAATGTAAATGAGGCTAAGAGTGAAAGTTCAACAATCAAATTTACAAAAGTCCCTTTATTTGATTAAGTCCCATCACTTAGGTTTTATGATCGTATAATTAATATAACAATTGCTATTATTATCTTTATTATTAATAAATGAAAATGCTCTTTGGATCACGAGTAAATATTCCAAAAAAATCAATTTTTTGGCTTTATTGGGTCATTAATGTTTTCACATGGAACAAAATGGGGTTTCATTTTATTTTTACCAAACCAATAAATGAAAAAAATTATGCATTAAATGAAATTCGAAGTAAAATATGATAGCGACAATTTTATATTAATTTTAAAATTAATTTATTGATTGTTGAATTTAAATGTAAAATCAAGTGAAAATAAGAGTATATAATTCATTACGCACTTCACATTAAAGTATTAAATTTTATACTAAGATTAAATTGAGACCGATTCCTCTATCTGAAAAATAAAAAATAAAAAATTATTGAATCTTATGCGAAGGGGATAATAAATTCTTACTTTTAGCTTTATTAAAAAAATTTAATGCTAGACTTGACTTTTTCTAGATGGTAATATGATTAAGGTAATTAGCAAAGTATTGTGATTCCAAATGGAGGATTCTTACAACTTATGACGCCCCCTACCTCTACTGTTTACAGCTTGAATGCTTAGCTAGATGTGACCTCATATGTTCTGTACCAACAATTTTAATTTTCTTTGTATTTTCATTTTTTGGGGGGGGGGGGGGGGGGTAATAGTCATTAATTAAGGTGTTGTCGGTCAATTGCAATCACTAGTGTATTATTTTAAAATACTTTACTACCATAATTTATCACTTTGAATAAAGTGTACACGGGCCCGTTTGGTTTTATTTTCATTTTCATTATTTTTAAAATTTAAAAAGATAGTTAATGAAAACGAGTTAAAAATAAATTTATATTTAGATAAACTATTAGAAAAGAATAATGATTTTGTTAGATTTAGTTGGTTGTATGTAGAGCCAGATAGAAATAAAGATAATAAAGAAAGAAAATATATAGGTTATTAAGAGAAAATATATAGGTAATTGGCAAATGTACTTTGAAAATAAAAATAAAAATATGTTACGTAAAAATATGTAAAAAGTGATGTGTTTTAATTTTTAAATAATAAAAAATATGAAAATAAGATTTAAAAATGAAAACAAACGGTCCTTTTGTGGGCCTCGTTTTTGTTTATTTAATCAAAACAGGGCGAATTCAAATGGTAAAATTAAAAATACTTTAATCTCGATCAATCGCTTTTGATTCAATTTGATAATATTTAATTTGTTTCATATCAAAGGAATTTATAGATTTAAAATATTATGTAAGCGGTTCCCTCTTTTTTATCTTTTGAGAGTTAAAATATTTTTTTAAAAAAAAATCTTGCATTAAATTCGTGTCATCAAGATAATACCTCAAAATAGTTGAATTTTCATCACGACTCTTGATCAATTAATTCAAAAATTGTTTCGAACTTTAGTGAATTTATTTTTGATACTTTTTATATAAAGCATATTGTGTAAGAAATTTAAGAGTTATCTTAAAATGTTAATAATCCTGTCAGAGAAAAAGGAGAAACCTTTCACCCTGTTTGGTTTCATTTTCTGGAGCCATTTTCATTTTCTAGTGAAAATACATAGTAAAAAAATTAGTTAAAAAAGATATTTTTGAAAATGGAGTTATTTTGGATGTGTTGTTTAAAATTATAGGTTTATATAGTTTTGAAAATGAGATGTATTTGGATGTTGAGCGTTTTGTATTAAAAGTTATGTAGTTTTGAATTTAAATTGATGATGTGATGTGTAATTGTTTGAAAAAATAACATTATAATTTGAATTTGAATTTATAATATTTTTGTGGTGAATGCTGTTGGAGAAGTATTGAGAAGATAAAAAAGTATATATATGTAATAATAGAAGAAAATTGGTATGAAAATGGAGAGAGAATGTAAAATGAAATATTTTGAGAATGAAAATATATAAAAAAATGATATAAAAATTGATAATTTTTTATTTTTATTTTCATCTGAAAATAAAAATGAAGTTGAAAATGAAAACAAATGGACCCCTTGATTCCCTGTCCAATCTGGTTAAGGGAAAATAACAAAAAGAGAGGAGCCTGGACATGGCAGGTGGACATTACAGACTAGTGCATAGGAGTAATAAAAAGCATAAATGTTGCAACTTTTTTTACAAAAAGAAATGATGATTTTTATTACTTTACAATATTATAAGGTGGCAATAACAGATAAAAACTATTTGTATTTTTTGTTTTATTTCTTATTTTAATTTGATATATATGTTAAATATATTTAATTTTTAATACATTATTTTTATAACAAAATATTTAATATACTTGTCAAATATTCATGAAATGAACTAAAGAATGAAATATAAATTGAAGTAGAGAATTTAAATTGGATAAAAAAAGATATTCATATTTAATGTCAAAATGGTCTCAAAAATTAATGATAAGATAAGTTGTGAAGGGGTCATGATCATATTTATTGATGCCTAACTTTAGTACATTTTCTTAAATGATTATTAAACAATTAAAAAGATTTTTTGCAAAATTTATCAATTTTATCTTCTTTTTTTTATCCTAATGATGATAAAAATGAACTCATTTAATATGGAGTTGATTGCTTGGATGGAATTGGGAAGAGACCAAAACAAAGCACAAAAATTTACTATAATTATCCCATCTAACAAATATTTAGGCTTTGTTAGGTTATATTTCCACGGAACAATATTATTTTGGGGAAACATAATCAAACATATCCTCATTTTTCCTTTAAAATGCACATTCTTCAATATATATACATTATATATATTTATTATTCTAATATTAAAAAAATCACTTAATTTCATTTTCAACCCAAAAACCCAACAAAAAAAAAACATTAATTTGACTATTACAGTAAAAAATATTTCCCCCAAAACATAAACAAACATACCGAAAAATAACTTTAACATTTTTTAATAATTCATTCTCCCAAAACACATAATAAAATCACACAAAAAACATAACCAAACATTTCCTTAGTTTGCCACTATCAAAATTCTTCCATGGCTATGTCATTTTCAAACTTACTTCTAATAATTGAAAAGATAGCAAAAGTAAGGGAAGTCACAAAAGCTTTAAATTAGGTGTGAGAGACAAAAATATATGACTATAATAAAATTTAATGATAGAATTATGTTGTTGAGGTTGATCCCACACTATAATTATGATTTTGAAGAACGTGTTAATTACTTTTGGGCAAGTTGGTGTGGAAATTATTGCCTTTATGTGATGATTATCAAGATTCTCAACATTATTACTCTTACCAAAATAGAGATGTCTTTAGCTTAAAGGTGTGGTTTTGTGTGTGTGTTTAAAAAGCATGAAAAGAACTATTAGTACATAAAACTTTTAATTGATTATACAAGTGTGATGTGCAAATAAATTTTTGGTATTAAAAATCTTTCAATACGTAAGTCTAAATATGATCATTAAACTTGAAGTAACAAAAACAAGAGTGAGAAGAAGAGAACATAAATGAATTAAACATACCATTCACCTTATCCTTTTAGGTTTTAATTTGGGGTATTCTTCTTTTATTTCATCTTTTTTAATTTACTCAATCATGTGGATATAGTTAATAGTTGAATCTCGAACTTCACATACGTAAGTGTAATGATAATCATATTCGGTTAATTGATCACTCTATACGTCTTATTCTTTTGTTGGGTGAAGGACTTTTAAATATGATTTGAGACTGTATCAAAAAGTCTTGTTATACTTGAATTATGAGTATTGTTTTATTTGGACAATAATTCCTTTAATTGAACTATGAATCTTCTTTATAACATTGAGTCTAGTTAGATCATAACTGCGAGACTTGCCTTGTCTGGATGGTGGGCCCAACTTTATACAAATCGGGCTTAGAAGATCAACTCATTGCTCACCTAGGAGATTGGATTGAAAGTTGGTTTTATTTCTTAAATTGCAATTTATTACTATTCTGTGTATAATTCAAGTCGAATTAGCTTGATTCATGAACCAAACTCTGTCATATATATTTTTTAATTATTATTTATACATACACAGATATATCAGAAGTTCGTTCGAGCTCGAACTCTTGACTTTTCAGTTTATATGAGAGACTTATATCATTGAACCACATGCCACTGTGCCAAACTCTATCATATATGAATGCAAGCCTATTATTGTAACATTATCAACTATCAAGATGTCAATAAAAGTAGAGTTGATTCATTCTTGGACTATTATCACAATTAGAAATGAAAAAGTGGCTATTTTAGGGAAAAACAATGGATGCCTTTAGCTTAAAGGTTTGAGTTTGATTACAGCCCGCTCACAATTGAACAACAGTACTAGAACATGAGATGTAAAAAACTTTTTGACTTATGCCCTACTACTGTCTCAACTTTAATTTATGTGGAAAACATATGAGAATGATAATTATTGATTTCAACTATTCATCCAATGGAGTTTGTTGGCTGTATAACATCAATGTTTTTTTTCTTCCCTCCCCAAAAGGGCCTGGAATCATAGTACTACTGCAGCCTACTGACCCTGTTTGGTTTTATTTTAGAGGCATTTTCAATTTTTGTGCATTTTTAAAAATTGGAAAGTAATTGTGAAATGAAAATGAAAATTAAAATGTATTCGAATGAAATGTTGCAAAGTAATGATTAAAATAGGTATATGTTTGAAAAATAGGACGATTTATATTTTTTTATGTTTAAAAAAATTTATTTTTTTAAAATATATGTATATTTTATTAATTTTAAAATGATAGTGAGTATTTTATGTCAAATTAAATTTGAATTTGATTGATGTGTGAGTAGGATGATATGTAGGTATAGAAAGAGT
Source organism: Jacaranda mimosifolia (assembly GCA_018894105.1). Lineage (NCBI taxonomy): Eukaryota > Viridiplantae > Streptophyta > Magnoliopsida > Lamiales > Bignoniaceae > Jacaranda > Jacaranda mimosifolia. Next base: position 21,026,237 of record CM032134.1, on the reverse strand, counting down.
TTGAAAATGAGAAAAGAAATATTTTAATAGAAATTAATAGAAATGATAGTTTCCATTTTTATTTTCAAATGAAAACGAAAAGGGCCCGTGAAAATGAAACCAAACTAGCTGTCAGACTTCCTCATGAGTCACGACTTCATATCTGGGTTGCATTATGAAGGGCTTCCTTCCAATTTGCCCACCAGATGTGTATGGATAAATAATTTCTTATCGAGTATTAAGAACTTGACTGGAGTTATGTTGTAGCGACTGATCATTAGGACAAAATCCTTGTGTATCATACATGGGAACAACAATCACGTATACAAATAACTGGCATGAAATTAATTAAGACTAAGGGCTAGTTTGGTTCATATTATAACTCAGGATAATGTGAATTTGTTAAAAACAATCACACATTTGAATTGTGTGTATATTAACCGACTAGCCCGCATGTTAAACACCGGCTTGCGGATATAAATTCATTTTGCATGATAACTAAACCCACCACACCATTTCTATAAGTTATCATACTTGACAAGCCCATGTAACTTAGATCATAAGATATCTTTATTGCCCTTAAAAGGTATTTGGTTCAAATGATGAGAGATAAATGGGTTACCAACTTTAGGGGTAAAGAGGTAAAATGAAGAGTTATCATGCGTCAATAATATTCAACCAGACACTACTTTTCTAATTTAACAGGATTAAGATAATTTATAGGACAAACCAAACAAGTTGTTTCCCATGTTATAATCACTTAAGTTCAATATAATTAACAATAGGAGTGTATCATGAGATTAACCCAAAATCCAACCAAACTAGGCCTAAAAGGATTAACAGTCAGATGTAAGCAGCAAGCAAGACATCAAAGGTGGCAAAAGGTTAGTCAATAATCCAGATCTTTCATTGAAAATGAAGCCTGAGATCCAGCAGAAAAACAACCAGAATTTCGGAATAAATAACACCAATCTAATAGACCAGATAAAAAGATAAAGAAGAATACGGAATAGGAAGCAGCTGCATATCAACTTGGTCAGTTCCAAACGGCAACACGACAAAGAAAATAGCAGGAGAACTCCTACCAAAGCTAACTTTAAGTGTTTCCCAATTCTCTGTTCAAGTAATCCACAAACATCCTCTTTGCACTATCAGAATCTGAAGGTGGTGGTGGACCACTCAAACTCGACTGCCCAGTTAACTTAATAAAAGTTCGTCTGAGCCTGCGCAGCTCAGGCAGACCAACAGGTCTTGAGATATCAATACTTGGTAAGCCTGGTCCAAGAGAGACACCATTGAGGGGACCACCCATAGCACGAGATTGTGCTTCTACGATCATATTCATTACCTCTAGTGTGGCTCTATCCATCTCATATAAAGAATTTGCCTCTGTTAGTCGTGCACTTTGTGTTGCAATAGTAGGTTGTAAGACTCTGACATCCCTGGTCTTGGAGTCCACTTTTTTCGTCAGGTATGTAACAGCATCTACTATAGCAGCAGATGATTTTCCAATCCCATCTCTAGAAGGCCATAATTCGAACAATGGTGAATCCCAACGATTTCTGCTGTCCGGCCTCTCAAACCTTCTTACCAGATCTTCAAATATTTCGTCATTGTAAGCAGATTCCGATCTCTCTCTACGTTCTTCATTCCACTTTCGACAATATGTCTCTTCAACATCGCAGTGCAGTACACAGTATCTAGTTCCTGCTGCGCGAGCCAAACACCATAGCTCATATCTGTAACCCTTTATGCTGTTCAAAGAATCCACTATGATGATATTATCTTTAGACAATGATCTATCGACTTCAGATCTCAGTACCCCCCTTAAATTTTTCTCGGATGGCATGTCCGCATAGGATTGGTTACGATCAAGGTGAAAGGAAGATTCATTAATGATCTTGACTAATGGCTTAGATTCTGCTTCGTTAAGGGCTTCAGCCAGGCAGGTTGCAGCTGTCGATTTCCCACTACAAGGTTGACCACAGATAACAACCAAAGCCATCTGCAATAAATCATAAGCTTTTTCTAAGTCTTATTCATAACTACTTCATATGAAGGTTTATAACCACTGACATCTTATCCTGCTTCATATTTCGCTTAAAGTGAACACAATGGAATTCATCGCAAAAGATAGAGTAACAACCAAAAAATATTCAATAAAAACTATTCTTTTGCAAATTGTTCAGGATATATAGTAATGGAAAGCATGAAATTGTATATATCAGTACATAGCTCCACAAAAGTACCAAGAAAGGTAAATGTCCAAACAGTCTGACTGCTGTCACTTATTCTGCTTCTTTTTGAGGTGTCGGAGACATCAATCTTTTCATTTCCCCTTTTGAAGTATTAATTGATAGAAAAAGCTCCATTCCTTTAAGATCTGTTTGCACATTTTCTATGGCATTTTTGGAGAAAACAATCTTTTCCATCATCATTTTACCTCTTCCAGACAATAAGAAACAATAATAGCCATCGTTGACTACAGTACAGCTAGTCAATGCTCATAAAAGGAGACTAAGAAGTTGAAGAAGGGGTCATAACATCACAAGACCTCTGATATCAATAGCCATACTCTTCTAATAATGCATATGGCCTAGAGTTTGAATGTAGTATGCCAATTATGCCACAAAAATTAACCTTCTCCCTTTAACGAGTTGTATGGGATTTAAATGGGCACCTAGTAAATTTCTTCCCCTAAATTGACACCACGGCCGCTACCAACGAACCTGAATTCATGGAAAATTCATTGAAAACACTCTTTTTCGTCTACATCAGTCTTGAAGAAAAATTCTTATTATGTCATACTATGCATTCTACATACATCTACACACACACATGCTTTCAATCAGGTCGACAATCAAGAATTCATTTAAGTACTTTTAGCTTGCTTCTACGCTTCAACTAAGTTCTTCTTTCCAATCAATTCCTTCATTCAAATTTCCAACTCAATTCTATGTCACAAATATAGTACCAAAACTACCAGCAACTTCCATCCAAAGAACGGCCTCCTTTTCTCGCTCACCACAAATTTGAAACCTACAAATTCCCTCAACATCTGATTTGATGCAATATTCAACATTTTTTTCACAAACATTTGATCAAACATCTTCTGGGCACAGCCTAAAAAATCCAAAAACTGTAACCAAGGATGGTAAAATTAGCTAAAAATAAAGGGGCGAATTTCCGTTTACCTGGAACTGCAGCAAAACGGGACTGCTTGGGAGCCACGCAGAGAGGGAAATGAGAAGAGAGGACGGAGAATGTTATTCTCTTCAGAGAATATCCACGATTTTAGTTCAAACTGTAGGAGACTGGGAGTGAAGACCAGAGAGGAGCTGGGCTTGTCACCGAAGCGATTATTCGGATCTGGACAAAAGCCCATTTTTGCCCGCGTACAGATAGGCCCATATAAATGGGCCTAACAATGGGCTATGTCCAAGTCTAATACTCTAATTAATTTGGGTCACCAATTGATTAGAATTTAATCAAAGTTCAACCCAAATGTTTAGGACCTGAACCCATTAAAATATTTCATATGATAATTAATTTTTTTTAGTCATATGCCTCCTAATAGGTGAGTATTTACTTTTATTAAATTTCTTTCAAAATCTATACTTGGTAAGTTAAAAGCATATATGGGATGAATTAACTATTCGAATACACACCGTGTTTTAAATCTCACTTTATTTATTTTCTTAATTTGAATAATTAATTCTTTCGATAAATTCTTCAACCAAAATTTGGATTTTTTTTTTAAATTTGAGTATAGTAAAAATGTGTAGTATCTAATTTAGGATGTAAATGAGTTGAATTGATTTATGACTCCAGCTCGAGCTAGCTTAACTTGATTTGAGCTCAAGTCGAACTGAATTAAGTTCAATCTCTATTTCAAGTCGTCTGTCGTTAGCTTCATATGTCATAGTACTATTATTTTATTTCAAATTTAGTTCAAACTCGCAATTGTTTAAAACTCACATAATAATTCGGGTTTAATCGAGTAGATCTCGAATTTTCATTGTGGCAAGTTTGAATTTAAAGTATGTATTAGACTCATCAAGCTTGAGCTTGTAAATTTCTCCGAACTTGCTCATTGCACTCCTAATCTATTCTAATCGAATTCCTGCAACACACACTACTATAATCTAAACACGTTCCATTGTATGACTTTCTGATCCTCTCTTTTATTATCTATTCCATCTCATATTCCAACTGGCCATATTTATGCAAAGTGTATGTGATTCTCAATTAATTATTTTTATAAAAATATATTTAATACACATTATATATTCATGAAATGTAATCGAAAATGAAATATGAAATGAAATAGAGGATTTAAACTATCCATTGTACAATGATTTTTTAGAGAAACATCATAAGTTTCTATTTGCAAATAGAATGTGCCCTAATTTAGGAGATATCTTTTTTTTTCTTCTATATTTTTATTTGGAGTGAAAAATGAAATATGCCTTCAAATAAAAAAAAGAAAAAATATTGTAAAATATATCTTGGTTCAAGAGTACTTGTTTGAATATATAGGTTTTGGAGGTCTTTGCTCTTGATACTTAAGTCTCAAGAAATTGTGATTATTTATCATGTGATGTGAAGTGCACATGTGAGATTTATAAATGGATAGGGTTGGCAATCGTGTTGTATTGAGTTGTTTCGTTTGGGTTGAAATAGGAATATTATAAAATTTTGCTTAATTCAAACTCAACCTGAAAGTTTTCGTGTCTATCCTAACCTAACTCATTTCAACTTGTGATTATTTTTTTTAATTAATAATTCATCTAAAAAACCTATAATATTTTATATTCAATTTAAATTTTAATAAAAAAGTCAACTTATACCAAGATTTTCTATAAAAAATCAACTTATCCTAAAATTTAGAAAAAAAGTCAGCCTTATATTTTGGTAGCCCATATTTTGTATCATGAAGTAATTTGATAATTAAACTTTATATAATTTCCTATAAAACATCAACAATAGTAATATTTAGTTCATTACAAACCAATCTAGAATTAAGTTATTTAAAACTAACATCAAGTAATTAATTAAAAATGCAAAAAAATAACATATTCCAAGTTTTAATTTCAGTTATATCTCTTTATTGCTATTTTCTTTTTCCAATTGAGATTTGGGCCAACGAATAAATACACAAAAGTATTAATTCATAAAAAATATGCATACATATATACTTTTTTCCCCCTTAAATATTTGGATCGGCTTAGGTTGGGTTGTATCATGTTGGAAGATTGGGTAACCCGAAACTCAACTCAACCCAACCCAACTCAAAATTTTCGTGTTGCTTATCTTGTCAACCCGATATCAATCCAACCTAATAACCCCCAATCTAAATCCAATAATATCGTATCAATTCGTATCGTGTATAAAATTGCTACCCCTATAAATGGACCAAGGAATGTGGGGTCTATATTAGACCTAGCAAATGGGTACCCGCAGGTAAGTGGGTAAAAATGGGTTGGGTAAATTTATCCGTGAGTAAAATTACCTGTTTTTTATTAGGTATGAGATAGTGGACCCATTACCCATGACTATGAGTAATGGGTAACCCACGGGTACCCGTACTATTTATATATATATATAAAGAAAAAATAGTATTTTTTTTAAATTTACATAATATTATTTAAATGTTACCTAAATAAAAATTAATAAAAGAGGCTACAAATTTTAAATATTATATTGAACAAATATTTTAAAGCATGTCAAATGTTTTAGTTTGAAAACTACAATTTAAATATTTAAACATATATTAAATTTAAGTTATATTACATTTTGAAGTTTAAATTAAAATTTCATTATATGTCAAAAGTTTTTTGAACTAAAAGTTTAAACACCACTTAAATATTGTTGATATCATTAACAAAAGAAGTGTTACACCATCCAAAATAGTTGCAAAAATTAGAGAAAAATTAATAAATAAATAATTATTCATGAGTTACCTGTGGGTACCCATGAGTTGGGCAAAAAAACGGCGGGTGATTAGATGGCGGGTAAAATTACTCGCATTTTATTAGATACATAAATTGAGGCCCATTATCCATATTTTTTTAAATACCCACGGGTATCCGTGGGTTTGAGTAATTTTTTGACGGGTCTAGTGTATATATAGAAGGATGAGAAAGGTCCCCCAAATATTTTGTTTGGAATTCCAAGAAAACACTCTCTCTTTGGAAAACACATTTGAATACATATACAAATCAAATTTTATGATTTATATTTTATTTTTTAAACAATGAAAGGCTCATTCATTCACTCAAAAGGAAAGGAATTCATCACAATAAAAAGTGAAAGGACCTACTTCGCTCAAAATATTAGCCCCATTATAATCAAAATAAATTATTTTTGAGCAATCAAAAAACATAATGAAACTTAAATTTTTATTTTGGCAACATTGCCCAATATCAATGAATTCAACAATGACAATTTGAAAGACTTCAAATTTGTTGGATCATTGATAAATACATGCATGATTGGTAAAATAATTTGATCTTAGGATAACCTATTTCGATTACTACAATATAAAATTTGCAATGATTTTTAAAGAATTTACTCAAAACAAATCTCAATGCTACATTTAGATTAAAATATTTTTGTTCATCAAAATCTAAAATCCAATCATTAAAATATTTGACTATAAATCGATATACCCTATGAGGTGCCGCCATTTTAGGCCTTGGGATCTTTCACTGGATTTTCTCGACCTAGTTCACATACAACAAAGTCTACCCCCCCCCCCCCCCACCAAACACAAAGAAGAAAAAAGAAAAAGGGAAAATTCAGAAAAGGAAAGATTGGTTGTAAAACCAATAGTTTGATGGGAATGGAAAATTTGGACAACCCCGCAATGAAAACTTGGGTAATGTTTAGATATGAAATATGCGTTTTGAAAGTGGGGTTAGATAATGTAAAATTTATGTTGAAGAATGTGATATATGTTTATTTATGTTTTGGGAGGATACAAATTCTACTGTAACAGTTAAATCAATGCATTTTTGTTAGATTTTTAAGGTGATAATAGAATTGAGTGATGTTTTTATTATTAAAATAATAATATATATGATATATATCTAATATGTATGTATATATTAGAAAATTGGAAAGTTATAGATAAAAGAGGATACTTTGGAAAATTTCATTTGGCATTTTGGAGGAAATTATTTTGTATGATTGGTTACATTTTGGGAAAACAAAATGTAACCAAACATAGCCTTAATTAAGACATTGCTCCTCCGTGTCTCCAACAAACACTTAAAAAAAATTATATTATTGACAAAATAATAAGTAATAATGTAAAAATTATCACTAATGATATGTATTAAGTGATAATAATTTTTATTTTGTCACTAGTAATATTTTATAGGTGACGATAATTTTTGTTTTGTCACAATACAGTTCATTAGTGACAAAAACTAATACTTTAAGTTGTCACTATTAACAGTTAGTGACACCCTGTGGTGACAATCTAATGATAATAAAAATTACTATTATAATTTATGATAAAATTTTCATTGTCACTAAAATATCACAAGAGGGGTGTCACTAATTATCAATAGTAACAACTTAACATTATTATTATCACTATTTAATTTGTAAAAATCATTAAGAAGACAAAATAATTTTTTTATATATAATTAGCGACAATTTTTGTATTGTCACTTATTATTTTGTTACTAACTTATTTTTTCTGATAGTGAAAGACTAAAACAAGATCACACTATAGTATAAGTCATAAATGCAATAAGTATTTGTTTAAGATATGTATCTTTTATAAATTCTCATAGTCGTTGACATCATATTAAATTTAAATAATATTATACTCGACGTGCATATCCCACCAATATTATAACAATGAAATCGTGCCCGGGAATCAATCCATGTGTACAGTAAAATTTTTAATTCCCTTAAAAAACATTATTTTATTTCAACTTCCTAAAGTTTTTTATTAAATACAATATCCAACTATTTAAATAAATAAGAATTATGTTTGTGATAAGGACATTATAAAAATGACCTTGTAGAAATAAATTTTTTTTCTACGCATCCAAAATGGATATTTGATCCAACCCATCCGGTTGCGGATATCCATTGGGTATAGTAGGGAAGGATGAGTCAAATACATCTACATCAGATTATATATATACACACATTTACGTATATACGTTCATTAAGAGTTTGTTAGAATTGCCCAGTGGCTTGTAGCCCGAGTAGCATCAGTCTCTCTTTATTAAGTAGGAAGTCTTGTGTTCGACCATAAGTGGGCACGTTGTGTGCACTTATTTGGTTTGAGAATAGAAAAAATATTAAATGATAAATTCATCATTTGTAATACTCTCTATCTAAAATAAAAAAAAAAAAGAGTTTGTTAGAATATCAATTTAAAATCTTACACTTATATGTATAATAGCGATGCTATTAAATTAATTGACACTTAGAAACACAAATAACTCTTTCTATCATAAATTACCGGTACTGAATTCATACTAGTTTCCTTACATCTATTATTCTATGTTAGTATTCATATTTTTTCCTCTCAAATATTTCACTAAGTTGAGCATCAAAGCATTTTTATTGAGATTTTATCAAACTTAATTTATTTGTATTTTTCAATTAAGGTTAATTACCTAGTATGGACAAAATCCTAAATTCTTTCTACCCTTAATTAGTAGGATATCTGTTGGACTTCCATCAGTGTTCGAGTCATAATAAATTCTTGATATGTGTGCGTGCGTATTAAAAAAAAAAATCCACTAATAAAAACAGAGACATTTTTCAGACAATACATTAGGTTCATCTGTTTTGCTTTTTGTGTGTGTGAAAATCCCACAAAAAAAAAGTTGACCCCTTTTTGATTTGTGGTACATAATTAGTTCCTATGTATTATCTAGTAAGAAACCTTGGGCAAAAAGTAGTGACTTTTAGATGAAATAAGGGGGACAGCTGCCAGCCTGTGGCTTCTGTCCTGTCTTCCCCACTATTTTCTTTTCCCATTTAATTAGAGGCGCACCCCTTTATTATTAGGTTTAAATCCTCGCAAAAATTAATTATTTTTTAATTAAAATAAATACTTACGTATCAAGAGTTTGTTAGAATTCAAACCTGAAATATAGACAGATAAATATGAGGGCGATGTCATTTGATTAATTGACCACTCAACTAACACTATGTTTGGTTCATGGATTTTGGTGAGGAAAAGAAAAGAAAATACTAATGAAAATGTCTTTGATTGTTTGGTTGGTAAGAAAAATACTAAAGAAAGAAAAATTTGAGGGAAAATATAGTCTATTTGGGGAAAATAAATCCTACTCAAATTGAGGTACTCTCTTATTTTCCTACACTTTCATCACTCCTCTTTTTCTCATTCTTTTCTTCATTGTTTTCTTTAACAACCAAATAAATTTAAAATTTTATATTTCTTAATTTTCTTTTCCTTTTCCTTAATATTTTCTTTTCCTCCTCAATATCCTTAAGCCAAACACAGTGTAAATAAAATCATAGAGAGAAAACGATTGGACATATGAGTTATGACTACCACAAAAATACTTGATTGAAATAACTACTGCACAAAAATAAAATCGTCACTGCAACCTTACTAAAATATAAATTTTCTTTAAAAATAACATTTAACAACTAGCTAGTATTGTCAAATTTATGAGCACCTTGCTCGAAGAGAAGAACCAAGAATTTTTTTTTAAAAATATTTATAAACGCACGAAGAATTTATTAAGATTCGAATTCTGAACTTCACACGTATAAATATATATATATATAATGGTAATATCATATATTAAAGTGAAAGTAAGTAATGATAAAAATTAGAGAAAAATCAACTAGAAGAATCATGCGGCAAGTTGGAAGCCAACAACTCTTGAGAAGCCAAATAGCAGAGCACTAGAGGCAAAGAATCAACTAGAAAAATTAAAAAAGAGTGAGAGATGGTGATTTGGACACTTTATTTTATACGTAACTCTCTCTACTATTTTATAAATATATGCTAAATATATTTAATCAATTCTTAATTAATTTTATAAAAATACTAATATATTTAATATTTATTTATAATTAACAGTTGATGCACACTCGATTCCTATCATCTAATAATTAGAATATAGTTCATGTAAGGTATTTATTGATAATAATAAAAGTAATGATAGCATCAATGGAGAAAATAAATCCGTAACAAAAAAATTTGAAAGACAAAAAAAAAAAAATGCAGAAAAATGAAAATATTGTGTAGCATTCATTAGTGAACGTGAAATTATAAAGTGGTGGTATTGGCGTAGTGAAATTATAGTAGATGGTTACTCTATGTAAGTATCGAAAATACACGAAAAATACATTGAGGTGATTGGTATGTATAAATAAAATTAAGTGGGAATAAAATGAAGATGGAAAAAAAATGATGCTATTATAATTAATCACATACTTGGTATGTATAAGGAATGAAAAAAGAATGAAATAATTATTTCTTGTCTGATTCCAATTATATGGTTGATAATTTTTGGGATAATTAAGGCTAAGATGCCTTTATTTATAAGTTTAATCTAAAAAGTTATTAATATAATTCATGACTCTTTATTAATTTATTTTTAATCATTCAAGGAGACGTAGATAAAATTAATATTCAAATTATATATAACATATATTTTATAAGGAGTGGACCAAGTTGTTGATGCCTTTATCTTTTTATTGAAAAAATTGACAGGCATATAATTAATCTTAAATTTTATTATCATTATTTATATATTTATGATAATGCATAATATTATAATATTTTTAATAACATTACTATAAGTATATATAAATAAAATATATAGTCAAGTAAAAACACATAGCGATCAAATAAGTTGGGAGATAGAATTAAACACTTACAAAGTGATTTTTTTTAAATATTAATTTTTTTAATTAAATTTTGAAGTGTAATTTTATTAATGAAAAATACAGGTTCATTTTCGATATATTCAGAATGGTTAAATTTGGAGGAAGAAGAAAACGACTAATCTTGTACTTCTAGAGATTGAATTCCTATGAAAATGGAGATTCATATCTCAAAATTATAGCAAGTATGAATAAACGGATTTGAGAGTGTCTATTTCATTTCCACTTCATGTCTATATGTTAATTATGAAAATGGAGAATAAAAAAATAAAATCGCCTAAAATAGAAGATCTAGCTCATAATACAATTAAAATATGAACTAAAATAGGCGATTTAATTTGTACTACGATTTAAAATATGGACTGAAATAGAAGATTTAATTTATAATACTAAACTAATAGCTTTAATTAATCCAAAATCAAAAGTGGAAATAATTTGTGACTTAGTTTAGTGGACATGCTTATATATATTTGGCAATGCTTGTGTGGATCAACTCCACATTGTGTGACCACATCTCCACCACCACCCCCACCCCACTCCACTCCTCCACTCTCTCTCTCTCTCTCACACACACACACACACACACACCCCAACCCGCCACCACCGTCACCGGCGCCGCCGCGGCCGACCACCATTGTTGCCATAGTGAACAGCCAACACTTATTACACCAGCCCACTTTTCTTGAATACAACCTTTTTCCACTTCACATAAACAAAAGTACACACACACACACACACCCTATACATACACATATGTGTATATATATGTGCATAGGGATGCTTTTCTAGTCTTGCCAAAGTGTTGGAACAAATTAACTTCCTTCCATTCTTCTCTCATATACTGTTTTTCCATTGCATAAACTTTCAACTGAGAAAAAAAAAAAAAGATAGAACAAAACAATGATGTTGATGAAGAAAGATAACAATGCTTTGATATTAGTATTTTTTGTGGCTATTGGAATTTCCACATGTTGTGGACAGAATATTAGTAGAGGAAGCTTTCCAAAGGGATTTGTTTTTGGGACTGCATCTTCTGCTTATCAGGTTTGTCCTCCTCCTTCTCACTATATCTTCTTTTGGCAATTCCATTCCCATAATATTTCCTACTAATATTTTTTCTTTTTTCTCGATTAAAATTTTTTTTAATCGATTATGAGATACGTTATGGTTATACTTGACATGTGATTGTTGAGAAATCATGGTTTGAGTACCACTTGTCTCTTGTTCTGATAACACCGAGTCTTGTCCTACATTAAAGGACTGATTTTGATTGAGTTTATAGTTATATTTTTCTCTGTCAACCGCTAAGATGGGACGATACCATCAACCTGTGTATTAAATGTAACAGTTCGTCGAGGTCATCTTTCATATCTCGTAATAGATTTCATCGTTATTATTCTATTTCATAAAGACTTGACAGGGATCATAAAAAGGTTTTATAGTCTTGTGACCTTCTTCTTGCTTAGATTGAAAGCCAATGAAATCATCATTGGTATCCATCACCCCAGAAATTGACTAAACATCTTCATTGGACATTCTTTTCACATCAAAAGAAGACAAACTGCAATTTTAGGATAATGTATTTAGTTATTCTTAATTATCTGTCATAGTTTCTTGCATTCACATTGGAGCTTCCCATGTATAGTTCTGCATGATTAGTTTTTTTTATCTTTTCTCATTGTCCCTTTTCTTCCTTTAGCCATCCATGCTTTCTCTTTTAGCAATCACTCAAATATAAGGTTTAAAAATATAGGATAACTCCAAAGTCCAGCTAAAGGGGATCTTAGCATTTCAATAGAATGACTGGTCCACACTCATTGTATGATTGGTCTAACCAAACTAAGGTAGTGTTTGGATATATTTTTTGTTTGATTTTATTATGTGTTTATTGCGTGTTTTGTGAGAATGAATGTTGAAAGAATTGTGGGAGATTGTGAAATGAAGGTTGGTGAATGTGATTGATATTTAGTTATATTTTTTGAAATAATTAAAAATTGGATTTTTGAAGTTTTGATATGTTTGGTTATGTTTTGAAGGAGATATTTTATACTGTAGATGTCAAATCAATGCTTTTGTATTGGTGTTTGGGGTGAAATTTGAGTTTAATGATATTTTTAAATATAATAATAATAAAATATGTTGTGTATATATGTAATGGAATAGAAAAATAAAGAAAGCGTTTGTGATATTAGCCAAATAAGACAGAGACATTTTGGGGTGTGAAATAGTGAAATGAAAATAATAATAATAATAATTACCATGTTTGGGGACGTTTCCCCAGAATGCCGTCGTTCTCAGAAAACGTTCCCAAACAAAGCCTAAACTTTTGCCATTTTTATAGAGCATAAATTTACTAATAAATGCTAAATTAGAAATAATTGAGCTTACATCAATTTTAGCAAGTGCTCGATATTATGAATACAGTATAAACAAGTTGACCTCAAGAGCGAGCTTCTAAGAATCTAAATTAAATTCAAACTCGAACTCATTTATAGGAAAATATATTTAAATTAACGTAAATTATCTTTTCATGGATTCCTTATTTTCTTTTTTCATTTTATTAATTATTGGCTTTATTTAATTATATTTTCAGTATGAAGGAGCTGTTAAGGAGGATGGGAGGGGCCAAACAATATGGGACAAATTTGCTCATTCTTTTGGTAAAATCATTTTATCATCACATCAAAATATATAACAGTCACTGATTAACCCAAAAAAAAAAAAAAAAAAAAAAAAAAGTAAAAATAATTGCCTTATGATCCTAACTGTAAATTGCTTAACTTCGGTTTGTCCCAGGAAAAGTAGTTGATTTTAGCAACGCCGATGTAGCAAATGATCAGTATCACCTCTACTCTGTAAGTTTTTCTGGTCTGAATTTTCAGGTTTATATAGTAGGAACTTTTGGAGCAAAAATGATTTATTGCTATCTTGTTATGTGTTTGTCTTAACACAGGGAGACATACAGCTCATGAAGGATATGGGAATGGATGCCTATAGGTTTTCAATTGCTTGGTCCAGGATTTATCCTAGTAAGCTGCTCCTTATAGTTTCAGGACATTCTAGGAGATATAACATAGCAATCTTAGCAAATAGGAAACTGAACTTTTTGATAAATAATGAATAAATATATTATGATGCTGTTCGAATTTGGATCCGGGAATCTTTTTGGAAATTATTTAATCGTGAGTTGATGTTGTGGGTTTTGGTTCGAAAACACGCTTACTTTGAGAGAATGTTTGAGTTAATTAAAATGTCGTCCGATACTTTCTTTTTTACTACACATACCGACATTTATAGTGTTTGAGCTCTTGGCAGATTTGATCCATTATGCTTAATGGTCTATTTTAGTGGTTTAGATTCTCTATTTCAATTTATGTTTCATTTTCTATTTCATTTCATGGATATATAACAAGTATATTAAATATTTCCTTATAAAAATAATTGATTGAAATTCAGATACATTTGACATATATACATTAAGTTGGAATATGAAATAAAATGCAGAATGCTATTTTAGTAGTTGGAACTTGAAGGGCCATCGAGCATAATGGGCCCAGTCCATTAAGAGTTCAATCACTGTAAGTATCAATACTCTTAGCTGAAACTTAAAAGAAAGATCGAATGATATTTTAATCAATTTGAACACTCTCTCAAGACAAGCGCTTTCTCGAAGAGAAACCCATAACTTCAGCTCATAATCAACTCCTCGAATCCAAGTTCAGGCAACATCAAATTACATATTGCAAACTGAAGACAAGGAGATGGAGTTTTGATATTGTATTCTTTGTTATCAGGTGGAACAGGGGAAATCAATCAAGCTGGGATTGATCATTACAACAAATTCATCAATGCCCTACTAGACAATGGTAAGGATGATATTTCAAGTTCATAAAAATCAAATATTTTTTCTGGGCTCGCAAGAAAAATCTTGTGTAATAAACAATTTATGTTATTGTCTGTGTAGGAATTGAGCCATATGTAACACTTTACCACTGGGATCTCCCTCAAAGTCTGGAAGACAAATACACTGGCTGGCTGAGCCCACAAAGCATGTAATAAATGGTCTTATATGCATCACAGATTATAGAAGTATTCAGTTGAAAAAAAAAAAAAAAAAGTTAACTTTTTTTGGGTTCTTTTCCAACAGAAAAGACTTTGCAACATATGCTGAAACCTGTTTTAAGGAATTTGGTGACAGAGTGAAGCACTGGATCACTTTCAATGAGCCTCATACTTTTGCTGTCCAAGGCTATGATGTGGGGCTTCAGGCGCCCAGCCGATGTTCCATTATTCTTCGTGCATTTTGCAGGGCCGGAAACTCTGCAACTGAGCCTTATATTGTTGGTCACAATGTGCTTCTTTCACATGCAGTTGTGGTAGACATTTACAAGAAAAAGTACCAGGTAAGTTGAGTAACCTAAATATATAGCTTTGATCGAGGTTGTTCATGGGTCGATCTGGGTCGGTCTGTTTTTCAGATCCATTGGGTCGAGTGGTTTGAGTGAGTTCGGTTGAAGATGCTTGAAAAATTTCCGATATATAAGTTAGTAAAGGTGGAGAGATGGAATGGCAGAATATATAGTACAATAATTTACTAGTCAACATACCTTTGTCACTATGTGGTGGGAATATTTATATATGCCTAATGAGGTAAATTTCTAGAGTCCATATTAGGTGTATGGTCGAGGTACTACCACGTATCTCAATCTGATGTCACAAGTTGGTGTCGGTTTATAATAAGACGGTTAAAAAAATGCGAGTCTTTAAGTGTCTCGGTACTTTTTACCTTATAAAGAGTCAAATTGGATATTTATGCCCTTTTTGCCATATCAAGCTTGGTGTTTGAAACCATATTACGTGTTGAAATATTACCACATAGAAGTCTAACTAGAGCTGCAGAAATGGGGTATTAATACAACTTATGTTCTTGTTTATTACAGCCAACACAAAAGGGATCAATTGGGATAACATTGGATTCCTTTTGGTATGAACCAGCAACAAAATCCTCAGCTGACATTGAAGCAACACAAAGAGCAATAGATTTTCACTTGGGCTGGTAAGAACTTTGACTAACTGTGTTTGTTTGGTTGATAACAAATCAGACAAGGAACTCTGAGGAACTAAAGAAGGCTTTCAATTCAGGTTCATTGAGCCTCTAATTCTTGGAGACTATCCAAAGTCAATGAGAAGCAGAGTCCAAAGCCGGCTGCCTAAATTTTCTCCGGCTCAGTCCTCTCTGCTGAAGGGATCTTTTGATTTCATAGGAATCAATCACTATACAACCTGGTACGCGAACGAGAATAACACCAATATAATCGGTGTCCTCCTCAACGACTCCCTGGCCGACTCTGGTGCCTTTACCTTTCGTATGTAACTATAAACAGATAACCATTTGAGGCTCTTCTTCTTTTACTTCCATTCTTCTTTATTAGTCCATTTTCACTCATAATTTTGTTCTTATCATTTGCAGCCATTGCAATAGGAAAGCCAGTACCTGACAGGGTAATGTTCCTTACTAAAACATCGGCATCTTACAAGAAAATTTCATTAAACAATCAACTGATTTCCTAACAAAATAAAATGAGATCATGAAGACATTATTGTCTTAAAGTGGGAATTCTTTCTTTTGCGGATTTGCAGGCGAATTCTGTATGGCTATACATTGTGCCTCATGGGATAAGAAGTTTGATGAACTACATCAGGGAGAAATATGGGAACCCTCTTGTACTTATCACCGAAAACGGTAAAAGAACCTCAAGAAAAGCAAAAGAACAACGTTTGCTCCTCTTGTCTTGTATTTTCATTTGAACCCTTTTGTTTGTAAACAGGAATGGACGATGGGAACAGTCCATTTGTGTCCATTAAGGATGCCCTGAAGGATAAGAAGCGGATTAAGTATCACAACGACTATCTGACGAATCTGTTAGCTGCTATCAAGTAAGTTTTCTTAGCAGCAAACTATATCTTTTCGTTTCTTTCCAATGATCTCAATTTTCTATGTATTTTCTTGACTTACAGAGAAGATGGTTGCAACGTGAGAGGCTATTTCGTGTGGTCGTTGCTGGATAACTGGGAATGGGGAGCCGGATTCAGTTCAAGATTCGGTTTGTACTATGTGGATTACAATGACAAGGTGAAGAGATATGCAAAGGATTCTGTCAAGTGGTTCAAGAATTTCTTGGCTTCTTAGTTCTAAGTATACATATTCGTTCTTTGTGTTTTCTTGTATGTGAACATGCTTTGCTTATTTATATCGACGATGAATTACTATAAGGTAGCGGTTGGTGTGCATGAATGGAATTATGTGAGAATAGAATGGCTTTAGGAATAAAATGAACATGGGAAATGAATAATGATAGTATAAGTTATCTTATGCTTATGATAAGGAATGAGAAAGGAACAATATCGTCATTCTTTACTTGATTTCAATATCATGATTGATATTTAGCAATAATAGAAATGAATGGAATGAAAGTATTTTAAATGATCAAATTATCCTTTTGTATAAAATTATTAAAATAAAATGCTTTATTGATAAATTGTTTACAACATATAATTCTATGTTTTTATCATACAATCTTTAATTTTTTATTTTATAAAAATATATGACAAAGATTATGATTCATTTATATTTTGGGAAGTAAAATTAATTTTTTTTGGGTAAAAATAAAAGAGATACGGTACTTGGTTAATTTTTCTTTTATTAGATTTTGAAGATTATGGGAGAAATCCATGTAGAGAAAAAGATACCATCAAGGAGATACATACGAGAGTATTTGTGACGGTTTAGAACTCTTTTATATTAAAGGGTAATTCTGTCAAATACAAAAATAGGCTCATTCATGAGAGTATTTGTGATGGTTTAGAACTCTTTTATATTAGAGGGTAATTCTGTCAAATATAAAAATAGGTTCATTCCTGATAGATTGGGAATAACTAAATCTATCGGAGAGGAAAAGAATGTCTAGAACCATGCATTTGGGAATGGGGATTCCTACGGGAATGAGAATTCTCAGTTTTAAATTATACCTAGTATGAGTGTAGGAATAAACTTGGGAACGATTATTCCATTCCCACTTCATCCTTACGTACCAATCATACCATAAATGTGTCAAAATAATAATTTTATCAGAATATTTTATTATTAATTGTGAATAACTAGTGAAAACTTTCATATAATTCTTATTGTTATTAAATTTAAAAATTAATAATATTACAAAAACAAGTTGTCTTCCATTACATATGGTTAATGAGAATTTTAGGTGTAATGAACTTTTAAACTGAAAAACATCACCATCAATTACTTGAATTTAAAAATCTATTTCAAAATTTTAGGAACTTCTCCAAAAACAATCGAAGTCCTATATATTGTTGATTAAGGAGAAATTATCTAAAATCCTTATTGTATCAGAAAAACAGTCCAAAACTTAGATGAACTTAGAAAATTGTCTGTAGAATTCTAATAAAGAATAGTTTGGACATCGTATTAAATATTATTACATAACTCTAATGATGTCTAAACTTATCACAAATATGAACGGCTTAAATTATTCATTGGACATGGAAAACTTTAATTTATCGTAAAAAATGAATTTCTTTTTTTTTTAAAGAAAATATTACAAATAATGAAATTTACCCTTTCAATAAGTCAATATTATTCTATTATCAAATCAAGTAAATTGAAATACAATATAATCAGATGCACATAAGGTGCACAACGTGCCCATTCCTAGTTAAACACAAGACTTCCTACATAATAGGGAAAACTGGTGCCACTGTACTACAAACCATTGGACATAAACAATGAAAGTTAAGTTCAATTTCGTGGAATATTATTATACATCCCGTTGTTCCTCGTGGTTAGAGAGTTTTGTTACTATTAAACACATCATTTTAACCGATGATAGAGGAACAATAAAAGCAATAAACACATCATTTTAACCGATGATAGAGGAACAATAAATATAAAAAAATCTATTGTTTTCAATTTTTTACAAAATTTATGAACATAATTAAATAAATTTACATGAAATTTTAGATACTTTTAATTAATAAAATTATAAATATAAGAAGCATAGTCCTACAAATATCTACATCTGGTCCAATTTCATCAATGCATGGAGGATATTTGCTATGATTCAATTACCATAATTTGAGTTATACCATAATTAAATTTTATTTTATTTTACCAATTTTCACTATATAATTTTTTAACACCCCTTATTTCCTCCAAACCCTACTTACAATTGCATCAAATTTTGCTGCTTCTTCTTCTTCTTCTAAGTCCCTGTTTTTCTTTTTTGCCATATTTTCTCGAATATGGATAGAATTGAAGATTTTTTCCGAGATATTGATGAGAGGAGAGTGGGCGGGTTGCCAATCGGGTTCCGATTTCGTCCAACGGGTCTCCAATTGTTGAATCATTATTTGATTCCCAAGTTAAAGGGTGAAGAGGTTCCGCCCAATGAATTTATTACGGATATTGACGTCTGCCAACGTGATCCTGACCAAATTCCGTTAAGTATGTTTAGTCTTTTGTTTTTGGTGTCTTTTTTTTTTTTTTTTTGGATTGGTTTAATTTGGCATGGTTTTTCTTGTGTTGATGAATTAGTTTTGCTTGATTTGAAGTCTATTTAGGATTTGATATTGGTTATCTGATTATTGTGTGAAATCGAGATCGATCTGTTTTTTCGTTGGAGTTTATTGTCAAGCTATTCGTTTATTCTTGTTTTGTGTGCTTTTGAAGATGTCTTTGTTAAGTTTCGATTTGTTTATTTCGTAGTGGTGTTTTAAATTTAGTTCATATGGTTATGGAGATCTAATGCAAAATATGATATTGGTACAAAATAAAATATTATCGTGATCATGTGTGATGTGATAATTCTTATGAAGTAGAAAATTAATTAAATACAATCCATACAAAATAACGTACTACGTATATGTTTGATGAGAATTGCACTCATTACCTCTCAAAGAGTACTTATAACATTACTACTTGGATGAAAACTTATTGGCAGGGGAGAAGTCGTTTTTCAATTATCTATCTTATATCATTAGAATTGATGGTTTTGAAAATATTATTTCTAGGATGGAAACTTATTGCAAAGGAAAAAAGTCTTTTATTTATTTATTTATTATTATTATTATCAATTCCTAATTGATGTACGTGAGGTTATTTTACACTATAAAATTTAAGATTTTGAAATAATTATAAGTTGTTAACATTGCTACTTGAATAGAAATTTATTGGCAAAGGAAAAAGTCTTTTTTTTTTTTTTTTTTTTGCTCGACTCTGAATCAATGATATATATGATCTTGTTTTACATCATAAGAATCTAAAGTTTTTATGTAATTTTAAGTATTGCTCTTTTTTCTTCTCGTGTATTGAGAAACCTCTTTAGAAGAGCAAAATGTCATGGATTTGTCTCTTACAAGCTCCCATACAGCACGTAACTTTTCGTTCATCCCCTGCAACATTAGCTAAGTCAGCCTAACTTTTTTCAAGTGCTATGTTTGTGCAAAATGAGCTGGCTAAGTTTTAGAGACAAAGAGAATTTAGAGAGAGAAACTCTAAGGCGTTCTATTACTTGTATTCTAATTTGTTTCTTGAATGCTTTACAAATGAAGTCTATAAATCTATTTATACTATCCACCCCTTGAAGGACACTGGAGATCGATTTGATTCTACGATCAAGATTACATCTCCATAACTTTTATTGAACTAGATTTTACTAGAACTTTATTCTAAAATTTTCTATACATCTCATAACTATGTACTATGTTTTAGAATTCTCCTCGACATTCCTTAACCTCTAGCACTTTGCTGCTTCGTGACATTTTTTGTTGAGGCGTGGCAAAAACCTCCCACTACATGTTCCAAATACATGAAACAATTTATGCATTTCCTCTCTATCGACCCTTCATATCCTCTACCTTTAGATAAATCCATGCACGTAAGGGAGAATGAAGGATACTTCTTCACAAAGGAGGAAAGGGAAAGCTCTCTACAAGATCGACGGATTCGAGCTACACCAAATGGCTATTGGGAAGTTTCCGAAGAGAACATTCCCATTTATCGCGCCAATGAAATCATCGGATTCAAGGACAAATTATTTTACTACATTGGAAAAAGTCCCAATGGAAACAAAACCAATTGGAAGGTGACTCAATACAAATGCAACTCAAGTATGATTTCCTCCAACAACACGAACACAAATAATGTAAGTACTAGAGATCGATGTATGTATATATATAAAGCATGGTACTTTGTTTTACGTAAAATGTTTTTCGACTTATGAGTTATTTAATTTGAATTTCCATTTTCTGCAGATGGAGAATTGTATGGTTTGTAGAGTAAGGCTCAAGGTTAGGATGGAGGAGGAAGAGGAGAATTTAGTGGAAGAATCATCAGGGGAGGAAAATGGCTTAAATGAAGGCCATGCATAGGCAAACATTATGTAATAAGTCATCCAAATTAGGCAAATAAAAGCAATGTACTTAAGTTATTTTTGGTCCTTCCATGGACATATATAATGGAGCACTTTGAGTTTTCCTTTTAAATATATAATCAATGTGATTGTTTATTTTGATTAAGCGATGCAATTCTCTATATAAACTTTAATTTTTTCGATTATTTTGAATATTCAAAATGTTAACGATTGGAGTAGCAAACTCATGAATTACGCTGTTGCCATTGATAATTGCTGACATATGTATGTTGAGATTTGGAGGCCACTATACCCTAAATGGATAGAAGGCCATGTGAGGGTTGTAGATGTTGCTTTCTATTTGATGATGGAAATGGTGTATATGTGGAAAATCTTCATAAAATGGGCTTCTTTGTTTACTCCATTGGAAAACCACTTGGTTCCTGGTTGAAATATATGCAGAACATGATGCATCATGATTTGCAGTGGCAGCCAAGTTGTGTGTGTTTAGCTTTTAAGGATCAATCCCTTAGAAGCACATTTGAACAACTTCTGCCCTTTATTTGTTTGTCGTTTCTTGTTTTTAGTATCTCTGGATGTAGAAGTAGTGATTCGGGGTTATCCAACAGGTCTTATTCGAAGTTTGCTAATTTGGAGATCCACTGAATTAGGTGTACACATTCCACGTGATCGGATCGGATTAGTTAAAATCTGAAACCAACAATAACAGTAGGACCATTGAGTGGATTTAGTGAAAATCCTCCAAAATTTAAGTTAGCAGAGGTCGAATGATTGGAGGAAAAATGGAGAAATATTACAAATACCTACATTTGTTACTATGTGATTAGGAGTATTTATATTACAAATGATTGAAGGTTAATCTCGTTTGTCTAATTTATGTGGTGTGTTGGCATATAACCACATGTATCCAATCAAAATTAAGACTAAGGGTCTCGTACAAATTTAAATTGGATCATATTCGACTCAAACAAAGAGACACAAAACCTAAATACGACATTAAACCTTTACCTAGTGTTACGGATGGATTCTATTTCGTAGTAGAATACTTTTTTGTCTGTGACGGCATCTAAGCTTTCACCCAATTTTCAATTCGCAAACGTCCATCTCGAGTCTGTATAATGACATATTACTCATTTCAGCCTAATAACTTACTAGCATAAATATCTGATCGCCTCACAGTGTCGTGTGCACTCACCTATTCGCAATGCTCATGATAATTCACGTTCTCAATCTTAAATTCCTTTCTCTCGCTGGCACCTAGGGACAAAATGAATGGACACTCCTTTTCCATATCAAGTAGGATTTTATATGAGCAGTCCATAGTAGCAGAAATCTTGAATGTCAATATTTGCATATGAATCAAATGGAAATATTTACACTCTTGCCACATATATATGTAAATTTTCACACACTTTAATATTTTTGTGTGTAACATCAACAATTTTGGTTAATCATTTATTTATTGATTTTAAAACACTTTAATATTGAACTTTGTGACATTAACATTGTCAAATTTGCACAATTGTTTAATCATTGATTATAATACCCATTTTTAAGATTGATTACTATAAATGAGAAAATTAGAAAAGGAAAAGAATAATTTGCTTACCACAAGCATACTTTTCCGAGATTGAGGGGCAGTTTGGTTATGTTTTATTTTCATTTTCAGATTTTTTATTATTTGAAAATGAATTATCAACAACTTATTATTATTTTTACCAATATTTCAATTTATTTTTATCTCAAAACACATTTTTCAATAATTTACATATATTCTCTTAATAACATATATATATATATCTCTTCTTCATTATTACTGCTTTCTACTAAACTTTATGTAATTATTACTTTCTCAACATACTATCCAAATACAAATATATTTTCAACTCATTTATTCTAATTAATTTTTAAAAATTTTAAAATATTAAAAATAAAAACACAACCAAACTCCCTTTTATAAAATAGAGATTTTCATGCAATATAATTAGGGCTAAAAAAAAGCCAAAATAATTTAATTTTCATTAATAAAGGAATAAATACAATAATAGGAAAAAGAAACCATAAAGGAAAAAAATATGGACAAATAAAGTTACTTAAAGGACTGTTTGGGGGATGACAGTAACCATGTGATATTTGGTTTCCAATTTTTATTTTTCCATTTTTCTCTTGTTTGGTTGGGAGTCAAAACCAAGTGGAATTCTAACACCCCAAACACATGCAAAACAAGGATCCCAATTCCGGTGGCTGGCACGTGCACTAACCACACGTGTGGATCCCTAATCGGGTCATCGTATTCGGATCCTCTCCATCTACAAAAATAACGCGAACCGCACCGAAATTTCCCCCCAATTCTCTCGATTCCCTCCAATCTCACCATCATCGACATCGAATTTTCTTTCAAATTCATGAATCAATCAACAAATCCGACGTTTCTTGATTAAATTCGTTGAGATATCTTTTGATTGATTGTTCTTTCGACCCAATCTGTTGATTTTAAGAAATTCTAGGTTTTCGCTTTGAAGTCCCGATCTGTGAGATTTTTTCCAGAAATCTGTTAATTTGTTGGGTTTTTGCTATCAATTGTGTATTCCCTTTATTTCCCCTCTCTTGATAGATCCAGAAGTTGTAGTTTTATCCGGAGACCTTTTGACACCTAGGGTTTGGCTGTTCGTCGTGGTTCTTTAATCTTCAAGTTCCTTCGATCTGTAAATTGATTTACCGTGTTGGTATGTCTGTTTCCGAATTAAATTTATAAGGCTCTTTTACGGTTTTATATGTGGATTTTGTGAGTCTAGAGTTAGGGTTTCTTGATCAAATTGGGGGTATTCTTTTAGGTCTGATTTTAGCTGCAATAATTTGTTTGCAGAGTATACTTAGGTTTTAGCTCTTCAAAAATTCTTGATTTGATATGTTGTGTAATTAATTTCATGTAAGTGGAAAATAAAATTTTATTTTTTTATTTTTGAATAAATTATTATTATTTTTTCTTTTTTTTTTTAAAAGAAAAAAAAAACCAATCCTGGTTGATTTTATGTAGCTTAAATGTCCACATATGCTTGTGGAGTACAACCTAATAAAATTCACACAGATTTGATATGGCATGCAAAAAGAAATACTATGGATAACATGAAGAGAGCTCATTTAGGTGTGTAGATACCTTTTCCTTAATATTTAGTTGGTGACATTGCTGCAAGAAAGTAATACTAGCATCTATCAGGATGTGGTTGGCTTATCTGTTAGTGAATTGATTATGACTTGCTTTTATCGTTAGAGAATAATAGTATAGTGATCAATTGTCGTCTTGTGCCACTTGTACTTCAATGAGGCAGGTTTTATGCAGACTATGTGGGTTGGTGTATCTTTGTTGGATGGTGATTTTATTGATATATATGCCCTAACTGGCCTTAGATTTGACTTTACTTCCTTCTTTTCGGATTTGGTTGCTTTTGTTGTTTACACATGCCACATAATCATAATTACACTTGCCATGTATAGGTTTACCAGCCACGTGTTTCTTACATTTCAAGAACTTGTATGTGTCTACTTTTTGCTTTTATCAATTTTCAAATGTGCAATCTAGAATGCATAATCTTATGTGTAACTTGAGAATGTGAAGAAGCATTTAGATATGCATTATTGGTGGATGACTCATATTGATTTTGCTGGTGTTGGTGATGCTTTAGATCACTGTTTTCATTGCTTATTGATTTGTTCATTACCGTTTATTCTGCTTATATTTTCTTCTTTAGAAATGGTCTTTATTCAAGTTGTTTTTTGTTTTATCCTGCAATGCAGAAAGATGGGAATTAAGCGTCCTTTTGAAGAGGAAGATTTTTCAGAGCTATCTTTCAAGCAACCTAAACAACTGGATGATAACATTAAGCTGACATTTATGACAGAGGAATTTCCCTCCCTCGAAACTACCCTGAGGGTTGATTCTCCTGGTATGTTTCACTTTTCGACACCAAATTTGTGAGGGCTTTATCTGGAACGGGTTCTTATTGTGTGATATTTTTTATGGTTACATTCCTTTGATTCTCTCTTGAGAAGGAGGACATTTGGTTTAATAAGCTTGATTTAAACAACATATGCGTCGATTACCTGGCTACTTCAGGCACAACCGCCTGTCAATCAGTCACTGAGGTTGATTTTGACATGACATTTTATTTTCGTAGGTGAAGCAAAGAGCAGCTTTTGTAACTTACATTTTGATGGGATGCTCGAAAATGGTGACACAGATGATGCATCTGCAGCGGACAAAGAATTGGAAGCAAGTGCACCCTTATCGCTGGTCACCAGTACCAGTAGCGAGGAAGATGCTGGAAATGAGGACACCTCTTTCTTGTACAAATTTCCAGCATATATTGACTTCAGCATACCATGGCGACTCCCAGAACAGTTTGAGGATCCATATGTATCCTTGTTGAATTGTTCTCCGAGGAAAGAAGTTCCTGTCGGACCAGATTATCAAGTTGAAGTTCCGGAGTGGGATTCGAGCTCTTGTGGGAAAGATTTTCCAGGTTCCAAAAACTATGTCGATGATGACAGGGAGCAAAAATTTATGGGCACTTGTATCATTCCTATGCCTGGGTTAAACAATTCAAGCATTGATGAAATCACTGTGGGACATGGCAGAACAGATTGCAGCTGCCTGGATATTGGGTCCATGAGATGTGTGCAGCAACATGTAAAAGAAGCAAGAGAAAAATTACAAGAGACAATTGGAGGAGAGAATTTCATGAAGTTGGGGTTCTACGACATGGGTGAGGAGGTTGCTTCCAGGTGGACTGCTGATGAAGAACGAATCTTTCACGAGGTGATTTTCTCGAATCGTGCCTCATGTGGTAGAGATTTTTGGGAGCACCTCAGTGCTGTGTTCCCAACTAGAACAAAGATGGAAATTGTCAGTTATTATTTCAACGTCTTCATGCTACGGAAGCGGGCGGTTCAAAACAGATCTCATTTCCCGCAGATAGACAGTGATGATGATGAAGAGCTGAAAGGCGAACATGGAGACTGCTCTCAGAACAGGTCTTCTTTGCTGGATCATGATACTGATGATGAATATGCCAATGACTTGAAACCTGCCCATGGAGGCTTTTATCTAGTTGGAGGAGGAGAAGATGAGGACTCTACAATTGAGTCATTCGGTGACCAGGATTTGGATGCGGGCTGGGTGGACGACTATGGGTCCGAGCCTGAAAATGTCTGTCCGGATCAGGGCAGCGATAACAACAATGGCACTTCTGATGGTGACATTTGTAAGCATGATGCTGTTGAGATGACTGGTGGAAGAGGTCCAATGTCCGGAGAAGAGACCAAGCATGATGACAGCAGTTTTGATTCTTAACTTGCTTTATCTGCTGCGAAAAAGTAGATATAGAAAAAGCCACAAAAAAAAAAAAAAAAAAAAGTTGGCAGAAGAAGAACTTTTGCCTGAACCCAGTGTTCTTTGTCTTTTGGGAATTTGAACCCTACAAAACTGTGCGAGACTTTCTGAGGACAGATGGAGTTATTCCCTTTAGGCAGTAGAATTTTGTTTCTCTTTTAAGCATGGGCTGCTCCATTCTTTGCTCCCCTTCTCTGTGGATCAAGTCATATTAGTACAATATAGATCTTACTATTAGTGTGGTGTAGGTCTTGCTGTTTGATGTTTTCATTAACTCTGTATATATAAGAATTTCCTCCTTTCTATTTATTCAGCCTCTCTTGTGGATGTATTAGTTTTACCAAGTTGGCCTTATGAAATAAATTGTGATTCTTACAATTCTTTAGTTGATAAATATGTCGACACTGAAATACCATCAACAAAACAAGTATAGGAAGATGTTATTGAGCCAGTTGACCATTAAAACCTCAGTGTAGGACTAAGGGAAACCATTCTACAAAGAACATGACAGACTATTCACTTTGTAGTCATCACCTCAAATGGAATAGAAACAAAGTTGAATTTATTATGCTAGGGCTTCAAAGGACTTGTTTGGGATCCCTCAATTTCCTTAAAAGAAATTAAGATGGGGTTCGCAAATGATAAAATTCAATCCCCAATTTAGAACAATATGATGAAAGTACCATAACTTAACAAACAATGATAGTGCCAACAAAGTCTATTTTAAGTGTGATGTAAATCCCCAATTGCAGTAGCAAATATGATTAGGCGTGAATTCTCATCTTTGATATGAACAGAATGAATTTGCCTGGACAACAAAAAGAGAAAAAAAAGAAGAAGAAAGAATTATTTCAAGTTTTCTTTACCAGATTCATCCCCTCGCAAATGAATAATAAGAGGGTATTTAAAGAAAATAGAAAAGAGATGATTTCCAATTACAAGATCTACATGTGTGGTCCAGCATCGGCCTTTGTTATCTATCTATGGGTTGTGTACAATAGAGGTCTCAATTCTCATAAACATTTATGATTCATTATTATATTTGATGGGGGTTCGATTCGTCGGATATGGGTCCAACTACGGATTTGGGTGAGACTCGACCTGGATGGTCGGGATCCTTGTTTAGGTGGGATGAATCCTGCAATCACAGCAAATGTTAGGCTAGCCGAGGAGCCCTTGGCTTAGTCCCTTCGACGCTCAAGTCAGTAACGATCGACTAGAAATATCGAGTAGCGGAGTAAGGGTTTTGAATGTATGTGAGTGCGTACCTCTAGAAGGCTGGAGTGAGGATATTTATATCCTTCTCCCTTCGAGAAAATGTCTGGGATGCCCCTGGTACACCTAGGGGCCCTTAGCCTTGCGCCAGGGGCAATTAGTCATTTCCCTGACTTGTATATCTCCAGCTAACTGCCCTTCCAGGTTTCAAGGACATGATAGTACACTGTAGCGGCGCCTGCTGTGTCAGGCGGTGAAGGGGTGGCATGCGCCATTAATGCGGAGGCGTGACGCCCGTCAGTGCATTTAATGCGGTGGCCGAGTACTGTACTGTCTCGATCTCCCAATGGTCGAGTGAGGTCGACGAAGCATATGGGCCTCGGGCGCCTGCCTGGGCTTGGTGCTGCGTCTCTGGGCTAACTTGGTTTAGGCCTAGGCGCTTCGCCCATCCCATATCAATATTATATTACATGTAGAACTGGCAATTTTTGACACGACACGATAACACAATAATATTGGGTTTAGATTTGAGGTTATCGGGTTGGGTCGATATTGCATAAACTCAATAAGCAACACAAAAATTGTGGGTTGGTATGGATTGAATTTCGAGTTCCTGATAAACACAATAATTTTATTTGGTAACCCACCAACCCAATAAATCAAACCCAACCTAACCCGATCCAAATTTTTAAAAAAGAAAAAAAAAGAAAGCATATATGTATGCATCTTTTGTATGAATTAATACTTTTGTGTACTTATGTTTTACACCAAACTTCAATTGGAAGAAGAAAATAACAATAAAGATATATGACTGAAATTAAAAGTTGGAATATGCTATGCTTTGTGCAGTTTTAATTAATAACTTGATGTTAATTTTAAACAATTTAACTCTAAATTGGTTTGTAATGCACTAAAAATTATTATCTACTACTTCAATATTTGACTACTCAGTTTTGTGAGGGTGATTATTAGTAATTGGATGGGAGAAATTGTATTTCTTTACTGGAATTCAATTTTATTGTTTTTAAAATTGAGTTGTCATGAAAATCTGATTTAGCATTAAGATTTCTATATTGTTGATGTTGATAGGATATTGCATGAAATATAATTATCAAATTGCTCCACAATATAATAAGGTTGACACTTTTTTTTTTTTTTTTTTTTCAAATTTTAGAATAAGTCAATTTTTTCCCCAAATTTTGCTATAAGTTGATTCTTTTATTAAAATTTTAGTTGAATATAAAATGTTGTATGTTTTTTAAATGAATGGTTAATGAAAAATAATCACAAGTTGAAATGGGTTAGGTTCTGGTTGAGCAAAATTTTATAATATTCTCACCTCAATCTGACATGAAACAACCCAACACGACATGATTGACACTCCTAATTATATGGCATTCAAAATTATAAAATCAAAATTTAGCGATTACAGTCAAGGTGTATAATATAAACTTAATATTTAAGTTTTATAAAAAGTATAGTTATTCATATTTAATAAATTTAAAATTTAAATACAATAATTTTTTCATATTCAATCATTATCTTAACAAGAATTTATGCAGTCCAACAAAACTCACTCTTATCATCAAAGAAGTCATCTTGGGAAAAGCCATCCTCAAACAGCTCATTGCCCAGATGGTAGAGTACTTTCTATTAAGTGATAAGCATTTTGCAGCTTTACTTTTTTATAGATGTCTGGTACTTGGGATGACTTCTTTTTTCTTTTTCCTCTAAAA
Organism: Jacaranda mimosifolia; assembly: GCA_018894105.1. Taxonomy (NCBI): domain Eukaryota; kingdom Viridiplantae; phylum Streptophyta; class Magnoliopsida; order Lamiales; family Bignoniaceae; genus Jacaranda; species Jacaranda mimosifolia. The sequence goes on along the minus strand of CM032134.1, from coordinate 20,996,571 downwards.
TATTTTTCTTAGTCCAGAAAAAAGAATCTCATCTTTTTAAAATGAATTTTATTCAAAACTATCAAATAGGAGCTGTTTGTTTGCATAAGCTGATTCTAACCAAATTTCTGTCTGGAAGGAACCCTTGGGATTCATAATAAAAGGAAAAGTTAGTTTGAGTATATTTTGGTCAATTTAAGAGAGTTCTAAAGATAATTACTCAAAACTAAAACAAATAAATTAATAACGACTGAAATAGGCTAATAAGATGACGAGCGAGGACCATTTAACGATTAAAAATAAAATCCGAACTAGATAAAATATGTTGAGGTACAAGATAAAAAGACTCTTTATGTGATAGAAGTGGGCGAACAACTCTACATTCAACCATACCATAGTGAACCCCGAAACCATCTTATTCTAGTTAAGGGATGAAATCTGACGGCCAATTGTTGCCACTCTTGCTATCATCAAAGTCTAATTTAGCAATTAGCAAGAAATTCCCTTTTCTTTGGGATGTGCGCTTATGAGTTGTCACTATCGAATTATCTCATTTTATATTTCGAGTAGTGAAAGTTGAAATCAAAAGACTTCAAGACCTAAGTCAGACAATGATGATCTTCTGAATAACTAGCTCAAAGGTAAACTCAATTCTTCCATAAGATGACGGGGTGGGCTTGCGTGCAAGTCGAATGACGTAGGTGCAATAAAATCCGAACTATATAAAATATGTTCAGGTACAAAATAAAAAGACTTTTGATGTAATAGATGATAGAGTTCAATGAAGAAATTAATGATTAAATACATATATATCATGCAAAAATTTAGTTAGGGTAGTTCTCATTATTTTTCAATAAATTCTTTCTCGATTCTTAGACATTGAAACATGTTTTTCTGACATAGATTGAAAAAATTCTAACTGAAAAATTCAATATCTCTATCATTGATATACCCCACTTATATTTCAGGAATGTTTAGATAAAATTATGACAAAAAAACAAACATCATGAGTTTTGAGATGGCCCATCAAGGCTACTAAGATGGGCCACCAAAGCTAATGGGTCAATTCGTTTAGAATTCACTAAACATAAATATCAGTAATTATAGTCGAAAAGTCATAAAATGATATATTATTAATTGGGTACTCTCTCAAAACAAGCACGCTCTTAAAACAAAAACCTGTAATTTTATTATTTTTGAAAAAAATATTAAAATTCAAATTTCAACAGCAACAAATATACTTTTTACAGATTCTATTATCGAGGACAGATGTTTTTACTGATGCAAGATTTCGATCAGCATTTGTAGACCAAGATCTCATGGTCAGCTTAGCCAAAAAGGAACATAAAAATTCCTCGGAGTTTTCAAAGCAAGCTATTTTATGTTCAATTAATCGAATTGAGTAACAATCCAAAGTGCTCTAAAAATAGCCAAATTTAGTCCAACCAGCCATTTGTTTTATGATTTGGTTGGTTTCAATTTCCAAGAGATGATCAGCCTTACCCAAGTTAAGACATTAATGTGAAGTGCATAAGACAATGAGAGACATTAATGTGAGGTGCATAAGACAAACAGATCTACTCACCATGGTTTGACTTGGCAAATCAAAATTTTAGTGCATTAAAATTATTAACTTCTCTCGTATTTTCACATATATTTTTATTTTCAGCACAAATTTTCAAATACACTATTAAACTCTCTCTCTTCATTTTTACTTTTCATTTTCTCGTACTCATATTTACACGACCTTTAATATAAAAAACTATAATTTTCAACCTACATAATAATTACATTTTAAACAAAACCTCTAAACAATATTTCATTTTAAAAAACATATTTATAACCAACTTTTCACTACTCTTTTTCATCAAAAAATGAAAATGCCTTCAGAAAACAAATCCAAACAACCCCTTATCATACATAAATTGGAGTTCCAAGGAAGTTTCAGGTATACTATGCTTGGTTTATGAATTTTAGAGAAAATAAAATTTACAAAATATAATTTTAATTGTGTATTTATTAAGAAAAATATTTAAAAAAGATGAGAATTTGAGAAAAGTATGATATATATATATATATATTTCAAAAAAATCCTAATAAAATGGTGAAGGAGAAGAGGAAAAAGTCTATTTGGCCCTTACCATTTCGTAAGGAAAATAATTTTGGAGCTAGCTTATAATCTGCACATGTTCTCTCATCATTTAATGCGCTTCTTTAGAACAAAATTCCTAACAATGTAAAAAAGGATAATACCTTTGGACCTTGATATTTAACCATGAATTTAATCATCATTGGTATTGCCTCTAAGAATCAATGGCCATATGCCTGTTTTCTAGTCCCTCAATTTGGGAGCCATGGTGGTACTTGATTTTATTCCACGTTAAGAAGTAGAAGCACTACCAAAAAAAAGGGTATTAGTGACCAAAAAATCGGTCACTAATAGGTTTAGTGACCGATTCGATCGGTCACTAAAACCCTCGTCACTAATTTGTTTCGGTCACTAATTCGATTACTAATCTGTGACCGATAAGTGACCGAAATGGCGGTCACTAATTATTTATAAAAAATTTTAAAAAATTGTGTATGTTATTAGGCGGTCACTGATCAGTGACCGAATATTTCGGTCACTAATTTTAGTATGTCAAAAATATTTCTCTTCAACTTTACTTCCTCTTGGATTCGAACTCAGGACCTTTGCTATGCTCAAATGAGTAACTGACGACTACACCACATACATTTTCATATATTTGTCTCAACAATATAATATATATATAATATTTACAAATTAAAAAGTAATTATAATATTCTTATGTATAAGTTACTATTATTTTTCATTTTAAAATTTAACAAAAATAGCAATTATTCATTTAATATTTGTGTAATATTTATTCAATATAATAACGCACTGTATTTTTTATTTATAACTATTACTTTTAAATTTTAGATATATTTGATCATAATATATTATAAACATATTAAAAATAGTATATACATACTAATATGCATAGTGATAAATAGTTTTTTTTTATATAAATAAACACTAATATTTATTACTGTTTATTGTAGTAAATAGTTTACACATATATATGGTAATATGTATATATACCTATACATACAAATTAATATATAATATTATTAATTATATTATAAATATTTATTTATAATTATTACTTTTAAATTTTAGGTATATTTTATCATAATATATTATAAACATATTAAAAATAGTATATACATACTAATATGTATAATGATAAATAGTTTTTTTCTTTTTTTATATAATAAATAGTTTGTAATAAATACTAATATTTATTACTATTTATAGTAATACATAGTTTACACATATGTATGATAATATGTATATATGCTTATACATACGAATTAATATATAATATTATTAATTATATTATAAGTATTTATTTACTCATAATGCATATATGTATATATATATTATTGATGTGTATATGTTAATTAATTCTCTTTTTTTTTCTTTGTATAAGAATATCATTCTTGTTTATTTATTTCTGTATCTATATATATATATATTAATAAATTAATGTTCAATTATATGGATATTATATAGAAATATTTAGTGGTTATATATTTGTATATGTACGTATATTTTTATATTTTTTATATATACATATATTATTATCAAATATATATATATATGTTAATGGCAAACACAATATTTTATTACTTATATAAGTGTTACATAAATTTTATGCTTTCATATTACAAGAATATTCAAAAAAATAAAATTTTATATTTGTGATCGTTTATTAATTAAAAAACGTGGTCATTAATTAGTGACCGCTTTATATGGTCATTAATATTAGTGACCGAACTCTTAATTCGGTCACTAATTAGTGACCGAATTAGTGACTGAAAAAGAGTTCGGTCACTAATATTAGTGACAGAAAAAAGAGTTCGGTCACTAATTAGTGACCGATTTAGTGACTGCTTTTCTGTGGTCACTAATTCGATCACTGATCGGTCATTAATTTTTTTAAAATATTATATTTAAATTAATCACTGATCGGTTATTAATCGGTCACTAAAGCTCATTTTTTTGGTAGTGAAGGGTATGATACTTGCATATAGGTACCTCTTCCTTATCCATTATAGCTAGGCATGTTTTCTACGATAAAGCTCTCCTCTATGCAAGCAGGCGGGACAATAGCTTGATGTGGCTCGACCTCCATATTTTATGTGCATTTACACATTTTCATTTATGAAAATGACTATCACTACTCTTCCCAAGCCCCTAAATTGGGGGGTTATGATCATACTTGATCTTCTACCATAATAACGGAGGCGAGGGTCTTAAGATAACTTATAAGTTGTTTCCTCTCTTCCACCTTTCGGGGATGTCCTTTCATAAAGACAAAACCCCCACTAATACGTGCGAGTGGAAAATACTTCGACAGAGCTAGGCTTCTATATTGGACAACAAATAAGGCCATCATCATTTGTGATGTTAGTAAAAAAAATGACCATATCTCTTTTCAAGCCTTCTGTTGTGACGGACTATGATGATATCAAGTCTTGTTTCATGTCAAAGGAGTTAAGGGTTTTGAAATGGTTCATAAATTGAACTCTATTTATGAGGATATTTTTTTAGGATAGAATCTTTTAATAACATATAGCATTGGGGCAATACCTTGATCTGTAGGATAATAATTGAATTTGTTGTCAAATATTTATTATGTCGAGATATTATTTTATGGTATGCATTTGAAGGGTTTTGTCTTTATGAAAAGGCACATTGAACGACGAGAGAGAGAGAGAGAGAGAGAGAGAGAGAGAGAGAGAGTTATAAATTGTTTTCAAACATCCTTGACTCCTCTAGTGTAGGACAAGACTCAATATTACTATAATTCCTCATCGAAGAGCTTTGGAAGAAGCACGTAACCATTATTTCCTCAAATTGTACGAATGATGATGGCCAGATCCGTCGAAAAATATTAAGGCCTAACCACATAGAGATATTGTCCTGCTAGCACAAGTTGGTAAGGTATTTTCTTGTGAGAAGGCATCTCAATGAGCAAGAGTAAATAAATAGGTTTATAAACTATGTCAAAACCGTTGACTTTTTAGTATGGAACAAAACCATATATCATCACATCCTCCAACTTAAAGGTTTGATAAAAGGCATATGATCATCATTCCCATGATGATGCTAATGATGATCACTATATTTATCACCAGGCACAAAGGCCTAATCATGTTGAGGTATTGTTCCCCTGGCATGAATTGTGGAGGACTTTCATTTTTATGAAAACACACCTCAAGTGTGAGAGAAAATGATAGTTTATAAATTATTTTAAGACCTTGACTCTTTAATACATAATAAGATCATAACCATCATAGTTCCTTATTAAGGGCGTTAGAAGAGGCACATGTCCATCTTTCTTACAGATGATGCTAAGATGATGACTCATTATAAAAAATAGAGGATTACTAAGTCAAGATATCGCCCTACTTGCATTTATTGGTCATAGATTCTGTCTTCAAAAGGTTTCAAAGAAGGTAGGAGGAGGAAGAGCAACTTATAAATGATCTCAAGACCCTTGACTCTTCTAATTCGAGACAAGTCAAGTATCCCAAATTCATTTTAGATACGAAAATCCACCTTCAAGCTATTAGCATATGCAATGAGAGCTCTTATCCTTATAAAAAGGCGTTTTGATCAGATAAAAAAAGTTGGTGGCCTTCACACTCAATCATGGCACACAACGTTTATAGGTAGAGGAGTTGCCTTGACCTAAGGCTAGCAATTTATCTCAACTTGGAGGCCAAACATCTAGGTCGAGATGGTAGCCTAGCAAATTGAAATGTCTTTTTAAAAGTCAAAGATTTTTTATAACATACGTTGATAGTAAATACCTCATGGAGTTAGGTTTTTTATGTTTGCCAAGGATTTTTTAGACATCATCAGGTAGCATCTTCTTTGAGAATGACGACTATTGCCTCTGCTCAAGCCCTTAAATAAAAGGGTTCCTAATTATATCAAGTCTTGTAATATATTAGATTCAACAACTTCATATATTTTATCTGTTAAGACGTCTTTTTATAAGAACAAATGCATCAGCACGTGTGCAAGTGGAATAATAGCCGCCCCATGAAGTTGAGCTTTTCATATCTTGCAATATTGTATTTGGATATCATCAAATTTAAAATTACATGAAACTTACTTTTGGTGAAACCATAAAAGGATTGTACTAGTTATTAGTAGCAAAGTAAAAAGGAAATAGTGTTATTATTAACCCATTATTGTTGAAGATCCTCTGGATACACTTGATTTTGACAGCTAGTGTGGGTCCAGTAGCTCTAGGGTTACACTATATATGTATCACCGGTTAGGTTATTTCTTTACTGTACATATTAACATTACTTATGCGCCGCCAGAGACGATGAAAAAGATCTGGTCTAGGTCGAGTCATGTGATTGTTTGATCAATTAATGGGTCGAATTCTCCATTGAGCATATCAATCCAATCAAGTCCGACTTGTTTAGCCACCATCGTCTTTGATGAATCATCGGGTGATCTAAACTCTAGGTTACAAGGTCGCAAGTCATATTAATCTATAGCTAAAACAGGTATGTGTATCGATCAACATTATGGTATATGATTTGTTTATGTATATTATTTGGTGTTTAGGGTTCCAAGATTTATTTTCCACTAAAATTTAATTTTGTGATGGTAGATTTAGAGTTTTGCACGACTTAGATCTCATACAACATAAGTAATTTGTACTATTAAAAACTTTATTTTTTCCTACCAATAAATCATCATGCAAACAGATCAATTCCTAGCTTTGTTTCCTCTATTATTTTTCTTTGTTTTCTTCCAAATTTCCTCCATTAAAAAAATGGATTCTCAAATTAAAAATTTTAAAAAAATTATTAACCTATTAAATGACCATTTTGCCCTTTGGGCACCTTGATTAGAGGTGACAAAGTGTTTAGGTAGGTTCATGTCCATTTAAATCGGGGTATAATATTAATTTCCTTGACCATACCTATCTCATTCTAACCTCACTCATCCTAATAACAATCTGGAAATGCCCAACTTGAGTTGGACCCAATCAGATCTCCATGTTAATCCATCAATCCAAAGTCACTCATCGCAACCTGTTGACTTGATTTAAAATAATTAGTTTTAAGTATATTTTCATTCTTTTTTTAACTAACTTTTACTAATGTGAGAAAATGAAATGAGAGGTCCGTTTTTAAATTGGGAGTGAGCATAATACTAGTACAATATTTATTAAAAAAATTTAAATTTATCTGATTAGTTTAGGTTGGTGTTGTCCTGATGACCAAAAATTAAAATTTGTTGAGTTGTTTGTGTAGCTTGAATTTGACCTAACTCAATCATTTTCTTGGGTTCCTATTTATATATATCACACTATACCTGAGCCCCCAAATATGTCGATTTAGATCCAATTTTTTCTTGTCAAATTCATATCGAGTTATCATTTTGTGTCAGAATTGTCACCTGTAGTCTTTATAATCTTTATGTACTTAGGGGTGTATTTGTAATGCTTTTCTATTTAAAGGTTCTCTTACTAAAATATCTATAATTAAATTTTATTTTCACAAAAATATAAAATACTTTAAGTACAAATGTCAATTCCGCACACCCCTCCCTCTCTTTGCTTTAGCATCCTTTTTAACCTTTAACCATTGCTCAAGAAACTGGTCGGACCGACTGGGATCAGACCAAGGTTCTGATCCAATTTAATAATTAGAACTAGTTGACTAAAAAATCAATTTAAATCGATGCAAATCGATTAAACTGGAAACCGGTGAACATGTTCTTATTTTAAGTCGGTTATCAATTTGTTTCAAATAAAATCTAAAAAGTAAAGAAATTAAAACCCTATATCCCTAATATTTTCTAAAAGTTTAAACTTGCAAATAGAAGCGCCACACCTGAGGTCAACATCTACTTTAGAGTTCAAACTTCTTTATTTTTTTTCTTCTTCCATTTTGTCATTTAAATTCTCCCCAAACATCAAATTCCAAACCCAAATTCAAGAACTAAGTTTCAAGATAATTGAAGATTTGTGTATCATGACTTTCTTGCCTATTGTAATATTGGCCTTAATTTATGTTTTGAAATTTCTATGTTATTTGAGTTGGTATTTGTTGTTCTTGTAAGTTGTAATAAAATTTATAAGGATATTTTCTAACAAGACTTGCTTCATGATTTGATATTTTAAATTGATGTATATTTAGAGAAAATTTAATAAATACTAAGCAATTTTTATTTTTTCCCCTTATATATATATTTTGATATTTTTAAATATATTTATATAAGATTAAATATAACTATAACGCCACACCGATTCAACCGATAGTTGAACCGATTGAACCAACAACCAATAATATTACTGATTCAATCACTAGTTTGATTTCTCAAACATTGCCTTTAACAGGAAATGTTTTCTCCAACTGTACCTCCCCCTCTCAGATGCTCCACATTTCATCATCTTTTTCTCCCTATTGGTCGTAGTTTCCTCCCCATTTTTTTCTAGTAACACTCTTACTAGGATTTAAAAAAAAAAAAAAAAAAGGTCATGACTGAAAAAATAGAGAAATAAATAGAAAAAAAAAAGAAAGAATTAAAATAGAGAGAAAAATATACTTTTTTTATTTATAAAATTAAGCCATAATTACTTTAAGAAAACATTTCGATTAGTATTTTAATTGTACAAAACTAAAAAAGCATTTGAATAAAATATTTTTCTTCGATAAGTGAAAAATGGATATGGAAATTACTATAGTTATATTTGGGAGGACTAAGAACTACTACTAGTAACTTGTTTTTTGGTCTGAAATATCTATTATTTCATTCCACGTTTATATTTTATTATTACATATTCTTTCTTGTGAATATTCCGTTATTCCATTACACTCTCTCTAAAAAAATATATTTTACTAGGGATATTTTAGTTAGCAAACTTTGAGGACGATTGAGTTAGGAATAAGATAGAAAATTCACTAAAATTTTCCGTCGACGTCATTATATTTTGTCCAAAATTCTTATAGTAAAGAAAGTTTGGTAAACATGCTAAAAGTAGGGGGGATTTCTACTCAATAAAAAGATGAGAGGGTGGAATTAGTAATTTAGTGATTTTTTGGGGGAGACAAACATAAACCCACAATAATAATAAGCAAAATTTTGGGGCAAAATAGTAATTCAACAACAGAAAAACGGCGGAGGATTTGAACCTTTTCTAGGCGAAACAACGCCTCATTTATTAGTCCACGAGACTTTGGAAGTTCCATAGCAATTTTTGAGTGTTAGAAAAAAAAATAAAAATAAATCCACAAACACAAAATTCAATAGAAAAATGAAAAATCTGAAAATTTTCATATACCCTTTTTTTATTTTGCTGAGTGATATACACATCATAACAGTCCGGACAGATCTTGACCGTCCGATTTTGCATCAGTCAATTCATTCTCTCGTATAAGTACACGTGCAGCCCACCTTTTCTATTTCTTTTCTCTCGATTTTCTCTTTTTGCTTCCATGCATGGAATTCTCCTCCTCCTACTGCACCCAACTAGATATAGAGAGAGAGAGAGAGAGATTTTTGTTTGTATGTATATGTGGGGGAGAGAAATATAGGGAAGAAAGAGTCTTTTGGTTTCTGTTTTAATTCTTTATCTTGATAGGTTGTGGCTAGTTCAAGGCCATTATTAGCGACCCATTTGTTCAAAAGTTTGATTCTTTCCATATTAAAATTCTTCACAATCTTGGGATATTAATATACAGTGGGGATTGCCATTTTTATGCTTTTTGTTTTCCTTTTCTCTGTTGTGAAAGATTGCATAGATATGGAATTCAGGAGTGTTGTTCTTTCTTTTTGCTGTGGCTCTGATCTTTTACTTCTCCCAAAACTGTCACATCTGACCAGTTTGATGATCTTGTTTCTATCACTTGTGTGATACCAAAGGTATAGACTTTGTGATCTGTGCCCAACCCCACATTCCAGATTTGAACTTTTTTTTAAGTTCATTTTTGTACTTCAATGTTTTTTTTTCTGATTCTTTCTGGGTTCCTCTGTTTGTTGAACTGTTTGGGCTGGTGGTAGATCAAGAAAGGCTGCGTAGTTTCACAATTTTGAAGTTGAGTTAGTTCTTTTCACTGATTCTTGATTTATTGTATTTGGGTTTTTCTTACTTGCTATGGTGGTTGAAGAATCAAGTGGTAAGATGGAGATGAAGGGTCAGGAGTTGGGGTATGTTTGCAAGTACTGCACCAAGAAGTTCTCGTGTGGCAAGTCACTGGGGGGTCACATAAGGTCTCATGTTGTTTCAAATTCAGCTGAATCTGAGCAGAAAGCTGAAGCAAGCATGAAAAAGATTTCATCTTTTGGTGTTGCTGGGCAGCAGAGTATTACTATAAGAGAGTCAAAGCATGCTGAATTTGGAAGTGGGCATTCCGTTTATGGGCTAAGAGAGAATCCCAAGAAAACATGGAGGGCAGTGTTTTCAACTCTCCCTGTGCTAAAGGAGAAAGTTTGCAAGGAATGCGGAAAAGGGTTTCCATCAGTTAAAGCTCTGTGTGGCCACATGGCTTCTCACTCAGAGGACAGGGATTTGAAGGATGATGACGATTCTAGGACCAGTGAGAATCAGAAGGTGGAGCTGGATAGTGATTCAGAGACAGAAGTTGAGGATATGAGCCTGAGAACCAGAGCAGCAAAGAATAAGCGGTATAAGAAAATTGTTGAGAAATCTTCTCCTTTTTCTTTTGCTAACAATGGTTCTTCATCTGTTTCTGAGATTGTCGGGCCAGAAGAAGTGGAGGCAGCTATGTTGTTATTGATGTTGAAAAAGGATCCTTGGGGGAACAAAGGAGGTGTTAATTCAGTTGAAGAGTCTTCAGAAAATACTTATTCTGTTGTACTTGAGGCTAAATCTTCATCTAATGAAGTGGGAATGGGGAAGGACAGTAGTTTGTGTGCTGAAATTGCAACAATGGAGAATTCTGTTTCTGGGTATGTCTTGGCTGGATGTTCTAAGGCTGTATATTTATATGGGCTCCCAAGATATGGTACTTTTGGTGAATGCAAGAAGCCTTTCAAGATCGTTGAGGGGAAGGTTGAGGAGTGTAGTGCTGCAGTTGGGAAGAGAAAGTATAGTTCTGAAAAGATGATGAAAAATGGCACTCCAAATGCTACTTCTGAGAAGAAAAGTTATGAATGCTTAAACTGCAAGAAGACCTTTGAGTCTTTTCATGCTCTTGGAGGGCATAAACCATGCCAAAAGAGAGGCAATGCTTATTATGAATCTGGATATGAAAGTAGTGAGAACACTCTAGATGATTCTATTGACTATACAGCTACTGGTAAGCTTGTTGGATCTTCAAGCAACACAAAATCAAGGGCTAAGAACTATGCTGAGGAAAAGGTTAAGCCAAAGAAGAAAAAAGGACTTGTTTGTCCAATCTGCAACAGGGTTTTCAAGAATGGTCTGGCCTTGGGTGGCCACAAGAAGACACATCGTGTTGGGGGTAACAAGGGAAACAGCAGCCAAAGTTCAGAAGTGAAGCCTGAGGTTCCTGATAAAGATGTTCCTTTTCCATTTGATCTCAATCTTCCAGCCCCAGAGGCGGTTGAAGATGAGGGGAATGGCCAATTCTTTCCCTGATAGGTTGGACATAATCACAGGTATAACTTGCTGATTGCTAATTTGCAAGTGTAAGTAAATAAAATGGCGCTGCCAATTCTGCGCAGATGTAGAAAAACGGACAGCAAACCTTGTTATGCCTTTAGTTTCTCACATCAAACATGGTATTGGATGACATTTTTGTCTGCTTCATGTTAAACATAAGCAGGCTCGGCTATATATATGCGTTACATTTGGTGTTCCTACAATATGCAGCTATTCTTGCTGACTCTAAACTTACTCTTGTTCATTTGAAGCATTGGCAATGGTACCTGCAAAGATTTTTGCAGGGATTTAGTCCTTCGATTGCAGATTAGTAGCCAAGATTGGTCATTTCATTCAGTAACTATTCATTTATTCCAGTCTCTCAGTTTGAAGTTATTGTTTTCTTACCCTTTTGAGAGTTTTTCATAAGCCTCATCAAGTTCACAAACTCGACGAGACGTGCTGCAAATGCCACTTTCCTAAAAGAAGAAGTTATCATCTATCCAAGATTGGATTTTTGTATGTGATCTTATGGGAGATTGGCATTACATTTGCATTCTTTATTTTAATCCCAATCCTATTTTCTAATTACAAATCCCATTGATTCCCTCAGCCATATTTTTGTTGTTACTTAGGTGGTTGTATTAAGAACTTCAACTATTACTAATCAGTTGTCTCTATCATCATAGTAATTATGGATTATGGAGTCTTTAAGTGACCACTCAATTGCTGAGGAGACAATAATAGTGAACAAAGTGGTAGTTTGAAGAAATCTTAAGTTTTGTGTGTCTTTGATTTGGTTGCTTGAATTGGAGTAGAAGTTACTAAGAAGGGAAGAATGATGAGTCTTCAAGAAATATGATGAATCTTTGTCCTAATTCAACCTACCTTTGAGATCCCATTTCTGCCATTTTTGAGTATTTTAAAGTTGCTTTTCTTTTTGACTTTTGGAGGGAGAAAAGAATATTAGAGCAGCATCATACTCTGTCTTCTTGCTTTTAACTTCACTCTTGCAGTGTAAGGATGTGAAGCAAATATTTTTCAGAGAAGGCAGATCTGTCTGGGGGGAAAATACAAGTGTTTTTGGCTCATACTTGGTCTCACTTAGATATTAAGAGGATTACAAAAACGTCGAGAAGTAAAAGGCCTGTTTGGTTTCATTTTCAAAGTCCATTTTCACAGTTTTTACTATTTTAGAAATGAAACACATTATTTTTTACATATTTTCACCCAAAATTATTTTTATTTTTATTTTCAAAACACATTCTTCAGTAACCTATATATCTTCTTTCAATAACTTATATAACCTATTAAAAGTTAAAACCAACATATTCATTACTTTTCTAACAACCTATCCAAAAACAAATTCATTTTCAATTCATTTCTACTAATTTTTCAAATTTTAGAAATGATGAACATGAAAATTGAAAATGATAATAAAACCGAACGGGCTGAAAAAGAACTACAATTCTTGTTTTATCTCAAATTTCGGAAATCATTGATAGTTAGAATAGATGTGTTGATCGGATCGATTTACCTATTTTAAGGAAAAATTGTCCAAAACAAAGTTTGTCCAAGCCAATACATTATTCAAGTTTAAAAGAATACTTGGAAGAATTTATAAATTTCTCTAAGTATCTTATAAGAAATTTGAAAATTACAAGATGTTATATATCATCTTATAAATTTATAAATCCATCTTGAATTTCTTTATTCCAATAGGTAATCTCTAAACTCTACCTCCTAATCATATAAATATATTGATGAGGGTAAAAACCATTAATGAGTGTATTGGCTTGAAATTCAATATGGTCGACCTGGTGGAGGTCGAGGAGAGCGCTTTCGATGTGAATGGGTCTAGTCCTGCAATCAATAGCAAATGTTAGGCTAGCTGAAATGCCCTCGGCTAAGGCGCTCCAATGCTCAAGTTAGTATATCTACTAGAAAATGGAGCAGGAGAGCGAGGGCTTTAGAGTGATGAATGACATACCTTGTTGAGGGTTAGCAATGGGGTATTTATAGCCTTCTCAATGGGGTTGATATGACTCGGTGCCCTTATTGAGCAGAAATGGCTCCTGTCCTTATTCGAGGGCTTTGAAGTCTTTTCCAACTTGTGTACTATTTCAGGTGGCACAACCTAGGGTAAGGTGGTACACTGGTGGTGCACACTTGTCTGGCACTGCTGAAAAAGGTAGCACTGTGGTGGCATGCACCATTAATGTGAGGGCATGCCACCTGGTGGAGCACTTAATGTAGTTGAGAGGCTGTCGCCTTGGTTCAACCTTCCTGGTTGAGGTGAATACTTCTACAAGATACTTTCTCGGGCTCTAGTCGACTAGATGTAACCTAGTCGTGGTTAAACCTTCATGGTCAGATGAGGGATTGCGTATTCTGGTTATGGTTGACCCTGATCCAATCGAGAGGCGAACGCCGGTACTTGCTACGATGGGTAAGGCTCATGAGATCGAGTGCTAATCGATAGGTTGGGCCTACTGGTAATGGGCCGCTAGACACCATATTTTTGTCCTGATTGAGTGTTGCTTGGCTGGGCCTGTTGGGCCGTCCCATATCATCTATAATTACATATAACACAATATGTCTCTCTTCGACTCATAATACTATGTGGATTAAATGTGATTTAACTAATTTTATCTTTTCTCTCAAAAATGGGAACAATATGCTCAAAAACCTTCAAGTATAAATCCAATTCATTTTATCTTTTCATTTACGCTAATAGTAAATGGCTTTATAATTTGTTGTTTTTGAGTAAATCACTTGCATATATGTCGATACATCAAGAAAATCTCTCTTAAAAAATTAACAAACTTCAATTCCAAAATAAAAATAAAGAAATTCACGCATTCTTTCAAACCATTATCAAAATAATATTTTTTTTCTCCAAAATACTCTCTGCCAAATATATATATATATATATATATTATTAAATATTATATGTATACACCAATCATTAAAACTATATATATACATAAATAATTAATATAAAGAAATCAACTACACCCTACTATCCAAAAAGAACTTGATCAATAAAAATTGTATCTTCTTATAAAACTTTCAAACATATCATTTCTTCTCAAAATAATCTCGAACAACTCTTAAAACAAACAAACATCACATCTTACAAACTCATTACCAAAAACCCATTCTCCAAAACAAATCCCCCAAACAATCAAAAAAACAAACCAACCAACCCTCATATCTTGATCATTTTTAGGAAATTGCCTTTTTTTTCTTCAACAAGTACATCTATTTTATAACTTAGACATAAAAGGATTATCATTGAAAAAAACTTTAACATAATTTATTACAATATATTTCTATTGTTGCGAGATTTACATAATTGGATCACCCCTTCCCTCCCTCTTTTCATTTTTTATCTTTTTTGGTATTGATGGACTTCTACTCTAAAAACGTGAACCTAGAGTATACTCGCATAGAAATAGTGCACAAGTTTAATTAAAAAAAAAAAGAAGAAAAAAGAAAGGGTTGGGGGGGGGGGGGGAGGAGTTGTAGAGGTGGGTATTTCCTTGATGGTTTAGTGTGCTATTCTGGTTAATTATGTTGGTCATTTTATTGAATTTTTTCTTTTGTCTTTATAACCTTAATTGGGTATATGAAGACAAAAAATTTCTCCCCTACTTAGAAAATTAATTTACCTATTGTAGGCAGCATAACAAATAGCATCAGCAATATATTTGTATCATTGAATGTTGAATTTATAACTATAGACCAGATGAAAAGCTAAATATGGGAATAGATTCTATATATGTCATGTCACACACGTTTTTCAGAAAAATGAGTTGGGCCGTTGTGCCGGAAAAGGCCAGAATGGGGCCCACTGATTACTTCTCTGTTTGTGGATCAAAGTTTGGGCCCAAATACCCAAAGTGAAGTCAAATCTGTCTGTGGTTAGTGAGATGGGCTAGGACAAAGAGTCGTTTGGATCAACAAGTACTCTGTGGGATTTACCCTGGGCCCACCATCCACCTTCTAGTCAAAAGATTTTTCTATTATAAATTTCAAAAATATTTAGTTAAATATGGAAATAACCATCCCTTTTTTCCCCTATTTTGAGGATCTTTGATAATTCTTCAACTATCTCTGTAGAACTCGATTCCAAACCAAACCTTTTTATTTGCATGTATAAGAACTTTATGGCCGAACTTCTCAGTTAAATAAAAATATTCAGGCAGTTTTTCAATAAATAAGAAATCTATTGACTATCATACTTATTTGAAAAATATTCAGGCAGTGATGGGTGTATTTTTAAGTGTGGTATTCCACATGCAAGCTTCAGTAATATTAAGGAGCCTTTTCACTGGTTTTTCAGGCCCAAAAAAAAAAAATGGTAAAGGGAGATAAAAATAAAAATAAAAATAAAAATTTACATTGATGGGAGCGTTCCGAGAATCAAACCCAATACCTCTCGCACCCAAAGTCAGAATCTTACCACTAGACCAAACGCCCTTCCTGAGGAATGGCGATTTGATGTAAATCTTCTTATTAGTGTAAGTACAAATTATTTGTGAACATGGCTTTACAAAGTCCAAGTGTTAATGGTGTTACTAGAAAGCTTGTTGGGGTTTTTAATTGGCTCTTTTACTTTATATCATTAGACCTTGTTTGCTTGGCTTAATTATGTATGATACATACCTAATCAAACCTCTTTTAATGTTTGTTTTAATTGATAAAAGCCCTTAATAAATTCTAAACCCTACATTATTTATTGTTGCTTTTGGACAATGGATCAAGAGGGGAAATGCTTGATTAAGTGTGATAAGAATTACAAAGATTTAATATGATCTATTTTTTATCTTATTTCCAATTAAACCATGATCCTAAAAGTGAAAAAGATGAGGAAATTATGAAAAACTTATTAAAAAGTATAAAGGATATAATAGTAAATTTATATATTATATTTTAATTTATTTATATATTAATCATACTAACCAAACATAAAATTAAAATATTCTATCCTAATGGCTTAAAATATATCATTTGCTTATATATCACCTCTAATCACATCATTCCAAGCAAACGAGCCCTTAAAATGACATTTACTGCCTCCACTTTAGTAAAAAGAAAAAGAACCATGCATGCATATACAGATATATATATATATACATATATATATAAATGCATTCACCAGGAGAATAAGTGAAAACTTGCACCTCAAGTCAGTTCATCACATATTCACATTATGAAACTTAATTGGCGCCCGTTGATTTTATTTTCTCCAAGCATTTTCGTATTAGTATAAAGAGAAAAAATGAAAAATCAATTATAAGTAAGTTTGAGAATAAAATATTGTTTAAATGTTTTGTTTAAAATCAGTTCGGCCATACCCTTTGTTTCCTACCAAGGATCCCATAAGTTCTTCGTAGTTGTAGGGTCCAAATACACCGGTTCTAACAAATGCTTTCAATTCTTCAAACCTGGGATCCGGCACAATCTGCAGACCAGATGAAATAGATCACTGCAGCTTATTCCCTCTGTTTAAAGGCTTAAAAGTAAAGATTTAGAGGGTGTTTGGGTGAGCTTATAAGCTCTTCAAAATATTTTATAAGATGTTTGAGAATTTATAAAATGCCACAATGTATTTGGTAATTTTTTTTTTTTAAAAAAACTTTATAAACTCCTAAAATAAGATGTTAGAAGTTTACAAGCTCTTTTTGAAAAAATAAGGAACTCCCAACTTAGAGGATGTTTGGCTAAACTTATTTTAAACATCTTATAAGATATTTTTGGAGAATATAAGATGTTTGATCTTATTTTTAAAATAAATTATTGAAGTGTTTGGATAAAATAAAATCTTGGAGCTTATAATATAGTAAATGACAATTTTGTAATTAAAATGGTTAAAAATGAAGGAGCTTGTTAATATTTTAAAAATAAGTTGGGATCTCTTACTTTTTTAAAAAGAACTTATAAGCTCCTAATATCTAATTTTAAGATCTTATAAGCTCTTTTTTTTAAAAATTACCAAACACTTTTTATCAACTTATAAACTTTTAAACATCTTATAAGATATTTTGAGGAACTTATAAGCTCACCCAAACACTCTCTTAGTTTTAAAACTTTAACAAGCTCTCTTAATTTTAATCATATTAATTACAAAATTGTAATTACTAACATTTTATAAGTTCTAAAATCTTAGGTAGTGTTTTGATATATTTTATGTTTCATTTTATTATGTGTTTATTGTGTGTTTCGGGAGAATAAATAATGAAAGAATTGTGGGAGAATGTGAAATAAAATTTGGAGAATGTGATTGATATTTGGTTATGTTTGTAAAAATAGTAAAAAATAGGGCTTAGGCGTTTTTATATGTTTGGTTATGTTTTGTCGGAGATATTTTATATTGTAGCGGTCAAATCCATGTCTTTGTGTTGGTGTCTAAGGTAAAATTTGATATTAATGATTTTTTTTAATTGTAGGGATAATAATAAAAAATATTGTGTATATATGCATATATATATATATATAGTAAGTGGGTTGTACTAATTGATGAAATGATTAAGTGAGTTGTATTAAAATATTTTATGAATTTATTTGTTAGTTGAAATTTTTTTTAATTATTATTAGTAATACTAACACTACTACTACTATTATTATTATTATTATTACTACTACTACTACAAGTATTATTGTTATTATTAATATCACTATTACTATTACTACTACTACTATTACTATTTCTGTTGTTGTTATTATTATTATTAGTATTAGTATTATGATTATTATTACTAGTAGTATTATTATTACTTATTAATTAATAATACTAGAGAGACAAGAGAGACAGAGAGAGATGCGGGAAAATGGGAGAGAAGGGGACAATTCTAGGGTGGTGGCAGACGTGGGCCCAGGGGAATGTGAAATGAAAGGGTTAATGGTTATTTGTGAGGCATTTTAAGGGGTTTTTGGGAATTTCATTGGGGGGCTTTTAATGCTACATGTTTGGGAGCGTTCTCCCAGTTTGGGAGTGTTCTCCCATAAAATGCTTGTTCTGGGAGAACACTCCCAAACAAAGTCTTATTTTATTCAAATATTTTAAAATTTTATTTTTTTTTAAAAAAAATATAGTATCTTATAAGCTTCAAATAAATCTTATACGATGTAAGAACTTATAAAACCTTTTAAATAAGTTTAGTCAAATACCCTCTTAATTTGGTGAAAAGAGATTGGGAGAAAGTGCGTTTTTACCTTCCCCTCAGCTCTTTCTTTGTGCGAACCAGCAATTTCATGAGCACGAGCGCCAAAGAGGATAAAGTTGTTTTCCCGAACTTCTTGCCTGATTTCAACACTGGCACCATCTAAGGTTCAATAAGGATGCAGCCATTCATAGCAAATTTCATGTTGCTGGTTCTGCTGGCTTCCATTCTAGCAGTGCTATTCCAAAAAGAGAGCTGCAGAGAGAGGTTAAAACACTAACGGGAAAACTAGAAAGGCCATAGGGTGCATGCAAAATGGGAAAATTGCATTTTTCGTTCCGTATTTTTGTTCACTTTATAATTTTTTCATTCTATAACTTGTAATTTTAATCTTGTATCTGTAAAAATTTATCATATTTAGCTTGATCTTCACCTAACTTCCAAAAATTGGTCGGAAAAACTGAGCTGGTACACCAGAATTAGTTCAATTGGGAGGTTTTTGTTTTGTTGGCATACCAATATTTGCCTTATTGACATGCCAGCTCAGCTTTTTACGCCAATTTTGGAACCAGCAAAGATCAACCTAAATGTGATAAAATTGCAAAATGAGCAAAATTTCAGAACTAAAATTATGATTTTCATACCTGATATGTTGAGACAGCTCGCTCCCAGGAATAAGCACTTCTGCAACACTGACATTGTAATCTGGGGCAAACACAACCTGAAAAACAAGAAAAAGAAAAAACAACATTTTTAGTCACTTTGTATGGTTCACGAAAAGTTGCAATACTACTTGGCCTTCACAGCACACCCTCAGAACGACACCAATATCAGGATCGTGGTTTATTGTAGCTCCCACATCGGTAATGAATTTCACAATTCTCTTAGCTTGGATGTATGTAACAAATGCTTTTCCTCCAAATATGCAGACTCTGGGCACAAATTTTTCTTTCCTCTCCTCATCGCTCATTTCTTTGATCTTTTGGTAGCAATAAATGATTCCCATTATATTCAACAACTCTCTTGTATTGCCCTTATCTAAAAGAGCACCATAATGATGTTAGTTTTGTGATTTGTTCAAGGGATATGGAGAGAAAATATCCATTTGATATGTTTGTGAATGACAAGGTTGATGCTGAATAGATAGCATCATGAGATAGGAATGCAAATAAATCGAACGAACTCACCAGCCTATCGAGCTGATTCATATAGTTTTCCAGTTTGAGTTCAAACTCAAAGAGCCAAGCTCGATCCTAACTCATCCAGGTTTTAAGCCAAACTCAAACTAAATAATTCTTTTTCATATGCTTGCGAGCCAGCACCAACCTTTTTTCATTTTAAAAAAAAAATAAGCGTACATATATAATCATGAATCTAAAATAATCAAGTTTTTCAAGTCCAAGCTAACTCGCTCGAGCTTGTGTTCGAGTCAAACGAGTTTAGCCGAGCTTGAACATTAGTTCGAGCAGAGCTCACTTCATATTGCTTGGATCATCTAGCTTACTACAATTGATTCGAGCACAAGCTCAAGCCAAACAAAATAGTCAGCTCGACTTGAGGCTATTTAAACAAATATTTAGATGATAAGTTCTGAATCATAAGATGCCTAAAAAATAGGTAAGAACCTGCACATCAAACATTGCATGTGGGCTGACAATGTATCCGGTTCTGTCCTTAAGAAAGGACACGATTTTCTTCTTATTGCTCATCTTCGCCTCCCTCCACTCAGACTGGAGTTCTTCGTTATCAGCAAACTGTAAGAAATTTAAGAAATAACAGTTATTGTTGCAAACTCAAGCGGAGATTTAACAAATTGGATATATATATATATATATATATACACCTTCTGCAGTTCCACCAACTTTTCAGTATTTATCAGCCAGTCTTCTGATCATGTCCACTCAGTTATAATTTTCCTGAGCTCTGGATTACAACATCTAATCCATCTTCTAGGAGTCACCCCATTGGTCTTATCCTAAAATTTCTCAGGCCATAACTATCAACAAGCAGCATCAAATGCAAGTCAGCAGAAGCCATCTGTTAAGGTTGTAATTATCAAAACCAAAATAGAAACAATTACCTTCCAGAATTCATCAAAAACTTCTATTTTTACAATATCACTATGAATTTCTGCAACTCCATTGACAGCATGTCCTCCAACAACACATAGGGTAGCCATACGGACCAACTGCCGTTTTTTTGGATAAGGTTAGAACATAGACTTTACTTTCTTTACTCCAGTGCCTTTAGCCCTTCAGTTTTCTTGTCTTCGTTTTTAGGTTGCTTCTCTTCCTCTTTATCAGTAGGTTTTACCACTTCATTGGATTCAGAATCTTCTTCTTCTTCTCCTTCCTCCTTGATAGAGTTCCTGATAAGGCTTGCTTGTGATTTAACAAGTGAATCCAAGACAGCAGGAGGTCGTTCAATATTGTCCAGAATCCTCATTTGCTTCAGCTTTTCCTTGAGCAACTTGAGATCCTCAGTTCCATATTCTTCAACAATAGTATTGATAAGCTGCAGAGGGAAGAATTTATGAAGGATAAAATAATAGGAAAAAAGAAAAGTTGGCTACTTCTATCAGTAAAACAATAGGCTTTCCTTTTGCTCATGCCGGATGTGCCAACGGTAACTTTCCATAGATAGGCTCCAGCAGTAACTTACCAAGTTTGGATGTGAACAATCAATCAAAAGAGACATTCAACCTTCATTTGTATTCTTAATATATTCTTTCCATGTATAAGAGATTAGCAATATTTTTCCCAAATAATATACTGGTTAAAGATGGAAATAGATTAGGAGTTGCTTGATTAAAGGAATTAAACATATCATTGTCATACATCAAAACAATAATCCTAACAATCTCCCCCTTTTTGATGATGACAATTAACTTAATCAAGTGACTCCCCCTAATTTTTGTGTTTAGTGAAATTTTAATAGTTATGTTAACAATATTCTCTGGATATACCAAAGTTTGCAATACTGTAATTAGCTCATAGAGTGCTATGGAATATTGATTCAATAAGATAAGAAGTTATCATAGAGTATTAGTACTATGACATCAAAATAAGTACCAGGCATCATGCATCAATATTAGTACATACCACACTGTTACATAATCAAGAAACGCACAAAAAGTGGTGACAAAAAGTGATAAACATAGAAGTTCCTTAAATTCAATATATCCTTAACAAGCATAATTCTTCTCCCCCTTTAGCATCAAGAAGAGGAGTTGGAATTGGCAGAATCACGACGGCGGAGCTTGCGAACATCAGATTGGATATTGGACACTTTCCGTTTCAGGGAATGCATGCGATCTTCAAAAGAATCAGTAGCATCTTGGAGTTGTTCACTGAGACAATCAATAGCAGTAAGAATAGGACCAAGAATATGACGAAATGAAGAAGTTTTGTTGGAACGAGGGGTGGCATGATGTGCTTCGTCAGAAGATTCATGGGATGACTCAGTAGACTCAACGTAAATAGGTGTTTTGCCTTTACGTTGTTGTGTTTTGCCTTTGCGTTGTTTAGAGCTGCAGGGAGTAGTAGTAACACGAAGAGTGCCCTTGTACCAGACACCAGAATCAGAGTAATGTAATCGCATTTTATTGAAAGTGGTCATATCAATCAAACGACGTTCCTTTGGATCTTCCGCCCAAGATGGGGGAAGAAAGACACCCTCCTTTTTTAGAAGTCGAGTGAGGAGCATACCATATGGGAGATTTTTGGAGGAGTGAGTAATTGAATGAACCATATGTTTGAGAATGAGGTAACCAAGATTGACTGGGCGACCTTTAACAGCCATATAGAGAAGAAAACAAGAGAGACGACTCATATCAGTTGAGTGTCCTCCACTGTTAGGAGTAGCAGACAAAATGGTCATTGTGATAAGGCGATGAAGTAGAAAGTGGTCAACATTGAGTTTATTCATTGCAAGCCCCCCAGAAAGTTTGTAAGATTGTCCACCCCAAAACAGACTACGTGCTTCAGATAGATTAAACTCAGGGGAAGGACACCAGTCCCCAAGCGCAAAAAATTTGACACCATCAGAGGACATACCTAGATAATCATTAACAATATCAGCGGTAAAGGTAACAGAGTGACCCAAAATAAATGACTTGACAGTAATAATCTGAGTAGGTTCATCTTCCTCAAAGGTCAAATTAGCGTAGAAAAGTTTTACCACGAGAGGATAGGAAGGTTCATCAATGGTCATGATGGAGTCCCAGCCAAGCTTTTGCAGCAATGGAAGAACTGGAAGCGGTGGAAGAGCAGCAAAATCGAGAGCCCGCCCGCGACTGATTCCTCGGTTAGAGATACTAGAGGCGTATGTCTCGGCGGCTTGAGAAGAGGAAAATTTAATAGAATCATTGACGTTTTCAAAATCCCAGTCACCAGAGAGAGGAATGTATGGGTCCGTAGGGGCAGGAGATAAGCTAAGCGGAGAATCAGCAAGGGAGGTGTGTTCAGAGGATGGTTTTTTGGTTAAGTGGGAACTCATTTGGAATCTGAGTGGTTTTATGGTCGATTTGGTTGAGTGGGAACTTATTTGGAATTTGAATGGTTCTTTCTCCTTCACCACCGCTGGCTCAATACTACTCCTGCTGATATCGTCATTCCAAAGAGCCGATGACTCCGTCGAAACGTAACCGTCGACAGAGCTTCCCGCCAAATCGGGCTCGATCCCGGCCAAATCCATGAAACCGCTGTCGGACCCACACAAGCCGCTGGACTCCGCTGGAATAATATTCCAATCCAGCCCGTCGACCATGCTAGTCCAGATGTCATCAGCATTCAAGCTGTCAAAGCCATGGAGATCGAGCTCCCAGCTCGACTTGTTCAACAAATTGGGATCCGCCTTCTCCTTACCAGCCATAACTCAGCACAATCCACAAAAGAACGAAAATTATTGAACACGAATCAGGAAAAGATAAGTGACGCGAAGAGAGAACCCCAGCGTTTTCAGAACACGGAAAGCGAATTTACACGTAGTAGAACTCGCGTTCATTTGATCGGACGGGAGATTTCTGGTCAACAAAAAGATGAGAGGGTCGAATTAGTAACTTAGTGATTTTAGTGGGAAGACAAACATAAACGATAAACCCACAATAATAATAAGCAAAATTTTGGGGCAAAATAGTAATTCAACGACAGAATAACGGCTGAGGGTTCGAACCTTTTCTAGGCAAAACAAGGCCAGATCTGATAGTCCATGAGACATTGGAAGTTCCGTAGGTTTTGTTTAGGAACGGTCTCCCGGTACAAGCCTGTCCGGGAGAACGTTCCCAGAAATGCCATCATTTTCCTTTCATTTTTTTTACACAGTAAATGTCCCAAAAAGCTCCTTATTTTATCACCTATTAACCAAAAGGCTACTTCATTTGTATTCTCCAAAGCTTCGGCATCCCATCCCCCACTTCTTTCTCGTCACCTCTCTCAAATGTGCCATAAAAAATTTAATAATAAGAATATTAATAACAACAACAACAATAATAATAATACTTTATTATTATTATAATTACTATTATTATTACTACTATTACTATTATTAAGTAAAAAAATCAACATATAAACAAATTCATAAGATATTATAGGACAACCCACTTAATCATTTAATCAATTATTACAAGGTTACAATATAATTATATCCATTTACTACATACATATACATATATAGACAATTTTTTTTTTATTATCTTTATAATTAAATAATCCATTAATATGAAATTTCACTCCCAAACACTAACACAAAGGCATTGATTTGACATTAACAGTATAAAATATCTCCTTCAAAACATAACCAAATATATCAAAACTCTTCAAACTCATTTTTTAACTATTCCCCAAAACATAACCAAACATCAATCACATTCCACGACCGTCATTTCACATTCTTCCAAACACTACCATAGCAATTTTTTCGTGTTAGAAAAAAATAAATAAATAAACCCATAGACACAAAATTCAATAGAAAATTGAAAAATATGAAGCTTTGCTTGGTTACATTTTGGGAAAACAAACATGTGGTTTATTTTTCTCCCAAAATAATCATTATTAATCCCGAAATATCCTTTCAAATCAATTAACTTATTACTAAAAACCCTATATACATACATATACATATCATAATATTTTATCATTACTTTTACAATTAAAAAATCATATATAATCATCACATATACATATTATATATTTTTTTATTTTTTTATAATAAAAAATAAAATTCAGTTCCATTTGCACCCCAATAATCTGACAAAAAAATATTGATTTGATTGCTACAATAGAATTTGTCTCCTTTCAATACATAAACAAACATTCCAAATTTTTCCAAAATAATTTTCTTATTATTTTCAAAATATAAACAAACCACATCACATTCTGCAACATAAATTTCACAATTTTCAATCCTAATCCCAAAACTCATTATCCCAAAATATATAATTCAAATTACATAATTCATAGCCAAACATTACCGAAAATTTTCTTATACCCTTTTTTGATTTTGCCTCAGATAGAGTGATGTACACATCATAACAGTCCCAACAGATCTTGACCGCCCCATTTTGCATCAACAAACGCAACCCTCATATAAAAGCACACGTGCAGCCTACCCTTTCCATTTCTCTCTCGATTTTCTCTTTTTGCTTCCGTGCATGGAATTTCCCTTCTCTTTCTGCACCCAACAAGCGGGAGATGCATAGATATATATATATATATAGAGAGAGAGAGAGAGAGGAGATTTTTGTTTGTATGTATATGTGGGGGAGAGAAATATAGGGAAGAAAGAGTGCTTTGGTTTCTGTTTTAATTCTTTATCTGGATAGGTTGTAGCTAGTTCAAGGCCATTATTAGCGACCCATTTGTTCAAAAGTTTGATTCTTTCCATATTAAAATTCTTCACAATCTTGGGACATTAATATACAATGGGGATTGCCATTTTTATGCCTTTTTTTTCCCTTTTCTATGCTGTGAGAGATTACATAGATATGGAATTCAAGAGTGTTGTTCTTTCTTTTTGTTGTGGCTCTGATCTTTTACTTCCCCCAAAACTGTCACATCTGACCAGTTTGATGATCTTGTTTCTATCACCTGTGTGATACCAAAGGTATAGACTTTGTGATCTGTGCCCAACCCCAAATTCCAGAATTGAACTTTTTTTCAAGTTCATTTCTGTACTTTAATGTTTTTTTTTTTTCTTTCTGATTCTTTCTGGGTTCCTCTGTTTTTTGACCTGTTTGGGCTGGTGGTAGATCAAGAAAAGCTGCATAGTTTCATAATTTTGAAGTTGAGTTAGTTCTTTTACTGATTCTTGATTTATTGTATTTGGGTTTTTCTTACTTTCAAGACATAAGATGGAGAATAAGGGTCAGGAGTTGGGGTGTGTTTGCAAGTACTGCAACAAGAAGTTCTCATTTGGGAAGTCACTTGGGGGTAAGGTCTCATGTTGTTTCAAATTCAGCTGAATCTGAGCAGAAAGTTGAAGCAAGCATGAAAAAGATTTCCTCTTTTGGTGTTGTTGGCCAGCAGGGTATTACCATGAGAGAGTCAAAGCATGCTGAATTTGGAAGTGAGCATTCTGTTTATGGGCTAAGAGAGAATCCCAAGAAAACATGGAGCGCAGTGTATTCAACTCTCTCTGTGCTAAAGGAGAAAGTTTGCAAGGAATGTGGAAAAGGATTTCCATCACTTAAAGCTCTGTGTGGTCACAGGGCTTCTCACTCAGAGGACGGGGATTTGAAGGATGATGAGGATTCTAGGACTAGTGAGAATCAGAAGGTGGGGCTGGATAGTGATTCAGAGACAGAAGCTGGGGACATGAGCCTGAGAACCAGGGCAGCAAAGAATAAGTGGTATAAGAAAATTGTTGAGAAATCTCCTCCGTTTTCTTTTGCTAATAATGGTTCTTCATCTGTATCTGAGATTGTTGGGCCAGAAGAAGAGGAGGCGGCTATGTTGTTTTTGATGTTGAAAAAGGGTCCTGGTGAGAACAAGGGAGGTGTTAATTCAGTTGAAGAGTCTTCAGAAAATATTATTCTGTTGTACTTGAGGCTAAATCTTCATCTAATGAAGTGGGAATGGGGAAGGACAGTAGTTTGCGTGCTGAAATTGCAACAATGGAGAATTCTGTTTCTGGGTATGTCTTGGCTGGATGTCCTAAGGCTGTATATTTATATGGGCTCCCAAGATATGGTACTTTTGGTGAATGCAAGGAGCCTTTCAAGAGCGTTGAGGGGAAGGTTGAGGAGTGTAGTGCTGCAGTTGGGAAGAGAAAGTATAGTTCTGAAAAGATGATGAAAAATGGCACTCCAAATGCTACTTCTGAGAAGAAAAGTTATGAATGCTTAAACTGCAAGAAGACCTTTGAGTCTTTTCATGCTCTTGGAGGGCATAAACCATGCCAAAAGAGAGGCAATGCTTATTATGAATCTGGATATGAAAGTAGTGAGAACACTCTAGATGATTCTATTGACTATACAGCTACTGGTAAGCTTGTTGGATCTTCAAGCAACACAAAATCAAGGGCTAAGAACTATGCTGAGGAAAAGGTTAAGCCAAAGAAGAAAAAAGGACTTGTTTGTCCAATCTGCAACAGGGTTTTCAAGAAGGGTCTGGCCTTGGGTGGCCACAAGAAGACACATCGTGTTGGGGGTAACAAGGGAAACAGCAGCCAAAGTCCAGAAGTGAAGCCTGAGGTTCCTGATAAAGATGTTCCTTTTCCATTTGATCTCAATCTTCCAGCCCCAGAGGCGGTTGAAGATGAGGGGAATGGCCAATTCTTTCCCTGATAGGTTGGACATAATCACAGGTATAACTTGCTGATTGCTAATTTGCAAGTGTAAGTAAATAAAATGGCGCTGCCAATTCTGCGCAGATGTAGAAAAACGGACAGCAAACCTTGTTATGCCTTTAGTTTCTTACATCAAACATGGTATTGGATGACATTTTTGTCTGCTTCATGTTAAACATAAGCAGGCTCGGCTATATATATGCGTTACATTTGGTGTTCCTACAATATGCAGCTATTCTTGCTGACTCTAAACTTACTCTTGTTCATTTGAAGCATTGGCAATGGTACCTGCAAAGATTTTTGCAGGGATTTAGTCCTTCGATTGCAGATTAGTAGCCAAGATTGGTCATTTCATTCAGTAACTATTCATTTATTCCAGTCTCTCAGTTTGAAGTTATTGTTTTCTTACCCTTTTGAGAGTTCTTCATAAGCCTCATCAAGTTCACAAACTCGACGAGACGTGCTGCAAATGCCACTTTCCTAAAAGAAGAAGTTATCATCTATCCAAGATTGGATTTTTGTATGTGATCTTATGGGAGATTGGCATTACATTTGCATTCTTTATTTTAATCCCAATCCTATTTTCTAATTACAAATCCCATTGATTCCCTCAGCCACATTTTTGTTGTTACTTAGGTGGTTGTATTAAGAACTTCAACTATTACTAATCAGTTGTCTCTATCATCATAGTAATTATGGATTATGGAGTCTTTAAGTGACCACTCAATTGCTGAGGAGACAATAATAGTGAACAAAGTGGTAGTTTGAAGAAATCTTAAGTTTTGTGTGTCTTTGATTTGGTTGCTTGAATTGGAGTAGAAGTTACTAAGAAGGGAAGAATGATGAGTCTTCAAGAAATATGATGAATCTTTGTCCTAATTCAACCTACCTTTGAGATCCCATTTCTGCCATTTTTGAGTATTTTAAAGTTGCTTTTCTTTTAGACTTTTGGAGGGAGAAAAGAATATTAGAGCAAATACTCTTTTGGCACCCCATTCTTTTGGCATCATACTCTGTCTTCTTGCTTTTAACTTCACTCTTGCACTGTAAGGATGTGAAGCAAATATTTTTCAGAGAAGGCAGATCTGTCTGGGGGGAAAATACAAGTGTTTTTGGCTCATACTTGGTCTCACTTAGATATTAAGAGGATTACAAAAACGTTGAGAAGTAAAGGGCCTGTTTGGTTTCATTTTCAAAGTCCATTTTCACAGTTTTTACTATTTTAGAAATGAAACATATTATTTTTTACATATTTTCACCCAAAATCATTTTTATTTTCATTTTCAAAACACATTTTTCAGTAACCTATATATCTTCTTCCAATAACTTATATAACCTATTAAAAGTTAAAACCAACATATTCATTACTTTTCTAACAACCTATCCAAAAACAAATTCATTTTCAATTCATTTCTACTAACTTTTCAAATTTTAGAAATGATGAACATGAAAATTAAAAATGATAATAAAACCAAACGGGCTGAAAAAGAACTACAATTCTTGTTTTATCTCAAATTTCGAAAATCATTGATAGTTAGAATAGATGTGTTGATCGGATCGATTTACCTACTTTAAGGAAAAATTGTCCAAAACAAAGTTTGTCCAAGCCAATACATTATTCAAGTTTAAAAGAGTACTTGGAAGAATTTATAAATTTCTCTAAGTATCTTATAAGAAATTTGAAAATTACAAGATGTTATATATCATCTTATAAATTTATAAATCCATCTTGAATTTCTTTATTCCAATAGGTAAACTCTAAACTCTACCTCCTAATTATATAAATATATTGATGAGGGTAAAAATCATTAATGAGTGTATTGGCTTGAAATCCAATATGGTCGACTTGGTGGAGGTCAAGGAGAGTGCTTTCGATGTGATTGGTCTAGTTCTGCAATCAATAGCAAATGTTAGGCTTGCCGAAGTGCCCTCGGTTAAGGCGCTCCGATGCTCAAGTCAGTATATCGACTACAAAATGGAGCAAGAGAGTGAGGGTTTTAGAGTGATGAATGGCATACCTTGCTGAGGGTTAGCAATAGGGTATTTATAACTTTCTCGATGGGGTTGATATGACTTCGGTGCCCTTGTTGAGCAGGAATGGCTCTTGTCCTTATCCGAGGGCTTTGAAGTCTTCTTCAGCCCGTGTACTATTCCAGGTGGCGCAGCTTAGAGTAATATGGTACACTGGTGGCGCGCACTAGTCTGGTGGCGCACACTAGTCTGGCGTTGCTTAAAAAGGTAGTACTGTGGTGGCATGCGCCATTAATGTGAGGGCACGCCGCTTGGTGGAGCACTCAATGCAGTTGAGAGGTTGTCGCCTTGGTTCGACCTCCCTGGTCGAGGTGAACACTTCTGCAAGATACTTTCTCAGGCACTAGTCGACTAGATGTAACCTCGTCGTGGTTAAACCTTCATGGTTGGATGAGGGACTATGTATCCTGGTTATGGTCGACCATGATCCGGTTGGGAGGCAAACACCGGTACTCACTGCAATGGGTAAGGCTCATGAGGTTGAGTGTCGGTCGATAGGTTGGGCCTATTGGTAATTGGGCCACTAGACACCATATTTTTGTCCTAGTCGAGTGTTACTGGATTGGACTTGTTGTCGATAGGTTACACATATTGGTAATTGGGCCTCTAGACACCATATTTCTATCCTAATCAAGTGTTGATGGGCTGGATTGAGCTTGTTGAACCGGCCCATATCATATATAATTACATATAATAACAATATATGTCTCTCTTCAACTCATAATGCTATGTGGATTAAATGTGATTTAACTAATTTTATCTTTTCTCTCAAAAATAGGAACAATATGCTCAAAAACCTTCAAGTATAAATCCAATTCATTTTATCTTTTCATTTCCGCTAATAGTAAGTGGCTTTATAATTTGTTGTTTTTGAGTAAATCACTTGCATATATGTCGTTACATCAAGAAAATCTCTCTTTAAAAATTAACAAACTTCAATTCCAAAATAAAAATAAAGAAATTCATGCATTCTTTCAAACCATTATCAAAATGATATTTTTTTCTCCAAAATACTCTCTGCCAAAAATATATATATTATTAAATATTATATGTACACACCAACCATTGCAACTATACATATACGTAAATAATTAATATAAAAAAATCAATTACACCCTACTATTCAAGAAGAACCTGATCAGTAAAAATGGTATCTTTTTATAAAACTTTCAAACATACCATTTCTTCGCAAAATAATCTCGAACAACTCTTAAAACAAACAAACATCACATCTTACAAACTCATTACCAAAAAACCCACTCTCCAAAAACAAATCCTCCAAGCAATCCAAAAAAAAAAAACAATCAACCCTCATATCCTGATCATTTTTAGGAAATTCCCTTTTTTTTTTCTTCAACAAGTAGATCTATTTTATAACTTAGACATAAGAGGATTATCATTGAAAAAAGCTTTAACATAATTTATTACAATATATTTTTATTGTTGCAAGATTTACATAATTGGATCAACCCCCTTCCCCCCCCCCCCCCTTTCATTTTTTTAAATCTTTTTGGGTGTTAATGGACTTCTACTCTAGAAACGCAAACCTAAAATATACTCGCATAAAAATAGTGCGCAAATTTAAAAGAAAAAAAAGAAAAATTAATCGTAGAGGTTGGTATTTCCTTGATTGTTTAGTGGGCTATTCTGGTTAATTATGTTGGCCATTTTATTGAATTTTTTTCTTATATGTCTTTATAACCTTAATTGGGTATATCAAGACACAAAATTTCTCCCCTACTTAGAAAATTAATTTACCTATTTTGGGCAGCATACTAAATAGCACTAGCAATATATTTGTATGTTGAATTTATAACTACAGACCAGATGAAAAGCAAAAATGGGAATGGATTCTATATATGTCATGTCTCCCACGTTTTTCAGAAAAATTAGTTAGGCCGTTGTGCTGGAGAAGGCCAGATGGGCCCACTAATTA
This sequence comes from Jacaranda mimosifolia, assembly GCA_018894105.1. NCBI lineage: Eukaryota > Viridiplantae > Streptophyta > Magnoliopsida > Lamiales > Bignoniaceae > Jacaranda > Jacaranda mimosifolia. The sequence goes on along the minus strand of CM032134.1, from coordinate 20,965,000 downwards.
CTCCTTTGTTTGTGGATCAAAGTGTGGGCCCAAATACCCAAAGTGAAGTCAAATCTGCCTGTAGCTAGTGACATGGGCCATGACAATGAGTCGTTTGGACCAACAAGTACTCTGTGGGCCATCTCCTGGGCCCACCATCCACCTTCTAGTCAAAAGATTTGACTATTATTCAAAAACATTTATTTAATTATGAAAATAATTAGCCGAGTGGCCTGTGACCTAGCAGTATAAGTCTCCCACATAATGTGAGAGATTAGAAATTCGAACCCGAATGAACTTCTGATGTATGTGTGTAAACATTACAAAAAAATAAATGAAAATAACCATCTCTCTCTCTCTCTCTCTCGAATCTTGGATAATTCTTCAACTATCTCTGTAGACCTCAATTCCAAACCATTTTATTTGCTTGTATAAGAACTTATCGCTAAACTTCTCAGTTAAATAAAAATATTTAGGCAGTTCTTCAATAAATAAGAGATTTATCGACTATCATGCTTATTCGGAAAATTACAGGAAGTCTCTCACTAGCTAGTTCTTTTTTTTGCCCTTTTCAATCTTATCTTTTTGTTTCTTCAACTTCCTTACAAAGTTCTGTTATTTCTTTAGGGTTGATTGTTTTGAATATTTGCTTAATGAGATTGTATATAATATATGGTTTCATGGGAATTTGTGCATGGGGTGTATTTTTTAGTGTTGTATTGCACATGCAAGTTTCAGTAATATTTGGGAGCCTTTTCACTGGTTCTTTAAGCCCAAAAAAAAAGGTGAAGTGAAAAAGGAAAAGAATCCCAGGAATAGATCAAAATTACGTTGATGGGGGCGTTCCGAGAATCGAACTCGGGACCTCTCGCACCCAAAGCGAGAATCATACCACTAGACCAAACGCCCTCCTTGGTTGCCAAGAATGTTTTTATTTCTTAGATTAACTGAAGTGTAAGCATGAATTAATTGTGAATTTAGTTTTATATAACATAAGTCCAAGTGTTAATGGTGTTGTCCAGAAAGTTTGTTGGGGGTTTTTAATTGGCTTTTTTTACTTTATATCATTAAGAGTTGACTGCTACTTTATTATGGTTATCAAATTATGATGTTTTATTATTTTAAATTGAATTTCTCAAATAATAAGTGTATTTTTTTTTTCTTATCAAGTTTAAAAATAATATTAAAGGTCAAGTGGAATTAAAAAAAAATGCTAGATTATTGCTTTTGAAGTTGTCATTATATGCATCAAATTCGTAAATACTGAATTTAACAATAGATTCAATTTTAACATATAGAATTTCCAAAGAGAACAACATATATACGAGTGATTTTAATGTACAAGGTTTTTTTTTGTTTTTTTTGTTTTTAACAAAAAATCATCCATAATTTAATTTGAGTATCCAATAAGGGCCTGTTTGGTTTCATTTCCACACTCCATTTTCACATTGTTTACTATTTTCAAAAATAAAACACATCATTTTTTACACATTTTCACCCAACATTATTTTTATTTTCATTTTCAAAACATATTCTCCAATAATATATATATATATATTCTCTCAATAACCTATATATTTTCTTTCTTTATTCCATTATTACTATATTTCTCCACCTATAACCTATTAAAACTAATATAATCATTACTTTTTCAATAATCCATCCAGATACAAACTCATTTCCACTAATTAATTTTTCAAATTTTAGAAATAATAAAAATAAAAAATAAAAAAAAAATCAAAATCAAACGAGCTACATTCTTGAATCCACTTCCAATTTAGAGTTAAGATTAATACAACTAAAATTATTTCGATTTCTGCGTTGTCCTTGCAAGACCCACACAACTGGGCTCATTGAACTTCAATATCCAAGGCTTTGTTTGGTTGCAAATTCTCAGTTTGTTTTTCAATTTTGAAAATCTAAACAAACAAACACTACACATTCTCCAATCCCACTCCCAAAATACAAAATTTATTTCTAAAAAATCCCTACTATTCCCAACTTCACACCATTCCCCAAGGCACCCTACATTCTTTCATTATTATAAATATATACACATACTACCACTTATACAATCTATATATACACATATATAAATAATTTTAAAATACTTATTTCACTCCACAAACCCAACAAAAAAGTCATTAATATGATATCTTATTTCCTCCCAAAACACAAACAAACCAACAATTTTTTCCCAATTCATTCTTTCAAAATACAAACAAACAACTATCACATTCCTCAACCCCACTACCCAAAATTCATTTTCCCAAAATATTTTGGAAGAATAGCCCAATTTACAACCAAACAAAGCCCAAGTTAAGTTTCAAATTCTTCTCGTTGCAAAAAGTTAACGCGGCTGTCCGACAACGCGTGCACAGTTCACGAAGTTTAAGAATTCACTTAACGTCTCCCGAGAAAAGGCCAAAAAAAAAAAAAGGAAAACAAAGGTTAAAAAAGGCTGAGAAGAAAGACAGAGGTGAAAAGAAAAGCAGTGCTGGGTGACAGAAGCAACATTGATTTCCACGGCGAAGAAATGTCGACAATTAGACACTGACTTTAAAATGACATTTACTGCCTCCACTTTTGTAAAAGAAAGAGAACAATGCATGCATATATACATATATATATATATATACACGCATTCACCGAGAGAATAAGTGAAAACTTGCACTTCAAGGCAGTTCATCACATATTCACATTATAACAATTTCATTAGTGCCAGATTGGTTTTGGGAGTGTTTTGTTATGTTTTTGTGTAACAATATTATTTTAGAAAAATAGAATCAAATATATTTTTTATTTTCTCTTTAAAATGCGTATTCTCTAATATATACATACATATATTATATATATGTTATTATTATGTTAATATTAAACAAATCATTCAATTTCATTTTCATTCCAAAAATTCAATAAGAAAGCATTGATTTGACTGTTACAGTAAAAAATATCTTCCCTAAAATATAAATAAACATACCAAAAAATAACTTTTACATTCTCCAATAATTCATTCTCCCAAATACATAATAAAATGAAACAAAAAACATATCTATTTCTCCTTCAATTTTTACAAATATTTTTATTCTCATTGTATCTTTTCAAACAATATTTTACACACTCTCTCTCTCTCTCTCTCTCTCTCTTCATATCTTATTTTACTCTATCCTCATTTAAACAACTTTTAATACAAAAAAATAATAGTATTTAAATACATCTCATTTTCAATTCCAAATAATCATTTCGCCGAATGGCCTGTGGCCTAGCAGCATGAGTCTCCTCCATAATGTGGGAGGTAAGGAGTTCGAGTCTTAACGAACTCCTGATGTATGTGTGTAAAACTCCAAATAATCATTTCATTTTATACAAAACATCCAAACAACATTGCATTTTCAAATATAAAACTCATAACCAACATTTCACTTTTTGAATTTGGCAGCAAACAGAAAATGCCTTTGAAAGCATATCCAAACGGGCTCTTAGGAATTGGGGAATAATTTTTCAACTTCATTAGAATTTACAAATAATTAAGGACATATAAATGCAGTAGGGCTAACAATTAATGGCCATACTTATGAAGAGTGAAGCTCCTACAAAGGGTGCGTGTGATAATTAAATTAATCATGGGAAATGTTGAAATATTCGTGGGAATATGTATTGAGGATCGTTGCTTTAGAACCAGCTGCCTGCACTACGTAAACGAGTTTGTCAGTGTTCCTATGTGTAGCATATTATATTATATGGGTGAATATAAACAGTACAATAATTGGATCTCGAGAGTTGTGGTGGGAAAGCATTTATTGAAAAAGTTACTTCTTTATCAATTTTATTGCAAAAATTTAAAAACAATATTGATTTGCATTGATCAACTCATCGAGAAGCAACTAATTTATTAGATACTTCAATTTCATTACTCTATTTTAGATTATCTATTTCATTTTTCGATTCATTTCCTATTTCATTTTATAGATTGAAAATAGATATACTTAATATATATATATATATATTATATTAAATTAACGTAGAAGATAAAACAAAGAATGCAATTGATGATCCAAAGTGCCATATTAGGTCCAATTTAATTGTATAACATTTATTTATAAATACTTCTATATCCTAATATATATATATATATATATATCTTTGAGCATCGTGAGAGGTTTTGTTCGACACACACCAATGAACATAATCTATTTATTATATTCTCAGAGTTATCGAATTCGAATCAATCAAACCCTATTTTATAGCTTAATCAACATGACCCAACAACTAAAAGGATAATTTCCCCAAACTCAAATCATATGCAACATTCCATAGTTTTTATAATATTGTTCTTTATGGAGCACAGGACACACCTTTCAGATATATTAAACTGCTGAGGTGAGGAATTCACAGGGCATCTTTGAAACATATTACCAGACTAAACCCCCCCACCCCCAAACCAAAAGCACATTTCCCACAAATAAGGAAACAAAACTCAATGCAATAATAACAAGTCATATGAGCGGAATATGCAATATATATGTACCTCATGGATCCAATCCATTTCTTCGCATCCCAGGCGGCACAATATCCCCAAGGAGTCCTTCATCAACCAAAGGCTGTGGACTTGCCTCTTGCAATCTGTTGGATTCTCCACCTTTGCCTTGAATATGGGGCGGCAATTCATGTGTAATTCTGTGCTGAGGATGATATAGCTGCGAGTTCGAAGGGGGAAAGTACTGAGGTATGAGGGCGCCTCTGGGATATCCAACTGAGTGATGACAGTGCTGTCCTTCATATGTAGTAATCACAACTGAGGGATCATCAGAGGATCTTTCTACTCTCTTCTTTACCATGCATTTACTGTTGGTACACCGGTAATAGCTCCTGCAAGAATAAAATTTTTCACATGGGATATTAATTTGGTCTATCATAATTAATTTGAACATCCACCAATGCTAGCTAGGCTTAAGATCAATTATGGTTCATAAATATACTGGTGAGATAGAAAGTACTAACCACTCAGAAGATTAGATGCGCCCTGAATGTGAAAAGACCAACATTTAGCATGCACAAAATGAAATGAGTAGGGTCCAGAAATTATTATGGTACCATCTATGAACAAAATTTGAGATAATTACACTTGAAAAGATCACAAAATTGTTTGAGTTAACCAGGTGATCAGCATTATGGGATTATGTTAAATTAATTGGATATAGACATGATCATTAATTGTTTTAACTCAAACAAAACGCAAGATTAATAAAGGAAACGGCAAGAAATTGGTTCATTTGTCAAGTCATGATATCGGTTCCTGTACTGTAAGAAAACCAAACATGTGAACATATCCAGATTCTTAGACATACACAATTGGGCCGGTGCAAAAAAGTAATGCTAATTGTCTTCCAGTTCAGCACATGCTGGCATATTATAACTTTCACTAACATTAATATAACTGAGGAACCAATTCTCAGGATCATGCATATGTCATCCAATTGAGATATACAGTTGATGGCATGATATATTCATTAGTCATTACAAGTTGATGGAGGAGGCACATCACATACCTCGGATAAGGACTATTTTTAACTGCTTTCTGTCCATATTTTCGCCATCGATAACCATCTTCGAGATGATCAACTTCACTTTTAGTCACAAACGCATAACGTGGCTGTCGAATTCGCTTCTGCCCCTTCTTCTTGGTCTTGCTCCTGCAAAATGGACGACCTTTATTTATATGTTGATCCTCTCAAATCACAAGGAATATAAATGGCATTCATGATTTCAAATGCTCGTAGCTGGTTTATACAAAGAAAAAATGCTCTAAGATTATTATATGTACTAGGATAAATTATTTTATTTCCTAATAAGAGATTCTTAATTGGCTCATCCATATGACTTCGCAAAAACATTGAATCATCAAAAGCCAAACAATTAGTAATTTATATAAAAGAAACAAAACAAATAAACCCAATAAATATAGACATAAACACAGAAAGTGGCAGATTATAATGAGAACAATTACAACATATTTCCGCTTTTCTATTGGAATTAAAATTGAAACAACAAAGAAAACCCTTTTTATGAGTTTCGAATGTTTTACTACAGTCCTAAAACGGAAAAACGTCCTTAATTTCTCTATGCTTATTTGTATATATGGAATGCGACAGAAAGGAAATGAAAGGATGATGCTCATTTGAGTGTGCTAGCTAGCTTATTGCACGTCTAGTACTAATAGTTTAATTGGCATCAAGTCAATAGCAGAGAATGTCATAATTAACAAATAATGTAAAACAATCCAACGTTAATTTAATTTGAATGAAGCATTATATATACGCCAAGAAGATTTCTTGCATAAATTGTAGCATTTTCTTCTTACACGTATATGCTTTTTTCATCAATGGCCCAAATTATGTAGATGTATGTATTAAATAGAATTGTATTTCTAAAAGTGGTGAGGTGAAGACAATTTTTGAGATTTTATAGCTTTGTAATAGGATAAGAAGTGGTAAAATATGATCACCTTTTTGTCCGGACGAGATGCATGTACCCTCATCATCATATTTAAAGCAAGATCGAAGTCAGCAAGATAGTTTAATAATAATAAAATGTTCAGAAAAGAAAAACAGAAAGAAGAATTTATAGCACGCCATTGCCGCCGCAATAGCGGCTGTCCTAAGTCCGTGAATAATTTTTTCTTTTAAATACCCCAAAAGCCCCTGAATTCTCAGCAAATACCACATACACCTCTCCCCCACGCCAACTTGCGCGCACAAATGGATGCTTCTAGATACTGAGCAAATTGTACGGACGCGGAAGTAGGATTTTTCTGCGGTTCTCCTCTTACGGTTCTGTTATCTCTCCGCCAAAATGAATTGACGAATGACTTCTATTGTTCGAGTTTCGCCCTTCAAGTATGCAGAAATCCTGGATTTAACTAAACATGCATGCAGTTACACAGAAACACACTACTACTCACGCTGTGTCCGACGGCGGATTGAGAGCTACGGCGGATGAGACACCGGAGGCCGTCGACTTCTCCGGCCGATCCTCGGACGAGCTCGAAGACATCGACGGATTCGACGGCGAAGCCGAAACAGAAACTGAAGCCTCCACTTTCTCCTCCACCACCATCGGCTCAATACTACTCCTACTGATATCGTCACTCCGAGGGGCCGCCGATGAATCCGCCGAAACGTAATCATTGGCAGAGCTTCCCGCCAAATCGGGTTCGATCCCGCCCAAATCCATGAAACCGCCGTCGCACCCACACAAGCCGCTGGACTCCGCCGGAATAATATTCCAACCAAACTCGCTGAGTATGCTACTCTCTTTATAATCACTCCCGAAGAAGTAACCATGATTCAAGCTGTCAGAGCCATGGCGGCCGAGCTCCCAGCTCGACTCGGCCGTCAACTCGGGATCCGCCTTCTCCTTACCAGCCATAACTCAGACAATCCACAAAGGAACGAAAATTATCGAACACGAATCAGGAAAAGATACGTGCCGCGGAGAGAGAAAGCTAGGGTTTTCAGAAGAGGGAAAGAGAATTTACGCGTAGTAGAGCTAGTGTTCATTTGATTTGATGGTGTAATTTTTTTTTTTTTTTAAACTTCTTCATTTTTGGGAAAGTTTGTCGCGAGTAAAAGGTTCACTTCCACGCGCATGAATTGTGGGCAAAATGTTGCTTTGGTTTTATTTATTGGAAAATTCTTTTTAAATGTAATTAGTTACTTATATAATAAATATTATAATATATATATATTTTAATTGGCAACTTTTTTTTTTTTTTTTAATAATTGGTTATTCTTACTTAAAATTTAATACACTTAGGAGATACTCAATTTTGGATATGAAATCACATATCGGTAAATATCTGTTGAATAAGTACAGATTAATTTTGATTGTACAATTAACTAACCATAGAGTGAAGCAATTTGTTCTTTGTTCGAAGGAAAAAAAATTATTGAAAATATAAAATTGAATGTTTGCGAGTTAATTGAGATAAAGAAATAAATATTTCATTACGAAATATGTGAGATTATTCAAGATTTTTATTTAATACTGAATACATGGATATATCTTATATTATGAGTTACAAGTATTTAATACTTGTAGAGGGCAATGTCTAATTGAGCACTAAATAGAAATAAATAAAAATGTATATTGTTTGATATAAATTTAACCATTACTAAAAACTATACAACAAAAGATATCTTTCTTCTTTTCTTTTTCCCTTGGAAAGGGAGATTTTTTATACGCATCTTGCCTTTTGGAGAGCCCTCTTTCCATTTTAGATTAATTTTCCATCTTGTCCCCTTGGTTTCAGGTTGGTTTATGGCCCAACGTAGGGAATGTTTGGTTATATTTTTTGTATAATTTTATTATTATGTGTTTTGAGAGAATAAATTATTGGAGAATGTAAAAGTTGTTTTTTGATAAGTTTGTTTATGTTTTGGGGAAGACATTTTTTATGTAGCAGTAAAATCAATATTTTTTTTGTTAGATTTTTAGAGTGAAAAAGGAATTAAGTGATTTTTTTTAATATTAAAATAATAAATATATATAATATATGTATGTATATATTAAAAAATATGTGTTTTAGAGAAAAAATGAAGATATATATTTGATTATGTTTCCTTCTCCAAAATAATATTGTTTTGGGAAAATATAACCAAACATTTCCTTAGTTTTTGGTGCAATCTTGCCCCAAGTATCTTTGTTTGTGCATGACTAAGACCTACCCCATATGCTTTGGTTTATGTGCTAATGGCCAACTACATGTTGATTAGCTCATACTTCTTTACCAATATTAGCATGACACTAGCTTCACCATCATTAATTAATTAGTAAACATATAGTTAATCTCTTCCTTTTAGGTGTGGTTTTCACACTTGAAATGAGTATAATAATAAGTATTAATCCAAAAATCCAAGGGAGGGGATATGTAGGACATTAGTCTCCAACCTACAATGCAAACAAACCACTAAACACATACACCATGATATATAATCCTCCAACGATCAAATCAGACAGGGAATACAGAATAATTATAAATAGAATGAACACTAAAATTAAATAAAAAAAATTTTAAAAAAATTACAGAATAATGAAGTGGAGGGATCATTTACTGTATTGCAGAAATCACTTTATCAGTGTGATTCGACAATTAATTAGATAGAAAATTCCATTATATCCTTGAGAGATATCATAAGATATACTACTATTTTATAATTTTACATATTTTCCAATTATACAATAGCATTAACTAAAGTTATATCTCGATTCAACAGAGATATTTACCTCAATTTATTTTATCTTATTATCTTATTTTATAACAGTTCAGATCATCTACTCTAATTGTTATCAAATTACAAATATTATTTTTCATAAACTCTTGATTGTAGATATATAAATAAAGTTATATATATTTAGAATAGAAAACTTCAAAAATGTAAATGTATCGACCAATTGAAGAATAAAAACAAGATTCGATCCATCAAATAAGTTTCTTTGTTCTTTCTTTCTTGGTAGTATTCATTTATACTTTGCTAGGTATCCTCCTCCCCCCCCCCCCCCCCCCCCCACACCAACACCTTTTTCACCCAATATTTTCGTGGACAATATTCCATGGACTTAGCCTTTTCATTCTTTTCAGATTTTTGTGATATGTTACTTGGACTTTTCGACTTATAGTAGGGAGGCTACGTAGGTGGATTATTTATTCCACCGAATTTGATTCTATACATGAATCTTGAATTTTAATTGGAAAAGAAAATATTCTAAAAGAACCCTCTTCGAATGATATGATTTTATATTTTAATTTATATACTATTATAAAAAAAATAGATATTTATTATGAAAAAATTGTTAAGAAATTAATTTCACAGCTATATGTATAAAATATTCATAGCAAATATATATAATGTTTTTAAAATAATAAGTAACAAATTTTTTTAGGTATCATCCATAACATTGTTTGTTAGAAGACAACTTATTAGATATACATTATTTGTAAAAAAATAATATATATATATATATAAATAATTATTAGTTACGGATTGATCGTAATAATATATATTCTTTAAATTTTATTAGATCAATTTCATAGATAAAGTTACGAACTTTTAGCATCAATCATGAATTGATCATAACTGGTACCTTAACTTTTTGTAGTGTATCAATACTATATTTTTCTCCTCCTTTTTTTTTCCCTCACTAAATCTTTTTGATTTTGGAGTTCAGGTATCGTTCAAATAATTAAGTTACTTCATTTGTGTAATACAAGTATTTAAGTTCAGTGTCTTGCAGTCTAGTGGCATCAATTTTCCATATTATGTGAGAAGTCTTGAATTCGAACCTAAATGAATTTCTTTGTACACTTTATATGTATCTGGTTGTGTAGTTTGTACTTCCATTTATTTGATTTGATAATTAGATTTTATTAATTTGTTATAAGGATAATCTTCTTAATTTGATAATTAGATTCTATTGATTTGTAATTATAAAGATAATTTTCATCATTTGTACTGTTCTCTGAAAAATAAAAAATCCTAACAATAGTGTGGTCCGCATTTAATGAACTTGAAATTTAAATATAATAAACAATTCATATTTCATCATTAGAAAAAACTATATATTTTTATTTATTTTGAAGAAATAAACTAGCATTTATTTCATTATTGTAAGTTCTATTTACAATATTTACTCAAAAAATATGAAGAAGAAAATGTTGAATTATTTATAGTACGTCTTTCAAAATTAAATTGATTGACAATTACAACTGTTCTAACGTTATCCGCTTTGAAAGCTCCGGTCCTTTTACATTAATGAGCTCAACTTAATGAAGCCAAGCAGTCGTTAATGTATCAACATCAGTCGCTATATTGCTGGTAATTTTCTCATCAAAATTCATTAAATGGATCCATTGAACAATTCCTTATAAATTTCATAAACGTTATAGAGGACAATTTAATTAGATAGTATAATGAATTTTGGAAAATATCATTGAAATAAAAGAGTTAAGCTTTGTTATGTGGGATCATGTGCTTTTAATTAATTATAAAAAGTTACAAAGTATCCTCAAGGGAGAATTACATTTTTTTTCATGTAATTCTGCCCATTTTAATTTCATCTTATAACTTGTAAAATTGTAATTTTTGTTCAGTATGTATTAAAACTTTGTCGTATTTAGTCGATTTTTGTTGGAGTTGTAAAAATTAATTGAAAATTTTGAACCGACACACTATAGTAGGTCCGATTTTTGTTGGAGTTGCAATTTTTGTTCAACATGTATTAAAACTTTGTCATATTTAGTCGATTTTGGTTGGAGCTGTAAAAATTAATCGAAAAAATTGAACCGACACACTAGCGTAGATTTGATTTTTGTTGGAGTTGTAATTTTTGTTCAACATGTAGTAAAACTTTGTCATATTTAGTTGACTTTTGTTGGAGTTGTAAAAATTAATCGAAAAAATTGAACCAACACATTAGAGTAGGTTCAATTTTTGTTGGAATTGTAATTTTTGTTCAACATGTATTAAAACTTTACCATATTTAGTCGATTTTTGTTGGAGTTGTGAAAATTAATCGAAAAAATTGAACCGACACACTAGAGTAGGTTTGATTTTTGCTGGAGTTGTAATTTTTGTTCAACATGTTTTAAAACTTTGTCATATTTAGTCGATTTTTGTTGGAGTTGTAAAAATTAATCAAAAAAATTGAACCGACAAACTAGAGTAGGTTCAATTTTTGTTGGAATTGTAATCTTTGTTCAACATGTATTAAAATTTTGTCATATTTAGTCAATTTTTGTTGGAGTTGTAAAACTTAATCGAAAAAATTGAACCGACACACTAGAGTAGGTTTGATTTTTGTTGGACTTGTAATTTTTGTTCAACATGTATTAAAACTTTGTCATATTTGGTAGATTTTTGTTGTTGTTGTTGTAAAAATTAATCAACAAAATTGAACCGACACACTAGAGTAGGTTCAATTTAGGGATTTTTGTCTTACTAGTATGCCAGTTTTTGCCTTATTGGGCGCCAGCTCAGCTTTTGCATCAAATTTTTAGAACTACGACAAAAATTGAATTTCATGTGATAGATTTCTAATATATAAGGAACTAAAATTGTAATTTTATAAGTTATAGAATGTAAGTTATAGTATTTTCAATTTTTCTTAATCTACTCTATTATCCTACTATCATATTAATAAGATTCAAATTCAATTTGATGTAAAGTTCTTATTATTATTAAAAACAATTAAGTTATAATACATATATTTTGAAAAACACACATTTATAGGCATAAGAAAATATAAACTACCTACGTTTACATCCCTTATATCTATTCTAACCATTACTTTTTATAAACCTTCAAATACAGACTTATTTTCATTTCGAAATTATAATTAATTTTTTAATTTTTAAAAATACTGAAAATTGAAAATGGAAGTTGAGGTGTTAAAAGACTGGTGAAAAAGAGGTCAAAGGATATGATTTAGTGAAAGTGGTTGGGGGAACATCATGTAAATTTGACAATATTAATGACTTAATTAATTATTCTAAGTCCATGCTAATGATCTTGTAAAGACTGATTATAGTACATTTGGTTAAGAGGACTAGAATAGACTATTCATCTGCCCTTTTTTAGTACTTCTGGAAACTTGGATTGCCTACACAAATAAAATATATATAATATTTAATGAGAATTAATGGCTGTCTTTTTGGAAAAAAAAAATTAAAAAGAAAAAGGAAAGGATTATGATTGTTTAATCAAGAAGATTATACTGTGTAATCACAAGTTAATGGTTGAATATTAGGGAAAACATGTGACTGGGCAAATTTCTCCAAGACAATGTAATCACTTTGCAAGTTACTAATATTTTGATTTTATTTAATTATTTTTATAAAGAAAAAGTTTATTTAACTCTTATTAATTACACATAGCAATATTTTTTATTTTTTGGTGAATTAATACTAGAAATCAACTTAATAAATGAAAAATAATAATAAAATATATATTTTATAAAAATGTAATTATTGGAGTTCGACTTGAGCTTGATTTAATTTAATTTAATTTTTGTGATTACTTTATTTAAAAATCAAACTAATAAGATCGAGAGTAATTTTAAATTTAATAAAAAATTCAGGCTAAATTAGTTGATTGATACATTGTTACGTTCAAACTCGATTCATTTGCACTCTTGAATATAAATTCAACTTTCTTCAATATGATGAAAGATATTGCTCCCTCAAAATTTTGTAATATATATGAAAATATGAATGATGGTATCTAATCTTATTTTATGCTACAAAGTCAAGAATTTTAAGATAACTTATAAATTATTCTCCTTTATTTATCATTTGAGATGCTTTCACTATTGAAAAATTAGGTATTTGCTTCGAAAAAATTGCAACCAAAGTAATTTTGTAGCTACAGTTATAAGTTTTGGTAACAAATATTATTTTTTTTAAATTACAAGTAGAAAATTATTAACTATCAACCCATTGCTTTGTATGTTCGAAACACAATAAATTAGCTATGAATTATTCGTAAAAAAATTAATATATATTAACAAAAAAAGAATCAAAAGCTACAAATTGATCACAGTAAGGGTTAGTTATGAAAACATCTATTCCAAATTTGGTTAAGTCAATTTTATGGCTAAAACTATAAACTTTTAGTATCAGTTGCAAATTAGACAAAACTGATATCCCTAGTTTTTTGTAGTATTTCTTATAAAGAGACAACCCCAAACTAATGTATATGTCGACAGGACAATATTTCTATATAACTTTATCTTTATATTTAACTATTCAATCATTATGATCTTTATATCTGATTGTAAATTCAAACTTTATATCTCACTACTCACTCGATAAACGTGTTTTCATTAATACGTGTCAATAAAATAATGTATTACTTAGTGATGAATCTAATGATCAAAATAAACATAATTATATTGTGAAATCTCAAGCCTAAGTTCTCATGGGAAATGTATAAAGCTATTTACCGACAAGAATCGTGGATTTGATTCGTTGCAAGAGTTTGTTTCAACAAATAATTGTAATTATTGACATTAATTACTTTGATAATAAGGGGTGGGAATTCTAGATAGAAATCGAACGGTGGATGTCTCCGGCAGCCGACAACAAATCAAGGGTTGATCATCAATCACCTGTGGTGGGGTATACATTAATGGGGTGCGTAGTTTGGGAGGGATCTTTAATCCTTAATGATATCATTATCATCAACAAAACACCTCATGTTCTCTTTAATTATAATTAATAGAATTCATCATTATAGTAAGTGGTGGTAAGGTCATGAGTTTTAAGCACAACAATATGGTTTCTTCCCAATTAGGGCAAACTATGAAAATGACAAGTGGAAAATAGGATTTTATTTTTATTTTTATTTTTATTGTCATGTAACTTTGTTCATTTTAAAATTTTGTTCTATGTATGTCTTAGAAAATTATTATATTTAATTTAATTTCATAAAAAAATCATAATTTTGTTGGAATTGATGATGCACATCTAACTTAATTTAATCATGTTCGACGTGCCATATCAGCACTAATTATGGACAAATTATCGATTTCTAGCAACATCGAAATAAATATGATGACTATATGAAATATACAAAACTAAATTTGAGATTTGATAAATTACATGATGAAATTTTGAAGTGGGTGAAATTACAGGACGAAGAACACAATTTCATCTAAAAGAATTAAACGAGTAACAATATATCACCAGCTAATCTTTATTCTTTTTAATGTAGTAATAATTCATTATTAGTACTAAAATTTAATAAAAATGATATTGCGTGAGGAAATGGCAAATGATGAACATTTAAGATTATTAACATTTTTTTTTTGAAAAATTTTAAGAAAGGTAAAGAAACTAAAAGAAAATGAACCAAAGGGCACGTGGGTTTGATGGGTTTTAATGATTTGTGAAGATTTAAAGTGCAATAAGTGATGGGAATAAAGAAATGAAGAAAAGCATGCATGAACCTAACAAGATTTTGCCCTAACTTGAGTGCACCTTTTCATTGATCTTTTGAATTTTTTGCTTTAGAGAATCATTCATCTCTAAGTGGTCATTTCACTATTGTTGTGTGGGTTTCAGAACATGGACCACACTCAAAAGTTCTGTGCCTTTTTTCATTTTAAGCCAAATTCTGTTGCACTAACTTATATTTATTAAAATAATCTTATTCATCAATTTATAAATAATAACAACAATAAATAATAAGCTAACTTGCAAATATAAGACATATTGAATTTTGCAATCTTTCAAGATGACAAAAATGTCATCAAAATATATAATAAAAGATGTAAAAAAAGTATTAAAAAATGCAGTTGTTTTGTCTTTATATTTTAAATAAATGTCAAATGTATAAAGTATGTTTTGATTAAATATTTAATCGTGAATTACATGAATATATGAAAAGAATTACACAATAAAACATAAAATAGAAAAAAAAAATTGTTCAAAATGAGAAAAATGAAGATGATTCAAATCTATGCTAACTTATTGAGGCAGTATTTGATTTTATTTTGAGTATTTTGAGAAGTGTATAGGAAAAATGTGATATATATGCCTAATTTTATTTTAAAAAATTATTGTAGAGCAGAACGACATGTTTGATTTTATTTTGAGATAGACAAATTAAAATATAGATAATAAAACAGATTTTATTTTTATTTTTTTGGTTGGCTGGCAAGGTAAAAAGGATTGTTTATATCGTTATTTTTATATGTCTATAATTATAATGTGAAGATATATATATATATATATATAGTATTAATGATTATGTGATATTTTTATATATGAAGCTAATGTCATTGAATCAAATGAGTACTCGACAAGATATTTTGGCGCACTGAGTCGGGCATTTTGAGCCGAAACACTAAAACATGTTTGGTATTTCTCAGAATAGAAATGACCCACAGAAATAGAACCCAACAATATCCCCATGTTTCTTTTCTCTTATAGGCCTAGTGTGAGATTAAATACTGGGCCTGCATCCGGGCTACAGGATATCTAAGTTACAATTAACTGGGCCTGAACTATTTTTCTGTGTAAATCCACTCCACCATTCAGTTACGTTTAAGTTTTAACTTTCAGGCCTCAAAAAACCAGGGAGAGGGTAATGATATTGAGCTTATTTCCATTTAAGTCCATTGTAATTATACATATTTGCATTGTGAAAGAGTTGGAAATACATTCATGAACCAAACAGAAACTCTATAGCTATACTGCCTTGGCTACAGCCACAAGAAAATTGGCTAAGTGTGGTAGACTACCTCTAAAAGCTGGCTTCACCCTTGTTTATTTTATGGTAACTTGACAGGTTCAATCATCCATATATCTCTAGCATACTGATGGATCGTCCGGTCGCTGCTGAACTTGAATGAACCAGCCGTGTTTAAGATCGACATCTTGGTCCAATTCTGCGTCCAATAACAACAATACGTGTGAGATATCATTGTTGTGATAATATGATTCTACACTTGTTCATCTTTTTAAGGTTTAAGCCATGTCTGTATAAGGACATGTGGAAAAAGCAGGCATTCTATGTAGGATAGATTAGATGCTAATGTTTTGACCATATTTCTTCAACAGAATGAAAAGAGGACAAAACTCACCTTCTGATCCTTATAAGCCTCGTCGACTTTCTCTTGGCATTCTATGTAACTAGGGAAGTCCTTTCCAACAAGGAAATAATCAGCTCGGCCATACCCTTTGTTTCCTTCCAAGGATCCCATAAGTTCTTTGTAGTTGTAGGGTCCAAATACACCGGTTCTAACAAATGCTTTCACTTCTTCAAACCTGGGATCCGGCACAAACTGCAGACCAGATGAAATAGATCAATATCTTCAATCTTCATACTGCAGCTTATTTCCTCAGTTTAAAGGCTTAAAAGTAAAGATTTAATTCGGTGGAAAGATAATGGGAGGAAGTGCGGTTTTACCTTTCCCTCAGCTCTTTCTTTGCGCAGACCAGCAATTTCATGAGCACGAGCACCAAAGAGGAAAAAGTTGTTTTCTCCAACTTCTTGCCTGATTTCAACATTGGCGCCGTCTAAGGTTCCTATGAGGAGACAGCCGTTCATTGCAAATTTCATGTTGCTGGTTCCGCTGGCTTCCATTCCAGCAGTGCTATGCCAGAAAGAGAGATACAGAGAGAGATTAAAACACTCTAATGGCAAAACCTGAAAGGCTATGGAGTTGATGTTGCACGGAATGGGATTCGGGGTCACTTTCATAAATTAATGAAATATAGGCTTCTACCCTGGAATGCGCCATGTTGAATTCATACTCGATAGCCCTTTTTCGACTATGTAAGTTTGTATTTATACTGTGAGTCCTTGATTAGCTCGAGCCTTATTCAAACTTGGAGTATACTTGGTTAGGTGGGCTCAGTGACCCTTTTTATTTATTATATTAGTATTTTATTGGACTTTTACTTTTATACTTTTAGGCTCTTAATTGGACATATCAAAGGTGCATGCAAAATACCTGATATGTTGAGACAGCTCGCTCCCAGGGATAAGCACTTCTGCAACACTGACATTGTAATCAGGGACAAAGACAACCTGAAAAACAAGAAAAAGAAAAAACAACATTTTTAGTCACTTTGTATGGTTCATGAAAAGTTGCAATATTACTTGGCCTTCACAGCATACCTTCAGAAGGTCACCAATATCAGGATCATGGTTTATTGTAGCTCCCACATCGGTAATGAATTTCACAATTCTCTTAGCTTGGATGTATGTAGCAAATGCTTTTCCTCCAAATATGCAGACTCTAGGCACAAATTTTGCTTTCCTCTCCTCATCACTCATTTCTTTCATCTTTTTGTAGCGGTAAACGATTCCCAAGATATTCAACAACTGTCGCTTGTATTCATGGATGCGCTTTATCTGAAAGGGCACCATAATGTTGTTAGTATTGTGATTTGTTCAAGAGGATATGGAGAGAAAATATCCATTTGATATGTTTGTGAATGACAAGGTTGATGCTGAATGGATAGCATCATAAGGTAGGAATGCAAATTAATGAATTGAACTAACTCACGAGCCTCTCGAGCTGATCCATATAGTTTTTCGGTTCAAGTTCAAACTCAAAGAATCTGAGTTAGAGCCGAGCTTGATCCTAACTCATCCAGGTTTTAAGCCAAACTCAAACTAAATAATTCTTTTTCATATGCTTGCGACCCAGCACGAATCTTTTTTTATTTTTTAAAAAATAAGCGTATATATATAATCATGAATATAAAATAATCAAGTTTTTCAAGTCCAAGCTAGCTCGCTTGAGCTTGCGTTCGAGTCTAACAAGTTGAGCAGAGCTCGCTTTATATTGCTCGGCTTGTCTAGCTGAATACAATTGATTCGAGCTCAAGCTCAAGCCAAGTAAAATAGTCAGCTCGACTCAAACCTACTCGTTTGCATTTCTAATCATGAACGTCAGTGTCCTATTTAAACAAATATTTAGATGATAAGTTCTGAATCATAAGATGCCTAAAAAATAGGTAAGAACCTGCACATCAATCATTGCATGCGGGCTGACAATGTATCCAGTTTTGTCCTTAAGAAAAGACACAATTTTCTTCTTATTGCTCATCTTCGCCTCCCTCCACTCAGACTGGAGTTCTTCGTTATCAGCAAACTGTAAGAAATTTAAGAAATAAACAGTTATTGTTGCAAACTCAAACGGAGATTTAACAAATTGGATTTATATCTATACCTTCCGCAGTTCCACTAACTTTTCAGTATTTATCAGCCAGTCTTCTGATCCTGTCCACTTGGTTATAATTTTACTGAGCTCTGGATTACAAAATCTAATCCATCTCCTAGGAGTCACCCCATTGGTCTTATTCTGAAATTTCTCAGGCCATAACTATCAACAAGCAGCATCAAATGCAAGTCAGCAGAAGCCATCTGATAAGGTTGTAATGATCAAAACCAAAATAAAAGCAAACTTCCCATGTCAATTACCTTGTAAAATTCATTAAAAACTTCTTTTTTGACAATATCACTATGAATTTCTGCAACTCCATTGACAGCATGTCCTCCAACAACACATAGGTTAGCCATACGGACCAACTGCGGTTGTTTTGGATCAGGTTGGAATGTAGACTTTACTTTCTTTACAGGATCCACTACCTTTAGCCCTTTAGTTTTCTTGTCTTCGTTGTTAGGTTGCTTCTCTTCGTCTTTATCAGTAGGTTTTGCCACTTCATTGGATACAGAATCTTCTTCTTCCACTACCTTTAGCCCTTTAGTTTTCTTGTCTTCGTTGTTAGGTTGCTTCTCTTCGTCTTTATCAGTAGGTTTTGCCACTTCATTGGATACAGAATCTTCTTCTTCTTCTTCTTCTTCTTCCTCCTCCTCCTCCTCCTCCTCCTCCTTGACAGAGTTCTTGATAAGGCTTTCCTGTGACTTAACAAGTGAATCTAAGACAGCAGGAGGTAGTTCAATATTGTCCAGTATCCTCATTTGCTTCAGCTTTTCCTTGAGCAACTCGAGGTCCTCAGTTCCATATTCTTCAATAATAGTATCGATAAGCTGCAGAGGGAAGAATTCATGAAGGATAGAACAATAGGAAAAAAGAAAAGTTGGCTACTTCTATTAGTAAATGCAAGCAAGCAATACCTCTTCATCAATCATTCTTATAATTTCAATGTGCCGAGGAAGAAGTTCTTGGAGAAGATTCAAATTCCATTTCTCCAGAGCCTCGGGTAGAACGGTGTGGTTAGTGTAGGCCACAGTTCTGGTAGAGCATTGGTCGCATGTTAGAATATATTCTATCGTTGTCGAAAATAAATGCAATCCACATGGATGCATGCATCAGATTGCTTCAAAAGTTGTGTATAAACATTTAGGTGAAGTTGGGGATTGGTTTCTTATAGAGTGTGCTAAGGATAACGCAACCAAACCATAGTGTGATTCCTAATACAGGACTGAAAATAGGGACAAACATCCATATGATCACATAGACTTCTTTTGAGGATTCCAAATATGAAGAAAGAATTGATAGCTTGTATTCTATTTGTATCAGTTCATCATTTCAATAATCAACTTCTCCCATAATGATATCTATGCAACTTAGTATTTTCATAATATCAGCCAATTTCATTCTTTTACCTAACTGAGGGACAATTTTCTAGCTGATAAAATCCAGTGGTCCTATTTCCCTTCTCTAAGGAAATACACTCTGATCTCCTATCAGAAAAACTGTCAATTCTCCTTATGGTGCTTTAACTCTTACATAAAATTCTTACTTGGAGAATTCAAATATTGGAGGAGGTTTTTTACTAATAAATCACGAGTCAAAATCAATCCATTCAAAGTTCTTTATTCTATCAAAATGCCGTATTTCTAAGTAGTCTAACATATATAGTAACAGCAGCAGATGAGGAAAAACAATAGCATGAAGCACCTTTGAGTGATACCCCATGCTTCTTTCCAGCTGAGGCCCTTCACATCTATCAATACCCTCATCAGCTCAGGTATACAGAGAGTCGGGTGAGTGTCGTTCATTTGTACAGCAACCTTTTCTGGGAACTTCTCCCAATTTACTGATACCCCTGATCTCCTTTCAAATCTTGCTATAATATCCTGGAGAGAAGCTGAGCATAGTGTGTATTGTTGCTTCAATCTAAGTGTCCTTCCTTCATATGATTCATCCCCTGGGTATAAAATGTAGCAAATCTGATCCAAAAACAAAGTAAAATAAGTAAACGAAACAAATACAATACCAAATAAACAATCATATTTATAAGTGAATGAATATCATAATAAACATGGAAGAATTGGACGCATACTTTTTCAGCCCTATTCATTGCCTCATATGCTTTTGCATGCTCTCCAGCATTAAAAGCATGTAAGTCAAAAGCTTCTGCAGCAACTTTTGTCGACCACAGCCTCAGGTTGATTGTAGTTTTAGTTTTGTATCCTGGTATTGGGACATCATAGGCAACAGCAATTATGTCTTCACCTCCAATCCACTCTTTCCTTCCATCCGGACCTTGAATAACTTCTCCATAAAATTTAACAGGATAAGAGATATCATTTCTTACTATTTCCCATGGATTGCCCATCTGGTCCAAGAGTTCATGTGACCAAGAGTTCATGTGAGAAATTACAATACTCGGGGAATTTGGTATTTCAATTCAAAAAGTGTTGCATGAATAAAACTAACATAGGCAAACTATACCTCAAGCCAATTTTCAGCTACTTCCTCTTGACCATCTTTGGTGATGAGCTGCTTGAATAGGCCATATCTGTATCTGAGTCCATAACCCCATGCTGGGTACTTAAGTGTTGCCATGGAATCTAGAAAGCAAGAAGCCAGCCTCCCTAATCCTCCATTACCTAGTGCCGCATCTGGTTCCTGAAATTATCATAAACTAAACTTGCTATACTTTTTATTGAACAAAGCCCACTTTCTAGATAGCAATAGGAGCATATGCATTTGGCTATTTGTATCATCCGCGCTTAAAAACGGATGCATAAGAATTTCTGCTACAGAATGGATAATATGGCTGCAAAAGAGCAATCCCAGTTTATTTTAACTGGAAAAAGGTGAACTAGAACACATTGAGCCCAATATACTATTCTACACAATTACCAAAAGCCCTGCATACCTGTCCGGCTACATCTTCTAAACTATGCCCAAGCTTTGTTAGTGCCTCTGCATAAACCCCTGCGAGCTCCAAATTACCAATTGCATTTAGCAAAGCTCTACCCTGTGGACACAGAACTAGGAAATGGATCAATCAAATGTAAACCATTAAACCAGAAAGATCAACTCGATGAAGATTATAAAAGCAAACCTGAAGATATTCCATGGACAGATAGTACGCCTGCTTTACATTCAACTTCTCATAGTAATCATAAGTAGCATTCCAATTTATAATGAGCATATCACGAACACTCTCAGCAGTTGCATAATATGCTTTAGGAAGCTCAAAACGCTCAGGAGAGAACAATGGAGTGAACTCAGCATGATACTTGATGCTCGATGCAATAGATGCAGAATCCGGCCTCAGAGCATCTAATGCAACTCCTAAAACCAAATACAAGATTTTCATTACTCTTTAACAGTCAAAGGTTATACTAATCAGTTCTACAGCATCTCAAGAAATCGACCTCTTTTCCGTTCTAATATGTCATGTTCCCTTTCCATATGAAATTAATAGTTTTTGCTCATCTCATCATATGGAAGAGAAGGTTACATTATTTTAAGTGAATTTTTATACCAAGCACAACAATTTTAGCTCCACCACTCCAATCAAGATTGCATATAACTATCATCCTGCCTTCAGTTTTAAAGAAATTTTATGAATTCCACAAGGCCTATCAGTTTTACACAAAATATTCGGGCTGATTTGCAAGTTTGAAACATGATAGTTGATCAAAGTTGGACTAAGGCATCCTACATATATTTCACAAACCAAATTGTAAAACTCTATTACAAACAGGAAAATTCATGCTTCAGACAAGCGAAAACATACGATGTATCTGTGAAAAAACTTCACACAAATATTAGTACATTACCACATCAAAAACAGCACAAGCAGAAAAGAAACCTTAATAATAACTAAAAGCTATAAAATAACTGATTTTTATGCTACAAAACAGCAATTTCAAGCTAGGATTTTGAACATATTAAACCTTCTTCTTCTTCAGCAACAGAAGGGCCATCCAGTTTCTTTGTCTTTTTATCACTAGCCACATTCTTCACAATGAAGCACCTGCGAGAATGAATGTAGGGCAATTGCTTCTTGAACCCAAGCTGCCATTTCCAGCGCTTGCTACTGCTGCAAGAAGTCAACACACCAATGCTGGAAATGGAACTTGAATGCAAAATCCTCAATGCTGAAGCCTCCATTGAATCTCACTTCAGACACACAGAGTTCTATGTGTTGTTTTCTGCAAGAAGTTGATCAAATTGTAAGAAAGCACGAGGGGAAATTTGGTTCGTTGGTTTCCCACAGCTGGCCTTTGGTATTGGAAAGATATTCTTTTGGCAATCTGATAATATCTCCCTCACCAATAATTAATGATAAAAGTAAAATTTCTACAAATTAGCTAGAACATATGGGCATGTTCTTTTGATTTTGAGTGTTTTGTAAAAAATATTTTGGAAGAATAAATTTTTAGAAAAAAATTTGGAGAATGTGTCATGTGTTTTTTTTTTATTTTGGAAAAATATGAAAAATTAATTGAGAATGAGTTGTTGTTTTTTTTGTATTTTGGGAAGACAAATTTTACTGTTGATGTCAAATTAGTTGCTTTTTGATTAGATTTGTAGGATGAAAGTGATTATATATATATATATTTGTAATGATTGAAATATAGTTGTAGGGTGTTTTGTAAATGAATTGTGAGGGTTTTTGTGGTATTGAAATTTTATTTTTTGGAAGAATAATTGAAGAATGTGTACCCATTTGTAATTGTTTGGAAGAATAATTTTTTTTTGAGAAAAGTCAAAAGAACAGAACCAATTTCGATTCATTTTTGCTACATTGAACCTCAATTTATAATGTATTCTTTTTATATAGTTTCAGAATTTCTATTAAATATTTGAATGATCGTTTTTTTAACCCACTTTATTGAATAAAAGCGTTGTTATGCTCCTATTTATATTATATATTTCCACATATTTATGATTTTATTTTAAGTTATTTAATATAGAACTTTTTATTTTTGAAAACTATTATTCAATACGAGTAATTAATTATAAAAATAATTTCTTTTTATTTATACAATTATTAATAATATATTATGAATTTAATCTTTTACATGATAACAATCATGAAATGTGTAAGCCTCCAATCAAATTTTGGTCCATATTATATTATTACAACTCAATTATTGAAATAATATTCTTGAGTGTAATAGAGTACAAGTAATATGGAGTCCTATATAGGTGAAAAAAATTTCAAGGGTACATATCATGATGCTTAGATATTTGTAGAAAATGTGACCCACTATGAACAAAATAGGAAGAACAACAATAGAACTGCAAAGAAGAAAAATACAAAATAGTGGGACACCCAGCAATTATCATCAACTTTTTTTTCTCTTCTTTATTCTAATGTCAATTGTTAGGATAGTTAGTTTATTAATTCTTTTTATGCTACAATTGGAAATACTTATATACTTTTGTTACTAAAGATTAAAAGCAAAAGTATGTTAGATATTGATCTGAATATGAGAAATTTCTTTCGATGTGGAACAAAAATTTTAAGTTCGATTTTCAACTTCGCTTGAATCATAAAAATCACAAATACATTAGGATCATTGGTGGTTGTCATCCCTCACTTAGATAAGGGGAGTAAAATGACAGAAAATTTATAAGTTAGTAAGATTTCGATCGTTTAAATGCTTGCCAAAATGTATATTTGTTATTTATACTATTATATAGTAGTCCAATAAGAACACATTCGTAATTTAGCACCTTACAAATAGTAGAATACCCTATAGATAATGGGATTTGATGCCCTCAAGAAATATAAACGAAATAGAGTATCCAGACTAATTGTTTTGCATAGTGATCTCCATTTTATCCAAGTCTTGAATATGGGTATAATTATATTTTAGTGATACCACTTCAAACATGCTCTAAATTTCTTAATTTTTCTAAAATTATTTTTGTAATTTCATAACTCATAAGTCAATAATTTCTTAAGGGTTTGTTTATTTTTCTTGATGATGTGGGATGGTGGGCCACATCCCACATCACTCACATATTTACTTTAAGGGACTTGGACCCTGTAAATAAGGTGAAGCCCGCAACTGTGCAGACTAAATGAGGGATGGTTCATCCGGCCCAAGAGTTGTGATAGTTTTATCCCAAAAATAGCCAAAATGGGTGATGAGTTAAAATTATAAATTTATCCCAACTATTCAGAATGAATTACAGTAGTATGACCGCTGACTAAATAGTGCTGCAGCTTCAAAGAACTTTTGGTTGTGTCACCAATCAAACAGTAAAAATATATTTATATTTTAAAAACATTTTAAAATATTTTAAAAATATAGTTATAATAAAAATAATAAAAATAAAAAATATATATATATAATTATAATTTATCTAATGATATTATTAACAAAATGGAAAATAATTACCCTAAATTCTTTGAATTATAAGATTTTATGTTTATGTGTAAAGATGTTGTATTGGAATGAAGGAAAATTAATTTCTTTATGTTTGGAACAAAGAAGAAATAGTCAGATGTTGTAATGAAATGGAGAAAAAATAATTTGTTTATGCTAAATAGAAAAATATTTTAATTAGGGGTACTTTAGTCTTTTACAATTTATCCCAGTATTATAATTCATAAAAGTAAACATTCAATACAGTTATCCACTTTTATCATTCATATCATCCCACAAAGTAAACATAATTTAAAAAATATAGAATTATTCTAATCCCACTCTTCATCCCTCATTTCATCTTATCACCCCACATTCATATCACAAAGTAAACGGGCCCTAAAGTTTTTTGTAGTTGGGTTGAGGGGAGCCCGACTCATAGATACCTTAAAATTGGGCCATATTTTCCAAATTTTGGCGCGGGCCCACATATGTTTGGGAAGAGCTATCCTGGCCCGGGCCCAATTTAAAGTTTAAATTGAAAGAAACCGAAAGATCCTCAACGCCCAACGGTCGAGAAAACCCCCGCCTGGTTTTCCGCGGCGCCTCTCATCTTTTCTTCTGTGTTTTTCAGAATACAAAAACAGAGTCTGATAATTCCAAAATTCTTTACATTTTACTTCAAAAAATTGTCTTTTTTTTTGTCTTTTTTCTCGCCCCCACCCCCTCTCCTGCATTTTCTGCCAGACATTGGTTGAAATCATTCAGACCCTTTTCACAATTCAATCATCAGGTAATATCCCATTAGTTTTTTTTCGTAAAATCAGTTCATTTCTTTATATGTTTTCATGTTTTGGATTAACCCATTTGCTTGTTTTCTTGATTTCTTGTGCCTTCTGGGCATGCATGTGCTTACATTTTGTTAATTATCAGCTTTGTTTTGGGGTTTCTTGATTTTTTGTGTTAATAGGATAAGCAATGTCATTAGGGCTTTCGATTCATAATATTTAAGTTTAGGGAAGATATATTTTGCCTCAAATTATTGTTTTATTCATTTTAGAGCTTGAAGAAATTTTCAAGTTTTTTATTGGAAGAAATTATTGTTGAAATATCATTTTGAACTTGTGTTCAATCCATGGGGGCCAGGTATTTGAGAAGGCAATTTGATTTATTTAGCAATTCAACTGAGGAAACCAATTCGCGACAAAAATGTTCGGCTTTAGGAAATCACCTGCTGAAAAACCACCCAGGCAGAAATCAGTTGATACTACAAATCCTTTTGATTCGGACGATGAATCAGATGATAAGAAGAACACTATCACACCTGCAAGAAGAACTTCTTCTGAACCAGCACTTACTATGCCAGATGATTCCGATGATTATTTTGGAAGAGGATCGTCTTCTGCATCTTCTCACAAGCAGAAGAAGGACTTTGACAGCATGTCCGTTCAAGAATTGGAGAACTATGCTGTGAATAAGGCTGAGGATACTACAAAATCCGTCGACAATTGTCTGAAGATTGCCGAGGATATTAGACAGGACGCTACTAGGACTCTTGACACTTTGCATCAGCAGGGGGAGCAAATCCACCGGACCCATGTGATGGCTGCAAATATGGACCGTGATCTGAGCAAGGTACGATGCTTGCTTATTGATCTCCA
Source organism: Jacaranda mimosifolia (assembly GCA_018894105.1). Lineage (NCBI taxonomy): Eukaryota > Viridiplantae > Streptophyta > Magnoliopsida > Lamiales > Bignoniaceae > Jacaranda > Jacaranda mimosifolia. The sequence goes on along the minus strand of CM032134.1, from coordinate 20,938,260 downwards.
TTTTTAGCTTTTCTTGTGCAATTAGTATGCTACAAACAAGTAACTATGTGGTTAGAAGCATCAAGTTGATTTCTTGTCATACTATCGATCTCTTAGAGTATTGCCGATCATAGTTCACTCAGTTCATTTAAGACATGAACATAGTTATTAAAGGCGTGAGGCGAGGGGCAGGCGAGAGGTACATTTTCCAGGTGAGAGGCGAGGCGAGGGGCGGGCGACCAAAAGGCGAATGAGGTGACAATTAAGAAAAAAAGTTAAAATATATTTATGTAGTACAAAAATTAAATTAAATGAAATATATTAAGTATTAATAGATTAGCATATTAACATATTAAACATTTTTAGTATTAAAATAGCAAATTAATTAAATATATTAAAATTTAGTTTAAGTATTAATATATTAAACAAATTGAAAAAGAAAGATTCAAAAGAATCAAAAGTGTTGTCTGTATGAGAAAAGAACATTAAGACAACAAAATAGAAGACATAAGATATAAGAGAAGAGAGAAGACACTTGGAGTCTAGGTTGCTGGAATCAAGGTGGGGGAGGGAATGCTTTGATTGTAGGAAAATGCTTGGATGCTTCTTAATTGTGGGTTGTTTATTATAGAAAGTCAAGGTTTCTTGTTGGAGGCTTATTTATTATTATTTTTTTTAAAGTGAACAAAAAGCGACTGAGGCGTCCAAGGCGACTAAGGTGTCCAAAGCGACAGAGGCGGTCGCTCATCTCGCCTTATGGTGCTTGCCTGGCCTGGGGAGAAAGAGGCGACATGGTGTAGCATCACCTCACCTCGCCTCTAGCCTGAGGCGAGTGAGGCGACTGCCTTTGATAACTATGGACATGAAGTTAGAGTCCTTTCCATTTGAGATGGGTAATTTTTGTTAAGAACTTGGAAGGAAAGTTTCATTCAAATGAATTTGAAAACTCAACTGAAGTAATCGTTTTGGCTAACTGTTTTTATGTAAATGTTAAGTTGAAAAGCGTAGAAACTAGAATGAATAGTATAGCAGCAATAAATGCAAGAATATTGAATTCCCAATCTCATCGGTTTTTTTACTTTACAAGAACTCGGGATTTAATCCCCTAGTGATGATAAATCTTTAGCCCTTGATGATCTTGAATCTTATATTATTCATTTTTAATCTTAGCACAACTGAGTGGGGAATAGCTAACCATATTTTGGTGCAGTCACTATCATCGCTTATGCTAACTCTAACCTTTCCAATGGAATAAGTAACCATGTGAAACATTTCTGAACACATCAAATGTTTTACTAGAAAGTATATAAAAATGCATAGTGGCTTCTACAATTATTCCAAGTGATGATTATAAATGTTTTTTTCAGGGTGAGAAATTGTTGAATAATCTTGGAGGCATGTTCTCAATGCCTTGGAAACCAAAGAAGACAAAGACCATTGCAGGCCCCAAAGGTTCAAAAGGTTTCTACATCTCCTCTAGTAGTTTAATTTTCTATCGGTTTGTTGATGTGATTAGTATTTGAAACTTAAAGAATAAAGACAAGTTTGCCCTACTAAATATGGTTGTGATCTGCAAGTCATGATAAATTTAACACATGATGATTTTGTCAATCTGGCAGATGATAGTGACACAGGAAAGCGAAGTACCCCAGAGCAAAGAGAGAAGTTAGGTTTGGCAGCCAAAGGGAAGGGCTCTCGTACACCTCCTCCAGAACCAACAAATGCTTTGGAAAGAGTTGAGGTACATGTTCGTTAAATGAGGTCCCATGAATGCATCAATTGGAAGTAATACGTACATCCATCATTTTGACTTCATTCTTTTATTATCATCTATCTGTTCATAGGTGGAGAAGACGAAACAAGATGATGCACTTTCAGACCTTAGTGATATATTGGGTGAACTGAAGGGCATGGCCGTTGGGATGGGATCCGAACTCGACAGGTTACTGATCTCTCATATTACCTTTTGCTATTTTCTATATTCAGTCTTCATTTGTTCTACAAAGTTGCATCTTCCTTTTGTTCGACAATTATAATTTTTGCTGTATGATTTTCTTTGAACTGTTTGTGACCATATATATATATGATGAAGCAAACCTGCAAATAACACAGGCAAAACAAGGCCCTTGATGATCTTCATGACGATGTGGAGGAACTAAATTCTCGAGTGAAAGGTGCCAATCAACGTGCCCGTCATTTGGTTGGTAAGTGAAAATAGAAGCACAGAGAAGGCTAAGTAGCTTATAACCCAATTGTTTCTGTTTCCTTTTCTTTTGACCCTTTTTGTCTGATAAAAGTGATTTATGAGCTGAGAATTATAGCAGGATGAAAAGCTTTTCATCCCAAGAATTATTTTTGTAGTTATTCTTCAGAGCATAGTTTAAGTTGTTGTAATTTGTACCTTCCAACTGTTCTACTTTCAATACAAGAATTTTTGATTATGTACAATTACTTGATCTCTTTCTCTCATCTTCCTCAGAACAAATGTGAACAGATACGTTGTAAATTCAAATCCCACATAAAGTAGTTGGATTGAGAAATCAATAATAATTTTCCATTTAAAAAAAAAAATTCATGGCCCTGAGTTATAGCAATCTTTGAGGGTTGGGATGGGGTCACATTTGAGATTATAGCACTCTTTATAATGCAACAGTTATTATGGGGCAATCCATCCCCCAGCAGGGTGATAACAATCTTTATGTTACCCAGAAAAGCTAAAGTTAATGGGAGCAAAATGTGATCTGTTTTAACTTATATGCACTCACCTTTTAGAAACCTATTTATTATATAAATTATTTGTGTTATAGGGCACATATCAAATATTGTGCTAGACATAACAAGCTTTTGATGCATAAAGAGATAGACCTCCAAGCATTTTGTGTCTCTTCTTGATGCACTTTTCATCATCATTATTTCCCACAGACTTCTGCACATAAGGAAATAGTTGAGCAGAACGTTGCAAAATTTTTGAGACAGCTCAAACTCATGTGCTTTCTTCTGGATCCACGTTAGCCATCTTAGCTATCAATTACCTCTGAAAGCAATCCCTACCTTCATGGACCCTAACCTTAAGCAACAGTACCGAAAAGGGTCAAAGGTAGTACACGACCTTATTGAGCAAGAGGAACTATTGTATCATTTGGTGTGGGAGCTCATGGAGCAAGAAGTAGTTAATGAGAGGATCATGAACAATAGAATAAACAAAGTGGCAAACTACACCTAAACCATAAAATTTAAGTAAGTACACATTGATCGTTATTGTAATTTGAAGAACCTGTTCCTGTAGTGGAAGACCTTGCACATAAATTGTTTGAAAAAAAGTGAAGGTGACTACTTGTCTTCCATGGTAAGTAAGCACAAAGCTTACGAATGTCTTCCTGTATTCGAGCTTCCTCCTAGTCGTTCTGGAAGGGAAAGAAGAAGCCTACCCTTTCTAAAACATCAGTTAAGAGATTAGCTGAGCGTGGTAGATGAAAAAAGGATAATTCTTTCGAATTACTTGGATAGTTGCACCACCAACTCGCAGTAAGATATTAGTCTTGCCTCTTGTACTTGCCAAATCTATTGCTATAAGTAGATTGAAACCCCTACTGGAGAAACATCGATCTCCAAGCCAAAAATAGCTTCACAAATTGTACTTTTTTATCATAATATAAAATTTATAAATTTCACTAGTAGAATTCCACCGATATAAAGTTTTATGTTTAATTTGTAATCGCACCAGGGTCAACACGATATTAATGAGCAGCCTTAATGCAATGTATATTCAAGGACAACTTTATCCCAAGATTCAAATAAGATTGAAAACAAAATGAACAAGAAAAACTGTTAAGAGTGGCCAGTTGATTTGTGCAATGTTTGGATCGCATTTGTAACTTTAATTATCGTAAATTTATACAATACATCTTAAATATTTTTTTCTTACATATAAAATTGTAGGTCCAAAACAACTAAGAGAATACAAGAAATGGGTCATTCCATCATCCACAGTTTGGTGACAAAGTTTATCAGCTTCAACTTAACCCATATAAGATGCCAGGAATATCTCAACAATCTTATTTTGAGCTAATTCACACAAGTAACCTAGAACATGTATGGTACAACTCATCCAAAAACAGGCAGAAATAAGCATTTTACTCGCTATGGCAATCGATGGAGCATTTGCATAGAGCAGCAAGAGAATACCTTGAGCCTAATGCGTCAAATAATCCAAGCCATACTATAAATGGAGTATAAGTTGTCCAGAAGGTATCTTCGAGACAAGAATGAAGATGTAGAAGTGTTTTTTGACTCTATTTCACACTGCATCTAGCCCAGGTTGAACAATTCCATCCAGCTGCTTCAAACAACAAGAATTCATCTAGCCCATATTTACAAACCCAAAGGATTCTCACAATTCACAAGAATTCATGCATCGTCGCTCTTTACAGCAGTCCATCTTGCCCCCAAAGCAGCATCAATCCGGGAACGTGAAATAAAACCTAGAACATACCCAAGAAAAGCTCCAAGCACAAGTACACTAGCAATCTTAACATACCATGTTAATTTTGTGTCCAGCTGGCCCCTTACTGCAACACCATCAGCAATAGCACGACCGTTAAAAGTTTGCCCCGAAGCCATGATTTCCACCACATCATGTACCTCTCCATCATGGTTTCCCACATAGGATAGTGTGAGTTTCTCCTTATTGGCAGTAAGCCGGACATATCCAAACTCACCACCACGATACAATGATCGAACTGGTTGGGGGAAAATTGGGTCCGTGAGATGGTCTGACCTTGGTTGCCAGATGGGCTGCCAATCTTGTCCAGCCATTCCAATCACCATATGCACAGGGAATGCCTTCCATTCCTCCCCATTCATCCCCAAGCTTCCACAAGTGAAGTTATTCAAAGGACAAAAGCGCTCGTATCTATGTACATGGCCCCACAATGCCAGCGTCACCTTGTTCTTCACCAAAAGAGGTTCTAGGTGCTCTAGCAATCTTTCTCTGAAAGGGGCATCTCTTGTTTCATAGCTAGTCGTGTACATCGGCCTGTGCCCTTGAACAACCACAAAAGGGGTCCTGTTTCTGTCCACTGATTCCAAGTCGTTTTTCAAGAATTCATACTGTTTACTACCAGAAAGGAAGTTCGTTTCTGTAGAAATATAAACAAAATGGACTACCCCCATGTCGAATGAGTAATAAAGATTCCTTGTAGCAGGGGCTCTTGTTCCGGTAGGCTCTGACAAATTTCCAGGCATGTGGAATCTAATACTGTAGGGCACCCCACACTCTCCGCCCCCGTCTTTACCATAGACCGAGTATGACCAATCAGGCTTCCAAGGCTGTAATGGCCAATCATATTCGTGATTACCTATACATACATGATATGGGACTTTAGAAGCAACTGGTTCTATCTGGTGAAAAAAGTTATCCCACAACCAAGAATATCCTCTGGCATAGCTTATATCTCCAATATGTGAGATCAAAGCAGGCTTGTTTCCAATAGACTCAATATCTCTACTTATCCACTTAATAGTGGAGATGCTTTCTTCTTGTATGCGCATGAAAGTTGAATACGGTGTGGCAGTCCCCATATCTCCAAACAAGAAAGCTATTGTTTCACTTGAGTCCTTAATTGGTGATATAAAGCTGTAAGTTTTGCTCCAACCCCGAGAATCACTTCCCACCTGCCATGTTTATTTCAAAATATAGTTAGACTCTTGTTTCAAGTGAAGAAGACAGCACAAGCAGCACAGAACTCTGGAGTTTGCTCAAAAACTGAAGGCTGTACATCTTATATTGACTACCAATCTACAATACCGACAAGAATAACAAGACAATTTTCTCAAAATAAATACACTCCGAAGCATGAAAAACGAAAAATGCCTCTCTTTGAAAACATAAAAAATCTATAAACTATAGAACTAAAACATGATTAACTAGAAAAATTATGCGGGATCTCTTCAATCTCAATATAAAGAGATGAAGTGAAAAACCAATATATCCTCACTTCAGAGTTAATCATAAAGCATACAAACAACTGCTTCTGCATAATCAGGTGAGACTTTAAGATCAAGCAACCAAATAACAATACGAAACCACACCTAAACATAGCAATTGCTAAAAAGTTCCACCTTTTATGCAACAAAGCAGCCACGGTATAATTACCAAAGATAAACATCATATTTCCCAGCAAAATAACATAAAGTCAAAGCTATGATAATCCAAGAACCACAAATTACAAAAGATAATTGAAATATTAATAGAAAGAACAATTACCTGATAATAATACCTCTTCCCTCCTTCCAAACCAACCATCAATCCGTCATGTATAAATCCAGGATCCCTCCAACCAACGCTCTGGTTGGCTGGCGCATCACACATGTCCTCCCTCTCATACCTCGAGACCTCTGTAGCCGCAACCTTATCCATTTTATTCTGGGTTAACCCATGTTTCACAAAACTCTCTTTCCCATCGTGGGTCACGAACATGACCCGCATCTCCCCGTCCCGACCCGTCAATGCCAAGTGAACCTGTTCGGGGCCCCGCCCGGGTTCAAATCGAACCGTTTCGGACTCCACCAACAGGTGTTTAGTCCCCGGCAAGGGATTATGATCATGGTCTTGCTTTTTCGGGTTGATTTCGGAGTCCATCCAGTGGAAGATCCGGAACTGGTAATCGGACCGCAGATTGACCAATGGGATCGTGATAGAACCCGACCCTGATTCCCATTCTGGCGACGATGAAAGGAAAAGATAACCGATGAAGTCCTGGTTGGATGAATTTGCAGGAGAATAAATGCCGAGCCAATCGAGCTCTGATGGGGTGTCAACGCCGGACCATTGGATGGTAACTGGATCGCCCGATTTGGGTATGGATCTCGGGCTGACAGAAATCGAGACCTGCGAAGAGGAGGAGAATTGGACGAGGAAATGAGAGAGAATCGATAGAAAAGAAATTAGCTTTAATGGGATCATGATTTCTTGGATTGAGATCAAGAATTATGGAGATTCTTGGAGCTTAGACCTGAAAATCCTCACATGGAGAGGATTTTTTGGGGGTTGATTGTCAATGGCCAATCCGTGGAAGGATAGAATTCTGAGAAATACTATTCTTGGAGTATTTATGTGGCTTGAAAATAAAATATTTTATAGTTAAAACCATGGTTTCATAAATTTATAGTAAATTGTATGAAAAGAAACCTCAACCATAGCTTGATTAGAGTGTAAATATATAAATTCAAAAAAATAAAAATATTTCCCATAAAATGACTTTTTATTCGTTAGCTCGTAAGTCGATTATAAGTTGTTGAAAGCAAGAAAATACTATTTCCAAGAATTCTATAATGTGTTTGGTGAAAGAGGACTTTATTAAATTTGATGAAATTTTATTTGTATATCCTATTTTAAGATTATATTTGGTTGTAAATTGTCAATTCATTTTTTAACTTTCAAAATACAAACAAACAAACTATACAAATTTTTCAACCCTACTCCCAACTCAAAAAGGCCCAAAATATTATCCCAATTTATTTTCTACGATTCTCCAATATTTAGTCCTCAAATCTTTTGTCTCCCTTACCCAATCTATATATATACATAAATAATTTTAAAATATTAATTTAATCATACCAACTCAATAAAAAATTATTGATGTAAAATCTTATCTCCTATCAAAACACAACCAACCAAATAATTTTCTACCAAAACATTCTCCACCTACCATTCAAAATACAAACAAACAACCATAATATTTCCCAACTCTACTCCTCAAAAATTATTTTGCCAAAATATTTTAAAAAAATGCTCCAATTTACAACCTAACATAGCCTAAAGTGTTTGGTGAGTGAAATGAAAAAATAAATAAATAAATTTGTTAGAAATATTTGACTTAGAGGTTCAAAAAGAATTTTGAGTATGATTGGTGGGAATGCGATAATGTGATTATCAAGCTTGAAAAGCAAATTCCGTCGGGATATTTCTTTTTAATAATTGGGGTTCTATGAGTCCAAAAATTCAAGTCCAATTGATAGCCCAAAATACAAAGGTAAAAAATTTTATCTACTAAAAGAGCGCTTCGGCCCATTGATCCTGTACAAAAGCCCACCCAAAATGGTAGGGTTTATCTATATAGAACTATCAATAGAGTGAATTTTAATCCGAATTTAATTTGAATTCGATCAAATTATTTAAGATCTTTAATCTATAAAAGATTCGACAGATATTATCAAATTAAAAATTTTTATAATTTGAAATAAATGGAGCAAATATAGATATGGTTCGATTTGATTCATTAATAATAGGAATTTGAATATATTTAGTATTACATATATGTATACACAGGGTCCTATAATAATGCCAATGTGGATATTTAGATGAAGGAAGTAATGAACTCCTGTGCAATATATCAAATTAGGTACTTTTCGTATAAATTGTTAGATTTTGAACTTATTTACATCATAATTACATCATTTATTTCTCTATTTTTATAACAAAAATGATGTGGGAAGAATAATGAGTAGGAACAGAATGCAATAATATGGCAAGAATGCAATACAAATTTTGATTTTATTTTATTTTATTTTTTTTATAAAACTTTGAGTCTGTAGTTAGTTGATTGAATAATAAAGTGTAACTATGTATTTATAATGACAAATAAGTACTATTATCAGCAACGGAATCTAAAATGTAATGATTTGGTGAATGAATATGATTAAGTTAAATTCTATTGTTGCTTTTAAGTGATCAATAGACTTGAAAATTTATTCAGTAATCCATTGTGTATTTTTTTAAAGATGATTGTTTTGAATTTGGATTCTACTAAATTTTCAGAACAATAATAAATATATGATGATTTTTGAAATATTCAAATTTGGATTTTTTTTGAAATTTGATAGATATCCGACTTTTATTTAAATTCGGATATAATTATACCAACAACAAATTCGATGGATCTTGGATCGGATTTGAATATGACATATTACTTTCGGATTCAAACTTGGATCCGACATAATCTGATCCGAATTCGACCAATTGACAGCTCTACATCTATCTATTTGCCCTAATCCTAAACCAAATTCAAATTAAAATGGGATGTTTTGAAAAAAAAAATTATAATTTATATGAAATTTATGGAAACCGGGTATTATAGAATTGTCTCAAATTAATGCTTGGTAAATTACTTGTAAACTTGTTATTTTTTCTTTTCATATACACACGAGCATCAAAGATTCGTGAACTTGTGAGTTTAATAGGAATGGATTGAGAAAGATACGATAAATAAAATAGTAATAGGTACCAATAATTACTTGGATGCATATAAAAGTTGTGTATGAAATCGTAGAAGTAGCCAAGTAGGTGTAATTATTTTGAGGATATTTTTTAAATAATATTTTGATTTATTTGGTATAAAATCGTTATTTATGAGTGTAAAATAATATTTTTTTTAATTATTATTGATGTGAGTATGTGTTTATACATATATATGTACATTTAGAGTTCGTTAGAGTTTTAGACTTTGAACCTCACACATATAAGTGCGAGGTCAATGTCAGTAGCTCAAAATTTTAAATCTAGGGGAATTTGTTCAAATGGTTAGATTGAGATCTCATAATTAAACGTATATTATATCTTTGATATTATGAATTGTATAATTTTTATTATTTTATATCTATATTTGATATCTTAATGTTAGAAATTATTCAAATCTTATACATAGCGTGTTTAAAATTTGAATACAATAGTTGTATGAATTCTATTATTTCCTATTGAAATATACAACAAAAGCAACAACTACTACTAATAATAATAACCACCCAAGAATCAAAGAACTCAAAGTACCAAAGTCTTAATTTTGCCATTTGAACCAAGCCTTGAGAAGCTATGGTTCAATACTTTAAAGGGTGTTTGGTTGAGTTGATAATCTTTTTGAAATATCTTATAAAAGACGATAAAATATTTTATAATTCTTTTTGAAAAAAGAGTTTGTAATCTTTCAAAATAAAAAAAAATTATTAATTTATAAACTCTTTTAAACAAAAGTAAGAAGTTATTAAATTATTATTAATTAAGATCATAGCAATTTCTTTTAATTTTAACCTTAATAATTATATATAAAATACTCTATATTAACGTCTTATAAAATTTTCAAAATTTTATTCTACTAAAAAATTTTAAAATTTTATTTTTAAAGTAAAATTTGATATAATAAAAAATAGAAAAGTTTATAAAAAATTTTGATGTACCAATAATAAATCTTAAGATCATATCAATTAAATAATAGCAAATGCAACATAAACATTACTCTAGCACACTATGTACAACACCTAAATCCTAATTATATAAATATCATTATTAATGATAATCAACGTATCGTATTTTATTTTAAGCATTTTTATATAATTCTCCAAAAAAATTCTCTTAAAGTACGAATTTTAAATAGGAGATCCACTACATTTATTTTTATATTACCAATCTTGAAAAATCCTCGAATCCTATTTTGCTCGTTTGTTTTGTGGCCCTGTTCAAAGTAGTCATTAATGTATCCATTAGGTTTAATGTCAACTCCAACAATGGAGAGAATATTAAATATTTTTGGCTATGTATTATTTTGGTCAATGAAATGACCAAAAGGGGCACTAGACGACATATACATAGGTGGATTTATGACATAGGATACACAATTTGGGGTCAATGGAACTATACCCATATTTGGAATTAAAAGAATTTGGTGGTTGATTTCATTTAATGGTTTCACAAAAGAAGAAAGCAAAGGCTTTGATTGGTTATGCTTTTCCGGAACAATATTGTTTTGGAGAAACATAATCAAACATATCTTTATTTTTTTCCCTCTAAAATGCATATTCTTTGATATGTACATGTATATATATATATTATATAAAATATATATTTTATTATTATTCTAATATTAAAAAAAATCATTCAATTCCATTTTCACCCTAATAACCCAACAAAAAATATTGATTTGACTGTTACAATAAAAAATATCTCCTCCAAAATATAAACAAACATACCAAAAAATAATTTTCACATTTTTCAATGATTCATTCTCCCAAAACACATAATAAAATCAAATAAAAAACATAACCAAACACTACCAAAATTTATCTCCAACCTTAATTGGTTTTCTAACTTTTTTATTTTGAACTTGACTTAAGTTTGATTTGATCTCATTAAGAATAGTGAAAGAGCTAATCGTGATTCTCTTTAAAAGAATAAGGAAAAATGTCTTGAACTTGGCCTAGGTTTAGTTTGATCAAAATATTTTCATATTTTTAGCTCAAGACCGTGTTTGTTTTATTTTTTTATTTTTTATTTTTTTGAAAATATTTTCAAAAAGAATTTCATTCTCAAAGCAAAAGTCATAATTTGTGCAATTATTTTCAATATTTTCCGAAAGTGCGCCTTATTCTTGTGTCTAAAATAAGTAAGCAAAATATTACATTAACATATCAAGTAACAGATCAAACTTTGTAATTCGCTCATTCAAATATATTCTATCGCCACACATCTTCCAACAAGTTCTTCTCAAAATATTTTTATATACAAAATGACAGCAAACAAATATATATACATATATATATATATCCAAACATATATGACCTTATGCTAGAAAAAAAGAGACAAAATCATCAAGCTTGTTATGACTATATGATTCTATGGTTTATTCTAATTCTTCGAATAATACTTCTAAAAATCCAAAATTCAAACATCAACAACCACTTTTATGAGATATAGAGGCAATTAAGAGGAATGTCCAAGACAAAACAAAAACAAACAAACAAAAATTGACACACTTTTTGCAATGCCCAAAAGCCATCCAAAGTGGGTCAACAAAAAGTAGTCCAATTATCCATGGACTTTGCAAGTACATTTTCAATGTCACCATGATTGAGAATAAAAAAAATTTGATTCTTAACTTATCACATCACTTTTATTTCTATGGTAATAAAAATTATTTTTTTTCATAAAAAAATTAGATTAGTAAAAGTTCATAATAGTTTATGAACAAATAATTCCTTAATATCTTATCTATTAGCAACGATATATTTTAATTGCTGAAATATGAGTCATTCTACAATGAATTATAAAACACACTCGATTCATCCGTAAAATGTTGAATTTATAGAATTTGATGGTTTTCACTATTCATTTCTGTAAATTCAGTCCAACATATTTTATTCTATTCAATCAAAAATTTTAGAATAAATTAAATCATTGCTTATCAATAGTCTTAATTGCAAGTCAATTATGTCAATTCTAGCTTATAGTGACTTCCCCATACCCCCACCCCACCCCACCCCACCACCCACTCTTTCTGAGTCTTCTAGTTGCTAGACACAGTTGATCAAGACTGTGACTGGGCACTGGGGTACAGTTCAGTTGCAACATCATATACTTCTCTTCACATTAAGATTCACACACACACACACACACACACGCACACACTAGGACATATAAGACAATGCATTCATGCACACACACACACATATATACATATATATATGCATACATACATACATACATATATATATATATATGATAACATAAACCTCCAAGATCAAAAAGGAATCCTCCTCCTCCTCCTCCTCCTCCCTCTCTCTCTCTCTCTCTCTCTCTCACACACACACACACACACAAACACACACAGAGAGACATCAGATGATCAGAATGAGAAGTTCTTTTCCTTCCACTACCCCATATCACCAAAGAATTCCCCTACTCATACCTATTCTTCTCTTCCTACTCATGATCACAGCCTCCACTTCCCAACCCCACCACCCCATGCTGCACGTGGGCCGGGGCCGCCAGAATTCTTGCCACCCAATCTCCACTCAGCTGCCGCCGCCACCCATCCGCTTCCAGCTTCAAAGACTCCGCCACTGCCCACCATTCCCACCGCCGCCGCCGCCTCCGGATGATGGTGATGAGATTGATCCGAGATATGGAGTTGAAAAAAGATTAGTGCCCTCTGGCCCCAACCCCCTTCATAATTGAATTATGCACCCTTTTGATACATAAATTTTTCCTTTTCTTTTTTCTTTTTTCTCTTTTAAGGAAGAACCCTAAACCTTTTTATCATTCTTGACGACGACGTTTTCTTCCATTTTCTTGGCATTTTTCAGGTGCCCTTTTCTTCAGTTTTTCTTGAGAGTACTTTGACCTTAGAAGGAAAATCAATTTGTGTGAGTTCTGGTTTCTAAGATCACAAGATTGTATAGTCAGACTTCAGAGTTTCAGTATATCTGTACATGGCAGTAGGCATAAAGACACTGTTCTTGTTTGTTGGTTTCTGTTGTTTTTTTTTTTTCTTTTTTTCTTGGTTTGTCATTTGCAGCCAAATGGGCTATTTCCAAGCTTGTTTTTGGGATAAGTCCAAGAGAATCCTACTCAAGACTTACAAATAGTGGGGCTAGGCAGCTTGGAAGCAGCAAAACAACCCTGGAAATAGTCTAGCCTAGCTTTAGGACAACTTTTCATTCAGATTTAATTTGGTCAACTACTAACTAATTACAAGTCAAGTGAATTAGTTTACATGCATTATATTTGATATGTGATTGATTTTAGTTCAATTAAATTACATTTAGACTATAGTTTTCTATGAAAATTTTTTCTTTTTCTTTTTAGATTAAATATTTAGGTGTAAGTTGGAAAGGAGGGAGGGCACTTTGAGTGGAGTCAAGAAAATCCCATGAGCCTCATCAATTTTTGTAACTCTTAGGGATGATGCTAAATTCAATGAGATAGTTAGATTGAAGTGGAGGGCAAAAGGGTCTTTTACTCCTTGGGATGATGCCAAATTCAATGAGTTTGTTGGATTGAAGTTGGGGGCAAAGGGGTCTTTTCCTTTGCTGGGGTCATGTACAATAAATGTAATCATAAATAGTTTACATTGTGCCATCAATTATTACACATATATAAGAATTGATTGTGTCCCAATTATTTAATTTTATCCTCAATTTCTGTTAGAGTGTACCTTTCTTTGATGCATGAATGCACTATATTTGTCACACTTTGTATAGTGTGAAAATTGAATAATTTTGCAAGTGCACAAAAGGTCAATGGTGTATGAAATTAGTGAAAGGCCCCATGTTCATGGATCCCATGACATTTTCTTGGTTGCATTAAAGTCAATAACTACTTTCTTCCTCCACCTAAAGTGGTGTTACACATTTCACTTTTTATTGGTTGACACTTTCTTAGGTTCTTTGGTTAAAATTGACAATTCAATTTCCAAAATTATCAAAAAATAAAAGGTTAGAGGAAATTGTCAATTGCCAAGAAACCTAAAGAAAAGAAAAGTAGAGAAAAAAGTCACACTAGTTTGTTTTAGGAATGCATGAATTTGGAAATTGTTTATTTATGTTAAAAGTGCATATGTTTTTTAATGTCCATGGATTTCCAATAACACTCATGGTATTTGGTGCAAATGGAATTGAGTTTGAGTTTAATTTGACTATTTGAACTCGAATTGAGCTGAACGAGTCAAAATGAAATGATTTAATATTTGTATACATATTTCGTTATTTTTAACTAATTGTGAGACTAGTTCGAGTCAAACTTTAGAGTTATTAACGCAAAAAAAATAAAAATAAAATAAAATCAAACTTAGTTATTATACTTAATGAATTGAGATTAGACAAATTTTTAATAATTATTTTTTTTAAGTATCAAATAACTTAATTTAATTTTCAATCCTATATCATTTTTATAAAGCTTAGGCCCTGATATGATGCAACTCCATTTTATTTTACACTATTCTGGTGGAGATAGAAAATACACTTATGTATCCCATCTTCAATTAGTACCATATCTTTTATTTTAAGTTATTATTTTCAATCTTAAAATTTATATTAATATAAAAATAATTTATATTTGTCATTTCTCGACAATGAACTATAAATTTATTCAATCATATTTCAATAAACACACCATCACAAATTACACGGTTACAAACTAATATTTCGCCAAAAACAATGAGGGAAAAAGCTCAACTTCCCTTGAGTCCCAAATGTAACATGTCAAGAGGAAAGATAGGAAAATAATTTTCATTTTTCCATTTAAGAAGTTAAGACTATTAGAAACCAAACAAAAGATACTATGAACGTTTGGATAAATAGTAGTAGAGAAAGAACAATTAACATAAATTCTTAAAGATGTTAACTCATTGTATAATGTTTAAACTAAACTATACTTACTACGGGTTGTTTGGTTTTATTTTCAAATATCATTTTCATTTTCAGTTATTTCTAAAATTTAAAAAGTTAGTTATGAAATGAAAATAAAAATTGATATGCATTTGGATGAAATGTTGGAAGTAATTATTAGAATAGATTATAGGATTGAAAAGTAGGTTAAATTATATTTTTTTGTGTTTAAAAAAATTTATTTATTTAAAATATATGTATATTTTATTTATTTAAAAATAATAGTGAATACTTTATGTCAAATCAAATTTGAATTTAATTGATGTGTAATAGGATGATATGGTATGGTTAGAAAGAATTCTGAGAAAAAAATGTGTACTTTTCCTGAAAAAAATTGTAAGGAAGTATTTGTTTTCAATTTTCATTTCCAAATGAAAATGTGGCTTGGAAATGAAAACAAACGGGCCCTAAGCGCCCATTTAGTTTTATTTTCATTTGCATTTCCCATTTTCAAACTTTAAAAAAGTAGTTAGTAAAAATGAATTGAAAATGAGTTTGATTTTGATAGAATATTAGAAAAGTAATAATTGTGTTGACTTTAATTAGTAGGCTATGTGTGAAGAGAAATATTTATAATAAAATAGAAAAAGAAGATATATAGGTTATTGGGATAAAATATATAGGTTATTGAGGAATGTGTTTTGAAAATGAAAATAAAAATAATATTTGATGAAAATGCATAAAATGTGATGTGTTTCGATTTTTAAATAGTAAAAATTGTGAAAATGAGATCTAAAAATCAAACCAAACGAACCCTAAATTGTTAATAATATTATATGTTATATTCAGAAAATTATAGAAATATATTTTTAAAATACTTTTTACTACTTTAAAATAAAATGGGTTTAATGAGTCCATTGCATCGAGTCTCAATTTTGAGATAAATCGAGTCTCAAGTCCATAAAAATTTTAACCGATTGGTTTCGAGTTTTGACAAATTCATCCAATTAGGGATGACAACGAGGCGGGTATTGGTCATAAGAATGGCAATGAGGTCGATCAAAATCTGAACGCAAACTCAATCTGTACTGTCCCCGAATGGGATGGATTTGTGGTAGCTTAACATAGGTACGAGGCATGATTTTCAGAACCTAAAGTATTTTGGACAAGATATGAGGTTTACTTGACCCACCCCAAACCCGCCCTGTAACCCTGCCCCATAAAAATAATGCATATAATAATAAATATATTATATATAATTTATTTTATATTTTTTAGATTAAGAATAATATCTAAATAATATAGGGCTATAAATTTAATTCTACTCTTATTTCCTATTTTGTTTTTAAAATATTATCTTATTTGCATGAATTTTTCACTTTTGTACTTGAAATTTGCATTTTAATTATTGTTAAGTGGTTTTGATTTGATAATTTTATTGATTGACTCTTATTTTTTTATTTTTCTTTTTTAGGTTGCTGAATTTAACTCGCTAACCCGACAGGACGAGATAGGGAAGGTTGGGATGGAGTCTTTTTGAGGCGGGATAAAATTTAGTGGGACAAGATATGGATTGAGCCAAACCCGTGCCAAACCCACCCAATTGCTATCCCTAATGGGACGGATTTGACAGGGCCCGAAACCCATCTTGCCTACTTCTATTTGAATTCGTAACCCACCCCGCACCCATGGGGTGAACTTGCCAAGCCCTTCTTTTTTTTTTTTTATTAAACTATATAAATTTACAGCTCATATGTTTTCAAAATTAATTAAGATAGACATACACAATAATACATAAACATATATAGAAAATTAGAAACCAATATACAATAAATTTATAACACTATTTTTTTAAATTTAAAATATAATATCCACATTAATTGATTTTAGTATATTCTCCATCATTTTTTTGATAATTAAATGAGTATAAAAGTATTATTTATTTGGTGAAATATATATACTATTATATATCCTAATTTTTTATTATTTTATGTACAAATATTATATTATATATATAACATATTACATATATGTATTACGTGGGGTGGGTTTGGGGCGAGTTATTTAAACCCGTAATCTGCCCCGACTTGGTCGGGTTCATGAAATTAGGACCTATAATACGCTCCAAAATCAATTCATTTGACTCTTAACTCGCCTCTAATGAGATAGGTCTGAAGCGGAACCCGATCTATTCGAACTCATTGCCATGCCTACATCTAATACTAGGCTCATTGTCATCTTGATTTATAAACTATTCTTGTAACAAGGTAAAAATTTATAACCTCCCATGAAAAGACAAGTTAGATTAATTGTGTTGGTATTTAATTAAAATTATTTCATATATCACAAACTTTAACATCTTGTAAGATATTTTTCGTGCTAATATTAGTAATCTTAATTTTGTAATTAATATAATTAAAATTAAATAAATTTATTAAAATTTTAAAAATAAATTAATTGGTAATTACCAATTTTTCTTTTATAAAAGAAAAACAAGACCGGCTCAAAAATCGGCCCTAACTCGACATATGTCACGTGCAAAGTTTGATTTAGCTATTTATATATTTTTTCTCCATATCATACTATTAAATATATATATATATATATATGTTTTTTTTTTTTAAAAAAACGGATTAAAAGGAAAATTCCACCGACGAGATCACCCGATTTCACTCGTCGTCTCCAACTGGACACACGCACACACTACACATAGTGGAATACTTTATGTAAATCCCGATAGCTGGAGGAAAAGCCAATCAATAATGGCGACTCATCTCCGTTTTATTTCTTCGGTTTTTCATCTTTTTGTCATAGTCGCCTTGCTCCTGAACGGCGTCGTTAACTGCAAGACGCTTAAGCGAGACGGTAATGGACAGATCCATTCTTTTTTTACTTTAAATACAGCATTTTTGTTTTATTACTGTTAATGTTTGCTTTATGCTGCAGAAGAGCTGATTTCGGAAGTAATTGTTGGTCATGATTGGGTTATAATGTGATTGATTAGTTTGGACTTAATTTTGGGTAGCTGTATCTTTATGGTTTTTACTGATGGAAGATTTCTTTCTGATGCAATTAAATTTGTTGTACACAAATTGTGATTAATATGATTTAGTAGAAAGAAGAATTTAGGTAGTCCGTAGATGCTTTATTTTAGTGCATTAGAATCTGGTAGCATAGGTTACAAAATAGGGATTTAATACATTGGATTTTGTATGAGCTTATACATTTTTTGTTTCAGTAGAGGAAGCAAGGCATTACTAGTGTTCCTTTTGGGGGATCTTGCAACTGAAGAGCTATTTTTCTCTTCCAAAGTCTTTACTGCAATTTAATGTATAGTAGGTTTTATGTTAATTTGTATGGAGGGAAGAATATGCAGTTCTGATACGTGATTGGATATGCATACTTACTAAAATTGTATATTTGTGGATCTGAAACTTTGTGGGCTGGTGCTAATTGCAGTGAAGGCATTAAATGAAATAAAGGCATCACTAGGATGGAGAGTGGTGTATGCTTGGGTCGGTGATGATCCTTGTGGAGATGGTGGTTTGCCTCCATGGTCTGGGGTCACGTGTTCCAGCATGAGTGGGAGTGACTACAGAGTTGTTACTGAATTGTGAGTTTCAGGCTCATTAGCTCTTTCTTTTAAGTAAAGTTTCTGACTCTTGTGCATATTGTTTCACAGCAATTTAGATAGAGAAAGTTGACTAGTAATGGATCGTACTATCCTACACTGATGATTTTTTGTTTTCTTTCTCTTTCCATTTCCTTTCCATTTGCCTTACAGGGAAGTATATGCAGTTTCAATTGTTGGTCCTTTTCCACTTGCAGTTACCAATCTGGTGGATCTTACTAGGCTGTATGGTCCTCCTTCCTTTCCTTCTGGCGTCATATGAGCAGTTCCTTTTAATTTCTTTGCAACAAGAACAGCTATTTCATTTCCGTTTCACTTTGGAACTCTTTTTAATATGTTAGAACTGGAAAAACGGTGTGAATAACTATATCGAAAGTTTTGTCCTGATTGATATCATGCCTTCAGCAAAATTTCTTGTAATTTTAAGATTTTCTTCTCTCTTGCATTTCTGAAATCTCCTATGGTGTTTCTTTGGCAGGGATCTACATAATAACAAATTGACAGGGCCAATTCCACCTCAAATTGGGCGATTGAAGCATCTCAAGATACTGTACAGTCCTATACTTTCTCATAGATGAAGAATAACCTCTCAATTTGTCTTTGATGCATGCGGCATGTAATCAATGCATCGTTCTAGTTAAATAAGTAATATGTTGGATGTATATAGTGTTTTACTGGTTGATTGGTCAAGGACAGATTCTGTATCTAGATTTGGTTTGATCGGCCCCACCAACTTAATGAAAGCATATGGGAACTACTAGCAAAAACTTAAAGAGTTCCCAGTAGCATCTAAAAGTTATTTTGCCCCTAAAAATGAGATGTCTTTTATGTTCATATGCTGACACACAAGCGAATATGCCTGTTAAAATTTTGCCTGCCTACTGACAAGAAGTTCCTCAATTTGCACTCTTGAGTTTCGGATATGTAATATGGGCTCTTTTAGCAGATATCATATTTCTAAAGCCAACCCTAGCTCAGCTTATACTTCTAAGACTTTCTTTCTTTCTGTCTTCAATTTCTGTTGTGAATCAGTTGTTAAATCAAAATACTGAAGATTTCATTTTAAGCATTAGTGAAGAGCCATTTAATTTGTAACATTTGTAATTTTGTTATCTTTGGCACTTATTGATGGTAATGATAAAGATAGTGCTTCCTTATCCAAATCTTATACTTGAAACATATACTAACCTACCAATATGGCAACGACGGATTGCTGCCATCATTATTTTCTTTGGCTCATATAATTAAGAATTTTTACGATTAGTTGATAAGTTCTATGGAATTTTGGTTTGTATAAGAGAATTCAGTTTGGGATGTAAACTTTGAAATCTGCTATATGTCAATATAAGTTGATAAATCATGTTTTCATCATACACTCGTGATGCCTGAGTTTGGGTTTCATTTACATGTTTTTGTTATCAATGCTATTTGGTTTCTCTCTTATTTTCCTTATCATACAACTTCTGCCTGTCTCTTATTTTTTTCCCTTTTTATTTTGGTTTGTTTTATCAGTAATTTGAGGTGGAACAAGCTGCAAGATGCCATTCCTCCTGAAATTGGTGAACTAAAGCAGCTAACGCATCTGTAAGTAATGTTTTTTCAGACTATTCTGTTCTGTTCAATTTACTTTTGTGTCAGACTTTGTTTTGGAAAGTTGACAGGCATTATGTGAATTCCCTGCAGCTATCTGAGTTTTAATAATTTTAAGGGTGAAATTCCAAAGGAGCTTGCAAATCTTCCTGAACTCCGTTATCTCCAACTGCATGAAAATCGTTTGACTGGGAGAATTCCACCTGAATTGGGAACTTTAACGAAATTGCGGCACTTGTATGATTTTGTCAACCTCTTAGTGTATGTTATATGTGTCAGTTTCTCGTTTAGCTAATTTAGTTTTAAATGGCTTTTCCAGGGATGTTGGTAACAATCACTTGTTCGGCACCATAAGGGAACTCATCCGCATTGAAGGATGCTTCCCAGCTCTTCGTAATCTGTATGCTTTATTATTTTGGCAATTTTTTGATTGGCTATTTGATTGCTTTTATTAATGTCATTAATCAAGGTATCTTAATAATATTACAGGTATCTTAATAACAATTACCTCAGTGGAGGTGTTCCATCACAACTTGCTAATTTGACGAACTTGGAGATCTTGTAAGTTTTTGTATTTACAAATGAAAATTCTGGTTGACACTATCTCTTCTTATTCTGTTTCCCATTTAAGCTTAACTCATTTGCAAGCTAACTGCTTGTGTTTGTTCCAGATATTTATCCTATAACAAAATGTCTGGAGTTATACCATTTGGGCTTGCTCATATTCCTCGATTGACCTACTTGTAAGTATGCTTCATTGATATTTTTCTTATATCAAGTTATATCTTGATCCATTTTTATTTCTAAAAGTTAGGAAAGTATCTTGTCTTTGCTTGAAGCAGTAAATATGGGATCATCTAGTTTAGTCAAGTGGTGAACAGGACTGGAAAATTGCCCAACTTTATGACTGTATTATGCATGTTGTTTTTCCTCCCTTTAACCTTCTCTCTAGCATTTGCCTTCTTTTCACCCTTCATGTCTGCATCAAGTGAGGTGAATGGGTGAGCATTGTTTGGCCTCACACTGATGAGAAATTTCAAATTTCATGCTTTATGCTTTGGGTTTCTTGATAATCTAACTGAAAAATATGCTGTCTTTTGGTTTCAGGTACCTGGATCACAATCAATTTACTGGAAGGATTCCTGATACCTTCTACAAGCACCCATTTTTGAAGGAAATGTAAGCTCCACTTCTGAGAGTTAACTTTGCAAACTTTGTAATATCTGAAGTTCTACTCTTAATTTACCTATTCAACTCTTCTCACAGGTACATTGAAGGAAATTCATTCCGGCCAGGTGTGAAACCTATTGGTGACCACAAGGTCCTCGAACTTTCTGATTCAGAGTTCCTGTTTTAGATAAATGAATCAACTTAAGTTTGGACGAGCATTGGCTTTTATTAGTAATTATTCTTTTGGTCATACGAATCTGCCGCTATTTCTAAGAAATGATGCCACAAGGTTGATGTAACAAGTTGCTCACAGTTAAAACATCATTGGGGCTTTAGGCTTCTAAGTTGCCTGAACTGTATATATAGATAGCATCATTTTGCAGTAATATTTTATTATCTTTATACAAGCAATGTTCAATCTATAAAATGAAAATCCCAATTTATACAAAATTACGGGATTCATTGCTTTGGCATGTTTGGAAGTGATGTTTTTGTTTGTAATTCTTTGAAGTTTTGAGCAAAATGAAAACAACAAGGTTTGCTCCACTTCTGCAATTTCTGCAGATTTTTGTTATTTTTCACTAGTTATTTCCAAACTCTCCCAATTTTTACTACAATTTTCTAACTTCATCAACAGCTTCTATACTTTAAAACAAAAATCTCTGCAACTCTTATATCACGCCAACTTATTGTACAAAGGCTACATCCCACTTCAAAGAATCAAACTGCTTTGTGATCACCTCCATAAGGTCATATATCTCATCCATCTGAGAGTGATTCTTTTCTCCTGCAATAAACTCATGAACAATCCCATTAATCTCCACCGAGCTACAACCTGGTATCTTCTCAACCCCTCGGCTTTTCATCACCTTCCTAATCCTTCGTGCTTCACCATGTCTTCCTGCAGCTGCATATGCATTTGCCAGCAAAACATAAGCTCCACTATGCCGTTCTAACATCACAAGTCTCTCAGCAGCAGACTCAGCCAAATCTACACGGCCGTGGCTACAAGCAGCACTAAGCAGTGACCTCCAAGCTATAGCTTCTTCAGAGGTGGATCTCGTAATAGGCATCCTTTGAACTATCGTATTAGCTTCTTCAACCAGTCTTGCCCGGCTAAGCAAATCAATTATGCATCCATAGTGCTCACTTTTGGGCTCAATGTTATACACATTACACATAACATGCAACAAATGTAAGCCGTCTTGTGCCATATCAGAGTAGCTACAAGCAGTGAACAAAGAAATAAATGTCACGCTATCCGGCCTAACACCCGACTTTTGCATCTCATAGAACAACCTAAGTGCACCTTCCCCATTACCATTCATAGCATATCCTGATATCATAGTGTTCCAGCAAATAACATCTCTCTGAGGCATATTATCAAACACTTTCTCAGCCACATGCAAGCACCCACATTTTGCATACATATCAATGAGGGCAGTCCCTAATTTAACACCGACTGGCATTTTGGCCTTCTCCACATATCTATGAATCCATTTTCCAATTTCTAGAGAGCCCAAATGAGCACAAGCAACAAGTATGCTAAGAAAACTTGCTTCATCAGGCTTAATACCACTCAACTGCATCAACCTAAACAATTTCAACCCTTCTTTAAAACAATTGTTTTGCACATACCCTGATATCATAGCACCCCAAATTCCCCTATCCTTCAAAGGGGCATCATCAAAAACCAATCTTGCTGAATAAACATCTCCTTTCTTAGCATACCCAGAAATCAAAACTGTCCAAGAAACAACACAAGGCAAAGAAATCTCATCAAAAACACATTTTGCTGCTTCCATTTCACCAACAGCAGAGTACATAACAATCAAAGAGTTGCCCACAAAATTATCAAACAAGAATCCCAATTTCACACAATGCCCATGAACAGCCCCTCCAAGATCAAAACTTTTCATTTTTGCACAAGCCTTCAAGGCATAGGGAAGTGTGTAATTATCAGGGCACATCCCAATTCTCAACATCAATTTGTATATGTCTATGGCTCTAAAGTTTTCATCTTTGAGCAAAAAAGCTTTGATCATGGTGTTATATATGCAAATTGTGGGGCTCTCGATGCGTTCAAAGATTTTGTGCCCATAAGAGAGGCTGCCATGAGAAGGGTCTGCGCAGAATGCCAAGATTCTGCTCAGAGCAAAGCTATTGCTCCCGAGCCCACATGTGATGACCAATCCATGAGCTTGCTTTAATTGCTCTATTTTCTTGCATTTTTCCAACAGCCGAAGGCATCTGCTGGTCATTTGCTTCAGCCACAAACCTCATTTGCACACTAGGGAAAGATGCAAATTAAGCCCTTTGGAAATACAGAAGCGGACGGCACGTAATTTCTTTTCAATTTATGCACGCTTGGATCACATAATTTTTACAAAGTGCAAACGAGCCGAGCAAAGCCGGTTCACGAGTTTCACGAGTCGACTTTGAGCTCTAATTCGAGCAGATCTCGAGCCGTCTGTATTTAGGCTCGAGGCTCGGGAGCAACTATAAAATTAAATATTATTTTTTATTTTATTAATAAATATATATTATATTACTATTTTTTTATTTTAAGTTCGGTTTATTTTTCAATTTGAGTCTTATCGAGCCGAGCTCGAACTTAAAATTTTAGACTCGTCTTGCTCGAGTCTAAAATATTTATTTTGAGCTCAAGCTCGAACTCAAAAATTTTGCCCAAACTCGGCTCAGTTCGGCTCAATTACACCCCAATTTTTATTTTGTTTTTATAAGAGAATTATGACTAATGTTAATTTCAATATTACACATATAAGTTCAACTCAATTAATTGAAACTAATCGTTAATAATTATTGAGTGATTATTTGATTGAATGGCATCAGCTTCATACATACATAAAATTGAGGTCGAAAGTTTGAATCTAACAAAAACTCATAGTGTGTATATATATAAATAGAAAAAAAATTACCAATCAATAGTTGATTGTTATATGTTTTTTTTCAATTTGTTATTGTTAATAGTTTTTCTAAAGAAAAAGAGAATCATGGCAAAAAATATATTATTATTTATTAATAGTCATTTCTTGATCGTTAAAATTTGGGAATTAATTTGATGGGACATAAAAATTTTGATAAAAAATTGAAATAATATAAATTTTATATATTTTTACATTATTATCCTTAAAAAAATGAGTTAATTGGTTCAAATTATAGAATACATATTAGAGCCATCAATTTCTTTCGTTGGATTCAATTGAGTCTTTGGCGTGCTTTAGAATTGGATGTCAATAGGTTGATGTGTTCTTGAACTCAAGGTCAGGATGTAATAAACTAGAAATTAATTACTATAAGAATTCTAAAGGTACTTTTGTTTTTCCATACAATAGGATAGGATATGTTTAGAGATTGACGCAATCTCAATCAACCTGATAAAAGTAGAATTCTAAAAGAGTTGAATAAGTGAAAAAAATGAAAAAAAGAAATTATTTTATGAGATTTTGATATAACAATAAAAGACAATATGATGAGATAAAGATCTATATATGAGATTTTGTGATAGATTCTCTGATAAAAATAAAATACTGAACTTTCGCATAAAAATAAGATATTAATAAATAAATATTAAAATATAGATATAAATCCATGTTCCCTCTAATAATATTTTAAAGTATGTCCTAATGTTTGATATGTACTATAACACAAAAAGATTTGTCCTCATCCCAAAAAACCCACTCGTATTTGTTATGGATTCAAACTCTATGCTATAAAAAGCTGCACCCCTTTCACTCCAATCATTCGAATCAAGAAGCACAAGGAAAAAAGAAAAAGAAAAAGAAAGAAAATACAAGCAAAAGGGGGGAAAAAAAAACTTGAGATGGCGTCGAGGGCTATAGTTTTCTGCATTATCTTATCATTATTTAGTTTGTCATCATATGCAGAAGAAGTGAAGTTGACAGTAAGAGGAGTGACCTCTATTGGAGAAACTGATGATAATTTTATTTGTGCTACGTTGGACTGGTGGCCTGAGAATAAGTGTGATTACAATCAATGCCCATGGGGAAAAGCAGGCATTCTCAATCTGGTATTGTTACAAGCTTTTTTGACTTTGGAGAAGAATACAGTAGAAGTTATATATTTTCGTTAAATTTTTTCTTTTAATCGTTTACAGGACTTGGATAACAAGATTCTTGCAAATGCCATCAAAGGTTAGTTGTTATATATCATGTTGGTTGATTATCATATGCTGTTTATTAGTACTCTTGCGGCTCGTTTGCTTCAGGGTTGGGCAAATAGGTCCGGGTTTTGGGTACCCGGACTGGCCCGACCGAGATTTTTAAAATCTGGACCACTTTTTCTGGTTTCACCAGGCACCGATATACTCAATCAAAATTTGAGTACCCACTTTTTATTTATTTATTTATTTATACACACGCATACATATTAGGAGTCTGTTAGGGCTCGAATTCCTGATCTTCTACATTATATGGGAGACTTATACCATTGGATCACATGCCACTTGGCTGAGTACCCACTTGTTGTTATCAATTTGTTAGAAAGTTGGTTAGATTATCAACCAAAATTGCCTATGATATCATATCAGACTGCAAAGATATCTTAAAGTGATAAGGGGTGCATGCGTATTATATCATATGTTATTCTGCAAGCCAAACGAGTCCCCATATGTAATGGTCATAATTTACAAGATGTTTCATATTTACTATGTGTGTTTTTAGTTTCTTTATTCTATATGTCTTAGCCTGTTGTTAAAAGGTTTTATTGTACTATGATTTTGCAACAGCGTTCAACCCTCTTCGGATCAGAATTGGAGGATCACTGCAAGATCAAGTGGTCTACAACGTTAAAAATTCCAGCAAAACATGCGCACCTTTTGAACGAAAAGAAGATGGTCTGTTTGGATTCTCCGATGGTTGCTTTCCCATGGAAAGATGGGATCAAATGAACAAATTGTTCAACCAAACAGGGTACCTTTTTTTTACCATAAATTTGAATTATTTTTCTTGGCCTTATAATATATAATCTTATTTTATTTCTGACGTATTACGAATAGATTTTATTTCTCTTGCTAATTTACCGATCGATTGCTAATGAATATTTTGTCTGTCAATAATTCCGTTAGTAATCCATTGGTAAATTTGTTAATAGAACTTTCTAAAGTTTAATTTTGATATCCGTCAGTAATCTATCGGTAATTTCCAACAGAATTTGTCCGTTGTTAATTTTTCGTCGGTGAAAGTTAGTTTTCTTATAGTGATTGATGTATACTCTCCCACCATACTTAATTTTTGAAAACTATTTGATACTTTGCTGCAGTGCTCAAATAACATTTGGCTTAAATGCCCTCAATGGAAGGAAACAATCCCCAGAAGACAATATGCTTATGGTAGGCAAATGGAAGAAGAAAAATGCCCACGATTTCATGAAGTACACTGCTCGTAAAGGGTATAAGATCGACTCCTACGAGCTTGGTAAGTTAAATCTGGACAATTGAAATTTCTAGAGGAGATCCCTCATTTAGTACTTAATGCTTTATAATGTGTTTTTTTACCTATTTTTTGCATAACTATGTTATTTTTTTCTAGGAAATGAGCTATGTGGGAGTGGGGTGTCTAAAAGAATTGAAGCAGAACAATATGGGAAGGATATGATTGTGCTCAAAAAACTTATTCAAAAGGTGTACCCTGACCCAAATACCCGACCCAAGCTCTTGGGTCCGGCCGGGTTCTATGACGAGCAATGGTTCAATACCTTCCTTCAAACTTCAGGACCAAATGTTGTCGATGGCTTAACTCACCACATCTACAATCTTGGTGCAGGTTTGTAAAAACTCATAAGTATATTTGGGATGATTCTTAAGCACTTTAAACAGATTTTTGGACTATTTTAAATTGTTCTTTTTTTGTAGGTGTTGATCCAACTTTAATCGACAAAGTTCAGGATCCATTTTTTCTTGATCAAATAGCTCAAACATACAAGGATATTTCCACTTCTATCAAGTTATTTGGGCCTTGGTCTGGAGCTTGGGTTGGGGAGGCCGGTGGGGCTTACAATAGTGGTGGTAAAACCGTATCCCATACTTTTGCTAATGGATTCTGGTTCGTACTTTCTTCTAATTTGGGATTCTATTTTAACATCAATCCAATCCTCATTCGTGTTTTTTTCTTATCAACAAATAGATTATCTTTATGTCTTATATGTGATGTCCTAATCCCATATTGATAAAATGCCAAAAATAGTGAGTATACTATTTTATAAGTTTTGGCTAAAGAAATTATGTGCATAAATTGGATTTTTTTTTTCCTTTTTTATGTGTGTTCTAGAATAATGTAATTTCATGATCTACTTGATGGGTTTAGAGGTAATTTTCATGTTCAACATAAAAAATGATTTGATTGATAGGATTTGGTATTAGATTGATATGCAATTTTTTTCTTTAAAGTGTATTGATTTGATCTTATTCAATCCTTAGTCATGGTTTTTTCTTTCATCTTATGAGTGAATATATTTATTTACGTGTATAATATAGATTTCTTGTATTTTTCAAAGAAAATAATTCGATTAATGAGATTTTGTGTGAGATGAATGACATCAATGAGATTAGCATTCAAATTTATTTTCTTAAAATGTAATGATTTGACCTTTCCTGCATTGTTGCAATGCATAATTACATGAAATAAAAGAAAAGGAAGTGCTAATCATGAGATATGATATTTAATAAACAGGTACTTGGATCAACTCGGTATGACATCAACCTTCAACCATAAGGTTTTCTGTAGGCAAGCCTTGATCGGAGGAAATTATGCTCTACTAAACACAACCACGTTTATTCCAAATCCTGATTATTATGGGTTGGTATTTGTTAAATTAGATTGTTCATCTATTATTTATCATTATCTTTATTCGATAACTTTATTTTTCTCATTGACAGAGCTCTCTTATGGCATCGATTGATGGGAAAGAACTTACTCTCTGTATCTCATAACGGTTCCCCTAATTTGCGTGCTTATTCACATTGTTCAAAGAAAAGAGTAAGTTTCTTTTTTATTTTGTTTTTTTTTTTTTCACGAGCAAGATTAACATGTTCTCACATATTTCTTTTGGTTTTTCAGCCTGGAATTTCAGTGCTTTTGATCAATATGTCCAATTCTACAACATTTGAAATTTCACTAGAAGATGATATGAATTTTTACCCTAACAATAATCGGGATTCGAATCAAAGGGAAGAATATCATCTAACTCCAAAAGACGGAAATATTCAAAGTGACATACTGCTACTTAATGGAAAAGAATTGAAGCTTACGGAGTCATTTGATATTCCAACGATGAGTCCAAACATTGTTGATGATACGTCACCTATCAAAGTGGAGCCTGACTCAATTGTTTTTGCCACGTTAAGAGGGTTCAATGCACCGACTTGCGCATAGAAGTTTGCTCATTCTTTTTGTTGTTGTTATTGAATTATAGAGATTGATATATAGTTTTTTTCCCTTCAATTAGGAGTTAGTAGAATATTTATGATTTTTTTTTACTTTTTATTTATTTTTAGAAGTTTCTATAAATTATTAAGTCAATAAAGTTTTTGTTGTTTTAAGCTCTTATTAGTTTGAATTTACATCTTGTTCTATTCTTTTTGCATATAATATCACATAAATAATATTTAACACAAATTAGAGTTTGCTATCCTTTATATGTTTTTTTTTCCACTTCTCCTATGAAGAGTTTGTATTTTGGATGAGTGTAGTTGCTCTGTGTAGGAGACTCAAACTTCTGCATAATGCACATAACAGATGCCTTGCTTTCTGACATTAAAGGAAAAGGTCCTTTAGCAATGGCTACTACTACTCATAAATGGATTTTATTTAAAATCTAAAGAGGAAACCATGATGGAAGACTGAAAGTGGATAAAGAAATTCCAAATCAGAAAAAGAAAATAAAGAAAACCCATGTCTGCAATATCTAGAACTACAATTTTACTTGATGTGTAACAAAAAATGGGAAAAGACTACAAGTGAAAAAGTGAGCAAAAATATATTGAGTAGAGTAAAATTTCCAACTCCTGAAGCCATTATGAGGACAAGACTTTCAAAATTTATTTGCCCTACTCATGCATTATCATGAATCTCTTTTGTCCTTCTTTCATTCTGTTAGTCTTCTCTGTATAAGGATTGAGAGGAAAAGGTAAAAATTGGGTTATTACTCGCAATATTTAAAAATTTACTGAGGGATATTATTACTTAGATGTTTTATACACCAATATATTGCTGAGGGAAAAATTGATGCAAGTTGACTGTTTGCATCACCGACCATCATTTTTATCCTCGATGGTAGGCTTTGAATCCGCTGAACACGCACATACAAACAAGAAAACAATGACCGCTATTCCACTATGTGTTCAGAGTTGAGTATACTTGCATATCTTCACAAGCCAGAAATGAGATATTAATATTTTTGATATTACATAAAAAATTATTCGATTGATAAACTTTGATATTATATTGATATAGCAGATTTTTTTCTTGACAATGTATTGATTTGACCCTATTTAATCCTTAGCCTGATTTTTTCTTTGTCTCATCAATGAATATATTTATTTGCTTGTATTTTTCAAAGAAAATAACTCAAATAATAAGATTTTGTATGAGATGAACGGCATCAATGAGACTAGCATTCAAACTATTTTTCTTAAAGTGTATTGCTTTGACCTTTCGGCTTTCCTACTTTATTGCAATGCATAATTATACTGAATAAAAAAAAATGTTGACGATGAGATATGATTTTGAATAAATAGGTACTTGGATCAAGTTGGCATGCATCAACTTCCAATTAATTATAAGGCTTTTTGTAGGCAAGCTTCGATTGGAGGAACTATTCTCTACTAAACTCGGTCACATTTATTTTTAATTCTGATTATTTTGGGTTAGTACTTATAAAGTTATGTCCGTTTTTTATGTATGATTATCTTTTGTTCGATGACTTCATTTTTCTCATTCACAAGGCTCTCTTGTGGCACTAACTGATGGGAAATAATATACTTTACGTAACTCATGATGGCTCCCCTTGTCTACACACTTATTCTCATCGTTTAAAGAAAAGAGTAATTTTTTATTTATTTTTTCTTTTTTAATTTTCTAATTGCAAGAATCACAAATAATCATATATTAATGTCTTCTGATTTTTCAGCCAAGGAATTTCAGTGCTCCTGATTAATCAGTCCAGTTTCACTGACCTTTGAAGTTTTAGTTGAAGATGATATGAATTTCTACCCTAACAGTTATTGGGATTTGACTCAAAAGGAAGAGTACCATTTGACTTTTAAGGATGGAAGTGTTCAAAGTGATGTATTGCCACTTAATGGAAAATAATTAAGATTGATCGAGTTGTCTGATATTCCAAAAATGAATCCAAATATTGTTGATGATAAATCGCCTATCAAAATGGGGCCCGATTCGATAGTGTTTGTCACTCTAAGAGGATTCAACGCCCTAGCTCGCACTTAGAAATATATATATATATATATATATATTAGTTTTAGAGATAGATATATAGATTTTTTTCTCATTGACAAGTTGATAGAATTTTTAAGATTTTTTACTTTTTTTATTATTTAGAAGTTTTTATAAATTATTAACTCAAATAAAGTAGTAGTTTATAAGTTCATATTACTTTTAATTAATGTCTTGTTATGTTCTTCCTATTACTATATCTTATATCACTCAAATCACATTTAATAAGAATCTCAGAGAGATTAAGTTCTTTTGGCCAAAGGATATAACAAGAAAATAAGAAGCTCACTCACACTCATACTTTATTGATTTACAAAGAGGGCAACCTACTCTTATTTATATTTTCTATTATCCTCAAATAGACGACTAAGATTGATATGGCTAATAGTTGCATAAAGACTTCCTAGAAACTTCCTCCTTACAATATTATTTACTTATCTAAATTATTAAAACAATTTATAATATTCCATCATATCAGATAGAGTATTCTAGAAACTTCATGACTTTTTAGATTGTGTACAAATACTGTAGAAACCTCTATTAGTATCCAAAATACTCTAAAAATTTCTAAAAATATTGTAAAAAATTGCATCAATATCTAAAATACTATGAAAATCTCTACCTACAAAGCTTCATTTATCTTTCTTGGAAATTTTTTGTTCAAATTAAATTAATTTGATCATAACCAAGGAATCATAGGGCAAATTTTTATTTTGCACAATCTTGTACTCAATTAAACTCAATTCTGTTTCAAAATTAATTTTTTGAGATGAAATTTGAGATTGTGGGATTTTACATTGATTTAATAGGGAAGTTGATGCTATTACTTTTTTATTATTCATTCTTATATAATTATTTGTTATTATATATAGCACAACGTGTTTAACCAATAATTAAGAAAGGCAGAAGGGTCTATGTAAACTACCAATATTCTGCTGATAGCAAAGTTATTAATTGCTACCAAACCCACAGGTGATGACCAATCCAATAGAGCTTGCTTTAATTACTCTATTTTCTTGCATTTTTCCAACTGCTGAAGGCATAATTTATTTTTATAAGAGAATTATCACTAGTGCCAAGTCTGACCTCACACATAAATAAGTGTGACTCAACTAATTAAAATTAATATTTTTTTATATATATTTATGCATGCATACCAATTGAAATTGAAACTGACGCTTAACAGTTGATTGCTAATAGTTTTCTTTTTTTTTATTGCTATTTTTTTTTTTTAAAAAGAAAAAAAGGATCACGGCAACATGCAGATTGTTAGTAGTTATTTGTTGATCGATACAATTTTGGATTCAATGTGATTAGACATATAATTTTAGATAAAAATTATAAATTATAAATTTTGTATATTTTTCATATCAAAGCCATCAATTTCTTTGGTCGAACTCAGTTGTGAGAGTCTTTGATGTGTTTTAGCATTGGATATCAAGAGTTTGATATGTTTTTGAATTGAATTTCAGGATGTAATTAACTAAAAATTAATTACTATAAAAATTTTAGAGGTTTTTTAATTTTTCATATAACATCGCAGGGTATTTTTCGAGGTAATTGAGCTCAAACCAGTAAATTTTTCTTCACAAGAAGAGATGAATGCCACTTCAATCAACCTAGTAAAGACCGAATTCTAATAAGTTGGATAAGTGAAAAACAAAAAAAAAGAAAAGAAAAAGAAAATGAAAAAGAAAAATTATTATGTGAGATTTTGATATAACGATGAATGATAAATGGGCCGGGCCGAGCCAGCCTAGCTCGTTTAATAGGCGGTTCACAGCGGTCCTGAGCCGAGTCGAGCTTGCTCATGGGCCATTCACGGTCCGAATCCTGACGGACTGAAAATTGAAAATTTCAGCTCTGCTCAAAACCAGCCCACTGTATAGGTGAGTCAGTTTATATATGAGTCAGGCTATGCGGGCCGGCTCGCGGGTTGGTCCGTGAGGTTTTTTTTTTAATTTAAAAATGAATTTAAAATTTTAAAGTTTTTATA
Organism: Jacaranda mimosifolia; assembly: GCA_018894105.1. Classification (NCBI taxonomy): domain Eukaryota; kingdom Viridiplantae; phylum Streptophyta; class Magnoliopsida; order Lamiales; family Bignoniaceae; genus Jacaranda; species Jacaranda mimosifolia. The sequence goes on along the minus strand of CM032134.1, from coordinate 20,905,250 downwards.
TTTATGTGATTATTAATGTTTCTTTCAACACTTATACTTTTTTAAAAGACTTAATAATTTATACTTACGTGATTTTTAATATTTTACAACACTTAAAATTTTATAAAAACTTAGAAATTTATACTTATATTAATTTTTTTTATCAATTATATTTTTCCAAAAACACCACCTAATAAGGTGGTGAGGGGTTTGGCATGGACCCTCTACCCGTTATTAATTTAGAAAAAATAATTACATAGAGGTGGATTTGACCAAACCTCTAAATGAAAGTACATAATAATAGCAAAAAGAAATAAACAACTTTGTAATATCTAAACATCTAAATATATCCAATGATAAACCGGTCGTTCACTCAAGTGATCTAAATTGCTCTCGGATTGAGATGCGGTTTCAAGCCATTTTTCACCGTCTTCTTCAACTTGAGGCAATATGGTCTTCACCTTTCTCAAATTTTTATTTCTATACTATTGGTCTAGCCAATCCTTCCAAAGAATACAAAACTTAATCGAATCGGGTTTTAATCGCAATCTTGTATCGGTTAATGTGTACTTGCCCACACTAAAGGCACTCTCGGATGCCACTGTTGACATTTGAGGTGCGAGTACGTCTCGAGCAATGCGTGAAAGAATTGGATATACTTTAGCATTATTCTTCCACCACTCTAACACATTGAATCATTCATAATCTTCTTCACATGTGTTTTGTAAATATAGCGATATCTCCGCACTACTTTCAGGTCTTGAGTTTGACGATATTTCATTCATCAAATTACCTAAAATTACCTAAAGATGCAAACATTCCTCCTTTGCTAGTAGATGGCCGTTGCGTACCTACATGCATTTGTCCTATCCTACAATTTTGACTATAAACACTATACAAATTTTTCAAAATATCTAAAATTCTTGTTTTTTTCTTCATCATAATTAAAATCCACATGATGTATAAAATCATTATATTTTTGCTTCAGTACGACACAGGGATAATTATAATTTTGGTCCTCAAACATAACCACTTATTCGCTTTTAGTCCCTAAACAATCTTGACTAATTACAGTTGCGCAAGGCGGCGCTGCTGATTACTAGATTGTGCAGGAATCCATAGACGCAGTGCCTCTCAAGAACACCCATCAGGCTGTGGTTCGTGTTGCGCCTAGCGTTTACCAGCAGCTCATGTATGTGCCCAAGACCAAAAACCTCATCACACTCGCTGGAATCTGCCCCGATGATACACTGTTGACGTGGAACAATACTGCCACCAAAATTGTCTACCACCAACCACCGCGAGTGATTGGAATTGGGACATTTAGATGCATGAGTACGATTGTTGAGGGGGAGGATTTTATTGTTGAGAACATCACCTTTGAAAATTCTGCTCCTCAGGGCTCAAGACAAGTAATAGCAATCAGAGTGACGGTTGATCATTGTGCATTCTACAACTGTAGATTTCTTGGTTGCCAGGATACTCTGTATTTGCACTATAGGAAGCAGTATTTGAGGGATTACTACATTGAAGGAAGTGTAGACCTTTTTTTTTTTTTTTTTTTTGTGGGTAACAGCACTGCTCTTTTAGAGCATTCCCATATCCATTGCAAGTCTACTGGATATATAGCAGCTCAGAGCAGAAAATCTTCCCAAGAGACGACTGGATATGTATTCTTGAGATGTGTTGTCACTGGCGATGGAGGGACACAGTACACATATCTGGGACGGCCATGGGGACCTTTTGGGACACAATACACATATTGACCAAAATTGTAACTTAAGCTTGTTTAGGGACTAAAAGCGAATAAGTGGTTATGTTTGAGGATCAAAATTATAATTTTCCCAAGTTTTTCCCTTCAAAAGTGGTCACGTGACGTGCACATGACCACTTTCCATCAATTTTAACGCCTGAAGTAACGGCAAGGACGAACATTGTTAAAAAAATGACAATTTGAGGGACAAAAGTGTAACTCGAGATTGTTTAGGGACTAAAAGCAAATAAGTGGTTATGTTTGAGGACCAAAATTATAATTATCCCGTACAACACATATATCTAACTTTAATCTAGGATCTATAATACTTGAAATAATTGCTATGTAGGGTATTTTTTCATAATACTTAAGAAATTTTTGTTCCATTGCACAAATTACTTCACTTAAATGTTCATCATATCTATGATTATCAAATAATTGAGCAATTTCATATAGTGTATATAATAACAAGTTAGATGTTGGATAAAAATTACCGGATATAATTTTGGTTTTATCATTAAATGTTTGAAAAAGTGGAGCAAGAACTTCCACAATATCCCAATCCACATCATGTAAAAATGGTTCACCATAATCATCAAATATTTCTTTATTACAAAGTTCACTAATTATATGACAATAAGGCATTGCCTTCCACCCATGTTGAGTATCTAAGTAAAGAATTACAAATCTTATTCTACGGTCTTGACAAAATCTTTTATATTCTTGTATTCTAATTGACGAAGCCATAATATACATTAAAGCACTTCTAATTTTACCTATCGAAAGATCAATTTTTTGTAAACCATCTTTACAACATAAATGAATAATATGACAAAAACATCTAACATGGAAAAAAAAAAAACCATTTTCTAGAGAATCTATTAATTTAACTAATTCCCTTATGACAGATGTCTTATTAGATGCATTATCAAAAGACATAGACATAACTTTATTCATTAATTTACAACCCCTAAGGCAATCTCTAATTGCTTGATAAATTTGAATACCCGTATGGGAATGATCAAGTTGTTAAAATTCAATTATTCTTTTTTGTATGCACCAATTAGCATCAATCCAATGAGCCGTAATACATAAATAATGCAAATTGCACCAATTATAAATTTATTAATTATATTTCTTATATTAATTCTTTATTTATAATTTTTATAAATTTATAATTTAAAAATTATAAAAATTGATAATTTATAATTTAAAAATTATAAATTCTTAATTATTGATTTATACATTTATAAATTAATAAATTATAAATTATACATTCTTAATTATAAATTTATAATTTTTCAAAATTAATAACTAATAATTTATAATTTATAATTTAAAAATTATAAATTCCTAAATTTTTAAAATTTATAATTTATAATTTAAATTAAAAAAATATTATGGGTAGCCCGCGAACTGACCCGTTTAGCCTGCAAGTTGGGCTAGTCCGTGGGCCGAGCAAGTCCCGGACTGTAAAATTTCAGCTCGGGACGGGTTTTCAAACCAACCGATCCAGCCCAGTCCATATTAAAAAATTAAACAAGCCATCGGCCCGACCCTTTTTGACACCTCTAGATTATCCGGCAAATTATTTAACTATAATGAATAGATTTCTATACATAAAAGTCTATTTGTAGGTACTTCTAACCTTTCCTTAAAAGTACATCACACAAACAGGAAGTATTGAATTTACGTATAAAAATAAGCCACTGATAAAAGAATACAATTTTGACTTCACTACTTTAGTTCCATAAATAATTGGGGAAGCACCATAATCCTTTGAAAAAAAAAAGAGAAATTCCAAAAACATTGACATAAATCTATATTCCCTGTATATCCCAATATTTCATATTTTGTAGAAACTCAAAAATATTGTCCTTATCCCCCCAAACACCATCTGTATTTGTTATGGATTCAAACTCTATGCTATAAAACAACTACATTTCTATTCACTCCAATCATTCAAAGCAAGAACCACAAAAAACAAGAAAGGAAGTAAAAGAAACGAAGAAAGACCCTGAGATGGTGTCGAGGGCTATAGTTTTTTGCATTCTTTTATCATTATTTAGTTTTTCATCATGTGCAGAAGAAGTGAAGTTGACAGTCAGATGGGTGAGTGACCTCCATTGGAGAAACCAAAGATAATTTTATACATGCTATGTTGGACTGGTGGCCTGAGAACAAATGCGACTATAATCCGCGCCTATGGGGAAAAGCAGGCATTCTCAATCTGGTATATTTATGAGCTTTTTTTATTTTGCAAAGGAGAAATTGGGAGTCGACTTAAAAGGAAGAGTACCATTTGACTTCAACGAATGGAAATATTCAAAGTGATGTACTGCTACTTAATGAAAAAGAATTAAGGCTGACAGAGTCGTTTGATATTCCAGCAAGGCAGCAATGAATTCAAATGTTGTTGATGATACATCTCCTATCAATATGGGACCTAATTAAATAGTGTTTGTCATTCTAGCAGAATTCAAAGCAAGTTTTTATAAATTATTAACTCAATAAAGTTTTATTAGTTTTAGTTTCATATTACTTTGAACAAGTGTCCTATTGTATTCTTTCTATTACTATATATTATATCACTCAAACCATATTTAACTAGACTCCCAAAAGGGGTTAAGTTCTTTTAGCCAAAGAATATAGCAAGAAAACAAGAACCTCGCTCACACTCATACTTTACTGATTTACAAAGAGGACAACCTACCCTTATTTATATTTTCTACTATACTCAAATAGACGATTAAGATTGATATAGATAATGATTGCATAAAGACTTCTTAGAAACTTCTTCCTTACAATATTATTTTGCTTATCTAAATTATTATAACAATTTACAGTATTCTATATTTATCTAAATTTTTTACCAATTTTTATATCAATTTGAGTATTCTAGAAACTTCATAACGTTTTAGCTTGTATATAATATTGTAAAATTTTCTATCAATATCTAAAACACTCTAAAAATTTATAGGAATATTATAAAAGTCAACATCAATATCTAAAATATTCTAAAAATCTCTACTTACAAAGCTTCATTTATCTTTGGAAAAAATACAAAATTGGTCATGTAACTTGGCTTTATTGACAAAATAGGACTTTAACTTTTCGAATTGCAAAATTAGTATACCACCTTTAAAATTTTGACAAATTGAGCCCAAATTATAGCTGCGAGCCGCCCATATCTGCGTGACAATTAATTTGGAGCCACGTGGCACCGTGTGGTGCCTTATCAGCCTAGACATCTACCTATCTCCTACATGACATTTGGCTTGGCAATTTTTTTTGCCATGCCAACCTAAAAGACACAGAAAAATAAAAAGGAAAAAAAAAATACACCTCAAATAAAAAAAAAAATTAAAAAACCAATAAAAGTATCAAAAAATAAAATAAAATCAACAGTGGATTATAATGTGATTGAAATATTACACATTAGAAATTAAAATGCCAAATATTCTCCAAATTTATAAGAATTTATTTTATAAAAATTTATCACCTTAATTTTTTTGAAAATCTAATTTATTCCTTTGGAATATATAATTTCATGGATTTTTGATTTATATATTTCATAATGTTTAAATAATAAATGTATTCTAAGATAATTCAGTTATGTTTAATTGAATTTGATATGTAAGAAAAATTAAAAATATAAAATCAAATCTATCATCTTGGAACAAATAATTTTAATAATTAAAATGATATATTCAATAATATTAAAAATAATAAGCATATTTAAAATACTTTAATTAAATTTATATTATTAAAACATAACATCTAACTTATGTTAAATATAAATTTATATTATTAAAAGAATCCAATAATATTAAAACAGTAACATATATAAAATTATTTAGCTAAATTTAAGTCAATTTAACTAAAAAGTAAAAAAAATTAAATCTATCATGATAACATATTTTTAATAATTTTTAAAATTAAAAAATAGTAATGACATCAAAAATAATTTAATTAAACTTTTTATTAATTAAAAATACAATAAACTAAAATTTTAAATCTATAATTTAAAAATATAATTTTAATTATATACTTAATAATATTAAAATTATAAATGTATTTACAATTTAATTAGTTTTATTTATTAAAAAAAAAAAAAATTCCCCTCTAGCCCCACTTTACCCCACCCCAACCATCCCAGGCTTTCCCAGCTTGCCCTTTTCCTTTTCCCTTTCCCCGCCAACCTGCGCCACACCCCGATCTGGCCGCCATGGCCGTGGCACCAACACCCCTTCCCCCCAATTCCGTTTTCCATTCCGCAATCTGGCCGCCATGGCCATGCCGCCGACAACCTCCCCCCATTCCCTTTCCCCTTTCCCCGTCCCCACCCCGATCCCTGCGCCACCCAAAGTAATTTCGTCGGTGGCCATGACGGTAGCCACCTCTCCGTCGGCCGTTTGGCCAGCCTTCGAGGCCGCTTGGCGGCCGCCTACTATTGTTGCGCTGGAGGGTGGGGGTGCTTGGCGATGGCGTGGGGTGGGGATGGACATGGGTGTAGGAGTGGCAAGTGCATGTGCCACGTCAATAATTACAAGAGGAGAGCTGGTTGACAGGGCACAAGTGTAAGATCGGGCTTAAAGAAAATGGAATTTGAGTACAATTTATCTTCAAATTGTCAAATTGTTAGAGGTCGTGTATCAATCTTGCGGTTAAAAAAAATTAAAGTCCTACTTTATCAATAGGTTCAAGATACGAGACTAAATTTGCATTTTTTCTTTATCTTTCTTGGAGATTTTTTTGTTCAAATTAAATTAATTTGATCATACCCAAATCATAGGGCAAATATATATTATTATATTTTCATGTAATTAAAAGTTCTTCTTAAATTTTCTTTTTTTAAAATTTGGATAGAGGGATTGTCCCCAATCTACTTTAAATATCCCTATGACCTCAGATCCACCTCCAATCTAAAACTAAAATTCTTGCAACTGAGGTTGCTTCGACTTCCATGTCGCCCTCACTATAATCATAGGCCCCGCAATTGGACAATCACGTGATCTACCATGTGGTTGGCTTAAATTTAACTAAATGGATCTAAATTAAAATATCCTAAATTTTCAAAAGGAAATTGGCATTCAATTGAAATGTAAACTACCATTCGGCCTGCAATCATGAGAATTTCTTATATCTTAAAATTAATTTTCTAAGATATTGTGTATAATTGCCGCCGTATCTTTAAAAACCCACACTCTCTCATGAGAATTTTATTTTGCACAATGTCGTACTCAATTAAACTCGTTTCTATTTCAAAATTAATTTTTTTTCAGATGAAAATTGAGATTGTGGGATTTCATATTGATTTACTAGTGATTTGACATATAATTATTTTAGATAACAATTATAAAAATATATAAATTTTGTATATTTTTTACATTATTATCCTTAATATGGTGAGTTTGGTTCAAGTTGTAGAATACATATATTCATTCAGCTTGGGAGCCATCAATTTCTTTGGTCGGACTAAGTTGTGAGAGTCTTTGGACTTTGATGTGTTTTTGAATTGAATGTTATGATGTAATTAATTAACTAAAAATTAATTACTATAAGAATTTTAAAGATATTTTTATTTTTATTTAAATAATACAACATAGTGTGTTAAGAGATGATTGAGTTTGAACCCAGTAATTTTTTCTTCACAAAAAGAGGTTGACGCCACTTCAATCAACCTGGCAAAGATAGGATTTTAACAAGTTGAATAAGTGAAAAAAAAATTAAAAAATTATTATATTAGATTTTGATATAACAATAAAAAATAATACGATTAGATAGAGATCTTGTGATAGATTATCTGGTAAATTATTTAACTATAATGAAAAGATTTCTGTATGTAGAAGTCCATCACATGTACTTCTAACCTGTCCTTAAAAGTACATCACACAAACAGGAAATATTGAATTTATTTATAAAAATAAGACTAATAAGTCATTGATAAAAGAACACAAATATAACTTCAGTTCCATAAATAATCAGGGAACGACCATAATTATTTAAAAATAAAAAAATAAAAAATATTGACATAAATCCATATTCCTTGTATATCCTAATATTTGATATGTAGTAGAACACAAAAAGATTGTGCTTATCCCGCATCTGTATTTGTTATGGATTCAAACTCTATGCTATAAAAGACCTGCCCTTCTGTTCACTCCAATCATTCAAAGCAAGAAGCACACACACACATACAAAAAAAAAAAAAAAAGGAAGGAAAGAAAGTACAAGAAAAAAAAAAAAGAAGGAAAAAATTGAGATGGAGTACCCATGGGCTATAGTTTTCTGCATTATCTTATCATTATTTAGTTTATCATCATGCACAGAAGAAGTGAAATTGACGGTAAGAGGAGTGACATCCATCGGAAAAATTGATGATAATTTTATATGTGCTACGTTGGACTGGTGGCCCGAAAACAAATGCGACTACAATCAGTGCCCATGGGGGAAAGCAGGCATTCTCAATTTGGTATTGTTATGAGCTTTTTTGACTTTGTGAGGGAGAAAAATACTGTAGAAATTATATATTTTTGTTTATTTTTTACAGGATTTGGACAACAAGATTCTTGCAAATGCCATCAAAGGTTAGTTGGGAGATATCATGTAGGTTGATTATCATATGCTGTTTATTAGTACCCTCGCGGCTCGTTTGCTAAACGGGTTCAGGTTTTGGGTATCCGGTCTGGCCCGACCTAGATTTTTAAAATCTGGACCACTTTTTCGGGTTTCACCAAGTACTGATATGCTCATTTATATGTACTGATATACATATTATATCATACATTATTCTGCGAGCCAAACGAGTCCCCATGTACAATGGTAATAATTTACAAGAAGATGTTTCATACTTACTATGTGTCTGCGTGTTTTTAGTTTCTTTATTCTATATGTCTTAGCCTGTTGTTAAACTTAAAGGGTTTTATTACACTATGATTTTGCAACAGCATTCAACCCTATTCGGATCAGAATTGGCGGATCACTGCAAGATCAGGTGTTCTACAACGTTAAAAATTCCAGCAAAAAATGCACACCTTTTGAACGAAAAGAAGATGGTCTGTTTGGATTTTCAGATGGTTGTTTTCCTATGGAGAGATGGGATCAAATGAACAAATTGTTCAACCAAACAGGGTATCTTTTTTTACCATGAATGTGAATTATTTTTCTTGGCCTAATTATATATTATCATATTTTATTTCTGACGTATTACAAACAGATTTTATTTCTCTTACTAATTAACCAACCGATTACTAATGAATATTTTGCTTGTCAATGATTCCATTGGTAAATTTGTTGGCAGAACTTTATAAAGATTGATTTTGATACCTGTTAGTAATCTGTTGGTAATTACCAACAGAATTTGTCCGTTTGTAATTTTTCGTCGGTGAAAGTCAATTTTCTTGTAATGATATATACTCTCCCACCATACTTAATTCTTGGAAACTATTTGATACTTTTCTGCAGTGCTCAAATAACATTTGGCTTAAATGCCCTCACTGGAAGGAAACAATCCCCAGAAGATAGTATGCTTATGGTAGGCAAATGGAAGAAGAAAAATGCCAATGATTTCATGAAGTACACTGCCCGTAAAGGGTATAAGATCGACTCCTACGAGCTTGGTAAGTTAAACCTCGACAATTCAAATTTCTAGAGGAGATCCCTCATTTAGTACTTAATGCTTTATAATGTGTTTTTTTCTATTTTTGCATAACTGTGTTATTTTGTTTCCAGGAAATGAGCTATGTGGGAGTGGGGTGTCTAAAAGAATTGAAGCAGAACAATATGGGAAGGATATGATTGTGCTCAAAAAACTTATTCAAAAGGTGTACCCTGACCCAAATACCCGACCCAAGCTCTTAGGTCCGGCCGGGTTCTACGACGAGCAATGGTTCAATACCTTCCTTCAAACTTCAGGGCCAAATGTTGTCGATGGCCTAACACACCACATCTACAACCTTGGTGCAGGTTTGTAAACACTCATAAGTATACTTGGGATGATTCTTATGCGCTTCAGATAGACTTATTTAGATCTCTTTTTTCTGTAGGTGTTGATCCAACCCTAATCGATAAGGTTCAGGATCCATTTTTTCTTGATCAAATAGCTCAAACGTACAAGGATATTTCTACTTCTATTAAGTTATTTGGGCCATGGTCCGGAGCTTGGGTTGGGGAAGCCGGTGGGGCTTACAATAGTGGTGGTAAAACCGTATCCCACACCTTCGCTAATGGATTCTGGTTCGTATTTTCTTCTAATTTGGGATTTATTTTATTATCAATCCAATTTTCATTCAAATTTTTTCTTATCAATAAATAGATTATGTTTATGTCTTATATGTGATGCCCCAATCCGATATTGATAAAATGCTAAAAATGGTGAGTATTTTATAAATTTTGACTAAAAAAACGATGTGCATAAATTGGATTAAGCTATTTTTCTTTTCTTTTCTTTTCTCTTCTTTTTCTAGTTTTGGAATAACATAATTTTATAATCTACTCGATGGGTTTGGAGGTAATTTTTATGTCCGACATAAAAGTGATCTGATTGATAAGATTTGATATTAGACTGATATGCAATTTTTTCTTTAAAATGTTGATTTGATCCTATTCAATTCTTAGTCATGGTTTTTTATTTTATTTTACTAATGAATATATTTATTTACTTGTATAACATAGATGTCTTGATATTTTAAAAAAAAAAAAAAATTGATTAATGAGATTTTGTATGAGATGAATGACATCAATAATACTGCCATTCAAATTCTTTTCTTAAAATGTAATGATTTGACCTTCACTACTTTGTTGCAATGTATAATTATACAAAATAAAATAAAAAAATTAGTGATAATCATGAGATATGATATTGAATAAATTACAGGTACTTGGATCAACTCGGCATGACATCAACCTTCAATCATAAGGTTTTCTGTAGGCAAGCTCTAATCGGAGGAAATTATGCTCTACTAAATACGACCACATTTACTCCAAATCCTGATTATTATGGGTTAGTACTTATTAAATTAGATTGTCCGTCTATTATTTATCATTATCTTTATTCGCCAACTTTATTTTTCTCATTCACAGAGCTCTCTTATGGCACCGGTTGATGGGGAAGAATGTACTATCTGTATCTCATAATGGTTCCCCTTATCTGCGTGCTTATTCTCATTGTTCAAAGAAAAGAGTAATTTTTTTATCTTTTTATTTTATTTTATTTTATTTTTTTCTACTAGCAAGAATTGAATGACATATTCTCACATATTTCTTTTGGTTTTTCAGCCTGGAATTTCAATGCTTTTGATTAATATGTCCAATTCCACAACATTTGAAGTTTCAGTAGAAGACGATATGAATTTTTACCCAAACAATAATCGGGATTCGACTCAAAGAGAAGAATACCACTTGACTCCAAAAGACGGAAATATTCAAAGTGATGTACTACTACTTAATGGAAAAGAATTGAAGCTTACGGAGTCATTTGATATTCCGGCCATGAATCCAAATATTGTTGATGATACATCGCCTATCAAAGTAGAGCCTGATTCAATCGTTTTTGCCACCTTAAGAGGGTTCAATGCACCAATTTGCGCGTAGAAGTTTACCTTCTTTTTTTTATTATTCTTTTTTGTTGTTGTTGAATTATAGAGATCGATATATAATTTTTTTCCCCCAATTAATATTTAGTAGATTTTTTAGAACTTTTTACTTTTGTTTATTTTTAGAAGTTTTTATAAATTATTAAGTCAATAAAGTTTTAGTTGTTTTAAGTTCTTATTACTTCGAATTTATATCTTGTTATATTGTTTTTGTTATTACATATAATATCACTTAAATAATATTTAACACAAATTAGAGTTTGCTTGCTTTTCCTATGAAGAGTTTGTATTTTGGATGATCATCTAAAGCTCAGTATTACCATTGAATGCCTGCATAAAAATATAATTGATCTATGAGAAGCAATAGATAAGATGCATATATATAAGAGACAAAACTTGAAAGTTACATTGTTTCTTCTTTATATTCTTTCTTCTTTTCTAGGTTTTTGACAATGACAAATTTCTTGGAATTGAATGAATGTCTGAATTGAAGAATGTTTTCCTAGAAATATGCTCAATTTTGGTGGGCACAAACAGGATAGAATGTGAAGTAAACAAGACAGTTTATTTTGGATTATAAATGTTACTCTTTCTTGATTGGTTTTTCTCAAGCTTGGATGATACAATCAAGTCGATCTTATTTCTCTTTGAGTTAGCCAATTTATACTTAGTTTGTGCATTGTAAATGAGTCGACCTCGAGTCGAGCTTGACAAAAATTATAGGCTCGAGCTCGATGAGCTTGCGCTTAAGGGCTCGAGCTCGAGCCGGCTCACTAGAAAATTTTAAATTAATTAAAAAAAGTAAATTATTAATACATATTAATTAATATATAATAAATCTTTAAAATTAGAAAAAGAAAGTAAATTATTAATATATATTAATTATTTAATTAATATATAAAAAATATTTAAAAATAGAAAAAAACTCATAAGCTGGCTCATGAGCTTTCGAACAACTAAAATAGAGCTCGAGCTCGGCTCATGTTAAAGCTCGAGCTATAATTGAGCCCGCTCACGAGTTTTGTGAGCTTGCTCAACTCATCTTACACCCCTAGTATGATATATAGCTATACTTTCTCTAAAATCTAAATCTAGGCTGCCTTGCATGGTATATTTTGGTTGAGCTGATGCTTCTAAAACAGCTTAATCACTTGGAAGAATCTGAGAAACAGCTACTGCAGACAATTATGTTAAATTTAATTGTCTTCCCTAAAGCTGGGATCATATATAATTCTAGACTTAAACGCGTACTAATCTGTTGCATGCTTAAACCTAATTAGTTTTCACTGTCTGCAGGAATGACTGCACCTTAAGCAAAGAGACACAATTTCTATGTGATTTAGTAAAGCAACAACAGAAAAAAAGGATAAGATCATCTAATGCTAGATAAAAATTGATATTAGATTGATATAGAAATTTTGTTTCTTTAAAATGTTTTGATTTGATCCTACTCAATCCTTAACCCTAATTTTTTCTTTGTCTCATCAATGAGTACATCTTTTTACTTGTATAATTTAGAGGTCTTGTATTTTTCAAAGAAAATAATTCAACTAATGAGATTTTGTATGAGATGAATGGCACAAATGAGATTGGCATTCAAACTATTTTTCTTAAAATGTATTGCTTTGACCTTTCCTCCTTTGTTGCAATGCATAATCGTACAAAATAATAAATAAAAATAACGATGATCATGAGATATGATTTTGAATAAACAGGTATTTGGATCAAGTTGACATGCATCAACCTTCAATTAACCATAAGGCTTTTTGTAGGCAAGCTTTGATTGGAGGAACTATTCTCTACTAAAAATGACCACATTTATTTCTAATCCTCATTGTTATGGATTAGTACTTATTAAATTAAAGTGTTCGTTTGTTATGTATCATTATCTTTTATTTGATAACTTCATTTTTTCATTCACATAGGCTCTCTTATGGCAATAATTGATGGGAAAGAATGTACTTTCTGTATCTCATAATGACTCTCCTTATCTACACATTTATTCTCACTGTTCAAAGAAAAGGGTAATTTTTTTTTTCTTTTTTACTTTTCTAGCAAGATCATATATTGAAGTTTTCTGAATTTTCAGCTTGGAATTTCAATGCTTCGGATAATATGTCCAACTTCACTAACCATTGAAATTTCAATTGAAGATTATATGAATTTCTATCCTAACAGTTATTGGGATTCGAGTCAAAGGGAAGGGTACCATTTTACTTTGAAGGATGGAAAGATTCAAAGTGATGTACTATCACTTAATGGAAAAGAATTAAGACTGAAAGAGTTGGCTGATATCCCAACAATAAATCCAAAGATTGTTGATGATACATAACCAGTCAAAATGAGTCCTGATTCTATAGTGTTTGTCACTTTAAGAGGATTCAATGCCCAGGACGCCTTTAAAAAATTTCATATACATATCTTTTAATTTTAGAGATAGATATATAGGTTTTTTCTTATTAACGAGTTAATAAAATTTTAGGATTTTTTAGTACTTTTTTTATTGTTTGAAAGTTTTTATAAATTATTAACTTAATAAAGTTTTAGTAGTAAATTCATATTACTTTGAATTAATGTCTTGCTATATTCTTACAATTAATATATATTATAGCACTCAAATCATATTTAACAAGAATCCCAAAGGGATTAAAATCTTTTGGCCAAATAATATAGCAAGAAAATAAGAACCTCACTCACACTCATTGTTTATTGATTTACAAAGAGGGCAACCCATCCATCTTTATATTTTCTATTATCCTCAATTAGACTACTAAGATTGGTATAGCTAATGATTGCATAAAGACTTCCCAACGGTCTGTGCCTAGTCCGCCTTTAAAAAATTTCATATATTTTCTTTTAATTTTAGAGATAGATATATAGGTTTTTTTCTCATTAACGAGTTAATAAAATTTTTAGGATTTTTTACTTTTTTTATTTTTTGAAATTTTTTATAAATTATTAACTTAATAAAGTTTTAGTAGTAAGTTCATATTACTTTGAATTAATGTCTCCTTATATTCTTTCTACTAATATATATTATATCACTCAAATCATATTTAACAAGAATCTCAAAGGGATTAAGATCTTTTGGCCAAATAATATAGAAAGAAAATAAGAACCTCACTCACACTCATAGTTTATTGATTTACAAGGAGGGCAACCTATCCATCTTTATATTTTCTATTATCCTCAAATGGACGACTAAGATTGATATAGCTAATGGTTGCATAAAGACTTCCTAGAAACTTCTTCCTTACAATATTATTTACTTATCTAAATTATTATAACAATTTACAGTATTTTATATGTATCTAAACTTTTTACCAATTTTATATCAAATAGAGTATTCTAGAAACTTCATGACTTTTTAGATTGTATATAATACTGTAAAAACCTCTATCAGTATCTAAAATACTCTAAAAATTTATAGGAATATTGTAAAAATCTGCGTCAATATCTAAAATATTCTGAAATCTCTACCAACAAAGTTTCATTTATCTTTCTTGGAATTTTTTTGTTCAAATTAAATTAATTTGATCATATGCAAAGAACCATATTATTATACTTTCCATGTAATTAAAAATTCTTCTTAAATTATACACCAATCACATTATAAGTATAATTTACTTATTATGTGATTGACTTAAATTTAACTAATTAAACGAATCTAAATTAAAATATCCTAAATTTTCAAACACTACAAGAAAAAAAAAAGTTAGTGAAATACAAAAGTTATCACTAATTATATATATATTAGGTGACAACATATTTTATTTTGTCACTTTAATGATTTTTACAAACTAAATAGTAACAATAATACTGTTTAAGTTCTCACCATTGATAATTAATTACACACTAATCGTAACAATTTAGTGACAATAAAAATCTTGTCACAAATTATAGTGGCAATTTTTATTGTTATTAAGTTGTCACCATAGGAGTGTCACTAATTGTTAATGGTAACAATTTAAAACATTAATTTTCATCACTAATGAGCCATATTATGATAAAATAAAAATTATTGTCACCTAAAAAATGTTATTAGTGATAAAATAAAAACTATTGTCACTTAATATATATCACAAGTGATAATTCTTATATTATCGCTCATTATGTTATCACTAATAATATATATATATATATATATTAGTGAAAAGGAAGTTTGGCCTTAATATATATCACCATTGCTCCCAAGCCCACATGTTACGACCAATCCATGAGAGCTTGCTTCAATTGCTCTATTTTCTTGCATTTTTCCAACAGCTGAAGGCATTTTTTATTTTTTTTAAATAAGAGAATTATCACTAGTGCCAAGTCTAACCTCACACATAGTTAATAGTTTTTTTCTTTAATTTCTTTAATTTTTTTATAGTTAATAGTTTTTATATTTTTTAAAAAAAAGAGGATCAAGGCAACGTGCAGATTGTTAATAGTTATTTGTTGATCGATACAATTTTGGATTCAATCTGATTTGACAATTTTAGATAACAATTAAAAATATAAATTTTCTATGCTTTTCACATTATTGAAAAAAATTTAATTTAACTCCCCTAACTCAATATTATCCCACTATTGAAGTCGAATCAATTAAACTGAAATACAAGCTACATATTTTTAATGCACATAAGGCTCCCCATTCGAATCGAACTCGAGACCTCCTCAATAATGGAGAAGACTTATGCCATTAGACTTTTTCAACAAAGCTTTAGATCACTTAATTATATATATTTTATAATGATGATACTGAATTGTTTCTTTCTTTTTTTTTTTTGTTTTTTTTTATTGATGATATCTAATTGTATCGTATCGAAAGAAGTCGATTGAAGTAGGTTACAAATTATTTTTTTTCTTTCACTTTTTTATGTGTATTTTTAAGACAAAACCACCTCATCAAATGCATAAAATCTCAAGTATTTATAAGGTTACTTTAGAAAATAACCATTGTAAACTTTTAGAAGGGCCATACAAAAATATTGAGTAATTATATTATAGCAAGTATTTCAATTTTTATTTATATTTGATTCGGGCCTAAAACACTCAGTACTTTGAGATTTTGACTCTTAAGACTCCATCCCGCCCGATTTATATTTAGGCCACTGGACTTTGAGGTGTTAAAGTCGAATTTAAAGTGTATGTATTTGTCAATTTAAAATATAATTATTAATATTTAACAATTGGTTATTAATAGTTAATAGATAAAAATTAAAAATAAATATATAACTTTTGCCTAGTTTTTGCATAATTATTTAAAGAACGAGTTTGGTTCGAGCTGTAGAATAAATACTCGGCCTGGGAGGCATCTATTTGTTTCTTGGACTTAGTTGTGAGTCTTAATTTGATGTGCTTTAAGAATTAAGATTGGATGTTAAGAGTTTGACGGGTTCCTGAATTGAACGTCAAGATGTAATTAATGAGAGTTTAAGTAATACAAGTTTTTTTTTATTTATACTCACGCACATAAAAAATTCATTAGAACTCAAACTCCTGACATCCAACATTATATGGGAGACTTATACCGCTGAGCCACGGGCCACTCAGCTAACTAACACAAGTTGTTGTTATATTTGAGTATATATTAAGTGATAATTCAATTTAAAATCAAAGAATTTTTCTTCACTAAAAGGATTGGTGTCACTTTAATCAACTTGATAGCAGCAGAATTCTACATAAGCTGGATAAGTGACGGAGACCGACCCCCCCCCCCCCCCCCCAAAAAAAAAAATAGGGAGAGAGAGAGAGAGATTTTAATATAACAATAAAAGATAATATGATGAGATAGAGATCTATATATATATATATATATATATAAGATCTTGTGATAGATTATCTTGTTAAATATTAAGTATATATAAAAATAAGCCATAGATAAATTAATATAGGTATAAATACATACTCCCTCTAATTATGTGTTAAAAGTATATCCTAATATTTGATATCTAGTACAATACAAAAAGATTTGTCCTTATCCCCAGAAAAACCCATTTGTAGTTGTTGTGGATTCAAACTCTCTATGCTATAAAAGAGCAGCACTTCTGTTAACTCCAATCATTCAAAGCAAGAAGCACTAAAGAAAAAAAGAAGAAAAATAAAAGAAAGAAAGTATAAGAAAAAAGCAAAGAACCCTGAGATGGAGTCGAGGGCTGTAGTTTTTTGCCTTCTTTTTTCATTGTTCTGTCTGTCATGTGCAGAAGAAGTTAAGTTGACAGTAAGAGGAGTGACCTCAATTGGAAAAACTGATGACAACTTTATCTGTGCTACATTGGACTGGTGGCCTGAGAACAAATGCGACTATAATCAGTGCCCATGGGGAAAGGCTGGCATTCTCAATCTGGTATTGTTATGAAAAATTTTTACTTTGTGAAGGAGAAAAATACTGCAGAAATTATATATTTTTGTTAATTTTTTCTATCTTTTTCAGGATTTGGATAACAAGATTCTTGCAAATGCCATCAAAGGTTAGTTGGTATATATCATGTTGGTCGACTATCATATATTGTTTATTAGTACATTTACGGCTCGTTTGCTTCGTCTCTATTCAGATAAAGTGGAACGCATATCAAAAGAATAAACAGTAAAATTTATGTGTCCACGAGTTGTTGTCAATTTGTTAGAAAGTTGATTAGGTTAATAATGCCATATCAGACTGCAAAGATATCTTAGATCAAGAATAGTTCAGTCGAACAAGCAATAAAAGGTACATATATATATATTTATATATTTATTTATTTATTTTAGGCAGGGGAATTGTCCCCAATCTAATATGAATACTCCCGCGGCCTCGAATCCACACCCGATCTAGAGTTAGGATTTGTGCAACCGTAGTTGTTTCGACCCCCACATCGCCCCCGCTTGAGTTTCAGACCTGCACAACTAAACTCAGCGAGATAAGGGATGCATGCATATTATATCATATATTATTTTGCGAGCCAAACGAGTCCCTATAAATGATGGTTAAGATTTTACAAGAACATGTTTCATATCCTTTTTGTGGGTATGTTTAGTTTCTTGCTCCATATACCTCCTAGCCCGTTGTTAAGGGGTTTTATTTATGATTTTGCATCAGCATTCAATCCTCTTCGGATCAGGATTGGAGGATCACTGCAAGATCAAGTGTTCTACAAAGTTAAAAATTCCAGCAAAGAGTGCACACCTTTTGAACGAAAAGAAGATGGCTTGTTTGGATTTTCAGATGGTTGTTTTCCTATGGAGAGATGGGATCAAATGAACAAATTGTTCAACCAAACAGGGTACTTTTTTAAACTATAGATTTGAATTATTTTTCTTGGTTTTGTTATATATCTCTACCACCATACCTAATTCTGGGAAACTATTTGATACTTTTCTGCAGTGCTCAAATAACATTTGGCTTAAATGCCCTCACTGGAAGGAAACAATCCCCAGAAGATAGTACGCTTATGGAAGGCAAATGGAAAAAGAAAAATGCCCACAATTTCATGAAGTACACTGCCCGTAAAGGCTATAAGATCGATTCCTATGAACTTGGTAAGTTTCTTGACAAATAGGGACAGAACGAGGAGGGGTTGATCTAACAGTTCTGTTGGGTTGATATGACGTGTTTGACAGTTCTATCGGGCTAAAACATTAACTTTCTAGAATTTATATTATATACTTAAGATCAATCTCGTCCGCTCATAAAAATAAAATTTCTACCTTTATCTCTCATGGATCTATGATATAGTACTTAATGCTTCGTAATATATTTATATATATATACATAATATATATATATATTTATATATATTTTGCATAACTATGTTATTTTTCTCTAGGAAATGAGCTATGTGGGGGTGGGGTGTCTAAAAGAATTGAAGCAGAACAATACGGGAAGGATATGATTGAGCTGAAAAAACTCATTCAAAAGGTGTACCCTGACCCGCATACCCGGCCCAAGCTTTTGGGTCCAGCCGGGTTCTACGATGAGCAATGGTTCAATATCTTTCTTCAAACCACAGGACCAAATGTTGTCGATGGCTTAACACACCACATTTACAATCTTGGTGCAGGTTTGTGAATACTCATAAGTATATTTGGGATGATTCTTATGCACTTTGGACAGATTTTTGGACTATTTTAATTTTTTTTTTCTTTTTTTTTTTTAAGGTGTTGATCCAACTTTGATCGACAAGGTTCAAGATCCATTTTTTCTTGATCAAATAGCTCAGACATACAAGGATGTTTCTACTTCTATCAAGTTATTTGGGCCATGGTCCGGAGCTTGGGTTGGGGAGGCTGGGGGAGCTTACAATAGTGGTGGTAAAACCGTATCCCACACATTCGCTAACGGATTTTGGTTAGTATTTCTTTTTGAATCAGAATTCTATTTTATCATCAATACAATCTTCGTTCAAATTCTATTATATCTTTTTACTTGTATGATTTATATAATTAGATGACTCATATTTTTTGAAAAATTTATTTGATTGATAAGATTTAATGCAAACTTATATAATTTTTTTTCTTAGAACGTATTCACCTGACTTTTAAATGGAACCAAACATGTCCATGCTTTGATAGTGATGCATAATTACATGAAACAAGAAAAACAATGTTGATCATGAGATATGATTTTGAATAAATAGGTACTTGGATCAACTGGGCATGACATCAACCTTCAACCATAAGGTTTTCTGTAGGCAAGCTTTGATCGGAGGAAATTATGCCCTACTGAACACAACAACTTTCATTCCTAATCCAGATTATTACGGGTTAGTATTTAATAATACATCCATACATATTATTAAATTAGAGTTTTGGTCTACCATTCACTATTGTCTTTATTCTTAATTTCATTTTCTTATTCATAGGGCTCTCTTATGGCATCGATTGATGGGAAAAAACGTACTTTCTGTATCTCATAACAGTTCCCCTTATCTGCGTGCTTATTCACATTGTTCAAAGCAAAGAGTAAGTCATTTTTTTTCCTTTTTTTTTTTTTGTCCAAAACATCACATATTCTCACATATTTCTTCTGATTTTTCAGCCTGGAATTTCAGTTCTTCTAATTAATATGTCCAACTCTACAACCTTTGAAGTTTCGGTTGAAAATGATATGAATTTGTACCCTAACAACAATCGAGATTCGACTCAAAGAGAAGAATATCATTTGACTCCAAAAGATGGAAACATTCAAAGTGATATATTATTGCTCAATGAAAAAGAATTGAAATTGACTGAGTCATATGATATTCCAACAATGAATCCAAAGGTTATCAATGATACGCTACCTGTCAAAGTGGGGCCCGATTCGATTGTTTTTGTTACACTAAGAGGATTCAATGCCCCAGCTTGCGCTTAAAAATTTACTTATATTCTTTTAGAATTTTAGAGATTGATGTGTAGGTTTATCTCTCATTGACCAATTAGTAGAATTTTTAGAATTTTTTACTTTTACTTACTGTTTAGAAGTTTTTATAAATTATTAAATCAATGAAATTTTAGTAGTTTTAAGTTCTTATTACTCTGAATTAGTGTCTTTCTATTACTACATATTATGTCACTCATACCATATTTAACACAAATCACTAAGGGATTAAGTTTTTTTGGTCAAGAAAACGGCAAAATTTTGTGGTTTAAACCTTTCACTAATTTGTTTGTCCAAAAACAGTTATGAGCGTGGCTCACATTAAAGATGGGAAAAGAGTTTTTAGAAGTATTGTTCAAAATAAAGGATTCGGGCTATTAATATTTTACAAGTTAATCCAATAAAAATTTTAATGTAAATCATTCGTAAAAAATGAGTTCTCACCCCATAATATAAACTTTGGAAAAGCTCATCAGCAATGAATAACTTCTGCTCAACTAAGTCCAACATATAGGATTTCTTACTTTTCGAACTTATAAAAATGGGAAAGAAACATCTAAGAGGCAAAAGCCTTACAAGTCTAAAAGGTGCCCAAAAAAGTTGCATAGAGTTTTTTGTTTAAAACCATGTTCGAATCTTCTATTTTACTACGTATTTCATTTCATGAATACACGTCAAATATATAAGATTCACAATAAAGTACTTATTAAAGAAAATAATTTGTACACTTAACTTTTATTTATGATATGAAATTGAATATAAAACATTCATTAAAACAAACGATCTAAAAAGTGACCATTCAGACGAAGGAAAGCATGTTTCTCATTGATGCTTTTGAAGATGCAAAAACAGTCTTTGCATACAAAGCATATCTTGCCACCCAGGCCCCAATTATTCACACCCAACCACATAAACCTCAACAAGTTTTCTCCTCCTTCAAATAAGCACCAAATCATGTGACTAACAGACCCTCATTTCCTCTGAAAAAAGATTGGGAGCAACAACCCTTCATATAAAATGGAGAGCTTGATTAAGCAAACAAGGTAAACTCATGAATTCTTGAATTCTTTCTAGAACACATTGCATGAGTTAGTTCCTTAGAGGCCAATAGAATTATTATATTTGCATCTTTTAAGTATGACTGTTGACCCCTTGTCAGGTTAAAGTTTTCTGGTAAGAGAGAGGAGAGCAGCAGCACAAGAGACAGAAAAATACCACCTCAGAAAACACAATCCTTCGGAGGTATGGTGGAGCTGCTCCAACTTTTCTACTAATAAACAAAAAAATTTGTTAATGCTTTTTTAACAACCTTACCCCATAAAGAGAATTTTTGGTTACAGGAAAAAAAGGATTGTTTTTAAAGATAACCTCCTTCTATTCTTGTTATTTTGAATCAGTTAAATTCGACAATTCATCAATTAGTTAACCATAGACAAATTTTAGTAAAGTCATAAAATCTCAGATTCCCCACAAATAGTTGGAGGGTGTTTTGATCATAAAAACAGTTTAATAGGATGATTAATATATGTGATTGAGAGTATTATTTGAATCCATACTCGAAGTTGTTTGGATAATACGCCAATTTGACCACTATTCATATGTAAAATGATTTCTTTCACTTTTGAATCACAAACTCAATAATCAAAGGAAACTAGACGGTTTGGCCCAATTTAATTATATAAAAAAAAACACACACACACACAATTGCATCGAACCTTCCAAGCGGATTTGGTTAATTCAATTCATAGCTTAAACATGGACGATAAGGAATAAGGGTACAACAGAGAATTGATTATTTCTTACAGCAAAATGAACTAAGAGGAGGGTTTAAAGGAAAGAATCATGAGAATATCATCCTAGGACAAGGGTTAACGATATGTGCGCTTTGCTATTCTGCCTGATGGAAAGTTTGTGTTTCTGCAGCGAAAACAAGAAGCCAGAGCTGGCTAAAAAGACAGTTTTCTAGGCAAAGGAGTTGGGATTATGATTTCAGTGGTGCAGATTACCCTACAGCAGTTGCAGCAGCAGCTTATGCTATTCAATCACTTGAAGAATCAAAATCTAGGGATCAAAAAGAGAAAACTTATGGCCCTGACAAGTCCTTGAACAAGATGAAAAGCAAAGTAGAAGATTTAGTAGTTCAACCTGAACCACTTAAAAGTGCACTCAAATCCTCAGGTAAGAGGTAGAATCATACCTTATTCCGCCAATCTGATGGAGTTGCTTGATTTCACATCTGGTATCAATAGATCATTTACTGTATATCAGGTGAAGCTTCTGGAAGTTTTAAGGATCCTGACAAAAAGTTGCCTGAAAAAGCACCATCCATCAAGAAGAAAATAAGTTTTGCTGACATTATTGATGGAACTGCCGATGATGTACCTGAAAAGCCAGCTCCTGAGCAGGCCCCTGATCGTGCCCCATCCATGGAAAAGCCTCCAGCTTCTGCAGATAAGCAACTGGATATCACTGAGAGCAAAAGCCCGGAGACCACTGTGCCAAAGCCTGATCAGCCACCCACCGGATGGGCCACAGCTCAACCTGTTGAGACAAGAAAGCAGACAAAACCTGGACCTCCAGACTCTAAGGCAGAAGCTTGGGAGAAAGAGGAGATGGCCAGCATTAAAGAACGGTATGACTCGTTTCTACCTAGAAGGAGTGATTTTCTATCAGACCCCCATATAATAGAAGAACTTTCAGGTATGAGAAGCTGAAGGCCACAATTGATAACTGGGAGACTAAGAAGAAGAAAAAGGCAAAACGCAAAATAGAAAGGATAGAGGTTCTTTTTCATTAGTACCCTTTCAATCTAAAACATTAGAATTCAGATTATCCAGAGCTGGCAACTAAGACAACAAATTTTCAGGCTGAATTGGACAAGAGAAGAGCAAAAGCTGTGCAAAATTACCGCACTGAGATCACAAGAATAGAAGGGATTGCAGGAGGAGCTAGAGCACAGGCAGAGAAGAACCAAAGAAATGAGGAGTTTAATGTGAAAGAGAAGGCAAAGAAAATCAGATTAACAGGAAAACTTCCAGCAACTTGCCTGTGCTTTTGAAATCCAGCAAGACTTCCCTTGATACGAAACCTTGTGGAAATTGTAATGTGTGTGGTTTTCTAACAAAACTATTACTAACTCAAACAGTGAAATTCTCAACTTTGCATGAAAAGGAATCACTTGAATACAAGAGCTTGAGCAGACAAAGCACCAGAATGTATGCCAGTTGCCACCAGTACACTTAGAAGAACAACTAGAAATATATTTTTGTATCTTTCAAGCATTCATAAATCTTAACAACCACCAATTGTAGGAATAATACCAGATAGCAGCATCCAAAAGTGAACTGCCAAAGCTGTCATAAGATATCAGACCATCAAATTTTAGTCTATCATAGAATTAGAGATCAAACTAAAGAATGAAGAGACAAAATCACAATGCAGTAACACTAGAAACTAAAAATCAAAATACAGAATTAAGAGACAATCATACAGCTTGCCAATCCAGTACATCTCTATATACCATGAAATAAGATAGCCACACTTGAGCATCCTGCCACAGAGAGCTGGAGTCTCAAAGCTTTCAAAATATGTCCAGCATAATACTTACAGCATCATTGACATTTTTACCCTCATCAGGGAAAAGTTTAGTACAAAACTTCAGAAAAAAGATAAACTATCACGGATACAAAATATCTGGCCTACAAGCAAATTGCACTTCAGAAATATGGAGAGATAAGTGAGAGTACAATTGAATGGGATATGATTCAGCTTCTTATTTCTCGTCCCAGCCAATCCATAGCAGGGTATGCAAAATACAGCACCAAGAAGGCTGGGAGCGCAAAGAGAATTGTTATTACCAAGTACAGCATTAGAATGGAAGCACTAGTAGGTATTGCAAATATGACGATCAGAAGTAGGATAACCAATGGAAACTTGACTGTCATTTTAATGAAAAAATCAAGGGATTTGTGGAAGGACATCTGGAGCCTTTCAGCAGTCAAGCTATCATTGTTGCGGTTGTGGTTATTGCTAGAACTCTGACGACCAAGACGATGCATCCTCCTGTTGGCAGTGTTAGAAGAGTAATTTCCAATAACTGGAGCGCACCTTGGAGACCATGTATGTTGACGATCTCGGCAGATCAAGGAAGGAGACTTCACCCTGTCACCATTTCTGCTCTCCACCATCCAAAGAATGAAGAAATTCTTGCTAGGAAATCTGAGATTACCCTTGTAAAATAATCGAAATGTCAACAAATTGCACCAAGGACAGGAAACAAAGAGAGGAATCTGGATCTGTTGAGTGGAAAACTTCAGAGCAGCCCACCGAAGTCCCAGTATACAATTCTTGCATAGCGTGTGACCACACCATAAAACATAAGGCACATTCTCAACAATGTTAAATGATTCCCAACATATAGGGCATTCTAGTCCTTCATCAATGCTAGCATTTGAAGAGGTCTCATCATCTGATAATTCATGACAAGCTCTAGCTAGTTCTGCAATGGTTTTCTTTGGCCCAAAACCTGGAATGGAATGTGATATAGATCTCCACATGACAGAGATAAATGTCAATGGCTATCAGAAAAACTTGATAAAGTTCTGCGGTTTGAGCCTTATAGTGTACAAGACTCATGCTTCTTCAAGAGAAATGGTGCAAGCGCCATAATCAGGAATCAGAATATTATGGTGGTGCAACTCATGCTTTGATACTCAGAGGTTTAGCAGAAGTTAAACCTAAACCAAAAATGCAGATGGTAAGAAAATTAACTTTACTACTGACAGAAAAATGCGACTTCGAATATTTAATTCCTCGAAAAAGAGAATCTCCAATGACTTCAAATGCTCTACACAACTTTTCCTAGATGTAGCACAATGGTCACCCTAGTAAGATCACATGGCAACAAAATGATCACTTGTATTGAATAGCTCCCACAGATATTAAAAAAACATTACCTTCGCTTAATTTTCTACAGTGCCATATGATCTACGTACCTAAAAGGCGACTATAAGGAAAACAAATACATGTCAAGTAGGCTCATTGTTTGATTCATTTTATTCGTGGAATAACAGTAACTATTACAAAATAGTAACAAGCTATAAAACACAATGTGCACATGTTTTTCAAACCAGGACCTTGGCCAACCAACACATACTAGCAGCCAACAAATATACCGAACATAAAAACAATATTTGGCACGCCATAATTGTAAACCATTGTAACTAGTCAGCCAACAAAAGTCAACAGTAACATAAAGTGCAAAACATACACATCTAAACAGCATACCACCTTAATTTAATAGCAAACAAACATTTTCCAGAATCCTGCCAAATCAAAGAAGAAAAAAAAAAAAAGAAAAAAGAAAAATTCCCACTTCCTTATTCAACCCCATCATATCAGAATTTCCTTCATTTCCATCCTAAATATGTCTCAGCTTGACCACAACAAGCACTCAATCACATACAAAATAAAATTTTGAATACCAAAACAAATGAAATCAGATCATCGCAAATGCATGCTCAAGATCCAAATGAATTACATATGTTCCTTAATTACATCACCATAATGCACGATCAGGATGTCATTTCTTCACAAAACGCTACAAAGTTCAAAACCATCACCCAAAAAACAAACCTTGTTCAACAAAAATGAGCAATTAAAACGAACAAAAACCATAATTACAAAGTATCGCCAACATTACAGCATGCAATAAGCTCCATCACACCCCAAAAAAAGGAATTCCACCTTTATTAGAAAAATGCTTGCATGGAAACGTGAAGCTTCAAGAAACCTTGCGGGAGTTCGAGAAGAATGCCAGAAATTTGATGACTTTTATATTGGAAAAAGAGATCCGAAGATCCGTAGGAGAGAGAAGTTGGCTTTGTTCTCAGTCCTCTCCCCCTCTTCTCTCCCTAGTTTTGACAAAAGTATAAATTTTAAAGAAATTTTCACCTGAGACGGTGGTAAAACGGTGTCGTCCCTATTTTGGGTCCGACAGCACGCAGGCCTAAATAAGTCGTATTTGGGCTCCGACAAGTCCAATGAAAGGTACTGGGTCAATTTTTTATGTCGAAGTATTTGTGGTGCAATGGTATAAATTTTCTACGTAATGTGAAAGGTCATGAATCGAATCCTATCCACCTCTTTCTACATGTGGCGTGTGTTTTAATATATTTTATATTCATATATTCATATACTTTGTGATGAGGGTTCGATTTCAATAAGAGATAAGGATCAGGTTTGAATCACGATCCAAGATACTGATATTCTGGATTGGTTTGGGACTGGAATCCTGTAATCACAACAAACGTTAGGCTAGCCGAGTGGCCCTTGGCTTAGGCCCTCCGACGCTTAAGTCAGTATATAATTCGACTTCTGGATTGAGCAGTGGAACGTAAGGGTTTTTGAGTGTATGTATGCATACCTGTGAGAGGCAAGGTTGAGGGGTTTTTATATTCTTCTCCCTTGTAGGAAATGTCAGGGAAGCCCTTGGCTTACCCCAGGGACCTCCAGCCTCCTGCCGGGGGTAATTGGTCAATTCCCCCGTTTGAATATTGCTAGCTAGATGTCCTTTTATGCTGCAGGACAAGATGGCACACTGTTGCGGCGTCTGCTGTGTCAGACGGTGAGGGGAGGGCATGCGCCATTAATGCAGAGGCGTGTTGCCAGTCAATGCATTTAATGCGGTGGCAGAGTACTGTGCGGGGTTCGACCTGCGAATCGACCTTGACGGGTCGACAAAGGTCGAGCAGCTTCGAGGGCCATGGAGCGCCTTGTGGATTGATCAAACAGGGTCGACGAGTCACTTGGGTCCTGGGCCGTTGATTGAGTGTTGGGTCTCGCTGATTTGGGCCATCCTATATCATGAGTCCCCCCACTTCGCAAGGCCGAACGAAGAATCGACGAGCGACGTTGGGAAGTAGTGAATATTAGCGACCATCGACCAAGGTTTTTGAAAATCTGTTAGAGTATTGCGCATTTGCTAAGCGGTTACATCGTGGCACGCATGGGGCGGCGTGACGTCTCCTCCCATTAATGCGGACGTTTAGGTAACCGTGCCCCCCCTTCCTATAAATGCTTAATGTAATTCTGCCCATTTTTACTTTTACCGCTTCAGAATTTCCGAGAGCGTTTAGGAGATATCTTTCGGTGCAAGCCTCCCTAAACTTTGCATTCGCTTTGCAGATTTTGTGGGCTTCACCTTCATATCCAATAAGTGCTCCTCCGCTTCTTCATTTCTCCGAATCCTTTCTCTTTATTTTTCTTTTGAAGAAAATGCTTAGGTTATTCAGTTCTGAGGGTAGCCAGGGGGGGACAGTGAGGCCACCTTGTCTGAGGGGCGTAAGGAGTTTCATGCTCCTTCTGGTGGGTTGTCCGGCGGTGGTTCCGATTCGAGCGGCTCGAGCTCCGGGAGCTTGAGCAGCCCGCGCGGTGGAGAGGCTGGGCCCAGCCGGGTACCCCCTTCTCGTGGATGATTATTCACCCCGGACCACTATAGTGAGATAATTTTCGTAATGACCCCTATAGATTTGGTGCGCCTGAGGGAGCTTTACCATATTCCTCCCGAATACCAACTAACCCCTAGGCCTCTTGGTCGAATGCACCGTGCTCCTGCCGGTTGCATAATAGTATTCGAGGACGCACTCAAATGTGGGTTGAGGTTCCCCTTAAGTGATAGTATGATAGGCTTGCTTAGGGGTCTTCGAGTGTGCATAACTCAACTATTACCCAACTGCTTTGCCATCCTCTGCAGTTTCTTAGTTTCGATGCATCTGTTCGATTAGGCCCCCAACTTCAAAAAATTTTCCAACCTCTTCTATCTCTGCATGTCACGAAAATCTGGTAGTTCCGACAAGTCAGGCTTTTATTATCTAACTGCTCAACCTCGCCGCAAGTTTCTTGTGGCTCCCTCCTCTTTATATGGGCAGGAGTGGAAGAAACGTTATTTTTTCGTTCGGGTGAATGGGGGGTTTGACATTCCTCGAGAGTGGTTGGCGGGCAGGTCGAGATACTAGGAAATCGCACCCCTACTTGGCCAAACACCTTCGTAAGGGATCTGGTCGAGTTTGGTCCCGTGGAGGCCACAGTATTCCTCGAGGAGCAGCAGTTAGTGCTGGCTGGGTTGTCGCCAGTCTCTCTAAACTTTGCAGATGACTATGAGATAGGTAGATGAAATGTGTGCGATGCTTTGTTGTTTAGCTACGTTCATTTCTGTATTTGACATCTGTTGTGTTTGTTCCCTGCAGACCGGGACGAAATCATGAACCGCACAAGGAGTAATGCACTGGCTCGCGCTGAAAGGAACCAGCAGCGCAGACAAGGTGCTGCGTCTCTACAAGAGTCGACTGGAACCGACGAGCCACGCCGACAAGCTGCGGCCCGTGCGCCATCCCCGACCCCCTCGCCTGGTCGAGTAGTAGCGGTCGAGAGGGTTGCGGGTCGGTGAAAAAGACTCATGGGCGAACAGAGTGGGCCCCCGCCCAAAAAGATTGCTGCTGCTGGAAGGGATAAGGGAAAATTGAAGAGCGCCGGGTCGGGGATGCCGACGGGAAACGATCTCTTCGGGGATCGAGGTGCGGAGACATTATTCGGCCTGAGGAAGTTCCCGTCTCCTCGTTTCGGGTCGGACCCCAGCCTACTTGTGGACGACTCGTCTTACATGCATGGATCTGGGCCAACTGGGGTCGACCCCTTGAAATGGTTGTTGGCTGGTCAGTTCCTAGCTGACCAGAAGAGGATAATGGGCCTGAGTCAGCCCGGGGCGCTTTGCGAGCTCGCGTATCACGCGAACATGGTAAGATCTCATAAGCTGCAAACTTGTGTAATCGATTTTCCATGCATGGATAGTAATGACTTTTATGTTTCAGGTCGAGCAAATCGCCTACAATTTTTACCGCCGCTCCGAGCTGGCACTCGCTGATCGTGAGCAGTTGGACGCTGGTGGAGATGCCGAGATGTTGAAGGCCCAGCTGGAGACATCCCAACTGCGGCTCGAGGAAGTGCAGAAGGAGAATGCCAAATACACCGAAATAATGGAGGCAAAAGACCGGCAAGTCCTGCTGGCGGTGACGGAACAGACAAAGATGGAGGCGAAGCTGAAAAAACTCGAACTGGACATCCATGTCTCCTACAAATCTGGTCGGGCGGCTGGTCGATCCGAGCGCCTGGTCGAGGCCAGGATAGAGTTCGAGCCGGTAGTTCCGGAGATCCGCAAGGAGGCAGTGCAACAGTTCATGGTGAGCCCCGCCTTTCAGGATGCGAGCATGGTGCTAGCCCTGGACGATGCCCGAAGTGCCTTTAACAAGGCTATTGCACAAATGTGGCACCTGGGCTATGCGGTTAGCGACGAAGATCGCTCGAAGATGGGCCTTGATTTCGACGAGCAGTTGCACCCAATTGGTGATAAAGATGTCAACGAGGCAGAAGTCGAGGTAGAGGCAACGGAGGAGATCGACATGACCCCTGAAGAGAGGCAAAAGGCAGACCTCCGAAAGAAAGTGAAGGCTGTAGGTCGAGAGTTTTAGGTTCGCCAGCGACCTCGCCTATGAAATCTCCGAGGGCCGGGCCAACACTGCATCTTTCTTCCCAGCCATCGAGCAGCTATTTATGTCTTCCGCCGCCTGTCCCTCTCGCCCGGTCACCGCTGCCATGCCCGTTGCAATGGCACTGCCTGAGCCTCCGTCTGCTCCTGCTCCAGCGTTACCAATCGAAGGGTCTGGCAGTTCTAACTAGGGCTTGTAATACTTGTTTTTATTTTGATGTACATACCTCATTGAGGCTTTTTGAGAATGAAATAAAGTTTGTTGCCCTTCATCGGCCAGCTGTTCATTTTCGAACGTTGTTTTAAGCTATTGCCATATAGGTTGAACTTTGTTGCCATTTATAATTAGCAAAGTGTAAATTGAATTTGTCGATGGGGCTCGACTTCGAGCCTTAGCGGCTTTTCTGCAAAGTGTGACGTCGACTTTGTGATCCTGCGTCAGGGGCTTCGACATCATTTTGTTGAGAATTTTCGTCGACTACGGGGTCGACTAAGGTGGTCGCGGCTCGTCGCCTTGACTTGTTGAGTTTAAGTCTTTCGTCGACTAAGGTGGTCACGGCTCGTCGCCTTGACTTGTTGAGTTTAAGCCTTTCGTCGACTACGGGGTCGACTAAGGTGGTCGAGGCTCGTCGCCTTGACTTGTTGAGTTTAAGCCTTTCGTTGACTACGGGGTCGACTAAGGTGGTTGCGGCTCTTCACCTTGACTTGATGAGTTTAAGCCTTTCGTCGACTACGGGGTCGACTAAGGTTTTACTGCAGTCATGTAGTGCTTTTTAATCATGATGGAAAATGATTGTTCTTTAACCAATACAAAAGATGTCAATGAACAGTTTATACAAAGAATTTTTTTAGGTTTACCGCATTCCATGGCCGAGGTAGCTCGCGACCTGCAGCATCCGCCAATCGATAGGCGTTGTTTTTAGACACTTTGATGACTGAATACGGTCCTTCCCACTTCAGGTCAAGCTTGCCGACGGGCCTTGATACTTCCACTTTCTTTAAGACGAGATCACCCACCTTGAAATTCCGCGGACGTGTCGATCTGTTATAGCAGTCCGCCATCTTTGAGCGGTACCTTTGTATTCTATTGTAAGCTGCTTGGTGCTTCTCGTTTATAGTTATTAGGTCTAGTGCCCTCTCCGATGTATTTGCTATTAGATTGTAATGGATCACTCTAACGGTGTGCTGGATTAGTTTTGACGGGACCACTGCTTCGGACCCATAAACTAAGTTGTAAGGGCTTTAACCTGTGGTTGTTCGAGGGGTGGTTCTGTAGGCCCAAAGGACTCCCGGGAGGTTGTCCGCCCAGCTGGTTCCCATCCCCGCTATTTGGCTCTTAATGTGATCGAGGACAGTCGTGTTGGTCACTTCGGTCTGTCCATTGGCTTGCGGATTTCCCACTGAAGTGAAGTGCTGCGTAATGCCCAAGGTCTCGCACCATCTTCTTGTGTTTTTGCTTTGGAACTGGGTGCCATTATCTGAGATGAGGACTTTAGGCAACCCAAAATGGCAAACAATATTCTTCCATATGAAACTCTTGATGGCCTCATCAATGATCTTCGGGACTGCTTCAGCTTCCACCCATTTTGTGAAGTACTCAACGACCACTATGATAAACTTCCGCTGGCCGGTGGTCTTTGGGAGCGAGCCGACTATGTCGATTCCCTACTGGTCGAATGGCCAAGCAATGTCAACATTTGTCATTGGTGCGGCTGGTTGATGCTGTATGTTCGAATATACTTGCCAAGATAGGCATTTCCTAGCAAAGTCGACAGAATCCTTCAACAAAGTCGGCCAGAAATACCCATATCGCGTGATCTTATGCGCCAGGGACCGGCCTCCCGAGTGGTTTCCGCAAATGCTCGCGTGTATTTACTGCAACACTTCTTTCGCCTGGTCGGGATCTAAACATCTTAGCGGCAGTCCTGCGATCGATCTTCTGTACAACTATCCGTGATCATCCAGCGCATATTTGGGCGCTAAGCCCTTCAGTTTACGAGCCTGCTTATCATCAGCGGGAAAGGTACCTTAGCTCAAATAAAGCTTGACCGGGTGTTGTCAAGAATGGGTTGCGTCTTCGAGGCACCCGACCAAACCTGGGCCGGGGGCCGAGATGCAGGGCTAGTCGGCGATAAAAAATGTTATGGTTCTTTCTCTTGTGCCTTTCGTCGAGCTTGCCATCTTGGAAAGCGCGTCTGCTCGCGCGTTTTCTGATCGGGGGACTTGACTTAGCGAAAAATCTCGGAACCTCTGTCGTAGTTGTCGGACTTCCGCAAGATATTGTGTCGTTTTATGTTCTCTCGCGTCGAAGTTTCCCTCGACCTGCTCCGCAACCAGCTGTGAGTCGATAAAAGCCGCTAACTTATCGACCCCGCGGTCTATGGCCATGCGCATTCCTGCAATGAGTGCCTCATATTCTGCTTCATTATTAGTAACTGGGAAGTCGAGTTTCACTGCAAAATCATAGTCTTCAGGCAGGGGGGATCGGAGGGATACACCTATTCCTCCTCCAGTAGATGTCGCGGAGCCATCAACGTGTAAGGTCCACCTAGGTGTGCCTTCCATCGCTTGAACCGGGAGATCGATTCTCTCGAGGATGAAGTTCACTAGCACCTGCGCTTTTATTGTTGTTCGGGGTTGGAATTGGATGTCGAATTCTCCTAGTTCGATAGCCCATTTCGTGAGTCGCCCCCAAGTGTCTGGCTTGGATAACACCTGCTTTAGCGGCTGGTTCGTTAGTACCACAATTGTATGGGATTGGAAATAGGGCCGCAATTTTCTTGCTGATGTGACTCAGGCCAGGGCAAATTTCTCGATCTCCAAATAGTTATGTTCGGGCCCCTGAAGAGCTTTGCTGCAATAGTAAACTGGACAAGGGTTTCCAGCTCTCATCGTTGTTAACACTGAATTGATGGAAGCCGAAGAGACTGCCAAATATAACTATAAAACTTCTCCGAGCTCAGGCTTGGCGAGGAGAGGTGGCGAAGAGAGGTGTTGCTTGAGGTCGACCAGAGCTTGATCACACTATTCGTCCCATTTGAATCCCGATTTCTTTGTGTTTCTCAAGATTTTGAAGAAAGGTAGGCTCTTGTCTGCCAGCCTAGCTATAAACCTCCCCAAAGCAATAATTCTGCCAACGAGGCGTTGGACTTCCCGAACGGTGCGCGGTGGAACAATGTCTAGAAATGCTTGAATTTTTTGCGGGTTGGCCTCGATACCTCTCTGACTGACCATATATCCCAGGAATTTTCCTCCTCTAACCCCGAATGTGCATTTGTTAGGATTGAGCTTCATACCGAAAGCTCTCAGAATGGAAAATGTGTGGCTCAGGTCGACCAAGTGGCTTTTTGCTTTCTTTGTTTTCACAATCATGTCATCGACATAAACCTCCATTGATTTCCCAATTTCATTCTTGAACATGAAGTTAACTAATCTTTGGTAAGTTGCTCCGGCATTCTTAAGTCCAAACGGCATAACTAAAAAGCAATATACCCCATTGGGAACAATAAAAGCGGTTTTATCCCTATCCTCAGGTGCCATGAATATTTGGTAGTAACCTTGAAATGCATCCATCATGCTAAGCAATTCGCAACCAGCCGTGGAGTCAACAAGTAAATCAATACGAGGCAAGGGGTAAGGATCATTAGGACATGCTTTATTCAAATCTGTGAAATCGTTACACATCCTCCATTTTCCTTCGTTCTTGGGAACAAGTACTACATTACAAAGCCAAGAAGGATATTGGATTTCTACAATATAACCAGCTTCTAGAAGTTTGCTAACCTCCTCCTTGATGATCTGCGCCCGCTCAGCATTGAAAGTTCTCTTCTTCTGTCGCATTGGCTTGTGGGCAGAGTCCACGTTGAGCCTGTGGACAATGATGTCAGGGTCGATGCCCTGCAAATCGGCAGCTTTCCATGCGAAGACATCGATATTGCATCGGAGGAAGTCGACCATGAGGCACTCCAGTCGATCCCCCATATTTGCTCCGATCCTCGTTATCTTGTCGGGTTCCCTGGTTCGAGCTCAATTGTTTTGAACTCTCCTGTCGGCTCAACCCTGGTGTCCTCCAACTTTCTCTTTTTCGATGAAGGTCCTTCCTCAGGTTTCGCTATAGGGGCGTCCCCCGAGGCCTTCAATTCTGGTCTCTTTTTCTGCCCGCTGGAGTCCACCAAGATTGTGTAGCACCGCCAAGCATCTTTGATGTTGCATAAAAGCTCACCAACTCCCGCGGGGGTCGGGAACTTTATTTTCATGTGATATGTGGATGCGATGGCTCTGAAATCATTCAGGGCTGGTCGACCAGCAATGGCATTGTAAGCAAAAGGGGCATCGACCACTAAGTAGTTGATCATCAAAGTTCGACTGCGATGTCCCTGCCCGATTGTAGTAGAGAGGCTAATCGACCCTTCTGTTATAATTTCTTATCCCCCAAATCCAACTAGGGGAGTTCTGACTGGATCAAATTTTAGTTTGCATAAGTTTATCCTGTTCAAGGTTGATAGAAATATGATATTTGCCGAGCTGCCATTGTCGACCAGCACCTTTCTCACCTCGAAGTTGGCGATCTCAATGGCGACCACCATTGGGCAATCGAGCTTCCGGTCCGCGGTCAGGCCCTCGAGGTGGTCCAAATCTGCATCAGTAAAAGAGATCGGCTCGGTACTAGTTGTCAACTGGAACACGGTTTCGACCTCAGAAGGTTTGGTCGAGTCAAGTTGCCTCTGGGTTTGCTTCCTGGCGTTTCGGGAGTCTCCTCCTGCAGGCCCCCCAGCAATCGTGTCGATGACACCTCTGATGGGCGGGTGGGTCTCATGGGCTGGTTTCTTTCCCTTGTCCTCCCGTCGCGGGCTAACCGACATTTCTCTACGGGGAGTCCGGTCGATCGCCCCCTCGCCTCGTCAAGCTCTCTCCTCAACAAACTTTTTCAAATGTCTTTGCCTGATCAGCCTCTCGATCTCATCTTTCAGATTGAAGCAGTCCTTGGTGTCGTGCCCTTTTTGCTTGTGAAAATGGCAATACTTTCCGGACTTCTTCATAGCCTCAGTTTCTGCAATTTTTCGAGGCTTTTTAAGCAGGTTATCATGCTGTATGGCGAAGAGTACTTCCTTCCTCGGCATGGAGAGTGGGGTGTAGTCATGGAAACGTTTGATTGGGAAGCGGCACCCCTCTCTATTCTGCTTCTCTTCTTTCTCCTTGCCCTTTTTCTTGTCGGCCTCTATGCTGCCATATTTTATTTTGTTCATCTCCTCCTGGGTCATATACCTCTCTGCGAAGTCGAGGAGCTCCTCCATTGTTCTTGGCTGCGCACGCACCAAAGCATTGGCGCACTCCTTGTGCCTTAAGCCCAGAAACAGCACATCAATCAAAAATTCTATCATCGGGCTGTCTATCTTCAACACCTCAGTGTTGAATCTGGTGAAGAAGTCCCACAGAGACTCGCCCTCAGTCTGTTTTACCGTGTGGAGGTGGGTGTGCGGTAGCTTCGCCCTCCTCCTGCTGGCGAACTGGTGCAAAAATTTGTCACATAACTGGTCGTATGAGAAAATGGACACCGGTTCCAACTTCACAAACCAGTCTAGGGCCACGTCCTGGAAAGTGGTCACGTGCATTTTTGCATGTATATACCCGTTATGCCCATGCAGCTGCATCATATGCTCAAACTGCAGCAAATGCTCATTCGGGTCCGTGGAACCGTCATACCTCGGGAGCCCAGTGGGGATCTTTGCATCGATGGTAATGCACTCATCGATGATTTCTTGGACAAAGGGTGAGTCCCATTCCCTCCGGAATCTTGAAGGCATCTCCGGTTACACAGTCCTGTTTGCATTCCTCTTCGAGAGTTCCTCCAAGCGCTTATTCAGCTGTTGCACCTGGTGAGAGACTTCTTCCCACTCCCGCTGCTCCTGGTTGTGCCTGCCTCTGGAACGCCCGGCCCTATCGCACTACGGGGCTCGAAGGGGCCGAACGTCATGGTCTACGGAGTCCGCCACCTCCTCTCTTGGCGGTAGGCTGGCTGCCTCCCTCGAAAAATGACCCCGACTCACTTCTCTCCGGGATGGACATCTAGGGGACTTCGGTCTCTGTGCGTGCTCTTCTGGCTGCGCCCTTTCTGGGCCTGCGGGCTGGGGTGTGGCGCTGGCCGCCGGCTCCGGCTGCACAGCATGTCTATTCAGTGCGGCAGAAAGTTGGGCAGAAATCTGTGCTGAAATTTGCTCGCTGATGAGCTGCATCAGTTGGGGCATTGTGAGAGTGACTACAGGTTCCGACTGCGCACTGGGTGCTTGCGCGTTTTGTCCTTGGTTCTGGCGAGCGGCAGGAGAGCTAGATCTCCGATTCTCCTCCCTCCTGGATGGGGCTCGCCTAGTGTTCACCATTTCGATAGAGGATTCCTTGTACTTCCCACAAACGGCGCCAAATGATGAGGGTTCGATTTCGATAAGGGATAAGGATCAGGTTTGAATCACGATCCGAGATACTGATATTCTGGATTGGTTTGGGACTGAAATCCTGCAATCACAGCAAACGTTAGGCTAGCCGAGTGGCCCTTAGTTTAGGCCCTCCGACTCTCAAGTCAGTATATAATTCGATCTCTGGATCGAGCAGCGGAACGTAAGGGTTTTTGAGTGTATGTATGCATACCTGTGAGAGGCAAGGTTGAGGGGTTTTTATATTCTTCTCCCTTGTAGGAAATGTCAAGGAAGCCCTTGGCTTACCCCAGGGACCTCCAGCCTCCTGCCGGGGGTAATTTGTCAATTCCCCTGTTTGAATATTGCCAGCTGGATGTCCTTTTATGCTGCAGGACAAGATGGCACACTGTTGCGGCGTCTGCTATGTCAGACGGTGAGGGGAGGGCCTGCGCCATTAATGCGGAGGTGTGTTGCCAGTTAACGCATTTAATGCGGTGGCAGAGTACTGTGCGGGGTTCGACCTGCGAATCGACCTTGACGGGTCGACAAAGGTCAAGCAGCTTCGAGGGCTATGGAGCGCCTTGTGGATTGATTGAACAGGGTCGACGAGTCACTTGGGTCCTGGGCCGTTGATTGAGTGTTGGACCTCGCTGATTTGGGCCATTTTGGGCCATCCTATATCACTTTGATTTTGTTTGGTTGTGAATTGGGTCATTCTCCCAAAATATTTTGGGAGAATAAATTTTGGGTAATGCAGTTGGGTAATGTAATAGTTGTTTGTTTGTGTTTTGGGAGAATAAATTGAGAAAAAAATGATTGATTTGTTTGTGTTTTGGGGGGATAAAATGTCACATTAATAACTTTTTTGTTGGGTTTGTAGGGTGAAATGAATATTTTAAAATTATTTATATATGTGTATATATAAATTGTATGAGTGGTAATATGTGTATATATTTATAATAATGAAAGAATGTGAAGTGTCTTGCGGAATAGCGTGGAGTTGGGAACAGTAAAAAAATTTTGGGAATAAATTTTATATTTTGATAGTTGAATTGAAAAATGTGTAGTGTTTGTTTGTTTAAATTTTGAAAATTGAAAAACAAATTGAGAGTTTGCAACCAAACAAGGCCTTTAGGTGTGCAATTTATATATATTTTTTCATTTACCATTATTTAAAGAAATTATCTTTCAAGATAATAAAGTCGGTGATTTGCATGGATGATGTACACCCACGTTGCAATTTATGGAGTAAAATTATCTCTTAAAATAAGAAGTTTGTAGAAAGTTATAGAAATGGAAGATAGTGATAATTGAAGTATTACAACCGTTTATTCTAAGTGGTATTTTATTTTTTGTTCTATTTTATGAATGTATCTCATGTGTATATAATTTATACATAAATATTTTTTTAAGAAATTATTTAGTATATTTGCCGTCTGACTATGAAGTAGGCCAGAAAATGAGATATTAGATATTTAAATGAAACACTAGTTGAGTGTTCAATTTTTTGTATGACATCTCCTTTATATACATAAGTGTCGGGTTTGAAATTTAAATTTTAGCAAATTTTTAACACGATGTATATGTAAATAAAAAAAATAAAATATTAAATATTTCAACTAAATATTTAATTATAATAGAGGATTTTTATAAGTACTATTAATACTAATTACACAATCCCAACATTACACAACTGGAGCAACAAATACATGACACATTGGTATTACCCATCATCATTACAAACTTAAAACATCTGAAAATACATTGAAAACAAAAACTAAACAGAAGAAAGTAAAACTTACATAGGAAACATTATACCATTAGAGCCACACATTTCATGGACAAGAACTCTGAGAAAGCATTAATATTCAGCTTTATTTCTTGAAAAAACCTCCAGCAGTCTTCAACAAATCCCCATATCCACCTTCTGATGACTGAGATGGAGGCTCACTCTTTTCGCCGCCGTCGCCGGAGGGCTTGTTCAAGAAGCCCTCTGCCATCTTAATGTAATCCCCTGCGCCCCCGCCTTGGGCGCCGTCGGAGGGCTTGTTCAGGAAGCCTTCCGCCTTCTTAATATAGTCCCCTGCGCCGCCGCCAGAAGGTTTTTCAGCGTCAGTGGTTTCAGTTGTGGTGGTGGCGGGAGGGGTTTTATCCTGGCAATTGCCGGAATCAACGGCTGGGGCGGGGATATCAGTGGTGGTCGTTTTCTTCTCGCCAGAATCTGGAGCAGGGGCGGCGGCGGTGGGCTGAGAATGATCATACTTGCGGAGATAGTCCTCTGCCTGGTCAACGTACTTCCCGATTCCCTGGGTATCATCTAGCTTGCCGTACTCAGAGGCGGCTCCGAGGAGGTCCGCGCCGGCGCCGGCGACTTTAGCCTTGTCGTACTTCTCCGGTTCATTGCGGAACTGGGCTTGGGCGGCGTCAGACACCACCTTGGCGCTGGCGAAAATATCGGAGGTTGAGATTTTTTCCTGGTGTTCGGGGTTGTTTGGCTGATCGGAAGTGGGCTTTGATTGATCACCTTTGGCTAAGTTGGATAAGAAATCCATTGGAAAAAGACTGAGAGGAAATGAAAGGTATAAGGAAAAGGAAAGTGGAATTTGATATTGCGAGGAGCAATGAAGGGTAAGGCACTGTATAAATAGGAACTTGGGAAAATCGGATATTTTACTATTGTGGCTGTTAGGGCTCGTTTGGGAGTTGGGGGACCCGGTTTTTGGGTTGTGATGGAAAAGATATATTTATTATGGATTCACAAGTCCAACCACAAGAAGAAAGGTTGTAGTTTAAACTTGCTCAAAATCAATAAATAATATTGAGTGTCGGGTGAGGAAGGGAATGGTGGGGATAGATATTATAGAACTTTATATTTTTAGATCTAATTTTGTTAGGATAATAAGGTAGAATATATTATTTTTATCCTAGATTATTTTTCGTTTGGTTTGAGTGATAATAAATATTTAAGCCTATATGAATGTCAAAAATCTATGTTTATATGTACAAATTTTATGATAAATTAACCTATCACCTCCCATGAATTTATTTAGTGTAAAATTCATTTACCCCCTTGTACTCAAGATTTATCTCATTTTACTCACTTGTACTTTTAATTGCACACTTTGTCTTCTTGTACTCTTAATTTTGTTTCAGTTATTTTAACACCGTTAAAATCTCTTTAATTTCTGATAGCAAACTAAGTAAAAATGGTTAGATCACTGTATTTTAATTAATATATTCAAAATGCCTATGTCTCAATATATTTTAGCCAATCTCTCCCAACTACTCTTCTCTTATATCATGAATACACAAATTTATACAAAATATTATTAAAATTAAATTTAAATATCCAAGTTGATGCTGAAAAGATGAAGCTTGGACATCACTATTGATTGCACTACAAATATATCAAAAATTTGTATCATATACCAATAGTATATTTCTAAAAGAAACAATAATTTTCATTAAAAAAATTCAATTAATAAGTTATTAAAATATGGTGATTATCTAACCATTTTTGCTTGGTTTGCTAAAAGAAATTAAA
Organism: Jacaranda mimosifolia; assembly: GCA_018894105.1. Taxonomy (NCBI): domain Eukaryota; kingdom Viridiplantae; phylum Streptophyta; class Magnoliopsida; order Lamiales; family Bignoniaceae; genus Jacaranda; species Jacaranda mimosifolia. Next base: position 20,865,105 of record CM032134.1, on the reverse strand, counting down.
AAAGTTTTAATGGTGTTAAAGTAAGTGAAGCGAAGTTGAGAGTACAACAAGATAAAGTGACATGGAATAAGTGAGACAAAGTACATGGGTAAAGTGGATTTTACCCATTTATTTATCATGCCAACCAAATTATACTATAATAATAAAAAAAATTATAAAAATTATCACATAATCAATAATTACGAGATAACCTAAAAATCCAACCAAATTAGCCCTTAGAAATTCAATTTAATTTTTTAAAACTATAATTTATGGTTCCATTCTGATTATATGAAATATAATGATAGGTCTTTTAGAATTAATTATGTAACAAGTCTACATTTCTTCATTTTATGATAGGCTTAAAATTGTTCGAATTTAGAGTTCATGACTGTTATTAATTAAATTTTATAGGGTTGAGTGTGTGCCATGCACTTAGACAAGGTCACGTTTGAAACATAATTAGGACTTATTTTATTTAGGTGGTGGGAGGCAATTTCAATTTAAAATTTAATTATGAAAGGTGGGAGTTGTGAATTGTGATGCTTTCATAACTTAACTCTATTTGATTCAACTTAAATTCTTTCATTAAAAATAGTGATAGGTTTCAAGAAATTTTCTTTTAATCATAGCCAAAATTTTAAATTGGATAAAAAAAATCATCTACAAACATGTTACGGCTAGTTTGGTTGGAATGATAAAATTGGCAAAGTATTTTTATCCCACCTCATTATTCGTTTGGTTAGAGTGACAGTAAATACTCAAACTCATATGAATACCAAAAGTTCATATTTATATGTGCAACTTTCATAATAAATTAACATACATCTTCTATGGGTTTATTTATCATACTAACCAAACTATATCATAATAATAAAAATTACATAAATTATAACATGATAAATAATTATGAAATAATTTAAAAATCCAATCAAACTAGCCCTTAGTGCATTGGAGATTTCCTAATTGCAAAAAAAAAAATTTATATCCAACCCAAAAACAAATAAAAGAACTTAAAATGTTAAGAAGTAAGTGCTATTAAGTAATAAGAGTATTGTACCTGAAAAATATATTAATGAATTTATTTATCACAGTGCTATTTGACAAGACATGTTGCCCAAGTGGCTATATCCAAACCCGTTAAGCTAATGTAGATCCAATAATAACAACTTGAATTTCAACCTAATATCACATCAAATATTATTAATTTATCTTATTATATATATATATAAATCAAGAATTTATTAAGTTCGAATCTCTAACTCACATTTTACGTCTGCAACTGTTTTTTTTTTCTTCCAATTTTATGTGTGAAACACCTTTTTCTCTCTTTTTTTGTAGTGAATGGGGATCAGCCTCAATCTGATTTGAGTATCCAATGATTTCTACTCACCTCAATCTAAGATTAGAATTGATGCGATCGAGATTACTTCAGTTCTCACGTCCTCCCACTAAAATCACAGGTATGTGCAATTGGGCTTAACGAATTTTTATGTGTGGAACTTATTAGTTCAAGAACTATTCTTTTCTCCTATCAGTGTTACAATCGTGTCGTGAGCATGTCATGACACTTGTACAAGGCCGTGTTTGGGACGCGATTAAGACTCGTTTGAGTGTGGGGGACCTGTGGGATATCATGTCGGGTTGTATGGATATTTTAATAAGGAAAGTGACAGTTGCTGCCAACTACCAAAGCGAGAAGCAATCCACATTGATAAACAACACTGTCGGCAAGATAATTATCGACACCGAATCCAAACGGTTGACCAGAATATGCCAAATAGATAAAATGAATTAAATAGAGTTAATTTAAGATTGAAAAGTTTTAAGTATATTAATTAATTCTTTATTTTCTTAGAGAAAAAAGATATTATTTTTCCAATAATTATTGATTTACAATGGACCATTCAGTACATATGACAAGCAAGGAATAATCTTTAGTAATTAGTAACAATATATTGTTAATTAATAATTATTATGTAAATAAATAAGAATGCTTGAAAGAAAATTGGAATTCATATTTGCAACTATTGCTCCGTGCTGGTGTAGCGTATCATACCCCGAAAGAGACCAAGTGTCCGTTCGATTTTGATTTCAAAGTCATTTTCAATTTCTCCTGAAAATGAAAACAGAAAGTTATCAACTTCTTCCCTTTTTTACATGTATTTTCATTCTCAACACATTTTTTCAGACACAGTCTTACACTTCTTTCCATTTTCACACTTTATTTTTTTCTAATCTTATTTGTACGACTTTTAATATAATAATACAATTTATTTTCAATCATACATAATTATTTTATTTTAAATAAAAAAACCCAAATAATATTTTATTTTCAAACTCACACTTATAATTAATTTTTTATTTTATCAAAAAATAAAAATACCTCCAAAAAACAAAACCAAACAGGTTCAAGCGTTGGAGAAGCTACTGGTATACTTATCGCTATGTGAAAATAATTGTAGTAGAAAAAGGACGCCGTAGGCTACCCAAAGCGTAGATAGGCGATGGATAAAAATGTGTACGAGAAGTATAAAGTCAGACGCGAAATGATTATTGCACCAAGGACCCAGAATTAGTGGATTAAGCCGAAAGAGGCAGCTGTACATTCTAATATGTAAAGTATTCTTGTCAATTTTGCAAAAAGTGCACATAGTGAAGGGAAACAGTGGCATCTCGAAGTCTCGTTTGAATGCAAAATTGAGTGAAAATTGATTATGCCGGAATGCTATGAAATTCTCTCTATTTATCTGAAACGATTGCTGATGCAAAATTAAGTGAAAACTGACGAGGTCAAGATGCTATGGTTGCGATTGCTTGTGAGATTTTGGCTTCATGTTTTAGTGTTTTAGAGATTTTGGAAATATTTTGGTATTTGAGAGATATGAGAATGAGAGATAAATATTGTGATTAGTTGTGAGATAAGGTGTAATGATTATAATGATGTGATGGATTGATATGATATGATGTTTTTGAGATAATATTTGAGAGATTTGATTGAGATATGGATATTATTTTATGAGTTTTGAGTTTTTGGAGCAATACTGTTCATTGGCCTAAGAGATATATTAAATGATCTCACAATCAAATAAAGCTTTTATCCTAAAACATGTTTCACAGATAAAAAAATGGGGTCAAACCTGACAAGCAATCACACCCTATGAAACTCGCTCAATTCATTCGAAACAACTAGTGATATAAAATTGGGTAAAGATTGATGACATTCAATGGATGGTATATTTTGAAAAGGAAAAAACAAAAACTTAAAAATTTTATAATTTTTGAATTCTAATGTCTAATTCAAATCTCTTTATTGGACGTCATACCTTGCTAAGATACCGACTTCCAGTTGGTATCGGAGCCATGGATATTTTACTACCCAGGCCAGCTACTTCTACCTCATCTTCTTCTTCCCTTGTTCCAAGTCCCAGTTTCCGTAAATCAGATGCTTCTAAGATAGATTCCCTCTATGAAGTTACCTATCTCCCAGATAATGAAAAGGTTCCATTAACCAATTTGCCACTCATTAACCCTTATAATGCTTTCACAAAACCTAGATCTTCCTTCACCAAAACAGTTAAAAGCCTTATCACTCCTTCTAAAGTTCAGGTTAAGGAGTATGTCCAAGCCTCTGCTTTTGATCAACACTTTCTACCAGCTACAGAAAAGGAGCAGATGGTTTCTATTGAGTTACCGTCTCACTTACCAAGGTTATGGCTTTCAGAAGGATATACTCATATCCATTTTGGAGCCATAAGGTTTGCTCTTACCCTTCATGGAAGAAAAGGTTTACCTACCACGGCCAGAATTGCTCTGTTGGATACCCGGTATTCAGACTACCAGCATGCATGTATTGGCACAGTTCAAACAACGTTGAATTCGGGAACAGTCCTTGTAACGATGTTTCCTAATTTCAACCTGCCAATATCAGATCCATGTTTACAGTCTGCACTGAAGCTCCAAATTCAGATCTGTGGAGCAGTCCCTGCGGCTACAACCTATTCTGCAACCCTTCACTATCAAATGGTGTACAGGATTCAAAATCATTCAATTGATTTTGCGTATCCTCAGGAGACTAATGAAGCCTTGTTAATTTCTGTGGACACTGACCATATTCCCAGCTGTACGTATGTCCCCAGACAATTACCTAAAGAAGAATTGCAGAAGTTGATCCCTGAATCTTGGATTACGGCCTATGAACAAACTCACCAAGCGTCCAGGGATTCAAAGCCGATCCAGTCTACTGAACCATCCTTTCACAAAAATAAGGACGGAACAGTAGAAATTAAGTTCCAGAAGCAGAAAGAAAAGACCGGGATACCTAGCTGTTTCAATCCTGCCTATTCTATTGGTCCTGAGATGTCAATCTATGGATTCGATGGATGTGGCAGTCCTATTTATGCACCACCAGAAGTCCCTGAAGCTCCTAGACAAAGACCATCAAGATTGTCTAGGGATGACCCTTTTGTAGATACGTTGGGACAACCTTCAGGCAAGTTTGACTACTTAGTCAAATATACTCCACCGTCTCCATCACCATGGCCAAAAACACATACTGGATGGGGAGTTCAAGAGGGATATGAAGACAGCGATGATGAGGAATACTACAAGGATGATGATAATGATTGTATTCCTTTGTTACCCTCAGATGATTATTTGGATGAAGATCCAATCCCCAGTCAGATCATGATGTTTGGTCCTACTTCCTCTTCCGTTCAACAGTTGAATTATCCTCCTAAGGAAATTCAAACCCCCGAGTATAATCACTCTTGGAAGGTCAGGAATCCTACAACAAGAAGGTCAGATGGATCAACGATGGAAGTTTCAGCTGCTGAAGCAACCCTCAACTGGCAGTCAGAAAATGCAGTAGTCCAAAATCATATGCTGCAGAAAATTGTAAAAAGCCAGGAGAGGATTGAAGCAAAGATAGACAACCAGCTTTCAGCAACAATTCAAGCCTTGAAGGAGAGAATAGAACTGGTGCACCATGAGATCATGAGACTTCTCCAAGCCTCACAGCCATTCAGCCATAAAGAACAGGAGATCAGGACACTCAAAACCCAACTAAAGTCTCTTGAAGAACAGTACCAGAGAGACTCTATTTGGAGCACACCCCAACCTACAGTGTCTTCTTATCCTGTAGTTTCACAACCACTTCATGGGCTGGATAATTTCAAAAAGATGTTTGGAGACTCATCTTCATTCTTTTCTCCGGAGGAATATAAAAAGAAAAGCACTCCTCAAACTTCTTCCTCTACAGCATTGAGCATAGCTGAGCCTACACAGTCAAAGCCACCACAGTTCATGATGCAGAATTCCTCTACTTCAAATCCAATCACAGATTATCTTAAGAAGGCTGCTGACCATGAAGACAATAAGCCAAACAGACCATGGCCAGTTTTCGTGACAGAAGATATCAGTGATACAGAGGAGCTCTCAGAAGACATCCCGTTACTCTTTATGAATCAACCTCCAGAAGAAAGAACTCCAGATACTCCACAAGAGCCAGTTGTTGATGATGAACCAGAAACCAGTCAACAAGGACAACAGAGGAATCCTCCACCGACCTATTCTTATTCTAGCAATTCAGGACATCTGTTTTCTTTTGATGATATCCCTCCTTCTCAGTGGAAGGATAGAATCCATGAAATGATGTCTTGGTGTGTTACAGAACTTCAAAAACCAGGTGCTGATCTTACCAGTGTTATAAATGGTTTTACTGCTAGAATGACTGGTACCTTGAAAGAATGGTGGTATGCTCTTGGAGAGTACAGACAGATCCAGGCCAGAAACTCACCAAATATTGAAACTTTTATGAGCACTATTTATATTGAGTTTTTGGGCAGACATGAAAACAATATTGATGTTGCACGGGAAGAGTTCTTCAAAATGAAATGCTGTTCTTTTGAAAGAAAGGACCTAGAGAAGCATTTCCAACGGATGTCTCAAAAGTTCTATATTCTTGGCGGCATGGACAATCCAAATCTGAAGCAAGCCTATATCAATTCCATTCCTGAGTCACTTGGTCGTGAAGCCCTAAGACTAATTGAGATGAGAGGACGAAAACTGGAGAATGCCTCTCTTGGAGAAATCTACCAATTCGTCTTCAAGGCCCTGGAAAAGCTATGCAATAATTGGAAATTCTTTAAGGAGTTCCAGGAGACAGGAAGAAAATTTTCTAAGGAATGTGACAGGAAGGATCTTCAGATTAAATGCAAGACAGAAAAATGCCAGTGCCCAGAAAAGTCTCATAAGCATCACAACAGATTCAAGAAGCCTCGTGACTTTCACCACCAACAATGGAGACCCAGGAGGAGAACGAGATATTTCAGGAGAAAGTTCTCAAAGAAAAAAGGAGACAGGTGCCATATTTGCCATAAGCAAGGTCACTGGGCTAGGAACTGTCCTAACAAAAAAAGGGACAAGATACTCAAACAGGTGTTCCAGCTAACCCAGTGTGATCTTGAGAATGAGGATCTGGAATCACTCTTTTCTGAGGAGGACGAGCCCTCTGAAAAGACGTTGTTTGCCCTGGAAGATGTTTCTGAAGCAGACTCTTCTTCTGAGGATGAGATCAATGAAGATCAGCTTCCTATCTTCGGAATTCAGTTCATTGGTCTTGCTCTTGCCGTACCATTTGTGCAGGTACAAATTATTCCTCAGAAATATGACAACCCTATTACTCTGGTTGGTCTGATTGATACAGGGGCATCCAAATCTATCCTCAACCCTAGAGTTTTACCTGCCTCTTTCTGGAAAAAATATCATGAAGTCTTTCAGGTTGCTAACAGTGAGAATCTAACAATAGAACTGATTAGCAAGCCTGTTAAGATACAATTTTTCCCAGAACTTTCCATCACCCACAAATTCCTTGGTTCCTCTTTACCTAAACAAGATATTGTGATTGGGTTTGATATCATTAAACAGCTTTGGGAAAAGAAAGTAATACCTAAGTCTGAAGGTCTTAGATTTAAGTCTTATTTTCTTCCCTACATCAAACCTCATTACAATATGTCTTTCCAAACTGAGTCCATTACTGATGTACATACCCTTTTAATTAGAGATTGTTGTGCAGAATCTCACTCTGATTTTATTCATAAATGCACAAATCCCCTTTGGAAAAATTCAGAGTTTTTTGTACAGCTTCCTTTTAAAAAAGATATAAATATAAACCCTACAAAAGCCAGTCATCCGGGAATGCCTCCAGAACAACTTGAACTAGCAACCAGAGAATTAGCTCAGCTCCGTGATGAAGGACTTATTGAAGATACCAATTCTCCATGGGCTAGTCAGGCATTCTATGTAAATAAGAGATCTGAACAGGCGAGGGGAAAGATGAGACTGGTTATTAACTACAAGCCCCTTAACTACTTTCTTGCTGATGAGAAGTTCCCGTTACAGAATCGGAATTGCCTATTCTCAAATCTGACCAAAGCCAATGTATTCTCAAAGTTTGACTTAAAAGCAGGGTTTTGGCAGATAGGCATCCATCCAGAAGATCGGTACAAGACTGCATTCTGTATCCCAAATGCTCATTTCCAATGGACGGTCATTCCTTTTGGTTTAAAAACAGCTCCATCATTATTCCAGAAGGCTATGGTTAAAATCTTTGAGCCTTTGTTCCCAAATGCGTTGGTTTACATTGATGATATCTTGCTGTTTTCTGAAGATATGCAGACACACTTATTTCTTCTGCATAAATTTGGGGACCTAGTAAGACAGTATGGAATAATGCTCTCAGAAAAGAAGATGACCATCGCACAAAGTGAAATAGAGTTCTTGGGAATGTTTATCAAGGATGGACAATATTCCTTACAGCCTCATATTGCCACTGAGCTTCTCAAGTTCCCAGACGATTTGGAATCCAAGCAGCACATTCAACAGTTTCTTGGAGTTATCAACTATGCTGCTGATTTCATTCCCAGACTAGCATCAATCATCAGACCACTACAGGATATGCTAAAGAAAAATCCTCCACAATGGTCTCATGCTCAGAGGAAAGCAGTTCAACCTATTAAAGCGGTCATTCAAAAGCTTCCTCCATTACAGATTCCTTCAGATGGGAAAAGGATTCTTCAAACAGATGCTAGTGATTCATTCTGGGCTGCAGTTCTCATTGAAGAAAAGGAAGGAAAGAGAAAAGTGTGTGGTTTCAAAAGTGGTTCTTTCAAGCTTGCAGAACAACACTACCACTCAACTTACAAGGAGATTTTGGCGGTAAAGAAGGGTATTGAAAAGTTCCAATTTCATCTTATCGGCCATCATTTCTTTGTGGAAATGGACATGACTGCCATCCCTAAAATGCTGAGTTTCAAGCCTCATACTATTCCTCCTAAGCAATTACTCAGATGGGCGGAATGGTTTTCTCAGTATTCTTTCACTGTCAACCATATCAAAGGGAAGAATAATGTTCTTGCAGATCTACTTTCCAGGCCTAAATTCTTTGAAATACCCAGAAGACATATTCCCATCATTTGCATGTTTTCTCCAGCACCACCTCCAAAAATCCCTACCTTTTACGACTTCCCTCTTGATTGTCTTCCTCCAGAGTTGTTTGACCTAATCAAAACCAAAACTCTTAAGTCCAGAGCTAAGGAATTCATGTTAAAATACCAATCCCTTACTGTCAGAAAAACTGGACTTCACACTTTTGGTGGTTTAGGTTTCCATCCAGACTATCCATTCTTTACCTTGTTCAGCGTATCCAATCCTTTTCACCTCATGTTTTCCAAAGAACTCATTTGCATGCTTTGGTACATGCTTGAACAATGGAAGATTGCTGTGGAATTTCCTATTGAGCAATCTATCAGATGGATAGCAGAATTACACAGTGGATGGTTTGATGATTATGATGATAATCCCTGTGCCAGATCATTCCTTGAATGGTTTTATCCATTATCAATTTGGATGAAATTATTCAAAATAATTCAAATTAAACAGGTTGGAAGAACTGAGCCAGGAGTCTCTGTTGTATTCATCCTTTCAAGACAAAGTTCTCCTCACATCCATAACTTACCATATTTTTACTCAGTTCAAGAATATGGTGTTTTTCCGTATTTCCTCAACAAAGAGTTTTTTGAACATGGAAGTGAGATCAGAGAATTTCAAAGGAAAATGGCAGAGAATAATTCTATTGTTCCACCTCAGATATGGCCCAGATTTGAAGAGGATGCTCCATGGGAACAAATGCCTATTGACTATGCTATACAGCTGCAAAATGATGCCAGAGCTTACTTTGAGCAGTTTTATACAGAGTACAATAGGACTACCCCAGAACATATGTGGGGGTCTTCGAAGGCTTATTTCAAGAAACATTGGAATTCACTTTCTCATAATAAGTCTTCCCAGGGTGTTGCTGCTACTATCCCATGCTCGTTTCCAGTTGTTTCTACATTTGCCCCAACGATTCCTACTTCATCAGATAAGGGTAAGGAAAAGGTGATTGAACAGGACAATATGATGGAATCACAGGACCCTTATGAGCTGGAATCACAATGGATGGAAAAAGCTGGGATTACTGTTGACCTTAACAATCCATTGAGTCAGACTCCACCACAGAACACATCAAGCGTGGTGTTTGGCCCATTTCTTGCTGGCTTTTTGACTGAATAAAAGCTAGCATCTTTACAGCTTTCGGTTTGCTTTTTCTTTGGTTGGTTTGTCGTTTGTTTGTATTATTGGTTTTTGCTTTTTATCTTGTTTAAAGTTGTTTTCAATTATTGTACTTGTTGTCGAGTGAGTACTGTACTGTAATTATTGTAAGTTTGTCGTTTGTCAAATCTCCCTCTATATAAAGGGATGAGTTTTTAGTTTGTAAGCAGATTGAGTTGGGAGAAAAATAAAATCATCTTTTAAGCATCTCTTGTTTCCTTTACTATTTCCAGTTTCGTTTACTATTCCGCTACCATCTCCGATCTTCTTAAAACTAGAGTATGCTCTGCAGTTGCCTTTAATAGGATCCTCTGCATCAGAAAGGGTTTTAATTTTCCTTCTCTAAGTTTAGTTTTCTGGCTTCTTTGAGTTCTCTATTCTTGACCATGATCCTAACCGAAGTATGTGTCTTAGCATAAAAGGACACGCCCTTGTTGCCCACAGTTGAGGCCTTTCCCGGCGGACGTCATACCTTGCTAAGATACCGACTTCCAGCAGATTGAGTTGGGAGAAAAATAAAATCATCTTTTAAGCATCTCTTGTTTCCTTTACTATTTCCAGTTTCATTTACTATTCCGCTACCATCTCCGATCTTCTTAAAACTAGAGTATGCTCTGCAGTTGCCTTTAATAGGATCCTCTGCATCAGAAAGGGTTTTAATTTTCCTTCTCTAAGTTTAGTTTTCTGGCTTCTTTGAGTTCTCTATTCTTGACCATGATCCTAACCGAAGTATGTGTCTTAGCATAAAAGGACACGCCCTTGTTGCCCACAGTTGAGGCCTTTCCCGGCGGACGTCATACCTTGCTAAGATACCGACTTCCAGCAGATTGAGTTGGGAGAAAAATAAAATCATCTTTTAAGCATCTCTTGTTTCCTTTACTATTTCCAGTTTCGTTTACTATTCCGCTACCATCTCCGATCTTCTTAAAACTAGAGTATGCTCTGCAGTTGCCTTTAATAGGATCCTCTGCATCAGAAAGGGTTTTAATTTTCCTTCTCTAAGTTTAGTTTTCTGGCTTCTTTGAGTTCTCTATTCTTGACCATGATCCTAACCGAAGTATGTGTCTTAGCATAAAAGGACACGCCCTTGTTGCCCACAGTTGAGGCCTTTCCCGGCGGACGTCATACCTTGCTAAGATTCCGACTTCCAGTTGGTATCGGAGCCATGGATATTTTACTACCCAGCCCAGCTACTTCTACCTCATCTTCTTCTTCCCTTGTTCCAAGTCCCAGTTTCCGTAAATCAGATGCTTCTAAGATAGATTCCCTCTATGAAGTTACCTATCTCCCAGATAATGAAAAGGTTCCATTAACCAATTTGCCACTCATTAACCCTTATAATGCTTTCACAAAACCTAGATCTTCCTTCACCAAAACAGTTGAGGCCTTTCCCGGCGGACGTCATACCTTGCTAAGATACCGACTTCCAGTTGGTATCAACAATCCTCTCCTGGCTTTTTACAATTTTCTGCAGCATATGATTTTGGACTACTGCATTTTCTGACTGCCAGTTGAGGGTTGCTTCAGCAGCTGAAACTTCCATCGTTGATCCATCTGACCTTCTTGTTGTAGGATTCCTGACCTTCCAAGAGTGATTATACTCGGGGGTTTGAATTTCCTTAGGAGGATAATTCAACTGTTGAACGGAAGAGGAAGTAGGACCAAACATCATGATCTGACTGGGGATTGGATCTTCATCCAAATAATCATCTGAGGGTAACAAAGGAATACAATCATTATCATCATCCTTGTAGTATTCCTCATCATCGCTGTCTTCATATCCCTCCTGAACTCCCCATCCAATATGTGTTTTTGGCCATGGTGATGGAGACGGTGGAGTATATTTGACTAAGTAGTCAAACTTGCCTGAAGGTTGTCCCAACGTATCTACAAAAGGGTCATCCCTAGACAATCTTGATGGTCTTTGTCTAGGAGCTTCAAGGACTTCTGGTGGTGCATAAATAGGACTGCCACATCCATCGAATCCATAGATTGACATCTCAGGACCAATAGAATAGGCAGGATTGAAACAGCTAGGTATCCCGGTCTTTTCTTTCTGCTTCTGGAACTTAATTTCTACTGTTCCGTCCTTATTTTTGTGAAAGGATGGTTCAGTAGACTGGATCGGCTTTGAATCCCTGGACGCTTGGTGAGTTTGTTCATAGGCCGTAATCTAAGATTCAGGGATCAACTTCTGCAATTCTTCTTTAGGTAATTGTCTGGGGACATACGTACAGCTAGGAATATGGTCAGTGTCCACAGAAATTAACAAGGCTTCATTAGTCTCCTGAGGATACGCAAAATCAATTGAATGATTTTGAATCCTGTACACCATTTGATAGTGAAGGGTTGCAGAATAGGTTGTAGCCGCAGGGACTGCTCCACAGATCTGAATTTGGAGCTTCAGTGCAGACTGTAAACATGGATCTGATATTGGCAGGTTGAAATTAGGAAACATCGTTACAAGGACTGTTCCCAAATTCAACGTTGTTTGAACTGTGCCAATACATGCATGCTGGTAGTCTGAATACCGGGTATCCAACAGAGCAATTCTGGCCGTGGTAGGTAAACCTTTTCTTCCATGAAGGGTAAGAGCAAACCTTATGGCTCCAAAATGGATATGAGTATATCCTTCTAAAAGCCATAACCTTGGTAAGTGAGACGGTAACTCAATAGAAACCATCTGCTCCTTTTCTGTAGCTGGTAGAAAGTGTTGATCAAAAGCAGAGGCTTGGACATACTCCTTAACCTGAACTTTAGAAGGAGTGATAAGGCTTTTAACTGTTTTGGTGAAGGAAGATCTAGGTTTTGTGAAAGCATTATAAGGGTTAATGAGTGGCAAATTGGTTAATGGAACCTTTTCATTATCTGGGAGATAGATAACTTCATAGAGGGAATCTATCTTAGAAGCATCTGATTTACGGAAACTGGGACTTGGAACAAGGGAAGAAGAAGATGAGGTAGAAGTAGCTGGGCTGGGTAGTAAAATATCCATGGCTCCGATACCAACTGGAAGTCGGAATCTTAGCAAGGTATGACGTCCGCCGGGAAAGGCCTCAACTGTGGGCAACAAGGGCGTGTCCTTTTATGCTAAGACACATACTTCGGTTAGGATCATGGTCAAGAATAGAGAACTCAAAGAAGCCAGAAAACTAAACTTAGAGAAGGAAAATTAAAACCCTTTCTGATGCAGAGGATCCTATTAAAGGCAACTGCAGAGCATACTCTAGTTTTAAGAAGATCGGAGATGGTAGCGGAATAGTAAACGAAACTGGAAATAGTAAAGGAAACAAGAGATGCTTAAAAGATGATTTTATTTTTCTCCCAACTCAATCTGCTGGAAGTCGGTATCTTAGCAAGGTATGACGTCCGCCGGGAAAGGCCTCAACTGTGGGCAACAAGGGCGTGTCCTTTTATGCTAAGACACATACTTCGGTTAGGATCATGGTCAAGAATAGAGAACTCAAAGAAGCCAGAAAACTAAACTTAGAGAAGGAAAATTAAAACCCTTTCTGATGCAGAGGATCCTATTAAAGGCAACTGCAGAGCATACTCTAGTTTTAAGAAGATCGGAGATGGTAGCGGAATAGTAAACGAAACTGGAAATAGTAAAGGAAACAAGAGATGCTTAAAAGATGATTTTATTTTTCTCCCAACTCAATCTGCTTACAAACTAAAAACTCATCCCTTTATATAGAGGGAGATTTGACAAACGACAAACTTACAATAATTACAGTACAGTACTCACTCGACAACAAGTACAATAATTGAAAACAACTTTAAACAAGATAAAAAGCAAAAACCAATAATACAAACAAACGACAAACCAACCAAAGAAAAAGCAAACCGAAAGCTGTAAAGATGCTAGCTTTTATTCAGTCAAAAAGCCAGCAAGAAATGGGCCAAACACCACGCTTGATGTGTTCTGTGGTGGAGTCTGACTCAATGGATTGTTAAGGTCAACAGTAATCCCAGCTTTTTCCATCCATTGTGATTCCAGCTCATAAGGGTCCTGTGATTCCATCATATTGTCCTGTTCAATCACCTTTTCCTTACCCTTATCTGATGAAGTAGGAATCGTTGGGGCAAATGTAGAAACAACTGGAAACGAGCATGGGATAGTAGCAGCAACACCCTGGGAAGACTTATTATGAGAAAGTGAATTCCAATGTTTCTTGAAATAAGCCTTCGAAGACCCCCACATATGTTCTGGGGTAGTCCTATTGTACTCTGTATAAAACTGCTCAAAGTAAGCTCTGGCATCATTTTGCAGCTGTATAGCATAGTCAATAGGCATTTGTTCCCATGGAGCATCCTCTTCAAATCTGGGCCATATCTGAGGTGGAACAATAGAATTATTCTCTGCCATTTTCCTTTGAAATTCTCTGATCTCACTTCCATGTTCAAAAAACTCTTTGTTGAGGAAATACGGAAAAACACCATATTCTTGAACTGAGTAAAAATATGGTAAGTTATGGATGTGAGGAGAACTTTGTCTTGAAAGGATGAATACAACAGAGACTCCTGGCTCAGTTCTTCCAACCTGTTTAATTTGAATTATTTTGAATAATTTCATCCAAATTGATAATGGATAAAACCATTCAAGGAATGATCTGGCACAGGGATTATCATCATAATCATCAAACCATCCACTGTGTAATTCTGCTATCCATCTGATAGATTGCTCAATAGGAAATTCCACAGCAATCTTCCATTGTTCAAGCATGTACCAAAGCATGCAAATGAGTTCTTTGGAAAACATGAGGTGAAAAGGATTGGATACGCTGAACAAGGTAAAGAATGGATAGTCTGGATGGAAACCTAAACCACCAAAAGTGTGAAGTCCAGTTTTTCTGACAGTAAGGGATTGGTATTTTAACATGAATTCCTTAGCTCTGGACTTAAGAGTTTTGGTTTTAATTAGGTCAAACAACTCTGGAGGAAGACAATCAAGAGGGAAGTCGTAAAAGGTAGGGATTTTTGGAGGTGGTGCTGGAGAAAACATGCAAATGATGGGAATATGTCTTCTGGGTATTTCAAAGAATTTAGGCCTGGAAAGTAGATCTGCAAGAACATTATTCTTCCCTTTGATATGGTTGACAGTGAAAGAATACTGAGAAAACCATTCCGCCCATCTGAGTAATTGCTTAGGAGGAATAGTATGAGGCTTGAAACTCAGCATTTTAGGGATGGCAGTCATGTCCATTTCCACAAAGAAATGATGGCCGATAAGATGAAATTGGAACTTTTCAATACCCTTCTTTACCGCCAAAATCTCCTTGTAAGTTGAGTGGTAGTGTTGTTCTGCAAGCTTGAAAGAACCACTTTTGAAACCACACACTTTTCTCTTTCCTTCCTTTTCTTCAATGAGAACTGCAGCCCAGAATGAATCACTAGCATCTGTCTGAAGAATCCTTTTCCCATCTGAAGGAATCTGTAATGGAGGAAGCTTTTGAATGACCGCTTTAATAGATTGAACTGCTTTCCTCTGAGCATGAGACCATTGTGGAGGATTTTTCTTTAGCATATCCTGTAGTGGTCTGATGATTGATGCTAGTCTGGGAATGAAATCAGCAGCATAGTTGATAACTCCAAGAAACTGTTGAATGTGCTGCTTGGATTCCAAATCGTCTGGGAACTTGAGAAGCTCAGTGGCAATATGAGGCTGTAAGGAATATTGTCCATCCTTGATAAACATTCCCAAGAACTCTATTTCACTTTGTGCGATGGTCATCTTCTTTTCTGAGAGCATTATTCCATACTGTCTTACTAGGTCCCCAAATTTATGCAGAAGAAATAAGTGTGTCTGCATATCTTCAGAAAACAGCAAGATATCATCAATGTAAACCAACGCATTTGGGAACAAAGGCTCAAAGATTTTAACCATAGCCTTCTGGAATAATGATGGAGCTGTTTTTAAACCAAAAGGAATGACCGTCCATTGGAAATGAGCATTTGGGATACAGAATGCAGTCTTGTACCGATCTTCTGGATGGATGCCTATCTGCCAAAACCCTGCTTTTAAGTCAAACTTTGAGAATACATTGGCTTTGGTCAGATTTGAGTATAGGCAATTCCGATTCTGTAACGGGAACTTCTCATCAGCAAGAAAGTAGTTAAGGGGCTTGTAGTTAATAACCAGTCTCATCTTTCCCCTCGCCTGTTCAGATCTCTTATTTACATAGAATGCCTGACTAGCCCATGGAGAATTGGTATCTTCAATAAGTCCTTCATCACGGAGCTGAGCTAATTCTCTGGTTGCTAGTTCAAGTTGTTCTGGAGGCATTCCCGGATGACTGGCTTTTGTAGGGTTTATATTTATATCTTTTTTAAAAGGAAGCTGTACAAAAAACTCTGAATTTTTCCAAAGGGGATTTGTGCATTTATGAATAAAATCAGAGTGAGATTCTGCACAACAATCTCTAATTAAAAGGGTATGTACATCAGTAATGGACTCAGTTTGGAAAGACATATTGTAATGAGGTTTGATGTAGGGAAGAAAATAAGACTTAAATCTAAGACCTTCAGACTTAGGTATTACTTTCTTTTCCCAAAACTGTTTAATGATATCAAACCCAATCACAATATCTTGTTTAGGTAAAGAGGAACCAAGGAATTTGTGGGTGATGGAAAGTTCTGGGAAAAATTGTATCTTAACAGGCTTGCTAATCAGTTCTATTGTTAGATTCTCACTGTTAGCAACCTGAAAGACTTCATGATATTTTTTCCAGAAAGAGGCAGGTAAAACTCTAGGGTTGAGGATAGATTTGGATGCCCCTGTATCAATCAGACCAACCAGAGTAATAGGGTTGTCATATTTCTGAGGAATAATTTGTACCTGCACAAATGGTACGGCAAGAGCAAGACCAATGAACTGAATTCCGAAGATAGGAAGCTGATCTTCATTGATCTCATCCTCAGAAGAAGAGTCTGCTTCAGAAACATCTTCCAGGGCAAACAACGTCTTTTCAGAGGGCTCGTCCTCCTCAGAAAAGAGTGATTCCAGATCCTCATTCTCAAGATCACACTGGGTTAGCTGGAACACCTGTTTGAGTATCTTGTCCCTTTTTTTGTTAGGACAGTTCCTAGCCCAGTGACCTTGCTTATGGCAAATATGGCACCTGTCTCCTTTTTTCTTTGAGAACTTTCTCCTGAAATATCTCGTTCTCCTCCTGGGTCTCCATTGTTGGTGGTGAAAGTCACGAGGCTTCTTGAATCTGTTGTGATGCTTATGAGACTTTTCTGGGCACTGGCATTTTTCTGTCTTGCATTTAATCTGAAGATCCTTCCTGTCACATTCCTTAGAAAATTTTCTTCCTGTCTCCTGGAACTCCTTAAAGAATTTCCAATTATTGCATAGCTTTTCCAGGGCCTTGAAGACGAATTGGTAGATTTCTCCAAGAGAGGCATTCTCCAGTTTTCGTCCTCTCATCTCAATTAGTCTTAGGGCTTCACGACCAAGTGACTCAGGAATGGAATTGATATAGGCTTGCTTCAGATTTGGATTGTCCATGCCGCCAAGAATATAGAACTTTTGAGACATCCGTTGGAAATGCTTCTCCAGGTCCTTTCTTTCAAAAGAACAGCATTTCATTTTGAAGAACTCTTCCCGTGCAACATCAATATTGTTTTCATGTCTGCCCAAAAACTCAATATAAATAGTGCTCATAAAAGTTTCAATATTTGGTGAGTTTCTGGCCTGGATCTGTCTGTACTCTCCAAGAGCATACCACCATTCTTTCAAGGTACCAGTCATTCTAGCAGTAAAACCATTTATAACACTGGTAAGATCAGCACCTGGTTTTTGAAGTTCTGTAACACACCAAGACATCATTTCATGGATTCTATCCTTCCACTGAGAAGGAGGGATATCATCAAAAGAAAACAGATGTCCTGAATTGCTAGAATAAGAATAGGTCGGTGGAGGATTCCTCTGTTGTCCTTGTTGACTGGTTTCTGGTTCATCATCAACAACTGGCTCTTGTGGAGTATCTGGAGTTCTTTCTTCTGGAGGTTGATTCATAAAGAGTAACGGGATGTCTTCTGAGAGCTCCTCTGTATCACTGATATCTTCTGTCACGAAAACTGGCCATGGTCTGTTTGGCTTATTGTCTTCATGGTCAGCAGCCTTCTTAAGATAATCTGTGATTGGATTTGAAGTAGAGGAATTCTGCATCATGAACTGTGGTGGCTTTGACTGTGTAGGCTCAGCTATGCTCAATGCTGTAGAGGAAGAAGTTTGAGGAGTGCTTTTCTTTTTATATTCCTCCGGAGAAAAGAATGAAGATGAGTCTCCAAACATCTTTTTGAAATTATCCAGCCCATGAAGTGGTTGTGAAACTACAGGATAAGAAGACACTGTAGGTTGGGGTGTGCTCCAAATAGAGTCTCTCTGGTACTGTTCTTCAAGAGACTTTAGTTGGGTTTTGAGTGTCCTGATCTCCTGTTCTTTATGGCTGAATGGCTGTGAGGCTTGGAGAAGTCTCATGATCTCATGGTGCACCAGTTCTATTCTCTCCTTCAAGGCTTGAATTGTTGCTGAAAGCTGGTTGTCTATCTTTGCTTCAATCCTCTCCTGGCTTTTTACAATTTTCTGCAGCATATGATTTTGGACTACTGCATTTTCTGACTGCCAGTTGAGGGTTGCTTCAGCAGCTGAAACTTCCATCGTTGATCCATCTGACCTTCTTGTTGTAGGATTCCTGACCTTCCAAGAGTGATTATACTCGGGGGTTTGAATTTCCTTAGGAGGATAATTCAACTGTTGAACGGAAGAGGAAGTAGGACCAAACATCATGATCTGACTGGGGATTGGATCTTCATCCAAATAATCATCTGAGGGTAACAAAGGAATACAATCATTATCATCATCCTTGTAGTATTCCTCATCATCGCTGTCTTCATATCCCTCTTGAACTCCCCATCCAGTATGTGTTTTTGGCCATGGTGATGGAGACGGTGGAGTATATTTGACTAAGTAGTCAAACTTGCCTGAAGGTTGTCCCAACGTATCTACAAAAGGGTCATCCCTAGACAATCTTGATGGTCTTTGTCTAGGAGCTTCAGGGACTTCTGGTGGTGCATAAATAGGACTGCCACATCCATCGAATCCATAGATTGACATCTCAGGACCAATAGAATAGGCAGGATTGAAACAGCTAGGTATCCCGGTCTTTTCTTTCTGCTTCTGGAACTTAATTTCTACTGTTCCGTCCTTATTTTTGTGAAAGGATGGTTCAGTAGACTGGATCGGCTTTGAATCCCTGGACGCTTGGTGAGTTTGTTCATAGGCCGTAATCCAAGATTCAGGGATCAACTTCTGCAATTCTTCTTTAGGTAATTGTCTGGGGACATACGTACAGCTGGGAATATGGTCAGTGTCCACAGAAATTAACAAGGCTTCATTAGTCTCCTGAGGATACGCAAAATCAATTGAATGATTTTGAATCCTGTACACCATTTGATAGTGAAGGGTTGCAGAATAGGTTGTAGCCGCAGGGACTGCTCCACAGATCTGAATTTGGAGCTTCAGTGCAGACTGTAAACATGGATCTGATATTGGCAGGTTGAAATTAGGAAACATCGTTACAAGGACTGTTCCCGAATTCAACGTTGTTTGAACTGTGCCAATACATGCATGCTGGTAGTCTGAATACCGGGTATCCAACAGAGCAATTCTGGCCGTGGTAGGTAAACCTTTTCTTCCATGAAGGGTAAGAGCAAACCTTATGGCTCCAAAATGGATATGAGTATATCCTTCTGAAAGCCATAACCTTGGTAAGTGAGACGGTAACTCAATAGAAACCATCTGCTCCTTTAGGTCCCACATGATGAATATAGCGACCCATCATTGTCACAATTGCTGCACCAATGGCTTAAAAAGGTTCTTTATCAGCACGGCAAAAGAACCATGATTGAAGTTTTTTTTTTTTTTTTTAAGAGAAAATTCAATTATAGAAATTAATATTGTGAAATTCGAACTCAAAATTTTGGGTCTTCAACTTTATGAGCAGAACACCATTTGCATTCAGTAGTGTTCCCAGTATGTTATATATACAACTGTCAAAAAATGTACCTTAGGCGTAACTCACCCCACAAATTAGCTTAAAAGGTGAAAATTGCTCAAAATCATATAGAGAGAGCACAATTTATTTATTTTATCAATGTGAGATACTAAAAACAACTTTCGTTAAGTTGTAATATATACTTCCTCATCGTTAATATGTTTGCTCATAGCAACTGTGAACTTTTTGAGTGGAGGTTATAATATCTCCAATCACAATTTCTATCCACAATTCTCAGATTTTCTCCAAGGATGAAGGAATAGAGATATTCATCTTCTCTATTTTCATCACAGAGCAACAAACTCAACAGCAGCAATAAGAAAAAGAAGGATAAATTTTGAAGAATTCAGGATAACTATAATCAACCTTTAAAAAAAGAATTTAAGTTCAAATACAATACAAAGGAACTAACCTATAGAAACATGTTTGATTTTCCATGAAGAGCAAGCAAGAAAATTGTTAGCAATCCACACTTACCCCATATGATGCATCCAGATCACTTCTGAGCAAAATGCAGCTCAGTAGTGTGTGTGATGTGCATCTCTTCCTGATCTCCCTCTACAAGCGATCTCAAACAATGGTAGCTCAAGATTTGATATTCGTAGGATCAGATTCCTAAAAGCAAGACATTTGATCTTTATGCCCATTGAACTTTCTCTGGTTGCCCTTCACTTGTAAAACTATGCATCTCTGGAAAATCAAGACAAAAGTGGAATGTCGGTCATGCATAGCTTGGATTAAGAGGGTGTTCAAATAAACTTATTTAAAAGATCTTACAAGCTTTTATATTTTATAAGATGTTTTTTAAGCTTAAAAAATACTGGATCTTATTTTTGGATTAAACTCTTGAAATGCTTGGATAAAATAAAATTTTGAAATTTATAAAATGTTAATAATGACAAATTTATAATTAATATAGTTAATAGATTTTGTTAACATTTTAAAAATAAGTTGGAAGCTTTTTACCTTTTTTAGAAAGAACTTTTAAGATCCTAACATATTTTCTTGAACACTTTACGACATTTCATAAGCTTTCGATGAACATCTTATAAGATATTTTGAAAAGCTTACGTGCTGTTTGGTTTTATTTTCAAACCCCATTTTCACCTTTTCAACTAATCCCGAAATAAAACACATCACTTTTTAAACATTTCCACCCAACATCATTTTCATTTTCAAAATATCTTCTTCCAATAACATATATATCTTCTTCCAATAACATATATATCTTCTCTCTCTGTTCCATTATCTCTCTCTCTCTTTCCACCTACAACCTATTAAAACCAATATAATCATTACATTTTCAAACATTTCATCCAAACACATTTTTATTTTCACATCACATCACATAACTAATTTTCACCAAAATGAAAATGCTGAAAACTGAAAATGAAAATGAAAATGAAACCAAACAGCCCCTTAGAAGCACATCTAGGCCATTTCAGTTTCTCTATTCCAAAAAGTGTATTATCTTATATTCCATTATATGGATACATGTTAAGTGTATTAAATATTTTCCAGATAAAATATTTATATGTGGATTTACATAACTTGGCATGTGTCTATGAAATAGAATAGAAGATGAAACACGGATTGGAATCGAAGATCCAAAATGCATCCAAAGGCCCTCTAAGTTAAACTTTCAGAACCTACAATTCAAGGAGATGACAAGTTTCTGTTAAGTTACCTGATGCAAAAAATCAAAGTAGAATCACAGCTCATTCCACTCCAGCCTTCTGCTTCAACATTGAAATAAACTTATCCCTCTCATCCGGAGACATGGCGTTGGCTGAGCAATCTCCAACTCCCCACTCAGCTCCTCGAATGCAATACTTGTCAAGAATTTCTTGTCGATTTCTGAAAAATAGCACCAAAATTGAATGCAAATCTTACTTTTGTAGCATTCATTTAATGACCTATTACAAAAAGAAAGATAAACAGTTGTTCGGAATTTACTTTTCCTTGTTTAACTGAGTACGCTCAAGCAATTTTTTGAGGAGGGGAGACTCTTTGAATCTTGCATCATTCTCCGCATACTTCTTCTGATTTTCCTCTGAAATAGCCGAGATATCAAGTAACTTCAAGAGAAAAATCAATGTAGCTCATTTGAAATGTTACTGAAAAACACACCATTAAATCGATTGAGAAAATCAATCTGCGGCAACTGAGGACCGGGAACTGATTCTATCCCGGGAAAGCCAGAGAGAAATCCAGCATGAGCTGCAAAAAAGAAGATATTTTAGTAAACTTCTGCCTCCTATGCCAGGATGATTACAAGAAATACAAGTGAAATAGGAAAATGACATCTTAGCTAACTACAACGATAATGGAAAACAAAAGTAACTGTACTATCTCCATAAAGTTATGAGAATAACTGCAGAAAATTGAGATTAGGATCCGGAGCACAACAACAATTTTCTTCTAGGTATATTTTCTAAGGAATCAGAACAGTCTCTTCACTACATTATGGAGCAAGAAATTAATAATCTATTGCCTCCCTAATCTGAACTTTCTCAAAACCAGTTCATAAACTAATAAATCGCAATTCACATAACTGAATTCATACACCAGGAGTAGAATCAGAAAAGACTTTGTTTGGCTAAACCCATATAAAATATGTTATAAGATCCTTCATCCTATAAAATATTTTTAGAGAAGTTTATAAGTTCGCCCAAACACTGTCTTAGTACTCTGCTATTCATCATGCTGATTTCCTCACTATTCTAGTTATCTAATAACCAAATGATTCATTGGCAGCCCAGATGCAAGCAACGACACTTCTTCTGCCGTGTTGTATTCATTTTTCCTCTAAGAACTCAAATATCAAGATGAAAAGTTGAACATCAAGCAAACCTTTTAAAATTGTCACATTCAATGAATTATGAGATATAATATTTCAAGAACATTCTTCATTAAGAGTTTTTAAGTCACATAGTCCTTTTGGGCTGGCACCTTAACTCCACCTTGCCAATTTATGGCCTTATAGATTTGAATAATCTTAAAAATCGCGAGAAAACTCTATTCGTTTGAAAATAAGTGGAAGGCTAGTAGCTGAACTGAATCAACTTCTGTTATTACCAATTTCGCTGCTACCTAAACAAGCAACTCATTTTCACATTTCCTACTATTCCACAAATGGAACACATCACTTTTTACATATTTTCACCCAACATCATTTTTATTTTCATTTTCAAAACATATTTTCCAATAATATATATATATATTCTCCTAAGAATCTATATATCTTGTCTCTCTATTCCATTATTTCTATCTCCTTCCACCTACAGCCTATTAAAACCAACATAATCGTTACTTTCTGAACAATCTATCCAAATACAAATTCATTTTCAACTCATTTTTACTAACTAACTTTTTCAAATTTTAGAAAGGATGAAAATGAAAATAAAACCAACGGTCCCTTAATAACCCAGCTGAATCCTCCGGGATTATTGCCAATTCCGCTGCTACCTAAGTGGTACAATATGTTTCCAATAATATATATGAGGAAACCTCTTTTCCAGACAAAATTCTCCCCAGCAACTCTTGCTCCCACATCTTGTACTTAACAGTTTCAGGCCAAACACAACTGCAGTCATCTTCCAAACCCCTTGTGAAAACCTAATTCCCAACACAAAACTCCAAGAAATTGCCATTACCACCAGTCAACATAGCCTTTAACAAACATACAGTAATTAAATAATCTCAAGAAAATGCAATTCTAAAGGAACCCATTTAATAAAACGCAGAAACAAGCCAAGAAAATGAGATAAATCACCTGGATTAGACCAAAAAACAATAGCAAGAGAGACAGCTACAGGAATCACAGACTTCTGAAACATAATCTGCACAAGGGCTGCCGAGGACTGAAATTCTTGTCTAATTTTTATGAATTTGGAATGCTCAGGCTTTCTCCCGCACGAAACAATTGGAAGAGATTTTTCTTGAAATGGGACTCTGAATTTGTTGGTAGAAACCAAAGTTGCTGATGGTGGCTTCATAAGAGAAGCATTGAACAAAGAGTAAACCATCTGTTCTTGGTGGAGAGGACTCTGTTTGAGAGAAGTGATAAGAGAACTGGAGTTTAGATAACTAACGGTCATCAATGAGCTAAGATTAACAAAAAATATTTATGGCTGCAAAATCAATACGTTTTTTCTAATTTAATTATATATAAAAAAAATAGTTAATAAATCTGACTTTGTTGTTGTCTTGTCGATGAAAATAATTATAACTTTTTTTTACTATCAAATATAATATATATATATATATATATATAAAGCTAAAGAGTACTTATATATATGTTTTGAATTGAGCTTGACTCAATTAAATTTGAATTATCAAATAAGTTGTAAATAAATGTGAGCCTTGAATTTGAGCTCAAATTCAAAATGAAATAATTATAATATTATATATTTATTAATTAAATAAA
This sequence comes from Jacaranda mimosifolia, assembly GCA_018894105.1. NCBI lineage: Eukaryota > Viridiplantae > Streptophyta > Magnoliopsida > Lamiales > Bignoniaceae > Jacaranda > Jacaranda mimosifolia. The sequence goes on along the minus strand of CM032134.1, from coordinate 20,840,982 downwards.
AAATAATATTTAATTATATATTGATTCGTGAGCATCAACCAAGATACAAACTATTCGAGATCAACTCAAAATGGGGATCCAGCTTGATTTAACTAGCTTAACTCAAGTTCGAAACAATTCGAGCTCAAGTTCAGATTGCGAGTTAACTTGACTCGTTTGCACTAGTCAAGCTTGCTTATTTTGTATCCTTAAATTAAATTAATATTATATTATATTTAATCGCAAAATTTTGTAATTGCTTTTAGTTTTACCTTTGTGTTAGCTTCACCTAATGATGCAAAATGAGTTGAGCCGGTTTGCTAGACTTGCGAGTTAAGTTAAATCAAGTTTGATTTCTATTTCAAGCTAATTTCAAGCTATTTGCATTTAAACTCAAGGCTTGTAAACAAACTTGCAAGTTGGTGTATGATTTAATATATATTTTTTAATCTTATTAATAAATAGATATTATATTACTATTATTGTGTTTTGAGTTTGAACTTGATGCTTGAGCTTACAATTGTTTTAAGCTCACCAAAAACTTTGAACTTAATTGAGGCAAGTTCCGCTCGAGCTCGAGCTCAAAAAAATTAAATGCATTGAATTAATTCGAGCTATTACTAGCTTGAGCTCGAACTCTCAATTATTTTAAATTTACTTGAAACTCGAGTTTAATTGAGTTGAATTTGAATTTTTATCGAGTTGAACTTGAGTTCAAAAAATGAGGTTGGTTGAGCTCAAGCTCAGACAACTTACCCTCAAAATTTTGCCTGTATGAAATTGAAACAATAGAGTTGAAATCAAACACATGTTACGCATAATCAGACTTCATTCCCTCAACATAATTTGATATTCAATGAAAATTATGATTTTTCTCCATAACTTGAAAATTCAACAATTTAATAATAATTAAAATAAGTGTTAAAAATTTTGCAAAATTCAATAATGTATAAAAATAATTTAAAACTTAACAGTAACAAGAATTCACAAAAATATTATTTTCTTTTTCATTAACACGCATACACACCAAAAGTTTATTAGTTTCGAATTACAGACATCACACTTATATGAGTACGAGCATGTGACGTAATTAGGCCAATTGACCACTCAAATTAAAAAGACTATATTATTTTTAGAGTAAATACACCACATATATCTTTGGACTTGTTACAATTTATTCATGATTGTTTTTAAATTTAACGCGGTACTTTTATGGATTCTTATTCCTATCATGGTTTTCAGTTGTTTATACATTGTTATTTTTTTCAGAAATTTTCAAATATTTATCTAAAATATTACAATTTTTGTAGGATATGGAAAAATTGAAATCTTTATTGAGTTTCAAATTATATTATGGGGTTGAAGTTTGATTATGCTTATATATATATATATATATATATATTAAATTTCAATTTCAATTTCATATGAACATTAATTGAGGTCAAAGTTGGATGTACCTAAAAAGTTAGAAGACTAAATTGGAAAAATGAGATCTAGTGGACCCAAATGATAGTAATTGAAAATTTATGAAACTAAATAGGAAAAAAAAAAAAAAAAAGTGAATTGAAACGAGGCCAAAATAGAAATAAGAATAAGTTAGGGACGAAAAATATATTTTTGCCAAAAATTTATGCATAGGGATGGAAATGAAATAAACCAAACTGCGGAAGGGCAATACCGTGACAACAAAAGTGAAAACTCATTTGAAAGAGACGACAATCCTTCAAATAATAGAACGAATTAAAAAAAAATAGAAATTCCACCCCAGACCCGTCGATTTTCCGGCCAACCTTCATCTTATCGTTTTTCTCTCATTGGAATTCTGTTTCTCTCTAGAATTTGTTGCGCTGCTTCTCAAATCTCAAATCCCAGGTATTTGGCATTCAATACATACGTTCATGAAAATTTTGTGGTGTCAACGTGCGTAAAAAATGGAAAAATTGCGTGGATTCTGCTTAGTTTTGATCTTCATTGAAGTCATAATATGTTTGAGATTAGGGGTCTATTTTATGCATCTTTATTATGTAGAATTTGCATATATGTGCTTTCTGCTATTTAATTTGTTATGTTAATTCGGAGAATTTTGAATTTTAATGAATTTACTGGCGGAAATGATCTATAAGCTTTTCTAAAGTTAGTTTCTTACCTAATTTAGCTTCAATTCAATAGAATCTTTTGAGTTAGTTGTTAGAGATTTTTCCTTTTGTGGTCTGAGAATGGAATTTTTTATTGATTGAAAGAGTAGTGCAGCTTATTATTGATTTTGCTATTAATTGGGACTTATGTTTTGATTTTTATTTATTTTTTATCCAGGGGCATTTAATTTATTTATTTTAGAACATTGTGTTGGCATTCTTGAAATTGAGGTTTCAGCATATTCCATTGGATTTGGTGATAGCTACTTGAAGGAGGTACATTAAATATTTTCCAGAGGGCAAAGGAGGTGAAGATTTGATATTGGCTGGTAAATATGTATCGGGCTGGGGCTGCAACCACTAACCGAGGCGGGATGCCAACAGATAGTGGAGATTCCGTAGTGACACTGGATCAGGTTCCATGCTGGAGTGATTCAGAGTATAGATACTTGTATGAGAATGAAGATCCTGCTTTTCCAAATTCATATTTTCCAGACCCTTTGACATCTGCCGCTGAGGGTGAGAGTAGCGGAAATGGCATGCTATCTAGGTTTCCCGTAGATCATGAAATTAACTCAAAGATTTATCTTTGGAGGGGCAACCCTTGGAATCTTGAGGTGGATGCTGTAGTTAACTCAACAAATGAGGTTAGTAGTTGATTCGTTGCAATTGCAATTAGTTATAACTTAATCCAGGAAAGATATATTGCTGTGGTTGCTGCCACATTGTGATGTAGCTTTTGCAGCTCCGCAACACCTTTGCTTGTTCTTGTAACTTTTAAATGATAACCATTCACAAGCTTATTTGCATACTTGGTATGTGCAAACTAGTGAACCAATTGAATTCATTGGATGTTTATTCATTAGGAGCCTTGCATCTTGTTGGTTGAGCTTTTAGGGTAACTATTAATGAATCTGCTTGCTTTATATTTCCTTGTTCCATGATACCGCTGCAGTTTGCTGGGATACAATATTATTATATGTCGCTCTCCTAAATAACATGAACTTATTGGTTTCTTTTGTTGGGTATAGAATTGAGTTTTGCTTTTCAATTGAACAGATTACAGATGCACCACATTTGGAAATGGATCTTGCATGAATCACGTGCACTGTCCAAGTTACAGTTGGCTTGCTTTTTATCACCCCCCCGCCCCCCCCAACCCCACCCAAATGGAATTTCATGGTACCATTTTGGTTCCAAGCAACAGCTGCATTTTGTTGCCTTGCTCATGCAATTTCTGTTTTCTTTCTCCTATCAAATTGTATAAGTTGCAAATTCAAGTTTATCTTAATAGGTGATTCAGTTGATCTTGCTTTTTAGTGCTTAAGCTGATATCTTGTGATTTGGTATAAGTTGGTGTTTGCGTGCCATTATTCACTTTTGAGACAGCTGCTTCTGCTGATAATTACATGTTTTTGAATGAATGACAGAACTTAGATGAAGTGCACAGCAGTCCTGGTTTGCATGCTGCAGCTGGACCCGGTCTTGCAGAAGAATGTGCAACGCTGGTACACTATATTGGCATGCTAACATTTAAGTTGTGCATCAATTTATGCTGAGAAATACCTTTTACTATGGATTTTTGTTCATGTAACTACATATTTTATAAGGGTTGAAAAATTCCTTACCTTATAGAAGCTGGTAATGCTGTTACTCCTGTGGTTGATGTATGTTTCTTGCTTCAAGTGTGGATGTCGGACATGGATATGAGTCTAAGTGATGGATGTGCAAATTGTCAAGTCTAAGACCTCTTTGGGGGTTGGTCAAAAAGCGATTTTGACACTGGGAATGTGCACGAGTGCATTAGCTTACCCTCCATTTCACACTAAAAATAAACAGCACTAGGATGCTTCTAAAATTTTTTGCATAAAATTGATAGCTTCTGATTATATTAACCTTGTTGCAAGTAAGGTTGCGTCTTATAACCTAGAAAGACATATTGCTTTCTTTTGTAGATTTTAGTGTTGGTTTAGTGTTCTAGAGCTGTGTTTGGTTAGAGTCACGGCAATTGAAAATTCAGCATTTTTTTAGTGGCTATATTTTGTTGAACATAGGAGAATAAAAATTGGCAAAAGACTTTACTTGATTATGTACAAATCTTTGCTGATGTTTGATTATGTTTCACCTTTTACAGGGTGGCTGCCGGACAGGGATGGCAAAAGTTACTCATGCATATAACCTTCCTGCAAGGTAATTATGTCTAATTTTTTGTTAAAAAGGTTGTGCCACTATTTAAACTGTATTGTGTGGTCATTAATTTCAGTGGTATCTCATGAAAAAGAATTCCTGTATGGTCCTGCATTTATGCTGGTTTGTCAAAGGATTTTTTCTCTCTTTTTTTTTTTTTTTTGGCTGAAGCCTTTTCTACAGCTTACTATTTGGTGAATCGTTCTCCGCATTCATCTCTTGTTCACTTGGGTTTTAATTTAGGCATTGATCCTCCCAAAAAAAAAAGTAAGTTTCCCAAGGATATCTGATTAAAGATGAAACTAAGAAATGAAGGGTGCCACCATTGCATCCATATTTACGTCTCAACATAAATATTTGTGTGATAACCTACCAGTGTGTGTTGGTGTGATCGAAACATGGCTTATGGCATGGATGAACTGGAATACGTACCCTGTTGCAATAAATTCGTGTCTCTTCAGTAACAGTGTTCCTATATCATATGAATAATATTAAGTTGGACACATTATCTTAGTTTGTTATTCTCGTTGTTGCACTTAACTTTAGAAAAACTCGAATCGCTTAAGTTGGAACAAAAAACTTTAATATTTAACTCCTAGTTGATTCTTAGACCCAAGAGATGCAAGGATAACTCCACCTACCTCAACAAGGCTCCGGGGGGTTGGGGGTAGGGGGAAGTGATGTCAAATTCCCCCTTGTCCACTACTGGCCCAAAAGGGAAGTACCTTTCCCTCTGGGTAGGAATATCATGACCTAGATAGTAGACCAAAAGTTATGGAACTTGGGTGTGGGTCTTTGGAATGTTTTTTTTCTTTTTATTTATTGTTTATCGTAAATGATGGAATAGCTACATATAGTATGCTCACAGCCCATCAAAATTTCTCTGTTATACGCCTCATACCTCTTCCCTTCCCTTCCTCACTCATCAAGGTTGGAAGCCCCTACCTACCAAAACTTTTCTAGTAGTCAGATGAACTGAACCGCTTATTGTTTACATCTAAACAATAATTTCTTGTTCAAGACTGGAGTTTATTTTAATTTTCAGGAGGGTTATACATACTGTTGGTCCAAAGTATGCTGTAAAATATCATACTGCTGCAGAGAATGCTTTGAGTCATTGCTACCGGTCTTGCCTTGAACTTCTTATTGAAAATGGTCTGCAGAGGTGGTCGCTTCATCCTGTTATTTATTCTTCCTCATGTCATGGATTTATCTGTCAGTTTTCTGGATTAAGCTGTGTTACAATGTGAATGCAGCATTGCTATGGGCTGTATATATACAGAAGCCAAAAATTATCCTCGAGAACCAGCTGCACATGTGGCAATTAGTGAGAATTTTCCTTTCTCTTTTTTCATCTATTAAATTGATATTCTTGTTTCTGAATTGTCTACATACTTCCTTAAGTCATTTCACTAAATTATCCTGAATGAAAATCCTTGTCTAAGTACATTTTTTTTTTCAATCTGTGTGTTTCTATGATTTATAAGTGATACTTATGGAGGTATTCAGGTCTAAATTCATATACATGCGTGAATTCATGACCTGCTCTTTCCTTCTTCTGTTCATTGCTTCAAAATCTGACTTTTGTTTTCTTTGGTTAGGAACTGTGAGACGATTTCTTGAGAAACAAAAGGACAAAATACATGCGGTGGTATTTTGCACTACATCATCATCTGATACAGAAATATATAAGAGGTTTGTTCACTGGAACTATCAATTATTTAGATCTTGTAACAGATATGATGTATGTAACTTTCGAAATAATTGAATTTTTATGCTAGGAATTTGACACCAGTTTATATTTCTCATTGTAGATTGCTTCCACTTTATTTTCCACGGGACAAACAAGAGGAGGAGATAGCTATTTCGAAACTTCCCGCAGATGTTGGAGATGAAAATGGTGAGACAGTCATAGATGAACGTAAAATCAGAATAAAGCCTTTACCTAAGATAAAGAAGACTGCTCCAAGAAATCCTCAAATCACTTCTGATCTTTCGGTCAGTGATATTGGGTTGGCAAGAAGGTGAGTGACGCAAAAATACGTTTTTGACCATTTTCCTCTGTACCATTAATGAGCATATGCAATTGCAAAGTATAACTTTTAAGTATCTTGCGATTTTCTTTTTGGGTGTTCACTTTTACCTGCTACTGGTCCTGGTTTTAGTTCATTCAAACTATTCTGCACTTAAGTTGTGAAACTCTCCACATGCATCTTTGGCTTCAAAGAATGTAGTTTAGGACCTTGCAAAATGGGATTATGTGGCACTAGGTAGAACGTTTTCTTGTTACCCTCTCTGTTCTAGATTATACAAATTGAGAAATGCTACTTGACGGCGGTTGAATGAAGCCAGCTTTTAATATTTGGACTCTCAGTAAGTGGTATTTGCTCATTGATATCCTGTGGGCATCATGAGAATTTTTGTCAATACAACTCTTGAGTTTCCTTCACTTTAAGATCCTTCATTAAATCTGGCATTGCATGGTTATTATGCTATCGTTCAAATACATCTTTTTATGCTTCTTTTGCTAACCTCTTGCTAGTTATATGCATCCACATGTTCAAGAATCTGGTTTATGTGCTGCTAAAGATGCTTCACTTCAAATTTATAGGTTCTTCAATCAACCTTGATGATTTGCTCTTTAAACAGGAACTCGTCATACTTGGATTCATATTTGGATCCTGCTTTTATGTCCTTGATCAAAGATCCAGATCAAAGACGCAGAGAACAATGGGAAAAAGCTGCTGAGGCACGAAGTGGTTGGAATTTTGCTAAAATGCTTGGATATGGTGACCTTGGGGGTCCTCCTTTATCTGCTGCTGAGGAATATTCCCTTCATTCTAGATATCTTGCTAAAGCAAATTCCCTCAGTCTTGCTGAAATTGCTGAAATGAAAATAGTGTAAGAAACTGTGAATTTCTGTTATGGGGCATTGTTACTTGCAAATTTTTTGCTGGGCAACCTAATATAGACAGTCAATTGTTCATATAATTGCAGATGATGACACTTGCACTCTGTCATCTTTTTACAATTGGCTCAGTTTTTTTGAAATCCTAACTTAAATATCTGTGGTAAACTATATGCTAATTCTTATGATATTTTTCTTAGTGTTGATTGCCGTGGTACCTTTTTACGGAGAAGTAGCTGGACTCAAATTATACCTAGAATCTCTGGGGCCTGACAGTTGCTTTTATTTCCCATTTTCTCATATGAAACCCACATATCCGAAACTTGGTCTGTTTAGTTGGCCTGCAAAGTTGTTGGTCTATTTTGGAATCTGATTATTGGGTAGCATGTCTGTGATTATCTCATGTAAGAGGGACGTTTGATCCTAAAAAAGTCTTATGCTAGGCATAGCTCAAAATTTTTTACTTAACTGTTTTGAGATTCAAAAACTTATATTTCTCTTTCTTTCTGTTACGGTTAAACAAAAAATGGCAATAGTGAGTTACCTGTGTTAACAGCCAGATCTTAATTTGTATATCTTGTATTCGTTTCAGCTACCGAGGTGGGGTTGATAGCGAAGGTCGCCCAGTCATGGTGGTTGTTGGAGCACATTTTCTGCTAAGGTGTCTTGATCTAGAACGGTTTGTGATGTACGTAGTAAAGGTAAACCATGACAGCTGTTTTCAGTCAAAAATTTTCATAATATCCATGGATTCATTGCTCATGTTACTGAATATACCATAGCCTTGCTCTAGTGTTTCCTTGAGCCTATACTAGCCTTCTTCCAGATGATAATTTCATTCTTTATTGTGTTTGCAGGAGTTTGAGCCCTTGATACAGAAGCCATATACCATTGTATATTTCCACTCGGCTGCATCCTTGCAGATGTTCGTATTTTCTTCTCAGCACCTTTAGCTCTTGGATCATTTTTAGCTCGGACCTTCTTTGATCAGAAGACAGCTTTAATTTTGATGATCTAATTTTACCTGGCTTTTGCCGTCATTATACAAAGTTCTGTTACTTCTGTTTTACAGTTTAATTATGGTGCCTAGAAATATAATCATAACTTAATATTTTCTGATTCGGGTCAACAGGCAACCGGATCTGGGATGGATGAAGAGATTGCAGCAAATACTTGGTCGGAAGCACCAACGTAATCTTCATGTACGAGTGTGATTCTTCCTCTTAAGCTTGACAAAGATATCCTGTGGAATTACACACTGATATTTTCTTCTATGGTGTAGGCAATATATATCCTCCATCCAACCTTTGGACTAAAAGCTGCAATATTTGCAATGCAGCTGTTTGTAGATAATGTGGTATGCCAAACATCCCTTTCCACTAATTTTCAAAAAGAATTCGCCCAACCTAAGCTATCTTTCTTTCTCTAAATTTTGTTGAATTGCAAACTCAATTTTAGGTGTGGAAGAAGGTGGTCTATGTCGATCGTCTTCTACAGCTATTCAGATACGTTCCTCGTGAGCAATTGTCCATTCCAGATTTTGTATTTCAGTGAGTTCTCCTTATCTTTGTATTAGTGAGGTGGTGCAAAGGACTGACTTGTTCAAACTGCTTGATAATTATACCCTTAATCCTGATTTCATAGCTTTATATGCATTTTAGATCCTCTCCTGCAACTGGTATTTCATCTTCCATTTCACTTTACGGATATATGCCAGTTGTTTGTCAGTCACAACTTAGGTTTTCTTAAAGAAATATTTCATGCACTCGGCCAGTATGTATTCACACAGTGAAATAAAAGATGAAATACTAATTGAAATAAAATATTTTATTCGATTTAAAAAGCTGTCATGGGTGAACTTTGTCCTAACATATATAATGCAGGCATGATTTAGAAGTGAATGGAGGAAAGGGCGTTATCGTGGATCCAAGAACGAAGTATGTCTATCAGCGACCATAGACGATGTATTAAAGCAGTTTCCTTTAGTTCAGTTGGGGGTGGCCAGTGATGGAAGAAATTTCCAAGTTTTGTGGGGTTTTCTTTATCTTTTCTCTTCTTTTTCTCTTTCTTCAAATTTTATTTTTTGGATTAGGTTGTAATGACTAATGAGGTATTATTTTGTTTTGTATGTATCATTTTTCTATATGTATGTTCTACTATTTATTTAGTTCTTCTGGTATTCTCTATTGGTTTGTATTTAGTGGATAGCTTCATAAGATGACTTTAATGCGATAAATGGAATGGATTTGAATTCGAATCCGATTTGAATTTTGGGATTTTTGTTCGATTAAAATATTTGATAGACCACAATTAATTATAAATATACGTAATTCGAAATAATTTGATCGGATGCGAAATTAAGTAATTCGATCCGTTAAAGATGTGAATTCGAACTTTAATATTTTTTTATTAAATCAATACTCTTATATATAGTATTAATAAAGATTTTAAAATAAAATTTATATATCATATTGACATAATGTTTATATTAATATTTATATTATACTATTAATATTGAGTTTTTAATTTTAAAAATTAGAGGGATATTGATAAAATATCAAATATAATAATATATAATAATTTATATATGTATTAATATAATGTGAAATAGGGGTTTAATATTTAAATATTTAACTTTTGGATTAATATTGATGGGCGTGAAAAGTGTGTATGACTGAATTGGAGTAGATTTTGGAAGAATCGACCAGACTGGTTGAGTAACTACTATTTGGGTTGAGTCCTGTAATCACGAGCAAACGTTAGGCTAACCGAGCTGCCTTTGGCTGTGGCACTCTGATGCTCAAGTCAGTATATCGATCGATTAAATAAGATGAGCAGCAGAGTGAGGGCCTTTTGGTGTACAACGGCATACCTTTTTGAAGGTTGAAGATGCATGCTGTATTTATAGCATTTCCCTAGTAATTGATGAGACTGGGGTACCCTTGTTGTTTAAGAGGGGCTCTTGTATCTATCCGAGGGCGCTCAGATTAATCAACCAGGACGTACTAGAGCCAGATGGTGTGACCAGAGGTGGGGTAGTACACTAGTAGTGCGCCTGGGCCTGGTGCCACTGTCAGAGCGGTACACGACAGGGGCATACGCCATTAATGCGGTGGCATGCCTCCTAGAGCTGCATTTAATGTGAATGCTGTAACTGCCATATCGCCCGACCTCGATGGTCGGGCCAAGTGCTTCGAGTGTCGATCTAACTCTGCCAGGCTAGAGGCGGGTTGTGGTCGAATATGGAGGGTGGGCCTCTCGACCGAGGTCGACAATGGTGTTTTGACCTTGAGCTAGGCGAAGAACGTTGTTGTATAGGTTCAGTTCTGGTCGAGAGGCGTTAGGCCGGAGCCACTGGGTTGTCTAGCACCTTAGGTCGACTTTGCGACCTTTGAAACATCCTGTTGGCTGGGCCTGAGTCTGATCAAAAGGTGCTGGGCCGTCCCACATCAAATATATAATAAAAAATTGTTAAAAATTCAAATACGATATAAATTTACTTTATGAATACAATATTTTAATACAATCCAAAATAAATAAATAAAATATTAAATTGGACAACCCTCTGACAATCCAATTATTATTTGTTTCCCTTTTCTTTTTTCCTTGGCAATATATTTTAACACTTTAATTTTTATTTAAATAAACTTATACTCTTTTTTTTTATCAACACTTCGTTCCTCCGTTCTATAGAGGATAGTTAAGAAACCAAACAAATTTAAAAGCCAAAAAAATTGAGGTGACATTAAATGAAAATTTTATACTCGTAAAAATGATTTGAGTAGAAAACTATTAAAGCATAACAACAATTGAACTCATAATTTTATTAAGCTAGCTAGACCTTGTGGTAAATGAAAAAATCATTCACATCAAATAGCATTGAACATGAATAATCTCTCAAGTATGTGATATTTTTAGCAATCAAATCCCATAAGTAAATTTCATTGTTGGTCAACCAAACAAGGCCTAAGGATCTTGTTCTTGTATTGCTGGCTTGCTGGCTCATGTTTTATATATTAATTCAACGCTTTTCCTTTTTTCGCTTCTTTCCTCCGCTATTTTTATTATTTGGGATTTATTTATTTATTTATTTTTTTCCCGTTAATCTACAGACCAAGAAAGCTGTGTGACTCAGAGAGAGAGACACCAAACGCAGGTTCCAAACTGCCATAGGAAAACTCACAATCCCACACACGAAAAGTTCAGTTAATCAGCCACCCCACGAGCTGTTTTTGCTTATTTCTGCTGCTCTGCAGCTCATTTCCAACTCTCAAGTTCCACAGGTGGGAGTACAATCCTCAACCTCAAGATACACCCATTAAAAGAACACCAAAGAGCATTTCTTGCAAGCAGATAACAAATTTTTAATCTGTTTTATATTGAGTTATTTCAGTAAAAGATTACGTAATTCTTATGTATGGTTTCTTGAACCAATATCGTATGCGTTTCTTTTTTCTTTTTTTCTTTCTTTTTTGTGTGTGTGTGTTGTTGTGGGGGGGGGGGGGGGGTTGCGCAAAGTTATTCTTTGGGTTTTGTTATGACTATGATTTTTGGGGTTTGATTCTTGTGAACATGTCAAGTTTTGGGAGAATCAGGATTAGTTCATTGCTAAGTAGGCTGCTTTGAGAGTAATTAAATCTTAAAATTAGTTCTGCTTGTCCTGTTTAATGTCCTCAGGGGCGAGTTAAATTCATTATTACTGAAATTTGTTTAATGGGATTGAGGTATATGGATAGCTTCAAATTTTAGGAAATCCTTTTAGGTTCATGTTTGAGAAAATTTGTTAATAAGTAGTGTTTGATGAAACTCATTGTATTGTAGTAATTAATTTCTTCTGTGTGAAAACTGTTTGTGTGGTTTTTTGTGAAATTCTATGATAACGACTCGAATGGTACATTTACTGCAGATGGAATACAATGATTTAAGAGATTGAGGAGCAGCAGCCTTGTTTTTTTCTCTACGAAGAGATTGATAATTTTGGGAGGGTTAGTCTGCTCTTAAAATGATCCACATGTCAATAAATGCTTTAGTGACTTCTAGATGCAGTGTTGTATGTGGGTCAAATGACGAGTGGGGGAGACATTTTGGCCAAGTGAGGGAACCACATATAGTTCCTGAGGCTGGAAGATCATGCCTTTATTCTTTTGGTGGAAGAACCACTTCCTTTGCAGGACAATTTGACATATCTCGACTTAGAAGTTTGAGGGTTAAAGCCGGATGGCTATTTAAAGGAAGTGATAAGGGATCAGAATTGGATGCAAGCTGTGAACATAGTGCAAGTGCCAATGAGGATATTCTGATGTTTTTCTTTGAGCTGGACTTGGCAACCCGAGTGCAGGTTTGAGATCCCAACGACTCTTTTGACAAATGTTTTATGGCTATAAAAAGAAATTAGTTGACTTATCACTTTGTTTATGTTGCAGTATGCTTTGAATTTGGAGCAGTATGAAATTGCCCAGCAACTGAGGAACAAGTTGACTGAGGTCTGAAAATAAATTATTCTTCCATGTTCTGATCTCTTGCAGCATTTTTTATTTCTGAAAGGATCCTTTTGTTATTTCTTATTGCAAGTTTTTTATTTGAACTGTGGATAACATGCCGCTCTTTTGCCATCTGTGCATCAATCTTTCTTGGCCTACTCAGTTATTTTTCATCTGCAGGTCAATTGTTTCTCATTCTATCTGATAACAATCATTGGAATCAGCAATCCTGATCTATATATTCATGTCTAATGCATTTGAAGGTTGAATCTGAAGTTATCAAACTCAGAGAAAGCAGAAGGGGATCGGCGTCCAAAAGTGAAGCTCAAGATTTGGCTATAAGGATTTTACGTCAACGGTAGGTCTCCACCTTTCTGAACTGTTGTCCCATAATCCCCAAAATCATGCTGACTCTAAGAATTGAGTTTCTTCCTCATCATTTTCGTTGTTTTTGCATTTTACTCAATTAATATGAAAAGTAATTGTTAAAGTTCTACTTCTTTCAGTGCAGACCTGCAGAACGCAATTGAGAGTGAGAATTACAGTTTGGCTGCTGAGTTACGGGATGAAATTTCCAAACTTGAAGCGAAGTCTTTGGCTGCATCAGTAAAAGCCCAAGCATATGAAAAGGCGCAATATGCTTTCCGTTTGGGCCAGAAAGTGAAGCATAAGATATTTGGTAATTTGGTACCAATTGCTGCCCCTTTCGTATGTGTTTCCTTCTTTTGGCACATAATGTCAAAGTATTTGTGGAGACTGGTGTCCACAATAATTTTGAATAGAGATTTTTATGGAAATATTAGTGTAAGTCCGATTTCTTATGTACTCTGGCATGATTTATCCCATCAGCAAGACTTGAATGAAGATCAACACGCAAAGTATGGGTAATTATTTTGATACGTGAAAATGTGAGTATTGAAAACATATCTATGATAAACTTGTTAGTTCCGGATAAAATCAGGGTCATTTCCAACACACTTGTCGAAGTTATTTAAGGATGACGAAAACTTTGTTTCAACTATGTCACATGGCTTCCAAGCTGCATTATGTATTCTTTGAGTGATTTTGCTAAAGGTGTTGCTTGGAATTGACTGGGATAATATGGTGTGGTTTCTAGAATGAGCAGATGCTGGTGTGCTAGCTTGAAATTGTCCAATGAAGACTCCTCCCTCCAACCAAATCGATGTAAACATACTGGGATAACTTCATTTGCTCTCTGAAGAATAACTACTGAATTATGTTAACCTTCTGTTCTGAGAATCTGTTCCAATTTCCTGGATATCATGAATAGCTGATGAGTTGAGCTGCTTGACTCTTGTGATTATCTCTTATAAAAAGTTCATTTTTTGGTATTATAGGCTATCGAGCCGTTATTTGCGGCATGGATCCAGTGTGCTGTGAGTCAAAGTCATGGATGGATGGTGCAAACGTTGATAAGTTGACTCGTGGTCCTGATCAACCCTTTTATCAGGTTCAACCAGATTCAATATGCATCTTCATATTTTGCATCGACAATGATATCTGTTATCATCTTCTACTTTCTCAATGATATATTGCTTTGCTTTGGATTTAAATGTTTCACTTTTGCTTCCTTACGAAACAATTATGTTGTTCGTTTGTCCACATAATAACCTAGGCCTAGTTGATCCTTGACCTACAGTTGGTTGATATAATTAAATCCATATCTTTAGCACTCATCTCGTAAACACTAGCTAACAAAGTAAAGGGTCCTCCATTTCATAAATTGCAACCAGTTTCATGACTTTGGCCCTTAATTTATTTAGTCGAGGTTCCCATTTTCATGTTCAACAAGCCATTTTAAGTGAGTGATAGTAGCATTAACATTACTGAGTGAGGAAATAGGGGATCTCCTTTAGTTAGTTTAACTTATTGTTATGCAGGTGTTGGTCGACATGCACGAGGACCCCAACCTTTTGGTAGCATATGGTAAGCACACTACTAGCTGTGATTCCTATTCATATTCTACTTCTATTCCAAAACCCCCTTTATCTTGTTCATCTATCAATAGCATTATCTACCAGAGAACTTGTGCTATTCTCATCTCTTGTGTATGCTAATTGCTATACTACTAAGGATCATGTAGTATTGGTCCTCCATATATTATAAGAGATGGAGATTATCTCCTGTAACCTTATGTCTAGTTTGATGAGCAAGATTAATTTTGACGCTGAGGTGCTAGAAGATGTTCGGTGCCTGGGCACCAAAGTTTGTTGCACATCAGATATTTCAATCACATTCAAATTGAGTGTTTATTAGTTATTTATCATTAAAATTTTTGATAAATATTGATGCCAGTTCAGTAATTTTGCACTCTAATATGCCAAGTGAGATTATTAACTTCAACTCAAACGATGAGATTTGATTGGACCTTAATCACAGCTAGAGTATGGGTTCAGATTGGGAACAGAGTTAAATCTGCTTTAGGTATCACCATAATTTAGCATATCAAACATACTATATATTGCCAGAAAAACCCTTGATAAAACCCTATTGCACGTTCAAACGTGGCCTAAACAAATTACTTTCAAGTGCTCCTCTGTCATACTCTTTTGGGGTCTGTATCATTCCTTCTTTTATTTTCCTTTCATTCTTCTTTCTTGCAAACTGAAATTTTCTTGCAGTTGCTGAGGAGAATCTACTGGCACCCGACAAAAACGCCACGGTTAGCCAAATCATCACCTGGCAAACTACACAGTTGTCCTAGTTATTCTGCATATCTCATAGATTGTGGATTGTGATTGACCATTTCCAGGATAGGTTTGATCATCCTTATGCTTCCTTCTTGTTTTATGGCATGGACGCTGCTGGAGATTTCATCCCAATTAAACAGCTGCGTGAGAAGTATAACCAGCCTCGCCATGAACTGCCATCTGATCCCCTGGACGAGGAAGATGGAAAAGATACATAAATGCTTGATGTCTCTGTTTCCTTTACGGATACGCTTTTGATGAGAATTTGAAGACCACAGTACAGTACAGAATATGATTACAAGTATAATCATTCTACATGTGTTTAGGTTTTGCTCAGAAAAGTTCGATTTCACGTACGATGCATAACATGTGCTGCTTCTCTGCTCTGCAGATCTTTGAGTCTCTGTAATAAGCTGTATCACTTTGTAGAGAAAGTATATGCTTGCCTCTTACAGGGTGTCTCTGAGAGGCACTGCATAGGATTAGCATAATTCTCTGTTCTTTCATCTAAGATTTTGTGTAGTTTGTGTTCTTTCCTATGATGTGCAAATACGGACACAGAAATCTGGATACGAACACGTCAAATATTGTGTCGAACATGTGTCAGAAACATCTGGATACAAACACATCAAATACTGTGTCAAACATGTGTCGAAGGCGTATTGTGTTTGACACACGGTATTTGATATGTATCTACTAGAAAACAAATAATCTTTTCAAAATTATAAATTTATCAAGATACAAACTCGGTGATACGAAGAGGGACACATTAATGATGTGTTGGATATGTGCTGAAAGTGCATTGTGTTTGACACAGAGCCAAACATGTATTCAACATGATACAAGTAATTTTTTGAAATATCGGTGCGTTATAGATTCTTCCACAGTTTAATTTGTACTCATTAAGATCTTATATCTATCTAAATACAAAGATGTCATTGTCAAGTGATTTGTTGGACATGTAGTGGATAATGACATAATGGTGCTTTTAACTTGCATCAACAAAAACAAATGAGTGGCTAAGGTATGAGACATACATGTTTAAGATTAAATCATCTATTCTATTATCTATCATATTTTTTATTTCATTTCATGAATATATGATATGTGTATTAAATATTTTTCTATAAAAATAATTTATTGAGAATAAAATAAACATGACATAAACACAACAAGTTATAGGAAATGGACTGTGTACCCTCTACTTCATTTTATGAGTTCTAAATTATCAAATATGATAATATTTATTATTTTTGTATTTTTATTAAAAAGTTTATGTATGTCTGCATTATTAATGTTTGCAAATTATTGTGGCATCACATCAATATCATTGTGTAAATAAAAAAATAAATCAATTAATGTTAATAAATTAATCACTGAAAAAAAAGTTCCAGGGATATAACAAGCTGGTCTACATTAGAAAAGAGATTTCATAAGTTTAATTATTAAATATAATAATTACGAATTTTTAAAATTTTTACTTAATTATTAATTTTTAATACTCATTTAAACTTTTACAATATAGAAAATTCGAAATTAACAATAAAAATCTTTTTTCTTTTTCAACCCTCATACACACTTAATATAAAGACGAACAAAATATGTTTAGAAAGAAAGTCAGCGCAATTGAGACCATTTTTTGGATTGCCCTCTCGATGAACTCAACTCCCACTCCGGCGCCACCGCGCACTCTGCGAACACGGAGACGCTCAATTTCCGGCGGAAGTGGCAAGACCCACCAGCCACCGCAAGAAAATCTCCATCTCTTCTCCGAGCTGGCTCGTTTTCAGTTCACCCCTGCTCTGAATTCAGCTTCCTTGTCGAATACATTTTTGAATAAAATGGTCAATTGAATTCAATTGGAGCTTAAAAGTTAGCAAGAATGACGCTATACATGCCCCTTTTCAAGGCCTGCACGACCTTAAGATCACTTACCGTACTGCATGGACATCTAATAGTGGCGGGCCTGCAGAAGGACCCTCTTGCATCAACCAAGCTCATTGAGTCATATTCACAAATGGATTGTGTCCAATCTTCAAGACTAATCTTTGACAACTTTCCGAGGCCAGATTCCTTCATGTGGGGTGTGCTTATCAAATGCCATGTGTGGAATGGCCTTTTTCAAGAAGCCATTTTTGTGTATCAGAAGATGCTGGAGAGTTTAGCAGAGTTGAATGGATTTATTTTCCCTTCAGTTCTGAGGGCTTGTTCTGCAATTAATGATTTGGAAATGGGGAGAAAGGTTCATACGAGAATTTTGAAGTCTGGGTTTGAGGGTGATCCCATCGTAGAGACCTCACTGTTGAGTATGTATGGTGAAACAGGGTGCTTGTATAATGCTAGGAAAATATTTGATGAAATGTCAACTAGAGACGTTGTCTCTTGGAGTTCGATAATAACAAATTACGTGCAGAATGGGCAGGCAAGTGAAGGATTGGAAATATTTGGGAAAATGGTGAGGGAAGGTGTGGAAATTGATTCCGTGACCATGCTTAGTGTAGCTGAGGCCTGTGGTGAGTTGGCGTTATGGAGAGTTGGCAAGTCATCTCATGGTTATATAGTGAGAAGGAATATTGGAAGTGATCATGAAGCATTAGGGAGTTCTCTTGTTACAATGTATGGAAAATTTGGTGATTTGTGTAGTGCAGAAAGGCTGTTCTACGATGGTGTTTATCAGAGTGTTACTTCATGGACGGCGTTGATTTCATCCTATAATCAAAACGGATACTATTTAGAAGCATTAAGGACGTTTATTGAAATGCTAGAGTGTAAAGTGGAAAGCAATAGTGTTACATTGATGAATGTTATATGTTCTTGTGCTCGATTGGGATGGCTAAGAGAAGGGAGGTCTGTTCATGGATATATCATAAAGAATAATGTGGACCTTGATAGAGATTTTTTGAGGCCATCGTTGATTGATTTGTATGCCAACTGTGGTCGCTTAGAATACAGCCGTCAGGTCTTTGATACTACTCAAGACAAGCATATAGTATCCTGGAATATCCTCATATCAGGTTATGCTAGGGAACAGATGGCAGAGGAGGGTCTATCACTTTTTCTTGAGATGTTGTTTCAAGGGATATTACCAGATTCCTTTGCCTTGGCCAGTTCTCTATCAGCCTGTGGAATAATTGGGCTTTCAGAATTGGGATGTCAAATACATTGTCTTATTATCAAGACATCCCTCCCAAATGAGTTTGTTGAGAATGCCCTAATTGACATGTACTCCAAATGTGGATTTATAGATTCAGCAATCAGAATCTTTCATGACCGCCAACAAGGAAGTGTTGTAACATGGAACTCCATGATTTGTGGGTTTTCTCAAAATGGTTACTCAAGAGAAGCTCTGAGTCTTTTTGATGAAATGTATGCTAAATTTCTCGACATGGACGAAGTAACCTTTTTGAGTGCAATTCAAGCTTGCTCAAATCTTGGCTTTATAGATAAGGGCAAATGGATTCACCATAAGCTGATTACTTTTGGTGTAAGGAAAGATATGTACATTGATACAGCTCTGACAAATATGTATGCCCGTTGTGGAGATATTCAGATGGCTCGAAATGTTTTTGATAACATGACCGAACGAAGTATTGTATCATGGAGTTCTATGATAGGGGGTTATGCAATGCATGGCCATATCGATGAGTCGATCTCCCTGTTCAACAGAATGGTAGAAGCAGGAGTGAAACCAAATAAAGTTACTTTCATGAATATACTCTCCGCCTGCAGCCATGCTGGATATGTTGAAGAAGGGAAGTTTTACTTTAATTCAATGGTGAAGGATTTTGGTATTGTGCCTAATTCTGAGCATTATGCATGTTTGGTTGATCTGCTGAGTCGAGCCGGTGATCTGAATGGAGCTTATGAAGTCATAAACTCAATGCCTTTTTCTGCAGATGCTAGCATTTGGGGTGCATTGGTGAATGGATGTAGAATCCATCAGAGAATGGATTTTCTGAATAGCATCAAAAGAGACCTCTTAAATATGGATGCAGATGATTCAGGATATTATACACTGTTGTCTAATGTATATGCAGAAGGAGGTAAATGGCATGAGTTTACTATGGTGAAATCAAAGATGAGAAGTCTGGCTCTGAAAAAGGTCCACGGCTGTAGTATGATTGAGATTGAGCCGTATTCTTAGATGATAGTGTAGGCAAACACTTGAGTGGAAATGCAGGAACCTTCTGAATTCAGTTCAGTTGCAGAAGTTGCAGTTTTGTCTCACTCTATAAACAATGTAATCAAGAGAATTGAACATCCCAGAGGGGAACACCAAAGCGGCTGTAAAGTCTGTTATTATGACAAATAGCTTTGATTTTATCTTGTACATATGGTCTGGCTCTTGCATCATTCTTAAAACAAATTGACTGATGTAATGTAAGAACATAGGATCATATGATCCAAACTCAAATGAAAAGAAATTATATTTTAGAACTATTTGGTTGGTCTTGAGATTGTTAAGATTGTATGACTTCCAAATCTTAGCTTGTATTGATGATTGCAGAATTTGAGAGGGGCCCCAAAGTATTTGATATCTCTTTTTTGTTGAACACTTGATTTTTCCCTTTTGGAAAAGCAAAGAAAAGTACATGAAACCAGCTTTACTCCTCTTTCCTGACTCAATTCATTTTCAAGAGCTAGATCACGGGGTGTTTCGCTAAACTTATTTAAATCAAAGTTGTTTTGTCTAAACTTATTTAAAAGTTCTTATGTTATAAATTTTTTTTAAAATTTATATATTATTAAAATCAAAGTTGTTTTGTCTAAACTTATTTAAAAGTTCTTATGTTATAAATTTTTTTTAAAATTTATATATTATTAGATCAATAAGCTCTTCCAATGCTTGAATAAATAAGATCTTAAAGCCAATAAAATGTTAACTAAAAATAATTTTGCAAGTAATATAATTAAAACAAGAGGAGAGTTTTAAGATCTTAGAAATAAATTAACTCCTTACTTTTTTAAAAAGCATCTTATAATATCCATTTTTTTTTTGTTTATACACACACATCAAGAATTTGTTAGATTCGAGCCTCTAACATCACACTTTATGTAAGATTTATGCCATTGGACCATCTGGCCACTCGACTTACAACATCTTGAAATCTTTCTTTGATTTGAGAGACTGTATAAACCCTTCCTTTAAAAGACTACATTGTACATTCAGGCAAACTTTTTTCTATAAGATGTTAGTTCCTTGATAGGCAATCTCAAGAGTGCATAGGGAAAGAAAAGTAATGTACTGTAATATGGAAACAACTTCATTCATGAAGCTTTTTAGTTGAAACCTCAACTTATCTCCAACCAACTATGATATCTTCTGTCCTCCATTTCATAGAATCTCAAACCAGAATCTTAATGCCGCGTTTGAAAGAATCACCATCATGCAACTTGAGCAAAAACTGATCCATGCATAATGGTCCCTGATGCAAAAAACATCGAACTAACCAAATGAAACCGCCCTCTGAGAATAGATCTCATTTTTATACAAATCAACCTGACTATATCCAAGCTGCTTCCTCAAACCCCTTCTCTTCATCAAACCTCTCAACTGACTGGCCTGGCTCCATCTCCCTTTAGAAGCATTTATGTTAGACATAAGCATATAGTGCCCGGCATCATCAGGATGAAGCTCAAGCATCTTTCTCACAGCCAAGTCCCCAAGATCAAATCTGGAGTGTAAACTGCATCCATGAAGAAAAGCTCCAAAAATAGTACAATCAGGTTGAATCGGCATTTTTTCAATGAACTCCAAGGCTTCCTCAAGCCTCCCAGGTCGAGCCAATAAATCCACCATGCATACATAGTGTCTCATGGAGAGAGTAAAATTGTATTCTTGACACATTTTATTGAAATATCTCCAACCCTCTGTGACCATCCCGGTATGGCTACAAGCAGATAATATCGTTGTGAAAACTATATCAGTTGGCTCCACGTTCTCCTTTAGCATGCTGTTGAAAAGCCAAAGGCACTCATTTGAGTCCCCTTGTTTTCCGTAACCACCAATCATTGCACTCCACGTAACTGCATTCTTCTCTGCCATATCATCAAAAACTACGCGAGCAGATTTTGCATCACCACATTTGGCATATAGATTTAGAAGTGCTGTGCCAATATAGACACTATTAGATCCCAAGAAGCCTTCTCTGATAGAGTAAGCATGAAGAGAAGAGCCAAATCGGATGTCTCCAAGGGAAGCACAAACAGATAGGAGAGCCACTATAGTCACTGGATCAGGATGAAAGCAATTCAATCTCATTCGGTTGAACAATCTCAGAGCTTCATAAGCATATCCATTTTGAGAATAACCACTAATAATTGAGTTCCAAGAAACAGTATCCTTATCTATTATAGACTCGAATATACAAATGGCATCTTCTAACCTACGACATTTTGAGTACATGTCCACTAGAGCATTCATAAAATGGCCATCATCTTGTCCAAGTTTAATCCCTCGACCATGAACTGATGAACCCAAGTTGTGATTGCCTGACTGTGCACAAGCTGAAAGTACACTGGTCAAGGTAACTGAATTAGGATAAATATCTTGCCATTTCTTGTCGGTGAACAACAGCAATGCTTCTTTGGCAAAGCCATTCTGGGCATACCCCACAATCATGGCCGTCCATGAAACAAGATCAATAATGTGAAACTCATCAAAAAGCAATCGAGCATCCTTAATAGCCCCACATTTGATATACATGTCCAGAAGAGAAGTAAACAAGTAGGGATTCACCTCAATCCCATTCTTGATCACATTTCCATGCACCCACTTGCCCTGGTGCAAAGCCCCTAGCTTTCCACATGCTGTCACTATACTCCCCAAAGTGTAAGTATTTCCTCCAACTAAGCAATCCCTCATTCGGTTGAACAATAGCAACCCTTCTTTAGCACAATCATTCCGAACATAACACACAATCATTGAAGTCCAAGAAACCACATTCCTATCCCAAATCCTTTCAAAAACCTTGCGAGCAGTGTCAATTTCTCCACACTTTGCATACATATCAACAAGCCCTGTCAACACAAAGCTATCTGGGCTCCCCATTTGGATTATGTGACCATGCAACTTCCTCCCTTCAGCAAAATCCCTCAACTCACTGCACGCCTTCAACACAATCGAAAAAACGATACAATCAAGAACCAAAAATCTCCTCCTCATAAATTTATAGAACCCAATAATCTCATCATACAAATCATTCATAAAATACCATCTTATCATCACTTTAAAAGAACCTATATCTGGGTCCGGAATTTCATCAAACAACCGGCGGGCATTCTTAACGTGCCCGAATAAACCATACAAACTAACTAATTTAGTTTTCAGTAAAGGGTCCTCGGTTTCTCCACTAACAATCAAAAGGGCATGGATCTTTTGGAGAGAAGAGAGAGTTCTGCAGAGATTTAAAATGTAAAAAAAGGGGTTTGCTGAAATCGATTGGATTGAATCGACTTCCAGATTGTGGGGAGCTAAAGAAGTAAAGGTCTTGAACTGGAAGTGGGATTTTGGAAATGTGAAACGAGGGATCTTTCTGCATAACAGTGAAAACAATTTCATGGCACTTGAATTTCATGTCTGTTTATGGATTTATTGTTGGTTTTGTTTGATACGAGGTTTACGTCTCCCGCCATGTCGTCCGTAGTTATACAGGAGTTTGCTTGTGACCGTTATGGCCGTTTGTTTGCGGGGCAAAATTGGAAGATGAACGGCATATTTCATATTGAGCATATAAAAAGAAAAGGATAAACAAGAACAACATGGGATTGTCTAAAATTAAGAACCTAATATAGGAGTACAATCGAGCCGAGTTGAGCATTCAAGCTCAAGTCGAGCTAGCTCGAGTTCGGCTCGTGAGCCGGTTCGATTCGTTTGTACCCGTAATCTATAGTAATAGTTTAACGTTATGTACTTTTTTTAATTCACTACCTGCAACATGTTAATCAAGTTATAATTATATGTTCCCTATTAATCAAGTCATACTTGTAACTTGAATTACTAGTTAGTCTGGGTTTTAATTATGTGTGTTTTGATTATTAAACCAAATGTATCCTATTTGTTGATCATTTAAAGCTTGTTAAAAAGATTTTAATATATCAAATTTATTTACAAAGAGAAATAAAGTTAGGATCTTATTTATATTAGCCATGTGTCATTTTTATATTAAAATGCTATAAATTCAATTTTGAACCAGTGATGTTATTAGAAAAACATACTATAACATAAGGTTATAAAATAAGTAAAGTTAGTTTGATCAAAATGAAGTCCATATGAAACTATTTGAAAGAAATAAGCTAACTCATGAGGCTTTTAAATTTTGTAAATATCTTATATTTTTAATTTTATTTTTTATACTTAAGTAAAAAATTTCTATATTTTGATAAAATAAACAATATTTAATAATAATTTTCATTTACTACTTTCTATATTTAACTAAATAAATAATATAAAATAAAAATAAACAATAATAATAAATAAGGGAAGTAATGCACCAAAGAAAAATTTGTAATCCATGGTATGAAAGAGAACAAAGCGGAACTGATAAAAGTGGAATTCCTAACCACCAAAGAACAACTTTAATTGATTCATTGTCAAATTTCCACTATGCGGGAATGGGGGAGAACATGGAGTAGGAAACAAGTGAAAGGATAATATTTTGATTCTTAAAAATAATATAAAAATAAAAAATATAAATTTAATTAAAAACCTGATGAAGAGGTTACCTATACACTGGTAGTTTATAATTTTTTTAAGAATATTCAAATAATTTAAAAAAATATACGTGTCAATTAAAAAGAGGAGTACTTTTTATGATAAATTTTTTACTATAATAGCAATTATTGCACTCATAAAACTACTTATTGAATCATTTAAAATTAATACATGAAATAATTTAAATTTTGAGTAAAGTTAAATTAAAATTGTGTTAAATGTTTTGATAGGATAAAGAAAATAATAGAAGGTGGAATTTTGACAATACAAATTTATGAGTTTGTGAATTTTGTGAAAAATACAATTGTAACATTATTGAACCATCATTTCTAAAGGGTAACTTAAAGGAGAATTTTGGAATATTAGTAAATTTTGTATCCAAACCATATTTTTGTACTAATTTTTTTTATTTTATCCTTCAAACTGCATTACTCATTTTAGTTGCTGGAATAATTGAAGGGTAAATTATCTAAAAAAAATTATAAACAATTTTTACTTTAAATACAAAATAATTTTTCTTTTTATAATAGTATAGATGGCCTTTTTTTAAACAACCTCGAAAAAGATTAATTGTCAACTCTTGAAAAATGAAAATTGGTCATCTCTCGCCCAAATTGTCCCACAAAAAAACTGGGCCCACAGTTTGTAGTTTCATCTTAGGGCATATATTTGAATTTGATGAGCGATTTGGGTCAAAATTAATAGGCCCAAATTGACAAATTTATGAAAAACAGTAAGGGCTAGTTTGGTTGGATTTTAACTTTTATTCGATGATTAATTTTCTCATAAATTTTATTACTATGGTATAGTTTTTAATATGTTTGGTTTGCACTATAACTTGTCCCAATCTTATTTGACCTTGTTTAATTTGGTGGAAATGGTTTAATAATTCCTCAAAATTAGTTTACTTTCTCATAGAATTAATTATCCCAAACATTAGGGTGAACTTATTTATAATAAGTCTCTGGTTTATAAGTACGGACAAGTGCATTTACTACAAATTAAAGAGTTTGTTATAACACTAACCAAACAAATAATACCTCTTAAAGAGTGAGCATTATCAAACCATTTTCGTCGAACCAAACTAGTCTAGTAGCATTCAGCATCAGATCAAATGACCAAATTTAACATCTTACATTGGCACAACAAAGTTCCTTATGCTAGTTGAAATCATACCATGATGATTAAGTTCATTACAAACATAGAGGTTCAATCATTTTAAAGTATTTTTCTGTCAACGCGCATTAGAATGATGTTCGTCTTTAGCAAAAAGTGTCTCCAGAGGAAGGCAAGGGAGAAAATCCTATCTTTGAGCCGCATGCCTCTTGATTTCTCAATGTAAAACAAGATCATTGCATCGAGGATCACTCTTACATTCTATGTTCATATGGTTATACTCCCTTGAAAGATTTGTATTACTAAAATATTTTCATCCAATGTATATGTAATATTTTAGTAGGTTTATTTTTCCATCTTTCATGAGATCAAATCTTTGTTTTCTTTTTCATCAGAACCAACCATATCTATAGGCTCCATTTGGCTGCTATGGTTGGATTGGATATAATGTTTATCCAACCCAATTTTTTGTTTGGTTCAAAAATGTTAGGCTCTTTATAATTTTGTGGCTCCGTTTCCAATCTAACAAGGTAAGGGATTGTGAATCCCACCTAGAAGGTGGGATATGGTATCAAAGTCAATATTTCCAACTATAAAAATATAAAAAAGATATATTTGTCCCTCAATTATAAATTGTATTAATTAGTACACAAGTTTTATTTTATTATTTAATTATTAATTATATGGTTCTCGTTGATTTTTTGCATGTGGTATATAATTTTCATATAATTTTGATCAATTATTTAAAAATATAAAATTACCTAATAAATGTATGTCATCTATTTCATATATTGGTGTATTTAAAATTTTAAAACATTCAACTTAAAAAAGTGTTATTAATATAAACTTTATATAGTGAAATGGTTAAGTATCAAATGCTAAAATATCTATACTATATATAAAGCACTTACCCTATTTGGATATGTTTTTGAGTAGATTTTCCTCATTATTATTTTTGAACTTCTTTTCTATTCTCTAATATTTTTTACTTCAAATACTTACTTTTTTTCTTTTTCCTTATATCTTAATTTTTTTTCTTTTACTCATCTAAATATTTAAATAAATGTATTAAGAATATTGAAAATTTAGTAATATATAAACAATAAATAAATATTTTATTTATTTTCTACTATAAAATTTTAGCAAATACAGCGAGTGTACCAAAATTACTACTATGAACAATCCCTTCAAATTCAGTTGTGTTTTTACTTGCATGAAACATATTATATAGAACATTTAAAATTAACTTACCATTTCAACATATAATTCAAACTTCAAATGTGGGCTTGTCTGTTATGTTCTAGTGAAAGAAAGTTGTTGGTATTGTACGCAAAATGCATCTTATATTATTTAAAGTTATAGATGGGCATTTTAGTCATCACAATAGAGCATAAAGTTAGTTTAGTAAATTTGAGTATATCCCATATAATCAATACTTACCAACCAAACAACAAAAGTATATTTTGTTGGGATACCCATACTCTCAATCCTAACAACCAAATAAAATATTAGATGGTATTCACATATTATATGACTTATATATCCATCTCAATCTTATCATACCCAATCTCATCATTGCAACCAAACGAAGCCTTGAAGAATGTAAGGGAGGAGAAGCAGCCACTCAAAGGTCCAATTCTTGGAACAAGATAAAGAGCATATATTTCCTCCAAACTCCAAACTAGCTATCCTTGAGGTTCCAAGACAAGGTAATCCAATGCATCTTTTGGTGCAAGGAAGGATTCAAAACCAATTGCAGCTCTCTAGGAAGATAAAAAGCTTGTATTCGAAACAAAGCCGTCTATATATATGTATATATATCAAGATCAAATCAAGCGAACATTATTTCTAAACAATACAAGTTGGTAAACCTCAAAGACACCAATCATCAAGACTCAGAATTATGATGAGCTGCAATGACATTTACAGAAGACAACAACCACGAACATGCAACGATCTCACTCTCTCGAAAAAAGGTCATAAAAACAATATTCTCTTGATGTCTTATGTTTCTCTATGAATTCCCAGATCAATAATGTAATAACTCCTTTCCATTATTAGGTTAAGACAACAGTAGCAGGAGTATTACCTGCAGGGCATCTTTGTCTCCGAGGCCGTCTTGTTGTCTTTCCCCACCCTGTTAGGCTTCTATCCTCCAAACCAGCTTCAATGTTATTGAGTTGCTGCATCAGTGGAGGGCAAACTGGGGTTGGAGTTGCAGTGGAGACCGTTTCAACAACAGCTCGTCGCCTACCCCGGCTGCCCCCATTTCTGGTGCCATTCCTTCTTGTCAAGCCTGAAATCCAATGATGGCCGGTGGCTCTCATGAGCCCCCCGAATGTCTGAAGATCCTCTGTCACTTCATGCCTTGACAGCGATGCCAGACCAGGGAGGATGTCCCGTTGGAAGTCCCTCCGTTGCCTTCCTCTCCTTGACTGTCCCCTTCGGGACCTGGTTGGTAATGTGTTGGCTCCTGTGTCTTCGGCTTTCTGAACTTCGGGAATAAAGGGCGTAGGCATGTAGTCTTCTTCTTTTGTTTCTGGTAGCAGCAATGTCATAGCCTCAAAATCATCCATTTCCTCGGAGAATTCCTTTGGCAAGCTGTCGTCTCTAACTATTGACTCATCTTTACCAGAGGTGCTCTCAAGTTCATTAGCACAAGAGGACACAGCATCAACAAACCAGAGGAGTGATTCCGCTAAGGAAGCTTCCAACGGATGGAAAATGTTGTCCATTTTCAGACAAGATGATGAGATGGCAACTATTGCTTCGGCTGCATTTCTGAGAACTTCATCCTGTAGAGATTCATTTTTACTTTCTAATGATTGCAAGGATACTTCGCCGGCCATATTTTCTTTGGAGGGTGTGTAATCATCTTCATTCTCCAAGAGAACAGGAGCTTCCAAATCTATCTCCAAAGTTATCTTAACACTGGCAGTCTTGCTTTCATAAGAGGGTGCAGAAGGATCTTCACAGTCGCTAGCGCAAGAGTTCAAATCAATGTAGTCTCTGACAGAGTCACCCTTTCTAGGCTTTTCCTCATCCACAGTCAGTTCTTCAGCATCTATCTGCTCATCAGGCTCACATTCAAGATTTATATCAATTATTCTGGTTTTTCTTTCCTTATCGACATTGTTCCCTTCAGGAGGGCAGACAACACTTGCCGAGGCAGAAACATGGGATGATGGTGGCTCATGTTTTAGAGCACCTATTTCAAAAATGGGAATCCCAAGAATTTTCTTAACATTTTGAGTGCCAGCAATCTCCTTTTCCCCCACAATCTCACAATCACTTGAAGCCAACATAACTTTTGGGGTGAATGGTTGATTGAGATCTGTAACTGTCTCACTCTTGCAACATAATTGATTGGAAGAAGCATGAGGATAGCTTGAGTCTCCAATGAGTTCTGATCTTCTATTATTGGCAGCCTCATTAGCACTGGCCAGCTTATGTTTGAGCCAAGGCAATGCTGGCACATGGTCTTCAGGCTTACTTTTTCCATCTGCTGCCTCATTTGATGAGCTCTTTGAAACAACCTCATTCAAGTTAATATCTATTGCCGGCTTAGAATCTGCATAATAGGAGCTCTTTGGAAAATATCCAAATCCATGACTAGTCAAGTGGTCAGATGCTACATTCTCGGCCCTACTGCAGTTAAGGTAATCAAAGCCACCCAATGGTAACTGAACTTTTAGTTCTTTAGATCCTGAGCCAGATCCAGGATAAAATCCATTTAGTGTTCTTAGTTCATCTCCAAAACCTGGATTCCACCTAGGACTAGCACCAACTGGCCACTTTCCTCCAAAAGCTTCCTGGCTCTGAGCCGAACCCTGCAAACTTCTATCAATTGCTGCAGCTGTATTTAAACATGATTCCAATTTGGTTACTTTTTGAGTAAAGCAACTTGTTGGCTTTGCCCAAGATGAGACCGACCTAGCCCATGAACTGGAAAAACAAGGAGAACCAAAGAATGGGTCTGCACCAGGGGTTGAAGAAGCTACAAATTGTTGAAAGTGGCTATTAGTCGAGTGATCACGGCTTCTATCCAAAGATTCTAAGGCACGGCAGTTTCCCTCCCTCCTCGGATCTTCCCTACTATGACTGTTAGGATATATGCCAGGAGGATGACCGACTGGAGTAAGTATGCCATGCACTTGATGAGAAGGTATAGACAACTTATCTTGCTGAAGACCATGAGTTACAGAACTGAGGTTACTTTTACTGGACCCTGAAAGATTGAGAAATCCATAGCATTTTAAATAATAGAATAACTGTAGTCACAGTAGCAAATAAGCAACGGAGGAAATGATAAGCCAAATGATAGTTGATAGAGAAGGTTGTATTGGCAGCTTTCATAATTTACCAATACACTAGCTTGTGTACATCCCATGTAACTGATTCTCTTGCGGGAAAGTAGCAAGTGAACAAGACTAAAGCAAAAATGAATAAGCTCATACAAGCATAGAATTTAAATGACATAAGCTGATAGCAGAGAGTTGAAGAGTTCAAAAATAGCATAGAACTTCATTAAAATTCTTTACCTGCTTCATATACATGGGAGAGCCGTCCACCCTGATTAACTTTACTTTCATCAGAGGAATTAATCAAAAACCCAT
Source organism: Jacaranda mimosifolia (assembly GCA_018894105.1). Classification (NCBI taxonomy): domain Eukaryota; kingdom Viridiplantae; phylum Streptophyta; class Magnoliopsida; order Lamiales; family Bignoniaceae; genus Jacaranda; species Jacaranda mimosifolia. The sequence continues at coordinate 20,811,137 of CM032134.1, read as the reverse complement.
CACGTATATGTGTGGTTTCTTCATTTACACCTAAATAACCTGCATTTGATTTAGCCGGCTGATTTTTGCCTTTAGTCTCTCTGTTGATGGAACTATGACCAAGGAAATCAATGGATGCTGGACCTGTTGCCTCTTCAATATCAATGGGCTCATTTAGATCAGCCAACCTATTAGAGTTCCTCAAACAGGAAGCGGAAGCTGATGCAGCTACCCGGCAATCGTTCTTCCCACCAGCATGACCACCAAATGATAACTTCATACTACTTTCAGGTTCACTTTTGAGACTGCTTTTAGGAGCATAACTTGATATATCAGATCTTTTATGTTCTGGAAACTTTTCGCCTTCTTCTGTATCGATGTATTCATTAGCTGGGAGTTGAAGATCAAACAACTTCTTCCTCACCTTTAGAGGTCTTGAATACAAGGGTTCAGAGTCCTTCAAAGAAGGTCCGTTTCGGCATGAAAACTGACCAGGTTGTGTGTTGTTCCCTTTTGTACAACTCATAGGAGAATTAACAATTTCAACTCCAGAAATAGATGTTCTATCATAACCAGAATTCAACAAAGGAAAGCCTGCCATGTGCCATTTCCGAGCATCTTCTGATGGCACTTGAGATCCTTGAAGACTTGATGATGATGATGGTTCCATTGATGCTCGGAATCCATGTAGTTCTTTTCTTTTGACTTCTTCCATCATGTCCCTTTGGATACGGTAAAGACGGTGGAGTTCATAAACCTGGACGGGGAAAAAGAAAAACTCATCCCATTTACATTGAGAACTTAATAAAAGGAAATGAACGAGTTAGACATCTAGAATGAAGGATGAAATGAGAAAATGAAACCTAAGTACCTGATTCTTAAAAACTGCCTCATGTTCAAGCATTTTCTGCTTCAATGCATCCTTGTCATACCCTGGATAACCATTTACTATAGTCCTCGGCATGAACCCATTGTAGTATTGCCCATTTGTTGTGGCCTTATCCCCATAACACAAGGGCCAGCTGCTACTGCTAGAATCCTCATTCAGATCTCTCATGGAGTAATATCCCGGCAAGTAGCTCTTGTAATGCACTTTTGTTCCCATTCCTGAAGAGTGCATACATACATATATATATATCAGTAATTGACAAGTCCATATTGACAAATGAATTAAACATTCTTGTATCAGGATCAACCTAGACTGCAATTAAGTTAGGAAAGCAGAAATACAGAGACATCTCAGACAGTGGCAGCCGCAATCTCACTGTGTAAAAGATAGCACTGTCTTAAAATTCCAGCAGATACAATCTACCTTCCTAGACACAAAACCTCAGACCTCCATAACACAGCTTCCCTCAACACACATAAACATATTAGGACACAACTATTATAAGAGATCAAAAACAGAAGTTGTTCCCAACATTCAAGAATGCCAAGTAGGATGAAATAAAATTCCAATTATACGCAAGAATCCCAAATGTCGGAGAAGCAAAACTCAACACAAATGACTCATTTTCCCACCATGCCCTTGCCCCATTAAAAACCATCAATTGCACTGTTATTGGTACTTAATCAAGACGATTTGTCCATATGCAGACTGGAGAATTGACATTAGGAATGCAGAAAGGAAAAGAAAGAAAATGGGAAAATCAAGTACTCCATTACTAGAAAATGCAAGAAGCATCATACCATTGCAATGAACAAAGCCATAGTTTCAGACTCAGACAATATAATGGAAGGGCAATTCATGTCTGCTAAATCATGTCAGATTAGGTTCAAACAAAAGCTTACACCGTAGGACATTTTCTTTCTGGAATTAATACTAAAATAATAATTCAGACATAAAGCAGATTAATGAAGCATTCCAAAGAGATTTGCACTAAAGTTGACAAGCAGAAAGATACAAAAATCGACGACATTCTGGATACTGGCGCAATAATAATTTCACCTTAACCTATAAATTCAGTTCTATATACATAAGGTAAGAATATTTAGAAACCAACACCAAACAAAATTGGCATATTTCTTACACTGCAAGTGCTAGTAAATAGAAAGCAGATCCCAGATGGATGATCCCACATTAAAACCAAGCAACCGTTCAAATATCAGCAACTAGACATCAATGGACAGCCCCAAGAATCCAATTATCCCAGCCAATTATACCAATAATTGTAAAACTCAAAAAGCAGAAATTTTGACATAATTAATACACAACTAATCAAATGATTAATCATAAGGCAAAATTAAAAGGTAAAAAGAACTTCTTCTCGGTCACACTCAAAACCAAGTAAATCTTAAAAACTCAGAAACTGAATAAAAAAGACCATTACCTCAGACCCACATCCTGAAACCACCTCTTCTCAAGAGCCCCCCATGGATTGAATCATCCAATACTATCCCCAAGTGAACAACAACTCAGAATCATGTGAAATTCAGAGGCTTTTGCACACTATACCACTAAACCAAAGCCAACAAGAAAAGAGAAAAAGAAACAAAAGTAATACTAATAATTATCAAATGAAACAAAAAAGAAACAATTAAATGAGAACTCTGGTATTGAAGAAGCTCAGATCCTCATCAAACTCAACTAAAGATTGGAGATTTCGATCTGCTGGGCCACTCCCTCTCTCTCAATGAAGAAAAAGAAAGCTAGTACTTCTAGAGAGAGAATGAGGTGTTAAAAAAAATACAAAAAGAAACAGTTCTTCCTTGCAACTGTATATATATTTAGTAGTAGGATTGTTAATATTAAACAAGAAAAGGATTTTATTTTTCAAGAAAGAGAGAGAGTGAGAGAGAGAGATCCCAGATAAGAAATCTTTCACACAAACAAACGACCTTCCAAGAACAGTGACACGAAATTTGTCAACATCCGGTCTCTTTTTATTCTCTCTTTTTCCTTCACCTTCTCTCTCTAAGCTCACACTCTCTCTCTCTCTCTCTCTCTCTCTCTCTCTCTCTCTCAGGCAAACAGTATTAAAGAATTTCTGGGATTTTGAGGAAATGAAAAGAAATGGGCATTTCTAGATTCTCTCTACCTTCCTTCCTTGCTTTTCGTACATATATTAAAGAAAATTTAACATCATAATATATATATGATAGGATTATATACAAAAAAAAATACATTAAAATAATGTATGTATATGATGCATTACCCTTAACAACAAACACAACCAACTTGCCTTCTTTCCAAGCTAGTTGTCAATCTTGAAATTAGTATTTAATTAGCCATTAATCTAATGATCTTAATTCCCCATTCCAAGTAGCTTTTTTTTAATTGGCTAAAATCATGCTTCAAAGAAATTGTGGGTCCCACTACTGACACCTAGGGTAGGGTTTGAGGGATTTTCTCTTTTTGCTTTTTTCTTTTTTTCTTTTACCTTTTTTTTTTTAATAATTTTAAGGTTGAGGATTTTCTTTTGTTGACTAAATTACCACTGTGCTTGTGTTGTAATTACAGGAATGGTATTGATTCTCCTGCTTAAATTTGATTGGCTGATGGTTCTGTTTCTTGCAGAGAAAGGCTATAAATTGGTCTTTTTTTGAGGGGTAATAATGTATGTCTACATAAACCATGTATGGATATAATAGGGGGTTGGAATTTTACACGTGGTACCCTTTTGCAGGGGATCAAAGGCCCAATGTAAATATGATGTTTGGTCAATGGTTAAATATTATTTTCCTATGATTAATTCACTTTTGATGGGTAATTAATTAATATTAGTGAATTACACGTAATCACATTTCACCTTTTTTAGTTTGAATTAAAAGGGATTTCTTTTGGTTGTTAGAATTTATTTTTTTTTTTTCCAAAATGGTGGAATTTTTTGTACATCGATTGAAGTATCGGATTATATAATATTCAATAATTATGATTGTTGCCAGTTGTGTGATTTTTATATTTGCAGAGTATTGTATAGGGTTTGAAAATGAAATTAAATTGCGCGTAAGTTATAAGATTAAAATGATAGTTTTTTATTTTTTGATTATTTAGAATTTGCTAGGTTTTTTAGTTACGGAACAATGTTTGGTTATACATTTGAAAGGTGATGTGCTAATTTATAATTAGTTCATAATGAAAAAGTTTTATCAAGATTTTTATTTTTCATCAAGTTTATATTTACTTTTTGTGAAAATTAAATTTCAAAATAATTGATTTTTTACAATCAATTATTCTGAACTAGTGGTGTGCATTAGGTTAAACCAAATTGAACCAAACTGAAAATTCGATTAACCAAAAATTTCGATTTGACATTTTATCAAACCAAAAACTAAACCATATTGAATGGTTTGGTTTTCGATTTTAATCGAAATTTTTTGATTTGGTTTGGTTTGGTTTATGGTTAACCATTTTTTATTTTTTTTAAAAAACTATTTTAATTTTTAAATTTGATAATGAATCAATCCGGTTAGGTGAATGCTAGCGGTAGCCAAGGTTTTTTGAACCAAATAATGTAGTATACAATTTAACAACTTTGGTCTATGCCTTCTGCATGTACACAAACAAGAAAAAGGAACTTGGCAACCGTCATTTACTATGTGGATAGGACACGGTGCACACTTCACAAATTTCACTATCAATTCACGCCCTTTAGTCAATTAGTCTCTCAATTGAGTGTTGATTTTTGGGGAAAATAAAAAGTCAAATCAAACTGAAAATCGAATTATTAAAAAAAAAATTAAAATGAACCATATTTTCATGGTCCGATTCAATTTTAATCGAATTTTTCCGATTCAATTCAATTCATCCAATTAACCAAATTGGTGCACAGCCCTATTCTGAACTTTGTAAAATAATTAAATAAATCACACAAGAAATCAAATCAAATCAAATTCTATATTTTGTTATAAAAAAAAAGGGGATATATAACCTTAGGCCTTCCTACCCTTTGATAATTCCCAAGTACATATTAATATAAATTTAAATCTCTTTTAAAGCTTAAAAAAGGAAAACAATTAATCTCAAGCCAACTATGAATATGCTAAATAAATTAATTTTCATGATTTGATTCAATTTTGATGAATCAAATTTATTGTGATTGATTAATGATCGTATTTCTAACACTCCTCTACTTAATTGCTATTGGTTGTTGGTAGAGTTCATTGGTATAATTTTACACATATAGTGTGAAATCGGGAGTTTAAATCTATCAAACCTCTAATATACATGTATTTAAATATATATATATATATAAGTATTATTGATTTTAACTAAATGATAGTGCCTTCATATTTTTATGTATTGAGGTTTGAGATTCAACCCTACAAAATTCTAAGTACATATATATATATGTGTGTATATATATATATAAAGAAAATTCTACTATAATTAAGTTAATTCGAAAAAACTTGGTGTACATCAAACAAGGAAGCCAAGATCCACATTTGGACCCCATGATCTATGGGTGTCTGGGAATGTCTTTTAGTAAGAAATAAAAGAATGAGGGTAGTTATATAATTTTCATTTTCTGTGTGCCTATTATTCTAGTTATCATAACTAAGAATAATAATACATTGATGCACATATATAGTTATTTAAAATTATATAAAAATAAATTTATAATTTTAATGGTATAACTTTTAACTTTATGGGTATTTGAAATATTTAATAAATGAAACAAATGAATATCTTTTATAAGAACAAAAAGCTTTGGTATATTTTATACGTGAGCTAAAAATTTTACAATATAAAAAAATTTATTTATATTTTAATGTAGTTTATTTTTCTAAACACTATAACATTTTTAATAAAAGTAAAGTGTTTATTTGAATTTTTAGATAAAAAAATTATAATAAAATGGTAGTAGTAAAGCTAAAAAGTGGTAATAATGGGTGGTAAATGATAGTTACTCTATACTCGAGTTGTAAATTGTAATAATTAGAAGATAATAAGGAGATTATTTTTTAAAAAATTGCTAAAAAACACCAAAATATGGTAATCAACGTTCATGAATGATAGAATATAGATGAAACCGTCGAATCAGAAAAAAGAGTATGGATATTTATTGATCTTAATAATAATTAATGCTCTTAACCATTTCTTTCAAAAGATTATCAAAATTAAATTGAAAATTTTCAATTTCAACAACAATAAAAATGGCATACATCCTTTATCAAAAATATAATTTACTTGGCAGGAATTAATTTTCTAATTTTTTTTTTTTACAAAATAATTTATCAAAATATGGATAATATTAATTAGGTGCACTCTGATTATTTCATAGAGAGGAAGGTTATTTATTTCAGTTGGGTTTATGTATAAATATATGGACCTATGAATTTTGGCCGAAAATTATTTACTGCGTTATTAATGAATTGATTTAAGGCTATATTAATTTTGGATTATTCTTTTGATTTGGTTTTAAAAAATAGATAGATTTGTTTGCATTTATTTGATAATTGATATATAAAATTATCGGGTTAGATCCTGACCCTGTTCGCCCGGATCCGACTCCATGGTTTCAGAATTCAAATTTAGTTTCAATGGATCCTTTTTGTGTTCATTGAATATGGATCTTACCAAATTGAAAATCCAAATAAGCAATAATTAATATGATAAAAAAAAAAAAAAAAGAGTCCTAGTGTGGTTCCCGATGGATAATTAGGTGGGATATCGCTATCAATTTATGTCAACAAATTAATTAATTAAAGTTCAAAGAAATTAAAACAAAAATAACAAGACATAAATAAAAAAATTTAAATTTTTATTTATTATTATTATTAAGAAATGTGTCCACAAACCCATGTTTTACTCGAATTTTAAATGCGAAGTCAAAAAATTCTAAAATTACGAAGTTATATAGTTCTAGTTTCATCAATTTTGGGAATTTTAATCTACTTTTATGATAATTTATGATAATAAATATTTATATCGTGTTTTGTTATAAATTTGTCATTTATTTGTTATATTTAATTAATTTTGAATATTTTGATATATTTTTAAACACTATCCAGCTGGCGATATATTTTGATATTGAATTGTATATTGCATTTTTCACTTAGAAAATGAAAAAAAAAAAAAAAAAAATGTTTACTAAGCTCTCACCCCCATTTTTCCAAATAAAATTTTCTTTAATTTAGGGAAAGGATTTATTACCATAATATAATAAATATCTAACCCTCTTGCTAAAGAGGGGTTTTAACGCTTCTATATATATTTTTCAATTTTTTTATAATTTATATGCGTGCACATATTAAAAATTTATTAGAATTTAAGGCTTTGTTTGGTTATGTTTATCTGCAACAACATTATTTTGAAGAAACATAATATATTCCTATTTTTCCTCTAAAACGTGCATTCTCAAATATATACATATTATATATATATATATATTATATTTTATTATTATTTTAATAAGTTATTCTATCATTAAAATAATCACTCAATTTCATTTTCACCCCAATCTCCCCTTCCCACCCAAAAAAAATACTGATTTGACTGCTACAGTAAAACACACACACACACCCCAAACACAACCTAAATTTTGAACCAAGCACGTATAAATATAAAAACGATGCAATTAATCAATTCAACATATAATGATATATATATATATATATATTACATAAGATTAGGCCCATTAGGGATTCAAAAGCTATCTTTATTGATCCCAAAAATCAATCAAATCATAGAGGCGAGGTAGCATGTTAGCATGGCCTAACCTCATTGATGGTTTCTCAAATATCATCGACAACTTCATTAAAATCCTATAATGGTGGGTTCAAATGACAAAAGAGCACAAGATTCTAAAAATACCTTAAAATATATTGCCAAATTATTAGCTATCAAAATCAAATAAAACAATATGTCATATATCTAAATTCTTTGTTTTTAAAAAAAAAAAGTTATAGATGATTTTGAATTTAGGAAAAAAAATTATCATTCACTATTGATGATGAACTCTAAAAAAGGTAATAAATATAAGGGATTCCTGCCTTTTCACGCTAGAATCGATTCAAATTTGAAAATATTGTCACTTTTATTCCAATGGTAAAGTTGGTAAAAAGAATACAAACTATTTATAGAAAATTTGAAAAAAAAAAGATAATTTTTTTTTATGTTAGACTCTACGGCCTTATGGTGTTCCCTCGTAAGGCCTCAAGGACCCAATTACCTATCACATCAAATAAAAGCTTAATGAGCTTTTACAGTGCTAAATGACTTCATGAGTTTACTGTAGAACACATCAACTATGTACAATATGACAGATATTTAAACAACATTTACTTTTAGAATTTACGTTTGGATGTATATTAAAATTGTGAAATTCTTAGATAAATCGAATGAATTACTTTTGAGATAAAAAAGACGTGGACGGTGAATCTAATAGCCAACGGCACACCGGGTCCCGAAAAATAGTTATTAAAGATGAAATAGCTATAATTAGTGCTTAAATGGGATCTTGTCATGTTAATAGTGAGTCTAGCAAGATGAGCTAAGTACATGCATATGGTTAATAATGAGCTAAGTGTGGTTCAACAGTAGAACTTTTCATCTTTTTGCATCTTTATTGAGACAAGATTCATGCACTAAGGGAGAATTTGCTGGTGTTTTTGAAAGCATATTGGTTCAAAACCAGCCCATTTTGTGGAATAATTGGAGGGAATTGTGCTTACTTAGGGAGTGTTTGGTTATATTTTTCCATAATAATATTGTTTTAGGGAAACATAATCAAACATATCCACATTATTCAATATATACACACATATTATATATATATCATATATATTTTTTTATTATTCTAATATTAAAAAAATCACTCAACTCCATTTCCACCCCAAAACCCAACAAAAAAGTATTGATTTGACTACTATAATAAAAAATATCTCTTCCAAAACATAAATAAACATAGAATTTTTATTTATTTTTTTACATTTTTCAATAATTCATTCTCTCAATATACATAATAAACACATAATAAAATCACACAAAAAATATAACCAAACATTCCCTTAAGTTCCCTTCAACTTACCAAAAATGATTTGACATTGTGGCAAAATTCAAGAAATTGTAGTGTAGCACCACTTTTTATTAGGGTAGAGGTGGGATGTATCGATCAAGTCAAGAGAGTCTACCTTGTTTGGCTTCAACTTGTGCAAATTTGTTATCATTTTTTATTTTTTTTGAATTTTAATATTGAAGTTGGTATATATGAGCTTTAAATTGAGCTCAAGTTTTTGTATTTTTTCTAAAATTGATCCATTTATACAGTGTGTTGTTGTTGTTGTTGTTGTTGTTGTTATTATTTAAGTGTATTTAAATATAGAAATATAAAATTAAACGACTAACATCATGAAAAACAGGCAAAGAAAATTATAAAACTAATAATGAATCTCGACTTAAAGTTATAAAGTGAGTCTAATATGTTCCATTGTCGAATTCTGATTCAAGATGAGTTGGATCTCAAGTCTATAAAAATATCAGGGAGTGTGGTTCTCAAGTTCTAAAAATGTGCTCTAAACCCGCCCCTTTGTTATCTGTATTTAAATTTCAGATTTAACTTTATTTGATTTTTTTTTTTTTGTCATTTGTATTTATAAATTATTAAGCAAATCTTGGAGCAACAATGGATTAAGTTAAAATCCACTATTAAAAAATAAAAAAATCAAAAACTTTATCCTCACAATTTTAGTGGGGAATGTGATATATATATATATATGTGTGTGTGTGTGTAATGAAAGTGATTAATACACCTAATCACTTGATTATTTATTTAAATGGTTAGTTTTCATGGATAAAGGCATATGTCTCTATCATAAAATTAAACACAAATCTTAAATCTTGACAAGTAGAATGGGTTGCTAGTCAATTAAGTTTAATTATTCTAGATTTTTCTCAATTAATTGTGAACTTAGACCTACCATTGGTGGTGCCCACTATCTATAGTCATTTTCATGGAAATATGTGTAAAGTTTATATTCTATAAAAGTAGTGGATGATTTTGCAAACTTGATGGTATGGGCCCCACAAACTCCAAGGTAACTCAAGATCTCTGATTGAAAAAAGCAACCTTGTAAAAGCATCAAAAAGAGAGATTGGGGGTTGGGGGGGGGGGGGGGGGGTGTAAGAAGATTTTTATTAAATGCTCTTTTTTTTTGTCAACTAATGATATTTTACTTTTTAAAAATATAATTTAATTTAAAATAATATTATGATATTGCTATTTTTTGTTGTTATAATAAAAAAATAACTGTAAAACTATTTATTTTTATTTTTATTTTCTTAACACTCATATAAAACTTCATTAAAGGTATAGGCAGACATGAATAATTATGAGATGAGACTTTATGAATAGACTAAAAGAATGCTTATAATTATTATTTTTATTTTCTTTCATTTTTCTAATAAAAATAATGAAAAAAAATTAAAACAATAAGCACAAGAATGAATAATAATATCCATTATATATTGATATAAGTCAATTCAATATTTTATCTGCTCAACACTCTGTAATTTGGGATTTTGTTTATCAATGGATGAACTGCAATATTGAGTAATTTCTGAAAAGGCTTGTTTATTATCAAAATGTCAATAAAAATCATTCCCTTCTTTTTGCCCTTTCTAGAAAGAATGTTAAATAAATAAAAATATATTATTGGTTCTTATAATATTGTAGGAAGTCGAGCCATTTTCTTTAACAACATCTGCAAATTCAAAATTTAATTCAAATTTTTTTTTTGGCCATACTCTTTGCCCATCTTGTGTAAGAAAAACTACACATTGAAGGAGTCAAATTAACTCATTTTTTGGCCAATTTATTATTTCTCAATTTTTTATAAAAATGTGTTTGTTTATATGTATATATATATATATATATATATATTGATATAATTCAATTCAACATTTTATCTGCTCAACACTCTGTAATTTGGGATTATGTTTATCAATGGATGAACTGCAATATTGAGTAATTTCTGAAAAGGCTTTTTTATTATCAAAATGTCAATAAAAATCGTTCCCTTTTTTTTTTTGCCCTTTCTAGAAAGAATGTTAAATAAATAAAAATATATTATTGGTTCTTATAATATTGTAGGAAGTCGAGCCATTTTCTTTAACAACATCTGCAAATTCAAAACTTAATTAAAAAAAAAAAAATTGCCATACTCTTTGGCCATCTTGTGTAAGAAAAACTACACAATGAAGGGATCAAATTAACTCGTTTTTTGGCCAATTTATTATTTCTCAATTTTTCATAAAGATGTGTTTATTTATATATAATCCAAATTTGTGAATTTTTTTCTACTAAAATAATAATATTATAGAAATATATTAAGTAATAATAGATTATTACATCCCACCTAAATATACCATTCTATTATTACTCGCTCTCATGTAATTTTGATTAAGCTTATTGCTTAAATAAACAACATAGTTTTTCTCTTATGATGTTCGACATATTAAGTTGGATTAGATGCTTTAATTTTCTAACTAATAAAAAAATATTTTTATTTATTTATTTATTTTATTTTATTTTGACATAATGGCAAAGTCACATTAAAGAAAATCAAAAGTTGCCATCAACCTTACGATTTGAAGTAATTGTAGAAAGCAACCATACAAGATTAACATCTTTTTCACTACAATAAGTTGATCATAAATTCAATTGATATCTCATGAATCCCTTTCTTAGAATTTTTTTAATTTTACTTTTTCTTTTTTAATAACACGAAGAAAAATGATAACCCATAAGTCATTAAACTTAGTAAAAGATCAAATTATTCTTTATAATAATAATCTCCAAAACTAGGGAATTATTGAATGATGGTGCTTTTTTTTCAAAAAAACTTATTATTACATTTTCATTAGTTCTTTTATCCCCCCTTCGTGGAAGTTAAGGTGCCAAATTTTGCCAAACCCAGTTGTGCAGGCCTGTGACCCTAGCGAGGGCGACGTGAAGGCTGAAGTAACATTGGTTGCATCAATCCTAGCCCTAAATTGGGGGCGGATTCGAGGCCGTCCGGAAACGGTGACTCAAATCAGATTGGGGACGATCCTTAACCCAAAAATTAAAAAGAGGAGAAAAAAAAGGTGCCAAATAATCACTAATTGCTTCAACATGGACAAGATTTCTACTAATATCTAAAATTCAAATATAACATAATATACAATACACTCTCGAGAAAATAATATTTGTCTAAAATTGGATGTCATGTACCATAACTAAAACATTAAAATTATTCGTGTAACGTTATGGTGTTACTACAATTAATTGGATTTATAAAAATAAAAATAAAAGCTTTAAAATATTTCAGCTTGTGAGGAGCATGGGAACGTGCAAACATTCCATAATCTATACAACTAATAAAATACTAATTATTTTTCAATTTATTTTTGAGTGATATGTTTAAAATTATATCTTCATTCTTTATCATTTATCCTCATAATTATATATAATAAGGCTTGTTTGCTTGGGCATATAGGATTAGGAGGGATTAATATGCTAGTGATACATAAGTTAAAAATGGTATCCAAAACTATATAATTTATTGTTTGCTTGGATTTTAAAAATTAGTGATATCCATTGCTTAATACTATCTAATGTTTGGTTGGCAAGATTGCTCACTGTGATTACATTTTGTAATATCTTAACTTCTAAAAGAGTAAATTTTCAAAATTTGGCAGAAGGCGTTGAAGATAGAGTTTTTATGAGGCAAAGAATGCCATTCTCATTCTTTATCAGATCAAATTTGAAATGATAGAAAATAGATTAGGCCAAGATGGCTTGATCCATAAACCAGCCTGACCCACGATACCATGTCAGGGCTCAAAGGTATCATGAACCATAAAGATGTGAAGCAAACAAGAGATAAAGTTTGAAAATAGATCTATCAAGCTTTATCCAATGAAACAAACAAACCCTAATTATTATTTACATCCACACTCTTGAATTTACGAGGTGAAAAAGTAATAAACTCCTCTAAATTTACACGAACCACTGAACCTACAGTTAAAAATAAAAATATTTTGAAAAATACATGGTTTATTAAAAACTATTGCTCTGTTATTGCCATTTTATAGCCTCACAATTATTGGTGAAGGGTTATACAATAGTTTTATTTATCTGCACAACTTTTCCATTTTTCCTACTTATTGTTGTGGATATGTTATGTTTTATCTACACTATTTTTTTATTATTAATATTGTCAATAAATATTTTTACACATATATTTTTGTACATATATTCACCTTTATTGTATTTCAATAATTAAATACACATGCAATGAGTATGGATGTATAAACAAAAATTCAACAAGAATTTGGACATTGCTCTAATTATGAAAACAATAGCTATTAATATCATTCCAACATAATTATATTTTTCTTATTCGCATTCAATTATGCATCATGTCAATGTTAAAATTTTTAATTTCCTGAAAACATAAGAATATTGAGATGGAAAGAAAGGTAATTCCACTTCCACAACAACACCCCCCCCCCCCCCCAACCAATCGTTTCAGTCTGTTTGTTTTTGTTTTCTGAATTCATTTTTATTTTTTATTAAAAATAAAAACAGAAAGCCATCAATCTTTTTCCTATTTTATAAATATTTTTATTCTCAAAATATTCTTTCAACAAACTCCTACACTCTTTCTTTATTAAAATACCTCCAAAAAATAAATTCAAACTACCTTCATTTCTCGAATCTGTAGGTCGATATCATCCACGAATCTACGGTTCTACTGAGATCCAGAAACTAATCAGGGATGCGAAATGACCTAAGACTCCCTGTTCTTGCCTATATTTACCAAAATGCCACTAGAAGAATATTATGACGGAACTACCCTCCCCTCAGACCTTCCTTTCTAATGTGGGCCCCTTTTCCTTCCGGGAGATCCGAAGAGCTGTCTGCTTTTTCGAGAAAGGGAGTGGCGCGATTGGATGGTACACTTGTGTTCAACGGAATCACCACTTTTGTCTCTTTTTAACGTTGTTGCTATTATTGCTAACCAAACATGGCGTTCACAATTGAAAAGATTAAAAGTTAAAAAGCTACATGTATTTTATAATATTTTCTGGAAATGAGTTGTTGATAGTTAGAATGTTGTCGCATCATTATTTTTATTTATTTCATTCTTTGTGGTTATTGCACCAAATGTAATCTTACTTTAGTTAATTTATTGAAAAGATTGTTTAACATTTTACAAATGATTTTAAGCAAGGAAAATAATAACCTAAGCATTAAGGATTAAGAGGATGTTTCATTAAATTTATTTAAAAAACTTTATGATTTTCTAAATTTTATCTGATATTTTGAAAGTTTATAAAATTTTAAATCTTATTTTTAAAATAAGTTCTTAAAATATTTGAATAAAATAAGATTTTTGAGTTGGTAAAATACTAATAGTGATATTTTTATAATTAACATGGTTAAAATTATAAAATAACATGATTAGAATTATAAAATATTGTTAAAATTTTAAAAATAAGTTATGAATTTATTATTTTTGTAGAAAAAGAGTTTATAAGACCTATTTTATTTTGAGAGTTTATAAAAAAATATTTCTAAAAAATTTATCAAATATCTTATAATATTTTACACGCTCTCAAATACAATATGATTATAAACTCCTCAAAACATCTTATAAAATGTTGTAAAATATTTGATTTTTTTTTTAAAAAAAATAGCTTATAGTTAAACTCCCTAAAAAAGAGTAATAATTAAGATAATTAACTCTCTCAAAAAAAGTTCCATGCTTGTTTTTAAAATCTTAAAAAATTCTTGAATTTTAATTATATTAATTATAAAAATTACTATTAGTAAAACTTGCTAAGCTTTGATATATTATTTTATTCTAACACTTCAAGATTTTAATTTTGAATAAGATCTAATATTTTATAAGATCTAAAAATATTTTATAAGATACAGAAGTTTATAATTTTTTTTAAATAAATTTAATTAAATGCCTTCTACATCACTTATTTACTGGGCTAAATTGTATTTAATATGACAACATATTAAGTATTTGAACTAACAATGCTGAATATGCATCAATTTTGTTTATCACATAACAAAACAAAAATAAGGGCAAAAACATCCTTTCAACAGTTTCATTAACTTTTCTAATGTTTGTTATTGAGAGGGGGCATATGTATAAATTTTATACATATAAGGGGTACTTTTGCAACTAAACCTTATCTCATGAGGATGTTCATGCAATTTAACCTTATGATGAAGGATACTTTTTGGGAAAAAAAAGGGCGAAAAAAAAAAAACTCCAAATCTGAAAAAAATGCAGCCTTATTTTATGACATTTTAAAAAATTAAAAAAAGGTACATTTAGAATAGAATAAGTAATAAAAAAGTGAAAGGATAAAAGCAAGAAGAGAATGTAAAAGAAACATAATTATAAACGCGTTGGATGTTCATTTTCCCTCCAAAACATTAAAAGAGATTTTTCTAAAATATCCTCTTCTATCTTACGTTATTTCTAAAACTTCTCCATTTTTCAGTACATATATACATATTGTATATATCATATATATTTTATTATTATTCTTAGAATAAAAATATACTTAATTTTATTTTCATCCTAAAAATCTAACAAAAAGGCATTAATTTGACTGCTATAATAAAAAATGCCTCCTTCCAAATATAAATAAATATCCATCACATTGTCCAACAATACTTTTATATTTCCCAACTCCACTTCCAAAATACATAATACAAAACATATAAACCCAACCAAGATTACCCAAAGAGCCTTAATTTAATGGTAAAAATTACAAAATTCGATCTAACTATTCAAATCCCAACATAAATTTCATTAAATAATCTTTTAAACTTTTAACTTAAATTTGAACTTCAAAATTAATATCCAAGATGAGTAATCAATAGCATATATTATGGTTTAGGCTTAAAAAAGAATTGAAAGCAATATTAAATAGTTTAGAAAGAGGTACACATTCTATATGTAGTCAAAAGTTAATATTACTTTAATCCAATAAACATTGATTCAATTTAACGATTAATTAGCTTAAAATTCCCAAACCCACATTCAATTTTTTTTTTTTTTTGGGGGGAGGGGGAGGGGGGGGGGGTTACGAAATAAAAGAAAGAAAGAAAAAATTCCAATAAACTAAAGTCATTTCAGTCATTTTAAATGGGTTTACTTTAATTCAATAAACATTGATTCAATTTAACGGTTAACCAGCTTAAAATTCCCAAACCCACATTCAATTTGGGGGGGGAGGGGGGGTTACGAAATAAAAGAAAGAAAGAAAAAATTCCATTAAACTAAAGTCATTTTAAATGGATGGAGAGTGAAGTTAAAATTGAAACTTCACATAAGGAGCCACAACTAAGAAAAATATTGGCGTGGATTGAATGCTAAAGTGAAAGTGGATTTAAAAATTTATAAATAAGTTGCCCGTATAATAATATCTCTAAATAGTTTTGTAATAATTGTACAATCTCTGAGTACAAGGATCCTACATAAAAATGGACCCACAAAATTAAACTTCCAAATTCAAGTGTTGGGACCAAGAATCTCA
Source organism: Jacaranda mimosifolia (assembly GCA_018894105.1). NCBI lineage: Eukaryota > Viridiplantae > Streptophyta > Magnoliopsida > Lamiales > Bignoniaceae > Jacaranda > Jacaranda mimosifolia. The sequence continues at coordinate 20,794,666 of CM032134.1, read as the reverse complement.
TAATCTGCTATCTGTCCCATGTACAGCGATGGTAGTTATCACATGTCCAATCAAGTAGACCACAGATGTCGACCCAAATGGAGTCTATCTTCTTCTTGATGGGCTGGGCTCATTTGTTGGACAATTCCAGAGCTGTCAATTGATCGAATTTTAATTTTAATTTAATTTAAATTCAATTCAAATTTTAAATTTGTTATTTGATTAAAATATTCGATGAATCAAATTCGATTATAAATATTCAAAATTCAAAATAAGTGGATCGAATATGAAATTAAGCAATTCGATCCGTTAAAGATCCGAATCCAAATCTTAATATGTTTTATTAAATTAATACTTTTATATATAATATTAATAAAGATTTTAAAATAAAATTTATGTATTATATTGACATAATATTTATATTAACATCTATATTATACTATTAATATTGAGTTTTTAACCTAAAAAATAAGAAGAATATTGATAAAATATCAAATATAATAATATATAATAGTTCATATATACATTAATATAATATGAAAAAGGAGTTTAGTATTCAAATATTTAACTTTTGGACTAATATATAATAAAAGTTGTTAAAAATTCAAACATGACACATATTTACTTTAGAAATACAATATTTTTTTTATAAAATTTAAAAGGAAAAAAAATTAAAAAAAATCGGGTCAAATTTTTTAATTGAATTCAGATATGGTATTGATTAACAAAGATTCTATAGGATTTCGTGTTGAATTCGGATATAAATTCTGTTAATTGAATTCAAATTCAGATATGGTAGATTCGATCCAAATCCGACCCGTTAACAGCCCTAGGCAATTCCACTTCCACATTTCAACACTTTAAAATAAATCCAACTCAAGGAAGTCAATTTTTTAAGGGCTCTTAGACCTTAGCCGATCAATGGTAGGTATGTTATCAAGCCGAGCTAAGTTGAGATTGGAAAAAATGTTTCCAATTCGAGCTTGGAAATATATATTAAGCTTAGGTTGAAATTCGAATTTGACAAACATGATTTCTGAATTCAAACTCAATTTGATAGAATTCGAGATTAACTTAACTCAACTCGATTAAATTCGAGTTTTTTCTGAGTTTTGAACCATTGCAACTTAAGCTCCAGAAATTTAATTTAATAAAATGATAAAAAAAATGTCAAAACTCAAATTAATAAATTATAGCATTCATTAATTTATCATAAATTTTACAAACCATCGGAAACAAGTTCCCTGAAATTATAAACCATAAAAGTTTATATCTTAACATTAAGGATGTGACATATACATACATAATAAAATAAAATAAAAATACAAAAATCATATACTGACTCATCAAACAACTCAAGATTAGTTTCAAAAAAAATATCAAGTTTGATTGAACTCAAATCGAGTCAGCTTGTGTCGTTCTTGGCTCGCAAGCTGGCTTAAATTGACTACAACTACAAGAAGCAGCAGTTCATTCATCACACGAATTTTCATTTTAACTTCATCAAACTGCTTGGGATGGTATAAGTACAGATCGAATATATCAAATTATCACGTTCCCCTACAAGAAAGAAAATCAAATGTTAAATAGCAAAACCCGTGTCGTGCTCTGTGTAGCATCTCTTCATAGTTTTAACTTGGACCTAAGATGTGAACTATAAGGCCTAAAATTGTGGGTTCCCCACTCTACTGGACTGGACTAATTTACTATGTTCCATTCTGTGCATCCATTACATAGAAGCCATTTGCCTGAACAATGGACACAAAATTACAATATGGATTCAAGGACATAAGCCCATCTTTGTCAAAAGGTGCTGCCAATTTGAAGACAAGAATTGATGCAAAATGTAGATCTTGAAACCAGTCTCTGCATCTCCACGCTCCCATGCTCCTTTTCTGAGTGCATATATCTGCAAGGCCTATCAGGCTGTCGCTCATAGCTCCTAAATTTCAGTGGAGTCCAGAACAGATGAAGATGGTGATGATACTGACTTTCCCTTTATATCAGATGATCCTACATCCATTGTTTTCTCACCATTTGATGTTTGTAAAAGCTGGTACTGGTTTTGCAGAAACTGCCCAAAGAAATGGGGGATTCTTGTATTAGCATTTCTATGAGCCATTGAATTGATGAAAAAGTAGGCAACTTGGAACAGAGAGACTCGAACAAAGGTAGAACTTTCATTCATCTCATGATTCATCGCCACAAGAAAAAGGTAAAGATGCATCCGCATGAGAAAAGGAAATAGATTACAATGTAAGATGATTAATTTGAGCCCATCATTTCTAGCAGGGAAAAATTTCAGAAACTTTGGATATGTAAAAGTACTTCAATCTGTTGCTTAATTAATTTCCTTTGTAAATCCAGTTGAGAGTCTGATACACTTGCTGCCTCGAATTGTCCACTGACACAAGGGAGCTGGGAAGGACCAAAAGTACACTGTGGTAACTGAGTAAAGGTTGTGGTTGCAAACTGATTCGGTTGAGACAGTCCACTCACACTTCCTCCTTCACCATCCTTTGCCGGTGCACTGTTGGCAGGTTGTGCAAATGTTTGAGGAAGTAAGGCATAGCCCGGTGACCTGCAAGCAGACATTATAATGCCAGCTTATTGAAACAAACAAAACGAAGAAAAGGAAAGAAAAGAAGAAGGAAATAAACATACAAACAACAGTTTAAACACTTGCATGCAAGATGCCAACCATTGATGGGATCCACAGTATTCGTAAAGGCATAATAAACATTTTAGTACATATAAACCTAGCATACCAATGGAGAGCGACCATCTGAAAACATGCAGTCTACTACAAAATCATATGGATCATTCCAAGTCCATATGGATACCCCATTTCCCTCACTTTTTTGGGAGATTTTCTGCTCATTACCTCACTGCAGCTCTTTTTGCCCTGCTTTCCCATCCTGTCTCATTTTCTTATTCAAGGTTCAATGTGAGGCTTTCCAACGGGACTCTCCAGGTGCCTCTTAGCGGTTTACTTATTGCAGATGAGAACCCATCTTCCCACTAAAGTATTCAATTAGATGTGACTAGTTTGTCTTCCTCAGCGGAGGAGACCACATCACCCATGTATATATATGTAAGGAAAGATGGTCTGCAGTTTAATAGTCATCTCAATTCTCAATATATGAGATCCCTCAAAATCATAATTACATAACTCATTGAACAGACTCTACCAGATGCCATCATCCTCTCCAGAATCCACAAAGAAAGACGAGTTTATCAGAATCATGCAAAGAGAAATTTTTCTAGTAACATTGTGAAACACAAAGCCAATATGCAGAAGCCAAGGGCGAAATGTAAACAACGGAGAATAGAAAAGGGTGGATACCATGTTAGAGCATTTGGAGAAGGATAAACAAAAGACTTCTCATATAGTGAGGCGGCAGACGCGGCAACCTTAAGTCTAGCCTGATGCTGACTGAAATTAACATTTGGCACATCAGCAGCAGTAGATCCTTGTGAAGATGTACCAGCTGTGCTAGTTCCTGTGTTACACTTACCATGTTAGCAAAATGAGTGTTGCAACAATATGGCAACAAAAGAAGTCAACTTTTACATTTCAGATCAGCAAAGCTTGATTCAATTTAACAGAGAAAATATTATGCTAAATGGGAATCAAACTCTATTGCTCTAGCATGCCTCAAACCTCCACCAAAATGAAGTTACTCACAAGTAGAATATCACACCTTGCTGATGACCATCAGTCGTTGATGCAGTGGTAGATGTCCCATTTTCAGGTGGTATAACAAGTGCTCTGCATGTAGGGCATGTATTTTGTCTTTCTAACCACGACCTGAGGCAGTGCACATGAAAAAGATGCCCACATATAAGTTTCTTTGCCGCAGTCATCTCCTCACGACATATAATGCAGGTAGCGTCACTTCTGCAACATTAGGAAACAATAAGAAATGGGAATAAGAGTTGCCATTAGAAATCAAAAGGAAAAGTTTCCACTGAGTAAAGCTACTTACGCATTGAGCTCTTCAGGAGTTGCATCTGGAAAACGACCATTCATATTTGAAGTGACCTTGCGGTAACGTAAGTAATCAGCCACACGGATTTTAAAGTTACGGAATGTCTCGTACAGCTCCCGGATCAAGTGAAGAGGCACGCCGTAGTTCCTAGAGGATATAAAGGATACATGTCAAAGTAGCATAACAAGAACAAATAAATTTTATAGTGAATATGCACATGCATCCTGCTAAGAAACATCTGAAAAAAAATTAAGCTGACCAGTTACTTACACAAAAATGACGAGGAAGAAGCACATGCATAAAGTCAAGTGGAGCAAATCGCGAATAAGCTCCAAGTAAAATGTGTAGACAGCCTTCTTTTCCCATTGTCCTTCCATAAGCATGTCACAAACATAGAATATATACTTCACAAAGGTTGATACAGTTGTCGTGGCCAATATCATGTATCTAAAAGAAAACAAGAAAACAACAGCGCTTAGTAACAAACGTTAGATAATAGTTAACCTATTCCAAGCAACTTTTCCAGGAGAAAATACAGACACAATAAATAACATAGTCCAAGAAACTTACTCGAATGAAAAGAAGAGTGAAACTGAAGCCTGCCTGGTTTCTACCAAATACTTGATTGAATTGTAGAGAAAGACACCATCAATAAGGAGAAGGAATCCCATGAATGATACGATGCGGATATGAGATAGCACTGGAACAGATGGAGTTGTTTCTATGTATTCAACCCTCTTTTGGGCCAACCAATGCAGAGACTTAATCAGAAGTAAAGCAGTAATCATCGCAAGAAATGTAACTGAAAAATCTTGTCTGAAAATGGTGATTGTAAACAGTATTTCCATGACCTCTCGCCATGATTGCTCATTCAGCCTTTCAACTTCTGCTTCTCGGAGTGAGCCAAGGAAGATTTTCTTGGTCAGTTGCCATAAAATGCACATAACAACCAGACCCATATTCAAAAGAAGGACCAAACTGATCTTTGAAGTTGACAAATAAACCATTGCAGGGTAAAACTGGCCTCTACTATTAAAGGCATGATAAATAACAGCCAAAGTAGCCACTAAACTAAACCCGAAATACGTTTGCAGCTTCATCGTTCACTTGTTCCCTGTTGATCACATTCAATAAATTAGTTACCAACCAGACATCTGACAGAAAGAAATGGATTTCTTTAATTGCTTGCCATGTACATTGAAGTCTCATTGACTGTTTTATTACAATCACCAAAAAAGTATATTCTCTAAGAGTCGACAAAATTTCCACGAACAAACTAGATGCAATGTCTTGAAGGTACATTTAAAGTTAAATAAATATATATACATATATGTAATATAGCCTCCTATAAACTTGAAGAGGACAGCTGCGCCTGCCCCTACCAGCCCCATTGCTCCTTCCCTGTTGAGCTTGAGAGTCATAATCTTAGACCCAAGCTCATCTCATTTACGCCCCTATGAGAGTCTATAAATGTAAATTATCCAATAAACACAATTTTGTAGCTTCAGCAGAACCTATGCAATTAATAATTAAAGTTAAAGCATCAACAGAACCCTAAGAATTTTACTAATTAGGAAATAGGAACACCATAACAACAAACGACTAATTCAACAAAAATTGCAGCTTTATTTTAAAACAAAACGAATTATGCGTCAAAAACCCGATACAGAAGAAGGCAACAACATGAAATCCGATTAAACTACTATTCTAATTCCTGATGAATTTATATAATAATCGTATCATCAGATTGCCGGCAGCCCCAACCTTGAGAATCTTTCAAATGAATTAATAACAAACACTTACTGTTGAAGAAAAACGAGGACGTGAAACCCCAGAAACTTCCTCGACGATAGAATTTGATTTGCCTGTTGAAAGAAAATTAGGGAAATTTGAAGCTGAAAGATTATTTACAGGTTGCCGGGCGGAGAAAGGCGTCGAGGTGAGGTGTAGAAGAGTATGTGGCATTATGTGATTGGATCAAATTACCTGTAACCAAAATAATAGTCCTCTGCCATTGAAGTCATCACATGTCCAATCAGAGAGACTTGAGAAGTTGACCCAATTGAGCCCATCTTCTTTCTGATGGGCCCAGACCATTTGTTTCTTGTCTATTCTTAAGTTAGCCCAAATCAAGCTACTATTTATTTTCAAAATACCTGTTGAGCCCACCATCCTTTAATATATGTATAAATGAAGGTTTTTTTTTTTTTTTTTTTCGTACTCAATTTATTAACCCTTACAAAGATGTTAAATGTTGTCGATGGTCAATTGATCGAGTAATATTCTTTTTATATTTGAAATAAATAAGCCCAATATGTATGCATAGAAATTAAAAAGAAAAGATGCTAATGTTTGTCTTTATTTCAACGTTGTATTTTTTCAGTAGCTTTTTAAAAGAAACTTTTTGATATTATCTTTTTAGAAATAACTAGCCATAATATTAGAAAATAAGACCCAAAGTGAGGTGGATTAGGTAAAATCAAACTAAAGTATGCCAATTCAATATAACAAGAAAGTTGATGATTTGACAATAGAAACACAGAAAAGGGCGGTTTGGTTTCATTTTTAAAACTCATTTTCACATTTTTTACTATTTCAAAAATGAAATACATCACTTTTTTATATATTTTCACCTAATATTATTTTTATTTTCAAAATATATTCCCCAATAACTTATTATTCTCTTTCTATTCCATTATTTATATATCTCTCCACTTACAACTTACTAAAACTAACATAATCATTGTTTTTCCAATAATATATCCAAATGCAAACTCATTTTTAATTCATTTCAATTAATTACATTTTAAAATTTTAAAAATTATGGAAATAAAAATAAAACCAAACAGGCCCTAAAATTTCTACAAAATTCTGAATACATTTATTGTTATTGTATTGAAACAAAATTTTGTTTGAATTATTGGAATACGAAGCAAATTTCTAAGTGAAACTTCTTGGCTGATAAAAGGCTCCACAAATAAATTTTAAGGGATAATGCCATACTTCTATTAGAAGGAGATGAAGTGGTACTTCCCACTTTGATCATTGAATAATTTGAGCTAAAACACACACACACACGGAAAAGAAATGAGCTTTTTTGAAATGTAAAAACAATTTTTTAAATCAAGGGACCAACGCTAGGACAGAATCGGGTTCCAGCTTGCACTTTCCCACCGAAAATGGGCAGAAAATTCCACAACCCATTATCGGGAATCGTGAGTAGGGCTAATCTCTGATGCGGCTGAATCAACTTTGCACTATTTGTCTTCATCTTGCTGCAGCTCCACAGATTTTCATTCCCACCAGATAAAAATAAAGTGCTCCACAGGGTCTCCTGCTCTGGGCTGAAGAAAGAAAAAAAACCCTGCAAAATATCCAAGCCCAGAGCTTCTAAACCCAAAAAATGGAGAACGCTATGGTGAAAATGGGGAGCATAAAAGCTGGAAGCTTTTGGCTGTCAAAGAAAGCTAAGGAAGAGTTCAATAATATCACTCAAGACCTCAATGTATGTACTCTATTTGGCTTATAATGTATCTCATTTCTTGTTGTGGTAAATGGGCATTGTGGTGTTTTGTTGTTTAATTTAGCTACTTATGAGTTCTTGAAGTTTTTGTCAACTACTTGTGTATTGCAAATGTAATAAGTTGCATAGTCTCTTCAGATTTCAAGATAATTTGGTACTTGAACAGTGATGAATTCAAACCCGCTTGTGGTAGGAGTTTGTGAATCATTTATGGTGAAGGAGTTTATGATAATCTAGTGGGATGGTATAGTCTTGGTGATATTTTTGGTTAGGCCAGGTCATGACCTACATTGTAGATGGTAAAACTATCTGGTCTTGCAATTCAACAGTCATGAGTGGATTGTGTATGTTGCGCTCAATTTACCGTATACCCACCTAGCTGTGCGAACAACTATGATTCAAATCGAACACTCGTAGCGGTGGGGCACTTTTATAGGCACGTCCAAAGGGTAACTACACTGATTGTTCCTCCCACGTCTTTATTCAAAGAGAAAACGAGAAATATCCCAAAGAAGAGGATATGGTCCATATGGATGTGGGTTTTGGCCTTTCGGGAATTGTTGGCTTTCTTGGATATATTTCATGTTTAATCTCCTCATATATGAAAGATAAGTGGCTCACAGGGGAATGTTGATAGTTTCCTTGTAAGGTCAAGGTATGTCACATTAGATAGAAAAGAAAGGAAAAAATCCCACTTCTCATTTTTCTCTTTCTTTTTTCTTATGTATGGACTGAAAATATTGAATACTAAGTTGAAAAGTTAAACGAAATCAGACTTGGAATTACATTGCTTTTGAAAGGGGAAATTGATCCAATTTTGCATCAGAAAGTATGTTAGTCCCTCATGAGCATTTTCCATCACATTCATATACTCAGCCAAATTATTTGCATTTTCTGGTTTACACTGTGTGGTGTGGTATTGCCTTATGTGAACTTTGACTGCAAAACAGCCTGTTCTTGCAGACGGTTTCAAACGTTGTTGAGGAGAAGGCAAAATGGATATTCAACAAACTAAAAGGTGTGCCTTTTTCTTTCCTCATTTTTTATGTTGTACTTCTTGCAATCTTCTTATCCCTATGATCAAGTATATATTTTGAACTCTAAGCGTGGCCATGCCCTGCAGACAATAATTGTTGTATTGTACTGCTACAAGAATCTGGAATAGATCCATTATGTGAGAACAATGTTGTTCTGAAGAAATACCTGTTTTCTACATTGAGTATCACTTCCCAAACCTTTAACTTATAGGTAAGTTGGCTTCACTCCTTCAAATCTGGATGAAAATCTAGGCATGACAAGAGGTTTGGGTCAATTAGGCCCACCCCTGAATTGCCTCGGTTGGGATGGGTCTGAAAGTAAATAAATGGATCTTGGGGCGGATACTGACATAACCAGTTTCAAGACAAGGTATAAAACTCATTCCAAATAATAGGTATATATGTGTGTTTAATAACTTAGCTCAAAATTGGTCAAGTCCATAAAATTAGTACTCAGTACCCACTTCAAGACTCGTTTATTATATATATAAAAGAAAATTAGGATTTAGGATTTAGTTTTGTGACAAATTTAGTTCAATTACAATTGTAACACACGTACTTGCAAAAATTTGATACTAGACGAGTCCAATTTTAAAAAATAAAAAATGATAACCGGATTTGGTGGATTAGATCGACGGTTCAAAGTTCAGAGTGAGGCTGGGCAGGTAGGTTTTGGGTTCGAAGAAGAGTATCCGGAATGGGTTTGAGGTCCTGCTAGGCCCGCCCAAACGCTGTTTCCCCATCCCTACGAAAATGTACTGACCGTGTGAACACAAATTTGTCGAATTTGCATCATCCGTATCCAAAAACATTCTTAGTACAACTTTCTTGTTATCTCATTCCTCTACAGGAAAACCACCGAGAAGTTTGCCTGATCTTCTGCGGGAATACAATCTGCCAGAGGGCCTTTTTCCACAGAACATCACAGCGTATGAGTTCGATGAGCCTAAGTCGAAGCTAATAGTCCACTTGCCCTCCGCATGTGAAGTGAGCTTCAAGGACTCGTCTATAATAAGATACGCCTCTCGGATCAAATGCATTCTTCTTAAGGGTAAGCTCATAGGCATCGAAGGGATGAAGACGAAGATCGCCCTAGTATGGGTCAAGGTCACAAGTGTGGCTGTTGAGGGCAACAAGTCAGAAAAGGTTTCTTTTACGGCTGGTGTAAAGAAGTCGAGGCCTAAGGATGCGTATGTTGTGCCTCGTGAAGGTGTTAGAGTCGAAGATTTTTGATTTTACTAAAATTTTCATGGCATTGTGGTTTTATTTGGAAATAGACTCAGGTTTCATAATGGATTTCATGTTATTGGCGTTATTTTGGGGATTTACATTGATGATAAATGAAAGATGGAAAACATTAGTCAAATTATAAACTTTTAGTTGGATTGACCTAAATGTGATAATTTTATAAAATATATAGGACTAATTTTGAAACAAAATTTTTAGATTGGTGAAATTGTAGGATAAAAAGAAAGAAGTGTTCCCTATTTTTCAATAAAGAGCTTCGGGAATAAGTGAGTCGAGTTTGAGTGGAGCTCGATAACAATTGCAGGCTCGATTTCAAGCTTGAGTAGGGATGGCAACAGGGTAAGTTTAGCAAGACTCGAAATCCTTCCCGCCTACTTCTATTGGGATCTGTGTTGTCCTGCCTCGCTTTAGACTTCTAACCCACCAAGTCCAACCCGCTAAACCCGTTTTATTTCGTTTTCATTTAAATATATAATTTTACAACTCATATATTTTTAAAATTAATTAAGATAAACATACACAAAAAATATGTACATATGTATAAAAAGTTATAATCCAATATACAATAAGTTTCTAATACTATTTTTTACAATTTAAAATAAAATATCCATATTAATTGATTTTAGTATATTTTTCATCATTTTTATGATGACTGAATGAGTACAAAATTATGATTTATTTGATGAAATATATATGCTATTATAATTCTAATTTTTTATATTTTATGTACATATATTATATATATTTTATTATGTGGGGCTGGTTTGGGGCGGGTTTACTTAAATTATAACCCGCCCCAAACCTGGTCGGGTCCATGAAATTAGAACCCATAACCTCGCCAAAAACCCGTTTATTTGACTCACAACCTGCCACAGTAGGGGTGGGGACTCAGTCTACCCGGACCCATTGTCATGTCTAAGCTTAAAAGCTTAGCTCACTAGAAAATTCTAAATCAAATAAAAATATTAAATTATAATAATTAATAATATATATTAAATTATAATATATATTATAATAATTACTATAATGATTCAAATCATAATATATTATAATTATTTAATCATATATAATAAATATTTAAAATTAGGGGGGGGGGGAAAGTAAATTATTAATATATATTAATTATTTAATTACTATATAAAAAAAATTTAAAAATAAGAGAAAACTCATGAGTCGGTGAACTTTCGAACAATTAAAGTAAAGCATGAACTTGAGTCGAGTTATAATCAAATCAGCTCGACTCATCTTATAACTTTATAAACAACACTTGATGTTAAAACAAGGAAAAATGGATGCAACACTCTCAATTATTGGAAATTTTTTGGAGATGCAATACTCACAATTATTAAAACTCCTATTATTACATTGCTAAAAGCTTTTTGTATTTTAGAGACCAACTATGAAATATAAAACACATAATTTTGTCACATAAAATTACACTAACTTATACATAAGTATATAAAGATCATGATTTTACTTTATCCTTCTATTCTAAGTTTATGTTGAAATAAGCAATAAGATTAAGCGAACAAAAGAAGACTTACTCAATTATTTTAAATACTCACAATAATTGCAATAGAAGTTATGAAACAATATTCTTTCCTTATAGATATTATGTTAAAATTCTCTTGATAAATTTCTTGTGATAGAGAGCCCACATAGGGATGGCACCCGAGCGGAGCGGGGCGGGGGCGGGGAGTTACTCCCCCGTCCCCGTCCCCGAGCCCCACTTGTTCCCTTGTCCCCATCCCCGATCCTCGTCATGGGGAATTTTTTGTCCCTATTCTCGTTCCTCGAGCCCCCGCGGGGATCCTCAAAGTTAGTTTATTTTTTTTATTGTGTGCATACAATGGACTAAAAATAAAAAATAACTTCTATGCACATGATTAAAGCAGCTATAAGTCGTAATTTCAAGCAAATTGGTATGAATTAGGGTTTAAAATTTAGGAGAGAGCAAATAAAATTTAGAAATAAAAATAAGGTCTAAATTAATTATTTTATTTATTTATATTTTATGACTAATAAATTTTTATAAATTATATGAAATTACTAAAAACTATAAAAAAATAATATATATACACACACACACACACACACACATATATTAAGGGTATTTTAATGTGGACGGGGACTCCTCGGGGCAGGGAGTATGATCCCCGTCCTCGTCCCCGAAATAGCTTCGGGGGGGATTTCTTTCCCATCCCCATCCCCGCGGGGAAAAATTCCCCGAATTCGGAAATTATTTTGCCATCCCGAAGCTCACATATAAATTTTACATATTTGCTAAAAATTAATATTTTTGAACTATTACACATGTTTTAGAGGTTCAATAACGTGTGTATACATATATGACCATTACTAATTGTAACTTGTGGTTTTTAATATTGTTCATTGCAAAAAAGAAAAAAAAAATGTATATCTATACTATTATAAAAAAGAAGGCATTTTTGTGTCTAAAATGGAAGTTATGATACCAAATTTCAATATACCAAATTTGCCCTTTTACTTATTCAATATTCAATAAAAAATTATATGTACAAAGAACCATCATTTATTCAAAAACTTCCACTATGTACCTATTTTAATTAGTTTTACATTTTTTCTTTAATTTGGTACTGAATTATAAAAGTTTACTTTGAGCAAGTGCTATATTTATAATTATGAAAATTATAAATATGTTTTTGTGATGCGTAGCAATTTTTAATATAGTGAATGTGAATTTTTAATATATTCATAATAAATTTTTAATTAGTGAATGTGAGAATATTTTTATTCAAAAATATTTTATGTGCGCAGAAACTGCGTGCAAATGACTGCTAGTATAATATAAAAAATCATATTAGAATTGTCAAAAAGCACGCTGCTAATAGCCTAATGCTCCAAAAGCAGTCACTAAGGCCATGTTTGGTTACATTTTGTCAAAATAAATTCATTTTGGCAAAATGTAATCAAACATATGGGTCACTTTTTTGCCAAAATAACATATACTAATTAATTCAGAATATCTCTTCAAATTAATTAGCTTATTACCAAAAATTTCATATATATACATATCATAATATTTTATTATTATTTTTAAAATTAAAAAATCATATCAAATCATCACATATACATATTATATATTTTATTATTATTTTTATAACAAAAAAATATTATTTAATCCAAAAAATACAACAAAAAAATATTAATTTGACTGCTACAATAAAAATTATCTCATTCCAAAACACAAACAAACATACTAAAACTCTCCAAAATAATTTTTTAACTATTCCAAAATATAAACATATATACATCACATTCTCTAACCCTACTCTCAAAATTCATTATCTTAAAACATATAATCCAAAACATACAATTAATGTCCAAACATTACCTAATATATTTTGTTGGACTGCGAGTTTGTCAACGGAGGCTTCTCCAACAGTAAAACGACGTCGTTGCATGGTTTCCGCAGTTTTCACTCCGCACTAGGACTAGTGAAAGGCAGTGAAGCACCTGAAAATCGGAGCACCAAAACCCTAGTGAATTAGGAATCAAATACGACAAAAATCCTCCCCCCACCCCCCCAAAAGAGAGAGCTAGAAGTTAGAAATTGGTATGCAAATGGCGATGTCAGGAGATCTTAGGGTTTCTGCAGCTCTGAGTCCATACAAATTCAACCCCCTTCTCACCACAAAGCATTTTAACCGGTCTAAGGTTTGCTTCAGCTCTTCACATTTTTCAATTTGTCTAATAGTATTGTGTTTTTCTCTCTATTTTTTGTGTGAACTCTTTTTAATTTGAATCGGGCTTCGTTTTAAAATTAGGTTATAGGAGAAAAAAATTCATGTTTAATTTTCTGCATTTTTTCGTGTATATTTATTTGTGAATATGGATGAAGGGCTACATTATACTCATTGAGTGGGAAAGCTTTTTTAGGATAGTTCTAAAATCCAGGGATAAAATATTGTGTTATTGTTGGTGCAAATTCATGGATTTTTTTTTTTTTTTTTTGAACAAAATTCTTAAAAGCATGAATATGGCAGGTGGGTTTGCTAATTTGCTTCCTTGGTGATACATCTTAATACCATGTGAAATTTCAACTCGACTAAATCACTTATAGAATCTGATCTTGAGACAAAATCAGAAATTAAGATGAACCTAAATTTGTCTTAATTAGGTTGTGCTTGGAAACATGAATTTCCATTCAATTCTATTTCTCAAACATGCACATTCCTTGCCCTACAGGTGGATTACAATGTGTTTGCTAATGTTGCATCTAGTGTTCTTGAGGCAATGCCGAGATGTTCTCGTGCAGTGCTTGATGTCCATAGTGTTCGTTGTCACTCTAAACGGCCTCTTGGAATTTTTGGAGATCATAAGCTTTCACAAAATCCCATCAGCCAGGAGCTTGAGAATTTTCTCCTCGATGCAATTAACATTAACTTCTTTGAGCGTTTAAATTTGGCGTGGAAGATAATTTTTCCATCCCCTGCATCCAGAAAGAATTCTAATGCGAACATAGCCAAGCAACGTTTGAAAATGATTCTTTTCTCGGATCGATGTGCAGTCAGCGATGAGGCAAAACAGAAGATAGTAAGCAATGTTGTCAGTGCATTATCTGATTTCGTTGAGATAGAATCACAGGATAAAGTTCAACTGAGTGTCTCAACTGATCCGGATCTTGGCACCATTTATTCTGTCACGGTGCCAGTCAGGCGGGTGAGATCAGAATATCAAGTTGATGACGAAACTGGGGCAATAACAAATATTGAATACAAAGACACTGGAGAAAGTTCTGGGTCTGTTGATGTCAAGTTTGACTTTTATATTCCTAGTGACAAATTCAAGGATTTTAGTATGTGAAATGGGGTGATTCTTGAGCCTGACCTGGAAGGGAACCTTTATGTTGCTCGATTTTGTTCTTTCTTCTTTATCTCGTATACGCTCTTGTGGCGCCCTCTATTCATTCTTTGGGTTGCTGTAATACTTGCAGCAGAAATATATTCTGTATATATTTATAGATCTCTTTTTAGGTGGTTTGAAGTATATTACTAATTCTGAGGACACTTCTGATTTAATCTTCAAATAATGCTTTTATGATCCTATTTAAGTTCCTGTTTCTTGATGAATTACTGGGGCATGTTTACTGGACAAGCATTCTGTGCAGATGCTCTAAATCAATAACAGTCATTCAAACTGAAGATACTGAAGTGATACCCTGAATTAGTATCCCCCTATTGTTTGTGAATAATTTGATATGACGGCTTTTTGTATCATCCATTGCCATTTCACCATAGTTATGAAGTTTTCAATGGGTGCAAGCAATAATGATGAAGCATTCCCTTTTTGTCCCTTGGTGGTGGAAGCTTGATTGATGCCTACAGGCAGCTGGGATGGTGTCTGTTATAGGGAGTTTGGGTTAAATTGGGTGGAACTGAACTTACATTGTGTTCAACAACAATGTCAAATAGGTTTGAATCTTGTTGGGGGGATTTGATTTATTGTAAAGTAACGTTTTATTTTATGTCATACATAATATATTTTGATGTAGGGGTGTGCACCAGTTTGGTTAACTGGCTGAACTGAACCGAATTGAAAAAATTCGGTCCAAATCGAACTGGACCATGAAAATATGGTTCAGTATCGATTTTTTATTTTTTGATTGTTCGGTTTGGTTTTTAACCCAAAAAAACAAACAAATCGAACCATAAATTATTTTTTTCTCTTTCTTTTTCATTTTTATAATTTTATTTTTTCCAAAAATAAACACTCAAGTTGCTCTTGAATAGGTCCCATTTTACTGCTTAACATGTTGCATTTCGTTTCATGTTGAGAACATGCCCATTATAAAATTGTCATTTTATGTTGAATATTACATGTTAAGAACAGGCCCCATTTCATGCCCATTAAAACTTAATTTTTTTTTTTAAAAAAAATAAAAATAAAATCGGTTAACCACAAACCAAACCAAACCAAACCAAAAATTTTCAATTAAAACCGGAAACCAAACAATCCAATTTGGTTCGGTTTTCAGTTTGATAAAATGTCGAATCGAAATTTTCGGTTAATCGAATTTCCAATTTAGTCCGATTTAGTTTAACCGAATGCACACCACTATTTTGATGTCTTGTGTGAATTGAAAAATGATCGTTAATATCTCGATGTAGGTTTTTGGATAATTCTTTACTCTATAGTTTTAGGGTTATTTATATCTAATCGATAAAGAATTTTCAAATACACTAACAATGTGTATCCGTAGAGAGTTTGGGATGAATTCGGTGGAAATGAACTTGACATTGTGTTGAAATTGTAGGTTTAAATCTTAATTTGAGAAATTTAATTCATTTTGAATTAACAAATTCAAATGAAGGGACTCACTTTCATCATTATGAGTGAATAATTTGTTCATTCTATTTGTCTTTATTTTATCATATTCCATTTTAGTATATGGTATTTAAAAATGAATATTCCATTTTAGTATATGGTATTTAAAAATGAATATCAATACACGTCAGAATAAATTCTGAATAATATTTTGTTTTACAAATGACCAATGAAAGGTTCTCGAATGTGATGGCATTGCATTTCCGGAAAGTTTAGAATGAATAGAGTGGAATCAATCTTCATTAGTTAAACTCCCATAAATTTGTGTGTTTGTTTTGCCTTATATTAAAGAAAAGATAAAACTTGTTGAAAAATATTAACAGAGAGATTGGGCTTTCAGGAAAATTTATGAAAATTTTAATGTCAAATGGTGCCCGATAGGACAGCCAACGGGTTAGATCGGGATTGAAATGAATAGAGTGGAATCAATCTTCATTAGTTAAACTTCCATAAATTTGTGTGTCTATTTTACCTTAGATTAAAGAAAAGATAAACTTGTTTTATGAAAATTTTAATGTCAAATGGTGCCTGATAGGATTGCCAACGGGTCGGATTGGGATCGAAATGAATAGAGTGGAATCGATCTTCATTAGTTAAACTCCCATAAATTTATGTATTTATTTTACCTTAGATTAAAGAAAAGATAAACTTGTTGAAAAATAGTAACAGAGAGACTGGGCTTTCTGGAAAAGTTATGAAAATTTTAATGTCAAATGGTGTAGTCAACGGGTTGGATTGAGATCAAAATGAAGAGAGTGGAATCAATCTTCATTAGTTAAACTCCCATAAATTTATGTGTTTATTTTACATTAGATTAAAGAAAAGATAAACTTGTTAAACATTAACAGAGAGATTGGGCTTTCTGGAGAATTTATGAAAATTTTAATTTCAAATGGTGTCCCGTAGGGCTGCCAATAGGTCGGATTGAGATCAAATATGCCATATTCGAATTTGATTATCAAAATGAATATCCAAATTCAACCCGAAATCCTATGGGATCCTTGCTGGTAAGTATTATATTCGAATTTGATTGATATCCGAAATTTGATTAAAAAATTCGACTCTATTTATTTTTTTTTCATTTTTTTATTTTGAATTTTATAAAAATATTGTATTTATAAAGTAAATATATGTCATTTTTTATTTTTTAACAACTTTTTATTATATATTAGTCCAAAAGTTAAATATTTGAATACTACATTCCTATTCACATGCTATTAATGTATAGATGAATTATTATATGTTATTATACTTGATATTTTATCAATATTCCTCTTATTTTTTAGGTTAAAGATTTAATATTAATAGTATAATATAGATGTTAATATGTATATATATATATATCAAGTCAATATAATATATAGATTTATTTTAAAATCTTTATAAGAGTATTAATTTAATAAAAAATATTAAAGTTCAGATTTGAATTTTTAACGGATCGGATTGTTTAATTTCATATTCGATCAACTTATTTCGAATTACAAATATTTATAGTTGAATATGATCCATAAGATATTTTAATTGGATAAAAGTCATACATTTGGATCGAATTCAGATCGAACTCGGATTAAAATTTGATCCACTGACAGTCCTAGTGCCTGGCCGAAATGTCCGAAGCCCAAATAATCAGGATGGGCTAATTCCGGCCCAAAACTGGATCAAAATTGGGCTGTCAATCTTCTAGGAAGAAGGCCCAGACTATCTGGATCCAGTTGTCAGATCCGGCCCGGTGCAGTGTGAGCGGGAAATTTCCAGGTTAAAAGGTTTTTTGCACCATAATTCAAAGTACTTCTGGAAGCCCTTTGCGACAATCTCTTTATCTCTCTTCTTCAGACATTCTTAGCGTTTGCCAGTATGAAGGGGTCTTGTTTGAATTTCAATAACCCGATCCGAGACGCCATTACCAGGATCCGGTTTGCTCCTTGTTCGAACAGTCTCCTAATTTCCTCATGGGATTCGGTAAGTACTAAGTAGTACTACGGCAAACCTAAGCCACCAATCACTTGTTAATTGTGCTCCGTATCTTCTGTATGTGCATATTATGTGATGGATTTTGTAATTAAGAGTTGTTATATTATGTATCTGAGCAGAGTCTTCGACTTTACGATGTGGATAAGTGTGAGCTCAGATTGGAAGCTCCTACTGAAGGGGCAGCGCTTCTCGATTGTTGTTTCGAGAGTGAAACAGTGGCTCTCAGTGCTAATTCTGATGGTTCTATTCTCAGGTTTTACCGCTCTATATAACAACTGATTATGCATATCTTTGCTCGTTATTTTGTCCGTATGCGTGTTTGTTATGCCTAAAGTAGTGAATTTTTCCATCTCCTTCTATAGCTACTAGGAAAGATGTGGGTAGTTGTGGCATAAGGATGTTGTGAGCTGAATTATTTTCAACAAGCTCGTACAGTAAGTAGTCCCCATTCCAAAATGCAACCAATAAATGCTTATAGTTAATTATTAATTTATTCTCCATCCTTGACACGAATTTGCCAATAGGGATTGTACCTGAGTTTCAGGTTTGGGGGAGGGTGAGGAAACCTCAGGTAAAGAATACCATATGTCACATCCAAGCAAACTGTGGAAAGAAGGGACGACAAGAAGGGACTGAATGTGTTTTATGAGAAAACAACTACACATGACTAGTGGTTTAATTTTTCAGTTAGGTGGCAGCTGGCACAGCCAGCCCTTTGTTTAGGTCAATCCCTCTTGTCAAGGGGTCACTATGCTCACGATTCTAACTTCTATGCTTTTGATAAGGAATTACTGTGTTGTTGGGGTAAAGTTTTATGGTCATGTATGCTAGAGCTTAAGGTTAAATTTCAGCAACATAGTAAAGTAGCTATGCCCTCAAGAATTTCAAATGAAAAGCGTAAAAGGAAAAAGGTAAATGTACTTGCCTAAGAGAGCTAGATAGATTTGCCACATCTTATAATGTTCTTGTTTTATTATCTGTTTCTTGGTTTCATGATTAGGTCTTCATCATAAAGTCCAGTTAGTCTGTTGGAAGTGAAATTGTGCGAAAGCCACTAGTAAATTAAGTGTATCTTATCAAAGAACTTCAGATTTCTGTCGAAGGTTTAACATATATATTTTGGTTCTGCGCTAACCAGTTTCGGTAAAGGCTAATCCTATTGAGCCTGATTCTTAACCAATTCAATGCCAAATAATATGTGCCAGACCAGCTTGCGGAAGCTGGTGTATCAGACACTCACTTCAGGAATTTTACCCAATGAGAAGATCTTCAATTACAGAAACCGAATCTATTTGTACCACCCACAATACAATCTTTCTTATATTTGTCAGTTCATATTCATTTGTTTCCATCTCGTGATGAGAAGGCTCTATTTGGTGACATATTTAATTTAAAATTTCCTAGGTATGATATGCATTTGGGAAACAGCAAGGCAATAGGAAATCATGAAGACTTAGCGACCTGTGTTGAATATTCTGAGGAAACATGTAAGATATTGGCAACATGTGATTCCAGTTATCATCTGCGAAAAACCATGTCATATCTGCAGTGGTGCTGTGTATGTTGACTTAATCAAGGAAATACATATCAGAATTCTGGTCCTTGTCAAACTCTTTGTCTTGGCTCTTAGGCATATACATGACCTTTTCCATAAATACACAGTCAACTGAAATATTATCTTGATCATTCTTTTGGTCCTATTTATTTCTAGAAGAATCTGTCGGATGCTTAGGTGAAGAGAGTTTGGATCAGTGCCACTTCCAATTATGAAAATTACACATGAACTATCAGATGAATTAAGCTTCTGGATCTGGAATTTTAATGAATATTGTTTTACCAAAATATTTTTGTAAGTCTTGCGAGTTAGACATGAAAGTTGGAAATGAGGATAAGGGAATTTTCGTTCTTTCAGACTACCTTAACTAGTAATTTCTGAGGAATCAACAAGATATTTAGTGTCTCCTCTTGTTAAAATTTCTTCAAACCTGAAGAAGTATTAATAAACTCTCCTTTTTCTTTTGCGTGTGTGTCTGCAGGTCAAATTATCACTGCTGGTTGGGATAAAAAAGTAAAGTTTTGGGATGCACGCTCTGCTAGTCTTTTTGGATGCTTGAATAATCTAGGCGTGGAGGTTGAATCTATTTCAGTTTCTGGGTTCAATTTGATGGTTACTCTCAAGTCATCCGTGCATATGTATGACTTGCGTCACTTAGATGGATCGGTTCAAGCAAAAGAATTTTTCATGGACATCCCTATTAAATGTGTCCGCTCTAATTTAGATTTTGAAGGTATTGCAATAATAGCTGTATTTACCTCTTGCTAGAAATGTGTGCAGTGATCTTTATCTGTTTCTGAACTCTAAAGATCAGATGAATTCTTCAAGTTTTTTAGAATTGATTACAGAAGGGGTTATGTGTCACTAGTTCCGTGCAATCATTTACATTCTCATTCATTTTTTAATTTGCTTGGAAGTGAACTGTTAACAATTGATGTCACTGCCAAAAATTTCCATTGCTAGCTTTACTTCTCCATCATTATCGGACTTCTTAGGCATACTTTTAATCACTATGTATCTCTGGTTGATCCTATTTGTTATTTTAATTTCTGAGTTGATCTAAATGATGATCCCTGTTCATGCAGGATTTGCAGTTGGATCAACTGATGGGAAGGTTGCTATGGAATATCTTAGTAAATCCAATTCAAAGAATGAGGGGTCAGTATAAGTTTGTGCACCATAATCCTCTATAGTGTGGGTTTATTACTTTTCAAAACTGGAGTGGTGGTGTTGTGTGTGTGTGTGTGTGTGTGTTTTAATTAATAAATTTTTAAATAATTTTTCTTGAAATCAATAACATAAATATTACTATGGACTAGAGAACATATTGGCACTTCATGCACCTCCTGATCATTCAATATTGATGGCGTGCATATTTCACATTGTATTGAAAGAGTACCTGTCACTTAAGTCTGGGACCTCTGCAGATATGCTTTCAGATGCCATCCAAAGGACAAAAATGGAAGACGTCATCTTGTAGCAGTGAATGACATAGCATTTAATCCATCGTATGTATCACGTTTACTTTTAGCTTACCATCATGGACATTTAGAATCACGTGACTATATCTTTTCCCCTTTTCAGCATATGCGGTGTCCTTGCTACGGGTGACAATGAGGGCCACACTACAATATGGGACGTTCTGAGCAGGAAGCGATTAGTGGAGGTATGGTTAATCTTAACTGTTGGGAAATTGCTTGTGATGCTATTAGATGTGCTTAATACATGCACCAAACTGTTAACATCACTACTGTTAGAGAGTGACAAAATTGCATCAGTGTAGACTAACCTTACATGAAAGGGGCAATATTAATGGATTGCATCAATTAATTTAGTCCCCAAATAAACTCCTACTGTAATCATGGAGTTTGCAATTATCTTGCTTTAGAGTTCAGGAGTGGATTTTTATACTAACCAACATGTTTTTCAAGCAAGATAAATGACCAATAACTGAGAACATTTTGTTTTACTGGTCTATTTCTGATTGTAATCCAATCTAAACAATTGCATAGTGTCAAAATTTATGCGTGCTCTGGTGAAGATCTAACTGCATTTACTTGCACATAATCTCATCTTCAAAATTTTAGGTTGCTTTGAGTTACCAGCATTGAACTTGTTAACTCTTTCCAACTCACCAATCTCTGTATCATATACTAATTTGTTATTCACATTTCTCTGCCAGTCAGCCTGATATATTTGGTCTGGTTTTTTTCCTGCCGAAAGTATCCAGGAGTTTTGCTTATGTCTCTCATAGAATTCCTGCCTCACTTTCAGTTTCCTAGATATCCCAATAGTATTGCATCATTGGCATATAACCATGGTGGACAACTTTTGGCTGTTGCATCAAGTTATACTTACCAGGAGGCTAATGAAAGGTTAGTACAGCCCATACCTGGGCACAAGCATAAGCGTGTGTGTGTGTATATATGTATGTGCATTCTTTGACCAGGCATGCATTTCTTGTGTGACAGAGAAGAGTTCCCTCAGATATTTATGCATCATGTGGACGATAGACACATCAAATCAGTTCCTGCTAGTTAGTAGCACTTCAAAGAGGAAATGATTGAAGATGACACGATAGCCACTAAGGTCCATGCTAGTGCCTTTACTGGACAAAAGCAAGTGCCATTCAACATTTTCAGCATCAATTTGACAAATAGCAGCAGCCATCAACATCTCGTTGCTTCAAGTTCTGTTCTTCAACTCCAAGTCTCCATGTGAGCTCTCTTATTTTCCCTCTCTCTCAACAGCTTGAAGTCATAATTACCTGCTCTGTTCCTAATTGGAGATCTACTTATGTTGTAATTTTATACTAGAATTAATCATCCTCTTAGAATGAAATGTGAAGAGATGAACAATTAGCAGGAAAAAGTAGAATGTAGGTCTTGATCTCATATACCCATAATCTTATTCAATGAGCATTTATGTGTAACATATTGAACTCATTCTTTTAGTGTTCTCAACAAACCAAATTGAGTCCCCAAGTTTTTTCTTTACATTACTTATAGAATGTTGTATTTTTATCATATATCAGGAATTAAGAATGCTTTTGTTGCTTCAATTTCTTCTGCCTTTTCCCCCCAGCAGTTCTCAATAATGGTGCTTTGTTCATATTTTTGTAACTATAAAATCCTTGTTCAATCTGAAGACGTTGATTTTGCTCGGTGCCCAAATGTAGTATTGAACACTCTCTTGTTGATGCAAAGTGACCAAGATAAAAAGGACAAGAATGAGACATTAAAGTTCAAACTTTGGTCCAAAATAGTCTCAAAGGTTGTAAAGGATGGTGAGATATCTCTATCAATAATAATTATCATGTTGGTATTTGGTACTGTACAAGCTTCCATTTGTGGGGCATCACCTTATTTATTTATTTTTGGACACTTGGCGCATCACCTGATTATTATTGAAAAAGGTAACCAACAAAATTTGGAATTAAAAATGGTCAGCGGTAATTATGGAATAAATCTTTTCAATTTGAGTTGGAGTAAAAGTATGTAATGTCTTCTCACCACTGTCAAATTTAAATGAAGTATTTTCTACAATAGTATCATAATTAAATAGTAGTAAAGTAGTCTCAATATATTTAACAACTTTCATTATATGAAATGGGCATCCAATTATGAAATTCTTAAAAGAAAGTAAATTGAAATATAACTACAATACTAAAATTAAGTGTAGAGTACCAATTCCATTTATTTAATTCTTTTTAAAAGTATCAAAACAAGATTATATTTAAAATATCTTTTTTGCAACTATGGTAACACTCATTCTTAATTATTGCTTCGAACAATTAATTATTTTTATCAATATTTATACTCAGATAATTTTATTTTGGAAAAAAGAGAAATTATTAAAAAAAATAAATTAAATCAATTGGTGCTCGCCAAAAACTTAAATTAATTATCATATCTAAACACAATTCAAGTTTTAATTATAATATGCATATCTAAATGAATATATTAATGTCTTTGTTAATTCAACCAAACATAAGCAACTACGGTTGAGATTAGGGGTGTTCAATTTAATAAAAAAAATAGACAAATTGATTCAAAAAATCGAACTTTTTTTGAATTGAATCGAATTTATTTATTTATTTTTTAAATCGATCTATTTGGTTCGATTTTTGGTTTTAATCTAAAAAATCAATCCAATTCAAATCGGACCGAAATTTATATATTAATTATATGAAAAATATATATCTTAATTGTAAAATACATAAATAAATTAAAATAAACTAAACCTAGGATTTTTTTTTATACTTTCAAAAATTAAATACATAGGGAGGTATCAAGTTAGGGGTGGCAATCGTATCGTGTTGGGTTATTTCGTGTCGGGTTGAGGGGGGATATCACAAAATTTTGCTCAACCTAAACCCAACCCAATAAGTCTCAACCCGAATCCAACCCGTTTCAACATATGATTATTTTTCATTAATAATTCATCTAAAAAACTTACACATTTTGTGTTCAACTAGAATCTTAATAAAATAATCAATTTATACCAAAATTTTGAGAAAAGTCAACTTATGCCAAAATTTAAAAAAAAAAATCAACATTATACTCTAACAGCTTAACTTTTATACCATAGAGCAATTTGATAATTGGACTTCATTTAATTTTTTCTACAACATCAATAATATACAAATTTTCATGTTAAATCAAAAGTTTTGCACAACTTAATTTTAACAACAATGAAGTCGAATTCCAGCAAATAAATATAATTCGTTCCATTCAATGATCAATAATCATCCCAACATCATCAAATAGTCAAGATTTACATAGTAAATAATAATCATTAATTCTTATAAATTAATCTCGAGTTCAATTGTTCAACAATAACAAGTCATTACTTAAAAATACAAAAAATATAGGGTTATTATCGTGTAACCCGAAACCCAACTCGAACCAACCCATAATTTTCGTGTTGCTTATCGGGTCGATCTAATATCGACCCAACCCACTAACCCCCAACCCAAACCCAATAATATTGTGTCGAAAAATTGCCACCCCTATATCAAGTGGCTTGTAACTTATGTGGCATTTATCTCTCTTATTAAGTGGGAGGTTTTGTGTTCGACCCGTAATAGGCATCGTGCACTTTGTGTGTAGTTTATACTTTGATTTTTTTGATTTGAGAATATACAAATATTGCTTTGTTGAAAGAATAATATTTCATCATTTGTAATGCTCTCTCAAAAAAATTAAATACATAAGAATAATTATTGTGGACTTATAACTTTATAGTTGTGTGTTTTTACATAATTTTACTTAATTCCACAACATTAGTGATATGATAGCTAAATAAAATTTACAAATTAATTAATTAAATTAGTTTAATTATTAATGGTAATTTGTCAAATATTTTAATTAAACATTTAAATTGAAAAAATCAAATTAATATATTCAATTCAAATCGATTTAAAATAAATTGAATTAGATCGAATTTATAATAAAAATCTAATCTATTCAAACTTATTTAGTATATATTTTATAATTTAAATCAATTAATTTTTTTATCCAAAATCAATTTAAATCGAACCGCAAACATCCTGCAAATACTCCTAGAGCCCTAGTCCTAGGTGAGAGCTATTTTGATCTATGGTTAGGCCGTGCGTGATCTTGCACTCTATAGATTCCTCCCAATAAAAAAGTCTCGTTAGGCGGCTCAAATAGATAAGCCCAAAAGAAAGTCTCTCCTCAAACACTGCGTCGTTTTGACGCAAACCCTGGCAACAAATCTCATCCGTCAACCGCTTTATCACGCCAATGAACGGCTCAAAATCAATCAATGCTTTTCCCTCACACAAAAAACCCTAAAATCTCCCTCTCTAATGCACACAAGGACTGCAAACTCTATATATATAAAAAACACATCTCCATTTCTACCGCATCACCACTATCAGACTCTCAGTTTTGCATTTTTATAATTTCTAGAAAACCTCTCTGTTTCTCTAGAATCGCTGCTCAGGATGTCGGACGAGGAGCATCACTTCGAGTCCAAAGCTGACGCCGGCGCATCGAAGACTTATCCGCAGCAGGCCGGTACTATTCGTAAGAACGGTTACATTGTCATCAAAGCCCGTCCATGCAAGGTTTGTTTTCTGTCTTATTTTTTTATTCAGAATTGTTATGTAGATTTGATTTCAGTGGATTTATATTTTTCTGTTATTTTGATGGTGAATTTTTCTGTGGAGATTTCATTTTTATTTTACATGTGTTTAAATTAACGTGACTTTGTCTGGTTTGCTTTGAGATCTGAGTAATTTAGGTTTTATCTTGATTGATTAAATATTTTTGTATTTTGTTGTTTTTATTTTTCAATTGGCGGTGGTTGTGCGAAGTTGTTTTAGATGTTTTAGGTGGATTTAAGTTGAAATTTTGGAGGAAAAATTATTTCAGTTGAAAATATGTTTTTTTTTTCAATAATTTATGTTTTGACTGAGCTCTTTCCTGATTTCAAGTATTTGCATGTGTAGAAGAGGTTTATATTTTAAATTTATTTGTTTGATTTAATTATGCTCTGTTATGATTTAATGTATGTTTTTAATCTTTGTTCTATGATCTTTATATGTATATGAACATGTCTTTCGGCTTTGAGTAGAAACTTTCTTCTAAAGCTCTTTATGACTGTGAATGATTTGAGGAAAGATTTGAGATGATGAAACAATATCAGATTATTGAGTTAAACTCATAACTTCATGGTCTGTAAAACAAAAAGGATTTTGCTAAGGGTTTGATCCATGAATGCTAATTTACAATGGAGCTTCTTATCGTAACAAACCATGAATTTTGATGTTGCAATTATTTTTGTCAATTTCATCATAGTTGTTAACAATCCTTTGTATTGTTTCAGGTTGTGGAAGTTTCGACTTCCAAGACCGGAAAGCACGGTCATGCTAAATGTCACTTTGTTGGAATTGATATCTTCACTTCCAAGAAGCTGGAAGATATTGTCCCCTCTTCGCACAACTGTGATGTATGCATTTCTCTTTGTTCATTGAATGAATCAATCTTTTATGATGCCTGCCATTGGTTATGTTGTGGTATGAATGCTGATGTCAGTTTTCATTTTAAATTCAGGTTCCTCATGTTAACCGTACTGACTACCAGCTCATTGACATCTCTGAGGACGGTTTTGTATGTGGCTACTTAATTAATTTCAATTCTTAAATTTTACTGCATACATAGTTAATAATCCTCGGTGAAATAATTCTATAGGTGAGCTTGCTGACTGAGAATGGTAATACCAAGGATGATCTCAGGCTCCCAACTGACGAGAGCCTGCTTACCCAGGTTAGACATGTTTTCAACTTTTTCATGGCGGTCCACATCCTCTATTTCAATTAATGTTTTATCCTTCATTTGACTTCACGGGTGCATGCTAAGGGTATTAAATATTACTTTGGAGCAACACTCATGGATTACATATATTTGGTATGAATTCATGAAGTAAAATAGAAGATGAAATACTGATTGGAATTGAAGATTCAAAATGACTTCATGGGCTTATTTGAAATGTATATTCATCCATTTTACACTGTTCATCCTCACACGTCTCTATTTCTCTGTGAAATGGACAGATCAAGGATGGGTTTGCTGAGGGAAAGGACCTTGTTGTGAGTGTGATGTCTGCTATGGGAGAGGAGCAGATCTGTGCTCTCAAAGATATTGGTCCGAAGTAGTAGTTTGCTTGGCTTGCTGGGATTGCGTGATGGTTTTTAAGTTTTAAATGAGATGGACTTGATATTTATAGATATTAGGGAATGATGGGAGGACCATTGACCATCTTATTTCAGGATCATGGAGACTGAGTTATTGATGGTTTATGTCCTCGACTAAAAGACCACCTTCCTATTACTAGGATTATGTGGGCTACTACTATGTTTTTACTCCGTTT
The DNA here is from genome assembly GCA_018894105.1 of Jacaranda mimosifolia. Lineage (NCBI taxonomy): Eukaryota > Viridiplantae > Streptophyta > Magnoliopsida > Lamiales > Bignoniaceae > Jacaranda > Jacaranda mimosifolia. Next base: position 20,767,096 of record CM032134.1, on the reverse strand, counting down.
CTTTTCTTTCATTTTCTTTTCTTATTTTTATTTGCGAACCCTTGGGGATGTTTGCATCTCATCTTTGTTTATTATGGTGTGGGTGTAAATTTCATGTTCTGGCAACTTGTTGGACCTGCTACATTGCTTATAACAATGGTGGTTTTTTAAAATTGATATCTGTGAATTATTGTGTATGATTGGTTTGAGTTTCTGTTAATATTTTGGGGATGAGAATGAATACGCTTTTGTTGGATGTTAATGATCTTTTCATCAGTTTAATGGTTGCATAATTTCCACAAGTTGCAAATATATAAATTGTATTGATGCTTGCTGAGTCGAATGCTTGTGTTTCACATCCATCATATGAAAACACAAAAAAAGTGTACAAGTGAGGGATTCCTGAAATTTCGGGAAAGCACTAGTGATTAGGGGATATAATAGTTTTTCAGGAATGACAAAGACGTGAGTGGAACAATCGTGTAAAATTCTTGTCTGTCAATGGATCATCTGTAACAACCGGTTATCTACCAATAATATTTGGTAACGTGACTTTCCCAATGTACAACGAGATGATGCACAAGCTTTGGCAAGTTGACCACCATTTGACGAGATCATTAGGATATTTGTTCGCTAATCTTTTTTATATCTAATTTATAAGGAAAATTTATTATATATTTATTTTGTTTTCTTAAATGCGATTGAATGAGATATGAAACAATTTCAAACTTGAAATCTCTTCCTTATAAACCCTTTGGGCACATTTGAATTGTTGGATGAAACTTGATAGATTATATTATCAAACTCCATCTAGTGTTTAGATAAAGTGAAACAAGCTTAGGATAAATAAATAGCCTGATCCACAATTCTATTTCTAATTGATAATTAATCTCCCCAAAATGGCCTAAATTGTGTAATCCAAAATGAAAGTGGAAAAAGAAATTAGTAATTTAACAATTATATCCATGAATGAAAATATTGAAATTTGAACTTATCTTACTCTAATGGATATTTTAGTAAATTGAGTAGTCCAATTATTTAATCCTTGTATCCACACAAATGATTGATAAAATAAATATATATTCAAAATGCATAATTTTAAACTTTAAATATAATATTATCTTATCTTGAACAATGTAATCCCATTGTATCAATATAATCTTATTAATTCTATCTATATATCCAGACGTGCCTTTTCTCTATTAGTTGAAACTCTGACTCTCATGAACTTGAGAGAGAGAGAGAGAGAGTGTGTGCAAGTGTAACAAGACCCACAAATGTGAAAAATATAAAACCAGAGTTCCATAGAATTACGTTCGGCACCGGACTCAAATCTATTTAAGTGAAAATGATTAGAAGGTTGATAATTATATTATTATATATAAATTTGTGTGGAAAAAGAAAATTGATGGTGAAAACATAAACAAACAGGCTCTTATCCACACCTAATTATTACTCCTTTTTCTTCTTTTTTGGTTCTTCTTTTTCTATTTTCTCTTTTTTTAAGTTTCTTGGGAGAATGAAAATAATAATTATAACAACATAAATAAAATAAAGTGACTTTTGGTAAAGTGGCTCTCTAAGTTATGCTGTGGATGGGCACGTTGCAAATTTAATAAAGTGTTTCCAGGCTTGGAGCTGTAGATGTCTTGACACTCATGGACAGATCAATATCTCCTTGTCCTTGTCTTTGATCAATATAATCTTATTAATCCTGTTTATATATCCAAACATGTCTTTTCTCTATTATTAGTTGAAACTCTAACTCTCATTTGAACTCTTGAGAGAGAGAGAGAGTAACAAGACCCACAAATGTGAAAAATATAAAACCAGAATTACATTGAATTACGTTCGGTACCGGGCTCAAATCTATTTGTGAACGGATGAAATGAGCTGCACTTAATTTATTTAAAATTTTTATGTAATTCTTCCACGTCAATTTTGCACTGAAAATTCGCTAGATTCTCAAGTTTTGACATCAATGCAACAAGTTATTATTTGTAGTCATGCACATCAAGAGTCCGTTTAGGCTCGAACTCCTGACCTCCCACATTATGGAGGAGACTTATGTCGTTGGGTCACAGATCACTCGGCGACATCAATGCAACAAGTAATACAAAAGGGTTTCACAATTGTAAGTTACAAATTAGTAAGATAAAATACAACAATTCACCTGACATAGTGGCAGGTCCCAATGACCACTGAGGTTTTGTGCATCTGAGTGAGTTTGCTGTCTGTTCTATTTGGCAAGACGGATGACTGTTCCAAGCCAGTCATCAGGTATATTTTCTTTTAGTTCGCCTTTTAAAGCCCTCACTGAGTGGTCCGTTGCTGCCTGCATCGGTGTATAATTGAACATGGTTTTATTGTGTTAAAAGAAACCACATGTAGTTGGGAATTGAAAACTAAAATACCTTCACAATATAGACATCAATTCCCAATTTAGCAATCATAGCAGCTTCGGATATTTTGGTGAGCATGCCACCAGTAGTGTCATGAGCTGCTACAGTTGTCTTAACTGTTGAATACAATCGAAAAGGTTAAGAAAATGTAGCTTTGTCAGTAACTTGGAGGAACGTAGACTTCAAAAGTTCTGTAGATAAGCGGATCTATGTGAGATAATGTGGTGAATACGAAGCCCTTTAAAGTGGCTGATCTTAGAGGAGTACAGTGCTAAAAAAGTGGTGGGAGATGCAGTATTTATTCGTTTCATGTCCTTCTAAACAGGGATTTTACTGATACATGACTAAAATGCATAGCATCCACACTTCCATGTTTTTAAACACAAAAGTAGGAACTAAGAACCATCTGGATATACCACAGACTGTTTGGAACTTTTATGTGAGTGCCAAAAAGGCTAGATTGAATCTTCATTAATCAGCATGACAAACAAAACATGGGAGCTCGAAGTAAGAGAAAATCACCTATAGCTTCTAATGCGTTACTGACCTTGCTTGCTCATGTCCTGTAATTTAGGTTTTAACACAGACCAGCTCCCGTCTTCATGCACAGCTGAATGTTATTTTGCTTAATCAGTCATCTTAGCTCAAGGTATAATCCATTTAAAATGAGATGCAACACAGTTTGATCAGGTACTCACCAATTTCCCTGAGAAGCATGGCATCAGGTTCTGTTGGTGGACGGTCATATACCCCAAAAACATCTGTCTACATTGCGTGGTGTATAGGAAAAACGAATATGTTCTTCATATGATAAATAAGTAACTTGAGATACTACTGTTAAGCAAGGATAGACTTTCTCTTACCAGAGGAAAAAGGAATCAGAAGAATCCAGAGGAATGTTAATGGCTAACCTGTAGTTGGGTTAGGTTAAACTGAACTAATTCATTTTTTTTTTTTTTTTTTACTAATTTACTTCATAATATTTTTTAATCGAATTATCTTTCGCCTGAAGAGAATATTTTATTCAATCAAGTCTTTATGTAATTATATCTCCATGATAAAGCATAAAAAGGCAATTGTGAATTGACAGTGGATACAAGAAAAACAACGTAATCGGGTCTTAATTGTTCTGCCAGATGACGAATGATTACATCTCCGCTTAATATAGTGCAACCCTGACAACGATGCGAATGAATTGAGGGCATGCCAGCACCAAGAACTTGACTACATTAAATACAGATATGTCAAACCTGTGAACTATCCAGCACAGCATCTCCATGCAGAACCTGGAATATTGATAAACAACATCATTTTCAATTTCATCAGGGATTAAGAGGACTAGACCAAGGCCATACTGAACAATGAGAATATACTTTAGCAAGAAGCAAGCTAAGAATAGATGTCGTCAAACCCGCCAACCTAACTAATCAGGATATCATGATGAGATAGTAAGAGAACATGTGAACAAAAACAATTCTGCCAACAAGGTAGAAGTGAGAGTGAGCGAGCGTAGAATTATATTACTCCTCAAAATCTAATAGCCAATAAAATATGCAATTTCAGTTAAATTGATTTGAATCTCTGGCTAATCAATATTTGATCACATTGTGTCTGTATTATCTGCTAGCATAAAATTATGGTATGCAACAAATGCAACTTCAGTTAAATTGATTTGAATCTCCTGTGAATCAATATTTGATTACATTGTGAGAGTACTTTCTGCTACTAAATTATGCAATATTACTATTACTAAACCAGAGTCTTTTAATCCCACTAGGCGGCCAATGTATGTCTGCAAAAACTGTCTGTGAACTCCTTTTGCACATAATTACCCAACAAAACACGAAGGTTCCTGTTTTACTGTTACAAGCAGGACAGAACTGGACGCATAAAACTGTTCAGCCATGTGTTTCTTTTTAACTCTTAAATGTTTTTTCCATCATTTCAGTTGGAAACAAAAGGCCAAAGCTTAAACCATGTTGCTTGAGCACTGGGGCATAGTATAGTTACAGTACAGTAGAAGTATTTTTCTCTAACAGTAGAAGTATTTTTCTCTAGCTGCAGGTTTTTTCATTGTCCAGAGGCAACATAAGACTTCTGTTAATTCCATTGTTTTTCTCCATAAATGCAAAGCAGGATATCATTCATTTATTCTCATTTATAAGCAACATGAACATCAAACTCATAAAACCTTGAAATTTTAGTTGTCTTTTCAGCCTTCTCCAAAATCAAGACTTACCACTGCCTACCCACTCTGAAAGGATAAAGAATTTGGGTTTTATTGCAATTCAGTAATAAGCTCTAAATGAACCTTTTGTTCTCACTAATATTAGTTTTATTATTAATGCAAAAACAAGATACTAAGGTCTTAACAAGGGAAAAAAATAAATTAAAAATAGAATTGAAACAGTTCAAAGCTGGCACTCGAGAAAAATTCCTTTAATGCATCTCTATATGCTTTTCAATGTTTGTACTTGATTGAAGGATTCAAACTCACAGGTATAAATCCATCGTCTATAGCTTTAACCACTGTTGAGATATCTGCCACTGCCATCTGTGAAAAATCATGGTAGCAATTTCTAAGATTTCATCATGAAGAATGGTTAGACATAATAAGAAAGATTTCAGCAAATTGATGAATAGTATTCTGGATGACTTCTAACATTTCTTTCACAAGTTGACCAGCCACATGAAAACGGAGACATTCCAATAGAAGGAATACCCTCTGTCAACAAACATAAATAATATATGTCAAAGAACGCAAAAGGTACTAAAAATAGAGAAAAAGTGAAGGAATTCAAATAAGTTGGGTCAGGAAAGGCAGGAAGACGCAAATAATACAAGTCAAAAGAATGCATATAGGAGAAAAAAATAATGAAACTGAAAAACACTGGTGAGGAAAAGCAGGAAATAGTATCTCCAGAAAGAATGCATTAACAGGGATCGGCCACACAAAATTATAACTTACTGTGCTGTTTCACAGTGGTCATTTCTTCAAAATATTTGTATAACACAAACGTTGGGGATGAACCATCTAATGTAACTATTGAAGGTAAGCCGATCACACATAAATTTTCCAAGAAAAAAAGAAAGAAACTCCAAAAAAGATCATAGTTATTATTTATTACTTGAAGAGCCAAAAACTTCACAATGCCTGATGTCATGATCATTTTTTAGAAATTTGGGCAGCTATGAGATGATAAATAATAATGACAAAAACCCAATGTCAAGATAGAACAATGAATGCTAGAGTAAAAAAGGGCACCCTAGAGATTAACTTTTGTTTGTACTAACTAAGGTGTTCCAGACCATAAACATTTATCTACGGGGAGTTGAAATAGAGACAAATCAAGAAATAACTTAAAATAAATCAAATCCTGAAAGAAAGCAGCCACAGAAATATAGCTGAAACATCAACAAGAAAACGAGGGATGGGCACGAAAATCCAGCTTCCTGCTATTTATCATTATACAATGCCTACTGCACCAATTTTTTTGACAAATCAAAATTGACAGAGATGCAAAAGATTAGATTCTTAAAAAGGCCAGATCAGCATAAGGAAAAGAAGAAACATATGACATCAATTGAATGCATGGACCAGCTCATACCTTTTGCAAGCGCTCTCACAATTTCAAGATTAAGTGATGTGACCTGAAATTAGTAAAGGAAGTAAAATCACAATAAACATACTATCAGAAATCAGTCATTACAAAACCAACTATATGGTGCACAATCAGTTATCTTACTGCATGAAGCACTAAAAAAGACTGTAAAAAGATAAGGACATTACTGAATGCTAAAGAAAGTGTGTAACAAACCACAGATATGTAAATATCTAATGTAAATCTACTCAAACACAATGACAGGCAAATTAGAGGTTAAGTTAGTAGACGTAAGAGTTCCCTGAAGAGAAACGGCCGCCAAAAGAAAGCTAAATTAACCACAAATAGTGAATCAAGTTATATTAACACCAATATATTTTAATGTTGATTGTTATATATCTTTCATTGAAGTAGATTGTGATTCTAGCTATTTATGTAATTTTGATTTCCTTCTCCAAAACGAAAAACTCCCTCTGTCATGAATTGATCCCATTGAACAGTGGTCAATCTCACAACTTTTTGGAGGAAGATTGTGAATGAAATATACTTAATATTTTGATGATCAATGCAGCAACATATGAAGCTGCAGCTAAAATGTTCTCGGTCATAACTTAGTGTCAGGAAAAACTAAATCATTATTGTTCATCAACCTAAAAATTGATAACTTGACCAAATTCTTGCTTGGTCAGTTTCCACTATTTGTCATGTTTTGATGATTTATCTTTATAGGAATCAGTGAAAAATAAAAACTATAAAAAGACCAGAATATAGGACTGTAGAATAAAATGGACAGTTATAGGTCTTACAGATATTCTTGTAGCCACAAAACCAGACTTGACAAGGGGTCTGCTCAATCCACCCTTATGAACGCCTGACTTACTTGCTTGAAAGTGGCCAAAAGAACCTGAAGACAGCAATCATAAGCCATTGACCCACTGTACCAGAAGTTCTATGAGAATAATACATTGCTTAGAGTCATCAATGTAAGTTACAGTTCCTTAATACAGTTCTCCCAATGCAACATGTTAAATTGGTGTAAACATCAGCAAGAAAATTATGGTTTGCTGCCACAGGGCATTAGTTATGACAAAAGAAAAATGAAGAAGAAGAATCTTGACAATTACAAGTGCAACAGTGCATGGAGAAATGGTCTCTGGTTTCAAATTTAATTCATTCACCCTATACGTTGCCAGTAAAAAAGGGCAAAAGAAATTTACTATTTGAGAAACAAGTTCAGTGCCAATTTAATAGATTCATGTTTTAGAGATCCTCCAAATCTATGCATTCTTATACAATCTCATTTTTTAGCCATACTGTTCCAAAACTTCTTTTAGCCTCCGTAAAGTTCTTTATGATTTTCTACAAATTCGACAGTGCTTTCCTTTCAAACAAGATGACAGTTCTTCACCCACTTTAACTATTGGAAATGATATAAAATAAATCATGAAAAAAAAATCCCATATGTAACCAATAGTGCAAATCAAGCTAAAATGTCAACCTGCACCGTGAACAACTACGAACTGTTTGGAGTCCGATTCAAACTGATCATCAAAGTCATCAGCAACAGCCGGAATTTCCAAGGATCCAGGCCTTCTGCTCCAATCCATCCCATGACGAGGCCCTGAAATCATTGCCTCCCTTAGCTGGGATGAAACTATATTAAGATTGTCCTCATTTATTGTCTCTAACTCATTTTTACAGGTAATTGCAGCACCCCCTGCGATCTCAGAAAATAAAATAGCACCAACTTAGTCACATGTCCATAGAAAACATCTCAATGCACATGCACAAAGACAACTGAATGTGTATTTTTTCCTCTTAAATAATGAATTATCTATCACATAAGGTACAAAATCAAACTGATGATTATTGAAACATACTTATATGACCTTTTGTGCAAATAATTAATGCGCACGCACATTAAATCTCGATATAGTAACAAATTACTCTCCTTGTCAAAAGCAATCGAAGCAACAGTCTTCACAACATTACGTCACAACATCGGGAAACCTTAGTCATCCTTAATCCAGAGTACCATCACTCAGAAATAGTTCATTTCCATAAGTAAATTTGGAGTGTCAATATCATTTTCCGCAAAACTCAACTGAGCACCATTCCAGATAGTATTCAAAGCTCAAAAATGCTAGCAGAACATTAAATTATAGATCAATACCCATGCAGTAGGGTTTAATAGATTAAAATGATCCGATTAACTTAATCAATCGATTAATCAGACTAGCTAAATCGAGCTGATAATAGATTAATGCGTAAATAATACAGAAAGCTCACCGAGCTTGACGATGCAACGGAGTGGTTTGGTGGGTGTAACGGTGGCGATGGATTGATGGTGCTGTTCCATTGGCTTTTGATAGAAAGCAATTGCCACAGCTGCAATGCTCGACAGGAGGAATTTATCAGTACTTTATCGCTACGAGGGCGTTGAAGTTTGAAAATTGACCCCTTCAGTGTTCTTACCTAAATACCCTTTTCTCATCTAAGAATTTGTGGAATTAGAAGCTTATATTAGTCATCTTACAAATTAATCTATGCGTAACCCCCCCCCCCCCCCCCCCCCCCCCCCCCTTTTTTTTTTCGCGGTCTAGGACAACCCTAGTTGGTTTCTACTAAGGACATCAACTCTTATTTGAAATTTATCCAACATAAAATGCATGAAAATTTTATATGAAAATATAATTTCTTTTAATTCTTGCACTTTAATGACTAACTCTCAACGGTGTGACTCTTTTAAGGACTTTAAATTGTCTATTTTATTTCTTATTTCATCTCCTATTTCAATTAGTTGTTTTTATGCCAAGTGTATATAATTTTTAATTAATTATTTTATAAAAAAATATTTAATACACATATCATATTTTTATAAAATAAAATAAAAAATTTAAATCGCTTTTAAGGGCCATTATAATTTGTTACTAAAGTTAATTACTGCCCTTTTAGTTCCAAGCAAGTGGTGCATTTGGTGACACCAAGATTACAATGTATGTCTGAGGCTAGGTGAAGTTTGCGTAAAGCTAGCCTACATGGCGGGCTACGAAGCGTGGTGGAATGCTGCGATGATTATGGCGGGTTTTTATTATGAGTATGGGCTCCCAATGAAAATTTATTCCACATCAAATATATGGGCATTTAATGTGAAATTATAAAATTTTTTGACTCTCCTATTCTAATAAATACTTTTGAGGCTCGTTTGCTTGATAAGATTGTGTATGATAGATATATAATTTAGTGTAGTTAATTGTTTGGTTGTTACAATTAAAGTCCATAATTAATAAAAAAATTAGTATTTTATTTTAAAGTGTTGAGATTATATATCTCACATTCTTGGTGTGATTAATAATCCCAAGATTCCAAACATTGAGATTAATGTACCAAATGAAGAAATTATCCCTATATATAAACAAAATATAGACTTAATTAACAAATATGTATATATATCACGAAGACTTGATTTATAGAACTAAGTTTTTAACAAAATACTAAATTATTTGTGCAATTAAATTTATTTTTATAAGATTATTTTGTACAATATTTATTTAAAATTTACAAATTTTTTATATGAAAATTATTTCTTCCATGATAATAAGATTTCATAAGTAAACATTTTTTTTTGTAAATTGAAAACTGAATAAATTTTCTAAATATAAATTTACACTTAACATGAATTTATTTGTAAAATTACAAACTAATATCCATGAACATATTAAATATAAAATAGTTTAATTTATGAAATAAGTAAATGGTTTTATAAAATTTGAAAGTAAATTATTTTTTCAAAATAAAAATCAACTCTTTCTTAGGTAATAATAGATTATAAACTATTTGAGAAAAATGTTTAAAAATAGAGACTTACTCACTATAACACTACATATATTTAAACCTTTTTCAATGAAGATAATTCAATTACTAAGTAAGACAAGATTGGGGATAAAATTGATATTTCATATTTATCATAAGTTACAATTCTAAACATTTAAACAACTGGTTGTATTAAAATTAGAATATTCAAATTAGTAATTCAAGCAAGTAAATAAAGTATTGATATATTTTCCAAACAATGAATCTATACTTATCAATCACATTCAATTCTATCATGACAAGCAAACGAGCCCTTGAGGTATGGCTTTTTGAGAGTCATGATGTGGTCGAATATATTTCAATTTATACATAAATTAGTTAAGACATGTATAAATGGAGTTAGAAGTCATAATCTCCTAGTTAATAACCCTCCACCTTATTATTATTGGAGAATAAACTTCTTTGGCTATAACAGCCAATTCATCGAACACAACATAATGTGGAAATTATCATTATTCCAATGGTTTTTGATTTCTAGTTACTTGTTGAAAATGATAAAAATAGAAAGGGAAAGAAAAATCCAGAGCACTAATAAGCCAAAAAATATTAAATATACTAACTGAAAAATATTAACAGGATCATCATATTAGATTAGCGTAAATAAATTTAGTTTAATAACCAAAAGGAAATATAGATAATTGTATCATTTAAAACAATATATATATATATATATATATATATTTAATTTGATTATTTTACTAGCTAAAATTAAATGTTCAAATATTTTGCAACGTTGTTTTCCCTACGGGCCAAGCCAATTATTTTAAAAACATATCCCTAATGAAGTAACATTCTACATATGAAATACTTTAAAAGTTGCCCAGGAAAGCCTTGTCCAAGGTGTAACATCTGAAATAGATATTATGACTGTGATTGCTTGTGATGCTTGTTTTATAGTTTAGTATTTTAAAGATTTTAAGGATATTTTGGTATTTTAGAAGTATGAGAATGGGAGATGATATTGTGATTGATTCTAAGATAAATTGTAATGATTATGATTATGTGATGAGTTGATATGGCGTGAGGTTGTGAGATTGTGACGTGAGGTTATAAGATTGTTTGTGAGATATGTTTTATGAGTTTTAGTTTTTTGGTTTGTTTTGGATTGAAAATATTATTAAAAAATTTAAAATAATAGATAAATTTAGTAATTTTAATTTTTTTAGAAATTATTTAAAAATAGATAGTGAATTATTTTATTAATTTAGGAAAATAAAGTTCAGGAAAACAAATATTTTTTTTGTTTTATATCGTGAATTAAATTTTAACAAATCTCATATTAATCAGATTAATTAAAAATTTAATTTTTATTTTTCATTTATTCATAAAATAATTTAAAAGTATGTATTAATAATTTTGCCATCTTTTTTTATGCATGTTTATTTTTGAAATCATGTTAAATGAAAAGATAAATTTACTATATATTTGATATTTTTTATGAAATGGACAATTAAATATATTTTTAAATTGAACAAAATTAAATTCCAACTAAAAAAAGTTAATCGGATTAATCGGAAAATGCTAAAAATAAATGAATCAAAATTTTTGTTAATGATTTTTTTTATTTAATCTAAAATACTAAATTTGCATTTCATTAAAAATGACAATGTTAATTATTGGCAAATAATTCACAAATTTATTTGGCCAATTAAGTTTCATATTATAGAAAAAAATGACCACACTTCTCAATATGGGAATTGAAAAATTAGGTTAGGAATATTTATATTCCTATAATTGAAAATGATACAAGACCAAATTTGGGATGTAATAGTAAAAAATTTTCTATTCATATATTATATTAATATATAATTTAATTTTGAAATCTTATATTTTTCTAATAAGATATGTACTTTTTAAATTCAATCAAAAATAAAATATTTTAATTCATTCTTAGAGTATTATTCTTCTCCATTATAAATTTAAAAATAAAATTTGGATATAATGAAATATATAATATTTAAAATTATGACGTAAGAGTACAAGCTTAACATATTTTAAACTAATATAATAATATTTAAATTATCTATAATTAGTTTAAATAAATATCAATAAATTTCATACTTAAAAAATAGAAATAAACATCGTCATACAATTTTAAATAAATAAAAAAAAAACTTAAACTAATAAATCTACATTAACAAAGCATAAAAGAAATTAAAACAAACAAAAAAAGAAACAAACAAATAAATAACGAAAAACAAATAAAAAGGAAACAAAAAGGAAAGAGAAAACTAAGGCTATAAACGAGCTAAGCTCGAACTCATTGAACTCTAAATTTTAGTCTCAATTTTGAGCTTGTTGATAAATATCAAGTTCAAGTTTGAGGTCGATGAGCTCATAAGATATAAAGCCACAATCGAACTTGAGCTAGGGGTGCAATCGAGTCGAGTGGAGCCGAGTTTGGGCAAAATTTTTGAGATCGAGCTCGAACTCAATGAGCCTAAAATTTTAAGGCTCGAGCTCAGCTCGACTTGACAAATGAATTGTGAAAAACTATAAGTTTGAGCTCGAGCTCGAGTTTCAACTTGAACTCAAAATAAAAAATAGTAATATAATAGATATTTATTAATAAAATAAAAATAATATTTAGTTATATACTAGCTCGCGAGCCTCGAGCTTAAGTATAGGTGGCTTGAGATTGACTCGAATTAGAGCTTGAGCTTGAGCTCGATTTAGCTCGACTCGAGCTTGAAACCACTTGAGCTAGGCTCATGAGGCTCGTGAGCCGGCTCGACTTGTTTGCACCCCTAACTTGAACCAAGCTTGAGCTCATCCAGCATATTTCACACTCAATGTGCGAGCCTGAGTTTAAGTTCATTAGGCTCAATTTAGTCCTCACTATTTTCTGTGAAACTATCAAGAAATACTATATATTAACAAATTCAATAGCATCATTAATTTTTCTAAAAGTCAATCATTTTTTTATAAATTTCATGTAAGATTGTTGTTTTGAATTTTCAAGTTTGAAAAAGATAATGACGAATTTTTATTTCATACTTGTATTATTAAATTTGAAAAACATGCAGTAATCATATATAATATATTATACAATGAAATTTTATGATATAATTGTATATTTTTATAAAATTATTTGAATTAAAAAATTTATATTTTTCTTCAAATATATCATTCTATTTATTTTTAATATTTTACAAATTATAAATTAGTATATTATAAATTATTATTTATTAATAAGTAATGTATAAGTGAATAATTAAATTATAGTTTGAAAATTACCTCAATATGTGGCACATATTTTTTAAATTGTTATATATATATATATATATTATTTTTAAAAATTACTAGGCTCGTGAGAATTCGAACTATGATGTTAAAGCTTAAGCTCAATAAAATCGAGTCAAACTCAAATAGTTTTGAACTCGAGTTGAGCTTTTCCAGATCGAGCTGAACCAACTCAGAGCCGCTTGACTCAACTTACACTCCTAGAAAAAATAGTGGATCTGTAGCTTACAATTTAGATTACCCTTCCCCATCATTTTTAAGCATGGAATCCAAAGATGCCTTTAAGTCCTAAAGACCAAGAAATGGTCTTACATCCAAACAAGCCTCTGTGTGTCTCTCGTATTTTAAAATTAGGAAACTGGAATTTTATCCCATAAGCAATTCCAGCCTATATGTTTTCACTTCCCCAGTACTCTTGATAATTATGTACTGTTGTTTAAATTATTCTTTGTCACAAGTATTATAGAGACTATATTCAATAAATTAAAGCGTACCATGCCATTTTGGAATTTGTCAAGTTACTTACAAGTAAACATAATGAAATTTATGCATCCATATATAGCTTATAAGAATATATTAATTATCAAAGCCCACAAGAAAATTATTATAAACCTATAAAAGTATACAAATAGTTCAAATCCACCACACAATTATCTTTTGTATGTATTTGATTTAATTTTCACTCATTTTTAAAAAGCTGGATAATTAGCTCAGATAATTTTAAAAAGCTGGATTTGACTAAACCTTTTTAAAAATTCATATAAGCTCCTGCATCTTATAAAATATTTTTGGAACTTATAGATTTTTTTTTTTGAAAAAAAAGTTCTTAAAATCTTTGGATAAAATAAGATCATGGAGCTCATAATATGTTAGTAATGAAAATTTTGTAATTAATATGATTAATATTAAGAAAACTTGTTAATATTTTAAAAATAAAATAAGAACTTTTTACTTTTTAAAAAGAGCTTATAAACCTCTAACTTTTTATTTTAGGAACTTATAAATTTTTTTTAAAAAAAAAATTACCAATTTTTTTTAACTTCTTATAAGATATTTTAAGGAGCTTGTCATCCAAACACCCTTTAAGTTCGTTTGATGGCAAAATCTACAAGATTCCACTATTTTCAGATGTTCGATAGTCCTAAATGTTTGGAACAATTTTGATCATTTTCTAAAATCAACATGAAAATTTATGAATATCCAAATTAATAAAACTAAAATGAAAATGGAAACTTAAACAAAAGCATAGTGCTGACTTTTTATAGAAGTTTTAGAAAATAGAAACATATGAAAGCTCAAACTGAAACCAAAGAAAGCCCTTTCCCTCTCCGTAACTGCAGCAACTATTTTTTTTTCTTTTTTCGAAGAGGCTCAAACCATCTCAAGAAAAGATATCAAAGTCGGAGCTAGAATCTTATGGCCGAACTGCCGCTACTGTTACAGTCTCCATCTAGGCCTCTGGCGGCCGTGAACACTCAGTTGCGAAGAAATTCAGATGAGAGGTTGTTAGTGGCTGGGGGTGGGATGAGCCTGGCCCAAGCCCGGGCCCAAGTCCATAGACTTTTGTTTGGAAGGCGACATTGAGGACGAGTCCACCTGGTTTTCTCAGCTTTTCGGTGGATACTATTTGCTCAAGATAGATACTATTGGATTGATGATATATATATATATATATATAGAATAAATAAAGATGGGTCAATCTTAGAATTACAAGCCCATTTGAGAAGTTAATACGGTACTTTTGGATTGATTTCATGGCGGTGTATTCCCTTGACTTCTTCAGTTGCATTTTAATACTTTTTATCATGGATTTGTCCCTATCAAACTACTATTCCGCACTTAATTCCTCATTTATCCCTTATGACATTAGCTAAGTCAGCCTCATTGTTCAAGTGCTTTGTGTGTGTGTGTGTGAACATAGTTGGCCAAATATTGAGAGCTAAATATGTTGGAAAGAAGCTCAAAGAGGATTTCTATCACATGATTTCTCCTTCTTGGTTTCTACTTAGTACCTCTTCTTGATTACAAATGAGATCCTTCACCTATTTATATTATCAAATGGACAGTGGAGATCTATTTTATCCTATGGTCTAAATTAATTCTCAAGAACATTCTCTACTTAAGAAATTTCTAAAAACCTATTCTAGAATATTTTGTACATTTCTACAACTATCTATAATTATCTGCAACAAACTAGAGAACACTGGGACATTCCTTAGCCTTTGGTGTCCTACTTCCTTGCATGCGTGATATTTTGCTGTAATTTAGACACTTACGAGTTAGATTTTTTGAAAAATAAGTCTTGTTTGATCCTAGTCTAGTTGCTTCATATTATCATATATTGTGCTATTAAGTATTGGCTGCTATCGGTATCAATTCGGTGTGATATTACCAAGTATAACAATTTCACATTTAGGGCAGATTTGTTTTTGTTTTCAATGCCTATTTTCATTTTTAACACAATTAGAAAATAAAAAATCATCAACCTTTAAACTAATTTCAATCATAATATTCTTTATTTTCATTTTCAACTTTTTTTCTAAACCCGTATTATCATCCTACTACAATATTAATTAAATTCAAATTTGATTTGACATAAAGTATTCATGACTATCATTTTAAAATTAATAAAATATATATTTTTTGAAAAAATAAATATTTTTAAACATGAAAAGATATAAATTAACTAACTTTTCAATTTTATATATACTCTAATCATTGCTCTCCAATAAAACATTCAAACACAATTTTATTTTTCAATTTCAAATCATAATTATATTTTCAATTTTTGAAAATATATAAAAATAAAAATGGGCTTTGATAACGTACATATCCAAACGGGCACTTACGGCCCGTTTGTTTTTATTTCTAAGCCCCATTTTCATTTTTATTTCACAACTTTTTCTAGAAAAAGTACACATTTTCTTCTTAAAACTCATTTCTAAACCTACCATATCATTTAATTACACATCAATCAAATTTAAATTTAATTTAACATAAAGTACCCATTATCATTTTTAAATTAATAAAATATACATATATTTTAAAAAATAAATATTTTTAAACATAAAAAAATTAATTAACTACTCTTCAATCCTATAACCCATTCTAATAATTACTTTCCAACATTTCATCCAAATATATCTCAATTTCTATTGTCATTTCATAACTAATTTTTCAACTTTTAGAAATGGCTGGAAATGGAAATGACCTTTGGAAATAAAACCAAACATGCTGTTAGCATTTGTGAATAGAGTTTTTTTCGTATTTCATTTTTTTTTTCTTTTTGGATAATTGAATGTTTTGGGTATTTCGAGCATAGAGTTGTTGGGGATTAAAGAATGAGAATGAGAGAATGTGCCATCCTATTTGTATAGATTCTGAGAATTGAAAAATATTTCAAAAAAATAGAACAAACAAGCCCACTACTTATCAAATCTTGCAAGACAATTATTTAAGTTCATCAAAGTATAATGGTAATTTGAGCCCACCACAAAATAATTTTTTTATATACTTAACCCTAAAAATACCTTCATTTTTTCCACTTATTTAAAAGAGTAAGAATTGGTCAAAAGCAGGATTAGCTCAACTAATTTACTTGTATTGACGGCAAAATCCCACCACTTTCGTATTTGATTGCATTATGGTTCAAATAATATAAATTTTAGGCTTTTAGCACAAAGTAATTTTCTTTTTTTTTAAATATTTGTAAAAATACTTATATAAAAGCCTTCTTTTCTCTCTATAATTGCAACAACTAAAGTCGAAGCTACTCTTGAATCCTATGGCTGAGCCGCCACCGACACCATTACAGTCTTCCTCTAAGCCTCCGGCGCCGGCGGAATCAGTGGTCTTGCTGGTGCCGGAAAAGTTTACAGTTCCACCGGGGTTGAGTCCTCTGGATAGATACTATAGGAATCATTTCCTCCGGATAGATACTGTAGGATTGATGCATGATATTATATAGAGTAAATAAAGATGCATGAGTGTGTGTTTTCAAGGCTATTTTTCATCAAGGAACCATGCATGAATTGAATTAATCATGACTCGAATCAATTCAAATATTTTGTTTTAATTTATATTTCATCTTTTATACCATTTAAGAAATATGTGTCAAGCGTATTACATATTTTATTATAGAAATAATTGATTGACTGGAGGTAGAATACACTATGTCATATATTCGTAAAATTGATGAAATATTAGAGTTGTAAATGGATATTCAAAAATTTGTTTATCGTTCGCATTTCATACCGGTTTATACAAAATTTATCCACATCCTTTTAAAACGGATATTATCTGTATTTGATTAGTAGATATTCGATTATAAATGGATACGAATATGGTAAACGAATATCCGATCCGTTTAATATCCGATCTGAATATATATTTATTAAATAATATATTATTTATATTTTTCAATAAAAATCTCATAATATATGTATATTTATAAATTATAATTGAAGAATTGGGAAGAAAAAAGAATAAATTTAAAAAAGCATTGTAATATAGAGAAAAACTTGAAGAATAAAGTTAATAAACATAATTATTGTTGGTTAATTTTATAACTAATATACTTAAATGCCATTATTATTATTATTATTATTATTATTATTATTATTATTATTATTATTATTATTATTATTAAGTACTAATAATCAATTATAAAGTCAATTATTAATTAAAAATTATGCTATTTGTTTAATTGCTCTCATTTTAATTAAATTATATAGTTCCTTCTATTAATTAAATTATATATTTGTTATAGGTTCATAGATTCATGTATTTGGATATTCGTAAATAGATATTTAAATAATTATTATCAAATATGAATATAAAACAATGCATCTAAATAATTATAATCGAATACGGATATATCCGAATCCAATCGATATCCGATGGATACGAATTTGGATGTCATTTTTAAATATCCGTCAAATCTGTATCCGTATTTAAATATTCAAAAAGTTAAAATGATACAAATATGAAAACAATATATTTGATCTGTTTAATATCCGTTTACACCCCTATAAAATATGAATTGATATATAAGATTGAATTACCTAAATTGGGTTGCATCCGTCAATAGGGAATAGTGCTTGCATCTAATTGTTTTTATTAAGAAAATTTACACCACGAAATATAAAATATAAAAGAAACAATGTCATGCGCCGGTCATTCAAATCCAAGCTATATCAACAGGTGATGGTGGATTTTTATTATTATCCTAAAAGAGGTACAATCGAGACATTATATAGAAAGTATCTACACGAATTTTATCAATGTGGAATTTCAAATGATCCATGATTGCTCTTATTTATAGGAGTAAGCAAAATTTGATAAGAAATGATAATTAAACTTGACTTTGAAGAATCAAATGAAATTCATAACCAAGGTAAAACACTAATCCCAATCAATCGAAAAAGTAATTATTTTTTTCGTTATTTTTATTAGTCAAAACTCTGCCTCTATCACATAACAAGTATGGTTTTCAATTTCCTAGAAAAGAAAAGAAGGATCATGGGATGATGGCAAATATAATGATGTATGTGTTTGTGTGTTTTCAAGACTATTTTCATGCAAAAACCATGCATGAGTTAAGTTAATCATGACTTAAATCAAATAACATCTTGTATTGTAATTCATATTTCATTTTTTATTCTATTTTATAAATATATGTTAAATGTATTAACTATTTGCTTATAAAAATAATTGATTGAGTATCAAATACACTATTTTATATATTCATAAAATTAAAATAAAAAATGAAACATGAATTGAAATAGAGGATTCAAAGTGGATTTGAATAAGTTTGCAGATCAATAGGGAATTCTACTAGAAATTGCTTGAAAAAGTCCATTTCGCAATGGAAATTTTCGTCTTTTCCTCTAAAAGTTCCATTTAAAATTTGAATTTCCTTTTAATATTTGTATTAGATCTCACGATTCCTTTGTATAGGTATATGAAGTAGAAGAAAATTTTAACTATTTGAAAATTTTTTATATTATCCCATCAATATACGTAAATTTAAAAAGATAAATTAAATCTTTTATTCAATAAGATTCTAGATCACATTCTATAACTTGATTGGTCTCTATGCAAGTTTATTGATTGAAATATCTCAATAGAAATTGAAAAAATAATTATTAGTTACTAATAACTTATCTAGTAGTTAATAAAAAAATAGATTATATGTGAATTTGAATTAGGTCGTAACATACCAAATTTATGAAATTATAAAAAATTGGACAACAGCTACCGAAAAAAAAACAGTCAGCATCGGTAATTACTTGTGTGGTGCTTGCATGGCGTCTGCACTGGTGTTCCACGTATGCACCACGCAAATGCCTCTTGAGCAATTACTGATGCTAATTGTGTTTTTCGTTAATCGCTATCCTTTTTTTTCGATTTTTAATGAGATTTAGTCCACGTGAATGCCACTCCAAATTTCGATCCTAAAATGCGAAATGACCATAGTTATGGTCCTACTTTTGCAATTTTTCTAGAGTAAAATTGTCATTCTATGCCCTAGAAAAAAAGAGAATAATCATAGAATGATGGCAAATGTTCTATATGTGTGTGCGTGTCTCCGTATGTTTTCAAGACTATTTTCATGCAAAGGATCACGAGGTCCTCAGACTGTACAATCTTCCTACAAAACTCAGGCCTATTGAATATATACTAGTTTCTGTGAATTCTTTTTCTCATCAACCAATCGCTTATCAGATTTTGTTTGGGATTAAGGGACTGTTTGCAAGAGTTTTTACCTTTCGAGAAGTAAAAAATTCTGAAAAAACTTGCAATGAAAATTGAGTGCTGCTGAAAATTGTAGTTGAAAGTACTAAAAAGCTGCAAAATTTAGATGACAGTTCTTTCCCTTTTCATGTGTGGTCTATGATGATTTTGGTTGGTTTCCATTAAGTGTATCAGTTCTTAGTTAGAATTTATCCGTCGTTGAATATATGAATACTTGATTTAAGGTTTATGGCTGTATGACTCTTTTATCTTAACAATTAGCTTTTGAAATGTGACAAATGTACTAAAGTAACAACTGCTTTCTAGATTGCAAGGGCATTGCAGTTCATTCAGAGCTAAGTGAAGCAAGTGCAAAGCTCGCCTGCATGGGCGCTGGGGTTACGGAACGTGGTGGGGTGTGATGATTATAATTGATTCCTCTAGGGCTTATTTGCTTCATTGGATAAAGCACGATAAATTCATTTTCAAGTTTTATCTCTTATTTGTTTTACATTTTTATAGCCATAATACCTTTGGGCCCCGATATGGTATCATGGGCTAGGCTGGTTTATGGATCAAACCATTTTGGCTTGATCCATTTTTTATCCTTTCAAATTCTATCTGATAAAGAATAAAAATGACATTTTTACCATCATAAAAATCATATCCTCAATGCCTTCTGCCAAATTTTGGAAATTTACCTTCTTAGAATTTAGACATTTTGGATATCACAAATTGTAATCACATTGAGCAATCTTGCCAACCAAACATTAGATAGTATTAAGCATGAAAGATATTATTAATTTCTAAAATCCAAGCAAACAATAGATTACATGATTTTGGATACCATTTTTATTTTATATATCACCAGCATATTAATCCCTCATAATCCTATATGCCCAAGCAAACAAGCCCCTAGAGTACTATGTCGTCTCACCGGAAGTTTGTCTCGCTTGAAATATATATAAATACATTAGATGTAAAGTTTATATGAGTTTTTTATTCTCCAACTTTAATAACTAATTTTTTAGATGTGGCTCTCCTATAGTCAGTTGGATACATTTCAATTTATACATAAATAAAATTAATACTTACATTAATAAAATTTGAAGTCAAAATCTCTTAGTTATAAAGCTTCCACCTTATTATTGGAGCATAAGCTTCTTTGGGTATGACAGCCAATTCATTAAACACAATGGAATGTGGATATTAGCATTGTTCCAATGGTTTTTGAGTTCTAGTTACTTGTTGAAAGAGATCAAAATGGATTGAGAAAAAACAAAGAAAAAGAGTTCCAAAGCACTAACCGAAAAAACAAGGTACTTATATTGAGTGTGAAAAATATTAATGATACAAATAAAAACATTTAATTCAGTCACCAAAAAATACAAAAACATATAGTAAGTGTGTCATTTAAAACAAAAAAATGATCTTTTTTTTGTCATTTTTTTTTAACTCGCTGGAATTAAATTTTCAAACATTTTGCAATATTGTGTTCCTTACCGGCCAAGCAGTACTATTTTAAAAACCTATTCCTAATGAAGTAACATTCTACGAATGGAATTCGTTGAAAGTTGCTCAAGAAAGCCTTGACCGAAGTGTAACATATAAAATACAGGAAAATTAATTTTTTCGTTCTATAAATTTGCTTGATTTTTAATTTTGCCTTATATTTTATATAATTAAAAAATTAGTGTTATAAATATAAAAAAAAATTAGCATATTTATTTTGATTGTTGCTGGAATTGAAAAAATTGATTGAAAATACTAACATGGCATGCCGAATTTTGTTGAGTTGGGAGATTTTTGTTTATGTGGCAAATTTTCAGCTGACGTAGCATTTTCTTATCTTGTTGAAAAAAGTTTTTGCTGACATGAATATATATTTTATATGAATATATATATTTTATAAAAATATAATATTTATTATGTGCACTCATATATCACACACACACATATATATAATATACATATATAAATGAATACATATATATACGTACATTCCAACATCCCCACCCCTACTTCGGACTACACTAACCCAGCCCTCTATCGCCGCTGCACCCCCGCAGCGCCCAAGGTGGCCATGGCGGCAGTCATGAGCTTCCAAATCCGGGTGGCCATGGGGTGGGGAGTGGTGGAGAAATTTCAATTTTTTTATTTTTTGGTATTTCCTTTCCTTTTTTTTTTTTTATACTTTTAATTTATTTATTCATTTATATAAATTTATTTACATTATTGTGATTCTTAATTAATGTTTTTTTTTCCAACATGGCAAATAACCCACATTTAGGTGCCACCTATGTAAAATATCCAATTTCAAAATATTCCTGCGCACCATGTCATCTTTTTCGGTCAATTTTTTCAATTTCGGTGACAACGGGACTAAATGTGCTAATTTGTTTTATACTTATAAGACTAATTTTTTAATCATGTAAAATATAAGACAAAATAAAAAATTGGGTAAATTTATAGGACGAAAAAATTAATTTTCCCTACAAAATACACATTATACATATACGAAAGCCCACTTTGTGTAACACCCCGAAATTTTACGATTATAGAGTTTACATTTTATTATTTTCAATTTTGTGAAATTGAATTATTATTATTATTATTATATTTAAAATTTTGGGGGCCAATTAGTAATTTTTGAAAACCTAATTGAACTAAATTAGAAAAGCTTAGGGGCTTGAATGCTATTCTTCTAGTCAACTAGGACCTCAATGTTATTTTCATTAATTAGAAGACTTAATTGATTCACTTAATATAGATCAAGGACTAAATTGCAATTATAAAAAAATTGATTTTATAAAAATTGCCATTCTTCTTCTTCTTCTTCTTCTCCATTTTTCCATTCTCCATTTTCTTCACCATCACCGCGTCATCTCTCTCACCCTTATCATCTTCGGCCATCAACACCATCAACCTCATCACCACCTTTCTTTTTCCTTACCATCCGACCAGCCCAACACGCTCACACACACAAACCCAGCAACCGGCAACTTCATAGCTTTGAGGCGGAAACGAGGTGCGGCCGAGGAGTGGGACCAGTAGCGAGGCGACTTCGAAGGAGCTTTTGGGCAGTAAGAATTGAAGCCTTCAGCTTGGTGGTCACCGTGGAGGCGCTGCATGATCGATCTACGTGGCGGCAAAGGCAGAGAATGGTGGAAACATCACAACGGAGCAAGGTGGTTGTTGAGATTTGGGGCGGCATTTTTTATATATATATATGTGCATATGTTGTACTTTCCATTTTAAGCTATGTGTCTATGCTAAGAGTGAGAATGTTGGGATAATTGGTATATGTATGTGTGTACAATTCCCATGCAAGGAGGAATATTGAATTTGTGGACCCGGACATGTCATACTAAATGCCAAAATTAGGAATTAATAAATATTGACTAAGGATTATGTAATGTGAGACTAAATGGCATTTGATTAGGGTTAATTATGTAGGAGTTCAACTATTTTGTATGGATTAAGATTATGTTATTATGACATTGTAATTTAGATTAAGATCAAGCTATTTTGAAATTGATATAGCTATCGTGAATAATTCAGGAATAGTTGATCTTGGGATGATTGTGTAGATAACATCTACTGAACTTATATCATCGTGTTGATTGATAAACTAGTAATGTTAGAATGCTTGATGCAAATCTAGAAGGCTTAGTGTTGAATAGGAATTTTGACTATGGGATTATTCCTCTATTAGGTGAAGAAGAAGTGGGTCCTAGCGATCAGTAGTTGTGAGCTGAGAATTGTTTTTGCTGAAACTTAAAGACGTGAGGGTTTGCCAATTTGGCATCTTTTGTACATATCGTTTTGTTAATAAATCCCTGTGAGGATTGAAATTGTTTGCTTACCGTACTCTATAAGTTATTGCTTTCCCCTGTGTGGGATCTACCGATTGGTTCTTGCTTGTATGTGTTATTCCATGATATCGTTGAGCCCGTTAAATTCTGCTGATTTGATATCTGTTCAAATTGTTGTTATCATCATTAATTGTCAAATCCTGTGAGGTTCTTCTGATTTGAAACTGTTTGATAGGTTGCCGTTTTTTGAAAATGATCTTGATATTTATGAAAATGATATTTGAAGTGGTCTGGTAGACCTAATTTTGTAAAAAACCTTCTTAATCTGTTCATATGCTTTGTTATTAAAATAGGCCCTGGGTGGCAGTTGTTGAATAGTGTTTATGTCACTACCTTAAAAGTTAAATTGTTATCTGTTTGTATTAAACCATTCAACCCATGGGGACGCCCTTGGGAAGTTCAACACGGAGGGACGCCACGGGAAGTTGGGCCTGGGGCTAGGTCTGAATAGACGGCCGGGCGGTACAGACCGATGATGACAGATCTCCCAGCTAGTACCCACCTACGATCCTGACTTACAAGTAGCTGGAGGTAGCAAATTGTGAGTGGCAGGATTAGGCATGTCGTCGACCATGCCATAAAAGCAAGTTGTTACACACCGAGCTGTGTGCTCGAGCAAATAGAGAAAGAAGGAGAAATTTTTCATGTTCAAGTTAAATGCTATTGTAAAGTTATAGACAAAGAGAAAGGTTCTCATGCTCAAGTTAAGTGCTATTGAAATAGTTATCCGGTATTCATCAAGGAGCAATAAGGAAGGATGCCAACAGGCTAGCTAGATGTTTACATGTTCTAAGTTTTTATGAGTATAAATTCTAATTTCCATCAAGCATGAACTGATTATTGGATTACTATCAATAACCTTGTTCATTGTTATTGAAATTTAATAACTTCTCCTCTATCTCTTGTTATGTATTTCCCTTACTGAGTCCTTAAGACTCACCTTCTTTGTTATTCCTTATTTTTTTCAGACAGACCTAAGTGAGGAGCAGAAGCCAGGCTTTGTTTGGACAGTTTATATTGTAATAGATTAGGTGTTGCGATTGTACATATAGTCTACACCTAATCGAGGCAGTAATATAAGAAATGTTATGTGAATGTTATATTGAACTTAAGATGTTGGATTGTACATATTTCATTCAGAGAAGCGATCCTTTGGGTTAGTCTCAATGTTTGCTCTTTTATTGATTGTATGTCAAGCTAAAACAGAGTAGCGCTTTAACTTAGGTGCTGTCCCAGATAGGGGCGCTACACTTTGGCTCTTTTCGTTCTATATTTCATCTCCTACTTTATTTTATGGATATATATTAAGTGTATTAAATCTTTTTTTTATAAAAATAATTAATTAAAAATCAGATATACATGTTATACTTTTATCATATTGAAATAGGAGATGAAGTATGAGATGGAAGATCCAAAGTGATGAAAGCCTTGCAAGTAATTGAGTTTTGTTGGAAATAATTGCACTTAGTGGACTGGTAATATTTTTGTGCAGCAAAAATTTTTTGACCCTCATTTCAAATCAAAGCTCATCTACAAATTTGTATTACGTGTATTTAATAATTCATCACTTCAATAACATCTAAATATATTGTAGAATTAGCACTTTTTATTAGGGAGAAAAAAAGGAAGTTAGAATTGATTTATACTATATTTGATGTGGGTTTTATTAATATGACAATAATGTGGTGTACATGTCTAGTGTTTTCAAAATCAGTGTATACAAAAATTTTCAACCATAAAATTAGATCAACGAGTATGATTTTCACTTTTCTACTTTAGGTAATTATGTACTATCTATTAAATTATTCCAAAAAATTTATATTTGTCACAAGTATTATAAATATTATATTTAATAAGTTAAATGTGTTATGCCATTTTTTGAAATTTATCAAGTTACTCATAAGTAAGCATCACAAATTTGGTGTATTAAGATATAGCTTATATTAAGAACATACTTATTATAAAAGCATAACTTATAAGCAAAAATAACAAAATTGATGCATCCACATATAGCTTATTTCTCATTCATTTTGAAAAATTAAGATTTGAATAGAAGTAAGCTTAGCTCAAATAATTTGCTCTTAAACTCGTATTAATGGTGATAACTGCAAGACTCCACCTTTTCATATTTGACTATATTATTAATCACTTTAATAGTTCAAATAAAATAAATTTTAGCACAAATAGAATAAATTTTTAGCACAAATAAATTTCATTTCCTAAAATGCGCACAAATTATTAATAGAAATAAAATGAAAATAGAAACTTAAAGAAAAATGCAGCGCCAACTTTGTATGGAAGTTTCGAAAAGTGGAAACATATAAAAGCTCAAAGCCTTAAACTGAAATGAAAGAAAGCAACTAAAGTTTTCCTCTAACTGCAGCAACTACATTTTCTCTAAAGGCTTAACCGTCTCAAGAAAATCAAAGTCCAAGCTCGAATACTATGGCTGAACAGCTGCCATTGCAGTCTTCCGGGCCTCCGGCTCCAACGACCACATTGCCACCGAGAAGTTCAGATGAGAGGTTGTCGCCACAGTTACATTTTTCTTCTGGCCTCCGGCATCGACGACCATGCTGCTGCCAAGAAGTTCAGAGATGACCTTGTTAGTGGGTAGGGAAGGGCCGGGGGTTAGCTCGAAGACTATTGTTTCCAACTTCTTTGCAGATTACAATATTCAGGACATGCCCCTCTGGTTTTCTCAACATTTTGGTGGCCTCACCTCGTCTGCTGACACCGTCCTGAATGACAGTGGGAATTTAATTCTACAGGCGGGTGAGAGTAGCGGCGACCAAGGTGAGTGTGGAAGCAGAGAATTTAGGCAGAATATGCTGCTTTAGAGTCATCATTCGGGCCTCCTGCACGGACGACCTTGTTAGTGGGTAGGAAAGGGCCAGGGGCTAGCCCGAAGACTATTGTTTCCAACTTCTTTGTAGACTACAATATTTAGGACGTGTCACTATGGTTTTCTTAGCATTTTGGAGGCGCCACCTCATCTGCTAACGCCGTGCCAAATGATAGTGGGAATTTAATTCTATAGGTGGGGAAGAGTAGTGGCGGCCAAGTTGAGCATGGAAGCGGAGAATTTAGGCAGAATATCATTTGTGGAAGACGATCTTGAGAACGAGTTCGGCTGGTTTTCTCAGCATTTCGGTGGCCCCACATTGTCTCCCAACCCGGTGCCGAATGAAAGTCAGAATTTAATTCTGCCGGCAGGGGAGAGCTGCTGCGGCGAAGGTGATCATGGGAGTGGAGAGTTTAGTTTTGAGCAGAACATGCTGGCGGAATCAAATGAATTGTTCATAGTTCCACCGGGTATAAGTCCTGAGGACTTGCTTGATTCGCCGGCACAGTCCCCGGCTTCACAGGTAACAATGGAGATTCTGTTTTCGTAGTTTTGTTTCACATGGGTGATCTTTTGGTGTTTATAAGCTAATTGTTGTCCAAGAAAATATGAACCAACATGCAAAGGTGTTCTTCTGCTTAAATCTTTTGCGTAGGATATATATGATTCATAGTTATTTATGCCTTTTCTTGTTAAAGATTATTGGGTTTAGAAAGAAGGGAAATAGGGATCAATAGGAGTTCTTGGAATCATCCCAGTGAAAACCCTTTTATCCTTAAAGCTGTAGAAATGATAATTGTAATTGAAGCTTGAATATGTTAGGAGAGTGATCGATAGGCGTGATGCTTCTCTATATATGAAACTCTACAAATCATTCTTTCCTTGTAATCTAAAATGTAGGAAAATTTTGAGTATTTTCGGAATCATGCAGCGACAGTGTCTATGTGGAAGTAGAGTTTTTTGGTTGGAAATAAATGTTAGGGACTAAATTGTTCGATTTTTAGAAGCTAATTCATGTGATTAGTAAAAATGATTGGTTTTTTCAAAGAAAATATGAACCGGCCGGCATGCAAAAGGGTTCTTTTCTTTTCTTTATTTTTTTTTTTCGTCAAATATTTGGTTGGCTATGAGTAATCAAAGAAGTGTTTTATGCTTTTCATGGCCAATTTATTGGAATTGTGAGTTTGCACTTATTTTCAACTGCTTATAGTTTTGTGGCTTTTCTCACTTGAACTATATAGGGTCCCTCCAATGCATCTGATGATATTTGGGATGCCTCTCAGTTTGATCAAGATGGTAACGATGGATATGAGTGGCAGAAGTATGAGCAGAAGCGGACGGAGAATATAAGCTATTATAAGTGTGCTAATTCGAATTGTCCAGCCAAGAAGAGTATTCGAAGGGAAGGGGCCAACAATGATGTTGTGGAACGGTATAGGATCGCATATGAAGGCAAACACGACCATCCCAAACCCAGCAAGCATAGAAAAGTATATTGAGCTTTGAGTCTCAAGAATCCAGCACCTGGTGATTTATGTGGATCAGTCTAGTGCTTCTTATAATAGTGTGAATTCTTTCTGTTAATCCTCGATTTCCTTTGGATAGATACTATAGGATTGGTGCATGCATGATATATAGAGTAAATAAAGATGGGTCGATCTAAGAATTACAAGCCCATTTGAAAAGTTACGATAGAGTACAGTACACGTGTTTTGAGTAATAAAGATGGATCATCAAATCTTAGAACCAAGCCATTTGAGAAGTTAAGATGTCACTTTCAGATTGTTTTCATGGCAATGCATGTCCTTTAACTTCTTCAGTTTCATTTTAATGCTTTTGCAGTAGTTAGATACTTATGAGTTAGATTTTCCGGGAGAGATAAGTCTGGTTTGAGCCCGGTCTATTTGCTTAATATATTGTGCTATTAGGTACTATGCTGGCTGCTATCTGTATCAGTTTGCTGTGATCTCACCAAGTATATCAATTACACATTTAGCATGTATAATACATGGGCGAAATTGTTATTTCCCTAGTTGGGAGAAAAGAAAAGAAGAATCATGGATGATGGCAAAGAACCATGAATTAAAGAATCATAAAGTCCTCATCAGCATAAAGATGAGTGTACATGAGATTAGGCCTTGGGACTAGTACAATCTTCCCACATAAAGGCTTACTACAGAATACTGGCTTCTGCTTATTTTTTCTCTCATCAACCAACAAACCCATCAGATAAATCACCAAACTCCTGCAAAGTATCGGTTTCAAATGCATCGTTTTGGCTCAAATGTTCATTTCTTGAATGCATTTCCTTCCCAATCTCATTCATCGTTTAGACTTACTAGTGTTGGCATCTTCCCAAGATTCACAAAGTCTATTTTGTTCAGCCGCACACAGCACAGAACTTTCTCAGGCAGTTCCTCGGGTGTTTGTGCCTGCTGTCATCAGAAGTCAGGAATATTTATTATTTGATCCATATCTCAACATAAGAAGTTTAATGGGAGCAAGAAACGGTGATCCATAAAAAAATACCAATACCAAGATCAACTAGAATGAAAGTGATGGCAAAATGGATATTATAGCTATGAATGGCCCAATACTGGATAAATGAGTACCTCCTAAGATTCTTTTCGAAAAGTAGTTTTTTACCATCTTCTAGAGTTTGAAGAATTTCCAAAGGCCCTATATTTGGGTCCACTAAATCTGGTGTAGATCTACTTCTTGTTAATAGATCAGTAAGAGTATTGTTTCGATAAATAACTCTTCTATAGAGTTCATTAATATCCGAGCTCATTAATTACCCCCATCTATTTGAAACCCTGTCACACCCCAGATCTGATGAAATAGGATGAATTGAGATAGTATTTTATAAATACGTAATTATTTTGAATATATTAACCAGTTCTTTATTTTCCGATCGTCTGGAAGGAACAAAAGAAAGATCTTGTTGCTTCTTCAACAATTTCTGATCTCTAGTGGACCTCTCAGTAGGATTCGAACCCAAATGAAGTTCTGGCCATCTATCAGAGAAAAAAGAACGAACCGATTTTGTAGGATTCCCAAGAAATTCTTCGATTTCTTCCACAAGCAAATGTTTTTTTTTCTAACGTTCTAATAAATCTTTATTTTCTTTTGTCCTTTATCCAAGTTTACCATTTAAAAAAAAAAGAAAGTTTTCGCAGGCGAATATTTACTCTTGCAATCTCAATGGAATGAGTGGTGGCGTGGCCATTGCTCTCCTAATATTATAGTCATAAAAATCTGTGTTTTCCGCTGGTTTCTTTCTGTTTTGTACAACAAACATACTACGTAATGCAAGAATCACCTGAATTGTCAAGCCCAGATCAAGTATCCCATGTTTCAAACGGTCACGAAATGCTTGTAGCCCTTTCCTACATATATAACTGAACCAGTGTACATCAAGGTCGATTTCAAAGTAATTTGGCCCCTGCAAAAGAACAAGAATTCATCACATATCAACACGGAAGCACTTGAAATGTTTCTCTCCCAATTTATGTTCAGTTCCAATAAGAAAACAGATTGTCGAGCAGGAAACGTAATGGAGCAAGATGCACCTTGTAGGAAGCATGCTGCGGGGGCATGAAAGCACAGGCTTATCTTTGTACGCCTGTAGGAGCTTTCTTTCTGTAGAACTCAAACCAAGGTCGTCAGGATTTGTAGGATTGACCATGATTTTTAGCCTTTCTCTATAAGGAACAACTGTTTCCTTTGCAAACCCTTTCACAGTTTCCATCTCATTTAGGAAAAATCTCTGCAGCAAAAAGGAAAACCAAGTCAGGCAAACAGTAAACCAGATCTTGCAAATAGGATAACCGGATGCTTGCAAGTGTTTTTGCTTTAGGAGAAGTAAAAATTTGTAGAGAAACTTGTACTGAAGGTTGAGAGTGTTTGAAAATTGTAGTTACAGATGAGAATTGTTTTTTGCTTTTAGCTTTTTTCTGCTTAACTTCAGAGAATTAAAAGGTGAAGCATCATTTCCAAACTCTCTAAACACCTAATGTCTAGCAAAAAGTTGAGAAACGCTATTTCGAAACTGTTGCAAACACTTTCTATTGTCTATCAAATCTATTGTGAATCTCATTTGCTGCTTTCTGATAATGTCTTAGAGATCATTCTTGCGCTAACTTTTTCCGCAAACACAAATAACAAGAACTGGTGTATAATTGAGGTTAGTAATCTTTTGAGTACCTTTAAAGTGTCCAAAAATTCTGGGGAAGTCTCCTTGTGAGAGCTCTCAGACACTTTGAAATACACTACAAGACTCATCCCTCCTCCATCGCTCTCTCCAAGAAACATCAAAGCAGGATAAGTGGGAAGCTACCATAAAAAATCCAGAATGTTAGAACGTCATATGTATCAGATTGCATCTATTGTGACACAGTATCAGGTAGAATTATATGTACTTCTACTTATAAACAACTGACAGAGCAACATAATCGAAAAACAAGTCGACAAATTTACCAAACTAACACTTCAAGAAAGCCAAAAAAGAACCGTCAAAGACAATAGAGAAGGCACATCGTGTTGTGATTTAACACAGGGAAGTTCTTGTGCTCGGCTAAATGAAGAATCTTTCGGGGGAAGGCAAATAAGTCGACTCCAATAGGAACATATGGGCTGTAATTGGCTGCAGGGTATTTCTTTTCATCTCTGCACCAGACCAATGTAATTCCAAGTTAAACAAAGCTAAAATAAGTGGATGATAATGTGAATAGAAACTAGAAAGCATGCCTGAAATAGTTTCCTCCGCGCAGCTTAAAGGCGGTAGGTGAAATAGGGCACCAACAGCGTTGGGCCGGCTTCTCCTGCATTGAGCGTGGGACGGGGAACCCTGCTAGAGGTTTAGATAAATATCTCTTAGAGAAACCTGCAGCAATACTCGTTTCATTATTATTTCTTCTTAATGTTCCTCTATGTCCAAAATATCCTTAACTTTGACTGAAGTCGACTTTATTACATCCATCGGCAGTAAAGCATGAGTTGCTGCTCTCAGTTGGACTGTCCGAGGATGTGAAACCATCTGAAAGCAACGGTTAAAACGTGTAAAATAAATTACTACATAGGTCATAGGTGGTAAGTTTGAACCAAAATAAAAAATATGCAAAATTACCTCCCGAAATGCTAATGAGTCTTCATCTGAATCAGAACCAAGAACACTTACAACCCGTTTGTTTTTACTTTCAAACCTCATTTTCATTTTCTGCTGAAAATGAAAACAGAAAACTATAGACTTCTCTCCCATTTTCACAAACATTGTCATTCTCAAAATATTTTTTCAAACAAACTCTTACATTCTTTCTCTATTTTCACTTTTCACAACACATCATTTTCTCCTACTCACGAAAAAGGAAAAGGTTTGATCCTATCAGAAATCCGGCGCTCATTTTTTGAATTACTTTGAGATAAATTATTGATGGAAAATCTAGAGGAACCCTACTGTTTTGTGGAGAAATTTTTTTTTTTTTTTTTTGTTCTTTCCTTCTTCTTTTTATACTTTTAGTTTTTTGTTTACATATATAAATTTATTTATATTATTTTAATTTTTAAATAATTTTTCTGCCAACATGGCAAAAAGCCCCATATTAGGTGCCACCTAAGCAAAATACCCAATTTCAAAATATTCCGGCGTGCCACATCATTTTTTGGGTCAATTTTTTCAATTTCAGCGACAACCAAACTAAACATGCTAATTCTTTTGTACTTATAAGATTAACTTTTTAATTTTATAAAATATAAGACAAAATTGAAAATCATGTAAATTTATAGGACGAAAAAATTAATTTTTCCTATAAAATACACATTATAATATTATATGTATATCGCTTTAGCTCTTTTCGCTCTATAATTAATCTCCTATATATATATATATATATTAAGTGTATTAAATATTTTTATACAAAAATAATTAATTAAAAATTATATATACATGTTATACTTTTATTACATTGGAATAGGAGATGAAATATGGATATATAGAAGATCCAAAGCGATGAAAGCCTTGCAATTAACTAAGTTTTGTTGGAAATAATTACATGTAGTTTAATATCGAGATGGGTGGATTGGTAAAATTTTTGTTCAGCAAAAATTTTTTACCATCATTTCAATTCAAAGCTCATCTACCAATTTTTATTATATTTGCTTTAGGTTTTATTATGACAGTAATGTGGTGTACATGTCTAGCGTTTTCAAAATCAGTGTATATAAAAAAATTTCGACCATAAAATTAGATTAACGAGGATGATTTTCACTTCCCTACTTTAGGTAATTATGTACTATCCATTAAATTATTTCAAAAAAATTATATTTTTCACAAGTATTATAAAGATTATATTTAATAAATTAAAACGTGTTATGCCATTTTTTTAAATTTATCAAGTTACTTATAAGGAAGCATCACAAATTTGATGTATTAAGATATAGCTTATATTAAGAACATACTTATTATCAAAGCATAACTTATAAGCAAAAATAACCAAATTGATGCATATATAGCTTATAAGAACATACTTAGGACGTAGTCATATTTTGAGTCCATCATGCAATAGTTTTTTTTTATGTACTTGACTCTATAAATACCTTATTTCTTATTCATTTTGAAAATTTAAGATTTGAATAGAAGTATGTTTAGCTCAAATAATTTGCTCTTAAACTCGTATTAATGCATGGCAATAACTGCAAGAGTGCACCATATCATATTCAACTATATTATTTATCACTTTAATAGTTAAAAAAAAAAAATTCAGCACATAAAATAAATGCTCAGCACAAGTAAATTTCATTTCCTAAAATGCACACAAATTAAAAAAAATAAAAAGAAAATAGAAACTTAAAGAAAAGCACAACGCCTACTTTTTGTATAGAAGTTTTGGAAAATAGTAACATATAAAAGCTCAAATTGAAACGAAAGAAAGCCTTTTTCGTCTCTGCATCTACAGCAACTAATTTTTTCCTGAGGCTTAAACAGTCTCAAGAAAAATATCAAAATCGGAGCTAGAATCCTATGGCCACTGCCGCCGCTGCCGCCGTCGTTACAGTCTTCATCTGGGCCTTCGACGCCGACGACCACGCTGCCACTAAGAAGTTCAGATGAGAAGTTGTTAGTGGGTGGGGAAGGGGTAAGCTCGGAGACTTTTGTTTCGAACTTTTTTGTAGAAGACGATATTCAAGATGTGTTTGGGTGGTTTTCTCAGCATTTTGGTGGCACCAGAGATATATAGAAATATATATAGTCAAGTTTATCAATAGGGATAAAATAGAAATTCCAAATCAATGTAAAACACTAATCCCAACTAACAGAAAAAATAGTTATTTTTCATTATTTTTATTAGTCAAAACTATCTTTTCTGTATTCAATTATGTGTACGAACTTTCATTTTTCTACTTGAATTAAGGTAATTATATACTATCCCTTAAAATTAAATTATTCTAAAAATTTTATTTGACATAGGAATTAAAAAGACCTAGCCAAAATTTAAGAACAAGAGCGAGTTGAGAGAGAAACTCAAACAATCTTTCTATTACTTGGTTTGTACTTAGTTACTTCTTACTTCGTTCTTGGTTTACAAATAAGATCCTACACTTATTTATACTACTCTCCCCTCAAATGGACAGTGAAGATTGTTACCATCCTAAGGTCTGGATTACAACCCAAGAACTTTCCTAAGACTTGAAGTTTCTAGAACATTCTCTAGAAGTTTTTACACAAGTTCTACAAGTTTTTATAACTATATACAACATGTCAGAGTCCCGCAAGTCTTTCCATAACCTCAAACAAGTTCTCCTACTCACATTTGTACGACTTTTAATACAAAAATACTATATTTTTTAAATACAAGTCATTTTCAACCCTACATAATTATTACATTTTAAACAAAACATCCAAACAATATTTTATTTTCAAAAGCACTTTTATAACTAACTTTTCACTATTCTTTTTCACTAAAAAATAAAAATACCTCCAAAAAACAAATCCAAATGGCTTGTTAGTCCTTGGAGATAAATAGTAAGGTAATTTCATATCCAGATATCCTCCTAGCTCTACAAATAGTAGGGCTTGTTTAATTGTATTTTGGATGTTCTGGTGGAAATATTTTGGGAGAATATGTTTTGGGTAGTCAGTTGATGGAATGTGGTCTTTTTATTGATCTTTTAGGTAGTGTGGGAGAATATTTTAGGAAATAGCTTGTTCGGAAGTATTATGAGAGAAAATAATTTTCACTATAGATGTTACATTAGTAAATTTTACGAGGCAAGTGAGGTGAAATTAAATTTTTACACAATTGTTTATGTATATATGTCGCTATAATGTTTGATATATATACATATACATACACACACACACACATATATATATATATATGTAATAATTAATAGACGATATGTAGATTGTACTTTGGAAGGTATTTTGCATATAATATCTCACATTCCACAATGCATTACGGAGAATATAATATGGATGTATGTTTGAATGTGTTCAATCCCAACTAGAAATTTTTTTGGAAAAATACAAACAAACAAGCCAGATCTCTTCCCATTTCAAAATTCGAGTTTAATCAAATTGACTTGTTTTTCAGTCTAATCTAGCTCGAACCTAATGCGCCCAATGTATCAAAATTTTGACTTTGCACCTATTTTCAACTACTTAATTATTTGTGGCCTTTTTTTTTAACTTGAAATTGGGTCCCTCCAATGCATCTTCTCGACAGACCGCACCACTTATATAGCCAGACCTTAATAAGGAGACCTCTGATATTCCTGAGTCGTCTGATGAAGCTGGTGATGATGATGGATGCGATTGGCAGAGCTATGGGCTGAATTGGAGGAGTTGCTGGGAATTCCCTCAAATCTATTACAAATGCACTCATCCAAAAGCTACCAAGAAAGTTCAAAAGGATAGCTCTGATTGAATTGAAATAACTGGGACCATTATGATGGACAACACAACCATTCCAAACCCAGTAAGCATAGAAAATTATCAAATGAACCTACCTGAAAATTGATGAGTATTTTACATGTTATTACTTGAATAATATGATCACTAGGGATTATATAATTAGTGCTAATGATAATGTGAATTCTTTTTGTTACATAGATTTGATAGGCAATTGTGTTTGCATATATCAATCTTAGAAGTAGACATTTGAGAAGTAAAGAGGGTACCTTTGGTTTGATTTCATTTCATGCCATTTTCTTTTACTATAAGACCTAGACTTATGGGTTAATGCCTCTAATTGCATGAAAAAATCACAAATTTGAAATCGAAATGCCCTTGTGGATTTTCCAATAATAAGGTTTTAATTATAATTTAGAATTCTCATCCTACCCATAGTTTCCTACCCATAGTTTTACTTAGTTTCCTAGTCACACCCATATAAATAGTGGTGGGCACTTCGGGCTCACTTTGGACTAGGCCATCACCTGTTTATGTAAACAAAGGATGAATTTGGATGTGGTCTCTCATCAAGGCCCAAGGCAGCAGCAAATGGTTTGATTACTTCAAATGTTGAGCCTCATATAGGGGTGCAAACTAATCAAGTCGGCTTGCAAGTTTTAGAGCCAAGCTCAAGCTAGCTCGACTCAAGCCGAGCTTGAGTTTTATCAAGTCGAGTTCGAGCTTAAAATTTTAGACTTATCGAGCTCGAGTTCAAAAATTTCTGCCAAACTCGGCTCAACTTGACTCAATAGCACGTTGAGCCTCATCTGCAATATATATTGTTTACTTCAATATGTGGTGGCCATATGGATAAAAAAATGATCACCGATACAACAGGATGTCATTATATTTGTGAGTATAGGTAAACATTAGAAAGTATGCTTCCATAGGACATGAGTAATGAAAGAAGGATTTTCTGTTTTATGCCTTTTATTGTTAAGGATTAATTGAAAATTTTCATCAAATCGAGCTCGAGTATTAAAATTTTGACTTTGCACCTACCTGTTTTCAAAAATGTTAGGGTTGATCCTATACGATGTGGACCAACACAAGCATCCCAAACCCACCCAGTAAGCATAGAATGGTATCGAGCTCTGAGTGTCAGGAATCCAGCAGCCAAGTTGCCCCTGAAAATTTATCTCGATCAAGTGACTGTGAGGGACTGGAGGAGGCCAATGACCCAGAAATTGATCAATAGTAGCTTATAATATGAATTCTTTCTGTATATCATTTCTTCTTGGTACTATTGAATTGATAGACACTTGTGTTTTGAGTAATAAAGATGGATCATCAAATCTTAGAGCCAGCCCATTAGAGAAGTTAATATGGTACTTTTGGATTGTTTTCATGGCAGTTTCCTTTTACCTTTTCAGTTTCATTTTAGTGCTTTTACTACAAGATGCTTGTGTGTGTGTGTGTGTTTCAAGACTATTTTTCATGCAAAGAACCATGAATTAAAGAATCATTCATGAGGTGCTCATCAGGATAAAATATGAGTGTACATGAGATTAGGCCATGGGACTAATACAATCTTCCCACATAACTCAGGCTTACTGAATATTGGCCTCTGCTTATTTTTTTTCTCACCAACCAACCAACCCATCAAATAATCAGCAAACTCCCGCAAGGTATCAGTTTCTAATGCATCATTTTGGCTCAAATGTTAGTTTCTTGAACGCATTTGCTCCCCTATCTTATTCGTCGTTTAGAGTTACAAGTGTTGGCATCTGCCCAAGGTTCACAAAGTCTATTTTGTTCAACTGCACACAGCACAGAACTTTCTCAGGAAGTTCCTCAGGTGTTTGTGCCTGCAGTTATCAGAAGTCAGGAGGAATGTTTATTATTTGATCTATATCCCTATATAAGAAATCCAACAAGGGCAAGACTTGAAACAGTGATCCACAAAAAAATACCAACACTAAGATCGGCTAGAATAAAGTGATAACTAACAAGGATCGCCGAATAACTTAGTGAAATGGATATGACTGTTATGGATGAGCCAATACTGAATAAATGAGTATCTCTTTAGATGGAAGAAGAATTCCTTTGAAAAGTAATTTTATACCATCTGCAAGAGCTTGAAGAATTGCCAAACGCCCAGCATATTCGGATCGACTAAATTTTATGAAAGAGTGGTGGCCATTATTGTTCTAATATTGCAATCATAAAAATCCATTTTTCCACCGGTTCTTTCTTTTTCGTGCAAAAGACCTATTAAGTAATCAAAGAAATCACCTGAATTGTCAAGCCCAGATCAAGTATCCCATGTTTCAAACGCTCACGAAATGCTTGAAGCCCTTTCCTAGATATATAGTTGAACCGGTGTACATCAAGGTCGATTTCAAAGTAATTTGGTCCCTGCAGAAAACAAGAATTCATCACATATCAAGGCTGAAGCATTTGAAATGTCCTCTCCAGACTTCTGTTTAAGTCCAATAAGAAAACAGATAGTCGAGCAGGAAATGCACCTTGTAGAAAGCATGCTGTGGACGTGAAAGCACGGGCTTATCTTTGTATGCCTGTAGAAGCTTTCTTTCTGCAGAACTCAAACCAAGGTCTTCAGGATTTACAGGATTGACCATGATTTTTAGCCTTTCTCTATAAGGAACAACAGTTTCCTTTACAAAACCTTTCACAATTTCCATCTCATTTACAAGAAATTTCTGCAGCAAAATAGACCGAGTCAGGCAAGCAATCAACCAGATGTTGCAAATAGGACTAAGGAGTGTTTGTAAGCATTTTTGCTTTTGGAAAAGTAAAACGTTGTAGGGAAAGTTTTAGCAAAGGTTGAGAGTATTTGAAAATTGTAGTTAAAAGTACGGAAAAGCAGAAGAAATTAGGCGAGAGTTGTTTTGCGCTTTTTGTTTTTTCTGCTTAACTTTAGAGAATCAAACGCAGAAGCTTCACTTCCAAACTCTCAATATCTAAAATACATCTAAAAGCTGAAAAGTATTTTTTTAAAGTTGTTGCAAACACTCCTTAAGCATTCGATGCTTTGGAATGATTTCATGCAAGTTTTTCCAACAACTAAATAGCTCTTAGATCGGGTGATAATTGCCCGGTGGTTCTAATTTCTACCATATCATTCTCATTTGCTGCTTTCTGATGTCTTAAAGATCATTCTTGGACTAACATTTCTACAAACATAAATAACAAAAACTAGTTGTGTACAACTTGAGGTTATTAATCTTTTGTGTACCTTTAAAGTATCCAAAAATTTTGGAGAAGTCTCCTTGTGAAAGTTCTCAGACACTTTGAAATACACTACAAGGCTCATCCCTTCCCCATCGCTATCTCCAAGAAACATCAAAGCAGGATAAGTGGGAAGCTGCCATAAAGACATCCAGAATGTTAGAATGTCATATGTATACTACTATGATATAGGCAAATTCTTACAGATCAGGTAAAATTATATTTGTTTTTTTTCCATAAAATTACTTCAACTCTGCTACTTATCGAAAAAAAGGAAAAACAAGTGGGTAAATTTGCAAAACTACAACTTCAACAAAACTAAGAAAACCTCAAAAGACAAAATGAGGTACCTGTATATTGACAATCAGTAGGGAAGGCACTTCATGTTGTGATTTAACACAGGGAAGTTCAATGTGCTGGGCTATGTGATGAATCTTTCGGGGGCAGGCAAATAAGTCGACTCCAATAGGAATATATGGGCTGTAATTGGCTGCAGGGTATTTCTTTTTATCTCTGCACCAGACCAATGTAATTCCAAGTTAAACAGAGCCAAAATAAGTAGATGATAGTGTGAATAGCAACTAGAAAGCATGCCTGAAATAGTTTTCTCCACGCAGCTTAAAGGCAGAAGGTGAAACAGGGCACCAACAGCCTTGTGCCTGCTTCTCCTCCATTGAGTGTGGGACGAGGAGCCCTGCTGTAGTATTATATAAATATCTCTTAGATGAACCCGCAGCCATACTCGTTTTATTATTATTTCTTCTTTATGTTCCTCTATGTCCAAAATATCCTTACCTTTACTGAAGTTAACTTCATTACATCCATAGTCACTAGAGCATGAGTTGCTCTCGGTTGGACTGTCCGAGGATGTAAAACCATCTGAAAGCAACGGTGAAAACATGTAAAACAAATCACTCCATAGGTGGTAAGTATGAGGCAAAATAGAAAATATCCAAAATTACCTCCCGCGATGCTAACAAAGTCTTCATCTGAATCAGAACCAATAACACTTACAGAGTCGAACCATTGTTCATCTTCTGCTCAAAGAATAGATGAAAAAAGAAAAGGTTTAATCATATCAGAAATACAGCGCTCATCTTTGAATAACTTTGAGATAACAAAATTACGACAGAACTAAATTATTAAGTGAAAATATAGAGGAACCCTACTGTTTGCACCAACTTGGGGAAGCTGGAAATTGAGATTCTGCACCTCAGACCTCCTGCAGATTGTTGTCTCACCGTTTTGATTGTCGGCCAAAACAAATTTTTGGACGGAAAAATCGCCGGCATAAGCTTCCTCATCCCTATAGTTGTCAATTGGACTTGAGGGAGCTATCTTTCTGCGAAATCTACATGACTTGTAGACGTACTTCGCCTTCGATTTAAACTTCTTACTGGGCTTTGAGACACAACCACCCATGAAACAGCGGCTAAATTTCATGAATCCCAGAAAGAGAGAACGGCTTTCCTCATACTAATTCGAATTGAACAAACAAATATTGCATAAGATTAGAAAACGAACTCCAAACAGCATAGCACTGCAAACAAATATGTTGAAGAAATTGAAGAAAGAATTAGTCAACATGATCAGTCAAGGAGAGCGTCTAATTTCCATATTGAAGTTTACATTTCAATCATGGAAAATTATAATTATTGACCAAGACAACTCATGATCAGAACATTTCAAGAACTGGCTTATCAAAAGATATACACGTAATCGAACTCTCAGTCTGCTCATACACCTAAACACAAGACAACAATCCAAGAACTACTGCATCTAAGATCACAATGGGACAAAACCACCGTCTTATCCAATACTGAACATGAGAATTCCATATGTAGATTCAAAATACCTTGAAATAAAATAGATAGTTTGATCAATGGGACGAAGACAGAAAAATCTGCAGGAACAGAGCTTGGTATAAAATAGTGACTGCTAATCACTTTGCATACACTTGATGATGCCCCTTGGCATCAAATTTGTCAGCATAAAGAAATCAGAGCTAAAATTTATAACAAAAGTAAAACCAAGAAAAGCCCATATGAGTTCTGATTGGGGGAAAAGCAGAGGCTTGAGTGGATGCATATCAAACAGAAACAAGGTCATTTAAGAGCCCAGCTTTGACCAGAAAACAAAAAACAACTACCCACCCACCAAACCCACAGAACAAAACTTGGTGTTAAAAAATTGAAAGATTTCTCTTTTTCTATGATTTAAACCCAAATGAGAATTGGGTCCTTTTCCACCTTAACAGAAAGGATGAGTGTAAGAAAAAAAATCTCAATATTAAATAAAAGGGGGGCTGTCAATATTTTCAAGAATTCCCACATAGTATTATAAGTCAAGAAAAGGACTTCAAATGATTAGAGTGCTGTAAAGAAGGAATTCAAATAATATTCATCTGAATTATTTTTAACAGAGGCAGAAGTATTAAACTAAGATGAAATGGCCCTTAACACAACACAAAAATGGTGGGGGGGCACCGAAAATACTATCATCTAACCCAAAACATTCCAATTTATTCAATCAACAACACAGAGAAATGAACTGGGGAAGAGGTATCTATGTTATATCCTATGCTTATAAAAAAAATTAGAAGGAAAATATGAAAAATTAAGGGATTATTAACCCTAATATTAGAATGCCACTGGCAGCCATTTACTGTCAAAAATCTTGAACAAAATTTATTTGATGCAGTATGATAAGCTATTGAGATCAACGCTCATAGTCAATATTTATGCATTTTTATGTTTATTTTTTATTTTTTATTTTTTTGCATGGAATAGAGGAGCTGAAGAAGGTCAACTTCTTGAAGAGTTTCCCCCTCTTTGCGGTCGTTTGTGTACCTGCCTTATTTCTCTTGGTGAGAACTTTTCTTGGCTCAAAGCCTTTTACATGGATTGAGTATAAAAATATCGAGTAAATAGCAATTTAAAAAATTAAAATAAGCAAAAATTCGTTTTATAATAATAAAAAAAAGGACACATAACCCATTTGTTAAAAATTAAAAAAAGAAAAAGAAAAAGAAGTTTGTATTAGGGGATTTGGATTATAATTTGAATTGTTCGGTATTTTCACGTTGAGTCCATATAAAAATTTTCCTTGTCAAACAAAAATTTCTTGGTATTGTACTTTGCTCTAATTTGTTAACACTTTTATTTGGAAAATATTCATAGATAATATTTGTGATTCATAAAAAGTTGTTAAAATTTTGCATATTTTGTTTAAAATATCAATTCAATCTATAAAAATTATGTATAAAATATGATGCTCTAATATAAATATTATGAAATAATGCTACCCCTCCACGTAATATAATATTTATATATATATATTAAAAGTATTATTTTAATTTCATTGGAACCCAAGAAGGCCACTATTGTTAATTCGGCTTATTTCAAAGAAAAAAGTCCATAAAAATGAGATCCTAAGTTCACATGACAAAAGACAATTTTCTAATTTTCAACTTCAAATAGAGCTTATTCCAAATATACAAATTCATTTTCTTTTTTAAAATTATATCGTCTAATTACAAGGGCCTCAAAACTATATATAAAAATTGAAATCTGCATTATTAAAAATAAATTAAATTAAATTAAATCACGTATATAACTTTAAAATTATCATCATATAATAATTAGAAGACATTACTTGCGCAGTAACACATTACATAATTTGAAATAAATTTTAAATATTTTTTTTTTTCGAGATGTTAGGCCAATGAGCAATAATCCGCTATATATCATGGCAAAATTGCATTTTTAGTCCCATACAATAGGGGAATTTGAAACTTTAGTCCCTCGCTTTCTCAAATTTTAGAAAATATCCCAAAATCTAAAAAAAGTTGCAAAGTTAGTCCCACAACTCAATTTCCGTCCAAAATTTAACGGAGAGAGAGCGTGTGATGCGCGTGGCCGTCTGATAATCGTCGCTCTAGTGGAAAAATTGCACTTTCAGTCCCATACGTTAGGGAGAGGTTGCAACTTTAGTTCCACTGTAGATAAATTAATTTGAAGCCAATTGAGAAGTGACATGTATAAAATAATATGCTAATTATTAATTTAAAATTCTCTATTTATATATTGAAATTTATTAAATTTAATTCTAAAAGATAAATGATTAATTTTAATTAATAATTTAGTATTTATTTTATATTCAAATCAAATATTTACAAGTGTCAAAGATGGAGTGTCTATAATTATAGACCAATTAAATCAAAGATATTTGATATTATCTCTTGATATTGATATTATCTTTTGATGTTTAATATTGGCAAATCAAAAATATCCGATATTATCTATAGGTGTAAATGAGATGAGACTATTCGCGAACAGTTCGGACTTGGCTCAAATCAAATCAAATTTAAGCCATCGATTTGTTGAAGAAAAATAACACCAATTCGAGGGCTTCGCACCTTAATCTTGAATCAAATATAAAAAAATATATGAGCTCTAAAGAATTCTTTGAACGTCGTGGATATCCTTGAATTTGCTTAATAGAATTGATGAACTCCTTCAAAATTTCTCTTACTTGCTGGAATTCGTGTTATGTCAAACACACACACACATATATATATATATACATATACAATGATAACATATAAAATTTGATAATCTATTTAATTTAATAATCAATTACATATAAAATTTAATATACTAATAATAAATTAATTTTAAATAATTATTTTGTTTATTGCTAAATATTTTGTCTACCAATGATAACATATATATACATATACACACACATCATCAAATTATAAATATATATATACATATATTACATAAAAATAAAAAATAAAAAACAATTTCTCCCAACAAACCTAACAAAAAAGTAACTAATTTGACATTTATAATAAAATTTGTACCCCCACCAAAATATTAACAAACAAACAGTTCATTCAAAAATCATTTTCCCCATTTTTCCAAAACAAAAACAAACGGTTGACACCTTTTCCAATTTGTCTCCCAAAAACTCATTCTCCCAAAAAATTTTCTAGAAAATGCCCAAAATGCAAGTGAACATAGCCTTAGGATTTTTTTCTTTTCAATTTTTAAATAATTTTATTCTTTCTTAATAATAATAATAATAATTATTATTATTATTATTATAGAATGCTCGTTTAGGCTCACGAGCTTATCGAGTCAAATACTATTGAACTTAGCTCGGCTTGTTTGGCTGGCGAGCTTAGACTCCGCTCGGCTTGGC
Organism: Jacaranda mimosifolia; assembly: GCA_018894105.1. Taxonomy (NCBI): domain Eukaryota; kingdom Viridiplantae; phylum Streptophyta; class Magnoliopsida; order Lamiales; family Bignoniaceae; genus Jacaranda; species Jacaranda mimosifolia. The sequence continues at coordinate 20,723,192 of CM032134.1, read as the reverse complement.
TCATTAAGTTCAAGCCGAATTCAAACTTTTATCGAGCTGAGCCCAAACCATTCGCAAATAGTTTCATCTCATTTATACCCATAGATAATATTGGATATTTTTTATTTGACAATATCAAACATTAAAAGATAATATCAATATCAGGAGATATTATCAAATATCTTTGATTTAATTGGTATATAGATATAGACACTCCATCTCTGACACTTGTCAATATTTGATTTGAATATAAAATAAATAATAAATTATTAATTAAAATTAATTATTTATTTTTTGAAATTAAATTTAATAAATTCCAAAATATAAATAGAGAATTTTAAATTAATAATTAGCATATTATTTTATACATGTCACTTCTCAATTGGCTTCAAATTAATTTATCTACAATCTAAAGTTGCAACCTTCCCCTAACGTATGGGACTGAAAGTGCAGTTTTTCCACCAAGGCGACGTGCATCAGACGGCCATGCGCTTCACACACGCTTTCTCCGTTAAATTTTGGATGAAAATTGAACTGTGGGACTAACTTTGTGTCTTTTTTTAAATTTTGGGACGTTTTCTAAAATTTGAGAAAGCGTGGGACTAAAGTTGCAAACTCCCCCATCGTATGAGACTAAAAATGCAATTTTGCCATATATCATAATCAAGTATTCATGCTACAAGATTGTTTATTTATATACTGATAAGAAATTCAATTCTTAAAAAAAACAAAATAATAATAATAATAATAAGAGGCCTTTTGCTTTTTTAGTTTTGGTGACCGTCAAGGTGTGCTTATGTTTGAACTCTTTTAAGTGGTTGGGTCGCAAAACAGAACCAAATAGTTTTCCCCACTTTCCACCTACCTATTGAAGAATAAATTGATTGAAAATTTAGCCTCCCACCCCTCTCTCTCTCTCTCTCTCTCTCTCTATATATATATATATATATATCAAGGGAAAAAAATGGAATTAGGTAAGAAATTAAAGACTAAACAACATTAAGTCAAAAGGAATAAGGATAAATGACGTATCCTAATTTAATTTATTATGCAACAAAATGAACCTAAACTTTGAAATTAATATTACATCTTAAAAAACTAATGCTATAACTAATGTCATCTCAACCAAATAGATGAAATTTTAAAATATTTTTTTATTTTATTAATTCTTGTTTGATAATTCATATTAGATCTATAAAAATATTATTCGTCGTGTCTATCTATCAAAAACCCTTCTTTTTAATTTTTATTTCTACTTTTTTTTACTTTGGAAATTCTTGAAAAAATTCAAGCTCCTATTGGGTTTTTTCAATTTTGGTTGGCAATTGCAACTTAATTGTCCTTTATGATTTTTAATTTGTTAGTCCTTGTCATTGTAGCGCCAAAAAAAGCATTTAGCAATAATTGAAAATTCAATGCATTAGGATATATACCAAAATATGATTTCCCTTTGGTAAGTTTCACAATCACTAGTGTATAAAAAATGTCCCAACAACCTTTGGTCTCCCCCAAATTCAGACCAAATCCATTAACACATACTACATTGTCCCTTTTGGTTAAATTATGTTATGTATGTGAAGATGGTGGAGATTGCAATGTATCTATTTCTTTATTAATAATTCTTATCAAGAAACAAGAACCAAATATATATTATATATTATGTATTTTATATTATATCATATTAATTTATTCTTCTAATCATTCTCTTTCAAGATAAGAGCGTTATTAGTTTTTCTTTCACTATTGACCAAATCATTTTCAAGTAGTTAATTCCCATGAACACACGAGGAACTATCCTTCGGTCTCGCTTATCTTGGGAAAATAAAATAAAGCTTTTGAAATTAAAGTGAAAAAATTTAATAAAGATGCAGAAACGCGATACTATAGAGCATGCTATAAATAAAAACATTGATCATATATATGAAGAAAAATTAAAAATATCATCACTGAAGTCAAAGTAGTCATCTTGCTGTTTCTGGTTGTTATGTGTCCCTTGTTGCAGGGGAAGCTGTTGATGGTAGGGTGCAAGGAGTGGGGGTCGAGGTGGGCCATTGGAACCTGACCGAGCATCCCTCTATATGACCAAATGAGCGATCATATTTTGTATCGCATTAAACTACTCAATGTACATACTCCGCATATCCTACATATCGACAAACAAACCAGTTTGCAAACTGGCCTCCAAGCGTGCTTCCAACTAGACTGTATCTAGAAGTTTTTTATGCACCAACCATACAATTCTTACCTAAATATCCTCTTTTAATTTCACAACTAAGAGTTTCTCCTTGCCCAACATAGGGTAACAACATTATGCACAAAGGGGTGTAATTTCTTTTTGGAGTAAAGATTTTTTTTTTTTTTTTTGGATGTAATAAAAGAAAGTGGGCTCATTACTTTTTAAGAAACTATATATATAGATACTCTCTATTGTGTATATATGTTTAAGAAATTAAGTGGTTAAGTATAGTATTTGGAAATTACTGATTTTCTTTCAAGTTTTTTAGATGATTATTTTACTTTGGAGGGGAGTAGGGGTAAGCTTCTAGCTATGTTGACTCAAAATTTAAGCCCACTAAAAGACCAGTCCAGGTTTAACAAGCCCAAAAACTGGCCCATGGGCACTCCTACCCAGACTGGCACCAGTCGAAGCTGCCTAGCCCAACAAGCAATGAGCCCATTTACCCATATTAATTCGGTAATTCTAGGGCTGTCAATAGATCGAATTTTAATCTGAATCTAATTCGAATTTTAAAATTTTTATCCGATTAAAATATTCAATTGATCAGATTCAATTATAAATATTCAAAATTCAAAATAAATAGATATGATATGGAATTAAACAATTCGATCCATTAAAAATCCAAATTCAAACCTTAATATTTTTTTATTAAATTAATACTCTTATATATAATATTAATAAAAAATTTAAAATAAAATCTATGTATTATATTGACCTAATATCTATATTAACGTCTATATTATACTATTAATATTGAGTTTTTAACCTAAAAAATAAAAAAATATTAATAAAATATCAAATATAATAGCATATAATAGTTCATCTATACATTAATATAATGTGAAAGATGAGTTTAGTATTAAAATATTTAACCTTTGAACTAATATATAATGAAAGTTGTTAAAAATTCAAATATGACATATATTTACTTTATAAATACAATATTTTTATAAAATTTAAAATGAAAAAAAGAAAAATGAAAAAAAATAAATTGGATCGAATTTTTTAATCGAATTTCAGATATCCATCGATTCAAATATGGTATTGATTAACAAAAATCCTATAGAATTTCGGGTCATATTCGAATATTAATTTTGTTAATTGAATTTAGATTCGAATATGACAAATCCGATTCAAATCAGATCCGTTGACAGCCCTAGCTAAATCTTCTTGCAGACTTCCACTAGATGAAAACAAAGGAGATATTTCTTTTTTAATTTAATTTTGTTTTACTTTATTTTTTTGGGCGGTGGGGCAATTTTTTATTTTTTACTCGGACTTGAGATCGATTTGTTCTTAAGAATGAGGGTTTGTCACTAAACCAACCATTTGTCAAAATAATAACGAAGTGTTACTGAAATATTCGTTTATGGAATTTGATATTTATAAATAAAATAAAATAAAATATCAATAGTAAAAGAAGAAAAGCAAAAATGTTGGGTAAATGATTGTGTCTCCAACCACAAGCGAAGGCATCATAACTCTTTCCACTCTTTCTCCCTCTTTTTTAGTTCAAATATGTTTCTGGTTTTCATTTTCTTTTGTCTAATCCTAATTAAAGAAAAATTTGAAAATGGTTTGAGGTAAAATATTCTTATGAAAAACATATATTTTTAGATGAGAATTCAAAATAAATAGAGTTGGTGAATGGTACATTTGGGTCAGGTAGAAAGCAATAAAGGCAAGGAATGCAGCACATGTTTGGGTAAAAATGTCATAATTAGAGAGGGATACACAAATCTACCCTTTTTTAATTTTATGGCCATAAAAGAGTGAGATTTTGTTCCAAGAATGCCCCAATGGTCCCTCTACTTCTTAAAATAAATAAACAAAACAAAGAATTTGTATCATATGCATTACCTATTTACTCCTAAATTTGTTGATTTTGATATTTATTTGAAAAAAATTAGATGGAAAAATGTTTCTAATAAGTACTTTTAAAATTCAATAACTGCATGATTACGATTATAATAACTTTTTTATGACAACTTTTATTGCACTAATTATTTTGGAAAAAACAAGAATGTATCAATATGTTTGTTTTGTATACGTGGACATACAGTATTTTGTTATTTCTGATGAATCGATAATATCATGTCAATATACTTTTCTATATGTTCTTTTATACTTAAACATGCAATATTGACAAAATTTTATTTCGATTTAATTTGATCGAACATAAATACATATATGATTTGTTAATTTACTAATATGAGATAATTATAGATAAATATGAAATTTACTTATCATATAATTAATTCGATATAATTTCAAATTTGAGCTAAAATCCATCCCCCCCAAAAAAAGAAGAAGAAATTACATATCTATGACATGATTGTAAATTTGTGCCTACATTCTATGCCATCAAAGAAATTGTGCATTAATTGTTTGCATGTATGGATTAATGATTTGGGGACCATGCCCTCTTTCTCCATGCCAAAAAAGGACAACTAGTGCACCAATGGTGTTTCCTTTCTTTTATTATTATTGTAGTCTACATATTTATGCCAATGTCAATATGCTAAGAGCTTGCTTGGAGCATATTAAACAAGTTAGAGACAAAAGATAAGGACCTTTGAGAAGCCCCTCAAAACACCAACAACCCCCCCCCCCCCCCCCCCCAACCCAAAAAAAAAAAAAAGAAAAGAAAAGAAGAAGAAAAAAGAAGATAAATAAATAAGCAAAATATTGATTAGTTTTTCTCCAATGTGAATAAACATTTACTAATTTTTAGAACAACCATGATTATTCACAAATTATATGCATAAAACATTCTTCACTATAAATATAATTGTCACTGCTAACATCTTATAAGTTTAAAATTTTTATTTTATCCAAATAATTTAAATATTTATCTTTATAGTATGATGAAATAACTTATAAACTTTTAAAATATTTTATGTAAGCTTGGTCAAACCCCCTTCTTAGATTTACATTAAGCATTTGAGATTTTTTTTTTCAAATTATTTACTATGTAACACATAATTAAATCAAATATTAAAAAAAATTCATCAATCAATCCTAATATTTCGTCCTCTTTTGAAAATAAATATTTACTCAAATTAAAATTGATAGGAGAAAAATCAACCCGACCCGAATTCCATCCACTCAACCATAAGTTTTAGGAAGAGCCTCTTTATGAATTCAAAATGAAAAAAATGTTAGGTATGATATAAATGACTATGTAATGCCCAAAAATTGAAGCAAGCATCATGGGAAAAAAATAAAAATAAAAAGAAAGAACAAGGAGAAAATAAGCCATATAATTTAGGAATAATCTAATCTAAAATATTAAAAAATGGTTTGACTAAAATGGTGTTAAATTTGTGCAAAGCTGATTCACGGGGTTCCAATCACGTGCCCCTAAGATCAAGGACAAAATTAAAGGAAGAAAACCAAAAAGATAAACCTATAATTGAATATTAAAAAGAAATAAAGAAGGAGGGCCCACAAAGTTGTCACGGGATGCCAGGCTGTTCTTTTCTTATCTTCAATGAAAACATAAAAAATAATAAATAAATAAAATAAAATTGCTTTTTTTTTTTCTTTGTTGTTGAATAAAGAATTGAGTTTGGAAGGGTTTTTTTTTATTATATTTTAAAAAAATTTATTCAAGATTATATCTAAATATTATTTATTTTTTATGGAATTGAGACGAAAAATAGAAAAATGAAATTAAGAAAGTAATAATAATAATTAGGATTTTGGCAATTAAAAAAGAATTCTTATATATAATGATCAATGGACTAAAAAATAAGAAGATATTTTATCTGATTAGTAATGTTATATTAAAATTTTATATTATTATCATAGAACTTTAATGATTGAAAATATATGTTTATGTTTAATTTAAAATCATCGAGAAAACTAAAATATTTTGAGAAAAAAAGTGTTGTGAGAAATTTATGATTGTATTTTAAAAAGCAAAATTAATTTTGAAAAATAAAAGCAAACATAACTTAATAAGCATTTAATCACTTTCTTGTTTTCTGATTGGACAGTTTTTCTAATTATTTATGAGGTTAAGTCAAATTGATTGCTTTTCTTATACGTAATCCTTTTTAACTACTAATAGGCATTCCCATTTTTATTTTATTTTTTTGGAAAAAATGTATATATTCAGTGTTAATCTAAGAAGACTCCCAAATTTGGAAGGAAATATCAAGATTCAATTTTCATTTAATGATGCTCTTATTTAATCATAATTTTAATATCATTAACGTGTTATAACTAACTCATTAACATCCATAAATTTGACTTAACATTTTCTTTTTCAAAAAAAGAACTCAAAAAACATTGTAATATGTATATACCGAACTAATCATTTTTATGATGGACGGGCCTCAACTGACTATTGCTTCAGTGGGATTATGTTGACGGGCTTAGTCTTTGAACAGTAGTTATGACTTAAATTGAATATTTCACCGCAGTGGGAGGCTCCTATGAGTGCTAATATGAAGAACTGCTACGCTAGTTGCTCATTTCCTGCCTTTTCATTTCTTTATCTTATCTTCTTTTTTTTTTTTTTCTTTTGAATTTTTTAGTTGTTAATTACTGGTGTCCTTTTCATGAGCATTAAGAGCATCTGCCATAAGTGCGAATGGTAGTTGTGATAATCAGATGGCACAGGGCGTTTGGCGCCCACAAGGATTCGGTCATTTCTCTATCAATTGGTCCACACCATTGGGCAATTCTGCATATATTCGTCCTTTACATTATTGATCATAGTAAAAACTATCTATGAATAAAAATTGTCGAAAATATTCCCAGAACTCTGAACAAAAACAGTTTAAAAAATCAAAGCCCTCTATTCAATAGTTCAAGTCGCAGCTGGGGGCACTTAAAGTAGACAATTACTGGCACATCGATCAAATCCTTTTCTTTGCTGATATGAGTTCAAGAAAGTATTTTTTTTGTAGTCAAGAGTTAAGTTAGATTGAACTTTTAAACTAGTGTTTCTATAGCCTCTACATCCTGAAGTTACGTGATGATGTCACAAGAAATAATAAATAGTATATTTGTCGATGATCGAGAGGTCGATCAAAGATGTGAGCTCGGATGAGCGTTTTCTGGGTTCAAGGGCTAGTTCAGGTAAAAATGCATAGGTCGTTAGATAGAAGAATATAGTGTATAGGTGGGTGTCTGATCTTATTGTTTGATCCTGCTTGCAATAAATGAAGGGGTATATATACCTAACGGTTCAACTGGTTTAGTATTATTGGGTCTACTTGTTCATCTTTCTGAGCATACAGGTGGCCGACTAGGATCTTTTAGGGTTACATACTCTGGCCAAATGGTTGGGTTGACCGTTTAAAAAGATGCAAATCCTGGGGGGTATTTGGAGGTTTTGGGTAAGAATAAGGGTATTTTAATCTTTTAATAATTCCTCCCTATCATATGAAAGTTAGAGTTACTGGGATTTGCCTAATAAAAATTCAAGTCAATATTTGTTGGAAAATGAGGTAATAAGATTGGAAGAAGATCAATATTTAATATCATTAAAAATGAGCACACGCATGTAAATGTCAAAAATTGTATTGTTTATAAGTGGATGTGATAAAATCACTTAGACATATCCAGGATGATATAGTTTAGATCATTAAAGTAAGTCAAATTCATCGACATATATCATCTTTGGAATAATGAGTCAGTTCAAATTAATTTCGAATCATAAGATGTAGAATCTGACACAAAATTAATATTCAATTTTTTTTCCTCCAAAATTACTCACATCCAATTAAGTGAAGACTCATATGACCTTATTTTTACTATTTAACTTGATATTTTTGAAGTCATCCTTTGTTCTTCACTATTTGTGTGTCCCATGAATACCCAATTCAAGTTTGCTCCAAATGCCCGACCCGCAAACCCATAAAACTTTACCCTAATCCAGACAAATTTTATATGATGGGGACCTAGGTCAACTCAATATCCGACCCTGCCCTGCAAGTTTTCATGTACATGGGTCATTTTGTCCTTCTATTTGGATTGTAGTGTATAAACTAGAATCTCCATTGAATACGAAACAAGGGGAATTTTTTGGCTTTGTCAAATCTGCACATATTGATTCTAACATTACTGTTGAATGATTGACTAACAGGACCATCAATATTAGGCTTTTCCAATTTTACCCTCGAACACGCCAAAACTCAAACTCCTTAACAACTGTTAATTCGATATGTGTGTTAAATTTTTTTTCAATAACACTATACCTTGTAATAATTTTTATATACTTATTTGAATTTAAAAAAAAAAACATAAAAATTAAAAATAGTTAGAAGGAAAATAGTTAAACGAAAAAAAATGTAACTCAAGAAACAAGAAAGCAAGTTTTTTATTTATTTTTATTTTTATTTATAAACACACACATTAGTAGTCGATTAGAATTCAAATCCCTGACTTCACAATTTATATGTGAAACTTATGCTACTAAACCCATAACACGTCAGAGAAGGAAGACCATAAAAAGAAAAACTACCTTACAATTACATTTTAAAATTAGACTAATTTTATCAACTCATTAAATGTCAAAATGATTTATTAAAACATCATACTTTATAGTATAAAAGATTTATTTATAGACTAATTCAATTATTCGACAACTTTCTCCATTGTCATCATTATTATTTTTGCACTATAAAAGAGTGCAAATGCTTGATGAAATATTAGGTCTAAAGCTGCCCATAAAAAATCGTCTAACTTTATAGAAACTCAATATACTGAGTAAAATTTGAGTAAAATTTGAGGGGAAAAAAAAAAGAAAAAAGAAAAAATATTGAAGCATCAAGTTAGAATTCCCAATAAGCCTTAAATACATAAGTAGATTAATAAATAACAAAAATATTTCATGCATACTAAAAAATACTCTATGTATTTATGAGGATAGTATTTTGACTTTTTGTGGTATTTATATTAATTTTTCCAACTCACCAAGCACGATGTTATCTGACAAGAAGCTGCCAAAAGAACACACCTTGGCTCAATAAAAGGGAAAAAACATAGCCCTCATAGGAACCTCCATTCGAGGCCCCTTATAATATATGCAAGTAGCATTCCTATGCTACAAAAATCAACCCCACCCCAACCTCCCACATAATTAATAGGTTAATTGCAGTTACCCTCAATGTTTTGACCTCCTTTACACATTGCCCTTAATCGTTGTCGATATGCAATTTTACCTTTTAAACTAGTTAAAATGTACGTCGACACCACATTTTTCCATTTCCGATGGAATCTAACAAATGAGCATTAGACACGTGGGCTGAAAGAAATGGAATATTCTTGTTGGATTCCATCGAAAATGGGTAAATGTGGTGTCGGCGCACATTTTAACTAATTCAGGTGGTAAAATTGAACATCGACAACGGTTGGGGGGCAATGTGTAAAGGAGGCCAAAAAATTGGGGATGACTGCAATTAACCCTAATTAATAAATATCAAAAATCAATTAATTTATAATCAAGTAAATATTTATATATATTGACTGTGAAAATATTAAAAAAATACAAATTATGTTGTATTAATGCAATATAAATTATGTCAAAAACTATCGAGAAAGTTCTGTTATAAATTCAAAGTTGACACTCTCCAATTTAAAAGTTTTTGAGTTCGAGATTTATAAAAAATATTGATATTGTTTTTATTTGTATTTTCTTAAATCATTTTTAATAAATACCGTTTATTTTTTTGATCAATCAATCAATTCATAAAAAAAAACCCTTAATTTTATTTTAACTTCAAGTCTCCCCAAGTAATTATTTTTCTTGTGGTGGGGGTCAATTTCACAATCATATCCACAAACCATGACACAAATCCCCTTTTTTGTTGGGGTAATGGGTCAAGGCATTGGACCAATACATTGAAATTTGGCTAACGGGGGTAGAAGAAAAATGACAAAAGATAAATCTTGATGACCAACCATCAATTTCTTCAATATTATTCTATCTAAATACAGCAAAAAATTAAATGAAAAGGATATTATAATAATATGATTGTGAAAAATCTTTGTTGAGTTATAGGCATTCAATTTATTCTCTACCTACTAATAGATCCAAACTACTTCCTTTTAGGCACTAACCACTCCCAATTGAGTTTTTTGAAAAGGGATTAGGATTTAAATACTTTATTTAATGATGCAAAATCCAGATGGGATTTCAATTTAAGGAAAAATATACGATAAAAGGTTAATGTGAAAAGGAAGAAGCCTTAATTGTATGTTTAGTATAAGGCAATTATTGTCATTTATATAGTCATTTTCAAATTTAATATAGAACTCAATAGGAAATAGGTGTGTACTTTGTTTTGACAACCTTTAAATTTTAATTTTTTGATTCAAGTTATAATCTTTATACTAGCTAGCATTATTTTTTAGCATTTAGTTAAATATGATTATAAATTTAAATAGGAAAAATAAATAAAATTGTCCGTTTTTATCCAGTAAATAGGGCTTGTTTGTTTATAAATTATCAAAATATTTTTCAACTCTCAAAATACAAACAACAATCCATCACATTCTCCAATCCTACTATTCAAAATGCATCCAAAAAAGCCCAAAATACCATCCCAATTCATTTTCTACCAATTCCCAAATATTTAACCCTATCATTTTTTGTCCCCCCTTCCCAACCTATATATATACACATACATAAATAATTTTAAAATGGTCAAACTCGTAAACAAACAAGCCCATAATTTTTTGTCTAAAATTAAAAAAAATAATAATATTATCAAATTTTATCTCGCATTGAAAAAGACGAGGGATGTGAAACAATTTCTAAATTATTCCTAATCTTTTTATTAGGACAAATCCTCCACATGCTATCGAAATAATATCTTGTCAGTTAGTCATTTCATATTTGATAATAAAATTTATCTGTGTTAATTAAATATTTTTAGATATTAATTCGAATATCGTTCCATATCATACTACTATGTAGATAGGATAATCCTCAAGTTGGAATCTTATTCTATTCCACAATAGAATGAACCCAATCCTCTATGCAAAAGAGGCATAGGAGAACAAATGGGCATTGATTCATGGGAAATGAGGTAAATTCCAAGAATTGTTTCTATAGCTCATAGTAGTGTTCCTTTCCACCAAAAATAAATGTTTTAAATGTTCAACTCCAATTTTGTTAAAGTGATTTTACCTCTATTTTCTACTGCAGTAAAAAACAAAAGGAAATCAAGAAAATCCCAAGAAAAGAGAACAGAGTTAAAAAGAGGCCATAAATGGGGTCGTTAGAGTAGAAATTACTGCACACAGTAGGAGAAAGGAAAAGGTTAAGTGTACAACTGGCTGCTGTAGCCCAGACCTGTGACAAATGATATTGATTTTGCCTATGGAAAAAGGCAATGCAAGAAACAAGGGAAAAAAGTGAAAGTTAGGTTGCCAAGGACCCAAGGTAATTATAGGCTTAGAAATCAAAATGCCAGTCCAGCACTGCTCCTGACCTCTCCCTTTCTCTCTCCCTCTCTGCCCCCTTGGTTGTACAGATCTTTGCTTGGCTCAAGCAAAAGGCTATTCAAGAAAACAAGAATAAAGAAAGAAATCCATTTGTCCAAATGCCCATTTCAACCCCAAAGGCAAAGGCTTTTCTTTTTCCCTTTTCCTCTCTCTTCTCAATCAATGTGTGTGAGATTGGTGTGTGGTGGGTTATAATTGAGTGAACAAGGAAAAGGGTCTTAGCTCATTGATCAATTTCTCCGTCACCACATCCTACTTTCATTTGAGGGTTTTTCTTCCTTTTGAACTTTTCTTGAGGCAACCCTTTTTTTTTTAAAAGGAAAAAAATTGTTGTTTGTTTATGGTGATAACTGGTGAAAGTCATGGAAAATGAGCATGCAAGATTTGTTTGGTTGCTTGTCCCGTGAAGCATTTGATCCAAATTCTGCCCTGAAAATGGGGGAAACTGGCTTTAAGAGTGGAGTTTGGAGGTGATACATAGTTCATTTTTTTATTCCTTTGCCCTATATTTGTCTTGCAAGTATTTTCTTGATTGCAACTTCCAATCAACACAATGAGAAAGCATGGATGGCAGCTTCCTTACCATCCACTCCAGGTATCTTTTATTAGTCCCTCTGTGCATGTTTCCAAGAGTGTGCATTTGTTTCCTTTTTACATACTCCATATACTTATCTTTCTTGCGTTTTTATTTTTTTTTTAAATTACAAATGTATTCAAGTTGTCTGAGTAAAGATGTGTATTTGTGCAGGTGGTAGCTGTAGCTGTGTTTCTGGCATTGGGGTTTGCTTTCTATGTTTTCTTTGCTCCTTTTGTGGGAAGGCAATTGTTCCAATACATAGTGATGGGGATTTACACTCCTCTTGTAAGACCAATTGCATCCTTATCTTGGGATTCTACTTGTTTTGTAATCTAAGTTGCATTTTTCAGTGGGCGATGAAGAAACTGAGATCTATGGTTCCAATGCTTGTTGCTTTATGTTTGATCTTTACTTTATTCCCTTACATTAACATTTTCCCTAGACTAGTTTTCCTTTAATTGCATTTTCTATATTCCTTTTTCTAATTTCCATGTTTAATGGGTTTTGGAATTTGTTAAATAAAGCATCCAAGCCACTTTACTTGACAAGGCAAACAAGGTGCTTGTCCTCTAGCTTTTTGTGTCGTATGCAAAGAGAGCCACAAGTTTCTCATTCAAAAAATTTGCAATTTTGCTTTTCAGGATTGTATTTTGTCTCTTGTTTTGATTAGTCTTGGCATTAATCGGATCTCGATTTTGACATATTGTTATATCATGTTCAACAGCCTTGTTTTTGATATACTCAGGTCCCTGTAAACCTTTACTAAGAGAGTAAATGAGTTCAACCTGAAAAAGCATCAGGGATGGAGAATCAATCTGGCCACATTCAATTCTACCTGTTAATGCCTACTAGCATCTGTAATGAATATTGATGAATTTTGGTTTTACTGGTAGACCTTGGCATACAGCCGTTTCTTCTCTGCACCTTTTCTGGTGATCTTGCAGTTCTACTCGCTCGGAAAGTTGTGAAAGTGTGACCAAAATTCTTTTAAGAGTTACTATGCACATAAGATACTAAATGTAGAATGCTTGGACTGGACAAGTAGAATTAAGATTGTCTTTTGGAAGGTCAGTAAACTGCAAGAATCGTAGTTTGTGCATGTTTCCTGGTTCAGCCCACAATGTGCCCCTGAAATACATTGAACACAAATCATTCTTTGAAAATTGATTGAGCAATGGAGATAATATATGGTTCTTCCCACGTCTGTTTATTTGCATTTCTTCATACGATTTTTTTGTAAGTAGTTGTTAGAATTTCATGTTTTGCGTCTTTAGAATGTGTGACCTTGTTCCAGATGATCAAGCCTTCTTTTCACTCTAACCTTTATAAGCTACTAGAACAAAATCATCTATTATGCCATCCTAATTAATATTTGGCATGTGTTGTGGTATCATCTCTAGTTATGTTTTGTGGATGAGATGAGCATTTTATCTCCATAATGTTATATATTTATGAATTGGTGGCTAGATGAGCAAAATGACAAAAAATTGCTAAATCCCCTAATCTTAATTCTGCTACTCTGGCATTTCTCAGCTAATAAGCGCCTTTGGCCTATACATTTGGTGTGCTGCTGCTGATCCTGCCGATCTTGGAGTCTTCAGATCCAACAAATACCTTAATATTCCTGACGACAAGAAGCACGCGAAACTGAGCGAGTCTAAACATGGTGGAGAGTCAACTTCATCAATTCGAGATGCCAATGCAGCAGCCATTGGAGAGGAAGCTAATGATAAAGGAAGAATCGATATTGAGTCAGCAGCTGAACCTGAAAAGAAGAATTCCACATTTCATAAGACCGCCCGTTTTGTGGGCTTGTTGGCTTTATTTCCTTGTGCATTCGTTTGCAAGTCAAACGACGAGCCTTCTGATCAACACAGCGAAGATGGGATGTTCTACTGTAGTTTGTGTGAAGTGGAGGTGTGGAGATACACATAAATATATCTGCCTAATGACTATTCATCGAATCACTTCTTGTTAAAGCCTTTTCTTCAGCTTTACTTAAGCTATTTATTACCAACTTACAGGTTTTCAAGTACAGCAAGCACTGTAGAGTTTGCGATAAGTGTGTGGACCGCTTCGATCATCATTGCAGGGTACTTTAGGAGTTATAGTTGGAGATATTTTGCCATTATCATACAAAAGGATCTTCTAATCCCTTTCTTCACTCTATTTTTGTAGTGGCTAAACAATTGCATTGGCAAAAGGAACTATAGGAAGTTTTTTACTCTTATGGTGTCTGCCCTTCTCCTGGTATGCTCACCTCAAAAGTCAGTATTTTATTTTCAGGTCAGTTTGTATTTTAAATGGACACTGACAGGTTTATACATTATTTGTCCACCTTCAACTTGAGATTGCAGCTTGTGCTTCAATGGTCAATTGGAATCCTTCTACTTATCCTGTGTTTTCTTGAGAAGAAGCGATTTGCTACTGATATCAGCTCCAAGTTAGGAAGCAGTTTCACAGTGGTTCCTTTTGTAATTGTGGTGGTGAGTATTTTGTCTCTTTCCTTTTCATCGTCGGCATTTTCACAGCCAATCTTGTGCTTGTCAGCAGAAATGGGGAGGGTATAAATTTATCGCACTATCTTCAAAATAATACTCTTAAGTTTTACATATATTGCAGGCGGTATGCACCATATTGGCCATGATTGCAACTCTGCCGCTTGCTCAGCTCTTCTTCTTTCACATTCTTCTGATCAAGAAGGTGGGATTTGTTTTCATTTTCTCTTGTATTTTGCTTGTTGTTTAGAATAACAATGAGTAAAAAATTCCCAAGGAAGTAATTTGTTTTCGACTTACAATTGCTAATAGGGAATAAGCACATATGATTACATCATAGCTCTAAGGGAGCAAGAGCAACAAGGTGCTGGAGGTCAGCAAAGTCCTCAGATGTCTCCCGTCAGCTCTCTTACCGGATTAAGCAGTGCAAGCTCCTTCAACACTTTCCATCGAGCGGCATGGTGCACGCCGCCTCGGCTGTTTGTCGAAGATCAGGTAGAAATTCTTCTAAGATTAATCAAATCTTTTTTTGAGTACAACTGAGACTAATTGAGGCTCTGTTCTATCGAATTATCTTGCAGTATGATGTAGTACCTCCAGACAACGGATCCGTTAGTTCGCTTGGAAAAAAGACATTGATGGAGGAACAAATGAAGAAAAAGAATCCGGCAGCTGTAAAGATCAGCCCGTGGACATTGGCACGTCTGAACGCAGAGGATGTCTCAAAAGCTGCTGCAGAGGCAAGAAAAAAGTCCAAGATTCTACGGCCTGTGGTAAGGCGTGAATCAACTTATGCCCTTGAAACAGACAGCAGTATTGGCAGCATTGGTCGCCGCATGGCCATGAGGCCCGACAACAACAACAGAAAACGAGGGAGCCGGCGGATCCGCCTCCCAGCTGAGATGCCCCTTGCACCGTTATCAAATCTTCCGACTTTAGACTCCCAAAATGTTCATATGATCAACGAGACATCATCCATCTTGGCTCCTCTACACCATGAAGGCCGAAGCACTTTCAGGGCACCAGCTGGTATAGTTGCTTCTTCGCCTGAGAGTAGCTTAGGTTCTCCCGAACTTCACCCTTTCCGAGTCTCCTCATCAGGAGCCGAGGAAGCAAGGAGACTCGTTGGGCTATCTAATGCTGCTATGGCTGCTCAGAAAGACATCCCTTTGTCAAGATCAACTAGCGATGGATATGATGCATCTGGTGGCGAAGACAGCGACCGGGTGCCTACAAGAATTCTGCATAGGTCAAATAACTGGAGTAGCCTCTTATTTGGTTCTGAGCAGGAAAGAACTATAGGAAAATATGTTCCACCATCTTCATCTGCACCATCAAACCATAGGAAGCTTTAAAGAAGTGAACCTGCTGGGACAAAATGCAGATTCTTGAGATTTTTTCATTTGTTGGCCGAGGTTTAGACACAGTTGCCTGCCTTGGGCTACTGCTGTATTTATCGATCGGCCTTCAGAATTCTGATGCAAGGTTCTAAAGGTGCTTGCAAGGTTGTATTTTTGTCCTGCTGATTCTTTTTGTGCCCACTAGAGGGAGTAAAGCGGTTCAAACTTGGGAAAGCTTTGCAATCTGCCATTGTTAATGAGCTTGCATCATGAAAAGTGACCCTTTGTCCTGTAAATTTATGCTGCCTGTGGCATGAATTTTGCTCTTTATCATCAAACCCTTGTCAATGTCTAGAATTTGCAGTTAAACAGTCAAGTGAATTGCTGATGAAAAGATGAAGAAATTTGGTCCTGTCAGCCATTTATTAGAAGGTAAAAGAAATATACCCTTGTGATTTTCAAAAGGGGTGTGTCTTTCTCTATGTTTTGGGGGATAAAAATATATAGAGCCCATTATGTGTTTTTTCCCAAAAATGTAAACAAACGTACAAAAAAATTCCCTTCAAAATACCCTTTTCCACTTTCATTATCCTTAAAATTTTTCCATTTTTTAATATATACATACATATTATATATATTATACATATTTTATTATTATTCTAATAATAAAAAAAAATTCAATTTTATTTTTACCCTAAAAACCTAACAAAGAAACATTTATTTGATTATTACAGTAAAATTAAATAAACAAACACATCAAAATTCTCCAAAATAATTTTCTAACTATTCCCAAATCATATAGCACATTTTCGAACATAAATTTCACATTTTCGAACCCCACTTCCAAAACATATAATTTATATCCAAACATTACCTAACTATAGCTCATCCTTAAGAGTCTTTTGTTATACCCCAAGTTTATTTGCCAAGAGAACCTTAATGGACCATATAAACGCATCAAGGAAATTGCGGAGATTTTGAGAAAGATTGGAGATTAACTAGAAGATTATGAGAAAAAGTAGAATGAAAATGTTTGGTAAAAAAATAATTAAATAAATTTTATATACAGGTTGGGTGGTCTTAGCAGATGCTCCTGGATTCAAACATCGGTCCTCCATAATCTCTTCATTGTCGAATGGTATTTGTCCAGTGATATTAGTTTTTCGCATAAAATATGAAGTTGTAAAGTTTGAATTTAATGAACTTTTGACGTACAAATATATGAATAAAAAAAAAATTCTTTATTTCTTGGGTAGACATAATCACAATAAATACATTTATATTTTTCAAGCTACTATTATAAATACATAAAAATAATAATATAAATTTATATTTTTGCCCTCCCAATTCAACAAAAAGATATGTAAATTGATATTTAAAGTGCAATTTACCCATTCCTATAACAAAAACAAGCACAACAATTCATTCTATATATCGTTCCGATTTAAATTCTTGACTTCTCACATTATGAAAGAGACTTGTACAATTGGACCGCAGGCCACTCAGCATTTTTCTATAGAATGATTCCTTTTTATCTTTTTCATAATATCAAACTTAGTTAACATTTATTCAAAATTTATTTTTCCAATACGAGATAAAATAGTTAGCATTCTTTGCTTTAATACATATTTCATTCCCTATTTTGCAGTACACACACACATATATAAAATATATCTGATTTACAATAAATTATTTTTATAAGCACATATATTTTTTGTACTTGATCCAGCATTTATAAAGACAAATTTAAAAAGTTCAATACATACATGCATATACATATACATACATACATGCATATACATATACATACATATATGTATATATTCAAAGAGTTGAAGGTGAAAGATATTTTACATCAGATAAATCCCCGCTAACCTCGTCCCTCATTTCACAGATAGACAACGTTAACAACATAAGCAGCCACCCCTTCATCGGACGGCAGTTGGACATACTCCCGACCGAACTCCTCATCAGTCCGAACCGCCAATTCCCCAGGCAACTCTTTGCAATAAGCGAACAACACAGTATTCGCAGCCACAGTATAAAGCGACAATACGGTCAAAAATCCAGCGTAAATAACCATTTGAAGAACAAACCCCCAACTAATCCATCCACCTGCATGGCCCGACAAATTCGTGTACCAGATGGACAAAAGCCCGACAAGAACTCCAACAAATAGTATCATCGAAAACGCTACCCCTCTCATCCCTTTAACCAAATAACAACTTCTCTTTAATGGAGCAAAACCCCATCGAGACTCCACAACAACCACCGCAGAAGACAGACACCATTCGACTTGCAAGAAAACCAACAGCCCGACGAGCAAAGCCGCGATGGAGATAACGAAAACGAGAAAATAATCATCGTCGTAGTCCATTTCGAAACCTAGTAAGGCGAGCCCATTGTATGCCAACAGCATAAACACACCGAAAGCAAAGATAACCAGTACCAGAATTATTTGGGTAGTAAACAAGGTTGCAAGAAGTGGGAAAAATGAAACGAGAATAGATTTAAGCGAGGAAAGAAAACTCACTGGCCTACAGTGGAATCCGTGGAAGGTGGTAAAAGTGAGAGAAGAGGTGGCGCAGAGGGAGAAAAGGGGTACAAAGATGGCGTAGAGAATCGGGAAGAGGAGTTGGGATTTTCCGACATGGAGGATTTCGTTGGGGAAAACGGATCGGAGATTGTTGGAGTGAACTGAAGTGGGCTGAGAAAGAAAAGGGTATATGATGGTGGAAGAGGAAATAGGGAGGAGGAAGAGAACAGACAGGGCCAAGTAATGGCGGCGGTCAGCGCTGATTATGCGCGAGGTTTCGGAAAGTATTGCCCAGAGGCTTGGTCTGTGCGTTGACATGATCGACAAATACGGAGTACTGTGTCTTCGTGTGTGTGTGTGTGTGTGTGTGTGTGTGAGAGAGAGAGAGAGAGAGAGCGATGGCTGGAAATCTTGTTCAGTTGTTCATAAGCGTGGAGAGGTTCGAAGTCTTGTAGTTGTGGTCAATTGTGAAGTTACCTGTCAGCTTCAATTATACAAAGAAGCTTTTTTAAATTCTACCTGAGAATGAGTCCACTTGTGGGAACAATTATTTACACATCTTTTCAACTATGATTAAATATAGGAATTATTCTTCTATAGACTTACTTCTTGGTTGAGCAGTTGGGTAATTGGTTGGATATATCTGTGCACCACATTTAATTTATTGATAATTATTGGATTACATGGGTGCTGGGGATTTTTATAGCTTATGAACTTGGCATATTCATGGTCATTGAAAGAATTATAAAGAAAGTGGGTGATCAAGCACCACGTAACCCATATTGCGTAGGGGACGGTGAAAACAACCCAACCCCTACAATCTAATAACTGAGATCTATTAGGGATGACAATGAGTTTGGATAAAATTTAAATATATTTTATTGGAGGCGAGTTTTAAAAGCATAATTGGATTTTGGGATGGGTTTTAAATTTTAATTCTTAAACACAAACCCATTCTAAATCGTCCCGCTACAATATTATACATATTAATTTATTCATTATGTGTATATTTATGTGATGTATGTTCATATATATATAAAAAGGTGAATATTACATACAAGTTCTATATAAAAATAATAATATTGTTATAATATATAGTTTATACATTCAACATGTATAAATAAGTAACAATAATATAAATTTGCAATTTATCATTTTTTAAAGAATAAAATATGCATATATAAGTATTTAAATAATAAATTCTTTGTTAATAACATTATTTTCTCATATTAGAGAGTTATGATAATGTTTTTTTTTTTTTCAAAAGAAATATTTTTTTAATTTTTTTTAAACATTTTAAACGGGTCAACAGGTCTAATAGGTCCGACCCGCTAGATGCAGTTTCGAGGTGGAGTGGGTCTCGAGTCCATAAAAATTAGAGGTGGCAATTTCCAACACGACAAGTTAAACTGACACGAGTTTGATATGAAAAAATTAGGTTCAAGTTGACCTATTTTGGGTTCGGGTCCAAAGGTCGACACGAATAAGAACCCGAAGAAAATAGGTTGGGTTGGGATGAATTTCAGGTTACACGAACAACCTGAAATTTGATTGTAGATCACACAACAACCCTAACCCACCTGAACTAACTCGATCCAATCCAAATTAAACAAATAAAATTTAAATTTTATTAGGAGTAAAAATATAAAATAAAAAAAATAAAGCTTGAAAATTTGAAATTTAGCAATATCAAAATTACTATTTTGGCATTTTTTTGATCTTATTTATTTTCACAACCATATAGGATGAATTATTATAATTTTAAATTACTTCTAGTGGTTATTTTTGTATCCAAGTGGACATGAAAATTGTTCTGCAAAAAGTTAACAAAACACTGCTTTAACTACTGAATTATCTTAGAAGTTTTTTTAAGGCCTTATATAGCGCAAGATTTTGCATAAATAAATAGATAAAAATTCTTTCTGTTGGGAGGTTATAAAAATTCAAAAGACTTAAGTAAACTTTTATAACAAAATTAAGTGTATAATTTAAAATATTTGTTTATTTATTTACTTGATGATATATTTTTATTGATTTATATATTGCTTAATTGAATTAATATAAAGTTAAAAAACAATGGCATTAATTTTAAAAAGTTCAAAGAGATAATTTAATCAACAAAAAAAATTCAAAAATTAAAGAGAGTAGGTGAGTAAAACTTGAAAAAATATGATATTTTTAAAAGTAAGACACTTTGTAATTTCAATATTTTATGATGCAAATAGATACTAGAAAATGAAAGGAAGAAAAAAGTCCTAAAAATCAATATATTATGTGGTTTAATTCAAATTATTTGAGTGCATTTGTGAAGTTATAATAAAAAATCCTTACTCCTAGTCTAATTTATTAATAATCAAAAATAGATAAAATTAAAAAATAAAAATACCAAAAAAATTTTTAACATTAAAACAAATATTCAAAATAATTATTTTAAAAATCAGGTCGACCCGAATCTGACTTGATACAAATCAGATTGGATTAGGGTTGAGTACTTTCAGGTTGTCATCAGATTGGATTGGGTTCGAGTTGAGAAAATTAATGTTATACCCCTAATTCATCCCAACCTAAACCCACCCGACCCACCCAAATTGCCACCCCTAAAAAATCTTGACAGAACAGGTCCCTAGTTTTGCCAAACCCGCCCAAAACCCGGCCAATTGCCATCCCTAAAATCTATTGTAGTACCATGCTGCCCAAATTTGACAAACCAACAATTAGGGGTGGCAATTTCTAACCTGACCCAACAATAAGTGGGTTTGAGTTTAGACTTACTGAGTTGGGTTAAAATCAGGTTGATCCGAAATACAATTCAAAAATTTTGGGTGGGTTTAGGTTGGGTCATGGGTTGACCCAGCCAACCCGAAATTACTTTTCGGATGGCCCAACAACCCAACCCATATATAAAAAATAAATATAAGTTATATTTTTAAAATTTTGAATTTATTAACTATAATTTTTGGAGCTATGTTTTCATTGATTTTGTGTAATTTATGATTTGAATTCATAGCAAACTATAGCTTTTAGCTTTTGGATTTTGGTTAAAATATGATGTATTTAGCAATTCTTGTATTAGGTTTTTTATTTTGCTTTGGTTGGAGAATCATGACAATTTTTTTCATCATATGTAAATATCAATGTATGCTGCAAAAATTAGAAAGGTTGTGTGTAGTTTGTGATGTAAAAAGTATGCGTCTTCAAATCCACCAAGCTTTTTTTTTTTTTAATAAAAAAATCCACCAAGCTATACCTATTGAAATATTATTCATGTTGTACAAGTGTTTATGTGATGTATTTTATTCCTACAATGCACAATGAAAATGGACTATGAAAGTCAAATCAATAAGCAATGCAAAAATATAATTTACATTATCAATTTTTTTTTTTGCCATTAAAAAGCATGATTTTCGTAATTGGGTAGGTTGTGGGTTTTTAAGTTATTAAGCCAACCTAATTCATAATCAAGTTGACCTGGGTCAACTTGATTTGGAGTGAGTTGGGTTTGGGTTTAGGCTTATCAAGTTGAAAATTAAATGAGTTAGGTTCGAGTTGAGCAAACTTAAGTAATACTCATACATTGATCCATCCCAAATCCACCTAAATTGCCACCTCTACCAACAATCACAAATGGATCTAGGGGGCGTTTAATTTGGAATATAAATAGTAGTGAAGATTTGAATAGAAGAAGATAAGATGAGATAAAATAATATATTAGTTTGTTTGATATAGAAGATTGACCTTACAATTAGGTGTAACATATATACCCTAATCTCTAATGCATGTTTGATGGGTATAATTATTTAGATAAAAGATAATATTGCCCTCAATAATTTTTTGTTTAATTATATTATATTTTTTCTCTTTTTTATTTTCTTATCTTTTTTTGCTACAACCAAACAAATAAAATTATTTTCCTTAACATTTTTTTTGTTTTCCTAATCAAATTATTTGTATTAATACAATTTTAATTAATGTCCCTTTGGTGACATAATTTGAAATTTTCGGAACTTAATCTACAAACCAAATTTATTTTTAGAACGAGTATTATACTCATGTTGGTAAATGCATGGGCAAGTGATCAATTACGAGATAAGTATAATTGTAAATTATGTTTATAATTATATAATATCATTAATTATGTTTATAATGTCATTAATTACATAAATGACTATCCACGTGAGAATTTATTCCTGCAATAGCAGGAAAAAGAACGAAACAGAAAAAAAGGAAATATTACACCCAAATCTGAAGGACTTTAATGTAAATTTGCATGAATAAAACTTAGCCAGGGGTGCGATTAAACAATCGCACCCCCGTGGGCTCTACGTGAATGTCAGTTAATTTTGTGCACAGTTTTGGGCTGAACACAAAATGCGGGCTAGTCTGTATTTTTTGTCTCATGTATTGAACACTGTATTAGTCCATATTACAGCCTCTAATTACAAGTATCAAACACGGCCCTAATGTATTGCACTTGATCCACTGTGTCACTGCCCTTTTGGTTTGCTTTTCGCTCTATCATTGTAAAGCAGCATAGTGCAATCTTAAATTAACATTATTTGGCTCAATGTATTCTTTAGACTTTTTTGTTTTTTAATTTATATATATACACATAGAAAGTCGCTAGATTCAGTCCTATGTTCTCACACTTTATGTGTAAGACTTATGTCATTGTTCAACACCACTCGGCCTCTTTAA
The DNA here is from genome assembly GCA_018894105.1 of Jacaranda mimosifolia. Classification (NCBI taxonomy): domain Eukaryota; kingdom Viridiplantae; phylum Streptophyta; class Magnoliopsida; order Lamiales; family Bignoniaceae; genus Jacaranda; species Jacaranda mimosifolia. The sequence goes on along the minus strand of CM032134.1, from coordinate 20,699,863 downwards.
ACCTTTGTACAACAATTTGCATTGCAACAAAAGATTTTGCAAGAATTTCAGGGGCAACATGGTAAACTCACAAGCATTCCCCTCCATTTTCAATGGAAAAGCCCTTTTCCCCTCACTTTTCCTTCACTATTTAAATTTGGACAAAGAATCAGTCAGACAATGTGGTGGATCAATTGAAGCCTTTAGCGTATGAATGACTGTTATTCGCAATTAACCGCAAAGATGCAGCATATCTAGGCTTTCCAATTCCTCCCTTTCCGTCAAGCATGTCATATTTGGTTGAGGTCCAAAGACCATATCATCAAAACTAGCAATTGATTCTGTTGGAGCAACAACTAATTTCTCTACAGAAAAAATCCACATATGACATATTTCCCTAAGAGGAAACCTTGTAAGAATCATATCAACATACATATATGAACTTCCTGGTGCTTGTGCATTAAGCTAAACTCAAGTTGCATTCTTTATCTTTGAAACTAAACTCAAATTAAGTTAAAATTCTTTCCTAAAGTCATCACTGGTGAAGAAAACAATTTAGCAACTTTGATAAGTTCAAATTATGCCCTAAAAGTGAAGCTTGTTTTTGAATATACTTTAAGAAGTTCAACCTTTTGATAATGTAAATACTTCTATGTAAAACTAGGCAAGAATATCGACAAAGCACTTAAATTTCCTTGGGTATTCCATGCCCAGCTAGTGAAGGGGATGGTGTTTTTATTTGCGACGACAAAAGGGGGAGAATGAAGGGGAAGGGTTATGTCATAGAAAATGGGAGCCGTTTTGCTGATGGGATTCCGGCAAAATCATTTTTCCAGTGCAAATTCAGTTGGAAAGTGCCATAGGTGGGTAATTTTCACCACCCGTTTCCTACAATCGAAACGGTCAAGAGTGAATAGGGGATGTTGCACTTGATCGAACCAAGATTTGGCAACCTTAGTTGAAGCAAGTAAACAGGTGTTTTCCTTTATTTGCCTGTATAGAAACATTTCCATTGCCAACCTCAAAAGCCAAAATGCTATTAGCTGATACGAGACAGTTCAATGCTTATATAAACCCAACATCGATACTCAAATAACCAATATTATCTCTTTAGCTTTGAAGAAAGGTTTTATTTCTCTGCAATGTGTATTCATATTCCGTGATGACACTCAGAACCTGACTACCAGGAGTATATATTCTTCTAGAACCCATAGGGTACAAGTGATCAACTTTATCAACAAAGAATTGAAGAACAACTTCAAGTGAACTCTACTAACTGTAAAGGGAGAAATACAACAAAAGTATATAAATCAGAAACCTTTGCAAGATACTATACTTGTGAATGGTCCAATCTTCAGACAGCAAGATGCCTTCCTTCCTCAGTTACCATGTTGCATAAATTAAAGTAATTTTTGATAACCCATCGAACAATATATTGCAGTGAACTCTAAGTTTGTCCCCTCGACACAAATATTCCATTTTCAAGAAGCTTCATTGATTAGAGCCAGAACCCAAGCTCTTCCTTCCCGTAGCTATATTTCTTCGGCAAACTATAGTAGCTTCTCATGCCATATGATTTTATTGAACATCTGTTAATCCGGATGCATTAGTCAGGGCTTCTAAAACTGGTTCGTTTTCTAAATTAGCCGATTCCATGCGATAAGATTTACAGCTAAAGTAGAAAACTGCACTCATCATCGAGTCTATTAGCACCACAAATGAATACATTACAACCAGAAGAGGTCCTTCCCATATCCTAGACGAGCCATCTCCATAACTGAGTGTTTTTACCCTATGCTCAAAGAGGCCCTCCACAAATGCCATTCCTATTGTTGATCCAAGAAATATCAAGAGCCCAACTTGAGTCTGCCCTCTAATTAACGAACTAGACCTAAGCAATGCCTGTGGCCCTGACACATCCTCAAGAACAGATATCACAATAGCAATGTTACAAATGATAATAGCATTTGCTAAAATGATCGAGAATACCAATCCCACCACCATAGCAGGATATATAATCAAGTCCAATGGGAATCTCATAATCAAGAACACGCTGCTCACTGCAATGAGGAGGACGAGGAATAAAGAGAGGCAACCAGAGATTACCCCACAAACCCACAAGTATGTCAAAATGATTCGTTTCCAAATCTTTGAAATAATCACATAAAACTTTGAGGAATCAAACTTCTTCCTAGAATAAGTACAATCAACTGAGTATACCACAGCAGCCTTTGACAAAAGCGACAGTGTGACAAACAAAGGGAAGCACATTGTAACTGAAACTGCCATTTCCGAAAACTTTTGGCACGACTGTTTGATAAAAGGCTTGAGAGGGAGGCCACTGGACTTTGCAATTAGCAATAGCCGTAAAGTTAGCCTCTTCACGAGGGATTGATCAACCAACACATTCGACAGAAACACAGCAGAAACTGGACAAATTAACACTGCCACAATCACCATAAACCCTGTTGAATTATATCGAAGAATTCTGACTGTTTCTCTCAGAATCTCCAAGGCACTCATGGAATGAATATGGTAATCCGACCGAAAATCATGAACAACCGTCTCCAATTCAAGATTTTCAACACCCGCCCCCTCATTTTCCTCATATTTCTCTCTGTTTAATGCATTTGCGTTGAGTTTTGGCTTCAACCCACTAGATATTTCCATTTTTTTTTTCACAATTTTCTTTCCTCAATGAAGCCCAGAAAAGGCTAATTAAAGAAACAATACTAACTGCATCAAGAGCTTTTAAAGAAATGCCATTCAGATCTAAATCACCCACAAGAACTCACTCAAAGCATACCTGCAAAAACAGAAGATCGCAAACTGAATCCACCATTTCCACGTGGGACATCACATTCCATCAACAACCCAGGAAGCCAATACACTAATTCAATAAATCTCCGACACCAACCAGCGATATTTTGTACACGGTGATTTGGGTGCGGAAAAAATGAGAACAACGAGAAAAAAACAGCTCTATCAGACAGAGAGAGCACGTGAGGAATGAAACAATATCACGCTGCAAAAGGGGTTGCAGCGAGAGAGACAGCAACCAAAGAGAAAACGAGCGGAGGATCTGTGTTTAAGAGTGTGAAGAAGGTAAAAGAAGAACACTATATTTGGATTTTTGGGGGCGTGATTTTGGGGTTGTTCACGTCGCGGAAAGGGAGGACCGAAGACCGAATGCAGGCCAAGACTCGCGTGGCGCTATAATCCGTGTGCAGTTGCGGTATGCCAATAGCTTATGTACAACGGCGATTTTTGCACATTACGCCCGTAATTAAATTTTTATAACACAAAATTAATAAAAGTACATTAAGTTTTCTAATAATTTGAATATATTCAATTAAAATTTTGCATAAAAAAGTTATTATAAAACGATAATAGTGAGATTTATAATTAATGGATTGTAAATATTGTAAAAGTTGTAGTTTTGTGACTGAAAAAAATAAAAATAACTATATTTTAAAAATATAATTTAAAAATACGTTAAAAGATTGATAATTTATTAATGGTATAGACATTTATAAGTTGGATTTAAATGTTATTGAAATATTGAATTTTTGATTAATTATAGTATTTTCCCCCCTTTTTCTTTATTTACAAATAGTGTCACGCGGATTGGTTATTTTTAATATATTCTTACATTATGGTAATTTATAATAATCAATGGTATGTACTTAATACATTTTATTGACAAAATAGACAAAATATGTATTGAAGTGGACCATGTTACTGTTGTCGGTGGCTACGTGCCTAAATTCTTAGCCTGACATTAAAGGCTCTATTACCTTTAATAATAATAATAATAAAAAAAAAAAATCCTTGTCATTAAAGGAAAATATAAATTAATTTACAATCTTTCATTAGCTAACTTTTGTGCTTTAACTTGGATGCCTATTTCTCAATTTTGATATTTTTATTTATTTATTTATTATCTTCTTGGTGAAACATCAATTTCAACGTCTAATTTTATATATTTATGAATTTTTTTTTGTTAGTTTCATCGCAAAGAAAATGAGATAGACACTGATGACACTGAATGCGACTGCAAGCAACAGGACGAAAGAATACATAGTGGAAGAAAAAGATTGAAATCGAAAAATAAGTTCGAAAAGTATTAAAAGTTTATTTGGTTAAATTTATTTAAAAGGTTTTATAAACTCAAAAAGAACTTGTTTTTTTTTTTTAGTGGAAGAAAAAGATTGAAATCGAAAAATAAGTTCGAAAAGTATTAAAAGTTTGTTTGGTTAAATTTATTTAAAAGGTTTTATAAACTCAAAAAGAACTTGTTTTTTTTTTTTTTAAAAAAAAAGATTAGTAGATTTATAAAATGTTAGTTTATAATTTTGTAAATAATATTATTAAAATAAAGGGAGCTTCTTAACATCTTAAAAATAAGTTAGAAACTGCTTAGGAAACCAAAGCTCATTTTCATATTTTTCTACTATTTTAGAAATAAAACACATCACTTTTTACACATTTTCACCCAATATTATTTTCATTTTCATTTTCAAAATACATTCTCTAATAACTTATATATCTTCTCTCTCTATTCAACTATTTATATTTCTTTTATCTACAACCTATTAAAACTAATATAATCATTTCTTTTTCAACAATCTATCCAAATACAAATTCATTTTCAATAACTAACTTTTTAAATTTTAGAAATGATGAAAATAGAAATTGAAAATTAAAATAAAACCAAACGGGCCCTTACTTTTTTAGAAATAGCTTATAAACTTCTAATAGTTTTTTTAGAAGTTTATAAACTTTTTTGTTTAAAAAAATTATCAAATACTTTTTGACAACTTATAAGCTCTCAAATATAGTATAAGATGTTTTGAAAAGCTTATAAACTCATCCAAATACCCTCTAAATTAATAAAAATATTAAGCTAATATATGTTGAATTGATGTGTACACTTAACTTAAATGGGTCGAGAGGATGAGCCAGCCCAAGCCATATTATAAATGTTGGATCTAGGTCTGTAAATGAGTATGGTATCATCCTATCCATACTCATACCCTAAAATACCCAAAAAAAAAATATCATATATTTTACCCTACCCTAAAATACCTAAAAGAATAAAACACTAACCCTATTCTACCCTATATAACCGAAGACCCATTGGATTTAGTTTATTGGACTTATGTTTTTAATGTATATACTAATTTTCTCAACATATACTAAAAATATTATTTGGCATATGATAAAAATATATATATATTATATTTAATTTAATTTAATGATTAAGTTTAAATTAGTTAATTTTAAACTTTTTCCTAATTAAATTAACTATTTTTATTAATATAATAGTTAAAATTTATCAATATAATTAATAGTTAACCTTTTGGCTAATTAAATTAATATAATTAAAAAATTTTAATAAAACAATTAATTTCTATATTAATAAAATTTATTCATTAGTAAAGTTAATTTTATAATTGTTTTTATAAAAAATATTTATTCCACTATTAATTTTAATATTATTAATTTTATTAATAAAAAATGTTCAACTATTGCCATTGCTATTCCAATTTTTTTTTTTAAAAAAAAAGCTATCCCAATATTTTAACTTTATTAATTTTATTAATTTAGTTTAATTTTTAATAAAAAAAATTATTTAGTTGCTACTATTTATTCACATATTTGTAATTTTGATATATAAAAAGTTTATCATTAATATAAATTTGATTTCAGTATAAACAATTTTTAGTTTCATAAATTAAATTTAAGTATAAAATAATAAGTAATTTTTTAGTATGAGTACGTGGGTAATTTATGGGTATAAACCTACCTATACCCATTACATTATTTTTAATAAGTATGGGTATGATATTTTGGACTGTTATCCTACCCAATTACAGCTCTAATTGGGTCCCCACTGAACCCAAAGGCCTGAGATTCTATATTTTAATTAACCCGTTTCAGCATAGGCCCGATTCGGACTAAATCGGATCAAGGCCCAACCCTGACTAGTGACTAGCATGGACCATTTACCACACTATTATTGTTTTAATTGTAGATTATTTATATTTATTTAATTTTTTTATTAAATATTTGGTTGTTTCTGAGGATTGAACCCTTAGTAACCAATAACAATCATACTCAAACTAGTGAACCAATTTTGATTATGTTGATAAAATTTGACAACAAATCTAAGTGTATTATAAATAAAAGCCCAACCCAAATACCCAGCCCGCTAGGCCCGGTTCCGTCATAGTTTTCCAAGGTGGGCCTCAGCATCACGTGCCTCTTGCAGTCACATACTTGAGAATCACGTGGTCAATATATTTGTTATCCCCATTATTCATAAAATATTCAACTTATCTAAAATGTTGGCCCAAAAATAGTTAATTTTTTGAAGAAAAAAATTTATAAATTTTGTGCTATAATTTAATTTAATTTTATTCCTTTTGTCTTTTTTGTATCTTTTAATTTTTAGCACATTGCATTTTAAATTTGGAAATTATAGAAATAAATCCAAGTTAACAACTTGGATGGAAATGTGGAAATTTTTAAAAACGAAAAGAAAATTAACGATGTGGACGTGACTAGGCATGGCAATGGTCCAAATAATCCTTGGGGCATGTTCGGAGCCGGTACCAAGTTCAAATATTTTTGACTCAACTGGGTGTGGGGCGGGTTATGGGTTTAATTAAACACATTTCGAACATGCCCCGTATAATGGTAAATAATTAAATATATACAAATAAGTATCAATTAAAACTTAAAAACTTGGGGCTCCTTTCATGGAATCTTAATCCAAATTTGGCATCCCAAGAATTAATTTTGGCAAGATTTCTTATTGCAATGAGACAATGAGTGAACCAAGTGGGAAAAAGAAAAAGGGCAAGAGAGAGAGAGAAAGAGATCCATCAGGTTTAGGGCCACATGGGAGGCGGGGCAGATTTTGGGTCATAATAAGTGCCATGCGAAGCAGGTCCGAGTCTTGCCATACCTGCCCCAAACCCATTCTATTGCCATGCATAAATATGACATGGCATCCAATTGAACCAAAAATATATTAAAAAAACTAATTTTACCTTTCTTCTTCTTCTTCTTTCTTTTCTTGCTTTTTTCCATAATAAATTTGATTTCCTTTTATCCGCTCAAAAATAGAATATAAAAAATAAAATAAAGAAAAAAGAAATTATTTTTTAGAAGAGTTTTTTATCAGTTAAAATGTAATTTGCCACACATAAAAAAATTAAAAATAAAAAATAAAAAAGAAATAAAGTTGTCATCTCATAAAAATAGAGAATAAAAATATATATATATATATATATATTAAATCGTTGGACCAAAAATGCGTTTTTCGCCACTCTTGAATCAAGCTAACTATGATGACGCCAAAGCCCACGGAAGCCCAAAATGTTAGTTGATTGGACCGCCAATGAGAAGAGTCCCATGCTTTGCGGTGAATGGACAATTCCATGTCCGCCATCCTTCAAAAATTGACAGCCGTTACTCGGTGGGGCCAAGCCTGAGGACGTACGGTCCAGATTCCAACTGACGGAAACGATGGAATTGGACTGTGATTAATGGACGTGACAGTAATAAACACTGACTAGGAAGATCCCGGTTTTATGGGCCGCTGTTGGTTGGATTTGACTCTTTCGGCTAACGGGCTACGTCCAGATCCTCGCCATATCGGGTTAGATTTAGGTTGTAAATGAATGGAATTTTAATTTGATTTGAATTTTAGAATTTTTGTTTGATTAAAATATTAAATAGATTAAATTTAATTATAAATATTTATAATTCGAAATAAATTAATTGAATACGAAATTAAATAATTTGATCAGTTAAAAATTAGAATTTTAATTTTAATAATTTTTTATTAAATTAATATTCTTATATAATATTAGTAAAAATTTTAAAATCAAATATATATATATATTATATTGACCTAACATCTATATTTATATTAATATTTATAAAATATCAAATATAATAATGTATAATAGTTCATATATGATTAATATAATGTGAAATAAGGGTTTAGTATTCAAATTTTTAACGTTTAGACTAATATATAATAAAAAAGTTGTTAAAAATTCAAATGTGCGTAAATTTACTTTATAAATATAATATTTTTATATAATCAAAAAGAAAAAAAATATTAAATCAAGTTGATTTTTGATTTATTTTTTTTTATCGAATTTCAGATATCAATTGGATTCGAATATAGTATTTACTAATAAAGAGCCTATAAGATATTGAGTTAGATTCGAAAATAAATTTTGATACTCAAATTCGAATTTTGATACGACTGATTCGATCCAAATCCAATCAATTGACAACTCGAGTTAGATATATTGAAAATGTTGTTTTATACTATTCAAATTAGGTATGTAATTGAATCTAGTCGAATTATATTTCAAGAAAATTTCAAACTCAAACTATATATCTTAACTTGCATTTGAGTCCGATGAGCCTAATATCGTGATTCAATCTTTAATTGTCAAGTGAATTTTAAACAACTGTGAATCCTAGCTCGATTTCAAATTTAAAATAAAATAATACAATATTATTTACTAATAAAATAAAATAAACATTAAATTATATAATGATTCGTGATTTGGCTCATACATCTCAAATTTGATATAAGAAGTTCGAATCAACTCAAAATACAAATAGAGTCATTTAGCTCACTCGAGTTTAAATTGAGCTAATTCGAACTCATGTTATAATACTTACGAGCTAATTCAATTTGTTCGCACGTTTAATTCAAATCAATTATAAAGGAGTAATTTTGTACACTTCATGATTTGCATTTATTATTTTTATTATCATTTTAAAGTCTCCCAAAATATTTTTTAATAAAATGTAAATTTCTAATAAGAAGTAAAATTTGTAGTTAAAATAATAAAAAATTAATGAATGCTTTCGGCCAAGGGTGGGACGACTCAAGTACACAATGCAACAGTGAAGATGTGGTTTGGTGATTGGTGGGTTGGTGCAACACTTTTCTCCATCAATGTGATTGATTAGTTGATTTGGGAAAAGGTTTTTGTCCTTTATTTATTTATTTATTTTATATTTTTTTAATTTTCTTTTAAAAGAATTAGAGGACACTGATTTACCGAGATAGTTTTAGTTTATATATATATATATTATTGTAATACTTTTCAAATTTTATTAACAGATGTAAATAAGATAAGACTATTTGCAAACGATTTAGGCTCGACTCGATAAAAGTTAGAATTTGATCCTTTTGAGTTAGTCGTGTCGAGTCGAGTTTAAGCTAATTCAAGCTTATACGAATTTAAGCTCATCTAAGTCTATACAAATCAAACTTTTCTATTTTTCTATGACGAGTCTTACTGAGCCAAACTTGATGAGATTCGTTTGAAACTTCGTCTATTCGATGAGTCAATCTCGAAATTGTTAGGCTCGAATAAACTCGAGTTCACGAGTTAATAAAAGAGTCGACTCGAGTTTGAATTTAACATGATTAAATTCAGCTCATTTATACCCCTAAACAAGATAAAAGATTCATTTTACACACAAGAAAAATATGACTTTTCAAATTTATTTATATTTACTATGTATAGAAGGCAGCTTTGGATTTTTCTACATGGACTAGGTCGAATTATGATAGATTAAAGACTTTTGGATTATGTAAAGTTTGGCCCTTGTCATAAAAAGGATATAATCCATCCAAGAATTTGATTATGACGTTTATTTGTATTTAATCAACACGTAGTGTGAGTTTAGATATTTCCACAGAAAAATTGCATCTATATCTATGCATATTTATGCTTATTCGTGGTATCTTTATCATTTCTTGTTAAAATGACCAAATTAGCCCTAGCTAGTCTTTGCAAAATTGAATATCATCGATCATTGTTAAATTGTAAGAAAATTTATAGACTCCATTGTATCCCCATACATAATATATATAAGCCATAATTAAAGGTATCTATTGAAACCCTAAACAATAGTTCTAAATATATTGTAACTTAACCAGAAAAATGTGAAAGAAATTTTTATTCATACTTCAAATAATGTAACTTCATACTTTATTTTTGTATTTGGGCATCCCCCCCCCCCCCTCCTGCCCTCACTAATCTTATGATTCAAACATAATATTAGCATTTATCTACAATATGAGATAAATAATTAAACATCAATTAGAATAGATTATTTGAACTGTTTACATCAGCTTAATATCTTCTTTTTTTAATTTTTCAATAATTGAAATATAATTTTCCACCCTCCAAGTACAAAAAGCCAAACATAAAGGGGCCAACGGGTGCTGGCGCAATTGATAAGGAACGAACACGGATTTCATAAAGATTATGTATTCAACTCCTTCTGTCGATGTGAAGGCTCTATTGGTAAGTAATCTATAAGCACCCCTACAAGTATCTATAGGACCCTGCGGCATGTCATAGTCCTTATGGTACCGGATCGAATTCACCTGAATATTTTTTAAATAAAGGCCAAACACAAGGGGAAGTGGATGCCAAATAACCATAGTTCATGGGTGATGGATGCAATTTTGCCTGTACTTTCCTCATAAAATATTTGCATTTCAAGCCCCTTTTTGCACAGTAATTCCTTTTTTCTTACAAAAAAGAGAAAAAAAAATTAAAAAGCTGAAAAACAAAGTACTTGAGTGGACTCAGGAAAGGACTACAACACACATGCGGGGAAGAGAATACAGACACAAAGTAAGGAAAATATGAAAATGAGTAGTGAAGAGACAAAAGAAGAAGGCACAAACTCAGGCCTTGCTGCCTTTTACTTCAAGTCCCATCTTTTTTTGGCTTTTGTTTTGTTCTTTCTTTTCCTTCTCTCTCATTCGTTCATTACTCTTCTCTGCTGTTGTCTGTGCTTTGGCAGAGGGCTGCAGCTGCACCAACTGCAACTGAGCTATGGCTACTGCTGGGACATACCTTTCTTTACCATGGCTTTTCAGCTATATATCATCTACTTATTTATTTTAATTTGATTCTTGTAAGTCCCCCCCCCCTTTTTCTTTTTTTTTTTTTAATTTTGTTTTTTATAGTATTATTTGTGATATAATGATCACGGGGTGGTGAGATTGTATTACTATGTTAAGATACTATCGAATTTATTTTGTCGAACGATTTTCTGCATGGATTATTTTGAGTAGTCGCACTCTTGAATCTATGTTTTGGGATCGAATTAGTTTGGATCCGCTCAAACATGATAAATTGGGTGGTGAGTTAAAATCATATTAGCTACAAAAATTTGTCAAGCGGCACAAATTTATAAATAGTCTTATTTATTATGTTTTAAAAAGATATATTATATGTATATCCATCTTTAAAAAAAAATTCAGTTTGTGAAAATTTGAAATGTGTGGGATCTTATTTCGAGCAATCTTTAAATTTTTTTTTTTTTTTACTGACATACAAGAGAAGAAAATTTTATATTTAGTTTAGAAAATATGTTATTGGAATGGGATGGCCCTTACTACCTTCCTTATCTATCAACTCAACTCCTCTTTATGGATGTGCAATTTTATGAAGCATCTAAGTGTAGTCACTCATGATGATCAATCAAAAGGTTTGTTGCTAACCACATTTCTTTTTCTTTTGTATTTTTCTACTTTTTAGCTTATTTGAATATAGGAGAATTTTTGTTGGAAAATCCCACTGACACTAACGTGTGTGTAGGAATTGCAATGGGGTGGGCATGTCAAAGCCTTGGATCCACCCCACTAAGTTTTTTATGGACTTGAGAATTGCATTTTCCTGTACCGAACTCTTAGCAGGTTGGACCCATTGGACCCACTATATATGTTTAAAAAAAAAAAAAAGAATTTATATCTAAAGTTCGGCCAAATTAAATTATTTTATCAACACGTGTGTGGTTTTAGGACCCAATGACGCATTCTCAGGATTTCAATCAGGATTATCCCTACACGTGTGTGATTTCAGGACCCAACATTGGAAACGCATGATTCATGCCCAAAGTTCGGCCAAATTAAATTATTTTATCGAAAAAAATTTCAAATTCCTAACTTATTAGAATACATATTTAAGTGAATAACATAAATTTTCCCCCCAAAAAAAAAGAAAAAAAATTGAATAAGAGAGTTTCTATGGAAAAAGTATTGAGGCCCTCTTTAAAGAATCAGTCAGATATCTTTCTTTTTCTCATGCTACTAGTTTTGCATATTCCTATAATGCCCCCAGATTCTGCTTCACTCTGTTCATTCTTGAATTTGGACTGTGACCTTTCATTTTCTACCAATGACACATTCTCAGGATGACCATTCATTCTGCTGCTGCTGCTGTCAAATAATGCTTTACTTTGCCCTGCACAGCTAACTTAGTTTCTTTTTCTTTAATGCTCTTTTTCACTTCTGAAAAAGATTGCTTCATTTTAATGACAAAATGTTCACTATATCAACTCAATACTGGCTACCAATCAAAAACAAACAAACAAACTTATTGAACAACAGCAGCTCTATTAATACAATCATAAAATGACACCCTTTCATTGACAGTAATGTCTCTTGTGAAATTGCTTTCCAGAATATAATCCCCTTTGCATAACCTGGTGTGCTTGATTTTGAATTCAATTAATAACACTGTCCGTAATCAAATTTATTATCAAATATAAAACTTAGTCGTATCAAGGTATTATCTTGCTGAAATATATTTGATGGAAAGTCTTGGCATTTTCAGTTTGATGTGCATCTTAAAGGGTTAGAAGAGTAATAGTGCAAGACTCTCGACCCTTTCATGTGAAAACAAATCAATTATCGTCATAATTCCTAAGCGAAAATTCGTACGGAAAACCATATGTAATTGAATAATATCCTTTCTATGTTAGGGCATGAAACTTTTTCCATCAAGCCATATGTAAAAAGGCTAAACTCGGATCAGATTGTGCGGCAATTCTCTGTCTTTTTAATATTTACAGATGTCACATGGAGTTCCTCTTTAAAAAGTCTAACTATGGAAAATCAATTTGAGGAGAAGCATGTGACTATCAATTATCATTTCCATGGACAATGCGAATAATAACTAAATCACTAAATCTATGGCCAGACATGAAAATTCAATTGCATTAAAATATTATCCTGCTGATACACACATAGTAAGGATTTTATCCATACAAAATAGACATTCAAGGATTTGAGAAGGGAATAGTTTATTAAACTATTTTCAAACCCTCAACTCCTCTAATTTTGGACAAACTAGATATCATGCCGTGAAGAACACAATGGTACGAGTGTAGTTATTAATCACACAATGAAATTAATCTTGGTGATGTAAAACTTGTTATTAATCATCATTTAATTTCAAAATACAGTTAGACCAAATAACTGCTATTCCCATATCTGCTTCTTGCCACAATATCAGCAGTAGAACATTAACTTCCTAATATTTTCACTAAGTTTAGGCAAAGGCATTGCTTTAGGCGGCGAGGGCCGCGAGATCGTGGAGCTTCTGTTGAAACCATTTGAATCCGAGCGCTCAAGGTATAACCGGCCTCTGTATGCAGCAAGATGAGCATAATAGGCCGGCGGAACCAAAGATATAGGCTTTGTACACCTCACGAAAGTGTAGCAAAGATTATAAACCAACTTCTGCAATTCATCAGAAGTGAAATGATTTTCATCCCACAAGATATGGTAATGAACTGGCCGGCTTGTCCCCTTTACGCCCCAATGGCTACAAAGGTAGAAGTCGAAGTCTCTTGGATGAGTGATTATGGTATCCACGACTGTCCCTGGAGGGACATTATACTCGTCCAAGATTAACTCTTTGTCCGGAGCATGACATAGAAACAATCTTGTGTGGTGCCTCTTTTGGACCACTGCGAAAGTTATAGGAGGTTTATAGCCTGGAAATCTTGAACAAGCGTCCCGAATGGATTGAAGTTCTTCCTCCAGGACTTTGTGGAACTGTGTTTCACTAACTCCATCACGGAAGAAGATGATTCTTGTGGGGAGTTGGGAGAGTTCTTGGTAGAAGTCGTCTAATATTTCCGCAACCATTGCAGAGAGTTCTTGAATGATTTCTTGTCGATGCGTTTGAGACCTCATTCTTGAGACGTATCTGTTTGCAGCAGGCCAGTTAACGCTGCCCACAACAGCTGCGATGGATGGGCTAAAATCGTCTAATGGATGGGGATGAGTTACGTCAGCTCCCATGAAGATCACCGGCTCGTCCTGTTTGAAGAGTCGCGGGATTTGAGAGGGCAATGAGTGGTAAAGTGCCACGGTGCATCCGCCGACTTTGGCATTGATCTTGAGGGCCAAATTTGCTAGAAACTGTGAGCTCAGCTTGCCAAGATTTGAGTATAAACAGCATTGGCTTACTATCCCAATACTTGTTTCAGCGATTCGTTTCAAGTCTGCATATCCTTTGTGTTTTCTCTCCATAACACAAATCAGCAGCTGGAGATTGTTTGAAGAAGCTTTCTGGATTTTCTTGAGTTTGGCTTCTAAGAGCTTTGGATTGCCAAGAACATGCATTGTCTCAAAGAGTGGACCGACCACAGTATTTTTATGCAGAAAAATGCCTAATTGCGCGCATCTTTGAGACAGCTGGTTTATGAACTTCTGTATGCTGGATTTCTGATCATTTGTGCCTCCAAAACTGATTATCGCCCATCTCTCAATGCGTGTGCCCTCAAAGACATGGCTGTCTAGAAGGTTCCATTGTCGATCGTGGCGGGAGGGAGTCAGATTCCTCACATGGCCGCTGTTTCCAAGCTTAAGCTTTGGAGGCTGAAGAATTCTCCCGGTTAATCTTGTCATTTCTTTTGACACTTGGAGCTTGAATTCTTTGCCTTGGTCGCCACTGTCAATGGGAAACAAACTTTGAACACTCATGGAAATCAAAAGAAGCTATAATATCAAGAGAATATTAGTTTACATACCTGATTGGCCCAACTGGTCCTTCCATAACTCTATCGATGATGGCCTTGCGTTCTCTCGGCCTTTGACACCCCAGTTTGAGTATTTTTGTAGTCTGATCATCAGAGAGCTTTCCAAGAAACTTCTGCCCTTCACAAATAACACACAACTCCATAGGTAGATAACAAGGTTTCCTTCTACTAATCTGCAAGCAAGGCAAGTTTCTATACTGCACATCATAATCATAGTGGTCCTTGAAATACTTCACAAGCCTTAAATTCTTCCCATCTCTGTCAGGAAACCAGATATTCTCAGTAACTTCCGCAGTTAGGCCATAAACACGATATCTCTGAACGGTTTCTCTATGGCAAACGAAGATTCTGATGTTCTTTAGTGCCTTCTCCACCTCTTTTATCTCTTCACTCGACAAGATTTTGGTCTTTTTTTCGGAGAGGTCATTCATGAAATCGAGACGTTTTTGTAAATAAGGGATCACCCCAATGCTCTCGTGAAAAGCAGTTACTGAGAAGTCAACATTGAGGGCAAGTCCTTGTTGTGTTGGCCTTAGGCTCTGGAAGAATCCTCTAAGTGCAATAGCCCCTCCTCCTAATTCTTGTGCTCCTCCCATAGAGGCCGAGTAAAATGATCTTCCCATGGATAAACACTTTTCCGCTGGGCTCTCCCGCAAAACAACATCCAATGCATGGATATACTCTTGAGGAAGAGGGGCGGATAAGGATTCATCTCCTTTGCTCAAATAATTGCTTGTGATTTTCCCATCAAACTTGGAGACAAGCTTGATATTTACCCGGAAAATCTTGTGCTGCAGAGGCTTTTGATCAGGAGATTTCATCAGTTCTACAGATATTGGGAGGCTGATATAGAACTCGAGCCTGTCATCTTGAAATTCGACAGGGCTATATATAGTCCTTCTACCGTCATAGACAGGAAGAGCCCCGGACAGGACAGCTGAATTCTCCTCAACAAGTTTTCGTTTGATCGTTCTTGCGACTTCCTTTGATGTGTTTGGAAATATTTCGACATCATAGTGGAAGATTTTCTGGGACGGGTCGAATTGGACTAGGAAATGATTTGCAAGAAGGGTGACAGTTTTCCCTTCAACCCCACCAGAGTCTGGTCTTCTTGCAATTGCTAGTGATTTTGATTTTGCGTCCACAAATTTCCTTCCGTTCTCCTTATCACAGGGCAGCAGGCAAGATTTCTTTTCCACTTCTGCAAGCATCATAACATGATGACCATTAAAAATAGTACTTATGGTACATGTTTTCAATTCTTGCTCAGTTGATTACAACAACATAGTACATGGACTATTCACCTTGTAATAATACCAAGAATTGGTTAAGCATCCAGCTTTTGAAAACTATAACTATGCTACTTTGTAATAGAGGAAAACAACAAGGCTGCTACAAGATTTTCATTTGCAATATGGACAGCTAATAACATGGAGCAAAAATCAACATCCACATGGTATTCATTAGCTTCCAACATGCAATCACAACGACTACGAAAACAAGCAAGAAAAGACAATAATAACAAAACAAGCATACTAAAAAACCAAACAAGAGGGTTTTAACTTTTAACCAAAGCAAAATCACCTTGTGCAACTGAGAAATCTTGAAACTGGGAATCAGAGGAAGTTGCAAGAAAAGTGTTATTCTGCTTTCTTGAGGCTTTCTTGAAATGGGTTCTGGTCCCAAACCTCTGGTTTGTATGGAAAGGTGGAGTTAGAAGAGGTAGGCTTGGAGGCAGAGGAAGCAAAGAAGGGAAGGTTTGGTATGGATTTGTGTAACCACAATCAAAGCCAAAGCCAAAGCCAAAACCATAGCCAACCCTGTAAGAATTCTGCAGCTGATACTGATAACTATTACCACTTTCACTCCCTCTAAAACTCCTTGTTTTTGGAGTGCATACTCTGCTTGTATTGGACTCTTCTTTTTCCATAACTTGTTTGAGATATGCAACAGAGAAAGGGTCAGCAAAAAGGGCCTATATGCATGAAAGAGAAAAGCAGATAACTGTAGTTAATGCCAAAAACACAGAGAAAAAATTTGCTTTTCTTTTCTTATTTTCCCCTTCTGCAGCTCTGAAACAGGTTGAATACTAATGTGCAGGAGGTAAAAGGTGGGACCTTTTTATACTTTGGGAAAAATAAAAAAGAAAAACCCTTCTGCTACATAGTGAAGACTGAGGAAAGAATATCATTGTTCCATTTGCAAAACTCATATATGAAGAGCATTATAATATTAATCAATCTTCTCATATGTACCCTTTTGACTTAAACATATGAAAAGGATTTATACAACATAGGATTTTGTCTTTTTGTCTTTGATTAATGGAGTATCAAGTCAGCTGAGGAGATGGCCCTTTGTATGCTTTGAAGCTTAGCAAACTGAAATAATGGCTCATAGTAACCTTTGATGAGATATCGTTGGACATTCTATTGATCCATTGGCCTAACTACCTAAACAGTTGGTTCTTTAACAATCATTATGTTTAATGAACTTTGTAATAATCATCGTTATTGTCGTTTTGCAGATGATTAGATTTATGATGGAGTAAATCATGGGATGGATTAGTGCAAGAACGCGGATATTAATTGATTGTTATAGGCTATTTTTGAGGATATTGAAGTAGAAAGAAAGGTGGGAAATGGTTGGTTTGGAATATTTGGCAATTTAAGAGCAGCAGAGAGGAGGAAAACTCCTTCATTTTAACTCAATATAACCATCATTTTTGTATTATTTTCTTGTTTTGTGTGGAAGTTGAAGTAAAAAATTTCTTTGTCCTTTTTTTACAATATGATTCTTGTCCTCATAGTTTGACAAAATTCATGGTCAAAATCTTTGCCACTTGATCAAAAGAGACTGAGAAAGCCCATCAGTTTTCAGTTTCTTACCAACTTTATATTGGTTCTTTAACAGCTTTTTCTTTCTCTTTTGGGGGGCAATTTTTGGATTAGCTTGGGATTTTTAGGCTTTTCTTTTCTTTTTTTTTTTTTATTTTTATACCCCACTTTAAACATATCTCCTCAAATCTCAGTCTTGTAACTGACTTGGGAAAAGAGAGACAATGTAGATTTTCCAAAGCAACTATTCATCTTTCTATGTGATAATATATGCACAGAATGTAACAGGTGAAAATGGCTCCATGCAACATGTTTCTCACTCCCAAATGAATAGATGTTTTATGTCTCACCAATAGTGTAATTCTTGAGGAGTGTTGGGCCAATCACAACCATTCATATACGATATTATGTAACGATTGTAATTATTCAAAAATTTGAATTTTGATGATATTTGCGTGGGTTCAATTATGTAACGATTGTAATTATTCAAAAATTTGAATTTTGAACTTTTCGAGAATCAAAATTCTTGATAAATGGAAGAACATTGTTTAATATATTAAAAAAAAATACTAAAGTAGATGCTCAACTCATTTCACTACTCAGCGGCTCAATATGTTAGTATTTAATGTAATAGAGATATGGATCTTGAAAGTACAAGAAAGACCATCCTAAAAGTATAGACTTTACTGTGTAGAATCAAGTTATCCATCTGAATCCGGTATAAATGATGAATATACTTGTAACACTTTTATCTTTTTCTAATATCTACTCGTCTGCAGGAAAACAAAAATTCCTCTTATTTATTACTTTATTTAGGAATAATCTCATACATTTATTATATCACTGCATAATTCAAGTGGTTGCTAACACTTTTTCAATTAGGTCATCCCTTAATATTATATTATTATTAAAAAGCATGTATTGATTGCTTGTTTGAAATAATACTAAGTAAAAGAGATGATCAAGATTTGATTCTGCAATCCAAAAGTAATTATCCTTATCAAAAAGATCACAACCCTATTCTTTCTTGTCCCAAATCCTTTCCTAGTAGCTAACATAAAATATGTCTTCCACTCTGCTTTTAGGCTACCCTTTTGCCTCAACTTTTGTCAACATTTTGAAATGGTGGTGGGATGAGAAAGAGGCAATTCATGCACTTGGAAAGTTGGGTTCCCTTTCATTTTTTTAAGATTAAAAACAAACATTGGTTGGAATTTGGTGATGGGACAATATGATTACCATGAGGCCCTACATTTTCAACTATATACATATATATATATATGTATGTATATATAATGTATATATGTGAATTTGATCATGCCGTATCTACTTGAACTTTATATTTTTCTAGTGGAAATTTCACATAATCCATTTTATTATATATTCAAATAAATTTTAATTATTTTATTAAATTATAATAATATTATAAAATAAAATATTATTTTATTATATATGATTTAATGATTTGTAATGAGATTTGGTGCATGTGAATGCCATGAAAAAAGTCCACCTTCTTCTTCTTTTTTTTTGGGAAGAATGTCAAACTTTTGATTAGGTTGGTACTAAATTTGGAGTTACAGACTTATACGTACGTACCTGACTAAATTTAGGATGACATGATTAGGTTGGTGCTAAATTTCAACCAAGATAGTACAGTTAATCACTAGCCAATTAACAAATGAAATTAGATGAAAACCTTTTTGTATTGCTCATGATTAATCATTATTGATATTTCTGAAATAATAATAATAAATTAGGGCCCGTTTGATTTCATTTTCTGGAGCTATTTTCATTTTCTAGTGAAAATACATAGTGAAAAGTTAGTTAGAAAAAAGTATTTTTGAAAATGAGTTGAATTTGCATGTATTGTTTAAAATTATAGGTTTATATACTTGTGAAAATGAAATGTATTTGGATGTTGAGTGTTTTTGTATTAAAAATTGTGTAGCTTTTTTTTTAATTTGAATTGATTATGTAATGTGTAATTGTATATTTTTGTGGTGAATATTGTTTGTGAAACATTGAGAAGATAAAAAAGTATATATATGTAATAATAGGGGGGAAAGATATATGAAAATGGAGAGAGAATATAAAAAGTAATATTTTGAGAATGAAAATATATGAAAAAATGGTGTACAAGTTGATAGTTTTTTATTTTCATTTTGAGAAAAAAATGAAAATGGGTTTTGAAAATGAAAACAAACGGGTTGTTTCATTAAAGAATTAATCAAAATATATTGATTAATCATAAAATTGATTGTTTTAATTATAAAAATGTTTAAAGTTTGTTAAATTACAAGTTGAGATGAAAAAAATAAAATCTTATTGTTAAAAAAGTAAAAAGCAAACAAAAAATTTAATTAAATAAATAAATAGATTATACAAAATGCCAATAAGTCCAAAAAATTAAGATTATCAAGATGGATACCCAAACTAAAGTGGGCCAAACCCCACAAAAAACTCAATCAATATAAATATCAATTCCTAAAGTTGGGCATCAAAGCAATAATTTGCAGAACTTTAACTTTAACTCTGCTCAAGCGCATTTTAAAAGTACAAGACCAACACATTTTATTAATTTTCAGAAAGAACCCCCACTCCATTTTCACGCAGCATCATGTAAAATCAAATACTTAAATATTAAAAATGTTTGAAATATCAAATTTACACAAAATAGTATTTTAATTTATACTTATACATTGCAATTATAATTTACTAGAATTTGAATTTCAAACCTAATAAATTGAAGTTATTGGGCTTCATCCTTCTTAATATCTATTACTAAAAGGAGCCTAGAAATTAATATTAAAGAATTGGTGGAGCAATGAGCCAAAGCAAACATGGGTTTGTGGGAATCACTCTGATCCAGGCATGTTTGTGCTAACCTAATCCGTAACATGATAGATTCCAACATATTGTCAGTAATTTATAATGTATTTATAAATTGGAAGGGTTTCAATTTTTAAAATAAATACTATACTATGTTTTTGTTTCTTTTTCCTCAATGTATTATCAGAATAAATCATATTTATTTAAAAATAATGTCTCTTCCGGTGACGCTATTTTTGCTTCCCCTTTTTCTTATTTCTTCTTCTTTTAATTACAACATGTTTTTTAAAATAGTTTTTTTTTTTAATTTATTTAACATGAATCCAAAAAAATAAGCGAAATAATTTAAAAATAGCATACAATAAATTAATAAATATTGTAAATTTCATATCTTCAAATTTTAAGTGTGCAGTTGTAAGCATAAATTTCTTTGTCTGCAAAATAAAATTACAAGACAAGAAAAATTATACAAATAAAACAAAACTCAAACTTATCAATTGTGGATTCAATTTCTAATCTAATCCTCTGATTCTTCCCTTTCAAATATGATCTTAAAATTTGATGAGCTCCGCAAAGAACGCCATGAACGTTGTGGATCTCCTTAAATTTGATTTGAAAAAATAACATCAATTCGAGGGCTTCACACCTTAATCTCGAATCAAACGCCAAAACATATGAGCTCCGCGAAGAACGCCTTGAACGTCGTGGATCTCCTTAAATTTAATTTGAATAAAATAACGTCAATTCGAGAGCTCTGCACCTTAATCTCGAATCAAACGCCAGAATATGATAAGCTCCGTGAAGAACGCCTTGAACGCTGTGGATCTCCTTAAATTTGATTGAGAGAATTGCTGGACTCCTTCAAAGTTCCTCTCACTTGCTAGAATTTATGTTGTGTGTTGAATGAGCCTTGGTTACCCCCTTTATATAATTGCTTGATGGGAGACTTTCAGATTGACTTGAACTTATTTGATAGTTATCTCTCTGATAAGATAATATCAAATATCAAGAGATAATATCAGATGTATTTGATTTGATAATATCCAACATCAAAAGATAATATCAATATCAGATATCTTTGATTTGATTGGTTCATAGATGCAGACACTCCATCTTTGACACGTGTCAATGCTTGATTTGAATATAAAATAAATACTAAATAATTAATTAAAATTAACTATTTATATTTTGGAATTAAATTTAATATATACCAAATTTAAATAGAAAAATTTAAATTAATATTTAATATTTTATTTTACATGTGTCACTTCTCAATTGGACAAATATTGATATGTCTACAGCAGTAATCGCTAGTAGCCAATATGAATTATTGTATTTTAATCTAGATATTAAAATCGATGTGCATATAAAGAAAGACAAGATCAAAACTAGGGAGAGAAATAATACAATTCTAAATAAGATGGAAAAATAATATATCTACGGATCTGATTAACATGATATAACTAATAACATAACAAATAACACACAAACACACACATATATATTCAAAAAAATATCAATTTTTTTTCATTAGTTGAATTATGAATAATTGCATTTATAAATAGGATTTTAGGAGTTTATTCGAGTTAGTTTATGTATTGAAAAAAAAAAAAGAAAAGAAGTTCTATAACTTGATTAGTTTTAATAATGCCTTGAGCATTGACCAAATGAATGTATTTATCAAGGTTGTCTAATAATATTTATTACCCTAAATAAATTGCAATTTACGATGTTGTCGGAGATTACAAGTACTCCCTAACCAAGTAATTATTGTCTGATTAATTAAGGAATTACTTTAATCATATACTAAAGTTGCAACTTCTTAGCAAAGAAAATCATAAATGTAACCCTTAAATAAAATGAAATTTAGGGAGGGGAAAAGGGGTCTTAGGTTTGTTAATGGTTAAAAAAGTTTATTAAGGTACATACCCGGCCCAATTAGAATAATGGATCTTTAGACTAATCAAGGCTTGACTAGCTTTTTGGGCTCCAAGAGATTAGTCCCAATAATACAACGGTCTTGAGCCATCAATTCGGCAGAACAATTTAAAAGATAAAGAAGTATCATTAATTTCTTCATACTCGCTTCAAGTTCAAAGTACCATTTCTTACATGATTTCTTCTTCATATAGATAGATATGGGATTTATTGGACAATTATTTAGAAGTACATTTTATGTTACAGCCTTTTCTATCTGATAGAAAAGGATCCCATGATTTTAAATTGATTTTACCTGGGATCGCAAATTCTAAATATTCGCCGGGGACAATATCATGCCAAATTGCCAATGATCTTTGGATTCAAAATTTCTTTTTTATTGATTGCAATTGTTACATGCATACCATACCTCCCTACCAAACAAGTGAAAATAAAGTCAGCAACAATCCTTTGATCAATTTGTTCGATAACATTGAACACATATATATAAATATAAAATTTAGAATTTCAATTCTAATGAATTATTAATATGTGTGTATGTGTTATAAAAAAATTAGCAAGAACATTTAGCTCGTAAGAGTTTAAATTAAGGGTAAATATCATCAATGGTCCCTAATATTTTGCTTTAAAATTACTTTAGTTTCCAATCTTCAAAAATTCATTTTTTAGTTCATAATGTTAATATATCGTTTCACTTTAGCCTCTAAAACCATTTTCCAGCAGTTTTTGGCTGGAAAATTGACCAATTTTGATATTGTCAAGGGCAAAATTATCAATTTATAATTTTATGTTTCACTTTAGTCCCTATATAAGGTTTTTATGTTCCAATTTAGTTTCTATATTAATTTTTTTTTTCATTTTATAAGTATTTGTCCATGTGTTTGTATATATTCGTGTATAATATATGTGCATATTTTTATTAGTAATATTATTATTAATATATTATTAACAATATTATTAATAATAATCCTAATAATATTAGATAATTATATTATCATAATAATACTATTATTATCATTGAAAATATTAATCTTATTATTCTTCTAGTTAATTATATTATTATTATTAATAAAATTAATTTAATATTTATTAGTATCATGTATTCTTATTAATACTATATATTATGAATATAATTAAAATTATTATAACATAATCTTTATTATCATTAATATATTACTAATCATACAATTAATATTATTAATTATAATAGTATCACAAATGATATTAATATATCAATATTATATTATTAAATATTAATAATAATATATGAGCATGTGACGATTATTAGTACCGATTATATATACACATCTATCATACATAAATATATATACACACATGGACATATAGTTATAAAAAGAAAAAAAGTAACATAGGGATTAAATTGAAAAATGAAACCTTATATAGGGACTAAAGTGGAACATGAAACTATAAATTGATAATTTTGTCCTTAGAAATATCAAAATTGGTTAATTTTCTGGCCAAAAACTATCGGAAAATGATTTTGGGACTAAAGTGAAATAATATATTAGCATTATGGACTAAAAGATGAATTTTTGAAGATTGGGGACTGAAGTGATTTTAGTGTAAAACATTAGGGACCATTGATGACATTATTTGTTTTATTTGGAGTGATTATATCTTAATTTTATTTTCATGTCATGCTTATCATTGAAGGAATTACTAATTTTTTGGCAAAATATTCATTTGGATGGGAACAAATATATTGTATCGAAAATAAAAATAATACATAAATAGATTTAATGAATAATTGATGTACCGAATAAATAACATAAAAAATTAAAATTTTTATAAGTTTTCACATTTTATAAGATGTGTTTTGAACTGATAAGAAGTTAAATTTTATTT
Source organism: Jacaranda mimosifolia (assembly GCA_018894105.1). Taxonomy (NCBI): domain Eukaryota; kingdom Viridiplantae; phylum Streptophyta; class Magnoliopsida; order Lamiales; family Bignoniaceae; genus Jacaranda; species Jacaranda mimosifolia. Next base: position 20,675,519 of record CM032134.1, on the reverse strand, counting down.
TAAAGACAAATTCTTAAAGTAGAAATTTGTTAAAATTTTAAAATAAATTATATATAAACACAAAAAAAAAACATATGTCGAATCATCTTTCAGAAAATTAGGTTTTGTTTGGTTATGTTACCCTAAAATAATATTATTTTATGAAAAAATATAACCAAATATATCTCTATTTTCTTTCCAAAACCCACATTTTAAATATATATATACATATTATATATATATATAATATTTTATTATTATTCGAATATTAAAAACAATCACTTAATTCCATTATCACCTCCCAAAATCCAATAAAAAATTATTAATTTGACTAAAAAATATCTCTCCCAAAACATAAACAACTATACCAAAATATAATTTTCACATTTTTTTTAATAATTTTTTTTCTCAAAATATATAATAAACACGTAATAAAATCAAATAAAAAACATAACATAATATCATATCCCATTTGGAGAAGTTCATTTCAAACACACAAAAACTGAAATCCATTAGCCAAATTCCATCCCGATTTCAATCCGCACTACGCTTTCTTATTGAAGTAAAAACGGGTTTTCGGCACTTGGTTTCCGTCAACTGTCATCCCCAAGGTGGGAGCCAAGTTCAACCTCTGATCCATCTAAGTCCGTTGATTCTGGTAAAATCTGAATCTCTGTTCATATAGCTTCAACTCCTTCCTTTTCTATCGGGTTTGTCTGCTTTTACTGAATTTATATTTAAATGTAATCCATTCTGGGTATACAAGATCCGGCCATGGAATTTAACACCCATTTATTAACATATACTTGAATTACAAATGTTGAATTGCTTTCTTTTTCAGTTTTCTGATGGAATGGTAGTCGATTTTGTTGAATTGTATCTGATATAGACCCGGGGGGAGGGGGCGTTGAAAGGGAATGATGATGCAAAAGAAAGATTAGATTTTTTGGAAGTTTGTTCTATTGTGTTGAAATTGTACAGATAGTAGATTAATGGGTTTGAATCTCGCAGTTGTTTATGCCAATTTTAGTTTTGCAGATGGAATTATGTTGGAGGAGAAAAGTTCCCTATCTTTCTTTTATAGTGTAATTTCAGTCGTGATCTTCGTCCGAATTCATTGTAAAGAACTCGTGCAGAAAGTTCTGATTAAAACTTAATACTGGTGGTTCAAAACTTATCAATCTTGCTTTCTTGTTTTTCTGATATATGGGTTTCAGTGGACTCTCTGGTAGTTTATTTTTGGCTTTGTTTCTAATAGAGATTTTACTTGGGTTTAAAATTGTACGAATTGGGAATTAGAGAATGAACTCTCAGCTCACAAACTTGTTGGTTTTCTTTTGCAGTGTGTTGATTTCCCTTGAAAGTCGTGGTCTTTTCTTCATTAATTGTTCTGAGAAAGTGAAATAGAAAGCTGGGGAGTATAGGATGGGTGAGGCTGATGATAGTTTGAGTACAAAGAGGATAGTCTTTGTGACTGTTGGCACGACTTGTTTTGATTCCTTGGTTAGAGCTGTAGACACTCATGAGGTTAGAGAAGCATTGTTCAGAAAGGGCTATACCCACCTTGTCATTCAAATGGGTCGTGGATCTTACATCCCCACAAAGGTAATGTGAATCTCATGTGATGTGATGTTTCCCTTTAAGTAACTCGGTGATTGGATCATCTTATAATTTGGTGTCAAGTTTCTAGAATCTAATTTGATTTCGCAATCAATAATCCAGCAAAAATGTGCATGGAGGGGCGAAGACATAATAGGATAGAAAAGGGATTTGAGGCTCCACTTGTGCTTGAGACTTTGATCTATAAGAGATGAAGATGTAAAATAAGAGATAAATATTTCGAAATAAGCTTTTGAAGTCATGGCTACATTTAAGCATAATTCTCTTCATCACTATGAAATATTTAGCTTCTGTTGAATTGGGATTGGGAGGACTATAAAGTATTTGTCTCATCGTTATTTCAATGTGAGCTCTATTTCGACCTTGTAATCTCACGTATATAAAGTTACTGAAATTCTTTTTCTGTTGCCACGTGAAATCCTAAGCTCTTGTTACCTGTTTCATTACCTTCCTGATTTTCAAATTTGAGATGCATTGAATTATTTACTTTTGTTTTACCATAGCTAAATTGAGAAATATATATGTAGTGTAATAATGTCGGAGTAAAAGCTTCTGCTACCATACATAGATCTCAGAAGTATGCACTTAAACAGAGTCTATTGCATCTATCTGCTTTCATTGTTATACCTGCTTTGCTCACTATTGTTTATAACCTTAGTCGAACTGCATCAACTTTCAGTCTACTGGAGAAGATGGGTCAACCCTATGTGTGGATAGTTTCACTTTTTCGTCAAGCATAGCAGAGTATTTGAAGTCAGCATCTCTTGTTATCAGTCATGCTGGTAATTTTAAGTTTCTTTATTACTTCACGTCTTCTCTCAACATTCTCTAATCTAGGATGGATTATATATAATTATCATCGAAACTTGACTATGATAATTGCTCAATGCTCTTATTTCGTCTCCCTCTTATTTTTCCCTACTCTATTTTCTAGCTCTTAAATAGTAACCAACTCATTTCGGCTGCCAATGCGTTAATTTTTGCTGTACCTAATACAAAAATATTACAGGCCCACTTTTTACCTTCGTTAAAAAATAGTTATTTTTTGCATTCTTGGGACAAAAACTTCTGCCACTATTCAATAGGATAAACAAGAGGTGGAGTTGAAGATCCTTCTTCTGTTGTTAAGAAGGTACAGCCTGAGTTTTACTTTCTATTTTCCAGGTTCAGGAAGCATATTTGAAACGTTGCGACTAAGGAAACCCCTGATTGTGGTAGTTAATGAGGATTTAATGGACAATCATCAAAGCGAGCTGGCTGAAGAACTGGCTGAAAGGAAGCATTTGTTCTGCGCTCGTCCCCAGACTCTTTACGAGACCATTTCTGCAATGGATCTGGATTCTCTTGTACCTTATCAACCTGGTGATGCTGCGCCGGTTGCTAGGTTTATCAATAGGTTTTTGGGTTTTAGTGATGAATGACAATGAAATGTAACACAATTTTGATGTTGCCACTGTAAAGATTATTCTCTGATAAATCATTGAAATGTTTGCTCATGAAAAATTAATCTTATCTAGTATTTAACTTGATAGTGGCGGCTGATTTTTCTTATTATTTGAAGGTTATTATTATTATTATTATTATTATTTTCTTTTTCATTTTAGGTTTAATGATCAGTTTGTTCAAAGTATATTTTAAAAGAATATAGTCCCCATCTATCAGCATCAACTGCCCGACTTCATTTAGCTGACATGGTTTTCCTCTTTATTTTCTCAAGAACTAGCAGCCAAAGCCAAATCAGAAGGGCCTTTCAAGGCCTCCTAAGATATTTCCCAGCAGAATGCCCCACCACAAGATCTTTTACAGAGTTACTCTAGATCACATCCTCAAACTACAGATAATGCTGTATCAAACCAAATGAATATATACACATACTTTTGTGCGGCGATTGGTTCCATAACATGGAAAATAATCATGTTCCCGAAGAACTGGCTGACTGGGAGCAAATTCGCTCACCATTCTCCACTGATACAGCTAAGTCCATCGGTCATAGCGACAATCCAGTGGTCATCAAAGACGACTTCTTTAGTGAATCATCGGCTTTTCCACCTACAAATCATGAGGACTTACCGATTAAAAATCCACAGGACAGTCACCGACAGTTGCAAGAACCTGAGCCGGCTGGAGGAGATGGTGTAGGAAGGTGGACAAGGCTGCATTTGAGAGTTTTGCAAGCTGGGATTTCTCAGTTTGCTGATAAGGTCAGAAAATATGTGACTTATAAAGTTGGATTTTGGTCATTTGCATGGACAGCAGGTGGAGTTGCTGCTGTTTTGCTGGTTTCCTTTATGCATAGGAGAGTTCTGATATGGTGGCAGAGGAGAATGCAGCTAGAGAGCAGCAAGGAGAGTCTAATGCTTCTCATAAGAGAAAAAGATAAGGTTTGGGTAGATAAGAGAACTCTTCCCTTCTTCCTGTTTTCTGAAGTTTCCATTCTTTTATACTAACCATTTGGCTCAACTTTCACAGAAAATCAACCAGATTTTGTTGCAAATTGCCCAAATGAATGAAATTTTACTAGCACGTCGGAGGGTTCCTGTCATTCGAGTAAAATGAGTAAGCCCATAACACAGTCCATAGTTATAAGCGCGCGAAAAACAGTTACTTTCCCTTGTGAAGACACACAGAAGGTACATCACTTAGGTTGAATCTTTCACTTGTCCTATGTATGGACTCCTAAAGTTAGTTTTCCTTTGGTTTTAAGGAAAAACACCCCCCCACCCCCCATCCGTATACTTGTACTTTAAAAACATCAGCACAGCTTATGTATGAGTAAAATGGTTCAGATGAATGCCAAGAAGGTGGAAAAAGGAGATGAAAACCTGAATGCATAATCATAAAAGGGTATTCTATACTTCAATCTATCAATATCTCAAGTATGAGAAAGAACTATACAATGGATTCTCACTTGAAAATAATGATGGTTCAATATGTAAACTACAAGCTAAAGCTTATCTTTTAAGTTCCAAAGGCCTAGTTGTTTCATTTCTGATCCTTTTAACATTAGGACTCAAGAGGCCTCTATGGCTAAACCCATATAACTTCAGCAACTGATTATCAGCAAAATTGAAGGCTCTCTCCATGCTCTTCAGACATCTCTCGAACGGATAATCCCCATACCCTCCACAAGGCTTGCAGCCCACAAAATGAGTCACAAACGGCCATCTGTCATCGCCTAAACCGGGATGATGCTTTTCAATATACTCTTCGTATCGATCAACCAATCCCACCCAATACCCATGCAAGTAGTAGGAATTCTCAAGAAACACCTTATCCATCAGCTGCTCTTTTCTTGAAATCAGCAGATATATTAGTGCAGATTGATCATCTGCCTCAAATGCTGGCCTGCCCTTCAGATTTGCTGTCAAGATCTTCCCGGCCTCATCACGGACACGGCCCTTCGGCCCCATTGGGACCCAGGCGTCGAGCAAATCCAAAGACCACTGGCAATTCCTCAGAAGAAAGCTTCCAGTATTCAAAGCTATCCAAGACTTTTCATCAAACAGCAGATTGGGATATCCATGGAGAACTATGTTGTAGGCATCATATTTGGATATTGGGATTTTGAAAAGCATATCTGTGAAGAATGTATCACTATCCATCCACCATATCCATTCCACTTCTGGATGGGATAGCATTAGTTTCCTGATAAGAGGCAGCTTTGCCCAATACCCTGATAACTCCTCATCAAGATTAGCCATATTGTACACAATCTCAATGTTATGCATTCTGCAATAATCAATCTTGTTTTTGATAGACTTCAACAGATAATGATCCCCAATGGGATTATTACACGGGCTAGGCTGAGAGCCCGTGGCAAGCAGAATCCTCGGCCTGCCATTAACGTTGTTTGGGAAAGCACGATTTTCTTGAAGCCATTTCTGTCTCGAAACATCCCAGTTATTGATCTTGGGGCCAAACGTGTACGTCTTGTTGGAGGAGATCGCAGGCTCATGATCATCATCGTCTCCATTGGACCGGATTTCGGCTATGATCCGATCCGTCTCTTCCATCTGGCTACGGGTTTTGGTTTCAGGCAAGGAGGAGGAAATAAATGAAACGCCAATGGTCCCTCTAAAGACAAGAATTGTGATTACTCCACATAAAATGGTAACTCTGCGGTTGCCCCATCTTTGACGGCCGGGCTGGCGGCGCCTTCCGACCGGGGTGGCTCTGCCGCCGGAGGCCGTGGTGATGGGGAGAGTGCCGGTGGTGGAGGAGATCCTTTTCAGGCCCGTCATGTTATCTGGCCAAGAACAATTTTGGCACTGTGTATAGAGTGTGTTTCTTGATTGAATTATGGAAATTTGAAAGGGGGAAGATTGATAAACACGAAATGATGGATGGATGATCAAGAAATATATGTGCATTGCATGGAATGAAAAAAAAATCATAAAATTTTGAGGTTCCAATGTGGTGTGTGTGTGTGTGTGTGTGTGTTTCAGTTAAACGTGCAAGGATGTCTGCATCAGACTAGTGGAAACAGGGGAGGCGTCCCATTTTGCTCTAACTAACAAGACAACCTGGATTTAGTTACGAATGTTAATTTATTTTAGGATTATTGTACTATGGGGTTGGTGTTCGAGGTGGCATACATAAAATGGATCTATCTTTTCATATTATGATCGGATTTATGGATAATATCGAATTAACTAATCAATACAAATAGATAAATCAGAAGAAGAGTCATCAAATTTTAGTAGGATTAGACCGTTCAAATAAAACCATTTAGGTAAGGTAAATCAATCCTTTATTACTATAAATAGACCCCGATCGCCACTTAATGAGATAGAAGTCGCTATATTCACAATAATTTCTCTGCTTAATATTTTTACATACAAAGCTAATACTAATTTAAGTGTGAAGGGTTTTCGTCGTACTTGCCAATAACTATAACTCCTTGCCAGTGTGAAGTGTAACTGGTAGACACTTTGATTTAGATTAAGACAGAAGTTTTATAACCTCAAGTTAGTATTAATTACAAAAAAATTAAATTAATGAACAAAAGTATTGAATTAAATAAAAAACAAAAATGAGTTAATTGTATGTTCTCAATGATAACCTATATAGCACAATAGCTTTCTCTATATCCAATGTTATTAATTTGACCCTTAAATTTTATATATCACTATTAATTTTATTAAATAAACTAGTTTTCAACTAAGTTTAAATTTGATATGCAGCAAAACAGTATTACAATAGCATAGAGAGAAATCCCATTAAACTAAAAATTAACTCAAATAAAATTTATAACTATCATCTTACGTATATGTATTTCTTTCTCTCAAATTCAAGTAGATAATGGCATTTATTACAAAATTCAAATTAATGTACTAATAGACGTACAATATATAATAATCTTATATGTCTTTATACAATTTAATTTAAAATACTAAATTTTCTATGTATAGTTTATAGTTAATCAATGTTATTAAAAAGTAGGTTAAATTACCTAGTATTATTTATTGGTATAAATAATTTTATTATGCAAAGTGCACATTCATAGTTCAAACATACATATATATAATGACTGCAATATACATTTACGTGAGATAATTTTAAATTTAGTGTTTTTTCTATGGTATTGTTGAAATTATAATCTTTTTGTTAATAAATTAATTAAAGTATTTTATTTAATAATTAGTACTAAATAAAATTTGAGGCAAAATAAACTGACATTTAAATATAAAAGGGACAAATATATAATCATAAAATATTATATAATTTGTAATGGAGGGGAGAAAAAAAAAATTATGTTCCCTCCTTCCAAAAATTAAAAAGATAAAAATAAAAAAGACAAAAAAGAAATTGAAAATGGTGTGGAGAATTCCAATTAAAGTTTCTAGACGAGGCAACGACGTCGTGTGGTAGACAACTTTTCTCTTTTTCTTCACCTTTTTCCATTTTTAATTTCTTTCAATCATATTCTCTCTCCACTTCTTTTTTCTAATTTTCATCTTTTTCTTTTCTTTTTTCTAATTTTTCTCACTGCTGCTCTTAGCCAATAGTCAAACTGGAAATCCACCGGCGGTTCATTCCAGTAATATCACCGCCGGTTACCGGAGTTTCCTCCGTTAAACCGACGGATCTACGCTGCAAGCAACTTCTCTGTTTGGCGGAGGTGAGTTTTTGCATAATTATTTATCTGATTTTTTCGTGTTTGATCTTGTGCATAAAGAAATTCTGATTTGAGAATCACATTTATGGAAGAATTCTGCATTTTTGGCTGAATTGAACTGTGAAGCCTTTTGCCGATTTTTATTACTTCATTTGGTGGTGTGAAATTTAAGTAACAGTTACTAATCACAGGGTTTATCTCGGAATGTGAGTGATTTTGTGAGAGGTGGTTTTTCTGAGCAATGGCCGAAGACTGTCACTAGTACAGCTAATATTGTGGTTCAAATGTTATTCATGCTAACAAACAAAATTTATGCTGTGAATCGAGGTAATAAGCTGTGATTCAAAGTGTAGTAGTTCGGAGGGTGTGAACCATGCTTAGCTTCTTAATTTGAGCTTGTAAAGTTTCGTTTGAAGGACTTAAACTTTATCTGTAGATGTAATTGTCTTTCCTATGTTCATTCCCTAAATTGGAGTCAATGAAAGTGGATCAACACGTACCAACTGATGCCTGCACTGCCAATTTTCAATCAATTTTCTGAAATTGCCTACCATGATCAGTAATAGTCCATCAACCTGCATTGATGTCTGTGGGGACATGTGAAGGACTAATTCATTTCTTGATATGAATGGATTCATTGCTCAAATATGTAATTGAGGAAATGCTTGCTTGGTTGTTTGGCTATTATATTGTACTGTTGCAAATATTTTTCTGGAAGCGTAGGTACCAAGTATGTCCAGGAATTAGTTGTAGTGGAGCATGATGGGAACAACATCTTAGCATCACATGTTGCTGTAGCAACAGATGAAGTTCTGATGATGGAGGACTAAAGCAGTGTTGCTGTTGGGCTTAAGTTTGTATATTGCTATATTTGATTAATAAAGTTAGCGAGCCTGTCTGGAAATCCGTTATGCTATATATGGGAAATATCTATGCAGATGTTGCTGTTTCATAGCTCACTGTTGTTTGTAGAATTTTTATTGCTTCCTTCCCTCCGGAAAGGGTAATTTTTATTGACCGCAAAATCTCCATACTGTAATCCTAATATATTTCCTTTGCATGATCTTTTTCTAGATAGTTGAACCTGTGGCTTGGTTCCCTTCAGAGCAGTTTCTGATAACTCGTTGAAGTTGCAAATTTGTCTAAGTGATGGGACGTTTAAGGTTACAATCTAGCATCAAGGCAATTGAAGAGGAACCAGAAGACTGTGAGGCTACGTCTTCCCATAAGGCTGCATTGGAATGTATGATTAATACAGAGATAGGGGCAGTGCTTGCAGTTATGAGGAGGAATGTGAGATGGGGTGGACGTTATGTGTCTGGCGATGATCAGTTGGAGCACTCTCTTATTCAATCCCTTAAAACATTGAGAAGACAAATATTTTCATGGCAACATGACTGGCAATCGGTCAATCCTTCCTTGTATCTCCAGCCATTTCTTGACGTAATTCGTTCAGATGAAACAGGTGCTCCAATTACAGGTGTTGCATTGTCATCTATTTATAAGATTTTGACTCTTGATGTGCTGGATGTAAATACTATCAACGTTGAAGATGCCATGCATATGGTAGTTGATGCTGTTACCAGCTGCAGATTTGAGGTAACTGACCCTGCTTCTGAAGAAGTTGTATTAACCAAGATACTTCAGGTTCTTTTGGCTTGCATGAAAAGCAAAGCATCAGTTATGTTGAGTAATCAGCATGTTTGTACCATTGTGAACACCTGCTTCCGAATAGTTCATCAAGCTGGAACTAAAGGTGAACTGTTGCAGCGGATAGCTCGCCATACAATGCATGAACTTGTTAGGTGCATTTTTTCACACCTTCCAGATGTTGACAACACAGAACGGTCGCTGGTTAAAGGAGGCAGTTCTGTGAAAAATGAGGTACATAACATCTTATTCTTATTCTCGAGTTCTCATTTAGATTGTGATTTTGTGGAAGGTCGGCATTTTCATTCTTCTTCTAAGAAGTACTAGGAGAAGAACTGATGAAAACTTAGTGATGACCTTTAATTTTTATGTTTGTCTCACAAAGCCAGAGAAAACTAATTCCCACTTTTAGGACTGAGAACCTCACATTTTGTATGCTGATCTATTTATGTGAGTCAGTGAGTGCGGCTGGGGGTGGTTTGAAGAAGATAAACTGATTGAGCTTTCAGGTTCAAATTATTGTGGTTACTTCCACATGTTGGTAAAATAATAATTATGCAAGTTGATTTTTGCTCTAACTGGCAAGCATCAGAGTGCATTTGTGCGGTGGCCATCAAGTGATGCTTCTAAATGCATGCTTGACCAGCATTGTAAATATGGGAGGACTTCATGTGGATGGGCTATTGATGCTTTCTTCTTTGCTTATTTGCTTTGGAACTTTACATCTTTTCCTTTGGTGCAGACTGCTGTACTTGATCCTGATTATAGTTTCAGCAACAAATCAGAAAATGGCAGTGGAACTTCTGAATATGATGGTCAATTCTCATCAGGAGTTTTTAATTCTGCTTCATCTGTCCTCATCGGTGGTGTGATGGATGAAAGTAATGGCAGGACCGATAATGGGAAGGATGCAGTTCCTTATGACTTGCACTTAATGACTGAACCATATGGTGTACCCTGCATGGTTGAAATATTTCATTTTCTCTGTTCATTGCTAAATGTTGTTGAGCACACAGGGGTGGGTCCCAGAGCAAATTCTATAACATTTGATGAAGATGTACCGCTTTTTGCCTTGGGTTTGATTAACTCAGCAATTGAATTAGCTGGCCCTGCTATCCGGCATCATCCTAGATTATTGAGTTTGGTACAGGATGAACTGTTCCGAAACCTCATGCAATTTGGGCTGTCGATGAGTCCCTTGATTCTCTCTATGGTCTGTAGCATTGTTCTCAACTTATATCAGCATTTGCGCACTGAGCTGAAGCTTCAGCTTGAAGCTTTCTTTTCCTGTGTAATCTTGAGACTTGCACAAAATCGCTATGGGGCTTCATACCAGCAGCAGGAGGTTGCAATGGAGGCTCTAGTTGATTTCTGTAGGCAGAAAACGTTCATGGTAGAAATGTATGCGAATTTAGATTGTGATATAACATGTGGTAATGTGTTCGAAGATCTTGCCAATTTATTGTCAAAGAGTGCCTTTCCTGTGAATTGCCCTTTGTCCAGCATGCACATTCTTGCCTTAGATGGTCTGATTGCTGTGATTCAGGGAATGGCTGAGAGGATAGGGAATGGATCAGTTGGTTCTGAACCAACTCCTGTATATCTTGAGGAGTATACACCTTTCTGGATGGTGAAATGCGAGAACTATGGTGATCCTGATCATTGGGTCCCTTTTGTTCGCAGAAGGAAGTACATCAAAAGAAGGTTGATGATTGGAGCTGATCACTTCAACAGAGATCCTAAGAAAGGGCTAGAATTTCTTCAAGGAACACATCTGTTGCCTGAGAAACTTGATCCACAGAGTGTGGCTTGCTTTTTCCGCTATACTGCTGGACTAGATAAAAATCTTGTTGGAGATTTTCTTGGAAACCATGATGAATTTTGCGTTCAGGTTCTACATGAATTTGCTGGAACATTTGATTTTCAAGATATGAACCTTGATACCGCATTAAGGCTCTTTCTGGAGACTTTCCGACTGCCTGGAGAATCTCAGAAGATACAAAGGGTGCTTGAGGCTTTCTCTGAAAGATATTATGAGCAATCACCACAGATTTTAGCCAATAAAGATGCTGCTCTCTTGTTGTCTTATTCCCTCATAATGCTTAACACGGATCAGCATAATGTACAGGTGAAGAAAAAGATGACCGAAGAGGATTTCATTAGGAATAACCGGCACATTAATGGAGGTAATGATCTTCCTCGTGAGTTCCTCTCAGAGCTTTATTACTCAATCTGCAAGAATGAGATTCGCACCACACCTGAACAAGGAGCTGGTTTTGCTGAAATGACTCCTAGCCGATGGATTGATTTGATGCATAAGTCTAAAAAAACTTCTCCATACATTGTTGCTGATTCCAGAACATACCTTGACCATGACATGTTTGCAATCATGTCTGGTCCAACGATTGCTGCTATCTCTGTGGTATTTGATCATGCAGAATATGAAGATGTTTACCAAACATGTATTGATGGATTCTTGGCTGTTGCTAAGATATCCGCATGTCACCATCTTGAAGATGTTTTGGATGATCTTGTAGTGTCTCTTTGTAAGTTCACAACTCTGTTGAATGCGTCATCTGTGGAGGAGCCTGTTCTAGCCTTTGGTGATGATGCAAAAGCTAGAATGGCAACTGTTACAGTTTTCACTATTGCTAACAGGTATGGAGATTTTATTCGTACTGGTTGGAGAAATATTCTGGACTGCATCTTAAGATTGCACAAGCTTGGCCTTCTACCTGCTCGAGTGGCCAGTGATGCAGCTGATGATTCAGAGATGTCATCTGATCCTGGACATGGGAAGCCTCTTACAAACTCACTATCTTCTGCTCATATGCAAGCTATTGGTACCCCTAGGCGATCTTCTGGCCTGATGGGGCGATTCAGTCAGCTCCTCTCTCTAGATACTGAAGAGCCAAGGTCTCAGCCTACTGAACAACAACTGGCCGCTCATCAACGCACGCTTCAAACGATTCAGAAGTGCCATATTGATAGCATTTTTACAGAAAGCAAGTTCCTGCAAGCTGATTCGTTATTACAGCTTGCACGAGCACTTATATGGGCTGCTGGACGACCACAGAAGGGCAATACCTCGCCCGAGGATGAGGACACTGCAGTGTTCTGCTTGGAGTTGCTAATCGCAATTACATTGAACAACCGTGACAGAATTGGACTTCTGTGGCAGGGTGTTTATGAGCACATAGCTAATATAGTTCAATCAACTGTAGTGGCTTGTGCCTTAGTTGAGAAGGCAGTTTTTGGACTTCTTCGTATTTGCCAGAGACTGCTTCCATACAAAGAGAACTTGGCTGATGAACTTTTGAGATCACTGCAACTAGTTCTCAAGCTTGATGCACGTGTTGCTGATCAATACTGTGAGCAGATCACTCAAGAGGTAAGCCGCTTGGTGAAAGCAAATGCAACTCATATTCGGTCTCCAATGGGCTGGCGAACCATTGCTTCTTTACTTTCTATCACAGCTAGACACCCAGATGCTTCGGAATCAGGATTTGAAGCCCTCTCATTTATAATGGCTGATGGAGCCCACTTGTCCCCAGCTAATTTCGTACTTTGCGTAGATGCAGCGAGGCAATTTGCTGAATCTCGTGTTGGGCAGACTGATAGATCAGGTCCATGCCGTGGATCTTATGGCTGGGTCTGTTTCTTGTTTGGTACGCTGGGCCCAAGATGCTAGGGAAGCTATGGCCGAAGCAGAAGCTGCAAAACTATGTCAGGATATAGGAGAGATGTGGCTGAGGCTTGTCCAGGGATTGAGGAAAGTTTGTTTGGACCAGAGAGAAGAAGTTAGGAACCATGCTCTTCTATCATTGCAGATGTGCTTAACAGGAGTAGATGAGATTTGCCTTCCACTTGGCTTCTGGCCACAATGTTTTGAAATGGTTATATTCACAATGCTCGATGACTTGGCTGAAATTGCACAGGGGAACCCGCAAGCACAAAAAGAATACCGGAACATAGAAGGTACACTTGTTCTTGCATTGAAGCTGCTCACAAAAGTGTTCTTACATTTACTCCATGAGCTATCACAGTTGTCGAGCTTCTGCAAATTGTGGCGTAACGTTATTGGCCGGATGGAGAAGTATATGAAGCTGAAGGTTAAAAGGGGTGAGAAGCTTCAAGAATTAGTCCCTGAACTTCTCAAGAACACCCTGTTCGTCATGAAGACAAAGGGAGTGCTCGTTCCAACTAGCACTCTTGGGGGAGACAACGTTTGGGAGCAAACATGGTTGCACGTGAACAAGATATTTCCATCTCTACAGTCGGAAGTATTCCCAAATCAAGATTCAGAGCCTTTACCATCTAATCAATCTAGCGATACTGCTTCTGTTCAAAATGATTAGATCCCCAGACGAGATGGGCAGATTTTATTCGGCCTTATGTTTATCGTAACGTTACCCTCCTTCCATTTTTCTCAGTGAAATTTACCACATTGTATCATTTAGCGTAGTGGTAGCCTATAGGTGGAAATTTTCGAAATCTTCATCTTTAAAGAGTGTTCTAAGATGTGGGATTTGGCTTGATTCTTGTCTTATGAGAATACGAATGCAAATGATATTGGCTTTAATTTGGATGGAGGGAGTTGAGTGTCTTCCTTTCCAGAGACTGTAGCAGACTCTGCTTATATTTGTACAGAATGTGAAGTTCTAACTTTTATGCTGAGAATATAGTAGTTTGCCTACACTGCAGTTCATGATACATGTCCATCACATTGAATAATTTCTGGATATCTTGTACTGAAAATAGCCTTAATCATTGATATTTCAAGGCAATGCTTAGAATTGTGTTTTTGGTTGTTTTTTCGAAAATATTTTAAGAGAATGAAATTTAGTGTTAAGAGATTGGTAGTTGGGTTTCAGGACATGCCGAGGAATGAGGTTGTATCTGATTTTGTTTTTAAAAAAATAAAATATATTTTGTAAAAGTTTTGTACACATTTTTTATATGTTTCTGATTAGGGACTTTTGGGTGAGATTGAGAGGGTGTTTGACTAAATTTATTTAAAATGTTTTATAAGTTTTTACATCTTATAAAATATTTTTTAAACTTATAAACATCTTTTTTTCAAAATAAAATTTTAAAGTGTTTGAGTAATATAAGATCTTGAAACTTATAAGATTTTATTTATAATAATTTTATAATTATTATGGTTAAAAGTAAAAGAACTTGTAAAAATTTTAAAAATAAATTAGAATTTTTTAAAAAAGAGCTTATAAGCTCTTAACATTTTATTTTAAGAGTCTATACTCTTTTTTTTAAAAAAATTATTAAATACTTTTTGACACCTTATAAACTCTCAAATTTCTTATAAGATATTTTTAAAAGTTTATAAGCTGACTTAAACACCATTTGACAAGCAAATAAAATATCGGTAATAGTCTTTTGAGAAAGTAAGGTAGATTATACCCTTCCCTTTACGTCCTTATCCCAGGACACCAATTGTCCATTAGGGAATAGGTCAAAGGACATCCTTCCCATGGAGTCTTAAATTATGAGGCTTTCCTGTCTCGATTTCTATGCTACATGAAAATTTTCTATCAATCTGTGAAGTAAATAATTATGATTATCTTCAACAAGTAAAAGAGAAAAGTGTACGAGCAAATTGTTTGCATCAAAATTTCATATTATTTTGATGCTATATTTATAATGTAATAATTTTTAATGAAAATATATAAATATATGTAATTTTGATTGACGTAACGACTAAAATTTTCTAAGAAAAAAAGTTGGGTTGCAAATGAATTATTTGATCACGGTCTGGAGAATAAAAACATTGAAATGAAAAGAACGCCAAATATGATGGTAATATTTGATTATGTTTTTTGTTTGATTTTATTATGTATTTTGAGAGAATGAATTATTGGAGAATATAAAAATTATTTTTTGGTATGTTTGCTTATGTTTTGGGGGAGATATTTTTTTATTTTAGCTGTCAAATCAATGCTTTTTTATTTGATTTTTGGAGTGAAAATGGAATTGAATGATTATTTTAATGTTAGAATAATAATAAAATATATATGATGTGTATATATATATAATATGTACGTATATATTGAAAAATGTATAATTTAGAAGAAAAATGAGAATATATTTGATTATATTTTCTCAAAATAATGTTGTTTTGGGGAAACATAACCAAATATTCCCAATATTTTTATTCCTATATAAAATTTTAGGACAGTTATTTAGGTAAAAGCAAAATTTACATTGGTAATGTTTGATTACATTTTGTATGTTTTAAATTATATATTTTGAGAGAATGAGTTTTGGAAGTGAGGTTGGAGGATGTGAAATTTATGTTGGGAAATGTAATGGATGTTTGTTTATATTTTGGAAAATAGTTAAAAAATTATTTTGGAGAATTTTGATATATTTGTTTATATTTTAGGAGGAGATAATTTTTACTGAAGCAATTAAATTAATACTTTTTTGTTAGTTTTTTGAGTGAAAATGAAATTAAATAATAATAATATATATGTATGTATATGTAATGATTGAATATGATTTTTTTAACTGTAAAAATAATAATAATATATTATAATATGTATATGATATTTTTGATAATAAAATATTTAATTTAAAAATGTATCTGAAGATTAGTATTTAGTATTTTTGACAAAAAATAATCTATATTTTTTATTACATTCTGTCGAAATAATTTTATTTTGACAAAATGTGATCAAACATAGCCATTTATTCTTTCATTTACCCCTAAATGACGGCAGGAGTAAATTGCTATTAACTAAAGTTTAGTGGGTCCAACAGCAAATAAAACTTTCTCCTCGCTACTTTTAGCTCTCTGTCCCTCTCCCCTTCCCCAACCCAATTCTTGGAGTTGAATTTTCTACCTAATTAAGTATAATATAATATCTCTCTGTACTCTTTCGCCTCTGATCTGAGTCAACTGATTTCATTTTTGCAAGCTCGCGTATTTCCGGTACATTATTTTGATTAGGTTAATTTTTTCCTCGGATTTTTTCCGGTAATTTTTTTTTTTTTTTAAATTTTTTTTTGGGGGCTAATTTGTTTTATATGTATTGTGAATTGAAACAGAGGTGTGGAGGAAAATGAGTCAGGTGTATGAAGGATATGAAAGGCAGTACTGTGAGCTGTCTGCAAATTTGTCGAGGAAATGCAATTCTGCTGCTGCTCTTCCGGATGGAGGTATTGTGAAGTAATTGAATTTTGTATTTCAGATATTAAAGTAATGGACAATTATGTGATTTGATTCGATGCAGTTGTGTATATGTTTTTGTTCTCGACATTCTTCGGCGGTGGACTGGGCTATCATTATACTGTTTTCATTTTGTTTTCTGTTTTGTGATGTTGCTGAGGTTAGGGTTTAGTTTGTGTAAATTATTGTCATTTTTCTGGACAGAAAATTAGCTGAAATTAAATAGTTTATAGATTATGCTTATGTTTCTATTGGCATAAAAAAAATCAGAAGTTGTAGGACCTGACTCCCGAGTGTTGAGGAATGGTGCTGTGTTGGTGAAGGAAATGGAGGAATGATGTCTCTCGGCTTAGTTTATTTTTATTTGTTCTATTTCGTGATGTTATTGAGCCTAGGTTTAGTTTCTTTAGATTGTTGGCATTGAGGACAGAAATTAGTTAAAATCGAATAGTTTCTAGAAGATGCCTATGTTTCCATGTGCCACATAAAAAGTGAGGGAGTCCTAGAACCTGAGAGTTGAGGAATGGTGCCATGTTTATGAACTCAGCCTTTCTCTCATGCAGTAATTAACCACTTCATCTTTGTGTTGGACTGCCAAGCTTGACTCCTCTTTATTTGGTGGCTTTCCTTCCCATAATGCTGAAGGCTTACAATGGACGAACGGCGTCTCTCGGTCTTCCATGGATTATCTGTTTGAAATACTCTTATAGTGTTTTTAGTATCATTAAATTGAAGCCTTAAAATTGAAATTCATACATTTAATCTTCCAATTCTATGCTCGAGACTAATTGCATGTGGTTTTTATTAAATTATGTTTGAAGATCTTCTTTAATTGATTCTCTGTTTTTGCATTCACATTCATGTAAACTTCTCTAGTTGCAATAAATTAAGGAAAATTAGATGCTATGGTAGCTTTGCATCACTGGTCCTAATATTTTCATATACATCTCTACAATCAAGAAAACTTCATTTGCTTCTTCAGTTGATTCTGGTTCAGCTGCATCATGATATCTTCCTACTGATATTCCACACAGTCAAATTTCGGTGCTAGATTTTGTTGCCATTTTCAAGAAATGTAGTAAGTTGATACATCATCCATCCATGGGCCACTTCATATTTAATTCAGCATTAAAATTATTGATTGCTAAATGTTCTGAGGTAGCATGGTTTGTCTATAATCATCTATTTATTTGGAACTAATCTGGTTGTGGACTATGATTATTATGTTATGATGGTCTGCAGAGAAAAAGAAACAAGAGGTTTCTGAGTTACAAGCAGGACTTGATGATGCTGATGTTTTGGTAATGCATGATCTTCTCTTACAGGTGCTACAAACTCAAAATTTTGCTGATTTCCCATCTCAAATGAATATCTGATTGTGTTTGCCAGATTCGAAAAATGGATCTTGAGGCTAGAAGTTTGCAGCCGAGCTTGAAAGCTACTTTCCTTGCTAAGCTTAGGGAATATAAATCTGATCTGAATAAGTTGAAAAGAGAGGTGAAGAAACTGACCATGCCTAATTCCAACCAGCCTGCTCATGAAGAGTTGTTGGAATCTGGAACGGCTGGTGTGCATGAGGTATGCTCAGATTGTGTTGCCTTGCTGATACTTTCCTCCCAATTAATCTACATGTTATATGCATAAAGTGGAAACTTGCAGTGATGGGATTGCACAGGATTAGTTGTGTATTTAATGTGGTTGTAGGGCAATACAAACATATAGCTGCAAAGTGCACAATACACACACCCATGCACCCATATATGTATGCATGTATGCAATGCACATTTATATTCTAGTAGCTTTTTATTTATCTTCCATGGCATTAGTTTTGGACACCAGGTAAATGGGTCAAACTAGATGACAGATGTTAAAATATGGAGGTAAAGAGAATTAACTAGAAGGTATGATGCATTTGCTTATCTACTGCCCTTTCAGCAACCTTGCCACTGTTCAGTTGATTTCAATTTCATAGCTCTGTCTTTTGGGCCTTGCTAATGTATAAGCTGTCTCGATATGGCAATATGTAATTATATTCTTATCCGATGCTCCATCAAATTTATTAGCATGATAGTTCTTCTCATGTTTACACCTCTCACCTAGAATTTTTCATCCCTTGTTTCTGGTTTACTCTCTTGACCTAATTTCTCTACCTCCATTTTTCAACATTCCATTATACCTGATTTTTCTCTTACTTCTTAACTGCCGTTCAATTCATTTCTCCTCTGATTTTCACATATTTTTCTACCAAATAATGTTAATAGGCTTCTGCAAATCAAAGGGAGAGATTAGCAATGTCAACTGAGAGGCTGAATCAATCGACTGACAGAGTCAGGGAGAGTCGGAGGGCTGCACTAGAGACAGAAGAGCTCGGGGTGTCAATCCTTGAAGATCTGCATCAACAACGTGAAACGCTCTTACATTCCCACAACAAGGCATGTTAACCCTCCATTAATCATCACATCTCTAATAATTTAGCCTCCATTTATTACTGCATCTTTAACAATGCGGCCTGTCTTTTCTGATAGCATGGTCTTTTATGCCTTTTACCACCAGCATCTCTAATTATTTCCTAGATATTTTGTTGCAATAGATGGTAATTTTGGTTATTGTTTTCTATTTGCAGCTTTCTGATGTTGATAGCGCCATTGATAAAAGTAAAAAGGTCTTGACTTCCATGTCTAGAAGGATGAGCAGGAATAAGTGGGTTGTTGGCTCCATAATTGCTGCACTTATCCTGGCGATCATTGTTGTCCTGTATTTTAAAATTTTCCATTGATTGGCACAATTTCAGCTGGCATATGTGTCTCGTGTTGTGATTACTCGTAATTTTGCTTGAAAACAAAATTGTACAGCATGGTTGGTTGCTGAAAAGCAAAGACAATGCGGATTCAAGTTGCTAATACAGTACTACGTTCTAGTTTCCACAAGTTCAGTATATGATGAGCTTAATACAGCTATTTACACCTCATCATGTTTGCATATTTAGTGATGTGCCTTAACATATTCGTATTTGTGGCGACAATTCAAGTTACGGTTCCAAAAACGTCAAAATGCACTGACGCCTGATGTCTGTTACAGGTGAAGCATAGAATGGATGAGCTGTGTGAAGAATGGGAGCGCAGATTCAGTATGGTAAGGTTGTATATGGTTTGATAGGATTGCCAATTAGGACAAATTGGTCCAAAGTTCAATTGTTGGGATTACCTTATTTTTGCATGCAGCTGTAGCTTGAGTTTGGGTTGAAGTTTTGTTTGGTTGAATTTATTTAAAAGGTCTTACAAACGCTTACTACTTCTACAAGATGATATATGCTACTATTATTAAAATAGTTCCTCGAAATATTTGGATAAAATAAGATTTTAAAATCTATAACTTATAAGTTGTTAATAATGATAATTTTGTACAGTTGAGTAACTCCTTATGCTTTTGAAATGAGAAATGAACCATAAGTTCCTCGAAGCGGGTTATAAGATACTTGAAAATTTATAAGGTGTTATAAAGCGCACTCAAAACACCTTCTTAACCTAAATAGAGATGGGTTTGAACTTGAGTTTAGATAGACGCATTTCGGTACCATTGTAGTCTGGCTCAGTTCTAACTTTCTACCACTCACAATTCCCCGTAACAGAATTAGTGCCCGAATCCATCTAAAACTAACAGCAACCTTTGAGTCTATTTATTTTATACAGAGCAAATTTAGATGAAAGATTTTTATAATATTAAAAGTTTGGAAAATTGATAATTTAGATATTTTGCGATGAGATAAAAGATTTTTATAATACTAAAAAGAGGGAGAAAAATATCAATTTAACTATATAATGACGTACGTAATTATAATTAACCTTGTTCTTTTCCTTTTTTCACTTTTGATTTGGATCTCAACTTGTATTTATTATCTTTGCATTTTTCCTTCTTTTATGAATATTTTGAACATTATCTACCGTGGAAATTGCTTATCTTCGAAGTTGTTTCTGGATTGAAGAATTTAGATTTGGAAGAAAGATTTGAAGTTAAAAAACCTAAACTACTCTAATATTAAGTGCAATTAAAATCCACAGCATGATGGAGAAAAAAATAACTCAAAACGAGTATTAAGATATTTAGAATTTATTATAGATTCAAAGTATTCAAGTATGCTCAATGAATTCATTATTGTGACTTTAAAATCTTTAAAGTATAGGCCATTGATGTGTTAGAGAGAACATAAAATCAAAACTTTCAAAGTGGTTTATATAGTAATAGTGGGCCTACCACACATTATATAAGGTTTTGAATGGGAAGCCTATACTCATGTGAAAATAAAAATGTAGCTTAGTTATACTCTATCATAATGGCAAACTGCAAAGAAAACAGTTGGAAAATGCATAGGAGGTAAAGAAGAAAAGCCATTATCCAACAAAAACCACTTATTATTATAGATACGTAAATTATCTGGAGTAGCATATATGCGGGCATGCATCTAAAGAGCAACTAAGAAAGAAACTAAACTTGTAACAAAGAAAACTGCAAAAGCTTCATCAATTTGGTGGTGGGAAGAAGATCTCCTCAGCCTTCCTCTTCGAGCTGAACTTCTGCTCCACTTCTGGTGAAACATTGAAAGACGCCTGGAGCACTTCTGGGGACAGCGCCTTCCAAACGGAAGTCCTTCCAGCCAAATGTGTAAAAATAGGACTGCAATATATATACAGCAAACATATATTAAGTTCCCAAAAATACCATAAAACAAATAGAAATTCGTGCGCAAAGAAGACGAAGAAGATGCTTACTTTGGAGTCGTGATGATAGAGAACCAATCCATACCATCAGGATCAGCAATCTTTGAGACGACAAAAAACCTCGGAACAATGAAGAGATTACCAGCCTTAATAGTTGTCTCCAATACTCGTTTCCCATCAACACCGACAACCTGAACACGGCCACTTCCCCTGACAATATAAGTGACCTGCAAAGCAGAGTCACAGGAGAAACCTGGAGAGCACATGGCATTGCCATTCAGCCTAACAAGATCAGCCCCAAGCCCAACTTCTCCGACCAAAGGGAGGTTCTTAGTGTTGAGAACGACGACCTTCCCACCGTTCTTGATGTCTACGTCCAATGGAGCTTCCTCACAGTTCAATGCCATGCCATTGTAGTGTTCTTTCTTGGGCTCCGGCATCTTGGAGTTGTGATCAAGCTTGACGATCCCGTTTCCTGATTGGCTTCCAACTAAGGTTTTGGCGATGTTCTCTTCCAAGTCCCATGCTCGGCCCACGAACTCGGTTGAGAATCCAGTGAAGATGCCGTTGGAACCTGTTAAGAAGAAGTCGGTAAAAGAACCGGATTTATGGGCTTTTGCGGTGTCACCGAGGAAGAGAATAACTAGCTCGGTGTCTTCCTTGTTGTACCACCAAGTGACAACACCAAAAGGAAGGGCAATGGCGTCGCCCTTCTTGATTGGGAGCACTTTTTCTTCCTTCTCTGGAAGGACAATTCCAGCCACTCCATTGCCTTAAACAATTCAAAATCGAAATACATTAATAGCTAGCATAAAGGATATCATTATCACAAATCACAAATAAGAATAATAGATATGAATTAACTATATCATTCGTTAATCAAACTGAATAGGAATAAATTCTTGCTCGAGCATCATAAAATAGATAAGGTTTGGCAACCCTTTACTTTTTGTTCATATTCAACTTTCTAACAAAAGGGACTCCAATAAATTCATTACTTTTTCAAAAAGTAAAAGCATCAACAATCATCCACAATCTTGAAACTTGGGATATTAATTCCGGATATTTTATGCAAATTAAATAACATGTAAAAATAAAAACAATCATAAACTGGGAAAACAAAAATAGAAATTCCTCCAGGGCGATCAAAGCAAAAATTAACCATAAAAAAAAAAAAAAAAATCGAAAGAGACGATCTGAATTATACCTTGAAGAACATACGCGACCTTGGCGGAATCGGAGTAGCGAGGGAGAGCTAATCCGTTCTTCTCAAGGGCAAGCTTAGCGGCGCCGATGTTCCCTTCACGGAGCATCGGCAGCTCGTTTGGGCACCACGCGTAGTACGCGCCGCCGTCTCCGCCGTACAGCTTCTTGGCCAACTTTGGTGTCAAATCGAGCTCCATCTCTCTGTGAATGAAGAAGAAGAAGAGAATTCTGTGATCGAGTGAAGTGCTGAGAATTTCTGATGAACTGTTGGGAAAGGGGAAGGGGTGGCGTTGATATTTATAGGGGAAAATCTGCAAGCGATTGTAGTGGAGTAGGATTCTGTAACATGGAAGATTCGATTAGTTTTGTACTATGAAAGATATGTTTTGAGTTGGACTCGAATTCTTGTAACTCAATTAAGAGAAAATTATTATTATTAGCTTTACCCAAATTTATTAAAATTCAAAGTTCAACCTTGTTTGAACATAAGTACAAAAACGATGCTATTATCCTTTTATTAATTTTATATTTTTAACTAATCACATGTAGGATTCATGTAATCAAACATGCTACAAGATCGTTGAGTGACATGTGGTCCAATAGTATAAATCTCACACTGTCCTATATAATATGGAAGATTAGGAGTTCGAATGCGAACGGACTCTTTATTATATAAATAAAAAAAAACATGCTGCAAGATTCTTTTGGGTTATGAATTCTAATGTAATTCAATGACTTCTATTATTTATAATTGTGATCTCTATTATGGAATATAATATTTATTATGTTTGTATTATTAAGTGTCTGTTTGGTTTTGTTTCTAACATCCTTTTCATTTTTTACTAAAAATGAAAATAGAAAACTATCAATTTTTTTTTCTTCCTATTTTCACAAATATTTTCATTCCAAAATATTCTCCAAAACACACTATTACACTCTCTCTTCATTTTCACTTTTCATCACTTTTCATTTTCTATTATTTATATTTGCACGACTTTTAATACAAAACAGTATATTTTTCAAATACAACTCATTTTCAACTTTACATAATCATTACATTTTAAACAAAATCTCTAAACAACATTTTATTTTCAAATTCAAATTTATAACTAACTTTTCACTATTTATTTCCATTAGAAAATGAAAATATCTCCCCAAAAAAATCCAAACGGGCCCTAAGTTCTAGTTGAAATTTTATTTGACTAAATTCAAGTTAATCACATTATATTTTATTATATGATAATTGTTTTTTGAAAAAAATCAATCATAAATGAAGTATCTTATAGAATATGATTGGTTGGATTCGATTATTTAAAATTCAGTTACCTATATAATCACCAACCTAATTATATTCTTTATATAATTGGTTGGAACTGAAAATTCAAATCAGTTACCCATACAATCACCAACCTAATTATTCGAGTAGTTATTTGTGGAGATTCAAATCCTGTTGGGGGTAGGGATGAGAGTTACAAGCATATGCACACCTGTTTTCTTTTCTTTTCTTTCTTTATAAATTAATACAGATTCATAAGAAATTCGTTAGGTTTGAATTTTCAATCTAACACTTTATATATAAGATTTATACTACTGACTTACATGGCATTCAACATATATATACACACATATACTCATACACGTGCGTATATAAATGTTTTTCTTTATGCATGGTGTTAAACAATGAAATTAAGGGCCCGTTTGGTTTAATTTTTATGCTCATTTTTATTTCTATTATTTTAAAATTTTAAAAAAAATAGTTAACAACAATGAGTTAAAAATAAATTTATATTTGAATAAATTGTAGAAAAATAATTATTATGTTAGGTTTAGGTGGAGAGAGATAATAATAATAATAATAATAATAATAATAATAATAATAATAATAACAACAATAGATTATTAGGAGAATATATATATGTTATTGGGAAATGCATTTTGAGAATGTAAATGAAAATGACGTCAGGCGAAAATATATAAAAAAAAATTATTGCCCATTTGTTTTCATTCTCAAACCTTATTTTCACATTTTCTAATATTTGAAAATTAAAGCATATCACTTTTATACATTTTTATTTTTATTTTTATTTTTAAAACACAATCTCAACCTGTACATCTTCTCTTTCATTTTCATTATTCCTCTCTCTCTCTCTCTCTCTACCCACAACATGCTAAATCCAATATAATCATTATTTTCTAAACAATATATCCAAATACAAACTCATTTTTATTAACTATCTTTTTAAATTTTAAAAATAATAGAAATAAAAAATGAACATGAAAATAAAACTAAATAGAAAAAATGTATTTCAATTTTTAAATAGTAAAATATGTGAAAAAGAAGTTTGAAAATGAAACCAAACTGCCTACCGCAATATCAGATAACGCAGAACAGAAATCTAAATGATGGTCCCACCACCATTGAAGAGATTACCTGCAAAATAATGGTCCCACTTCTGATTTCTTTGCAAAAAATCTCTTTGAGGTTCCAATAAGAAATATTATTTGAAAAACTTTTTATTTTTTCTATGAAATGTGTGCATATTTTGAAAATGGAGGTCATGATGCTGTTTATATATAGACAAGAAGGCTTGAGTTCGTTATGCCTACTTCCACGTTCCTTATAGTGATTCAAAAGAATAGGTCAAATATTTGATCCAAAACATATTCACAGAATTTATATGGATGCGGATGTCTTAAATGGTGTCATATTATTCTTTTAGGCTTAATTTAATATTTAGTGGTGATAAGGAAAGAATTTTAAAAAGACCTAAAGACCCTATTTCTTAATCAAAATCTTAAGAATATCCAAGGATCCATGTCGCTCCTAAATAGGTCGACCCAACCACTTAACTTGTACCCAAGGAGGGGGATAATCTTGACCCTACATTTCAAGACATGTGTAAGCTTGAAATGATGTCCACATAAACCAAATAGTGATCAGTCAACTCAATTGCTAACTATAAATAACCCTACATATGTTATATACCTTTATTTCTCATATTTCTATCTATCAATCTTTAGAACTCACGATCAACTTTACTTGATTGTCCAGTAAACACTCACCCGAGCTCCCACCACTAGTTGACCTTTCGATCAGCGATAAATATAATGATGTCATTTCTTGCGACATTAGGTGGGATGAGGTATTTTATCCCACCCAATATCTTATTTACTTAATAGTATAGAAGTCCAGTATAAAATCTAAGCCTGATATGAAATGGCATATCTTGAGGAATGAGACATCACCCTTTTTTGGTTTGATGAAAATAATCACACCACAATATTGTTGCTTCAAATAACTTGCGGCCATGATGCTAATCACATTGCTTTCAATTTTTTAACAAACTTGTTGGGTTGTTGAAGGAATTCTTCATACCCTATTCCCAATTACACACCAAATACATATATATATATATTATATTTCTATTTCTCTTTCTTTTAATTAAAGGGTATTTTAATTTTTTAAAAATTTATCTCAATATTATCATCCATCTAAGTAAACAATTAATAATATTATTCACTTCATCATTCATATCATCATGCAAAGTAAATATAATTTAAAAAGTAAAATTATCCTAATCCTACTTTCAATCCCTGATTTAATCCCATTACTCAACACCCATATCGCAAAGTAAACAGGTTCTTGTACGTTTGTCGAATGACATTTTAGTATAAATATTCAATGCCCACTACATTTACAAGTATGCAATTAATTTTAAATAATCCACACTTTCTATATTGTATTTCTTCGAGGACGTTCGAGAGGGTGTACTTGTAAGTTCTTACTAGCATGCTTTATCTAATGGTTGATGTCTTATATATCATCTTATATCAAAAGGTATATATCTTGGAAAAAAATATTTAAGGATGCTTAACTGCTGATTATATGCTAAAATTTACTTTTAACTCTCGTCTTGGACCTAAGATTTAATTAGCGGAAGAAAGTGAGAATGAAAGACAAAAATATAGAAATGAAATTCGATATATTTTTCTCTTGGAAAAACGAGTACTATCAAGTAGCTCACTTTGACCATTAATTTCTTATTCATTTGAAATTAATCTAAGCCAATTAATTACATTGTCGACAACTATTTGCGGTGCAGATTACGATGATCACAAATTTCTTAAAAATTAATGCTTTGAGCCTACTTAAATATTTAGTCAAAGGCGGTCACTTTCTAACAGTAACTTCCATTCTTTTCTACAGCTGTTGACTTCACACTTTCTTTTAAACGAAACATGACAACATTTTCTTATGTGGTCTCTTCACCAAAATTCAAGTCCTAAACATGAAGTAAGATCATCAAATATTTATTCTATCAGAAACATATCACTTGCAGGTATTTGAAGATGAAAATGAAGCAGCAAAGTACTGTGATTTGCTCCAGGGAGGAGGTCAAGATTGCGAAGGTGTTGCATAGATGGATGCCTCATCAGTAAGGAGCTATGGTAGCATTGATGACATGAGAACTTGGGTGAGTTGAAGTTACCTATCAACAACAGGTTATTGTTGTGAACATTATGGTAGTGATAACATACATATCGATAATATGATTTATTCGATACTAGCAATTTTGGCACACTCGATGTGTGTGGTAAATTTTATATTATAAATTAAATATAGCGTTCATTTAATTACACTTTTATATGCTATAATAATTTTTAATATATTTAATGTCTTTATTTAAATTTTTTATAACGAGTAAAAGAAAAAACTAAGGTGGAAGGAAAAAGGGCAAAAAAAATAAATAATTGGAGAGAAAAATATTAGAGAAGAGAAAATAAAATCGTTTTAGTAGTTATGAAGTTTAAAAATTACTAATGAGGGCATTTTAAAAAAATTATTTGAAAACATATGAAAAAGGGGTAAGTACTTTATATCTACTCTATATTGTGGACATTTCATGTACAAGTTATGCAAAAACATAATTTCATATACAACTAATAAAATTGGGGATCAAGCCCATCGCTGGGAAAACTGAAAAAAAAAAAAAAAAAAAGAAGGGAAAAAGGAAAATTTTAATAAAGAGGAATGGTTGGATGATTTAGTCTATGTTTTCACCAAAATGAAAATATTTTTACTTTCTATCTATTTTCATTTTGCATTGAAAAGGAAAATAGACTTTGAAAATATATTCAGATGGACACTTAATTTTTTTTTAAAGGTTACAATTTCGCATGTATATGTTGCGAGGAGCAATGGAGGATAAAACTGTAACTCTGGTCGACTTACAAGGATGTTTTAGTAATTTTAATTGAGATATTATCACGGATGATTAATCCTACTCATACGTTCATTTCAACATTTCATGTTGGTCTTCAATTCTCATCATGGACTTAAATTTGTTAAATTCAATATGTGATGTTTGGATGAGAACTGTGAACTAATAAAATAACAAAAAAATATAAACAAATTCAACAGTGTATACCGATTTATAAAATAATTAGTACAAGGGGAGGCGATTATGACCCAATGCTCCAAAATCATAATGGATTAAAGGGTTGAATTTAGAATGTAAACCACATTGAAATTTTGCTAAGTATGAAGGCATCAAATGAGCATAGCTGACATTGACCTTGAGAAGTATACATATAATTCTCAATATTAGGAATAATCCTTATATAGTGGACTTTGGACAACTTCAATAGTGAAATTTCCCTGCAAATTCTGAAAAAAAGGTTGCTTTTGGATTTTAGAATGATGGCTTCACATGAGAAAGTCAAGAACTATATGACATCAACATGCTGCAGCCGGCACAATTGATTTGAGGGGATTTGAGGAACTATTCCCTTTTGATTTCAATTAACTCTATTTCAATTAGCCCAAATACATTGCATATTCATGGGTAAGGAAGGATGCGTAATGGGTATCATCAGTTCAAATTCTCTATTTCAATTTATGTTTCATTATTTATTCTATTGCGTGAATATATAACACATGTATAAATATTTTCTCATAAAAATATATGATTAATTGAGAATCGAATATACCTGGTATATATACATCAAATGAAAATAGGAGATGAAACACGAAATAGAATAGAGGATCCAAAATGAGCTATGATGGTGTGAAATGTGTTTCTTAGGATGAGTTCTAATTTGGCAATAAATATAGTTTGATTATAAGAATTTAGTTACTTTTA
Source organism: Jacaranda mimosifolia (assembly GCA_018894105.1). NCBI lineage: Eukaryota > Viridiplantae > Streptophyta > Magnoliopsida > Lamiales > Bignoniaceae > Jacaranda > Jacaranda mimosifolia. The sequence goes on along the minus strand of CM032134.1, from coordinate 20,646,899 downwards.
GACTTACATATGTACGGAAGTTGTCTCTTAATTTAAATTGAATCTTTTGATTGACTCACGAGGCTCAATCAAATCATAAAAGTAAAGATAGATTAGAGTCGTTAGAGAACACCCAAAAAAAACCCTGTAATACTCAAATTAGTAAAAAGAAAATACAAACACTATAAAATTGGGATAGTACTTTTTAAGTGTAATACATTATTATTGATGGTCCATGTGATTATGTTGAGTCCATTGAGACTACCAAAAGATCAAATGATCCTATAAGGTTTTATAAAATACCCAAAAAGTAAATATGCAAACCCTCCTATTCTAATTGGGTATTTCTTCTCTTTTCTTTCTTTCTTTTTTTTTTTTTTTTTTTTTCTTGCCATTGGTATTTTGACAATACCACATTAGAGTTTCCAAAATGATGTTAGAATTGGCTTGTCCCCTCTCCAATCTGAAATCGAAGGAGATAAACATTGTAAGGAATAAGGATTTCTTGAATTTATCAGATTGAAAATAATGGGTGGACGGTGAAAAATGCACACCCTTTAATTCAATGGATGTAGACAGAATACTTTTGTGAAAGCACTCGAGATGCAATCCTAATTGCCAATGGAAAAAGTCAAACAAAGGGCTTTTTGGTTTTATCTGAAAAAAAGTAGAACCGTATTCTAGCATACCACTACTAATTATCGTGTTGAAGTTGTATTCAAACTATGGATATTCTAGGATATTACTGGAGTAGTAAATTATGTATTTGAATTTATTTTATGTATGTGGTTAGGGGTGTTCATAGGATCAACCCAATCGATGAACTCGACGATCCAAGCGAAACCAATCTAATTGGTTCAGGTTGGAACGGGTAATCGGGTTTGATCGGGTCAAATCCGATCAAACCTAATTACATTTGGTTCGATTCTCGGATTTCATATTTATTTACCCGACTCGACCCAACCCTTTAATTAAAATAAATAATATATTTTTTAATTATGACTTTTATTATTTATATTTATATTTAATGTTCGACTCAGATTTGGATTTGAGATTTTATATTATCAATCATAGCTTGTGATAAAGAACGAGATAATTTATAACAATTATGACTTGTGGTGCTCTGGTGCAATACTGTATGCTTTTGAATTTTGATAAATATTTTGTAAATAATTTGATTATCTTGATTTTCTAGTTAAAAACTAAAAAAATTACAACTGGTGCTTTCTTCTCCTTTTCCTGTTCCTCCTCTTTTTTTTCCCTTGAACCCGAGATTGGGTTGGTTTGGTTTGGGTTCAGAAATTAAAAATCATAAAACCCGAACCAAACCAAATCAATTAAAAATGATTGATTCAGATTTATTTTCCCCCTAAACCCGATCCAACCTGACCTGTGAACACCCCTATATGTGGTGATAAATTGTCTAGTCAACATGTTAAAATAAATTTATAGTAAATATATTTGTTGTATGATCAATCAAACTTTAGGGTAATATGCATTTTACCCCCTTGTAAAGATCCAAATAGGCTGAAAACCCCCTATATTTTTTTAATTGGCGTATAACCCCTTGTATTTATGAAAAATTTGTACACTTGCCCCAATTGATTTAAACGCTTTTTAGATTTATCAAATGACTAAATTGTCCTCCCTTATGTTACACAAGCTTGGCTTTCATTTGTTTTTCAATTGACTGTTTGAACACTTCTCTCTCAACGCGATAAAAACTCTAACCTTCAATTTTCAAATGTTAAAATGTTAAATATTTTTTTTAGAGTAAATATGTAAACCTCTTTATAATTTATTTATGAAAGTAACTTACATCATGTTATTATTTGATAAATAATCCATTATGTAGCTTATAACATACAATTTTTATAAACTAAAATATCTCTTAATATTCTATAACTATGATAAGTAAAATTTATTTATATTTATTTATATATGTAGTTATTTTATTATTTTTAAAATTATCAAATAACATATATTATGTGCATGAATACAAGAATAAGTAAATTTTTAATATTCAATTTAAGATAAAATATCACTCGCTTATATATATAAATTTCTTTTATAAATATGTATAAATAATTAAATGGATACATACTTTAAGTCAAGCTTTTTTGATTTGACATTATTAATCCATGTAAAAATATTTTTTTATCAATTATTATAAGCAAAAATATTAAAATAAAGTAGGCGATATAATTATAAAATTGTTTAACTAAATATATTGAAAAATATAAAAATTGATATTATTTGCTAGTTAAGTAATTATTATCAATAAAAAACTAAAGTGACTTAAATTAATAATATAAAATAAAGTTCAAAGCTTATAGTTGTTGCAGAAAGTAACTTTTTATATTTGAAATATTCTTCATATTAAATTATTTGGCATATATATTATATATATATAGTATATGCATTCAAAATAGGCCAAAAAAGGGGGGGTAAAATGCATTCAAAATATGCCAAATTGAGGACATTTCTTTTGATTGTAATAGGAGGGCATATATGTCATTTTATAGCATTAAATAGCCCCACAAGGCAGAAAAAATCGCATTCTCCGCGCGTGTCTAACCAACATGGAAAGCGGACCCTTTTTTGCAAATTTTTCATAAATATAGGGGGTTATACGCCAATTAGAAAAATATATGGGGTTTTCAGCCTATTTGGCTCTTTACAAGGGGGTAAAATGCATTTTGCCCTCAAACTTTACTCAAAACCACCTAAAAAATGTGAGGAGACGGGCATGGTAACGCCAGTAAGCATGCACATCCAAAGAGAAAAATCTGCAAGCGATCTGCTCCCGAGTGAGGAGTAGGAGCAATAAGGCAGCTAAGGTTGGTTCGGGCTATTTGCAGAAGTATTACTGCCGAAAAATGAATAAGACGTCCGCGTAGAGACCTCAAATGATTTGCCGAGGGAGAGGGGGTTATCGGGGGAACAATGACCGTATAACGTGATCGTTTTCGTTCCCCGATCTACCTCCAAGCTATTAATAAAATATATTCAAAGAGATTAGGTTATCTTTCTAATGAGAAAGATGCATTCCTAGTAAGATTATAGATAGAGCAATTTTCATTTCGATAAATGAACACTTGACATCTATTAAACTTACTACAAAGTTTTGATGTTGTAAATATTATTTTGAAGTGCAAAAAAATCTTATTTTCAAGTGTAAATAATAATAATATTAGGGCTATCAATGGATCGAATTTTAATCCGAATCCAATCTGAATTTTAGGATTTTTATCTGATTAAAATATTCGATGGATCAGATCCAATTATAAATATTCAAAATCCGAAATAAGTGGATCGGATATGGAATTAAGTAATCCGATCTGTTAAAGATTCGAATCCGAACCTTAATATTTTTTATTAAATTAATACTCTTATATATAATATTAATAAATATTTTAAAATAAAATCTATGTATTATATTGATCTAATATCTATATTAACGTCTATATTATACTATTAATATTGAGTTTTTAACCTAAAAATTAAGAGGGATATATTGATAACATATCAAATATTATAACATATAATAGTTCATCTATACATTAATATAATGTGAAAAATGAGTTTAGTATTAAAATATTTAACCTTTGAATTAATATATAATAAAAAATTGTTAAAAATTCAATATGAAATGTATTTACTTTATAAATACAATATTTTTATAAAATTTAAAAGAAAAAAATAAATCAGGTCGGATTTTTTAATTGGATTCGGATATGATATTGATTAACAAAGATCCTATAGGATTTCGAGTCGAATTCAGATATTAACTTTGTTCATCGAATTTGAATTCGGATAAAACAGATCCGATACAAATCCGACCCGACGACAACCCTAAATAATATGTTAGGTAATTGGATAAGATATTAGACCCCTAGAAAATGTCAACCGAACTGATCCTGTGAAACCAAATTGAACAGTACAATGATTTGAAAGTGTAAAAAAAATTGACTTTTTATTTGATTTTAAAAAAATGTCAACTTGATTAAAAAAAGTCAATTTACTATATTGCTATATATATATATATATGCATTATAGTTGGCAATCATGTTTTATGAATTTAGAGTTTTAATGAAAAATTAAATTTATAAAATATTCTCTTTTTGTGTTTTTCCATTTTTTTGGCTATTTTAGATCTTTTGTTTTCGGCCCAAGCAAAGACAGTTTTTCAGTTGCGCATTAGACCAAAACTCGGGACGATACATTTCGGAATTCGGATACAGCATAATAGAATCCAACCAATGAGCGGAAGCGGGGGCAGCTCGGGGTGCTCCGCCGGCGGGGACGCGCAGCCGCGGCGTTCGGCGGCAGAGAGGGAGAAGAAGAAGAAAGAAAAGGCGCGGGTAAGCCGGACGTCTCTGATTCTGTGGCACGCGCACCAGAACGACGTTGCAGCGGTGAGGAAGCTCCTGGAGGAGGATCGGTCGCTGGTGCATGCTAGAGACTATGATAGTCGGACTCCGCTTCATGTGGCGGCAATCCATGGCTGGATCGACGTCGCCAATTGTCTTCTGGAGTATGAAGCTGACGTCAACGCTCAAGATCGGTGGAGAAACACCGTAAGTATTTAGCGCTGTTTACAGAAACGTGTATCCGTTTTGCATGGAAAGACTTGTATGTATGTGAACAATGGTTGATTTCATGTTTGAGTTGGTGTAGGTGGTGATTCTGTTTGTTTATGTAATTTTATTAGTAATTCTGTTGGTTTGATGATTAATGCTAAGTTGATTAATATTCTTTTCTTTATAGAGAATCATCAATTCTGGTTTTCCTTTTCATGCAATATTCTGTATTTTAATTCTGCGGAATTATGTTCTGCATATATGGTTTATGAACAAAAGATATTCTCGATGGATACATGGAAAAGTGACTCTAGTTTTGCTGAAAATATATGCTTTTTTCCTTTCTTTTTTTTTTCAAAGGACCTAATAAACAGGCACACTTTTACGAGCTCCAAACTTGTTCAGGATTGCTCAAGTGTAATTTTGCTTTATTAATATCAGCAATACACTAAAAATTTAGTGTAGATTACAATTCACATTGCTGATAAAAGGGAATCAATTATATCATAGTGATTTTTAAAATGTATAACGAAAATTTATTCCATACTACAAGTGGTGTTACTGGAGTTCATTAACAAATTGATTTTCCCTTCCGAGATACTTACACTTGTATATTTGATATGAATAAGAAGAACTAGGAACAACCTATATGAATTCATGTAGATATGATAAAGATGGACTCAGGAAATTTGTGATGAACTTAAATGCATTTGTAGGAAATTTTTCTTTATATGTTTAGAATGACTATGAGATTCTTGGGGGAAACAAGTATTTTAAATGCTATCAAATGACACAAAAATTTCACATTGATTTTGGTTTTGTTTGATATTTTAGATTATTGTTCTTATATTTCCAATACCTCTTTGGTGTGCAATTTGCGGTGGCAAATTCCAGTTATCAATGCAATGCTTCCAATGCCTATCTGCTCCTGCACTATATTTCTCCCTTTATTTCTTTTCTTGATTTCTCTTCAAGGCATAAACCATAATATGTGATGGAGACTTCATCTAGTTTCTATGCATAGACTTCTGTGTGGCTGCTCTTTGATCAGAATTTTGTATTTCTGATGACAGCCTTTAGCTGATGCTGAAGGAGCAAAAAGAAGTCGCATGATTGAATTATTGAAATCATATGGAGGGCTGTCTTATGTAAGTCTCTTTCTTCTTTGCTGCATTGTTTCTTATCTGCACTAGAGACTGTTTAGATACTGGTACATAGTTGGTAGTTCTGCAGGACTTTTTCTGAATGCACTTAGATTTTAATGATACGGTTTGGTTTTAGCAATAAATTTTTGCTGTTTCCTCTTATATTGATTTTAACCCTTTCTGCAAAGCTCTTTTGTTTGCTCATCGCAGGGCCAGAATGGAAGTCATTTTGAACCAAGGGCTGTTCCACCACCTCTACCAAAAAAGTGCGACTGGGAGATTGACCCTGTTGAGTTGGACTTTTCAAGTTCGACTCTGATAGGAAAGGTCTAGATTTATTTGCAGAATACCACCTACTATTTCCTACCTTAAATAACAAGCATGAAATTTTGTCACTGGTTAGTTTCTAAGAAAAGACAATAAGATAATCTGATCATCTTTATAATCTTAGAGTTGATGTTACACAACCTGTTCAAATATAAAATCAACAACTCTTTTTCCAATCAAGATCTAAATGTCTATGATGTTGTTTTCAATTTTCTATTTTCTGCAAAATTTCTTTTCTTGTCAACTTGTATCAAAGGTTGTTCATTGTGGCTGTGGCTGAGTAGCTCTCTCACTTCAGCTACGTGTAACATTTGTAATTTTATTTGATAAGCTCATTGTTGCTGATGACGGCTGATATTGGCAGGGGTCTTTTGGTGAGATACTAAAAGCTGGCTGGAGGGGAACACCTGTTGCTATCAAACGCATCCTTCCAAACCTTTCAGATGATAAATTGGTGATGTATGGTGCTCAATTTTTTTCAGTTATGATGACATTCTTAGAATGCCCAACTTCCCATTTCTGCATCTTTATTGTCAAATATTAGATGCTATCATTTGATTAGTGTGTATTGACATGCCTTTTGCTGATTCCTGGATGGGGCTTGTGCCAAAACTTAATGTTAGAAGCTCATAATCATACAACAGTGGCCTTTGGCATGACTTAATTCATGTGGAGGAACATTTAGTTCAATTTTTATTAACTTAAAACCTCAGAACTTGATATTTCAGTATCTATCATAACTATTTTCTTCTACCTTTTTCTCCTCCTGACTTAAGGTACTTTACCTTATCTCTTGCTCGCAATTCAGTCAGGACTTTAGGCATGAGGTCAATTTACTAGTGAAGCTTCGCCATCCAAATATTGTCCAATTTCTAGGAGCTGTTACTGAAAAGAAGCCCTTAATGTTAATTACAGAGTACTTGAGAGGGGTGAGTGATTGTGTCTTCTATCCTCTTCGGAAGCATATCTTTTAGAATTTGGAAAATCATATGACCTTGGGTTCCCATTTTGTACTCTTTTTCAGGGCGATCTACATCAGCACCTAAAGGAAAAAGGGGCACTCAGTCCATCAACTGCAATAAATTTTGCACTAGATATTGCCAGGTAAAATTGGATTTAATTTATTATTTTTGTCACTGATTACTGATGAATTTAAGTGCATATCATCCATTCGTTAAGCACATTTATAAATCACTTGCAGAATTACTAATGAAAGTCTTCAAATATTGTTGCATCCGAGTGAATATCCATTCCAACTTATGCCCCTGTGAGATTGAAGTCAAACTCTTTTACCCCTTAATATTTGTTTGGGATGGGGTTGGGACTTGGAAGGGGATCACAGCTTCCTTTTGGCTGTGCAGCAGAAATTGTAATGAGATCAAAAACTCAAATGTATGCGGTTTTTATATCTTACCAGTCACATCTCATGCTGTATTATAATTAGATCTCCATATAAGAAAGCTTATAAAAGATTTGCAGTGTAATATTTAAATCTATATCTTGTTATGTAACATATAGAATTTGTGATATGCCAAACTGATTCTCGTAATTGTGTTTGGGCAGAGGCATGGCTTATCTCCATAGTGAGCCAAATGTTGTAATTCACAGAGATCTAAAACCAAGGTGAGTTGCTTTTCTGCTGGTAAAAGGGCATATAGATCTCTTTCTTAATAACCATTGCATTTCTGCTTCCTGTCATTGTTCAGAATATACTATGTTGCAAATGCATGTGGATCTTGTTTTGTATCCATGTATGATGAACTTTTAGCAGAATCTTTTTTGTTCCCCCTAAGCTTTCAAGATAATATATGATATATATCCAGGAATGTTCTTCTTGTCAACACAAGTGCAGACCATTTAAAAGTAGGAGATTTTGGGTTAAGCAAGCTCATCAGGGTACAACATGCTCATGATGTGTACAAAATGACTGGCGAGACAGGAAGCTGTGAGTAACTATTTAAGAACAGGTTTATGCATGCCTGGAATTTATAATTGATGCTTAATATTATACCTTATATGTTGTCTTCAAAAGACCGTTATATGGCACCTGAAGTCTTCAAGCACCGGAAATATGATAAGAAAGTCGACGTTTTCTCTTTTGCAATGATATTATACGAGGTAATTTTGATTTTTCATGGCATGGAAAAAATTAAACTTGATCAAAATATAACATAAAGTTACTATGAACTATTGCAGATGCTTGAAGGTGACCCACCAATGTCAAATTATGAACCATATGAAGCTGCCAAATATGTGGCAGAAGGACACAGACCAGTGTTTAAGGCAAAAGGTTTTATACCTGAATTGAGAGAGTAAGTAGCTACCAAAATCTTATACCATGTGATATGCCATGCATGGTTAAAATGTCAAAATGAATTTTTCTATTGAGAGAGTGTTTGGCTAAACTTATTTAAAACATCTTATAAGTTTTTACATCTTTTAAGTTGTTAGATCTTATTTTTAAAATAAGTTGTTAAAGTATTTGTATAAAATAAGATTTTGAAACTTGTAAGATGTTAAATAATGACAATTTTGTAATTAAAATAATTAAAAATAAGTTAGGATTTTCTTACTTTTTTTTAAAAGAGCTTATAAACTCCTAATATCTTATTTTAGGATCTTATAAGCTTTTTTATTAAAAAAAAAATTACTAAACATTTTTTATCAACTTATAAGTTCTTAAATATCTTATAAGATATTTTGTGGAGCTTGTAAACTCACCCAAATACGAATTCTATAGTGTCTTGATGCACAACCAATTCTATTTAATAGAAAAAGTTTTAAGCACTCAACTTTCTTGCATCCTAATGACTGTTCAACTGGAACTTTTCTTTAGTTTAACCGAGCAGTGCTGGGCAGCCGACATGAACCGTAGACCTTCTTTCTTGGAAATTTTGGGGAGACTCGAAAAGATCAAGGAAATTCTACCATCTGATCATCACTGGCACATCTTTGCATCATAATCCGAAATCTGAGGACCTAAAGGTATCAAGATCATGCGCTTCACTTCCTCTGATCCTAACTTGTGCCCTTTCACTGCTGAACATGAAGAATTGAATTCAGATTGATCGTGAATACACAGACTCCACCGATGGAGGCTGGCAAGGCTGTTCCCTGCTACCAATTTCACTGCGACATTGGGATTTAAATCTTGGACATGGTTATCTTGTTAGGGTCCTCAATTTCTACGGTCCAGTGCACCAGTAACTTCAAAAGTCATAATTGACATTTACAGTTGTCCATTTTCCAACATTGATTTATTTGATCTGTAGATTGGTTGTAGCTCGAATGGAGCAACAATTTTTTCAGAGAAAGCAAATTTGTAAACTGTATTTAGTATTCCTAATTTCGATCTACTTGTATTGGTTATTTTTCATTTCTTTTATTTTTTTCTAATTTTTTTTTTCATTTTTGACAACAAAATCAATTGTTGTGTTATACAATTTAATGTAATTATTAAATTATACTTTGAAATAATTATATGTTATATAGTTATTACAGTATGCACATATACTTATTAAATTATATATAAATATATATATGTATAATTATATATAGTTATTCAATATATCTAATTTTATATATTACAACTATATATGATTTAATAAGAATATATATTAGTATATGTAATATAACTATATATACTCTTACAAGATTTTAAATTTGAAAAGAAAAGGAGAAGGAAAAAAACAAACAAACAAGCATATGTAAGCAAGCACTCCCTCAAAGTGTAGAAAAGGCGAACCAATTGATCAGGTATAGCTTCCATATTTATCAAATTAAGTTATGGAGCCCACCACATTAATGATCACAAAAGGACAAAAAATAGAAATGAAAATTCCCTCTTTCACCAAACAACACAACACATCAAAAGAAAAGGAAAAAAGAAGAAAGATGGAAAAAGAAAAAGCTTAATTAAAAGCTACCAAACCAATTTCTTCATACCAATCCTTCGAGGCCCACAAAATGACTCACAAAAAAGTTAAAAATAAAGGTAATGTTTGGTTATTTTTTTGTGTTATTTTATTATGTATTTTGAAAGAATGAATATTGAAAGTAATATGAAGGATGTAAAAGTTGTGTTAGGGAATGTAATGAATTTTTGTTATGTTTTGGGGAATAATTAAAAAATAATTTGGAGGATTTTGGTATATTTATTTGTATTTTATGAGAGATATTTTTTAATAATAGTCAAATTAATATTTTTTTATTCAATTTTTGTAGTGAAAGTGGAATTAAGTGATTTTTATTTTTTATTGTTAAAATAATAATAAAATATAAATATAAATATATATATATATAAAACATATATGTATAGATATTGAAAAATAATTTTTTTAAAATAATAAAAAATATAAAAGAATATTTTAAAAATTATTTTTTAATGCTTTAAAGAAAGAATAAATATCTATTTAATTATATTTTTTCAAAATAATTTTGCTTTTAAGAAACATAACCAAACACTCTCAAACCAACCATAGTGGAAAGTAGAAGGGCCCAAAACATTTTGCCTAACAAAAGGATGTCATTTTGCAGATCAACCAAAGAAAAGACAAAATATGAGCACACGCGCGAAGCTCTTCTTTACACACTCTCCGTTGCTTATATAATATGGTAGTGCAACCTCATTTTTAAAATTTTAAATTGGTAAAGGTACATGCAATTATTTCATATATATTTTTATGTGACGTTTTCTTTATTTTAATCTTTTAATTTTCATAATTAAAATTCATGCAATAATTCATAATTTCATATTTCCCTAGTACTATTCTATTATAATTTTTTATTTTGTTTGTGTCAAACTATATATAAATATACTGAAATTATTAAAATTACAATCATAAAAGAACGAGGAGAAGAATTGATAATTTCATTATTTTAGAAGTCTCTCCAGGGAGGCTGAAAGCCGGAAAGAAGCTCCTGAGATGTCCAAGATCTACGACAACTGGGAGAGATTGGTGGGAGCAGTACTGGGAAGAGAGCATCTCCGGCAAATCGCTTTGTGCGACTCCCTTAACTCCAGCTGCATCAGCTCACCATCTTCTTCGGTTCGTGGCTATGACGAGCCAGGGATCATCTCTAATGAGGAGAGATTATTATCGAGAAATTATCTGGTAAGATGAGCTGTTAATGGAGGTAAAAATGGGAACAAATGATATTTCAGTATATCTTAGTGAATATATCAGGTTTATATTCTGGGCTTCAAATTTTTGTGGTTGAATTCAAGATTCATGAGATGGTTTCTTTTTTTGGAATTTTGGTTTTATAGTTTCTTGGCTTGCTTCCTATTTGGGCTTATACTGCAGGACCAGGGCGGAAGTCAACTTGAAGTGGGGGTAATTTCCACCCACTCGATCAAATGAGCGGGAATTGGAGATTAACCCTGCTGAGCTTGACTTCTCAGACTCGGCTATCATATCCCAAGTGTTGGTTTAATTCCTAAGCTAAATAGAGAAGTTATAGTCATCTTTTAGTTTCTTGAGAAAACTAAAATGATATTCCGTAACGGAGAAGAACTCTGAGAAACAAATCTAAACGGCTGTAGTACTCTTGTTTTCAATTTTCACCAAGTAAAACATTCGTATAGCTCATCTTGTTTACTGTTGAAAAGCACATCAACACAACTTAAATTTGAGGTTTTAGTTAGTTTACTAGTTTTGTTTCATAGCAGCTACGGGTACGATCGAGTTGAATTTAACTGAGTTTGACAGAAAATTTTGAGCTCGAACTCATCGAGCCTAATTTTTGAGCTGGAGTTTGACTCGGTTAACATTAGGGGTGTTCATTCGGTTCGGTCGGTTAACCGAAAAAATCGGTTTTTTAAAAACCAAAACCGAAACTGAACCGCTATTTTTTTTTATTATTTTTTTCGGTTTTTTTTCAGTTTTTCAGTTTTTTTTTTTTTATTTTTTGGTTTTTTCGGTTTTTTTGGTTTTAGTTTTAACCAAAACCGGATTTTAAAAAAATTATATTATTTTTTTACCAAGAAAGTGTTATAAAAGTTTGTTTGATAAAAGTAAGTTAGTTAATTAAAAATTTGAATTGGGTAACTTATTCTTTTAATACTAAAAAAATTATTTGATAAAGTATATTGATTTAGATTACTGTTTTTTGTGTATTGAAAATATTTGTTGTGATTAAATTATAATTTATCTATTCTAAATAAATATATTTAAAATATTATAAATTTAAGAAGATAAATAAATATTTTAATTATTTTATATTATAAAAATTTTAGTTCATTGAGTATGCTAAAATTGCTAACTTATAATCACCAAGGCAAATGTATGCGATTTTTATATATTCAAACCTTAACTACTAAGATCGAATAGCGAATTAAATTTTAAATTAAATCTACTATAGTTAAATAGTTAATTGATTTAACGACATCATAATATAGATTGCAAACTTGTAAATTTTGTGAAAAATACAATTATAATCTTATTAAATCATCATTTCTAAAAGATAATTATGAAATATTGATAAAAAAAAAATTATGTTGAATTATCCAATTTATACTTCAAACTATATTGTAAATTTATGTTGTTAAAATAATTAAAAGGACAAATTATGTAAATGAATAAAAATAACTTTTATTTTATATACAAAATGGCCTTTGTTTTTATAATAATATAGGTAAAATCTTTATTGATTAACAGATGCAATATACTATTAGTAGTACCATAGGAATAGCTGAATAATATTCAATCCCTTATCCCTTAGTTTGCAATTTAAATTGAAACTTTAATTTTGCTCATCAACATACCCTATAATATATATATATATAAAATTAATTAATTAATTAATTAAATTTTTTTTAATTTAACATTTTTTGCTGTTTAAATCATAATCATTTATTTTTTTTATATATAACATACATTAGTTCATATAATAAAAAAATTATGTGATTGTACCATTTGAGTTTAGAAAAAAATATCATTTTTTTTTTCTCTTTGTATCATAACTATTCATATTTCTATATGTCATATATTAATATCTATATTATTTACAAAACATAAGGTTTTTAATAATTCTTTTGATATATTATTTAATTCTTTTTCTGTCAATTATTTCACCTTATCACAAAAAAAAATTATTTATCCCAAAAATTTTGAAATATATTAACATTTACATTATTTAAAATTTTAGATTTATTTATCTTAAACTTAAAATTTTAATAAAAAAATGTGAAATAAAAAACCGAATAAAAAAAAAAAACCGAAAACCGAACCGAACCGATTTTTTCAGTTTTTCGGTTCGGTTCCGGTTAACCGAATAAAAAAAACCGAAAAAACCGAAAATCGAAATTTTTTGAAATGAAAAACCGAAACCGAACCGAAGCCTGTTCGGTTCGGTTCGGTTTTGCTTCGGTTCGGTTCGGTTTTTCGGTTTCGGTCGGTTCGGTCGGTTTCGGGTTTTTTTGAACACCCCTAGTTAACATTGAATTTTCAAGTGAGCTTCGAACATTTGTGAGTTCGAGTACGAAATAAAATAATAATAACGAAATATATGTTTATTAATAAAATAAAAAAATTAAATAAAAACTCGAGTTTGACTCGATTAGTATTGAATTTTCAAGTGAGCTTCGAACATTAGTGAGCTTGAGTACGAAATAAAGTAATAGTAATGTAATACATATTTACTAATAAAATAAAAAAATTTAAGTTATATACTGGCTTGAGAGCTAGCTCATAAGCCTCGAGTCTAGATACAAATAACTCTGAGATTGAAACAAAAAAGAATCGAGCTTGGGTCGAGCTCGAAGTCGAGCAAGCTTGAGCTCAACTCGTGAGGTTCACAAGCCAACTTGACTTACTTCCACCTATAGACTATAGTAGTGGGGCTAGTGGCTTGTGCATCAGGGTTGTGTTCCTGGGATTTCAATTTTTTTCTGCTTGTATAAGGCGTTGATTGCTATATTATATTCATTGTTTTATAGCATGAAAGCATCTCTTTGGCCATTTTATGATACCATATTATCTTTAACTCAAAAGTGCTTTCTTATTGGTACAATTGTGTTAGCCAGCCACAGCTCACCACACCCCCTTAGTTCCTCTTCCTGATACCTTTCTCTTATAGGGACGGAGTCTAGAGCAGCAGTTAATGGGATAGAATCACAGAAACCAAGGGGGTCTAATATGATTTGGAGTTCCTGTCTATACCATTTCATGTTGTTGGTCTACTTATTTGAACTTTCTCTGACATGTGTTCCTGGTTTAGATGTGTCTAATATTGTTCATTGTTGCTCTTGTAAGAAGAAGAAAGAGAAGGTGCGTGTAAGCCGGGGGTCTCTAATTCTGTGGCACGCACACAAAAATGACGTCGAGGCAGTGAGAAAGCTCCTGGAGGAGGATCCGTTGCTGGTGCATGCTAGAGACTATGGTAATCGGACTCCACTTCACGTGGCAGCTATCCACGGCTGGATCGACATCGCCAATTGTCTTCTGGAGTACAGAGCTGATGTCAACGCTCTAGATCAATGGAAAAACACCGTAAGGATTTACTGTTGTTTACAAAAACGCGTATCCATTTTGCATAGAAAGACTTGTATGTGTGTGAACAAAGGTTGAGTTCATGTTTGAGTTGGTGTAGGTGGTGATTCTGTTTGTTCATGTTTTATTTATAATTCTGTTGGTTTGATGATTAATGCTAAGTGAATTAATAATCTTTTGCTGTAGAGAATTGTCAGTTGTGGTCTTTTTTGGATGCCATACGCTGTATTTTAATTGTGCAGATCATGATCTCCTTACATGGTTTGTGAACAAAAGGTATTCCCAATACATGAAATGTGACTGTAGTTTTGCTGAAAATATTATTATTATTACTACTACCACTTTTGTTTATTTCATAAATTTCCTTTTTTTTCCTGACTGAATAAATATGCATACTTTTGATCTTTTGCAAACTCCAAGCTTGTACAAGATGGCTCGAGTGTAATTTTACTCTATTAACATCATCAATACATTATAAAAATTTAGTTTAGATAATCACATTGCCGATGAAAGAGAATCATTTATATCATGGTAATTTTTAAAATATAATGAAAATTTATTCCAAACCATAAGTAGTGTTATTGAACTCCAATAACAAATCTATTTTTCCTTCTGAGATACTTACACATATAAATTTGACTTGAATAAGAATAGCTAGGAATAACCTATATGAATTCATGTACATACAATAAAGATGCACACAGGAAATTTCTGATGAAAAATTTAAATGCATTTGTAAGAAAATTTTCTCTATATGTTTAGAATGACTGAGATTTTTGGGGGAAAAAAATTATTTTATATGCTATCAAATGACTGAAAAATTTCACATTGTTTTTGGTGTTGTTTGATATTTTAGATTATTGTTCTTATATTTCTAATGCCCACTTGATGTGCAATTTGCAGCAGCAAATTCCAGTTCTCAGTGCAATGCTTCCATGCCTATATTCTCATGCACAATATATTTCTCTCTCTCTTTTCTTCTCTTGATTGCTCTTGAAGCCATGAATCATAGTATGTGATGGAGACTTCATCTAGTTTCTGTGCATAGACTTCTATGTAGCCACTCTTCTATCTGAATTTTGTATTTTTGATAACAGCCGTTAGCTGATGCTGAAGGAGTCAAGAGAACTCACATGATTGAATTATTAAAATCTCATGGCGGGCTGTCTTATGTAAGTCTTGTTCTTCTTTACTGCATTCTTATGTGCACTAGACATTGCTTAGATATTGATACATAGTCGGTAGTTCTGCATGACTTGTTTCTGAAAGCACTGAGATTTTATTGATATTGTTTGGGTTAAGCAATAAATTTTTGCTGTTTCCTTTGACTTCCTTTTCCCTTTTTATATTGATTTTAACCTTTCTGCAAAGCTCTCTTTATTTGCGCATTGCAGGGCCAGAATGGAAGTCATTTTGAACCAATGCTTGTTCCACCCCCTCTACCAAACAAGTGTAACTGGGAGATTGATCCTGCTGAGTTGGACTTCTCAAGTGCAAGTCTGATAGGAAAGGTATGGATTCATTTGCAGAATAGCACCCACTATTTCCTACCTTAAATAACAACCTCATAGTTTGTCACTGCTTAGTTTCCAAGAAAAAGCTAAATGGCTGTCATCTTGTTTTCAATTTTCAATTTTCTGTAAATTCTTTTCTATTTGACTTGTATCAAAGGTTGCTCATCATGGCTCTATTGCTTCAGCTACGTGTAACTGTAATTTTATTTGCAAATCTCATTGTTGCTGATGACTGCTGATATTGGTAGGGATCCTTCGGTGAGATACTTAAGGCTGGCTGGCGGGGAACACCTGTCGCTATCAAACGCATCCTTCCAAACCTTTCAGATGATAGACTGGTGATGTATGTTTCTCAATATTTGAATTATGTTGACATCCTTAGAATGCATAACTTCCCATTTCTGCATCTTAGTTGAGGAATATTAGATGCTATCTTTCAATAAGTGTGTATTGACATGCAATTTGCTGATTTCTGGATGGGGCTTGTGCCAAAACTCGATGATAGAAGCTTATAATCGCATACTGTGGCCTCTGGCAATGCCTTAATTCATGTGGAGGACTTGTTTTAGTTCAATTTTTACTAATTTAAAACCTCTGGAGTTGATATTGCTGTATCTATCAGAACTATTTTCTTCTACCTTTTTTCCTCCTGACTTAAGGTAAATTACCTTATCTCTTGCTTGCAATTCAGTCAGGACTTCAGGCATGAGGTCAGTTTGCTAGTGAAGCTTCGTCATCCAAATATTGTCCAATTTCTAGGAGCCGTTACTGAAAAGAAGCCCTTAATGTTGATTACAGAGTACTTGAGAGGGGTGAGTGAATGTGTTTTCTATCCTCCTCGGAAGCGTATCTTTTTGACTTTGGAAAATCATATGACCTTGGGTTCCCATTTGTACTCTTTTGTAGGGCGATCTACATCAGTACTTGATGGAAAAAGGGGCACTCAGTCCAGCAACTGCAATAAATTTTGCACGAGATATTGCCAGGTAAAATTTTATTTAATTTATTATCTTTATCACTGCTTCCTGATGAATTGCCGTGCATAGCATCCATTTGTTAAGCACATTTATATATTACTTGCAGAATTACTAATGGAAATCTTCAAATATTGTTGCATCCGAGTGAATTTTTGTTCCAAATGCTTCACCAAGATTGAAGACAACCAGTTTTTCCCTTTTAATATTTGTTTGGGATAGGGTTGGGAGGGGATTCACGGCTTTGTTTTGGCTATGCAGCAGAAAGTGCAACAGCGTAAAAATCTCAAATGTGTGTGGTTTTTATATCTTACCAGTCATATTTCATGCCGTATTATAATTAGATCTCCATGTGAGCATGCTTATAAAATTTTGGATTTGCTGTATAATATTTTGATCTATATCTTGTTGTGTAGCGTATAGAATTTGTCATGCTAAACTGATTCTCGTAATTTTGTTTGGTCAGAGGCATGGCTTTTCTCCATAGTGAGCCAAATGTTATAATACACAGAGATCTTAAACCAAGGTGAGTTGCTTTTGTACTAGTAAAAGTGCATGCAGGTCACTTTCCTAATAACAATGACAGTTCTGCTTCCTGTCATTACGTCTATCAAAATACATTGTTGAAAATGCATGCTGATCATTTTCAATATTTCTGTATCACTGTATGATGAACTTGTGGAGAATCCCTTGTTTTTCCCCTTAGCTTCGAAGATAATATATGGTATATTTCCAGGAATCTTCTTCTTGCCAACGCAAGTGCAGACCGTTTAAAAGTAGGAGATTTTGGGTTAAGCAAGCTCATCAGGGTACAACATTCTCATGATGTGTACAAAATGACAGGCGAGGCTGGAAGCTGTGAGTAACTATTTATGAACAGGTTTATGCATGCTTGGAGTTTTAATTGATTGTTGATAATCTACCTTTTATGTGTCTTCAAAAGACCGTTATATGGCACCTGAAGTTTTCAAACACCGGAAATATGATAAGAAGGTCGACGTGTTCTCTTTTGCAATGATATTATACGAGGTAATTTTGATTTGTCCTGACATGGAACAAATTTGACTTGATCAAAATGTAACATAAAGTGGCTGTGGACTATTGCAGATGCTTGAAGGCGACCCACCAATGTCAAATTACGAACCATATGAAGGTGCCAGATATGTGGCAGAAGGACACAGACCAATGTTTAGGGCAAAAGGTTACATTCCTGAATTGAGAGAGTAAGTAGCCATCAAAATCTTATACCATTTGATATGGGGCGAATGTCCTTTTGGATTGAGAGAGGATGTACAAAAAGTAAATAGGCACCACGTTAATGGCTCATGGAATAACTTTCAAAATGGCTCAAATGTCAACAGGAATTTTTCTATTGGGTTTCATAGTGCCCAACACACAAGCAGTTCTATTTAATAAAATTCCAATATTGAAATCCCCTTTAATTGTTTGAATTTCCTGTTAAAAAGAAAATGACTTTCCAAAATTATTCACATTGAGTCATTAACATTTAACATGTTTCTATTGTGCTCTTTGAACAATTTCATTTTCATCTCCATATTTGGATGATCACAGCAATTGCTCCCCTGTTGGATACTGGACTGCAGACCGATATGCTTTTCCCTGAATTTATTGATAACATTTCTTTTTCAAATACAACACACTTATGTTGAACTCATTTAGCCTATTTAGTGATTATGATATATTTGTCCGTGAATTTATTGGATAACTCATCTGCTTAGTGGCTTTACTGTGTGGGGAAGACCTCTTAACCTACCTGTAATGGTGGTTTTTGTGTGTTCCATTGTTCTAAGACAACTTTTTTAGCTTCAAACTACATTCACTGTAATGATATCAGAGACCACAAGCATTTGATTTCTTTACATTTTAATGACTGCTCAACTGAAATCTTTGTTTAGGTTAACTGAGCTGTGCTGGGCAGCTGACATGAACCGTAGACCTTCTTTCCTGGAAATTTTGAAGAGACTCGAAAAGATCGAGGAAATGCTACCATCTGATCTTCTATGGCGCATCTTTGCATTGTAATCTGAAACCTGAGGAGCTAAAGGTATCAAGATCATAAGATTTACTTCTTCAAACTCCTCCCTCTCACTGCTAAACCATGTAGAATTTACATGGATTGCAAATAGGCATCAATATCATTCTGACAAATGGGATTTAAATCTTGGATGTGGTTATGTTCTGTTTCCTCCATTTCTTCAGTTCGAGTGGTAGTTTCAAAAGTCATAACTGATATTATCAAGTTGTCCATCTTCCAACCTTGTTTTATTTGATTGCTTTTGGTTGTTGCTCCAAAACATTTCAAGAGAGCAAATTTGTAAACTGTATTTAGTACTCCTAATTTTGATTTTTGTTTTGTCTGTATAACATATCTTTCTTTCTTTTTTTTCTTTTCTCTCTCTCAACTTCTTTTTGTTGTGATTTTTTTCTTAGGGTTGTAGTGGAAAATTTTTAAGAAGAATGAAGTGGCCTGTGGCCAATAACAGGAAAAGGATGTGTTTAGCTATACTTATAAGTTGTATAAAAAATTTACGAGATGTTTGATAGCTTATAAGATTATTCAAAAATAGTTATAATATGATTACAGTTTTTAAAAAAAAGGTTAAAAGGGATCATTTGTTTTTTAATCTTAAGAGACTCGTCAAATAAATTATCAAGTTTGCATTATTAATATATTAAGTGATCTTTGGCATAACAGTGCAAGTCTCACGCATAGAGTGTGAAGTTAGGAATTTGAACTTAGTCAATATGAGGGATACGTGTGTGCAAATAAAATAACAAAGTTTCTATATTAATATTTCGTAAACTATATGAATATGAATTTATTTAACCCAAATTTTATAAATTTTAAATTTGTTTAACTAACTTATACTAGGATGTTGAATACGAAGTCTCCAAAATAAGAACTCTGAACTCAAAGTAATAATAACTCTTTTTATGTAAAATTGGTAATTTTTTTATAATCTAATATCAAGTTTTAATATGATCTCGAAATTAATTACTTCATGATTTTATTATTTTTTATTTTTTGCAGAATGTTATAAATTTTAAAAATTAAAATTGTCCTAAGGAATAAATATCATCCTAACTATTACTTTATATAAAAAAAATGCCAATTATTTGAGACATTCTGTATGAGTTAATTATATTTATCTTGCTTTCAAAGTACCTAAACCATCATATATTATTACCCTTTATAATGTGCAATTATAAAAACTACACCTTTAAACTATTGTATTCAAAAAGCCCATCATAAATTGATCATTTTCCTCTTAACCTAAGGTTTATTAAATAAAACGTCTTAAGTGTCTTAGCAATATTTATATATTTGAAAAGGGAACTCTTTGTCATACATATATAGACGAAAAATTGTCTTTATAAATTCCATATGATATTCCTATCATCCTAAAAATTCATAACACTACAAGGGCACGTTTGGATATATAGATATGATTGATAAAATTATAATAATATGGTAGGATTATACCGTTACTGATAATATAATACTGTATTTGGTAATTAGGATTACACATTTTGGATCTATATTCATTTTATCAATCCCTTATTTGGATATAAGAATTAAACAATTGGGCTAATGAATTTACTAAAATACCCATTATAATAAGACAAATTGAAATATGTTATTTTGTGTACTTTTAAGAGTAATAATGTCCAATTTTATGAATTTGAATGGGTATAAATGTCATGACCCTAATTTTTTATTCCTCCCACTAATTTGGATTATACAATCTTGGCCCAAGTAGTGGAATTAACTATCAATTGAATGAATGATTGTGGACCGAGCTTTATATTAATCTTGAACTTTTGCCATTACATCTAAATACTTGACATAAATTGATAAAATTATCTATCAAGCTATGTCTAACAAACGAAACGTGCCCCAATAAAAATATGCTAAATCGAAACGACCCATTGATCTTGATTAATGATGGCATCACACTCTTCTTACGTACCACTCTTTTTATCAAGAAAATATAGGCGACACTCTCAAGTCATATAACTCTATTTTGAAATCAAAACTTTTATCTTTTCTTTGACCAAAGGTCCTCGAACTAAATTTTTTGGTCAATCAAACTAAATTGAAATACATTCAATCCTCCCAAAATACATCGATCGATCGAGAGTACTTTAAAAATCTTCGATTTTTCCCTCTTCCTCTGTCTCAAACTATCAAAAACTATATATACTAATAAGAAACAACGGATTTAATAATAATAAACATAGTGCAATTGAATAGATCAATGCAGGAGATAGTAACATGTTAGCGGTCGAAATAAGGCACAATACTATGATTTTCCCACGTATGAAGTGTCCCTCTGAAGAACAGTAAATAAAACTCCTTGTAACACTGAATGAAGTTTTATTACAATTCCATTCCCCACATTAAATCAAAAATGTAATTAACCTCCTCTAGATAATTTTACAGCAGGCAGAGAAACTAAGAAATGATTTTCAGAACTACATTAAATGAGCTTCTTCTTCTCAAAGAAAGACTTGAGATGCCATAGCTGCAGTCCAGCCACAGATAGACAAACAAGAATTGACAGAAAACTAAACCAGAACATTTTGGAGTTAGTAGATCTATTCAGCTGCTGCATCTCTTCTTCCCTGCAATAAGCATCAACAAATATGTCAAAATTACGGAAATTTATTATTACATCATGTGTTTGAGTGAACAGTATGGTAAGAACGTAAATTAGGTTACCTTTCACGTAGATAATACATCTCATCATGGATGGATTGTACCGTATCAAACATTTTCTTCAGTTCTAATTCCATTAACTGGTGCCAAGGAAGGAAAAAAGGCAAAGTTATCAATGACGGGAAATGAAGGGATGATCTTCTTATTTGTATATTCTCCAAGCACTACCGATTTAATATTATCATAAAGAGTTGCAACTAAAAGAACTAGGAAAAAAGAAACAGCCAAAGCAGCCTGGATATGTGATCGTCACCAACCCCAAGGATTAAAGTCACATGTAAAGAGGGAATGAAGAAAAGTGTATGTCACTTTGAAGCTTATATACAGCTAGAATATGGGTAAAAGAAAATATGGCATTCTGTGAAAGCTTTCAAGCAGTAGTTTAAATCACAATGGAAAAAATAAGACATGCGATTACTGTGCATAAAATATGCCACGGTGAAGCAAAACTAGATGGAAGAGTACAAATGAACTAGAAAAGAGCATATCAAAACCATTGGAAAGCTGTGTTAAAATTGGAAGCGAGAAGGAGGCTGAATTGCCAATGGAGATGAACACACCATTGCAATTTGCATCCACAGACCCTGTTGATATGTTGAATCCGTTGCTCCATTTTTATATTGGAAAAAGAAATCCTTTCAGCAAACTAAGATAGGGGATTTAAGCAATAGAGAATAGTGGACAGTAGGGGTCAGCTAACAAAACAGATGGAAAATTACACCAGATAGCTTCCATGTAATAGTCATTTTCTCTGTATTTACCATTGTGTATTCTTCAGTGTAATCTACGTGGCAAACATAGTGGTAAATTCTTATGCTTTGGCCTAAATATACAGTCCCAACTCCCAAAGATTGTCAGATTATGCAAAAAGTTGATTTATATTAAGGCTAACTAGATGATATATAACGTTTACTCATCAATTTTGGTTGTAGACCTTGAAATGCCTACATATATTAAAAGACGCATGCACTGGTTTTCTTTAATGATAGTCTTCTTTCCTATTCATCAGAAATATGACGATTACAAAAAATGCATGTCAAAAACAATTCATGGCCTAGACTTTTCAGTTTTCTGGTAAGTTGTTCACTTAATCTATTGAAGTGGGATAACACATTAAGTCCACCTTCTAAGGCCTGATTAAGGGACAAGCAAACAACCCAACAACTAAAGGCTCAATCAGCAACCCTGAAAGCGAAGTCCATTTGGCAAGCAACAAATGAAGAAACTAAAACAATAACTTGGATAGACACATGACCGTGCTCAATATAACCAAGCAAACTTTCATCTTTGGCACATATAACTAAAGAAGCATAAACAAAAATAAGTCATATGGAAATGACCACTTACTTCAACAGAACCCTTTTTGGCAACATTGGTCCAATCCTTGGCAGCGATACCCGACTTCCAATCGAAGTCAACAGTTATAGTAGCAGAAGGTTTGTGATCAGAAGCAAAAAAGCAAGCCATGTAGTCACCTGCCTCCGCTGCTTGAAATGCAAAATTCCCCTCGGTGACATGGTCTGAATAGTGATAGCTATTTCCATACGCCGATGTCACCTATATGTTTCCAGAAAATGAAGAAAAGATCTACAATAAGAAATGACCACCTAACTCTTGAAAATATTTGTTTAGCTAATACCATAAGGAAGCGCAAGTAGTTTTTAATCTGATCAAACACCTTTCAACAACCCTTTCCATTTTAACAAAATCCATATAGACATTAGACAGCCTAGAAGGGAAGAACATAAGGTAAAGAACTTTTTCTACTAATTCCACTCTATACAAAAGAAATTAATTAGACAAACAAGCAACATTCAGATACCATAACACACACACACACACACTCTGGAAAATAAAAAATGAACAAGCTTATTTTGACCCTTTTATGTTGTCATCACAGAGAATTTCTGAAAGATTTAGAAATTGTGCATTCAGCAAATTGGTACAGAAAGGAAAGAACAGCATAAAAATAAACCCAGATCAAATTTATGTAAAACATAAAGATGCATGCAAAGTTGCAAACTACACAAAGATAAACAGATTCACACTTCTCAGCAAAAACATAGTCTCAAATTATAGCTCACAAACTCCTATAAATGCCTTAAAAAATTTAACCAAGAACCGGGGGGAAAAACAAAAAAAATGAAAACCCACAAAAAAAAGAATTAAACTTCGGAAAAAAATCATTACCCGAACAGTGATTTTGTGAGAATCAGGCAGAGGGAGTCCCTCATTAGGGTTTACAATATGGTATTTTCCAACAGTCATTGAATTGCTCTTGATATCCTCCGATATGCATTTTGTGTGACCCGACTCCAGATCGAATCGGATCGACTCAACCCTCGTGCATAACAAGAAAACTGAAATTAAAACAAGGAAAAGGCCCTGTCTTTGGATTGGGATATTCATATTAACGATCAAGAAAAAGCAGTAATCGAAAATTCGAAAGAAAGTTTTTCCTTTTTTTTTCTACGCTTTCTTGATTAAGTTCTTCGGGTCAGAGATGGGTTTTCTTTGCCTGAATTTTAGATTTTATTTCTATTTTGAAGGAAAATTTTTGGTGCTTGAGTTTTTGTCTGATGGAAGATGAACTCAGAAAATGCAAGTCAAATGGGCAGCCGGATTTGCTGAAATCACTTCTTTGTATATTGTGGGCTTCTTCTACTTTTTTTTTTTTTTTTTTTTTTTTTTTTAATTTTTAATTTTTAATTTTAATTTTTTTTTCTTTTTCTTATTATTAATTGGGTCATATTGGTGTGTAATAAATAGTAGTTTGCCCAATGGGGTTAACCCACGTGGGATGCTAAAATAAATATAATACAATGATGATTATTGTATAATAATTTTTATATTATCAATATTAATATTATCATGTACTTTAAATTTTAAACAAAGTAATTTTACATAAATATGGTGATATTATTTACTCCCACATAATGAAAATTTTCTCTTCATAAAAAGGTACATCAACAATATGCACAATTTATTAATTTATAAGTTGAATTAAAGTTCGACTCTTTTAATATAAAATAAAATTTAATATTATTGTTATAAATTAATTTTATAATAATAGGATTGTAATTCGAGGAATGTTCCATAATAAAAACGTTTCTTGGATTTTCATAAGTTTGAAACACATGATTTCTAAGCACAACAAAGTATTTTTGTTAATTTAATATTGGGTTTACTTTACATTTTGTTTTGGTCTAACTAGTCATTTTTCAATTGAAAAATTATCTAATGCGTGAAATAATATGCACATTATTGTATTTATCATTAAAATTGGTCAAGGATTTAAGTGCATTTAGAGTTTCAAAATAAAACTCGAGACACTTCAAGAATTTAAGAGATTGTTTTTTTAAGAAAATAAATTTGAGTTTTTATGAATTTTAATATTTTCAATAATCACTTTAAGTTATAGGTTCAATTATAATAATAACTTATGATATTAAAATTATTAAATTTCTTGGATCTATCAATGCATCAGGTTGTTTCTTGATGTGAATTTAAGAATTTATTTATTGGAAAAATGGATATACTTAATCGCTTTGTTCATAAAAAATAAAAAAGGAAAAAAAATAAGGCACATGTAATATTCCTTAAATTTTAGAAATAAATGGACTACTAACAAACTGTTTGGTTTTATTTTCACAAGCCCTTTTCATTTTCATTCGGAAATAAAAATCGAAAACTATCAATTTCTTTCTATTTTTCATTCAAACTATTCCTATTTTCAATTTCAAATTCTTTTTAAACATACCATATCATCCTATTATCACATCAGTCAAATTCAAATTTGAGACATAAATATCAATTATCATTTTAAAATTAATAAAATATACATATTCTTAAACATAAAAAAATATAAATCAACCATCTTTTCAATTCTATACATATTTTAATCATTACTTTCCAACAAATCATTCAAACACAATTTTCATTTTCACAATCAAATTTATAACTAACTTTTCAAACTTTAAAAATGCTTAAAAACTGGAAATGGCTCTGGAAATAAAACCAAACGGACCGTAAGTGGGTGTTTGTTTCATTTCTAAGCCCCATTTTCATTTTCATGTGAGAATAAAATTTGGAAACAAATACTTTATTTCAACTTTTTTCGGAAAAAGTACACATTTTTTCCTCAAAACTGTTTCTAAACATATACTATCATCCTATTACACATTAATCAAATTCAAATTTGATTTGACATAAAGTACCCACTATTATTTTTAAATTAATAATATATATATTTTAAAAAAAATCTTTTAAACATAAAAAAATATAAATTAACCTACTTTTCAATCCTATAACATATTCTAATTATTACTTTCCAACATTTCATCTAAATACATCTCAATTTTTATTTTCATTTCATAACTAACTTTTCAACTTTTAAAAATGACTAGAAATGAAAATGACATTTGGAAATAAAACCAAACGGCCGACTACATCTTCAACACTCTTGATACTTAACATATCCAAATTCTACAATTCCCATTTTTTTATATGTAATATTGATGTCTTAATATAATAGGTTAATCCAAATTTTGTAATTCTCATTTCTATTTCTATGACATGTTCAGCGATATCTCAATATAGTAATATTAATTTTTATATCTAAAAAGCTCATAAAATTATTTTTTAATTTAAAAGATACATTTGACATAATTTTTATTCCAAAAGGCCCAATGTTAACTTTTATCATAATTTTGAACCAAATTATCCTTGGTTAAATTTTTTACATTAAGAAAAATTTTATTTACTAATATTTAATTATAGATTTTAATTTTTAAATATACTTACTTATTTACAGTAAAATTTGTTATGCAAATGAATTAATAAATTCTAAAGAACTTTAATCCGTTTATTTAGTTCATTTGACTTTAAAAATTATTTAATAAAAAAAGTTTATTTACTAAAATTAGAATAATCATTAATACTTCAATTTAAATAATCTAAATTCAACGTGTTAAAGATAATTTAGTCAAACAAATTAATAGACTCTTTGGAAAGAAAAATCAATGGGATTAATACTTTGGATTGAAAAATATTTCAATAAGTTTTTTTGAAAATAAAATCATATTTAAAAAAAAATTCAATAGTTTTTTCATAAAAAGAAAAGTGTATTTGTAATTTTTTTATTTTTTACTTCTTTTGATAAGTAAGTGTAGGTATTTCAAAATCATTAATGGACTTTCCCCTTTAGATATTAATTTTGAAATGGTGAAAAACCTGCAATCTCTATGTTGAAAGGAAGCTTTGTAGATTAAAAAGAGAATAAATGATTGAAGGGGAAACCTCATAGACTTGTGCTACATCTTCATATTTTATTCTTTTGTCAAGAGAGAAAAAAAAAGAAGGCATCTTTATATTTGATTCATTTGACTTTGAGGACAAGAATTGGGTCAAAGAAAGAGAAAAAAAATAGGAGAAAAAGAGAGGAAAATTAAGGGTTTCCATTGCTAAATACATAGAATGCTATTTGCTACCTTTTCTCCTCCAACCCCACTTGAGAAAACAAAAGGACATGCAATATGAAAAAACATAGGCAAGAATAGGGACCAAAAGTGAACGTAAGACAAAATTTTGATAGAATTTTGTAGATCTCACTTTGATTGGAGTCCACATCAGCCCCTTGTTGAAACAAACTGTACAATATAGTGTTACTTTTTCATTAATTTATTTACACAAATACGTATTTAAAATTATTTGAATTTAAACTCTGACTTTTACAAAATATTTATGTGAGGGTGGCACTCAGCTAAATATAATATTATTTGATTATCTTATAGTCATGCGCGCACACACATAAGTGTTTGTGGTGTTATATGTGCGCATGCGACACATAATTTTTTTTTTTTTTTTTATAGTATGCTTAACAGTAAAATCATTCAGGTATTTCTTTAGTAGAAATTTATTATATTGACTATTTTTTTGACTGCGGATTAATTTTTAAGTAATTTTAAGTATATTTATATTGAGTCGTGATCCATTTGCCTTGATGATTAAATTATACTTGGTTTTAAAGATAATATTATCTTTGATTTTTTAATTTTGTAAAATTGATTGTGACATCTTATTGTGAATGTCTAAGTCAGGAATAGAGTTATGACTTATTCAGTTTGCAAATACATTTTCAATGAATTTTAAAAAGAAAATTTTATCTTGTGCTTATCTTTCAAAGATGATGATGATGATCCATAATAATAATAATAATAATCCAACTATTAATGCATTGCTTAATGTGGAACTATACGTTTCTTTCTACTTCACCATTTTTTCTTCCTCAAACTCAATATAGCCCTAATTGTTGACTTTTTATTTTCCCCAAAATAACCTTAGTTAGTTTATAAATGTCTCTAGTTAAAATGACAATTAAATTGTCCCTTATGTTTTGAACAAATTTATTGCGGAACGAGGAAAAAATAAAATTATATTTAGTTTCAGTTCTATAAAGATATTTTTTAATGTTAATGTTTTTTCATGTGTATTTTGTTTATTAATTACATCAAACTTTTATATTATAATATGTGGTTGTTATATAATATATTGATTAAAAATATTTATTGTTTTATAATAATGTTTATTAATGCAATGGTTTGATTGTACATACAAATATATTATATATATAGTAATGATCACGATCTTTTTTAAATAGTTTTTTATGAGAAGAAAAAATGTATTTAAAGAAAAAAGAACTATTATGTATTTTTATTTATTTATTTATTTATTTTTGGGGTGGGGGGTGGGTGGGTTAGGGAATGTTTTGATTCTCAAAAAGAATACTAAACATAGGTTTTTGATAAAGATGCAACTCATTATCAATTTCTTTTAGTAGTGATAGATGTTTAATACTTATGGACCTCTTTGATTGTGGGTTTTCTCTTGATTTGAGCTTTATTTTTTATTTTTTAAACTTATTGTCTACATCCTTAGGACTCTAATGTTTTGAGATATATAATATATTATGCACTTAATCATGTTTTCCTTTTTAACATAAAAATAAATATTAAAAACATCATAATGTTACATTTAAATACATCCACTCACAATTATTTTTTACTGAATTTTTATAGATGTTAAATTAAAAGATTAAAATATCATAATATAATAGATTCATATAACATAAATATACCATTCCACAAAATTATTATCTAATTAAATCGATTGAATCTACACTTTAATTTTATTTAAATTTAAATCTCTCTTTTTCTAGTAGTGTAGTGAACTAAGTGAAGCAAACATATATCATAGATAGATGTGTATATATAGGTGCCTTGCATTAACTAGTGGAAATTATTAGGCATATAATTGCATAATAATAATAGTTCAAAACTTTCTAATTAAGGTAGTTACATGCCTATACTCATTAATCAACTTAGATCCATATTTATTCTATAATTATCCACTTCGACCCCTTAAATTAGCATTCCACGGATCAACATATATTATATTTAAATACATATATGCAAATAAAAAGTTCTTTAAAATTTAAAATTTTAATTTTCTTTGTTATTTAAAAATTTTATATTATTGGACCACAAACCGGTAGACCACAAGTCAGCATATATTAGAACCCAAATCATTAATCAAATAGAGAACTCCTTAGTCATATCTAACCCCAATCAAATCACTCACCATTTAAGTTTAAAGTAAATCATAGATAATAGTTTGACTGAGTTGATACATTCTCTTGGTTGGTAACCTGTATTAATTACTATTAATCACAAAATAATTATACAAAGAATTAGATATTACCCAAATCTCTAAATAATTAAAAAATATGAAAAATTATTTATACAAAAAATCCACCCCAACTCTCTCACTTTCTAAAAAGTTTCCTTTCATCATTAGGCCACCAAACAATGAACTTTCATTCTTCAAACCTTAAACAAGAAATCATCTGATTCAAGTGAGGAAGAAAAGAAAGGGCAAAAAAAGAAGAAATTAACACAAATTTCTGTTTCTTTTTATTTATTTAAATTTTTTGCCGAAATTTTTGCAGTTCATCTGACACTTCTAACCATTTGCATTGAACCAACTGATCATTCCGTGAAAATTACTCCTCATTTAATTTCTCTGCGTTTTCCCTCGTGAAATCCACCGCTCTCTCTTTCTCTAGATTGCCCATTTTGTCTACTCTCCTCTGGATCCCATTTCTTCAATCTTTTTTCGAATTCAGAATATTTAATTTATTTTTTTCGAAGTTTTTATCAACTGGGTTTTCCTTCAAATCCGCCAATGTACCTTAAAGATTGAATCTTTACCACAATCCCACATTCCAAATTGCAGATACACTCGAAAAAGAGATATTTTTGTGCATAAAAATCGATTCTTTTTTGCAGTAAGATTCGGGTTATACTGGTGGTATCATATCAGGATGAATTCTTGGCGGTGGAAATGAGGCTTCAATGGAGGCGGTTAGATCAGAGAGAAGCGTGGAGAAATTGCCACCATTGCAGGCGCCGGTGATACAGAGGGCAAGATTACAAGTGTGGTTTCTTAGGGTTTGTACTAGTATACTAATATGGACGTGTTTGTTTCAACTCGTGGCAGTTGGGGAGCTTTGGCATCCTCGTTTGCTTACTGGATTTCCGGGATTCACAAAAATGTCGGCTCATCAAGAGAGATCATTGCCTTCTTCGCCTCCGCCTCTCGTGCCGGCTAGTGAGTAGCCTCTTTTAGCTGTAATTTGTGTTGCAGCGGTTTTTGAGAGGGTACTTTGCTGATTAATCGATGCTGTTATGTGAATCTGAGTTGCTTTTGTGGTATGATTGAGAATGTAGTGAGTGGTGTAGACTGATTATTGCATTGAGAAGAGGAATGAAGTTGTGTAATTGAGTTGCAATGTTTTTCTGAGATGGTGCATTATTGCTACTTATGAGTAATGTTTTCTTTGTTGTGGTGTTTGTGGTTTTATGCAATCTTGTTCATTTAAGTTGTTTGAGAGTATACTTATCACAATTTTAGAGAGTAATTCATGCAAGTGAAAAGTAAAAGACTTTCATGTGGTAAAAATATATCGTTTGGATTTTACATTATCATGTGGAGCTATTGGAAGTTTTTTGTGTAGCATCAAGCCTCGCTTTGCCACATTCGATTTTATTCTGTCTCATGTCCATTTCATCCCATTGTGATGCAGCTTTTTGGTTTGGTTGAGAATGGGCCTTAGTTTAGTATCTCAATTAGATTGTCAACGTATCAATACTAGGTTCTTTGTGGATCTTGGATTTTCCATGAGAAAAAGGATAAGTGAAGGGAAATGAAGAATATTGGAACCGATGAGTTTCTTTTTCTTCCCTTTTTTTTTTCCCCAGGATATGAAACAAAAGAATTTTTTTTTCCTATTGCACAATGGAAAATGAAATATACTTATCCTTTAAATTTCTATTTGTTTATCATTTACAAGATTATTTTCAAAAAATGCCTTCATCTTCTCAATTGTTTATGGTGATATCAGTTTAAAGCTCTTGCTCTTTTATGATCTTCCTTGGGGGTGAACAGAAGCATTACAAAATTGTGTTTGAAATTTACAAGGTGTACATGAGATGTTAGCTAAATAAAATTTTCTTATTGATACTTGACTATACAATTCATAATAATTTGCAGGGAATTACACAAGTAATGGCTTTCTCAAAGTCTCTTGCAATGGCGGTTTGAATCAAATGCGCGCTGCGGTTTGAATTCATATCTGTCTTCTCCTTGTCTAGCTAATTATGTTTCCCTTGTCTAATCTGGCACCTTGGGAATTTCAGATCTGTGACATGGTGACGGTTGCCCGGCTTCTAAATCTTACATTGGTTGTTCCTGAGCTTGACAAGACATCATTTTGGGCTGATCCTAGGTATTTATCTTGAAATAGAGTATTCGTAAGAATCTTTCCTATATGCATTTTCAAATTAGAAGTGGTTTATCATGCAGCAATTTTGAGGATATTTTCGATGTGGGACATTTTATTAATTCATTAAGAGATGAAGTCCGAATCATAAAGAGGATACCAAAGAGGTTTGGCCTGCGATATGGATATCAACCACTTGCAATGCCTCCTGTTAGCTGGTCGAATGAGCAATACTACTTGCAACAGGTCTGTGTTGTATTTCACCCAAATGTCTAAGCAGAAATACTATTAAAGGTTTTAGCAATAGAAACCATTTAACCAGTGTTGACATGAAATTTAAACTACTGAAGCTAATGTGAACATGATGAAGTGTCTGAAGAGATATCTAAAGGATCTTTTTGAAATAAAAAACAATCACTCTTATTCTTCACTTCCTCAAACTGAAAATTTGTAACTACTATTTCGAAAGTGAATATAGAAGATTTCTACTGCATGACAAGTTAAGATAGAGGAAAGAAGAATCTAGAAAGAAAAGATGAAACGTAGCACAAATTTGAATCCTCTATAACTTTTGGCACTTGGGGTTCTTTTTTTGTTGGTTTCATCCTACTAGATTATCACATGGAATTTTCCTCTGTTTTTCCCGCTATTCCTAATAAAATCTTGCATCAGTTAATAGAAGATTAGAATTTTCAGGCGAGCATCACTTGGATTCAACATCCGATTGGCAGTCAAGTCAAGCTGAATTATTATCTATTGGAGACTCAACAGTACTGGTTATCCCAAAAATAGTACTGGGTTAGTTCCACCCAATGAGTAGGAAATGGGTTCACTGTTGCTTTGTAGAAACTGCAATCACTTTGAAAACCTGAAATATAATGAGTATACTTTACCAGTTGCTGCTTTAGGAGATATAACTTCTGAAGAAAGATGCCACTCTCATTAAGCTTTTTATCGATTGGAAGTTAGTTGGACATTTATTCAGTTTTAAGTTCACTTTGCAGATTCTGCCTCTCTTTGATAAGCACAAGGTGATACACTTCAACCGAACAGATGCTCGGCTGGCTAACAATGGGATTTCTCTGGAGCTTCAGAGTCTTAGATGCCGTGTCAACTTTCAGGCACTAAAGTTTACCCCTGAGATTGAGGCACTGGGAAACAAGTTGATCCGTATTATTCAACAGAAGGGGCCTTATCTGGCATTGCATTTGAGATATGAGATGGACATGTTGGCATTCTCTGGCTGCACTCATGGTTGCACTGAAGAGGAAGCTGAGGAGCTCAGAAAACTGAGGTAATTGCTTGAAAAAAAAAATTTCAGTATTAATATAATAGGTTGGTTTCTTTATTGTCCATTCAATGGTATAAGACCATCCACCTATTAAAGTGAGATCAATATGCGTATGACTTATTTTGGGAGAGAAAGGGAATGAGTACATAGATCTATTTGAAATTGTTTCCCCTTAGTTGATGAAGGTAAGAACGAAGTCATGTAGCAGTACAGTAATCTGGACATAAAACTTGGGAAGTTATCTTTCTACTCTGTTGATATGATTTATCATGTTGCATCTTCTATAAATGCCTAGTATACTCATATTTATTTGCATCTTACACAATATTTTTTTCCTTTTCTACATCTTACAAAATATTTTTTTCCTTTTCTACGTTTAACATGAATCTCCAGAAAAGTGACTCATGTGCGTTGTTTACATATTCATATCAGTCTTAAGTATGTGTTTCTTGGTCTACTGACGCTTTCTTTGACAATTTGATGGAGTAATACATTTCTTGAACATGGAAGTGTGGAAAAGTATGGGTGCCAATTTGGCGGGCTATGATATGAGAGTCAACACTAATCCAAGTTCAGTTCTTAAAAATATAGTTGTGAATTAATTCATGACTACTTGTCTGATTAACACTCCTAGATTTCTATGTCTATCCTAAAATGAGCTTCCTGCTATATTCTTGTAGGTCTCGATTTTGACGATTTGAAAAGCCTTTTATGCTTTACTTTTGGAGCACCCTTGTGGAAGCTTTTTGTAATAATCTATACAGCTACTGCTTCGACAGTGTTGTTAGGCAATGCAAGAACTGTCTTATGCAGAGTCTAACTAGGAAACTTATTGGGAACAAGAATGGGGATGGACTTATGACTTTGCTTGTGATGCTTAGACCTATAATACAGCTTAATGTGAAAACTTGATGAGAATATTTTCACAATTTTTTGGTTGTTTTGGGGGTGTGATTTTGTAACTCATCCTTCCCCTTTTTTTCGTGCTAAAAGTTGACAGCTTAAATTCTCCAATCCCCTCCCCCTTTTTCTTTAGCAGTCTCAAGCCTTTCCTTCTTTCATTTCTTCACTTCATTTTTCGGTTCAGGTATGCATTTCCTTGGTGGAGGGAGAAAGAGATAAATTCTGAGGAGAAGAGATCTCATGGCTTATGTCCTCTTACCCCGGAAGAGATGGCTTTAATTTTGCAAGCATTAGGCTTTGACAAGGAGACACAGATCTACATTGCGTCTGGTGAGATCTATGGCAGTGAAAAGAGAATTGCAGCACTAAGAGCTGCCTTTCCAAAGATTGTGAGTCAGTGTCTACTCTATGTCTACCTAAGTATGCGTGTGTTTGCACTCAAATCTCTTAGGAGGAAATCATTTAGCGGAAGTTGTTTATGCTTTGTTATCCTTTGGGTTTGTGGTGCCTGACGCCTGTCATAGTTATTAAAGGCGTGAGGCAAGGGGCGGGCGAGAGGTACTTTTTTAAGGCGAGAGGTGAGGCGAGGGGCGGGGGACCAAAAGGCGAACGAGGCGACAATTAAGAAAAAAGTTAAAACATATATATATATATATATAGTATAACAAATTAAATTAAATTAAATATATTAAGTATTAATAAATTAACATATTAAATATTTTTAGTATTAAAACAGCAAATTAGTTAAATATATTATGATTTAGTTGAAGTGTTAATATATTAAACAAATTGAAAAACAAAGATTCAAAAAAATCAAAAGTGTTGTCTGTATGAGATAAGAACACTAAAAAAAAAAAAAAAAAAAAAGAAACGAAAAGAGAATAGAGAAGACAGCTTGGAGTCGAGGTTGTTGGAATCAAGGTGTTGGAGAGAATGCATTGATTGTAGGAAAAAATTTGGATGCTTCTTAATTATGGGTTATTTATTACAAAAAGGCAAGGTCTCTTATAGGAGGCTTATTTATTATTATTATTTTTAAATTGAACTAAAAGCGACTGAGGCGTCCAAGGCGACTAAGGCAACCAAAGTGACAAAGGCGGTCACCTCATCTCGCCTTATGATACTCGCCTAGCCTGGGGAGAAAGAGGCGACATGATGTCGCCTCACCTCGTCTCTCGCCTGAGGCGAGGGAGGCGACGGTCTTTGATAACTATGACGCCTGTACAGGAACAGTGTCTTAAAATGCTTTCCGGGAACTCGTAAATAATAGATTATCTATCTATCTGAAAATTATTATTATTATTTCTTGAAATGAGAGAATTACAAATTAAGTCAAGTGGATGGGACACTCAAAAATAGCAAACTATATACAAGTTCGTAAAACTGACTTTGCATTGGGAATTTCGACAATGTCTTGATGCGACTTATATTATTATACAAGTTCCTCTAAAATTTTAGAATTTCTATGGATTCAGGTGAAAAAGGAAATGCTGCTAGATCCAGAAGATTTGCGGCAGTTCCAGAATCATTCATCTCAAATGGCAGCACTGGATTTTATGGTATCTGTTGCCAGTGATATCTTTGTTCCCACTTATGATGGTAACATGGCAAGAGTTGTGGAAGGTCATCGTAGGTACTAGGATGAATTTTGAAGTGGTGGATACTTTAACTTGGTTTGTCTTCGAGACAATATCTGAAGATATTTGCGATTGTCCTTTGCAGGTATCTTGGGTTCAAAAAGACCTTCCAACTGGATCGTAGAAGGCTTGTAGAACTGTTGGATTTACATCATAATGGAACTCTCTCATGGGATGATTTTTCAGTTGCTGTGCAGCTGGCTCATGAGAGAAGAATGGGACAGCCAACTCAA
The DNA here is from genome assembly GCA_018894105.1 of Jacaranda mimosifolia. Lineage (NCBI taxonomy): Eukaryota > Viridiplantae > Streptophyta > Magnoliopsida > Lamiales > Bignoniaceae > Jacaranda > Jacaranda mimosifolia. The sequence continues at coordinate 20,611,242 of CM032134.1, read as the reverse complement.
CGAAGGGTTATTGCAGACAAGCCTAAAGAAGAAGATTATTTCTATGCAAATCCTCAAGAATGCCTGTGTGACAGCATGAATTGTGGTGACTTGTCGGACCCTGGAAATACAACTGTATTCCAGTGAGATATGCCCTCAAAACCAGGATTGCACGGGTACTTTACCACAGCCTGAGTATACATACGGATTGGTGGAGTAAAACAAACAACGCCAGTTCAATAAGGAAAGGCTTGGATTTGGCAGAATGCTGAACGAGCTCTATGGAAATAACAAGTTATCATCTTAAATTGTTGCTTAGGTATGTGACGAGTTCTGCAAGACATAGCTGGAAAAGTAAAGAAATTACATGAAAATGAGGTGTTAAAGCTCGAACGTTAAAATGCCTTCATTCATTTTGTTCATATGCATTTATTGCCTTCTGCTTTGCAGCAGCCCACTGTACTTCCCATGATACCACAGCTATTCATGCACAATTCGCCGTATTATTTTTGTCATGGGAAGTAATGTGCAGAACTAACCTTTTCATGGGAAAATGCTTGTTTATGATCCTTAATTTTTTGCTCAATGCCGTCAGTTTCTCATATTGCAAAACCTCTCATCTCATTGGCTTGGGAAGATATTCATAAGGTGGTTGAATTATCATGCCTGTTAACTGCCATGTATGGTTAAAAGTTTTGAAAAGCTTAAAGAATTGATGTCTGAAAATTCTTTCATTTTTCTTAGGGATAGTTGCAGGGACTTCCACTGAGGTTTGGTATAAATACAGCCAGATCCCTCAGATATGGAAACTTGCATCCGTAAACTACATTTGCTATGCATAAACTCATTCTAAATACATATCCTAAAATTAGAAGTTTTCACAGCATGAGTTGGGTCATAAACAGTGAAGCAGTCAGTGTACCTTGTCTTGGAATGACAATTTTCTGGCACGATGGTGATAATTAAATTTGTTGTCAACGTGAAGGTCCAGCGTGTAAAGGTGTTATTCTAATAAAATGCATTCAATGTGGGATTTTATCTTGAAAAGATGCTTCAAAAGATGAGAGAGGAGTAGTATATATATTAACTTATGATCCTCGACTCTTATGCATGAGACAAAACTAGGAACTATTGTAGTCTTCAACTCAAGAAACTTGAGAAGAGGTACACAACTATTATTTTTATGGATGATATTAATGATGAGGATATTACATGTTAGCAAAATAATATCTCAACATGTCATCAATCGAAATCAGAGACTTAGCAGCAACACAATGTGAACATTAGAGAGAGCAAAGACAACTCCAAATAAGTAGAACAGTCAGAAGGAAAAGATTTTCAGCCTACATTGCCTTGTGCATTCCTCAAGTACATTCACCTGTATTAATGAGTGGATGCATTACTACATGAAGCAAAATTAATCTCAAACCTTGCTGCTGATAAACTACAATTGCCACACAAGAAAGAAGCTAGTGGACCAAAAACTTGCTGCTGATATGCAGAAGTGTATATGTTGAACCGACCGGATTTTGGCAGCCAGGAGTGTGCAAATCTCCATATCCTCCAATCTTCCTGGAGGTATCATCCAATGTTACCTTCTGCATCACTTGAAAAATCCTTAAAGATTCATAAGGAAGTGTAGCACTTGGCCATGTTTCTACTTAGGCTCCCAGAATATTATTTCTCCTTGCTCCCCAACCAAACCAAGATCTTTCAGCCTTCTGTCTTGGTAATATTCTAGCAAATCTAACTCTGATTCCCTCTCTTTGAAGATATCATCAATCTGCTGCAATACCTTTCTCTCTCCTCTTCTTATCCCAACTGCCATTTCAAGCCTTGGACTCAGATTTCCTTCCTCCAGCTTTTCATCCTGCAAGTTGATTTGCTATATAATGAATCAAGAAATCATTCTAGAACAACATAAACCAAGCTCAAGATTACCTCTTCAATGGTGGTATGATAGCCAGATAATGCAGATTTGCATGCATTTCGAACCACTTGACATATGAGTTCCTCATTGGCACGGCTAACAGGCAATTCAAGAAACCCCCAAACAGAGTTTCTGAAAATCGACTCCAAGAGAAAAGCATCAGTTCCTCCAAGGGCTACCATCCGGAGATATGGAAGCATGCCCATTGGAAGAGGCTGGCCATACTTGATGTCAAAGTAAGCAGTTTCTCCAAAACCATTTGACTCAGCTATATCCAACTTGTCAGCAAAAAATTCATCAGATTCTGATATTTCCAGTGTCAAAGTGAATGCATCGCGTTCTGGAATTGGCTCAATGAACCCATAATCCAGAGCCATATCAGCATTACTTTTGTTCAAATCGTATTGGATGAAAACCTGCAACCAAAACGAATATTGTTTGTATTTCAGTAACCCAAAATCCAACTATGGAACTTGGAATCTTTCCATATATTAGCAATGAAATTCACCTGCCCACCAGCCTTGAGAGATAGTGGGCTCCTTAGTTGAAATAGGTAATCCCAGGAGAAAAGACCTGCTGGCCCTCTAACCTCATGGGCATGATCCTCAGTGGTAACTTTGGCACTGTGGTTGATCTGGGCCATACAAATATCCAAGAAAAGTGAATTTTAAGCAAGGTATTAATAGATCAAGCTAAGGAAAATTACAGTTTTCTTGGACTTAAGACTTTACCAAGTCAGCCAAGGGGATAATGACAAGATTTTGATTACGAAGACGAGAGAATGCCCTTGATCTGAGTATTCCAAATGCCCAAAAGAAATCATCCAATGTTAAAGGGAAAGGGAAAAGATGCTTGTTTGGAAGTATGATTTCCTCTTCAACTCTATGAAACTCATTCTGCACATACTCTTTCACACCCAATGTAGTGCTCAGCAGTTGAGTTCCTGGAAAACTTCAGAAACAATTAGAAATTTTCAATTATGAATGTCCACTACCAAATTATACCACAGAAACACAATTTATAACTCAGGAATACATTTCAAAGCTAGAAAATTCACTTTTGATTCCAAAATACATCAAAAAGTACTCTAAAATATATGCAAACATGAATAAATACCTTGAATCTCAAGAAGCTCCTCTTCTGACCTGCACTGGAGTAGAACACAAAACAATACTTATCAACAAAAAACAGAAAAAAACCAATAAGATAAATAAAGCACCAATTTTGAACTAGACCCACCAATATATAGTAGAATTAGTGCCCTCTGGGAGAACATCAACATAATATTTCCACTTAGAATCTTCCCCCTTAAACTTCTCTCTCAGCAAAAATAAAGCAACAGAAATCCAGGGCTTCAAACCAGAGCAAATGCTGCCAATCTCTGAGGCTGCCACAGCATCTGGATTAATCCAGAACCTCTTTGGGACCTCCAAAACGACCTCGTTTCTAGCAATATTCTTCGTTGCCACCAGTCCTAGGCCTTCAGGCACAACCCCTGGCTTCACTGGGGTCTTCGCTGAGACCACCCCTTCGTCTTTCAGCCATTGCCAGAATCTCTGAACTGTTTGTGGGATATTAGGGTCAGTTTCTGTTGAGAGAACTGAGTTTGTAGAGAATGACCTTTTCCTGATATGATGAAAAGTTGGTTTGGGTTTCAAGAAAGAGAAGTGGGTTTTTCTTGGGGTTTTGAGGATAGAAGAAGGAGTTGGAGGATATATAGTAAGCAGAGAGGCCATTTTTTCTTCTGTTTTTCTCCTCTTTTAGCCCTGTGTGTGGGAGTGTGGAAGGTGACAGTTGGGAGATGAGGCTGTTGAAGACACTGTATTTAGCTTTGGTTATGGATAAACCTTTTTTTCTTTTTTCTTTTTCTTTTTTCTATTGTTTTCAAACTTTCTTGACTACTATTCCATTTTAAGCAAGTATAATTATTAATTAATATAAATCATACCAATTTTTTGAGTTATTAAAAGTTATACTCTTTAGACTCTTTATGTTGCGTTTGATCATGGATAGTGACGGATTGTGAAGACTAGGAAGTAATTATATAATTTTCTCTTGCACATATTGAAAGTAGAATAAGCTACTTACCATAATATATTTTTTTCTTTTTCTTTTTCAATATGTGATATCGGTTGAACTTTTTATTTGAAAATTTTCTGGAGGTGTTGTCATAATTTTCTTTTGAATTAACAGGATTGAAAGGTAAATTTAACTGTGAAGTGGGGATGTAATTATTTAATTACACCCTCAAGATTTGATGCGACCTTTATAGATATATTCATACCCAGTACTCTCAACCCTAAGATTTGATACAACTCTAGTTGCATCTATAATGTGGGTTTATAGTAAGTTTGGCGTTAAATTTGAATCAATTTATAACCTTAATTCAATAATTGTTGAATCAAACACGGCATTAGAAAAAATGATAATTATTTTTTTATCCTATTCATAATAATATACTAGTTTTTGTAACATCAAAACATAGTGGTTATATTTAATTACACCTCAAGATTTCCTCTTGAGTTAACAGGATTGAAAGGTAAATTTAATTATGAAGTGGGGATGCAATTATTTAATTACACCCTCAAGATTTGATACGTTTCTTGTAGATATATTCGTACCCGGTACCCTCAACCATAAGATTTGATACTGCTCTAGTTGCATCTATAATGTGGGTTCATAGTGAGTTTGACGTTAAATTTGAATCAATTTATCACCGTAATCCAATCATTTTTAAATCAAACGCGGCATTAGAAAAAATGATAATTATTTTTTTATCATATTCATAATAATATACTAGTTTTTGTCAAATTAAAGTTATGTGAGAATTTCCTATAATCCACAAAACATAGTAGTAGGGCTATCAATGGATCGTATTTTAGTTCGAATCCGATCCGAATTTTAGAATTTTTATCCGATTAAAATATTTGATGGATCAGATCCGATTATAAATATTCAAAATTCGAAATAAGTGGATCGGATATGGAATTAAGCAATCCGATCCGTTAAAAATTCAAATCCGAACTTTAATATTTTTTATTAAATTAATACTCTTATATATAATATTAATAATATTTTAAAATAAAATCTATATATTATATTGACCTAATATCTATTAACATCTATATTATACTATTAATACTGAGTTGTTTAATCTAAAAAATAAGAGGGATATTGATAAAATATCAAATATAATAACATATAATAGTTTATCTATACAGTAATATAATGTGAAAAAGGACTTTAATATTCAAATATTTAACTTTTTGACTAATATATCATAAAAAGTTGTTAAAAATTCAAATATGACATATATTTATTTTATAAATACAATATTTTTATAAAATTTAAAAGGAAAGAACAAGAAAGAAAAAAAATAAAATCGGATCGGATTTTTTAATCGAATTTCGGATATCCATCGGATTCGGATATGCTACTGATTAACAAATATCCTATCGAATTTCGGGTTGGATTTAGATATAAATTTTATTAATTGAAATTCGAATTCAGATATGATAGATTCAATGCAAATCCAACTCGTTGACAGACCTACATAGTAGTTATCAAAGACATTGTTAACCGGAATTGTTTACATTTTATTTTTTTGTAGTTCTAAATGTCTTTCTAAACTGGACTTGTTTACATAATTTTGTTCAACTTAACCAACTCTGAATCGAGCCCAATATGGGTTTTCCGTCTCAAGCCCACATATCTTAGTGGATTCACAAAAAAATTGGGACTAACCGACTAACTGTCGAAAAGAATAGTAAAATTTTAAATGTATATCAATTGACTAAATGATTCAATAAAAATTAATTTAGGCTGACGTAGTCTATGTACAAATTATGTAACTTTACTTTCCATTTTCTATTGTAATTGATTTATTACCTTTTTTATAATATATCTTTGTACTACATATAAAAGTGTGAAACTTTTATGAGACAAAACAATCTTTCTAAACAACTTAAAATTGGGCTGGGTTTCGAGTCTTGGGTACCAAAGGGTCGAAGCTATCCTCGTTAGATATGTAATGGAATGGCGATTCAGCTTATATCTTTTGGCCATGTTTGATTTGAAATTTTGATAATAGAAGTTATTGCAGTAGTGAGATTAATCTTAGCTATTACCCATCTCTCATATCTTCAAACTCTCATTTGATACTTAAGATTGTAGATAAAGATTAGCAACCACTCAATCTCACCCTTGATGTAATATTCTATTTTTTGTGCTTCACTATAATCTATCTACCCATTATGCCCTTTCTCATACGTACCACTCTTGTACAAACATGTCCCTCAATAAAAAGCTAACAGAAAATCCTCCCCCCCCCCCCCCCCCCCCCCCCCGCCTTTTCCCCCCAAAATTCACTCTTTCTCTGGTATATGGTGTGTTGCTCCGAATGTTTCCATGAGGCTAAAAAGCTTATTTGTTGTGAGGGTTTCGAAATTAGCCAACAAAAGTACCTCAAACTAGTCAACAAATTTTATCTTTTGTGAGGGTGAAATATTAGTCAACAAAGTACCTAAAATCCGCTACCGAGGAGAATGCTGCATCAATTGGAAGCTCACAGCAACGAAAGACCCAAGATTTAGCTCTGTAAAGAATAAAAGAAGTTTTGTAGTGGGAGCCAAGTGCTGGTCGTCAAAATTGCAAGAAAGGGAAATAGAAAATGTAAAATAGAATTTCTGAATGGGGGTCAAAATCAAGAATTTATTGTGCAGTAAAGCGAATAAAGGGGTGTGATTTTTTAAACGCACCCCAACCCCGCGATGACAGTGGAGGCTATTCGCGTGTACAGTTTCGGGCCATGCATTAAAGACAGGTTGGCCGAATTTCTTATCTCGGATATCGAACGTGCTATTAGCGAGTATTGAGGAAGCTGTAGTGGCTATTAGGTGATATCAAACAAGGCCTTAATAAATGGTTGTAATATTTATTATAGTGTTTTGCTGAGCAATTAGTACTGTTTCATACAGGTAGAAAATTCGACTTGTGTCTTTAATAAATGACAAGATTATTTATCATAGCATGCTACTGGTTAGGGGTGGGAATAAGCTAGGTTTTGCTTTAAATAGGCCTGACCTATCGCATAAATTGTAAGCCTAAGCCTAGCCTATTTATCTGACATAGGCTTTTTTTTTAAGGCTTGACCTACCTTTTTCAGATTTTTCTAAAGTCTAAACCTGGCTTGAAAAAGTATATTTTAGTTAAGATTCTAGTGAGGCTTAAAGTTCATATAGATTTGGGCTTTTAATAGGCTCAAACCTTAATAGGCCTAAAAATTCTATAATTTTTATTAAGTAGAAATAATTGACGATTATAATATATTTATCTAAACAAAGAGAAAAACATAAACAAACATTATGACAAGTTAAATAAAAAATTTGAAATAAAATGGTTATTCATTAATTAAGAACATAATAAACAATTATATAAATTAATTAATATAAAATATAAAAGCAATTATTTAAAATTTTAATATATATTATAATATAATTAAATTATATACGTTGGCCTGATAGGTTTTATAGGCATTTTTAAAAGCCTATACCTAGCATTTTTAACTAAATAAACTTTCTTAAAAGTCTAAATCTAGTCCATTTATTAAATAGGCTAACGTGGGCTAGGCTTCAAATAGGTTAGGTCGTAGGCCCCTGACGGTGGCCTAGTCTAGTCTCATTCCGACTATTGGCCAGTGCTGTTTCATACAAGTAGAAGATTCAACTTGTGCCCTTAATAAATGATTGGAATATTTATTATAGTGCGCTGTTGAGAAAATAGTACTATTACAGGGATGCACACAAGCCGAGTTTTGACTATTTTTTCAGGCTTAAGCTTGACAGCTAAGGAAATTGAGGCTCGAGCATTCAGGCTTAACTCAGCTTGATTTGTTAGGCTCAAATTCGTTAACAAACTATAAGCTCGAGTTCAGACTTAAGCTCGAAAAGTTAAATTATTTTATAAAAAATTCTAAAATTAATATATTTTATATATAAATATTTTTTAAAAGAAAATTAAGGCTTGCGAATTTGCGAATAAGAATTATTTGGCTCGAGTTCAGCTCGAAACCTATACGAACTTGACTTGAGCTCAAAGTGCTCGAACACTTTTTGAGCCAGCTCGTCGGCTCGTGAGTTGACTCGATTTGTTTGCATCCCTGGTACTATTCCATGTAGGTAGAAGGTGATGTTGTTTCCACTTGTAGTGATCTATCGATCAAATAAACAAGTTAATAAAATATATCTGACATTCACGATACGAAATAGAAAATAAAAGATATATTGAATAAGTTAATTACTATGGTATCTTAGATCAATTAATTGAAGTTATATCTATTTTGAATTGATGACAAATTTTGATTGTGGTTAGGTAGGCCCAACATGCAATATAGAATTGATTTTCTAGCTATATTATTGTTTCATAATGTACATAATGTAATATTTTTCACTTGGCTTATTTTTATTTACAACATGCAATAGAATGCCACAATACACATTCATAACATAAACGAACAAATAACAAGTAGACTATTAAAGCGACAAAAAAGATTTATTTCAATAGAATTCTTTATTTATAGCCAAAAAAAATAAATTCAATCACTACGCTCTAAATGTCCTTAGAGGCATATTCTACCAATACATTCTGAATTGTAAATTTATTAATAAAATAAAAAATAATAACAAAATAATAATAATAATTAATGCATAAGCCGTAATTATATAAAATAGGAAGTGAAAATAAGAATATTTTAAACATATTACTCGAACAAAAAGGCCAAATAAACATCTAGGTCAAAAAAAAAAAAAAGAAAAAGCTAAGATAAAAATGTAAGTCATAAATTTTTAAAATTAATATATATGTTTCAAACTTTTAATGATGATTTGAGACTCATTTGAGGGCACACTCATTCTAAAAAGGTGGCTACACTTTAGAATTTAGTTTTAGACAATTCAACATAAGTGACCTTATTTGCATGGGACTTTCCCTAAAGCAAGTGGCCATATGTATATATGTACATTTTATACCTTATAAAGTGGTCTCATTCTCCCTAACTACCCCTTGATTTTGCTAATTGTATATATTTTCAAATGATTAAAGCTACCCACACACTGTGTGCTGCTTTTTCTTTTTCTTTTCTTTTTTTTCTTTTTTTCTTTTTGGGTTGCTTTTATATTTTAATAATACATACTAATTTTTAGTGCAATCATAGTACCCAATCTCAACTTTCTAAAGTTAAAAAGCTGAATACATATACATGCACATATATAAATGCGTATTTTATTTTTGGTTTATTAATTTTTTTAATCAGTAATTTTTACGATTATAGATCATCATAGAGCACGGTATTTTTTTTTTAAGTACACATAGATACACGTACAAACATAAATTTCATTTATGATTTTTTAAGAACTTGAACTACGTGTTATTCACGATTATACATCTTTATAGTGCATTAATTGAATAGTACAATATCAACTTTGTTTCTATACATGTATGTTCATACAAGTACATGTTCCATTAATGATTTATAAACTTTTCTAATTGCGCGTTTCTTACAATTGCATAAGGTTATTAGGGCACATTAATTGGATTAAGAAAATTAGGACATTTGAACTACTTTGTTTGCTTTTTCAAGAACTTCTTTGATGTATGTTCAACATGGTACAATTTTATCTTGTTTAGATTGCACGTGTTGGTTTGAAAATGATATCTGAAATATAAATAGATAGCTTTGGTGTGAATTAAAGAATAGGGAATCCTTTGAAAGGTATTGGTAGATGGGATTATGTTCATGAGTCGACATAGATTAGAAAATTATTTTTTCAACATTAAACATTTGAATTAAGGAAAAACCCATGTCTGAAATGACAAAATCTTGTTTTTTAATCCAACATTTCATTATTAAATTTAGTTCCAAACCAGCAATCTTGACCACTGATTAAGACCCGTTGAAAAAGAAATTTTCAACAGAAGCATTAGCACTGTATTATTGTTGAAAAATCTTTGAAAGTACACACAATAGCTAGACAGGAAAAGGACAAACACATAATAGCAAAAGAGTAACCCTTTTTGAATGGTTCAAAATTTTCTCCACTGTGATCTGTTATTATTTTTATTTTTTGGCTTTCAGACAAAATGGTTGATAATTTTATTAATCAGCAAAGATGGTCAAAGTATGACTGCTTTGTCAATATCTATGTTTCTTGTTCTCTTTTTTTTTTTCTTGTCATCTTTTCATGGCTGCATCTATATATATGTATGGTTATGAAAAACCTGGACCAAGCCCACACTGCTCAGAATGTTCTCAAATTAAGACCACCTGAAAAATTGAAAGTTCTTACATTTCCATTCTACTCCTGTTTTCTTGTAATGATATATATAGTAAACTACTTTCTCTTTCATTTGCCTAGTTAAATTTTTTAACTTCCTAATAACATAGTAAAAAGAAGTTGATTATTCTTGTAGGATTAACAAGATTTTTGCCTTGATCATAAGGCCAAAAGGAAAGAAAAATGAAGTTTGGCAAAGAATTTGCATCACAAATGGTGCCAGAATGGCAAGAAGCCTATATGAATTATGCTTTCTTGAAAACTCTTTTGAAAGAAATCCAAATTTTCAAGCAAAGAAACAGGCCAGCAGCCGCAGCCAGGTCGACTGGCCTGAGGCGAAACCTTACTCTATATAGAGCCTTCAGTGGCCTAACACAAAGGGTAAGTTCTCCAAGAATTCAGACATCATCTGATGTAGAAAATCAGGTGATTCTTGTGAACAATGTGAGACGGGACGATGAAGAACGGTCCGAGACTATGTTTCTAATGGCAGCAGATGAAGGAGGAGAGTATGAGCTTGTTTATTTCAGAAGATTGGATGATGAGTTTAATAAGGTTTTGAAGTTTTATAGGCTAAAAGTTGAGGAGGTAATGAAAGAAGCTGCTGTGTTGAATAAGCAGATGGATGCTCTTATTGCTTTTAGGGTTAAAGTTGAGAATCCAAAAGGATGGACTAATAGCTTGGAGGAAACTCATCAGCTTGCTTCTGATGTTGCAGCTTCTAGAGCTGCTTTATTTGCTACTACTCCATCTGCAGCAAGAGCAAGCAGTAAGTACATATTCTTGATGAAAACTTGCATTTTGATTACTTTACAAGAAGTTTCTTTCTTTCATCATTAGTATTTTCACATTCTTGGATTAAAATTTTTTGCACTGAAATAGGGGTATAAACAAGTTAAACCAGTTCGTGGGTTGAGCTACCTCGACTCAAGTTCGATTTTTATTTCAAGCTGATTTCGATCTGTCTGTATTTAGGAGTTGATTTGCAAGCAATACATAATTTTAATATTTTCTTATTTTATTAAGATATATTATATTACTAAACATCATTATAAATACACACACACACCCCATAAGTGATTTGTGATTTTGGTGAACTTGTTTATGATGGCTCGTAAGTCGTAATATATATGATGAATTTAGTGAATGTTGTAATTCACAAATTTAGGTTATGAATTTTTTATTATTTTATTAAATTAAAAATTTTGGAGTTTAATTTCCATTTCTAGGAAGGGGGTTAGGTTCTCTCTATTTCCGGGCCGGCCGGGAGGTGAAGGCCATAAGAGAAGATTGTCCTCCTGATAATGGCTCAAAACTCACTTGAATATTCCAAATAGGTCGAGAAGCTCGAGTTCAAAAACTGCACTCCTCCAACTCAAGTATATAATTAATATATATATATATATATATATATATATTGAGCTTGAGTTTAAAAATTTTGAAATTTTTATTCAAACTCAGTACTCTGACTCAACTTGGTTGCAACTCAAACTGAAGTAACAAAAAATTGTATTTATTGACGCAGGAAGAGCTCCAATGGATGTCATAGACGAAGAAAGTTCGAGCAATCCGGGGCAGTCGGATGAATCAGGCGACGATAACAAAGATGGTATGGAGACGAAACCTGTAAAACTGAAGGTTCAAGAACATAAGCAGAATGACATAAGGGCCACAAGACCAGCATCTTTAGAGATTCTTCAACATGTAAAGTTTAACACAACTCAAGAAACTCCACGCTCCACAATCAAAGGATTTCTCAATCTTCCTAACCAAACAGACCTGAAGTTCAGCCAGGATAATCTGAAGAAAGCAGAAGAACAGCTTAAAAAGGCGTTCGTAGAATTCTACCACAAGTTAAGGCTTCTGAAAAGCTACAGGTAGGCAGCTCAGGTTATTCTAGTACATAAAAGTGTGTTTTTATTTTATTTTTAGTGTTTTTAAATGACGTTATTTATCTACGGTCTGGTGGGAATTCAACAGTTTCCTCAATATTATGGCATTCTCAAAGATCATGAAGAAATATGATAAGGTATCTATTTGCTCTTATATACAATCTCTTTAAATGCTGTGTTAGAAACAATTGTTAGATTTTTTCTTACCATCTTATCTTATTGCAGATTACTTCAAGAAGTGCATCAAAATCTTACATGAAAATGGTTGATAATTCCTACCTCGGCAGCTCGGATGAGGTGAACTTTACATTCAAATAAGGAGAAACTGAAGCCAATTTATATATATCTCATGTAGAAAGTGTTGTTATAGTTAATTGTTAGCTCATTATCTCATATTTTGTGCATATTGAGATGAGTTTATTTGTGTAAGTATAGGTCAGCAAATTGATGGAGAGAGTAGAAGTTACTTTCATCAAGCATTTCTCCAACTCAAACCGCAGTAAAGGGATGAATATCTTGAGGCCAAAGAGGAAAAGGGAAGGGCATAGAGTAACATTCTCTATGGGTAAGATATTCTACTTTTCTGTAATTTTCCACATGCTCTACCAAGAACGTATTTGTAAGAGCTTTTATTTTGGAGAAGTAAAATGTTGTAGAGTTGAGAGTTTTTGAAAATAACAGTGAGAACTACCAAGAAGTTGCAGAAGTTGAGCGAGGGGTGCTTTCAGCTTTTTCACTTTTTTCTGCTTTACTGCAGAGAACAAAAAGCAGAAGCATCAACTCCAAATACTCCACGATTGAAAAAATTCGGCTAAAAATTACTGAAGTTATTGCAAACACACCCAGACTTTCTTCTTTAACAAGTAAAAATATATGGGATTCTCTTATATCGCTTAGACTCTCTTTTCACCATATATTTTGCAGGATTTCTTGTTGGCTGCACGGTTGCTCTTATATTGGCCTTAGGTTCTAATCATTCGGGCACGTAATCTCCTAGACAAAGCAGGGAGGGTACTCTACATGGAAACTATGTTTCCTCTTTACAGGTATTTCCATGTTCATGTCTATATGTTCTTGAATCTAGATGTCCAAAATCTTTACTTGACTTTTAGTCAAGAATTCAAATATGCTTTAAAGGCTATCACTTAATAATCAAGTTAAAATTTCTGTCACAGTTTGTTTGGATTCATTGTTCTGCACATGGTGATGTATGCTGCAAACATATACTTCTGGAGGCGATATCGGGTCAATTATTCGTTCATATTTGGTTTCAAAGAAGGAACTGAACTGGGCTATAGAGAGGTTCTGCTCATTTCTTTCTGTTTAAGCCTGCTGGCTCTAGCCAGTGTGCTTGCCAATTTGGATATGGAAATGGATCCAGTGACTCAAGACTATAAAGCTATAACAGAACTCCTTCCTCTTGGACTAGTAGTGGTATAATAAAGAATGCTCACATTTACGTTTTAATCTCACTTTTACTAAAATTATACATCTTCAAGATGTACTAAATTTGAGGTTTTTTCACCCTTTGTGGCAGCTTGTGATTGTCATTATGCTCTGCCCTTTAAACATCGTATACCGTTCGAGTCGTTTCTTCCTGCTTGTCTGCCTTTTCCACTGTGTCTTGGCTCCATTGTATAAGGTAAACTTAGTACCATAAATCTGCTGATAGAGCTAAGGAACTAATATCTTCTCTCACTCATGTCTTATCTTTCTATCTACTCCTTTCAGGTTACACTACCAGACTTCTTCTTAGCAGACCAGCTCACAAGCCAGGTTCTACATTCACTCTAATCTGTTGCACACTATAATTAATGCATCGAGACACTTAAAAAAATCATTCATGTCGTATTGGATGTGTGTCAAATACTCTGTCAAACATGACATGTATTTGCGCATTTGCCTAACACATTACTTGGCGTGTCCATTCATTAAACGAAAATACAAAAATTTTGACACTCCTATTGTGTTGCGGATACACAATCGAAGACATGCCGGCACGTCTTTGATAAATTGGACCCTTTTTCATACACTTTTGAAAGTATATGAGTAATAAAAGAATCAACTAAAATTTAAAATTTTCTAAAATGACTTAAAAATATTGAATGTTGCCTCATTTAAAATCACTTTGTTTTTAACTTTCTATAAAGGTAAAACTCTCCTTTTTGCCAGTAAATACATGGTATACAAATTACACTGGTAAAACCCAACACAATAATTGATATGAATATCTTTGTCTTTACACTCCTATCAATATGTCTTTCCAGATTTGTTATCAACTGCATATATACGTGTATGTCTACATATATACACAATATACCTATATAGTAAATAATTATGTATATTAAACAGTTGTGTTGGAGCCGTATCGTACTCTTTAAGTTTTTGAGAATTCCGTATCCCCATATCTTCGTCGTATTATGTATGTGTCCTTGTATCCATATCCGTGCATTATAGGCTACATGGCTTCAGTTTCTCAATTCCTCGTATACCAGAGAAAATAACTATGCAAAATCTTCATGCAGGTTCAAGCTCTTAGGAGTCTAGAGTTCTATATTTGCTACTATGGTTGGGGAGACTACAAACATAGGCAAAACAGTTGCAAAGAAAACGATGTTTTCAAAACTTTCTCCTTCGTCGTAGCTGTCGTGCCATACTGGTGGCGCCTCCTTCAGGTGCACAAAATCAACCATCTGAAAGCAAATTTTTAATGCAGCTACATGCATTATGACTCATGAAATAAGTTCTTGATTTTCTTAGTGTCTACGGCGCCTGAATGATGAGAAAGATCCTATGCAAGGCTACAATGGCTTGAAATATTTCTCAACAATTGTGGCAGTGTGCAGCAGAACAGCCTACTCCCTCAGCAAAGGATTTACTTGGAAGTTAATAGCCTGGATAGCCTCAATTGTTGCTACAATCTTAAGCACATATTGGGATATTGTTATCGACTGGGGGCTTTTCCAGCGCGGCTCTAAGAACAGATGGTTGAGAGATAAGCTGCTGATCCCACATAAAAGTGTCTACTTTGTAGCCATCGTGAGTTTTTAGGAATGGAGACTTTGGCAGATTATAATTTTTGTGGCGACTGTAGAGTTGACAGGGTTTTTTTTGTTATTTCTGTTGCAGGTTATGAATGTCTTGTTGAGGTTAGCTTGGATGCAGACTGTAATGAATATCACTATTTTTTCCTTGCATAGGCAGACAATGATTGCACTTGTGGCTTCTCTGGAGATCATTCGCCGTGGTTTATGGAACTTTTTCAGGTAATTTGTAAGAGCTTTTACTTTTGAAAAAGTAAAAAAGTTGAAATAAAGTTTGATTTTGTTTGAAAATAACAGTAAAAATACTAAGAAACTGCAGAAGTTTGATAATGGCTGTTTTTAACTTTTAGCCTTTTTTCTAATTTTGAGATTAAAAAGTAGAAACACCATTTCAAAACACTCTCAAACAGCCAAGATTCAACCAGAAGCTGAAAGTATTTTTCTGAAGTTGTAATGAACATTCCCTAATACCTTTTGTTAGAATCTGTTGAATTTCACAACTAAAATTATGCTTTATTGCATCTATAAGTACGAATTTACTAATGTTATATTGTCTGCTTTCTCGAATGTGCAGGTTGGAGAATGAACATCTCAACAATGTTGGCAAATATCGCGCGTTCAAATCAGTGCCATTACCTTTCAACTATGACGAGGATGAAGATAAAGATGAGTAGAAATATTTCCGTACTGTTTTGTACAGGGGAAAAGAATAAAGAGGAAAAGAAAATGTCAATAAATCAACAGCAGTATCCTTACAGTCACATTCTTTCATTGTAACTTGTCAACAGTCACATATTGTAAAAGTCCCTTTTGCATAATATTTGACTGATTCAGCCACATACAAAATCTTAATTCACATCAGAATTTGGAAATAGACATTTTATGACCAACTTCACAGCCAATTCTGGCAACATTTATCCAACATTGTAATAAACTAGATCACGACGAAGAAAAACATAAGAGAGATATATAACTATGTAATAGTCGCCGCTTCA
Source organism: Jacaranda mimosifolia (assembly GCA_018894105.1). NCBI lineage: Eukaryota > Viridiplantae > Streptophyta > Magnoliopsida > Lamiales > Bignoniaceae > Jacaranda > Jacaranda mimosifolia. The sequence goes on along the minus strand of CM032134.1, from coordinate 20,595,072 downwards.
AAATCATGTGCATTGACAGAATGAGGGCTGCAACAAGAATCTCTTCTACAATGTCTGCAGCAACTTCAGGTCCACTGAAATGCTTCCAAGTCTACATACCCAGAGATAAATTGAAAAGCAGTACATAAAAAATGAAGATCACACACAATTATCATCTACAATGGTCTGATCAAAATTCAACTCAGAAGATTCTTCTTTCCTTCCTATTTTCTCAAGGCTCAGAGATTTCTTAGGAGCAGAAAATTGACTAATTCAAGGGAAAAAATTATATAACTTTTCTATGAGGCAAAATATTAGAAATAAATGACTAGTTTCTTTCAGATTCTAATATACTGTGCCATTATTTTGCAGCTCAAGCAATTCTAAATCTGGATCTAACATAATGATCTACGTCAAGGTGTGATTAATCTGTATTTTGTATGACAAAAGCATAATTCCTGCTCTTGAAACTCGACTTTTCATATCCATTGGGATAGTAGAAAGAAATGTTATTCTTTCTCCAAGTACACCTTCTTTTATATGAAAACTGCATGTAATAAACAATAAACAATTGAACTTTGTTTAAGTACCATTAGCTATTGCTTTATGAAATGACAATGAATAAACCCTCAAATTTTTCTCTCTTCTAAATTCTCATAAAGGCCAAACAAAAGCTAACTTTGGAGCTCCAAAATTTTGCATTTCCTGTATTAATTGGTGATAACCACCACGGATGGTTGTAACATAAGGCAACAAGAAAAAAAAAAAAATTTATTCAAAACCCTATAGACCTTATCACATCCATCAACAGAAGCTTAACATGAATAGAAAACAGAACACATGATCGACTTCAAGAATCTGAGGAAACCATAGTTAGGATCTTAACTGAAGAAGCTCTTGTAAAAAGCAGAAAGGCTCTGTCACTCACATGCAATATACTATGAACATTACGGGTGGTGGATATGAGATGGGGGAAAATGATATCATGGCATCACCGAAAACAGAGTCTTCGAAAGGTGATCCTGTAACCTGTTAGAAACTATAATGAGAATCAGACTCAAACAAAAAGCTCCTAACGGTGCCAAATGTCGGCCAATTAGGATCTACATAGAATGGATACTATTTCTTGAAATTAATTTGTGCCAAAATGTTGAAGCTTCTACTGGACAGAATACATGTATCTCATCGCAAAGTGCATTTACTCTTAGCATCCCGAAAAAGCCACCCACAGACTTGTAAAACAAATCATTTCACCTTGCAACCAAAAACCGATAACAAGCGATCCTAGCTAAAATATCTACATCTAAAAGATGATTGTAAGTATCTCCAGATTATTGCACATTTTCACCTCACATAGAATCGAAATTATCAACCCAGTGAGGCAGCATAATGCAAGAGACAAAACTAAATAAATAAACAAAATCTAGGCATAGTTTCCCAATTCACCAAAATAAGTTTATTTCACTAAGTTAAGATCAGCAGTATGCATTGAAAGAATTTCCTTTTAATATCCAATACAATTATTCAAAAATATAGTAATATCCCTGTGCACTCTCAAGTTTTCTGTATTACGTTAGAAAAAATTCTCCTACATCCTCACATTTCCAATCAGCAATAAGAACCGTATAACCAAAAAAAGGCTCAATCTTCATAATCCTACCAAATCAAGACTCTTTTTTTTGATCAGAACTACCCAAAGTTTCCTCCTTTTCCTTCTTCCCCGATTCTTCACCTCCTCCCCCTCTGTTATTCAACATTTCTTTTTTCTGTTTCTTTTTCCTCCTCCAATTGCTTCTGAGCCTCCGCCTCAGCCGCCTTCTCCGCCTGCAAAAGCGGCGCATAATAATCGGAATGCGCCTCCATACACTTCTTAAGAGCTGAAGTTGCCTGAAAACACTTCTCCACAATATCCTCTTTGTTCTTCTCTCCTTCCTCCACACAGTTCTGCCATTCTATAAACTCGTCTTTACATCCACCCCCTTTCATAAACAAGCAAAATCCACATTCACCCTCCTCTTCTTCTCCTTCTTCATCGTCTCCGTCTATCATCGATCCTTCCAAATCCTCTTCAGGAAGGGGTTCCGGAATTGGAGATTTGGATTCTTCTGAATCTTTTGCCGAAAGGGTCTCCTTTACCGCTGGATTTTCTTGATCTCCTGCCGTCTTTGAATCTGCTGGTTGATCAGGGGTCTTTTGAATTGGGGTTTCTGATACTGGGCTCTTGGGCTGGTGGGTCGGTTTGGATTGATGGGTTTGCGGGGAATTTGAAGAAGACATGATGGGGCATGCGGTGGGAGACGAGTTGAAGTTTGGTTGTGAAGACGTGGACAGAAATGTCTCCCATGGCTACTGGTATTAAACCTCTCCTCATAAACCCCTCTTACGCAGATTTTGATTACCTTTTTTTTTTCGGTTATTTGCTTTTGAGTTTTCCTTTTTGATAAACAATTTTGTTTTTTTGGAATCAATACATATTCTTTTTCACATACGACACATAGATAATGCTTGGAGGTGATTTTTGATGTATGTTTTGGGAAATGTGAGTTGAGAGTAAGGTTGAGAAATGTGAAAGTGGTATTGAGGAATTTGATAAATGTTTGTTTATGTTTTAGGTAAATAAATAGAAAATATTTTGAGGAGTTTAGTATGATTATTTATATTTTGGAAGGTAACATTTTATACAGTAGTAGCTAAATTAATCCTTTTTGGTTGGATATTTGAATTGAAGATGAAATTGAATAATATTTTTTTATAGTAAGAATAATAATCAAATATATAAGATATTTATACTCTATATCTATACTATTATATCTAGCACAACGGTGTGAGACCCACAATTACTTAATTTTGATTACAATTTTGTCCAAGTGGCAAATTCTTAGAATTTTGAGTTTTTTTAATTAAGTTTAAAAATTTTCATTAATTGTTGATTATTATCTGTAACCGATATGATTGTATCTTATCTCTAATTTTCTTTCATTTGAAATTTAAAATATATCTCTCTATACTATTAAGTAAGAACTTAATTCAATTTAAAAATATAATTTATTTTATTTATTAACAATTAGATATCAATCTATACTATTTCTATACTATTATATATAACACAACGGTGTGGGACCCACAATTACTTAATTTTGATTGCAATTTTGTCCAAGTGGCAAATTCTTAGAATTTTGAGTTTTTTAATTAAGTTTAAAAATTTTCATTAATTGTTGATTATTATCTCTAACCGATATAATTGTATCTTATCTCTAATTTTCTTTCATTTGAAATTTAAAATATATCTCTCTATACTATTAAGTAAGAACTTAATTCAATTTAAAAATATAATTTATTTTATTTATTAATAACTAGATATTAATACTAGATTATAAAAAATTGATAAAATCTTTTTTCTTTAATAGTTTAAGATAAAGTCGCTACATCTCCTTTGAAAAAAAATAAACAATAGTCTCTAAGATAAAGTCATTACTTTTTTAGTTAATTCGCACTAAAATTTTTAATTAAATCAAAAAAATTATTAGTAGTTGGTTGCTCTATTCATATTAGTTGAACACTTATCCATTCCATATAAATATTTCTAAAGTTTCAAAATCATTTTCTTGGTCGAACAAATAATTATTTAATTGATCTTTAATAGCAGAAAACCGATTATCTATAAAATTTGTTTCATCTCGTGCTTAGAATGTATCGAAAATTTCTTAATTTACAGTTTTTTTAAAGATCTTTTTTAAATTTTCTCTTGGCTTTAATAACTAAATTTATTTATACCTGATTGTTTATGATGAAAACTTTTTGAAAAAAATATTAATTTTACGACTAATTACAAGAGGCTATGTGTAAAATAAAGTACTAATAATCAATTTAATTTATTTATATATTGAAGTATCAAATTCAATTTTAAATATAATAATTAATTTAAATAATATTCTAAATATTTATTTGGTCAATAAATCTAACATAGCTAAATATAAAGTTGAGATTTTTCAACCAACAAAATGCAGTCTAATAAGATATAACAATAAAGCAAGTTTCATCAGACGATATCAAATCTCTATCAAATAAAGATTTAATATTATCCTTTAATATTATATATAATAATGAAGGAATTCAATATAAAGATGAATCATGTCTTAATTTCTACTTTAAAAGAAAACTCATAACTTATGTAATGTGACTTTTGTTTTTATTGATTGAGTATTTGTAATACTTCGAAAAGTTAATATAATGTTACTTTTGTTTTATCAGTAATTCCTCAAAATGTGATTAAATTTTTGCTAGATTTAGTATTTCAAAACGTGGTTTGTAATACTTTTGAGGAGCATTTTCTTCCATTAATGTAATGTTCCACTTGGTTTAGCCTTTTTAAAATGTGATATCAAAACTTTCAATCTAATTGTATAAAAATTTGCAACTACTCATTTGGCCGGATAGCATTATCCCTGCACTTATATGTATAAGAGTTGGTGTTCAAACTCAAAATAGTTCCAATTCATCTTTTGTTTGAATTTTTTTTTTTAATTGTGCAGTAAGTTTTTATATTATTAATATTATTTATCATTCTTTCATATCTTTGCAAGTATTATACTATTTATTATTTTGTTCAATTTCTTTTAAATTGACTAAGTTGTCTTGGGTTATGGAAAAAAATAAGAGTCTTTGTATTTTTACATCGTACTTTCTTAAATTGATAATAATGTGATGAGCTTAAGTTTTCATTGCTTTTTATTGATATTAATACATATGATTTGGTGGGAAAAACTCTTTAATTTTGATATTATTTATCTAATTTTAAAAAAATTCACGTATTAAACTTACTTTTATATAAAATAAAAATAATACTAATATATTATATTTTCAATAATAATTAATTCCATCCGTGCATAGCACGGGGTACATGCTAGTTATTATATATAGCACAATGATATGTGATCCACAATTATGCAAATTTGATTCTAATTGTCCAATTTTGGCCAAATGTCAAATTCTTAGTAGTATTTTAATTTACTTGAAAATTTTTCATTGGTTGTTTATTTACTTTTTATATGTCACTTTAATACGATTATTTTATCTATTATAACTAAAATATCATGTTGTTTTTATCCAGAATTGTGATATAAATTTCTATCTCATAAGATAATTCAAAAAATATTTTATAAGCATCATGTTAAGTACTCTTATCACAAAATTCTATCTTATAAATTAAATTTATCACAAGATTAATAGATAAATATTTTATTTATTTTATATACAAATTTTATTATTTTACAATTATTTTATCGCAGAACAATGTGAGACCCAAAATTATGTAATTTTGATCAAATTCTGAATTCTTAGAGTTTTGAGATTTTCAATTAAATTTAAAAATTAGTTTTTGATAATTAAATTAAACTTATTTATTCCTTTTAAAGATATCTAGATTTTTGAAATTATTTTATTGATCAGAACAAATTATTCTTTATTTATCTCAAATACCAAAAAAATTATTTCATTTTATTTACAAAATCTTTTTCATCTCTACTCTCAACATGTAGAAGATACCTAGATCATTTGAACTCTATAGTTTGATAAGTTTTTCATAATTTTCTCTTATCTTTAATAACTAATTTATATCTATATCACTATATATAGTATGTTTCGAAAGTCATTTTATTAATACTCTCAGTTTCTGGTATTTTTTTTCCCCTCTATCTCTTTGTGTGCCTCTTTATTTTATTCTTCAAATTGTTTATTGATTGTTTGATTTTATTTTTCACTTTTTTGATTTTTTTTAGGGATGTTACATACAGGATGGAAGAGATTTTTTGGATTTTAATGCTATAATTTTCTTTCCAACCATAAATAAAGTCTATCATTTGGCTTTTATTGTTATTAACTTTGTAAATTTTTATTATCTTTTTTGTTTATTACTTAGTTTAAGTTATCGATTCATTTTTTTTATTTTTAAATTCCTTTTTTGTTCTTTTAATTTTATAATTTTACAAAATGAGATATATATTAATTACTCTTAATATTTTTTAATTTAATTTAATTTTTATTAATTATAATTTTATCTTCAATTATTGATAGATTTTGTTAGTTAATTTTTATTTTATTTAAATTGTTATACATTTATTATCCTTTAATTCATTCTTTGAATTAAGTTATTAATTTATTTGTTAGATTTTGTAATTTATTTTTAAATTCTCTTATTTTTGTTTATCTAAGTTTATAATTTTATAGGATAATATCTATTCTTTGGTTTTGGTATTTGTAAAGTTTGTTTCACTTTTTGAATATTTATATTTTAAAAGTATGTCATTTATTTTTTATTTTTTATTCATATATATGTAAATTGTAATTGTGTATTTATAAGTATGTATAATTCATACTATTTTAAAAAATTTTAAATACTATTTTATCAATATATATTCTTAATTCTTTTATTTACTTAATTATTAGATGACTAAGCTATGAGTCAATAAAAGGTTTGACTTAAATACTAATATTGATTTTAACTTTATAATTATTTTATATATTTATTTCATTTTTTGAATTTTTCTTCTTCTTTTAGTATCATAGTTTTATGCTGGCTTAATTGATTTTTATTTAAAAATTGAAATTAAATAAGAAAAATTTTAAATTCTCGGCAGCCAATATATTCTCTAATTGTTTATATTTTAAGTTTTAACTTAATATGTACTCATTGTCTTTTAAGTCTAACGTAATTTTAAAGTATTATAATCTTAAATTTTTTCCAACAACTTTTAAGCCAATAATCTTGTGTTTTATATCCTTCTTATATACTTTTATTTTTTAATGCAACTATCTATTAGTTTTTGATCGCATATTATTTTTTTCTTTTTAATAAAATATGTAATCATATTCATAGACTTTTATTTTTGGAAGTTTAGAATATTTTTTTAACTTTTCACTGAATAATCTTAAATTTACTTTTTACTAATTATTTGACCATTTTTGGTGAGAATTTTATTTTTATGTCGTTATTTTTAATTATATTTATAATTCAATAATTACATTAATATATAATAATTTTAAAGAATCCGTACATAGTACGAGAATAATGCTAGTATATATATATATATATATATATATGGGAAAATGAGGAGTTTTTGGAGATAATGAATGATACGAGGTATTTTGAGAAAACTAATTTTGACATTTTAGAGAGAAAATAAATGCAAATTTGGTTATGTTTTATTTTGTTTTGGCAAAACATAACCAAACACTCTAGAAGAATTCATTATGATTTAAACTCCAAACCTCATACAAAATTCCGCAAACTATAAAATTCAGTATATCTTGGGGAAAACAAGTCTATTACAATTTGGAATTGGAAAAAATTCAACTAAATTTGCTTTCTTTCTTTTTTTTTTTTTTTTCTTCTTCTCACAGAATAATAATTCTTTAAATAATTTTCCATAGATAATAAGTACTTAAAAGAATTGGCAGCTGAAAAATTCAAGTTGAACTATCAAAATTTACATAAATATGGTGTGATTTTGATCTTCACATTGCCTGAATTGTTTTTGGCTCAGCGTAATCAATTGTAGTGCGTAGTACTACATAACAATTATGTAACAGAATTGTGTTCAATTTTATTTGTTTGTATTTCGCAGAATATTGTTTTTAACTTTAGTTGTTTATATTCCATAGAATTCGTGGCATGTTATGTTCTTGTAGAATATGCAATGTAATGAAACGATTAGTTTTGCAAAACTTATGCTGGAAAATCTGTCAAAAGATTCAATTAGCAACGGTACGAGTATGCCCCATATGTTTAGGGATGTAAATTGATATTAAACGAATCGAATATATTATTTTCATATTCTTATTCGATTAACTTTTTTGAATATTATCCGACGAATATTTATATTTGATAGTCGAATTTGTATTTATCGAATATCAGTCAAATTCGTATATATCCACATTCGATTATAATTATACAAATGCATCCATATTTGATTAAAATTACCTGTATTCGAATTATTTTTTGAATATTCATATTCGATGATAAATATTTGGATATCCATATACAAATATCCAAATATGTAAATCCATTAACCTATAACAAATATATATTTTTTAATTAATAAAAGAAACTCTACACTTTCATTAAAAAGGAAGCGACCAAACAAATAGCACAATTTTTAATTATTAGTTGACTTTATAATTTATTATTAGCACTAATTAATATTAATAATGATATGTAAGTATATTAATATAAAGTCATCCAACAATAATTTATGTTGATTAACTTCATTCTTCAATTTTTTCTTTGTATTACAATAATTTTTTAGATTTATTATTTTTTCTTTTCAATTCTTCGATTATAATTTATATATACATATATGGATTATGAGATTTTCATTGATAAATATAAATAATATATATTATTTTATGAATATATATTCGAAGCAAATGTTAAAAAAATCGAATATGCATTTATCATATCCTTATTCATTTAGAATTGAATGTCTACTAATTAAATAAGGATAATATCCACTTTAAACGAATGCGGATATATTTTATATAAACGAATACGGATGCAAATGATAAACAACTTTTCGAATATCCATTTACAACCCTAATAAGATAAAAATAAATCATTCGAAAATAAAATTATAGTTCATTTTTATAGTTATGTAATTTTCATCAATTAGATATTTAGAGATGATCCAATCTAAAATTTACGAACTTGTAAATTCTAGCGTATGAAAATCATTAATCATGTAATGCTTACACAAATTAAGTATACCATGTATGAACCTTAACTTTTAGTGAGTTAAAAAAAAAAAAGAAAGAAAAGATAAATATTAACTGAATATAAAATAAAAATACTTTTATTTGAAGTGGAAAAAAAAAAAAAATCTCCGCATTTTCCTTAAAAAAATCATAAACAAAACATAAGATTAATACCCCATTAGGCCATTATTGATCTAATATTATATGTTTTCACTGATTAATTGATCAGGTAATACATAAAGTAGAGAGTTTTTGCCTCAACCCATCATTCGGTCTTGAGAGAAGTAGATCTTCTTACGATAGAACAAGAATAAGCACTCATTTGATCTCGATCCTTGTGAAGCAAAACTAAACTGACCATAATTATATCCATGAGTGATTTGTTTTTCTAATAAATGAACACTACTGTATGAGTTATCAATTAGAATATAGATGTTTCTCCCAAGCGAAGAGCACAAAAATATGGTGACTTTTATAATATTTTATAACTCAATTAAAAGAACTCAATCAAATTTCAGGCCAAACACAGGCTAAAGAGCAATAACTGAAGCTATTGTAGAAAAATATAGATTTCAAAGTGTCCCAAAATTTATACCCACTGATCTCACAAATTTTGCAGTAGGCCAGAATGTTGATGCCTAAGCCACAGACGAGAACATAGATACTAGTCGTCCTTGTCCATATCGTCATCTTCATCTTCATCTTCATCTTCATAGTAAGTAAAAGGAAGTGGCACCGACTTGAATGCCCTGTACCTCCCGACATTGTTCAAGTGTTCATTCTCCAACCTGATAAAAATCATGCAACTTTCTTTAGTACATAAACATATATACATGAATTTGTCAAAAGGGTTTGTCTTTATATATTTCTAACTCAAAAAATGCTATAGTTTTCTCTTCTACGTGAAAGAAAATGCTGGCAAAGCTCTTCCATTAAGGCACATTCAAGCTAGCTCCTCATAGGAGCATTCATGGAGAGCAGAATTATATAAAACAACTAATAACTTTTGAAGTAACAAAGCCTTGAGTATGAGAGCTAAACTACCTAAAGAAGTTCCATAAGCCACGCCGAAGGATTTCCAGGCATGAAAATATTGTTGATACTGTCGTTCCCCGTAATGATTGTACATCAAGTGATAAAACAATTTGTAGCCAAGCAAATCTGAAAAGGATATCCAAAACCTGCAATTAAATCCAAAAAGGTAAATAAGAAATATAGGTAACAAATATAGAACTACGAAGACCCGAGAATCAATAAATTTTGTGTTACCATCGCCGCGAAGTACACATTTTTGTGCGACATGAGAAGTTTATCTCTCAAAAACAAGTTTTTCGACTTCCTTTGAAGAAGTCCCCAGTCAATAACGATATCCCAGTACATATTCCCGATAGTAGCAATAGCTGAGCTCACCAAAGCTAACACTTTCCATGCTATTTTTTTTCTCAGTTCAAGAGCTGTTCTAATGACCACAGCAACAATTGTCAAGAAATATCTCAAACCATTATATCCATGAAAAAGGTCTCTCTCTTCAAACAACCGGCGAACACACTACAACAATTGATGAATTATATGTCAGTGCCACTTCACATGTGCATATAGAATTAAAAGGAACATGCTTCAAATGGGCTAGAATAACTTTAGTTTTATGGAATGGAAAATGTAACATCAAACAGAAAGAATTATCAGTTAAGTTAGCTTTTAACAGGTTATTGAAGGACATGTGAAGTTATTGAAATTTAGTAGTGCACATGACTCTGACACACAAAAAGCATGGAGGATACACCAAACTGCAAAATACGATTTTTAGAAGTGAACAAACTAAATGAGCTCTTTGAACTTGAAAAGAGCTTTGAATGTCCAGTACTAATTATCAGCATTCTAAAGCGCAAACATTGAGCTTAATCATAAGCATGGAAAAGGAAGATAACATCTTTTGATCCATTGTCATGCGTTCCTATCACGCATTTAGAAGGAAAACAAACTAATTTTACAAAAGACAAATCTCAAGAAGGAAAAGGAACAATGGTGAACCTGGAGAAAGCGAAACCAATAAGGTATAACTGCAGCAATAAAAAAGAACACATTATAGACATCATGACTTCTGCACCTGTTCAATCTTCGAGATAATTTTTCCCCACTATAGAAGCAAATGTAATACTCAAAGCTCCTTATAGCCTGTACCTGCACTCAAATAGACAACAAACTACCTATGAACATCCCTATGAAGTAGCAATAATTGCCCAAAAAGTATCAGCATAACAGGAAACCTGGCTAGTGAGTTGGTCAGCCAGGAAAGAGTCGGGGAGTGTAACCTACAGAAAATGGATTACTAAATCAGAAACTAACTTACTAATATCAATTTGTTCCACGGGATTGATATTGAAACTGTCCATGCTAAGTTTACCTTATAAAGAGGAGCACAAATACAACGAAACACGCACTTAATAAGGAAAAAACGACTTGAGCGATAGATGATATTGAAGGGACAAAGTGTAATAGCAACAACTACCTACAAGAAAGCTGATAATTAGGAAACAAATGGAATAGAAGACACAGCAAATGATTGGTACTACTAGTTTTCATATCTCACAAGGACTAAGCCCAAAGGGAGAAGTTCAATATAATTTTCCTGCTGTTGACTTTTTGAGTCATCTTTATGTGCAAGTGCACTAGGAAAGTTGCAAGAGCAATCACGGCAAGACCGTTGCTGAGAAGAAAGACTTCTCGGTAGCCTAACTCAGTTCCCTGCTTGAATCCAAATATGAAGGGATAGTTGATTCTGCAACGCCTCCAAAAATATATATTTGCAGCATACATAAGCATGTGAAGGACTATATATATGTAGAAGCTGCAAGAAGTTTAACATATGATTTCAGTATAACATCGGAGTACAAAAAGTTGCAGTACACGTAGTTTAAACATAATTTCAGCAGAATTTTTGTGCTTGGTGGTGTATATTTGTATGAAAAGGAGTTGAAACCCGTCTCCTTTACCTGTAGAGTGGGAAGATAATATCCATGTATAAGGTTGCATTCTTTTTATGCATTAACTTTCTATCTTCAATGACTAGAACAACAGCAACTAGTAGAGCAACTGAACAACCAGAAAAGAAACCTGGTATAGAAATGAATTCAAAGATAAGTAGAGAAGTTTTCATTTTAGGAAGAAGTGAATATCATAGAGATGCATAATACATCTAGCAATGATCTACAGATAGAAGAACTGCTAAGAGAAAAGGTTAATATAATGGGTCATGTCACTTACCTGAGAAGAATGTTATTCGATGCTTTTCTAGCTTCCGTTTTGGCCTTAGTAGCTTCATGCCTTTCCGTCGGTTAGAATTGATAAAGTTATTGATGAAGACCACCTCTACCCTTTCCATGAGACAGGTGACCTTGAACACAGGAAGAAAACCTAGACTTTAGAATATCATCAATGATTTTTTAAGAAAGCTGCATAAGAGACTGGAAATTAGTGATATATAAAATTGTCTACCCAGTTTCCCATTGAAAAAGAGAGACTTTTCTAGGTATATGACAGAGGGTATGGTTGGAGATGCATATATTAGTACAAATAAAAAAATTTCTGTTTTTGATAGAGGGATGGGAAGTTTTAGGCTTTTAGCATTTTCAAAATTTATTTAAATGACCACAATATCTGATGTTATCACTCATACACAGTTTAAGGTAGTTTCAGACATTTTATCTGAGTTACCATTCAAAGAGGCCTGCATAGAAGAGTAATTAGGTTCTTCCCTAGTTCTGTGATGTTCAGCCTTGTGGAGATGTATACCTGGATATTATCATTAACAAAATATGGTCTTACACCTTGCACAGAAACAACTAGTGTTCCAAAGAGATTGTCCATTGAGTTGAATCTCAGCTGTAGCTGAGCAATAATATTTCAAAGTCAAAGTTCTCATCAATGCAGATGAACAAGTAAATAAGCCTGATCAACAGCAGAACTGCTAGAATTAATTAACCAAATTTATTCCTTGTAACGTGCTTATGAATCTTTATGATCATCATATGCTGTTGTAGCTAATTCTATCCCCAATTCCATACTGCAACTACATAACAGCTGCTGTCAAAGCTGTGTGCTCAAAGGTACCAATAATTTGAATTTGCCAAATCTATAAAGCTGGCCATTATAGACAATGTAGGGTAACCAAAAATCAGCTTCGTATGTTTAGATATTTCAACATGCCTTTGTTATCTTGAACAAAGACCAGAAGTCTGTAGGTGCTGTTATGAATTGTGTACAACACAGATATGATGACCAAGCACATGTATAGGAAAATTGTTTTGTTATATAATTAAGGATTAAAAGGATATAATGCATGCTTATATATATTGGTTTACGGCGTACACGGGTAATAGATATGCCAACCTAACATGCTATTTGAGTTTAGAAACATTAATATTCTTTGATCCTACCATCTTATTTTGCCTTCTTTCAGAATTGAAGAATAACCAAAAATCAGAAGCACCTCATCGGAGCTTCCAATACAAGAGTTCTCCACAATTTTCATGTATGATTCTGCAATGCCCCTTGATGTTATCTGCATTCAAGCTATAAGTTAAATTCTTAAAAGATACTCAGGCCCCAACCAGGCAAGAAAATTTATTTTCTTTCTCTTGCGTTTTAAATACAAGAAAGCATCACCAGAACATAGAAAAGAATTTAAATCAACAGTTTTGGTACCTTTTCATATTTCTTCAGGATCTTGGAGAAGGCTGAAAGATTCATGAAGCTGTTTGTTCATTCAACAAATGATATTACTAACAGAAGCAGAAAATCTCCTGAAAAACAGTGGCACACTATCATACTGTCATCTACCTGTAATGCTTTAGAAGGCAAAGCTTTTGATAAAACTCAACAAATGCAACCTTCAACTTTTCTTCAACTTCTCTAAGTTCTTCTTTGTTGCAATTCAAACCCTTTTCTCTGGAGTCTTTGAAAACTCCTTTAATAGTTGATATTGGAGTATCAAATGTATTTGAAATCTTTACACGATCAAGGATTTCTAGATGAGCTTTTTCGCACTCATTGGTGTTTCCCACATCTATTGAAGTACCAACAGAATTTTCCATAGGAGGAATATCGTATTTAGCATGACTATCAGAGTGCAGCACTTCACAGCTCAAGTCCACTTCTGTGTCAAATTAGAAAACTCTATTAAAAGAAATTCTCAAGTTATTGACCTGAAAAATGAACAAATTATATCATGATTTAAAAGTTTAAAGATCAGAACTGCATCACCACTACAAGTGCCAGGTTCCAACTGACTTCTGTCACCCATTTCAACATCAACTTTTCTATCCATTTGTCTGATTCCTAAAAGAAATAAACTGAAATGCATTACAACAGAATGGTATTAACAAAACAAATCACAACACTGCATCAAGCTGTTTTAGAATTATTTGAACTGTTGGTTTCTGCAAAAAGGTTTTGGAATTCTTGTGAATAACAAGTCAATAAAATTTCCATGTCTCAGATGCTTGTTAACTGGTTGTTAGCTCTTTCCAGAAACAAAATCCTGTCCTCGGAAAATTCTTGCAGAATTAGAACCTTACTTAATGAACTGTTTAGAAGGTATATCCAAATGGAAGCATGCTTTTCAGAAGGCAAACATTGTCATGCAAATTTATCTATATTCAGATCTATGTGATTGAGATGTAAAATATGTTATATGAATTAACCTGAATCTTTTGTGGGCATTTTATACCACCAATTTGTTTATGCAGCTGCAAGTAGCAAAATGAAGTATACATTTTAACATTATCTGTATTATTTTGAGAATTAGGAGGAGAAATACTCCAAATGATGAGCTCTTTGCTGTTTGCATCACCCACCAACAGTCTCTGCTCCGCCTGGAGGTATAATCTTTGAGGGTGCCAAATTGCTGATATCCATGGAAAGATGTTTCATAGAACTGGATCCATCAGAATTTGGATTTATCACCTTGATTCGCAGTGCAATCAAAGCCTCCATTTGTTTTTTGAGCAAAGCAGCTTCCCTGATGACTTCTTCCACCTTCTCCTTGTAAAAGTTATTTGTCTTGTTGAGCTCATCATCAAGTGTTTTAAAAAATATTCTGTCATTCTCTTCTCCTTCTTCTGCACACACGAGTAACTTGGTATTGTACAACTTTCTGGAGTTCTCTTGTTGCACTGTTTGAACAGCTATTACTCGGTTTTCAATATCCTCTTGGTCCTCAAGATTGCTATCATGTGAAGTTGAAGCACTGAAGTCCGTGGAAGGTGATAATCTCTTTTGAGAAACTTTCACTGAATTTGGCTTGTCTTGTTTGAAATGTCGAATATCTTGCAGTATTCTTTTGAGTCCATTGTAGTTAACATAGGCCTCTGTCCACTCAGGCACCTTTTGTTTCTTGAGATCTTTGCCAAATTTCATATTTGCATTTCTCTTCAAAAATTACTTTCAATTATTTTCTTCACTTCCTTGACTTTGCCCCCGCAATGCTTCTGAGATGAAATTGTGTTAGTGAACAAATGCATTGCTCTGAGCAAGCAAGTCATCAGGGAACTTTACATGATAAAGAAGTATGAAGTCAAATGTAAACTATGGATTTTTCTGATGCATATATAAACTAGTAACTTTTGAATAATATACAAGAAACCATATATGTCTCTTCAAAACAAGCACACAGAAAAAAACATGTTTTCAAGCTCAGAAACATGACTGGCTAGTTCATTATTAACTGGAAGATCCGAAAGACACATACATTTCTCGAATTGTTCAAAGAACATCCTGCAATGAACTCTCCCTCTGCAGCAGTATCACATTTCTGGACTGATGTCTAATAAAATTTTTAACTGAAATTCAATGAATTAATTTCTCTGTTACACAAAGCATAAGAGACATGGAGAAGACATGTACGCCAGCTAGAAAATATTAACATCTCAAACAGAAGGCAACCATGCCTTACAATCAAATCTTATTTATGTCTAGTCAACAATTTGGGAACTTGCCATTCATCTGCACATAAAAGGCACTAGGATTTACTACAATGTGAAGATTTTCAGGTAATAAAGTTAAGCTCATTTCCTTTTCTAGGACTACAATATTGCCCTAAATTTTTGAGGAAAAAACTGAAGGGTGGGAGTTTACTATTTTGGAGGCACACAATCACCTCATGTTTCTCACATCACAAAAGCAGAAAATTTGAAAAAAGTAGAGATGATTTTTAAGGAAAACTGACAATAATTCTAAGACATGCTGATGATAACCTTTAAATTGATCCATTTAGATTGTAGTTTGATCCTCATAGAGTGAATTTCATTTTGGCGTTTCCTCCAAAGTCCCACCATGCAAAAAAAATAAAAGTCAAAGTTACTAAATATTTTCTAAAATTTCAGTCAATCAGGGATGCACACTCTAAAATATATCTACAACTTGAGCTGATAAACTAATACTTGCAATAGTGCATTTCACTTAAACCAGGAAAGATGAACTTACTCTTTCATGACTTCCCCCAAAAAAACAGAAAAAGGAAGAAAGAAAAAAAAGCTACTAAAGTATCGCTTCTCCCAGATAAAAGCCATTTTAATATCAGATTTGAAGAACCAAATTACCATAACAACAAAACAACAATAATAACACAAAATACAACCTAAGATTAGATAACATAAATGGAAAGCTTTAAGAAAAACATAAAAGCATGATTACTGTAGCGGCATGCAACTGACATTGTCATAATATACGCAACAAATCACAAAGAAAACCAATTTAAACATTCAATTAAACAAAGATTATCATCAAAATGTAGCACATAGAACATTAACGAATACAGCAAATAGCTATCACCCATTGCCAAAATAAACAAGATCCAATCAAACTCAAACAATCTCATATTTTCTCTGCCTTAAATCAAGCATCAATACTGAACTGGATTTGAACATCATCAAATGAACCACCAAAAGGACAAAAGAAAGTAGATGAAAATTGAATCTACCTTAGAATTGATTTGGGCAATGACCGATGAACCTTCGGGAAGCTGAAAGGGTTTCAAGAGTGAAAAATTGTTGTTGGTATTTACCGGGAGACACACACTGCATGCGCTTTCCGAGCTTTCGGTTGGTCAGAAAGGAAAAGGATTGGCTGCGGGGAAGGACCATACAAGTGTCGTAGTGGATGCTACGTGGAACTGTATTAGGACTCTCTCAAATTTGTTGCATGGCCATCTTTTAAATGATTGCAGATTTTGAGTCCCCCTAATTTTGAAACACGCGTTATGTAATCGTCATTCAGTTGATCCGTGAAAAGGAAGTAATAAATGCAAGAACAATTTAGGGATGGCAACGTGAGGGTCAAAACTCGAACCCGAACTCAATCTATTCCAAATAAGATGGGTTTGGGTGGTTTAATGGGGTATAGGTTGAGATATGGAGCATAATTTTCATAATCCGAAATATTTGGCATGGGGTACGGGGTTTGCACACCCCGCCCCAAATCCGCCACGCGACCCCATAATAATAATAATAATAATAATAATAATTTATTTTATATCTTTCAAATTAAAAATAATGTCCAAAATAATTTAGGGTTCTAGTTCCTACTAGTTTTTTTTTCATTGTCAATCATCGAATCGTTCACTTCTCTTCTCTGCCAACTCTTCAGTCTTCACTCAGCCAGTGTATGAAAATTTGGATGTTGTGTTGTTGTTACTTTAATTCTACTCTAATTTCCTATTTTTCTTCTAAAATCTTATCTTATTTACATAGAGTTTTTATTTTTATACTTGAAATTTGAATTTTAATTGCTGTCAAATAGTTTTGATTTGACATTTTCATAGACTGATTCTGATTCCTTTAATTTTTTATGGGTTCGCCGGATGGTGTAGGGCGGAGTATGGGGAGGGATATGGTGTGGCGGGGCAGGGTATGAGGTGAGCCAAATCCGCCCCATTGCCATCCCTAAAGAACATTGAGTCTATTCAAAATGGGTTGGAGTTGATTTATTTATTTAAAATTGTAGCTATAGAAGCTATCCATACGAAGTACAACCAACAAATAAAGTTATGATAAAACATTTCGATTCCCAAGGGTTTGTTTGTTTATGAATTGGAGCATTTTGTCAAAATATTTGGTGAAATAATTTTTGGAAAGTGGGGTTGAAAAATGTGATGATTCTTTGTTTGTGTTTTGATTGGTAAGTGAAAAATAAATTGGGAGAAAATTGTTTATTTGTTTGTGTTTTGGGATGGGACAAGATATCAGATTAATAATTTTTTTGTTGGGTTGGTAAGGTGAAATTGATATTTTAAAATTAATTATGTACGTGTATATATAGATTGGGTAGGGAAAGACAAAAAAGAGAGGGTTAGACATTGGGTAATGGATAGAAGATGAGTTGTTAGGGTATTTTGGGCCTTTTTGGGTGTATTTTGATTAGTGGGATTGGAGAATATAATTGGTTGTTTGTTTGTGTTTTGAGAATTGAAAAATATTTTGACAATTTACAAATAAACAAGTCCCAACATTACAAACTTCTAAATTTAGAATTATCATATTTTTTACGTAGAATATAGAATAGAGAAGTGTAACTCTTTTATATATTTCATTTTGGAACAATTGCAGCCCCTCCCCTATAATTACCTATAATTATTTAATTTTGCTTCAAAATTACACATATATTTTTTTATAATTTAATTTTGTGTTACAGTTCACTCCCTTCACCATTAACAGTTTAATAAACTTTTTAAATTATCCTCATATATATTGTTGAGTTTTAGAATACAGTAAGAGGGTGTTTGGTTAAACTTATTTTAAGCATCTTATAAGCTCCTACATCTTATAAGATGTTTTTGGAGCTTATAAGATGTTAGATATTATTTTTAAAATAAGTTGTTAAGTGTTTGGATAAAATAAAATCTTGAAACTTATAAGATATTAATAATAACAATTTTGTAATTAAAATAGTTAAAAATGAAGGAGCTTGTTAAGATTTTAAAAATAAATTGGGGTCTCCTTACTTTTTTTAAAAGAACTTATAAGCTCTTAACATCTTATTTTAGGATCTTATAAGCTATTTTAAAAAAAAAAATACCAAATATTTTTTATCAATTTATAATCTCTTAAACATCTTATAAGATGTTTTGAAGAGCTTATAAGCTCACCCAAACACCCTCTAAATAAAAATATGGTTTAGATATAGATGATTAAGAGAAAAAAAAGAGAGGCAATTGAAAGAAAAGGATCAAGAAAGATGAAAGAATAACCTAAACAGCTCTTCAAATTTAATTTTAAGAGAGATATCATATGAGAGGAACAAAGAGATAATAAAGGCAAGTGTTAAAAGGGTAGAAAATTACATAATATAGGTAGAAAAACATATAACATTACTTTTAGATATATAATGTTTTAGATAATTTTATATTTTTATCAAATTTTATTAAATGATAAATCTGTAATTTAATAAATTTCATCAACTTTGACCCAATTCCACGGTTAGAGGGTATATTTGAAATTTTATATCAAGACGAAAAGTTAGTGTAATTACTCATAGAAATAGCTAGTAGGGAAGAACAATGTAATTATCCCTTATTTAATTAATTTTATTTGTAAAAATATTTTGATATACTTGGAGGGTGTTTGGCTAAACTTTTTTTAAAAATCTTATAAGTTCCTACGTCTTATAAAATATTTTTAGAGCTTATAAAATGTCAGATCTTTTTTTTTCAAAAATAAATTTCAAAAATATTGGATAAAATAAGATTTTGAAACTTATAAAATGTTAGTAATGACAATATTATAATTCAAATGATTATAATAAATGAGCTTGTTAAAATCTTAGAAATAAGTTAGGATCTCCTTACTTTTTTAAAAGAATTTATAAGATGTTAATATCTTATTTTATGATCTTATAAGTTCATTTTTAAAAAAAACTACCAAACAATTTTCATCATTTTATAAGTTCTTAAATATCTTATAAGATATTTTAAGGAGCTTATAAGCTCACCCAAACACCCTCTTAATCAGCTCAAATTTCAACTTCAACCAAGAGATGAGCTAACAGGCACCACCGACTTAGAGGAGAGTAGACTGGTAGCAAGATAAAGATGGCTCCTGGGTCATAATACCTGCATATCTGGATATGGCTACAGTATCAGCTAGACAAATTTAGCAAAGTTTTCTCGTTGAAAAGGAAACATAACATTGGAAATTAGTTAACCTATGCCCAAAAAAATTGTCATAAACATTGTTCAGCAGGGATCCTGAACCTAATTAACAACTCCAAAGACGTCGACTGGAGCAATAGAATCTGCAGGTGACAGTGCGTCTCCCAAATGCTGAAAAGGAACAACAGTTTGAACAAGAATATGCTCAATGTGTGTCGTTCTCTGCATTGCTAAACCAGCTTTGCTAGTTTGCTCAATTCCACTTGGATCATGCAGCAACGAATACACAGATCAAGAGGACAAGAATACCAGGTTTTAACTATTTTCATCAGGATTTTGCTTGATCCCACTGCTGCAGAAGAAGTGTGGTAGCTTGACCCAACAGCAGGCCCTGCCCAGATACAAAAGGATTGTAAATTATTTGCCAGATTTTAGCCTTAAATTGCTTACAGAGTATAATATATAGAGGAAAACGGCGCCATGGTGATTTGTCACATCTAGTACACAGCTGAATCAAGATTTTCACATAGCAAATTCATATATGGTTCATAAACTTTAATATATACTGCAACTTCTCAGATATCTATACAACCACATAGTGAAAGAAACAGCTTACTTGCAACGAATGATTTCTGGAATGGGTTTCAAAGCTTTTGGTCCATTTCTAATGCCTTTCTTGTGTGGAGTTACCTGCAAGAAGCATTTCACTTTTGAGTAGTTAAAGAAGGTAGAATTCATCCATTAACATGTCGTCGAAGAAATGATTGTTATAAGGGGTGTTTTGAGCCAGAAAAACTTCCGGCATGCAAGGGTGTTGGATAACCAATTGTAATGGTAAAAAATACAAAGACAACTAAGCCAGAGTCTCTGATGAAACCAGTTCGATAGGCAACAAGGGTGAAGTCATGTGTATATTCATATGTTCTACCCAAATGACTTGCGAAAAGAATGAAAAGAATTCAGTAAACTTACTTTTAAATCAAGTTCGGAAAATTTGCTTTTTATGAACTCCAGAAATCAGAATAAGAACAGACTAGATCAGGGGGGCATGGACTGATGCAGATTAAAAAACTATAAAAGATTCTAACTGATAGAAGGAAAGAAAATCGATATATTAACAAGGCAACCGGTTTTTCAACTGCTGCATTATGCTTGACAAGTTTCGATTATTGCTATTCTAGAGCTAGCACATTACAAGACTCAACTTCTGCAAAGGTCGTTTCTGTCGCTATATCCCTAGCTAGAGAGGCACAAAAATTCTGCACAGGACTAATTTCAAAACCGCTAACAGACTCCCATTAAAGCCATCGGGTCACATTGTGCCTGGAAACTCTATTCTCTGTAATTTTACACTACAACAAGCTTGTAATAATGGATAAAATCTGCCGTGGATGCAAAGACCCGGAACTTCCGATCCCACGTCCGCCCACATGTTTAACCAGAAAACCTTAGCCAAATCTAAAGACGACCTGGTCATCAACGAACTTCCATAGATGCCAATTGATCTTACTCGAACTAGAAGAAACAGAAACTTTGGCTGATATTGTACTTTATTATAATCTCTAAACTGGGAAGTAGTTTACCAATAAGACGACTTATCCAAAAAAAAAAATACAAGGATCAACAATTTCATTTTTCCTTAAATCCGCATAGCTCCATAGCTCCACCGAAGAATGGTAAATTCGGAAACTCAGCTCTCCTGTTGTTTTCGTCGTCATGATTTTCCGGCAAAACCAACGGCCGCAATGGGGTGTTGGTCGGGTCGTTCATGGCGGTTTCCAGCGGTGCTGGTTGAGCCAATGCATGAGCCATCCGCCGTATGCTTGCGAAGGCGCATTCTGCTTTCCTCCCGGGGCTTCTTAGCATCCAGACCGGATACGCCATATCGGTTCCGCGCACGTTATTCGGCGTGTGAAATTGACTCGGCTATTATTTCAGCAAGAGAGAGGTCATCTGAGTGAGGCATATGTAAACGACGCCGTTTCGCTAAGAGGAAAACACACCCTACCCAACCCCAACCCCAACCCCAACCCCAACCCATCAAAAAGAAGGGAAAAATACATTTTTGTTCCCATGAATATTGATTTTTTTTCAAGAAAATATTACAAATGATGAAAATTATTCTTATAACAAGTTAATAATATCTAATTATCAAATGAAATAAATGAAAGCATAAATTGCAAAATCAAATGCAGATAAGATCCAAAAAGAACCCATTTTCCATGAATATTAATCTTAGAGTATTTCAAATGTGGGAGTATAGAAATATTAGGACCAAAAGACACCCATTTTACTTAATCTCTAATTACATATGAGTTGTAGTATCAAAAATTGAAATAAAATTACTAGTGTTAACCTTAATATTGAAGTTCAAAAATTAGTTCCCTCATGCTCATTTAAAAATCTTTGAGGCGATTATAATATAAATTTTATTTTTTATTATCATTTTTTTAATTAATTAAATATAATTAGATCATCAAATTCAATGATACAACGATCTCATCGAATACAACACTCTCAACCCACTACTACCCCTGAATCATCAAAAATAATATTTTTTTTTATGTGCAAAATCTTTGAGGCAATTATAATATAAATTTTATTTTTCATTATCATTATTTTAATTAATTAAATATAATTAAATCATCAAATTCAATGATACAAAGATCTCGTCAAATACAACACACTCAACCCACTACTTTACGTGATCATCAAAAATAGTATTTTTTTATGTGCCCACCACCCTTAATCTAATGTCCAACAATTCACCATCAAAATGGCCACCTAAGTTGACTAAGTCTTGGACTTATCTCATCCAATCCAAATCTTTCTCTACCTCATTCACAACCAGTCAATAAAAAGTTGAAACTTCTTTTGGTCATGGAACAAAGGAAATTAAAACTGATGAGGATAAATGTTAGTCAACTGGTTAATCCCATTATAACTGCCATGCTTTCTCCATTCTTGGAAATTTTTTATACCACCTGACAAGTCTCCATGACATATAATACACATATTCCTTTGCAGTTATTTTATTACAAAACGTGCAACCCACAACATCAATGGCAGTTTGCATATCAACGTTATAAAGGATTTATGAGAAGCCATTCATGATTCAAACAAAATTGCCGAAAAAATGGAAACCACAGAGGATTTTTCAGACAAAAGTTTCCATTTTTCTGAGGAAATATTGCTTGAAATTCTTGTCAAACTCCCTGTCAAATCAGTCTTCAGGTTCAGAAGTGTTTCCAAGAATTGGTTCTCTTTAATTTCTGATCCTTCATTTTTTTCTTATTATCTTTCGCGGTCTGGGGACTCTCCTCCTTTTGTACTCATTTTCCAGGCTGATAGAATGCATATTTTTCTTTCCACTGGGAAAAACTTGAAGAATTTCAGTTTTCTATTCCCTTCTGATCAAATTCGAGGCCTAAAAGTCGAATCAACGAGCAATGACTTGATTCTGTATAGATCAAACGGTCAGTTTTTTGTAATCAATCCCTTCACAAGGAAATCTGTGGCACTTCCAATCCATAGCGCAAAAAGAAGTTATGGCCCGACGGGATTGGTTTCCTATGTTGAAAACGGGATTACAAGATTCAATGTGGCTCGACTGATGAAGAGCTGTGACAACTCTCTGAATCTTGAGATGTTTTCTTCTGAAAGAGGTGAGTGGAGGAACTTCAGTTTGAGAAATCCAAAGTTTGATAATGTGGAAGTTGATACTAGGCCATGTGTTTTATACAAAGGGGCAGTTAATTGGATTTGTAATAAAACAACAGCCATTTTGGCCTATGATCCTTGCAGCAGTTTTGACGATAAATGCAGGCTCATCAGCATACCAAATGAGGCCTATAATATGAACGGAAAGAATGCGATTTTGGGCGTCTCGGGTGGAAATTTGTACTATTTTGAGATGAGTAGAATATCTATTCAGGGATCTAAGTTGCCTGGATGGAAATTGTGGGTACTGAAAGACTATGAAAGTGGGGAATGGAGTTTGGATCATGAGGGGAAAGAGATGAAGATTGCGTTAATTAGTGGTGTTCTTTGCAATTTGCTATTGACTTATAGTCCTCTGCTTCCTGTGGCATTTCATCCATGGGATAGAAATATAGTGTATTTTTGGTATGAGGGTTATATCTTAAATTTTAATGTAGCGAGGGGATGGTTTGAAGATAAGTTTTCAACATTTTCTTCTGAGAGTATGGTTTCAACGTTGGAAATCTTTCCTTTGCTGATGCCATTTTGTCCAACTCAACTTCTTGAACCAGAATGGGATTGTTAATTGATGATAATCAAATTCGTCGCTAAATATTGAAGTTTAGTTGTCTCGAGATATTATTCTACTAATATGCATTTGATGGGTGGTTTTATCTTTATGAAAAGATGCCTAAAAAATTAAGAGAAGAAAAGTTGTTTATAATTGTTTCGAACCTTGATCCCATCGACTTGGAATAAATCAGGTATCATCATGATATTCGGTCAAAACGCTTGAGAAGAGGCTCGTGGCCACCATTCCCACAAACAACCAATGATGATGACTAGATTCGTCAGAAACATAACGACTCGGCCACCTCGAGGTATTGTCTCACCAACACACATTTGTGAGGAGTTTTATCTCTATAAAAAGATGTTTAAGGGGTGAGAGAGGGAAAGTTGCTTATGAAAATGAAGAAACATTTTTGTATTATTTTTCTTCCTCTGTAAGCCCATTCTTGTGCAAATTTCATAGCCCTTATGAATTAGAAACTACATAAATATTGAAACAACAAAGTTTTCTTCTCTATTGCACTTTTTGTGCGTGTAATAGTCTTGTGCTAGTACAATCAAGGCAATGCTACCTTTCTCCCAGGGCAAGAATCTGTTCTTTTTCTTTTTACTTCTGTGAGATAATGCTTTTGCAGCCAATCCCAAATTTTATGTCAAATCACAACGTATCTTTTGTTGAACTTACACTTAAAATGCAGCCTCTACTTTCTATATCTTTACACTGTTTTGGTAAAAATGTGAAACACTCGCAGATCCTGATGCTTTATCTCATAAAGAATGTATATTTACTTTAACAACATCCCTTCCTTTTGCCACAAATTGGTAATTATCAGTCCAATATTAGATAATTTTGCAGATTTTGTGGTTACACAATCTATTTTTTGCTTTAACTTGTCTCTCTGAAGGTTTCCAGCTTTCTCCTTTTTGTAGATAGTCCCAACAAAATTGGTCATGGATATTTTAAAAAAATGGGACATGCCAAATATGCGCTGAAAAATCCATTCTCTCGTTATTTTTTAAAATTAATACCCGAAGAGCTAGTTTGGTTGGGATGATAAGATGAGATATAGTTTTTTTTATCCCATCTTATTATACATTTGGTTAGAATGACAATAAACATTCATACCCACATGAACGTCAAGAGCTTGTGTTTATATGTGCAACTTTTATGATAAATTAACCTGCTAAATTCCATTAGTTTATTTATCATACCAACTAAATCATATCATAATAATAAAAAATCACACAAATTATCACATGATAAATGATCATGAAATAACTTAAAATTCCAACCAATTCAAAACTAGTGTGTTTTTATGCAAGTTCAACTTGATTTGAGTTTTACTTAAAAATGACCCACAATCTTGAACATCCAAGAAATACATGTGGAAATATTTTACTCTAATTCAGGTTTTGTTCTAATTTTTCTAGTTTTAAGTGGTTAACATGAAATCTTGTAAAAGAAAACTTCAAGAACACTGTCCAAAGCATATACAAACTGGGACTAGACCCCCCATACAAGTGTCATGATTCTATTGGCTCTTGTAACCTACTTAGTACAAAATGATCTTTCATTCCACCTATGTCTTCACAGACCTAAAATTCTGTCCAGCCATGGAAGCCACAGCAGCAACCAATGCTCCTAACAGAACAACAAATTTAACAGCCTTAACCTCAAAATGGCCTCCCAAATTCCTAAATTTTACTTCCTCCACCACCCTCCTCAATCCCAGAAACAAAAGCATCCCCCTGTTTCTCACCCACTGCTCCACAAAGCCAAACACCAATAAACAAAGTGCAGCAAATGAAAATCACTTCAATAAAGAGTCACTTCCAAATTCTGGGACACAGCCACAACCCACACCCACTTCAAATCAAGCAGTTTTCTCAAATTTATCATTCTCAAGGGGCTTAATCTTTGATTTGGGTCCCAAGAATTCTTGGGACAGCCTTCAAATTGGTTCACCTGTGGTGAAAAGGTACCTAAGTGATGAGGAGGAGAGGTGGTGTATGTGGTACCATGGGAGGTCTATTGAAAATCAAGATTTTGATTCAATTGGATTGGCAGTTTCAAGCAATGGGATCCACTGGGATAGGGGTGGAGGACCTGTTGTAGCAAATTCAGATGTGGGATTGGTTATGAGGAGTAGTAAAGATTGGTGGGCATTTGATACTCATGGCATTAGGCCATCTGAGGTTGTAATAATGTCTAGTGCAAAAGTTAGAGCCAACAGTGCAGTTTACTGGCTTTATTACACTGGCTTTTGCTCCGAGTATTTGGACAATTCTTTGGAGTTTAACTTCAAGAATCATGAAAATGTGCTATTCCATGGGGATGGTCATTGCCTGGATTAGCAATGAGCCAAGATGGAAGGCATTGGGCTAGAGTTGAAGGGGAGCATCATAGTGGAGCATTACTTGATGTGGGATCGGATGGCGAGTGGGATTCGATATTCATTGCTTCACCACAAGTTGTCTTTCATGGGACGGGCGATCTTAGGATGTACTATCACTCATTTGATGCCCAAAACGGGCATTTTGCGGTTGGCATTGCACGGTCTAGGGACAGGATGAGGTGGGTGAAGCTCGGGAAGACACTAGGCGCTGGTGCTAGTTGAGCGTTTGATTAGCGTGGGATTATTAATCCTCGAGTGTTGAGGGATAGGAAAGATGGGAAGTATTTGATGGTTTATGCAGGAGTTGGTGCAAATGGGAGAACAAGCATTGGAATGGCAGTTTCTTTGGATGGATTGAAGGATTGGAAGAAGGTGCGAGATAGTCCTGTTTTGGAGCAATCCCAGGGTGGTGGATGGGATTGTGAAGGAGTGGGAATGCCATGTTTGGTTCAAATGGAAGGGAATATGGAGGAGTGGAGATTGTATTATAGAGGGATTGGGAAAGGGGGGAGAAGTGGGATTGGATTGGCAGTTGCTCAAGGGGATGGAGAGAAAACATTTGGAAGATGGATTGGATTTCTTGTATGAGACAGTTTTTTTTTTCGTTTGTTCTTGTTGTAGTTTATGAGGATGTTTCTTGTGGTTCTTTTGATCGCACAAGGAGATATTTCCTAGTGGTGTGAAAATCACATGCTTGATTTTTGTGACAAGTAATCTCTAATTTAATTATCTTCATTGCTTAGTTTGGACTAATGTGGTATCTTTCAACATATTGTAGTGATAAAATTTGTTTGGAGTTATAATTTGTTATAATGAAATATATATCAAAATTTAAGAATTTTATCCTTTAATAATAGTTGAGTAGCATTTTCTTTACACTTATATGTACTTAGCGTTCGAGATCTTTGTGTACATGTGCATTTATTTTTTTTCTTAAAATAAAAATACATCTCCTTATAATGGTGGAACATGAATATGAAAAAGTAAAAAAATAGAAAATTATTATCAAAACCATATCTCGAGAAAAAGACGATGAAATTTCTATTATATCCCTTCATATCTACACTATTATAGAAAAAAGAAATGCTTCTTGTATTTAAAATGAACATTATTTTTTATTTTTTACATAATTTATCATTTAATTCTTGTAGTGATATGGGATAGCCCAAGTGGCTCAGGCCCAAACTACGTGGGCCCAAAGGTACAGCACCAAGCCCATCTTGCACAACGGCACGGTCGACCCAAGTCGACCTCGATGATCAACGGTGTACCCAGTAAATGAGGGCTTGACCAGGCCTCGTTCAAGGCCGCATCGACTCGCACCGCTAATTCGTACTCCAATCCATTGTCAGGTCGATCATTCTTCTGACCATAGTGGTCGGCAGAGCACAGTATCATCTCTGCCGCATTAAATGCACTGACAGGTGGCATGCCTCCACATTAATGTTGCATGCCACCCCCTTTCCGCCTGGCGCGGTAGGCACATCAACAGTGTCCTACCCAAACCCTAAAACCTGGGAAGGCAGCCACCTTGAATAGAATAGGGGTGAGAGATGACTAATTGCACCTCATACAAGGACAAGGGTCCTCCCTACACATCAAGAGCATCTCGGACAAATCCTCAGGTGGAGAAGGCTATAAATACCCCCCACTCCAGCCTTCCAAAGGTATGTTCTCATATATACAAAAAGCCCATACTCTGTTGTTGATATTATCTAGTTGACCTGTATTGACTTGATCGTCAGAGCGCCTAAGCCAAGGACTCCTCGGCTAGCTTGATGTTTGCTAAGTGATTGCAGGATTCAGCCCACCTCCATCCATAAATCGACCACAGAGGTCGAATCTCATCAAAACATCAACTTGATCCAATATCCAACAGATTCAACCATCATCATGTAGTAACTAAAATAAACAAAATAGTTTGTAGTTAAAATGAAGAACTCGGTATAAAAAGAGTAGTTTGGATACTAATATTACTAATATTCCAAATTCATTCTTTAAATTATCTTTTAGAAATGATAATTCAATAAGATTACAATTGTACCTTTAACAAAATCCACAAAACCACGAACTCATAAACTCATGGTCAAAATTTCATCCTTCATGATGCCAAAAATAAAATGCAAAGCACCAATTAAAAACAAGAAAAGAACACTATTTTATTTTCGTTATGTGTAAATCTGTCCCTTGGGCATTACAATGAAGACTTTATATGACATAGATCTCACTACTTGACATGAAACTACCCACTAACTCACTAAGCACTTTAAAATAACTGAATCAATAATATATGGACATGTGTAGCCCCATGTCCTTCCATTTTCGATCGTGGGAATGAGACTTCTACGTCTAGCAAAGACTTGATCTCAGCTCGACCCATTTATTCTAATTAACCTTTAGCCGAGCTGGAGCTCGAAACACCCCAGTCTCTATGTTGCTTCCTATCAACTGCTCCAATTCAACTTGTTGAGTTGATTCGACTCGGCTTTTTAGTCTTTATATATCTCTTTACAAGCATTTGATTGAAACTTGGATCTACACGTCCAAAGCAACTTCCAGTCCTCAGCTCGGCACACATATGTGTCCATGCTACTGCCAGTCTTGGAACTTAGTTGCTTTACTGCTGCTCGGTCGTTTAATTTTGCTTGGACCTTTAGTTCAGCTTATTCTCTTTGATGTGAAAATAATCTTGGTCTTCTGACACATGACGTGTTTTGTTTTTGTGCTTCATAACCGAGATGATGGCTTCGACAGCATAGTTTGAGCTCAACCAATATCTTCCTAGTCACAGCTCAACCACAATGTGGAGCTTGGGTATTTGAGTTTCAACTCAGTCATATGCATACCGTATCACTTCATTTTCTTTTTTATCATGCAAATACGTAACACAATCTTAACTTTACTCCACAATTTAAATTATTTCATGTATTCAATTTTAGCAACCTAAAATATATTTTTATGCGACGACAAATAATTTTAAAAATTACAAGCGCACCCCTTATTAGGGACACTTCTAAAGTCCCACAATAAAACAAAATACATTGTCAACGGCTGAATGCGTGGACTCAAATCTAAATAGCTTCAAAAAGAAAAAGAAAAAGAAAAAAAGAACTCTTAATCACAAATTTTATTCTCTGCTACATCATCTGCAATAAATTTTGGGCCGAAGATATTAAAAGACTGTCCAAAATCTCCAAAATCAGTTAGGGAATGTTTGGACGGTAAAAATGTAACTCGAGGCCCAAATCATTACTTCAATCCAGGATTACGTACAGGCCCGGCAGCCCATATTATGTGTTTGGACTTTGAGTTTTAGTTAAAGAAAAAAAATATATGTTATAAACAAATGGCGAGAATATTTTTCTAGAAAAGTCAAAGGGTGACATACTTCTCTAAAAAATATATAAATAAAAATATTGTTCTCGCTTAAAAATAATACAATTTTGACTTACATTATATTTTCTTTTTTATTATTTCATAAAACTAATGGTCGAAATATATATATATATATATAACCACTGAAAATCAAGAAAATTTTAACTAAGTAAAAGCTATTGTTCAATTAGTTGAATGGAATTACTCTTACAATTATATGTGTGAGATTTGGGATTGAAACTCAAATGAATAAGAGGTACATGTATACAAGTGTAATTTAAAAAAATAAATAAAAAAACAATCTCCTAACTACAATTTAGATGTTATCAAAGCTTGGTTTGATAAGGAAAAAAGTACAAATTGAAATTAGAATTGGGTAACTAAGGGTTTGTTTGTTTGTATCTTGAATGTTTTGGGATAATGTATTTTGGATAGTAGATTGATGAAATGTGATATTTGTTTGTTTATATTTAGAGGTTGTTGGAGAATGCTTTTGAAGAAAAGGGTTTGCTAAAAGTGTTTCGAAAGAAAATAATTTTTATTGTAAAAGTCAGATTAATCAAATTTTTGCTAAGTGTAGTGAAATTGAATTTTCTATAATAACTATATAGTTGTAATTGGTGCGTAGAGATGTGTATGTGTGTGTATAATAATTAATAAGTAATATCTATATTTGAAGGGCATTTTGGCATAAGATTACACATTCTACAATATATTATTGAAAAATGTGGGTGTTTGTCTGAATACGCTTTCCCAATTGAAAAATATCTTAAAAAAGTTACAAGCAAAAAACCCCTAAGAAATTCTCTTGAAGCAAGTTTGCAATCAACAATTTAATAATGCAAATTATACGTAAATTCAACTTATTTATTTATTTTAAAAAAAAAAAATCGTTTGGATGGGAAAGTTCTTTTCCATGATTTTGATCTCTATGCAAGAACTAATTTTAAATTCTATCAAAGAAAACAAAAGCAATTAAAAGAACAAATAACAAACAATATTGGGCACTAAAATGGGAAATATTTATGTTATTTGCAAAGCATTAAGAAAGATGGCCAAGTCCATGGCATGTGTAGGAGCATTAGATAATTCTGGACAAGTCCATAAATAATATAGGAGTAGTCCATAATCAAGGTAGGACAGCCTTTCCTTGAGACAAGGATATTCAATGTTGGCCAGCTACAAACTAATTAATTTGGTAATTTGAAAAAAAAAAACACCACCACCACCAACAACAACGGCATAAAACTCACACATAAAGTGTAAGGTCAGGAGTTCAAACCTAGCGAATTATCGACGTGCATGTATATAATTAATATATATATATATATCTTCTCTGTACTTTTATTATTATGGTTTCTCTACCTACAACTTATTAAACACTATACAATCGCTACTTTTCAAAAAATTTATTTGCTTTCTAACTATAGTTTCAAATTTTAAAAATAAAAAATAAAAAAAATATCCAAATGGTATCTTACTAGTTCAATCAATTCAATTGGTATATATAACAAATTTATATGTAATATTTCAATGTATGTTATGCATCGCAAACAAAAACATAAGAATATTGCAAATAAATTAAAAGAAAAATTACATCAAAGCATTTCCATATTTTAAGGGCTACCTACGGGCTTATTTTAAAAATCAACGGCATAAAACTTACACATAAAATATGATGTTCGGAGTTTAAATCTAGCAGACCATCGATGTGCGTGTATATAAATATATATTCTCTATATTTTCATTATTATGGTCTATCAACCTACAATCTACTAAGCACTATATAATCTTTACTTTTCAAAAAAATTATTTGTATTCAAACTCATTCTTAACCCATATCTCTAACTATATTTTTAAATTTTGAAAATAGAAAATAAAAATAAAAATAAAAATAAAAATATATCCAAATTATTTCTTACCGGTTCAATCGATTCAATTGGTGTATATATATATATACGACAAATTTATATGTAATACTTCAACATATATTATGCATTGCAAACAAAAACATAAGAATTTAATCAGCAAAATAAATTACAATAAACATTAAATCGAAGCATATCCATATTTTTGTACGGTTATCTCTGACCATACATTTTTCACTTTAATGCGAATCTCATCACCGCGACAACTTAAATATGTGAGTGATTGGAACATTGCCCACCATTGTCAATTAAGGGTTTTGCCTTCTTGCTCAAAATCAACAATGATCCTCTTGTGTTATATATATATATATGTATGTATGTATATGTGTGTATATATATACACATTTATATATGTATTGATTTAATTTTTCCCTGCTAAGATTTTAGTAATAGTTTAAGAGTCAAAATAATAATTTATGTAAATATTTCTCAATTATTTTGTCAATAATGTTCAAATAATTAATTTTGAAAACGAACAATATAATTAATTCAGCAATCCAAAATTTTGGTTTTCTTTCAACTAAATTGAATGCTAGCTAGCTAGCTAGTATTTTTTACATTTTTTTCTCAAGTCTTCTAGTTTTAGCTTAAAATCATTGAAATTATTTTATTTAGAATGATTTGCTCAATTAATACTTTACAAACGGAAACAGGGAAAAAATAGGAGCATATTTGATTGTGTTTTCATGTTCAATATTTTTAAAATTTGATAAGTTAGTTAAAAAAAAAGGAGTTGAAATGAATTTGTATTTGGATAGTATGTTAGAAAAGTAATGATTTTATAGAATTTAATAGGTTATAAATGGAGAGAGATTGTAATATTAAAGAAGAGAAAGAAAATATATAGGTTATTGACAAATGTGTTTTGAGATGAAAATGAATTGGAATATAGATAAAAATGATTATAAGTTATTGATAATTCATTTTTAAATAGTAAAAATGGGTGAAAATGAATTTGAACTCGTTTGGTTTCATTTTCAAAGCCTATTTTCACATTTTCTACTATTCCAAAAATGAAACACATCATTTTTTACACATTTTCACTCAACATCATTTTCATTTTCATTTTCAAAGCACATTCTCCAATAACCTATATATATTTTCTTAATAACATATATATCTTCTCTCTCTATTTCATTATTTCTATTTTTCTCCACTTACAACCTACTAAAACCAATATAATCATTAATTTTCCAACAATGTGTCTAAATACAAACTCATTTTCAACTCATTCCACTAACTACTTTCCAACATTTTGAAAATAGTGGAAATGAAAATAAAACCAAATGGGGCCTAAACAAACTGGCACTAAGGAAATGTTAGCATGATATGTAGCATGTTTATATATTATAACTGAAACACAATGTTGGCTTTGTGTACCGGTTCAAACAATTCAATTGGCATGAAAAAATTATACTTAACATTTTAATATATATTAAGCAATGCAAAAATGACGATACCTAACTCGTCTTATATTAGAGAGTCAACAGCTTTGAGATGATTTATAAACTATTCCCCTTTTCACCTTTTGAGGCACATTTTTAGCACAAAACTGACGACCCACTATAAGTCACAACGGGATAATACCTCAAAGTTGGGTCTTTATATCCAATGATAGATTTGGTCATCATCATGTGGCACCACCTACAGAAACGATCATTATGCACATTTTTTCAAATTCCTTGACTGGTTGGTTGTGATAATACTTAATTTTTTCAAAATAGTAGGAGTCGAGGGTCTTAAAATAATTTATAAGTTATTCAGCATCTCTTCTCCATCGAGACGTCTTTTCAAAATAAACCACCCACTAAGCGTGGCAACAGGACAATATTATCTCGAAGCGGCTTGACCTCCATATCCGTCAGTGTGAATCCTCAAAATGAAAATTAAAAATAATCCAAAATAAATTGAAAAACTAAGTATTAAACATATCCATATTTGTTTGGGTTAATTCCCACCATGCATTTTATGAATTAATGCAAATGTCATCAAAATGACAACTTAAATATGAGAGATGAGAGCCTTACCCGAATTGTCAATCTACATCCGTACATAATTTACGAGGGTGTGCCTGCAAAAAAGTGAAATATGATCATTGTTAGAAATCTTTGTTTTTTCTTTTTCTTTTTCTTTTATTATCTGTTGGAATCCTTGGTGGGTGATATTATCATGTAAAAAGGCCATATTTTTCATTTATCTTGATAAATTAGGACAAGACGCATGAATCTTGAGCTTCTTCGTTAAGATTTTCGTATTAGTCAAGAATCGAATTTTTTGAAGTGATGGGGCATTTTATAAAAAATTTTAAAGATGGTTATCTTTGAATTGTAAAAATTGTTATTAATTATATATATTAAGTGATAAAAATTTTGTTTTACTACTTCAATAATATTTGCAAACTTAATATTGAAAAGAATAGTCTTAAAATTGTTGTGATTGACAATTAGTGACACTCTACAATGATAAGCTAGTGAATATGAAAATTTTGTGACAAATTATAGTGACAATTTTTATTGTAAGTAGGTTATCACTATAGGTGTGCCATTAACTATTAATGTCATAACTTAAAAATATTAGTTAATTTTTATCACTATTAAGCCATCTGCAGATAAAATAAAAGTTATTATTAGTTTAAAAAATTAATATTATTAATGATAAAATAAAAAATTATTGTCATTTAATAAACATCATTAATAATAATTTTTAAGTTGTTAGTCTTTTATGTTACTAATATTATATTTTTATAGTGATTTCTATCCACTCAGTCTATTGATTTTGACTGTAGTATATAATGCTACAATAAAGATCATTCAACCATTTCCTAAACATATTAGTTTACATAATAATTGATCTGAAGCTTGTATTTGAATTTTTTTGGTTTAAAAAAAATTGGCTTTGAAACTTCAATCTTCAATCTTCGATTATGATTATTCTAAGAGATTAATGATATTGATGAAATCAAAATAAAACGGGAAAGAAAAATTGAACTACTACATACTAGGTGGCATCGAATAAATCCTCAATACTAGTGAAATAGAGAGCGACTCCAATATTTATTTATTCTCAATTTAAAAGTACTTTCTAACAAAAATATTTAACTAAATCTATTCAATTGAACAGGATAATATCAATATTTTGTTAAATATGTGTTGTTAATGTATGTACACGTATATAAATTTAATTTCGACGCCACACAACTAAGTGGTATCAAGTCACTTCTCAACAAATGTGAGATAGAGAGCAACTCGACGGAACAAACTAACATGTCTATCCTAAATAGAAAAATAATTTCAGACAAAAAATTCAATTGAATATATATTCAATTGATCACAACGCATATATTTGTAGTTAATGCATACACATATACTAAACTCAATCACGACAACACCTAAATAGGTGGTTTCAAGTCATTCGTCAATGAGGATGAGATAAAGAGCAACTCAATAACACAATACTGATATATTACTCTTAAATTGGAGATATCTTCACACGAAAAATTTAACTAAGCATATTCAATTGAACAATATGACACCAAAGTTTTTGTAGATACACTTAGTAAGCATGTGCATGTTTACTAAACTCAATTAAGACTCCACCTAATTGGATAATATTGAGTCACTCCTTAGTAAGAATGAGATAGAGAGCAACTCGAAACACACGTCTCTCATAAATTGAAAAACATTTTCACATGAAAAAATTTAATCAAAATATACTCAATTGAAGAACATGACACCAACATTTTCATATATATGTTTACTTAACGAATACACACACTAAACTCAATATAGACCCCACTCAACTGGATGGTATCAAGTCACTTCTCAATAATAGCAAGATGGAGCAACTCAATAGACTCAACGAATACATGCACTAAATTCAATATAGACCCCACCCAACTTAATGACATCGAGTCACCTCCAATAACATCGAGATAGAAAGCAACTCGACAGACGCAACACTAATATATCTATCTGAATTGGAAAACATTTTCTCACAAGATATTTAACTAAACTTATTAATTGAACAACATAATACAACATTTTCATAGATATATGCAACCAAAGCATACGCTTAAATCCAAATCCTATACATTCATTACCAAAAGAAAAAGAAAAAGAAAAACACAATCCCTGTAAGTAGCTAGGCTTCCCAAAAGGAAATCTTTATTCTCCAGCCCTTTTTCGGAATGCATATTTTTCTGTGCTTTTGTACCCTCTAACTGATCCACTAAATAATTCACCATTGTTGAACAGGGGCAAACCGCATGTAGGGGCCTTCTTTCCACCTTTCCCAGAGCTCCATATTTTGCTCTCTCTACATATATATCAAGCCAAACAAGACCCACAAAACCAGCTCACACTTTACACAGACCTGATCGATTAATGTCTCCCTGCAGCCTTTCTGTAATAAAAAGACACAAATCCCAGTACCTGGGCACCTTCTGGCTACAGTAAATATGGTAAACTTATATCCATTTCTCCAGATTTATTATAATCTGACAGCGCCACCCCGCCCCCCCCCCCCCCCCCCCCCCCCCCCCCCCCATCAGGCTCCATTCTTTTCTGAGTAAATGTTTCTTTGTCAGAGTAAGTTTGGCTGTGGTGTTTATATTATACAGGGAAAAAAAAGATGCTTGGAAATTGTGAATGGTGCATTAGAGAAAAACTTAGGTATTTATTGGATCATGCGAGCTGACAGTACAGTGTTTAGTTTGCTGATAATGGAGGGGATTGCAGTAAAAGAGTTTAACCAATTCGCTGCATATCCGGGTGGTTTGGGTTTGTCCTTTTTCATAATACGTGTCTAGTGGTAGTTATATAGAAAGTAAATATGCCTGTGTGGAACGTTTAAAACTTGATTAACTGTAGATGTTTACGCGATGTTTGGTTGTGCTCTGGGCATTTTCAGGAAAATATTTTGGGTAAATGTGTTTTACAAGTTAAATGCGGGAAATGTGCCAATTGTTTGATATTGTTTTGAGAAAATATGAAAAATAAAATTGTATGTTTTGAATTGTTTTGTAAGAGACAAAAGTAATTGTACATATCAAATCAATTAATTTTTTGTTGTGTTTATAAGCTGAAATTGTATTTTTTGGGCTAAACAATGTATGTGTGTGTGTATATATGTGAATGATTGATGTGTCACCTTACTTTTTTTATTTTTTGGGGTATTTTGGGTAGAAAAAATTTGTTTTTAGAGTGTAACTCGGGGAATGAAGTTGAATGCTTGGTATTATTTTGGGAATTAAAAAATATTTAAGAAAACACAAACAAACATGACCTTAGGTTCAACCTCCATGGGGAAAGAGAATAGAGCACCTAAAAATATATTTTTATATATCAAAGATTATGAAATCACCCCTTGTATTCTGGGGTGACGGAGGAATCGTATCATTCGAGTCTCTGTTTTTTTTTCATACTTTTTTTTTGAAAGTATAGAGAAAACTACGACCAATGAGATTTTTCGAACCCTCTCTTCCGGAAGGAAAGTGCATCAAATTCTTTCTTTCATACGTTTGGAACTTGTTCGAAAATATTTTTATTATTTTCAAATATATTCGGACCAAGTGGGGCCCAATTGCAGGGCATATGGTACAAATATTTGAGTTTATTCTATTTTTTGGCAAAAATTTTCACATTGTATTAAGCTGGTGGATTATAGCATTTTGAATTTTTGATACGTGTTTTATTTTTTATTTTATTATATTGTATATATATTAAATATATCTAATTTACAATTCAATATTTTTTATATCAAATTATTTAAGCATAAATTTAGTGTAGTGAAATAAAAGATGAATACTTATATATGAGAATTAAAGATATGCTCCGGTGTCAATAAAGTCAATATTGTGATATACTTTTAATTAATTTCTTGGAGTAAAGTATTGTATTCATTTGCGTGAATGTTTCTAGAGTAGCAAGAATAGGTGTATTAATTGAGGGAGAGGACAATCCAATTTGTGATGTAAAAAAATATTCATAAATAAATAAAGAAATAATTATTAAAACGTTACATGCTCAGCAAAAATGCATTTTTATTCCTCTAAGTTAGTCCATTTCTAAATTCCATATTTATTGATCTAATTTGCAATGTATTTCATCATCTATTAATTAGTGGCAATTTCAACTTAATTCAATTGACTACTCATCAGTTGGTCGAGAAATTTAAATTTCAGTTCAAAATTAATTGAAAATATTAAATACTTTTGAAATTCGATAGAGGTAAATGCATAAAACTCCCATTTATTTTGCTAAAGATACAAAGAAAGAAAAACCTGCATATTAAAGGTGGGCAAAAATCTTTTAACTCCCTGTAAAATTTGGAATAGGCAATTTACATCCTTGAAATTAAGTTTTGACTATTTTTTATTTTAATTGTTTATCAGAGGCCCTCTTTTTTCAATGTTGATCAAATATATAGGTTTTCTTATGCATTTTATCCCTCTCCCCCCCCCCCCCCCACC
The DNA here is from genome assembly GCA_018894105.1 of Jacaranda mimosifolia. Classification (NCBI taxonomy): domain Eukaryota; kingdom Viridiplantae; phylum Streptophyta; class Magnoliopsida; order Lamiales; family Bignoniaceae; genus Jacaranda; species Jacaranda mimosifolia. The sequence continues at coordinate 20,556,765 of CM032134.1, read as the reverse complement.
ACCCACCCCACCCAAAAAAAAAAAAAGAATTTTTAGAATCTTGAATTTTGGGCTAATTTTTCAAGCTAAAAATTGGAATTTCCAGTCAAATTTTTTGAAATTTTCGCAAAATTAAACTAAAACATCTAAAATTACGAATAAATAGAGGATGAACTGAAAAATAGACCAACTTATATGTAGCAAAAAAAAGAAAAAGAAAAAGAAAAAGGGTATTTTTGCTTGTCACATGCATGCATTAATATTGCTAAATATTGTTAAATAAAATAAAATAATGCATCTGCAAATAGTAAAAGTAAATTAAATACATGCAGCCCACAGGGATCTATATATGCATACAAAATCCATCAACTTTACTGTACTCTTTTACGGGCTACTAAATACTTTTACTGTTTTTCAGACAAAGTATTATTATTATTGTTTAAAACAGTAGCCACTTCTGTCAGTCTATGAGAAGATCCTATTGCTCAAACATAGATTTCCTCGTGTATGCAGTAAGACAAAACACGATATGACAAAACACTACCAAAAATATATAATATTAATAAAAAAAAGTAATTAATTAAAAATTATCACTAATAATAAATTTTGTGTATAATAATTTTTATTTTGTCATACTATGACTTAACAGTAACAAGAACTAATGTTTTACTTTGTTGCAATTGACAATTAGTAACACATTTATAACGACAACCTATTGATAATTATAAAAATCATCATTATAATTTGTGATAAGATTTTAATTATAATTAAGTTTATTGTGCCATTAAGTGTTAATAATGGTAGTTTAAATATTATTCTTGTTATTATTGAGTCTATAAAAATTATTAAGGTGGCAAGATAAATTTTTTTGTCAATAAATATTTTTGAACAAAAGCTTCTAATTGATTTTTTTTTTTTCAAAAAAATCATTTAATCAGAAAATGTTTAAAATGATGATACAAAATCTTATTCGTAACTAATAATATCAAATCTTATTTCATATGGAATATGTTGAGGGTTTGAAAATAAATTTATACATTGCTTTTCATCTCTAACTCCATCAGGTGCATTTTATAAAGACAAAACTCTTCATCAATACTTGGTAGCTAACAATATCACTATAAGAAGAATAATATTAGCGACAAAAAATAAGCGATAATGCAAAAGTTATAATTAGTCACATATATCAAATAACAATAATTTTTATTTTGTTATTGTTAATATTTTTTAAGTGACAATAATTTTTATTTGTCACAATGAACAATTAATTATATACTTATAATGACAGCCCAGTGACAGTTCCAATCTTGTCACAATTTTATAATAAGATTTTCACTGTCACTAAATTGTTATTATAGGCATGTCACTAATTAATAATAGTAACAAATTAAACACTATTTTTGGTCCTATTAACTTTGTAAAACTTATTAAGGTGATAAAACAAAATCTCCTGCCGCTTGTATACATAATTAGTGATGACAAAAAATGTCAATTTGGAATAAGAATTATCAAAGAAATCCTCATTTTTCCCAAAAATCCAACAAAAAATCAATAATTTTATACATACAAAATTTCCAAAATTTTAATATATGTATGTGTATATTTGACTGCTACAGTAAAAAACGTCTCCCTCCAAAACGTAAACAAACATACCAAAGTTTTCCAAAACTAATTTTTAACTATTCCCGAAAATATAATCAAAAATCAATTACATTCTCCAATAATTCATTATCTCAAAACACATAATAAAATCACACAAAAAAACATAATCAAACATTCCCTTGATTTCTTTTATTCATCTTAGCAATATTAATGGATATGCTTTTGTTCATCTACCGTTTTGTTAATTCCTATAGTATACTAAAATTGCCTCTCCTATTAACCCCCCCCCCCCCCCCGCCCCCCCCCCCCAATCCCCGGCCAACCGGCACCGGCCACCCCTCCCCCCACAACCCCACAAAAGAGAGAGAGAGAGAGAGAGAGAGAGATATTTCTCACTTCATATTTGCTTCATCCAACATACAAAAGACAAATAAATCTGACAAATATAAGGAGGGAATATCGAAATCAAAATCTAAATTAAGAGATCTAGTTAATACCACGATCAGAACTACTAGTTTTACACTTTATTGTTACACTTGATGCACTAATCAGACAATACACTTACCTTAAAAGAAACCTAATCCAACTTTGTTAGGCAATAATTTCTAGGCCCCCCATTATGATCATACAATTAGATTACACCTAATGTGTACTTAGAACAAGATTTATTTTCCTTAAATTAAAATACTGGGGAATCCACATTTAGAACATTACTCCAGTAAGTAATATTATTCTTGTTATCTTCAAAATCAACTTGATCATCATCATCAACAGCATCGGCACCAGTGACAATACTGACAGAAGCAATATCTGTGTAGCCCTCCAAGAAACTTGGAAACCTCAAGGAATCAGAATTAGCATCATCATAAGTAAAACTATCAGGGATTGTATTATCATGATGATGAAGTTGTATTGGATTTTCCATTATGCCCTTCACCTGTTCTTCACTAATCTTCCCAATACCAGGGTTTCCCACGTAATTCATGTAGTTTTCATGGATTAGTCCGACGTTAGGCATGGCAACCATGTTGTCTGAGAAGTTTAGTATGGATGTAGGAGACTCAAGGCTTCCGTTGGAGGTGAAAAACCCGTTAACTATCTTTGTTGTGGAACTAATAGTGCCTTTTCTAGGCTTCGAGGTTGTCCACGCCCCTTGCCATACTTTCAGTATGTCTAAACAAGGTGGCCGTGACGATGGTGGTGGTGGTGGTGGTGGTGATGGTTGGGTTGCGGCCACGACCTTGTTGAGTATTTGACAGTGGTAAGCATTGGACACCATCTTGGATTCACGAACAATTCTAGCCTCGGCCTCAAGCCGGGCGCTCTCCCATTGCGCCATGTGGCTATGGTTGGCGACGTCCTTGGGCTGGCCATAGCCAAGGGCATGGTTCTTGGGCTTATGGGTCATCGGATCGATCCCCATCTTGACCAACCTCTTCTTCAAATGCGTATTCCAATAATTCTTGATTTCGTTATCAGTTCTTTTTGGCAAGTGACTTGCTATGGCTGACCATCTATAAACCAAATGAAATCATAAGAGTTTAACATAAGATTAATACTTCCGAACAGATTGACCAATTAATATGAGAAAAGATATCTCGATATAAGAAAAGACATCTCTATGTTGTATTTCCTATTCCATTTCATGAATATATGACACGTGTATTAAGTATTTTCTTATAAAAATAGTTGATTGAGAATTAGACACACTTTGCATAAATACAATAAATTAAAATAGAAGATAAAATAGAAAATTCAAAATGCATCTCAATATGATTAACGGTTATTATATAGACCCCGGATTAATTGAAGGGTAGCTTGATGAAAAGACATCTCAACATAATTATCATTCGAATATGATGCAATAAGTCTTTGATCGACTGACATAAGGTGAAATTAATTAAGCAGATGTACCATGGCATTTTAATTCTCACGTGGAGTACTATTTATGTTGTTCCCCAGTGAGATATGCTAGTACATTGCATAAAGCAATAGCTGGGGTAAATTTGGTCCCAACCCTAGTACTTCACTATTTGGGTACAAAAGATTAATGAAAATAAATGAAGCTTCAAATCAGATTTCTCAGCTACTAATTAAGATTAACAGCAAATAATCAGATTATTTAAGCTAAGCTGGACGAACTTATAATTAAGTTATATAAGCACCTGTTTCCAAGAAGGGCATGAAGCTGAATGATGGTCTGTTCTTCTTGTAAACTGAACTTTCCCCTCTTGATATCTGGCCTCAAATAATTTGTCCACCTCAATCTGCAGCTTTTCCCACATCTCTGGAGACCTTAAGTACCACAAACCCATGATCAAAATAAACTCAAAATTTCAGATTAACACACACACACACACACACACACACATATTATGCTAAACTTACATGCAATATGAAGATTGGAAAAGCTGATTATTGATAATTAAGTTAATAATTACCAGCTTTAGGAGGGAGGGCTCTCCAGCTTCCATGGCCATGTTGTTGGATATAAGCCAGCAGCTTTTGGTCTTCCTCAGGTGTCCATGGCCCTTTCTTCAAGCCCACCTTATCACAGCATGGGGACCTGCCCATTTTCAGTATGGCAGTTTTCCTACAAATGATATAAGCTAGCTTAACTGGCTAGCTTACAGACTAAAACCCGGGGGGGGCGGGGGGGGAGGGGGGGTGGGCGGAGAGCTAAATGTTGTGTGTGCAGAAAGTCTATGCCGTCGTAGAATATATATAACGATTAAGAATTTAATGCAGAGAAATGCTTTGATATATGGAGTTTGGTTAGGGGTGTGTTAAATATTACCCGACTAGTTTTACTTGCCAAATAAAAGAGTCTAAGCGAATGAAACTCGTAGATTTTGGTGACTTTATAGTCAACTCAAAATATTTTATGAGTGTGGGAAAAATTTATAAGATTACTATTAAAAAAAATAAATTAACACTATAAAAAATATTATATTAGTGATAAAATAATAAGTGATAATGTAAAAATTATCATTAATGATATGTATTAAGTGACAATAGCTTTTATTTTGCCACTAGTGGTATTTTTTAGATGACAATAATGTTATTTTGTCACAATATATATGGCTCATTAATAACAAAAACTAATATTTTAAGTTGTCACCATATTTAATAATCAACAACATCAATATGGTGACAACCCAGTGATGATAAAAACTGCTACTATAACTTGTGATAAGATTTTTATTGTCACTAGAGGTGTCATTTAATTATTGATGGTAACAACTTAAACACTATTATTGTCACTATTTAATTTATAAAAATTATTAAGTTGGCAAAACAAAACCTTTTATCACCTAATATATAATTAATGACAATTTTTGTATTGCCACTCATTATTTTATTACTAACTTATCTAAATTTATTTTTAGTGTAATAATAAAACAGTAAGCAATAATATAAAACTTATCACTAATTATATGTATTAAGTGACAAAAAATGTTGTTTTCTCACCTGAATGATTTTACAAATTAATTACTGACAAAAATAGTGTTCAATTTGTCATTATTAACAGTTAGTGACATACTTGATGACAACTCAGTGATAATGAAAATCTTATCACAAAAAGTGTCATTGGGTTGTTACCATAAGTATGCCGCTATTTATCAATTGCAGAAACTTAATATACATTAGTTTTGTCATTGTTGAGTTATATTTTGACAAAATAAAAATTATTATCATTTAAAAGGATTATCAGTAACAAAATAAATATAATTGTTACTTAGTACATATAGTGAATAACAATTTCTATGTTGTCACTTATTTAATGGTCATAATATTACATTTTTTTGATAGTGCATGGATGTTATGACTTGTTTGGCAAATTTTTTGAAAATAATTTATAAGGCCCTAAAATAAGATGTAAGGATTTTAAAAAAAATAAAAGAACCCTTTAATTTTAATCATATTAATCACACAATTACATTTTACCTAAACAGTTAAAAAACTTATTTAAATCTAGCATCTTATAACCCCCAATATCTTATAAGACTTTTTACATAAATTTAGTCAAATATCATCTTAGTTCAAGTCATGATAAAATTTAGGGTAGGTTTTAAGATTCATTTCTTGAAATTTTAAATTCAAATTTAACCAAATGCTTGAGCGTCAGTCCGATACTATATAGTTCATTGTTACTAATTATTTGTAACTTACTAACTGAAAATTATTTTGCCGTTAATATTTTAAAAAAAAAAAAAAAAACACAACTTGTACTTTAATCTTTAGTATATCAAATAGTTAAGCACTTGCATTAATCTACTCCTTTCTTTTTCTTCTCTTTTGAATTCAAAATATAGAGTGATAGTGATGGCAAATTAAAGAATATATAATTTTCAAGAATACGAAGGAAAATGACTAGTGGCTGTTAGAACTTTATCTTGATATATCAGTTCACATGTTGGAGAAAGACAAAAGAAAATGGTAGACCAGCATGCCTGTGTTTGGTCCATTACAAAAATTCTAGGACCATTTCATTGCCCTAAAATGGAATGAATTTTGGACCCAGTTATTTTGAACTTCCTTTTGGGGTGGTTGTATCTCTATGATTGTGATGATCTTATGGTCTACCTTGAAAGCTTGCCAATAGCTAGGCCAAGAAGCAATTTTGAATTAAAATTATATGAATTTTGAGTCATAGGAGTTAGTAATCATCGATATTTTATACTGGTGGCATTATTGTTGTTGTGATGAATTAAATGAGGCAGTATATACCAAACATGTCGCTCAGAAAAATCAGAAGTAGTTAGAATTGTAATTTTTCGTACTTGTAAAGAACTTAAACGTGGCATCGTATAATAATACGATATGATGAAAATACTATAACAGTGATTGACCAAGAAGAAAATCCAAAATGATAATTTTGAATATTATAATGTATGTATCATATTAGTAGTACTATTACTTTTACTATATCATCATAAAGATATTCATAATTATATGTATGTACAATTTGTTGCACACATCTTATTTTCAGGAAGCAGAGAAGACAATGTACCCTGTACCCAGAAAAACATCTTATAGAATATATAAATATATAAATATACCCCGTACAATTTGTTGCACACATCTTATTGTCAATAAGTACACCCATTTTGCGATAATTTTTAGATTATCAATAATTTTTGTATTAAAACATCACTTTATTATTGTATTCATTACCATACATCTCAAAATACATTCTTTATATATAGAATATATAAATATACGATGAAATAATATTTAAATGTTCACAATTAAAAAATTAAGATTGCTACGAAGAAATTGCTACAAAATTAATTTCATAGCCATGTTATAACTACAAATACTAATAGCAACTATATTTATTTTAAATAAAAGCAACAAGAATTATTAACTATATATCATCTATAACATTATCATCGGAAGCACATCAGTTTGGTTATACAATATTTTTAGAAAAATTAATATATATACATATAAAATAATCATCAGCTCCGAATTGACTATAACGAGGGCTAATTACGACTTACGAGAGCATCCATTTTGAATTTGACTAGAACAATTCTGTAACTAAAACTATGAATTTTTAGCATAATTGATGGTCGAATTTATTATAGTGGTTATCCCTTACCATGCATCAAGAAATATCCATGTCATGAATTAAGTTATTAAAACCTTCATAGAAATCTCCATGTTGTGGATTTGAAAAGAATCATTTATGAAGAGGTAGAAAACTACACTTAAATAGTTCTCCTTTTGTTTTTTCCTTGGGTGTGTGTGAGTTAGTTAGGGAGACAGGAGAACACAATTACATACACCTCATACTAAACATTGTATTCTTTTGATAAAAATGCAGACGAAATAATTTTCTAACTAACAAAGATACGGCCTCAATTTTATTTTTGAATGCTTTTTTTTTTAAACATGGAATAAAATAAATTTCTAACTACAAAAAATACAATGCTGATTTTTATTATTGATTGCTTTTTTCTTAAATAGTTTACCAAAATAAATTTTTTAATTAACTATACAAAAGATATGATGCTAATTTTTTCTTTTCTTGTGAATGCCTTTCCTTTAAAACACTAAATAAAATACTTGTCTAATCACTAAAAACATACGATGGCCGATTTTCATTTTTGAATATATTTTTTTATAAAATGTTGAATAAAATAATTTTATAATTAATTACAAACAATATGATACTGGTTTTTATTTCTCGAATGGTCTCAGTAAAAATATTTATCTCACTACAAAAGATACGATGGTTGATTTCCATAATCTTTGGAATTTTTTTTTCTTACTAAAATTCTAGTTTTAGACATAAATTCAGAAGTTAATTAAAATAATTTAATGTGGATGAACAACATTTTGAAGTGCAAAAGTCGTTTTAGGTTTACATCTTATAAACATGTTATATATTGTTACCTAAGCATTTCTAAATTTAATGTCAACTAATTTAATTTCTTTTGTTTTAGCTATTGTTGTTGGGTTGTATTAATGACATAAGGTTGTAAAAGTTTTAATTTCTAGTATTGTGCTAGTAAATTTGGTTTGGTGGTCATTTGTTTTTAAGTATGGCCCAATTTATGTGCATTGCTATCATACCAAATGACAAAAGGTCCCAAATTTCTTGATTGATCCCTCTCACAAATTAAAGCCCAGAGAATTTTTACAATTTTTTCCATTTTGTGATAAACTAATATGTTCTACTTGCAACTATAAAAAAAATGTCAAAAACGTGTTCTTGTAAGTTTCATATTTTGATTCCGTTTCTAAAAGTACTATACTAATTTCAAAGTTATTTTCAAAAGTTATGCCCTTTTGGTAGAAAGCCTAAACTTCATTTTTAGAAAAGTTGTTCTTTTTAAGAAAAAAAGATACTGATACGGGTCAAGCCAAAATTATCATTTTATTCTTTGAATATAACCAAAATATCAAGATGACCTAAAGGTTCGTGTTTTTTTTTTTTTTACGGGTCAAACCCTACTCAATGTTCGACCTGACAACCTATTATCTCAATCGTCCATCGTGGAAATGGTGTAGTAAGATCACGCCAACCATTGTAAATGCCCCAAAACCACATATGTACTTACACTCTTATTTTTATTCTTGGTTTCCTTTAATTCTTACTTTTTATTGGACCCCGTTTGGTTTTATTTTCATTTTCATTTTTCATTTCTACCATTTTTAAAATTTGAAAAGTTAGTGAAAATGAGTTAAAAATAAGTTTGTGTTTGGATGAATTGTTTAAAAAGTAATTATTATATTAGTTTTAATAGGTTATAGGTGAAAAGAGATAGAGATAATGGAATAGAAAAAGAAGATATATATAGGTTATTGAGAAATATATTTTGAAAATGATGTCGGGTGAAAATGTGTAAAAAACAATGTTATTTCATTTATAAAATAGTAAAAAATGTGAAAATAACATTTGAAAATTAAACCAAACGGACCCTTAAGTATTAGAAGATTTCTGTTGGGATCCTTCTAGTAACCCCTACTCATTGGTTGTATTTCAGGCCTTGAACCCCACCATCGGACTTACTCAAAGGATTGAACAATTTGATTGAACACAAACTAAACCAGAAAAACCCAATTTGAACAATTTCACATCACGCACTATGTCCATGATTTTGAAATTGATCAAGTACATAATAAGCTTAATGATTTGAAATTCTAACATTTAAGATAACTCCAATATAAATGTGTTACTATAGGATTAAGTTCTGTAATTAAATTCTTTAATACACAAGCGTTGTTGTTGTTTTGAAATAAAAATTTTCCGTGTTTTAATTTATGGCAAGATTTTAAGTATCTTTGAGTAGATGTGACATATTTATGTTGATATACAATAAGGGACCACTAAAACATAATTTTCCCATATAAGCTGAAGAAACTTAGAAATGTGTTTATAGCCATATTGGGTCCATATATATATATATATATGATTATAAATTTTAGAGACATTTGCTTTAAATTGAAGTGACTCTTTTAACCAGAAACTTCAATTATAATGAATACAACATTTATTATATAGTTGATGTTCTGTTGGATTCTATTAAGTTTGCATATGGAGGCAAGAAAGTCAATGTTATAAGGGTAAATTTGAAAAGAGAATACAATAAATTTTGATGTTTTTCTAATGTAAAAATTGTTAAGAATTTATCATTTTTCCTAAAAGAATTCACATTAATTACAAGAAAAGAGAGGGAATGTTTGACTATTTTTTTGTGTGATTTTATTATGTGTTTTGGGAGAATGAATTATTGAAAAATGTGAAAGTTATTTTTTGGTATGTATGTTTATGTTTTGGGGGAGACATTTTTTACTGTAGTAGTCAAATCAATGTTTTTTTGTTGAGTTTTGGGGTGAAAATGAAATTGAGTGATTTTTTTAATGTTACAATAACAATAAAATGTAATATATATATATATATAATACATATGTATATATTAAAAAATGTGTGTTTTTGGAGGAAAAATAAGGATATGTTTGGTTATATTTCCCCAAAACAATATTGTTTTTGGGAACTATGACCAAACACTCCGATAGCATTCTTAAGCAAATTCCATGTATGGCCCCATACAAAGAAGTACCATAGGAAAAGCTATTTATTTGAAACCAAATTTAGTGCATTATAGGAATTTTCATTTGATTAATAATGTCTTTATGGGGGATGGAGAGAATACAAACTATCTTGTAGTTGATACATTGTTTTCATCAAGGTTTATAAATTATTCTTCAGGAAATAAAGTTTCTATAGTTTCTAGCAATTTGGTATGCTATCCAAATAATATTTGTTAAGCACGTTATTACAATTATTTAGATAAATTATGTCGATAAGGCTTAGATCAAGTGAAGAAATTGTCTTGAACTTGAATTCTACCAAAATGTGGATTTTTACGTATGTTTTCATAGTAGTTGTTATGCTCTGATACCAAGCTAGAACCTAGAACCTTAGCAAGATATGACTCCACCTAAACAAGCTTCAACTGTGGGCAACAACGGGGGCATATTCTTTTATGTTAAGATACATTAGTTCCTTTCAGAATCAAGCTAATCTTAAAACGTTTCTGATGCAGATCCTTTATTCAAGGCAACTGCAGAGCATACTCAGTCTTCAGACATTGAGAATACGTTTGAAAAAGGTGAAGAAGATAGATAAAGAAAAGATTTTATTCAAACTTGGCTTTGCTTTGCTAAACTTAGCTTTGCTCATATATTTTTATCATCATAGTGATCGATGAATAATAATAATAATAATAATAATAATAATAATATATAACCAATTTATTTATAAAAAAAAAAAAAAAGAAACTTAGATTACACAATGCATCAAAGCATATACAACCCAAATGCCAAAATCCATGATGCCCTAACATCCTTATTATTTGTCATCCACAAAATATTATTCACTTTAGTCATTAATCTTTTCCCTTTCCGGGATGAACATATATCTCTTGTCCCTTGTCTCAAATATGACCATACGGTACCAGTAGAAATAAAAAAAGGAATCAACCTTCAACACCAAGCCTGGCTAGTGGTCCAATCCGTTCTTATCGTATATCTATGGCTGGTTTCTTCTTTAAGGATCATTGGCTGTAGTCTTTCTTTGCTAACTTTTCCTAATCGATTTTAATGAAACATACTTAGATTAAAGAATAGTAAGTTTATATATGCCAATAAGCAAAGACCTCCGCATTTTGTTTGGTCATTATCGTGTCATTAAGTGTAATTAATTTCTTTAGCCTTTTTCCACATTTGATAAATAAACATGTCGTTAAATAACACTCAGGGGTAGTTTGGTTGGAATGATAGAGTGTGATATAGTATTTTTATCACCTTATCATTCATTTGGTTGGAGTGACAATAAACACATAGGCCCACATGAATACCAAAAGCTCTTCTTTATATGTGCAACTCTCATGATAAATTAACCTACCAACTCCCATGAATTTATTTATCATGTCAACCAAACTATACTATAATCACATAAATTATCACATGATAACTAATTATGGGATAACTTAAAAACCCAACCAAACTGCCCTTATGGTGCTGATCAAGTGTTGAAAAAATAATGCAAGTCCTCATTATTTGGATTATATATATCAATACTAAATACCCGTTGATATATCAAGACACATAATGATATATCAACTATATATTATTGGCAAACATATCATGTCCCAACTTTACAAGTCCATTGAACGCACGCGATCCACCAAGTGCACTTCATATTTGGGTTCTAAACATACCAAAAGATCATCCAATATATAGTCGAGCTGAGTTCTTTGGCCTATGCTTGTAAATTTGTTGGTTTATCAATCCATCTGCACAGCATGCTTGAATAAAAATGTACTGTGTATGATCCCTAGGACACTAAACCAAACTACCAAAGTAAAACCAATCATTTAAAGCTGAAAGGGACTGGCCACCAGCAAGTCTTGAAAACAACAATATTTGATGAAAATGGTATGAAAATTTTGCTAATTAAAGTGTGGTTGCTGGGTTTGGAGGCATATGACAGCGCGAGTGAGGTATCGGCATTGCATGGAGACACACGGCCATCAAGAGTCGCACTCATGGCCTTTATGAGAAAAATAAGACTCAGGAGTAGTCTTTAACATGGTTGGTGATCAACATTTTACAATCCACCTTCATTCTTCACCGAATAAGGTAGGCATTGCATGGAAACACAGCCATCAAGAGTCGCACTCATGACCTTTATGGGGAAAATACGACTCAAGAGTAGCCTTTAACATGGTTGGTGATCAACATTTTACAATCCACCTTCATTCTTCACCAACTAAACAAGCGTCGAAATGTTCTTTTACGCAGTTCAGAGAGATCAATTGCTGTCTGCATCTTAATCTGATAGACTGATGTAGAAAAATCAGCAAAAAAAAAAAATCACCACAATTAGTTGGTTCTTCTCGAATTGCATTCAAGCGTAGTAGTTGACTGGACATTTATGGGGTTAAGCGTGATTTCAGATTTGAGTTGTGAGAGCAGTACCAGATTGAGACAAATTCTAAATACTAAATAGTATCTCAAAGTAATTAATAGGGTTTAACATTGACCAGAAATGAGGTTAAGGTTCATAGTCAAGAGGCAAACAGCCTGGAATTTGTTAAAACTGAAAGGGCTAACCACCAGCAAGTTTTGGAAACAACAAAAATCACAATAAAATGGTAAGGAAATATACTTATTGTAAATGTTAGATGTGAAGCATATGCACAATATATTCACTATTCACAATAAGTGCACTAATAAGGCAGCCATTGCATGGGTACACAGCGATCAATACTCGCATTTATATCCACTTAATGACTGCAATTATGGGAAAAACACGTCTCAAGGGTAGACTTAACTGCACTGAGATAATTCTGCGCTCAAGGGAAGTTGAAGATGATAAACGATCTCTTTAACATGGTTGGTGATCAACATATTCCAGACCCTTCATTCTTCACCAACTAAATACTTGTCTGAAAGGTTTTTTACGCGGTTTACAGAGATAACTGCTTTCTGCGTTTGTACTTGTAAGGATGAATATTAATATTGTAAAAGACATGGAAGGACAGCCTTGCTCCCACAACTTACATTTGTATACCCTTACACTATAAGATTGTGTCTTTTTTATGTAGATTGGGATCATCTTGATTTTGATTCGAATGTAATCCAATATCCAGACTGTTTCTGATTTACACAGAGAAATATTGTATTAAGCCACATATGCAAGTAAAAACAGCATGCATGTCAATACTTTTTTATTATATACCCTCAATCATAAATGGCCAAATGTATGTTCTTGAGTTATATTTTCACACATTTTCCGTTAGGGTACTCCAACAACGCTAACTTTATTCTTGGTTTTAGTGTAAGATCCTACGCCTGATTGAGTAAAACTAATTGATGACCTGATAGATTCAAAATAAACTGATTTGTTAAAGTATATTGGACGACCCAAATCTAATTTAGTAGAAATTGATGATGTAAAGGAGAAAAGGCTGCATCTGCAATTCAGGAAACAAATTTAAAGGTAATGTGAAATAAATGTTTAAAGCTCTTCTACTATGTGCTAAAACAAGTGAAGAATCTATCCATCTTTTTCTGTTAGATCTCTTTTGGTATCATTCTCAAGAAACTAAACCCTTGGCAAAATTCAAGGCATTATATACAAATTCCTTATTGAATAAACCTTGCTATCTAACATATATTTTGGTCATTCAAGAACTTTCGTTTTTCCAGTTCATGACTAATTTTTAGAACTCTTCCACTTCGGAAGTTGCCTCTAGTTGACTTAAGAGCCTGTATTTTCTTTAGAGCAATCTTTTGAGGGTATTTTTCACTGACCCACAAATGTCATTCATATTGCTAGGAGTGGATTAAAGAGTTTTGAAATCAATTAGTGGTTAACCAGTGGGAACTTTGAAGAAATATAGTTCATGTATTATGGTAGAGTCATTGGTTTCAATGAGTGTAGCTTAGTTTTGAGGGTGTTTATAACCCCATCAACACAATCACAGTTATGAAAGATGTGAGGCGTGAGATGGGCAAGAGTCCCATTTTTAAGGCAAGAGGCGGGCGATTAAAAGACGAACGAGGTTATAGTATTAGAAAAATATACAAAAATTATAAAAACATGTTACATACAAATGACAAAAAATAGTAAAAAGAAAAGGAAAAAAAAATAGCAGAGTCAGCAAAAAAAAAAAAAAACAGCATAATAGAAAGCAAGTCTAGGCTATGTAGTAGTTAATGTTGTTGGAAATGATAAAAGTAATTATTAAATGTTAGTTAACATAGAAAACCTGATAAGAATTAATAACATCTTGAAAATAGTAGTCAAGCAATTAATGTGACCTTGAGAACAATAGAATTATAGGAAATAGTTTAGGCCATTCAATACTCTTCTAGTAAATTGTAGTTATATCAATTCTCCGAGATAAAAGAATATTAGGTAAACATAAAACTAAAAGAAACCATAAAAAAAAAGGAAGAAAAGAAATGGCAACTATTTCAATCAATAGAGATTGTGGCGGCAGCCATGGCAGAGGGCCTCCTTTGTGTTTTTTTTTTTTTTTTCCCCTTTTTTAAGTTCTTGTTTCTTTATTTTCTCAGTTTAAGCCTTTAAGGATGAGGCGCGCCTATTTTATTGCGGCAGGCGCCTCGCCTCACAAATTTGAGGCGCCAAGGCAGTACCTGGCTTGCCTAGATGCCTGAGGCGAGCCAGGCACTCGCCTTTGATAACTATGAACCCAATCCATCTAAGAATCTTTCCGTTTTTATAGCCTTAATTTCTAATGACAACTTTGTAATATTGAAAGCTACACTTTTGTCAAGTAATATGGCTCAACAAATATAATTCGCCTCACACGCAACTTGACCACTTGGTAAACGTTCACACATATCAATTAATATATTTATTTTCTTTTACGATTTTTTTATGCATATTAAAAAGTTTTCAATCTTATGAACGATGATAATTTATAGTTTTTGATTTAATGACATCAAGTTGCATTCCCTCCCACTTGTCTCTTCAATTCTTCTTTTAATATTACTTATTTGAATTATATAAGTAAGAAAAGATAAGTTTTTTTAATTTTTCTAGTTGGCATCGTATTTTTGAATTTTAATTATTAATAAATTGATAAGTTGGGATAGATTATAATTAAAACTTAATAAACCCATCCACTCGACCATAAATACATCAAATTTTTTGACCTATCAAAATTATTCAACTTCAAGATAAAAGTACTATTTTTTGAAAATTTAAACATGCACATGCGCATTAAGAGCTCGTTTGCTTGCATTGATATTATATAATAAATACACAATCCAACTCAATTCCAATATTTACTTCATTTTCAGAAGCCTTTGATACGGTTGTGGTGGCACGCATTTAAGGCCAAACTTGAGTTGTGTATCAAGATATTGAAATGTGATATGTTTATCAGTTTAAGTTGAAAATAAATTATAGTTTGTCAAATGGGATAATCATGCAAAACAAACAATCAAATTTGAATATCAAATTATTCAAAATATCCAAACAAATATTAAATAAGATACACTATAACCCACTATTTATTCTAATCATATGTATCATGCATAATCTAAATACACTAAGCAAACAAGCCCTAAAGATACATTAGACTTATAGTTTGAGCACAAGATCTCAAGCATATAAAGACAAAAGTGATGACCAAGGACGGATGCGAAGGGGGGCAAGCGGGGGCCATTGCCCCCACCCCCCTCCCCCCTCCCCCCCCAAACCAAACATTTTGTACAATTTCTTCTTCTTTTTTTCTTTTTCTTTTTTTTTTTTGTAATAGCTGTAGTTTATATATATGTAAAATTTTAGTAATAATTTACCCTCCAAATATTGTATATGCTTTTAATTTTTCATACTAATTTCTAGTTTATATAATTTTTGAAATTTTAATAACAATTTTTTTCAATTATGTGCTATTTTAATTTTGGAAAGTGTAAAATAAATTTTAGACTTATATTTACAATAAAATAATTTATAATTAGGTTAGACTCATTATAATACTTTTATTTTATTTGTTTGAAAATATGTTTATAGGGATCTATCTAAAAAAAAAAAAATTACGACTCTATAGGAACTTACAACATAATTAAAGTCTCTCTTTCTTGACTTCAACAGTATTGAAACAAAAAAACAACACTAAGTAAATATTTCAAGAAAAAAAAAGGCTTTTTTGAATTTTTCTTTGTTTTTAATATGCATTTATCTCGTCTTTTTACCTAAAATAATATATATTATTATTCTGCTCTTCAATTTTATAATATATTTTGAGTGTTTGTTTATATGGATTATAAAATATGTTATCGATTTATTGTATCTTTTAATTAAAAACAATTTATATTTAAACTTTTATATTTTATAATTCCCCTCCCCCCCTCAATTTTAGTTCTGGATCCGTCCCTGACAATGACATTTGGTTAATTGACCATTTGGCAAAGATAATAGTAAATTTATGGTTAAATATTTTATCAACTCATACTGACCACATAAACTTGAATTTTTGCCATAAAACTGCCCGAGCCCACGTCATGATTGAGATGAGAGCAGGAAATGGTAAGGTAATCCACCAATTCACCAATTATAATCTTTCCAAGGATATTATCAGGGTACGCGGAGAATATTTGTCCAAACAATTGCAATGCACTTGGTTGCAAAATGGAGGGCAATTTGACGTTTCATAATACAACCAACACAGCTAGAGGAACTACTCTTTTTGCCTTCTTAATACCAACAAGGAAAATCCTTCAACATGCAAATAGGTTGAACAGACTTGAAGTTAACATAACAAAGAGACGCAAGACAAAATTCCTTTGACACAAATCATTCTCAAAGTTACCAGAGAACATGCTCTAAACCCCTTTGTGTTTCCCCAAGCATAACTCAAAACAAGTGTATTGGGAGAATTATGGGTTTCTTAAATGCCTTTCAAGTAATCAGAAAAAGTTATTGTTTATAGAGTAAATCACTTAACTGCTCCTAAGAAATCTACTGCGAAAAAGAATTCTGGTTTTACAATATAAAAATAAATAATTAACTAAAGATTTTAATCAAATTTGATATTCAAGTAACCAGGTAAACTCGCAGCAATTCAACTATTCTTTTAACCATGTGGTACCAAAAAGAAAATGTCCGGCCATGCAAACGGTCCAACTGTGCCAGAATTCAGATAGCATGCTTGTAGATTTAGCAACTATAGAGACCACATCCACTTATGTATCCTTAGAACTTTTGCACAAGGGCTCATGGGGGAAGGACCGGTGGTCTGTGACATGTGCAATAAGTCTTGCATAATCGAACCCTTATATGTTCAAATTATCAACGGTGAAAAACATTGAACAAGTACAGTAAATCACTGTGCATAAATTGAGAAGTGGTCTCCAAATATTACCTGACAATTCTTACTGCATAATGAAGAAGCTGCATATACTGTTGGCCTAAAAGAGCTGCTGAATAAAGAGCTTTTAAACTTAACCTTAAAGAAAAGTACGGAGAAGTGAAATAAGCAGAGTTATTCTGCATAATGTTGCAAATGAAATAAGCAGAGTTCTTCATTTGAGGTAAAAATGAAATTGAATGATTTTTTTAATGTTAGAATAATAATAAAATATAATATATATATATATAATACATATATTTATATTGAAAAATGTGTATTTTGGAGGGAAAATGAGGATATATTTGATTAGATTTCCCCAAAAGGAAAATATAACCAAACACTCCCAGAGCATTCTTAAGCAAATTCCATGTATAGCCCAAACAAAGAAGTACCATACGGAAAGATATTTCTTTGAATAGGAATTTTCATGTGATTAATAATGTCTTTATGGGGGATGGAGAGAATACAAACTATCTTGTAGTTGATACATTGTTTTCATCAAGGTTTATAAATTATTTTTCAGGAAATAAAGTTTCTATAGTTTCTAGCAATTTGGTATGCTATCCAAATAATATTTGTTAAGCACATTATTACGATATTTAGATAAATTATGTCGATGAGGCTCATATCAAGTGAAGAAATTGTCTTGAACTTGAATTCTACCAAAATGTGGATTTTTACGTATGTTTTCATAGTAGTTGTTATGTAATTAATCTTTATAAGTTGTTAAATATAACATACATTTTTATCATCATAGTGATCGATGATTAATATTCATGATATAATAATAATATGTAAAACTGATTTATTTATAAAAAAGAAAAAACAAAGAAAGAAACTTAGATTACACAATGCATCAAAGCTTATACAACCAAAATGCTGTAGAAAAAATTATTTGTTTGTTTGTATTTTGGGATGTGACAAGATATCAGATCAATAACTTTTTTGTTGGGCTGTTAAGGTGAAATTGATATTTTAAAATTAATTATGTATGTGTATATATAAATTGGGTAGGGGGAACAAAACATGAGAGGGTTAGACATTGAAAAATGGATAGAAAATGAGTTGTTAGGGTATTTCAGGCCTTTTTGGGTGTATTTTTGGATAGTGGGACTGAAAAATGTAATGGGGGGTTTGTTTGTATTTTGAGAGTTGAAAAATATTCTGGCAATTTACAAATAAGCAAGCCCCAACATTACGAACTTATAAATTTAGAATTATCATATTTTTTATGTAGAATATAGAATAGAGAAGTGTAGCTCTTTTCTATATTTCATTTTGGAATACTTGCAGCCCCTCCCATATAATTAGCTATCATTATTTAAATTGGTTTCAAAATTACACATATATTTTTTAAAATTTATTTTTGTGTTACAGTTCACTCCCTTCATCATTAAAAGTTTAATGAACTTTTTAAATTATCCTCATATATATTGTTAAGATTTAGAACACAGTAAATACAAAGATGGTTTATATATAGATGATTAAGAGAAAAAATGAGAGAGGCAATTGAAAGAAAAAGATCAAGAAAGATGAAAGAATGACCTAAACAGCTCTTCAAAACTAATTTTAAGAGAGATATGACATAATATAGGTAGAAAAGATATAACATTACTTTTAGATATATAATGTATTAAATGTGATGAGGGTTCGATCCGTTGGACAAGAATCTGGGTTCGGAGCTGGGTAGAACTTGTCCTGAGGAGCTTATATTCTTGCTTGGTTAGGGAAGCACCCTGCAATCACAGTAAACACTAGGCTAGCCGAGAGGCCCTCAGCTTAGGCCCTCCGACGCTCAAGTCAGTAGAAATCGACCTCAAGAATCGAGCAGAGGAATCTGGGCCTTTTAGTGTATATGAGTGCGTCCCTCTAGAAGGCAGGGTTGAGGGTATATATATCCTTCCCCCATCTAGGAAATGTACGGAAAGCCCTCGAGTACCTCCAAGAGCCCCTAACCTTGGGCCAGGGGTAATCGGTCATTTTTCCTATTTGAATATTTCCGGCCAGCTGCCATTCCAGGTTTCAAGGACAAGATAGTACACTGTAGCGGCACCTGCTGTGTCAGACGGTGAGGGGGATGGCATGCGCCATTAATGCGGAGGCGTGGCGCCTGCCAGTGCATTTAATGCGGTGGCAGAGTACTGTACTGGTCTCGACCTCGGACTTGACCTCGACAAGGTCGATTAAGGTCGAGGAGCAAGAGTAGGCCGAGGGAGCCTGATTGGGCCTGTGTAGGTCTGGTCGAGTGAAAGTCGATGAGACAATTGGGCAGCCATTCCCCACTGGGCCTGGGCCTTGCTGGTTTGGCCCAAAGCACTTGGGCCTTGCTGGTTTGGGCCATCCCATATCATGAGTCCCCCCACTTCGCAAGGCTGAACGAGGTATCGACGAGAAGCGTTGAGAAGTAGTGAAATCGGTGTTAATGATAGTTGACCCAGTTTTTGAAAATTGACCAGGGTTTTTGAAAATCGACTAGGGTTTGACGCATTTATTGAGCGGTTACATCGTGATACGTGTGGGGCAGCGTAGCGGTTACAGTCATTATTGCAGATGTTTGGTTTATTGCGCCCCTTTCCCTATAAATACTCACTGTAATTATGGCCATTTTTACTTTTACCACTTTTGAATATGCGCGAGTGTTTGTAGAAAACTCTTGGGTGCCCAGGCTTTCTGAATCTAACATTCGCATTCTCTCCCCAGGTTTCCTGCATTTAACTTCCATACTCAGTAAGTGTTCCGCTGTTTTTACTTCATGTCGTCTGCTTTTCTTTTGAAAATCATGTTGGGATTATATAGTTCTGAGGGTAGTGAGGGAGGGATAGTGAGGCCACCCAATCGGAAAGGCGTAGGGATTCGCCTGCGTTGTCTAATGATCCCTCGTAGGACGATTCTAGTTCGAGCAGCTCGAGCTCCAGTAGCTTGAGTAGCAACCGCGGGGGGGAAGAAGCTGGGCCAAGCCAGATACCCTCATCGCAAGGTTGACTGTTTACCTCCCATCATTATAGTGAAATAATATCAACCATGAACCCTGGGGACTTGAGGCGTCTCAGAGAGGTATACCATATTCCTACCGAATACCAGCTTTTAGCTCCTGGTCCACCTGGTCGAATGCATCGCGCTCCTACGGGTTGCATAACTGTGTTCGAGGATGCGTTTAGATATGAGCTTAGGTTCCCTCTAAGTAATAACCTGATAGGTCTACTTAGGGGTCTTCAAGTGTGTATAACACAACTTCTGCCCAACTGTTTTTCCACCCTTTGTAGTTTTATAGTTTTGATGCATCTGGTCAACCAACCCGCTAGCTTCGCAAATTTTTCCAACTTATTTCATCTTCCCATGTCCCGCAAGTCGAGTAGTGCCGACGAGTCAGGGTTCTATTACCTTACTGCTCGACCTCGTCGAAAATTTCTGGTAGCCCCCTCTTCTTCGTATGGTCAAGAGTGGAAAAAATGCTGTCTCTATGTTCGAGTGAAGGGGGGTTTTAATATTCCTCGGGGTTGGTTGAGGGGTCATGTTGAAATGCCGGGTAATCGCGCCCCAACCTGGCTGAACACGTTTGTACGGGACTTGATCGAGTTAGGCCCCATGGAGGCCTCTGTCTTCATCGAGGAGAGGCACTTAGTGTTGGCTGGGCTGTCATCGGCCCCGATAGATTTTCCTGCGGATTATGAAATAAGTAGATAAAGTGTGTTTTGGTACTTGTTTATCTTTGATGGTGGGCATGGTTCTTTATTCTGATCTCTATTAATTTTGATGTTTGGCAGACCGCGACGAAATCATGAACAGATCGAGAGCTGAGGCATTGGCACGAGCAGAAAGAAACCAGCAGCGATGGCAAGGTGCCGCTGCTCGTCAAGAGCTAACTGGCTCCAAGGAGCCTCATCGAATTACTGCACCTTCGCCGACCCCTTCACCTGGTTGGGCTACAGCAGCCGCGAGCGAAAGCCCCACGGGTCAGGGCAAAAGAGCGATGGTCGAGCAGGGCGGTCCTCCGCCCAAGAAAGTGGTTGCCAGAAAAGGCAAAGGGAAGGCAGCAGGGTCGAGGCCACCGACCGGGAATGATCTCTTCGGAGATCGAGGGGACGATGTGCTGTTCACCTTAGCGAAGTTCCCGTCTCCACGGTTTGGGCCTGAGCCAAGCCCCATTGTGCATAATTCTTCCAGCATACATACGGCGAGGCCCACCGGGATGGATCCTTTGAAGGTGCTGATGGCGGGTCAGTTTTTGGCGGACCAGAAGAGATTTATGGGGATAAGCCAGGCTACAGCTCTTTGTGAGTTTGCCTACCACGCCAACATGGTAAGGCGTTATATTTTATTTCTGCTTGTTTACCTTTTCCTCGATTAGGAAGTAATGAACCTTATGTGTCAGGTCGGGCATATGGGCTACCATTTCTACAGCTGAGCAGAGCTAGCCCTTGCTGATCGAGAGCAATTGGAGGGTGGCGGGGATGCCGAAACTTTGAAGGCTCAGCTGGAGTCTTCTCAGATGCGGATTGACGACCTGGAGAAGCAAGTCAACCAGCAGGCCCTGGAGTTTGAGGAGAAAGATGAGCAGGTCCTCCTTGCTGTTACAGAGAAGACCAAAATGGACGAGAAGCTAAAGAAGCTGCAGCTGGACGTGCAAGTTGCTTATGAGTCTGGTCGAGCTGCTGGTCGGAATGAACGTCTAGCCGAGTCCAGGGCTGAATTTGCCCGGGTGTTGTCGGAAGTGCTCCGGGAAGCTGTGCATCAATTTATGGTTAGCCCAGCTTTCCAAGATGCAAGTGTTGTGCTCGCTCTGGATGATGCCCAGAATGCTTTTCAAAAAGCGATCCAGCAAATGCAGTTTTTGGGCTACGCACTTCGGGCTGAAGATCGCTCTAGAATGAGCCACGCTCTCGATGAACAGCTACGTCCTTATCCGGATGAAGAGGTCGATACGGGGGAGCCCGTCGTCGAGGCCACGTCGGAGGTCGAACTTTCGCCGAAGAGAGAGAGCGGCCTGAGATTGACAGAAGACTGAAGGCAGTGGCCCGGGAGTTTGAGTTTGCCGGCGACCTTGCCTACGATGTATCAGAGGGAAGAGCTAATGTGGCCTTCTTCTTCCCAGCCTCCGAGCGACTGTTCTTACAAGATACAGCTGGCCCTTCTCGGCCCATGACTGCCGTTGTACCTGTGTCAATGGCGCCGCTTGAGCCCCAACCATCTGGTGCAGCAGCTCGTGCGCCTGCTCTTGCCCCCGTCCCTACTGTTGAAGAGACCAATAGCTCCGGCTAGGCCTGGTTCTCTTGCTTGTTTTGTATACGCCTCGAAGAGGCTTTTGACATTTTTTATCCAATTATTGAATTGTTGCCTCAATGGGGCTTTTTGTTTGGAATATTAGATGGCGATTCGGCCTTTTCTCAACTACAACTTTAACCATAACTGTCTTTGCTCTTGCTATGAACTGCCTTGATTGCAATTGTGTTTGGATTGATGAAACGCATGAGATTTGTGAAACATTAAATTGTTGTTCTTTTTGTCGGAATTTCTGAATGGATGCCCACGAATGTGGTAAGTAATTTCCATTCAAGTCTCACGTCGAATGGAAGTTATGTTTCCCGACTTGATTTTCAGCTTTTGTAGAGCAAGTTGTAATCAATCTTGTAGCATAATGGTTAATATTCAAGTTTGGAATAGCTTTCGCGATTGTAGGATGGGTTCACCATCATTATTTTGCCAACTGTGAGGTCTGCTGCTTGGTTTCGACTGTAGGGTCGAGTATGCGGTCTCGGCGCGAAGACCTCGACTTCGTGGCCTAGAGACTCTAGTCAACCAAGGGGTCGACTGTGTGGTCTCGGCGCGATGGCCTCGACTTGACGGCGTGAAGCCTAATTCGTCGACTACGGGGTCGACTGTTTGGTCTCGGCGCGATGGCCTCGACTTGGCGGCGTGAAGCCTAATTCGTCGACTGCGAGGTCGACTGTGTGGTCTCGGAGCGATGGCCTCGACTTGGCGGCGTGAAGCCTTTTGTCGACTGCGGGGTCGACTGTTTGGTCTCGGCGCAATGGCCTCGACTTGGCGGCGTGAAGCCTAATTCGTCGACTGCGAGGTTGACTGTGTGGTCTCGGAGCAATGGCCTCAACTTGGCGGCGTGAAGCCTTTTGTTGACTGCGGGGTCGACTGTTTGGTCTCGGCGCGATGGCCTCGACTTGGCGGCGTGAAGCCTTTTGTTGACTACGGGGTCGACTGTTTCGGAAAAGATTGTCCTTGTTTCACATGGTTTGAACATGTTGCGATTTCATTTCTTTGGGCGATACAAAGGTCATCAGTGACCAATTATACAAAAAACTTTTTCAAGTTTACTGCATTCCAAGGTCGTGGTAGCTCGCGGCCTGATGCATCAGCTAATCGGTAGGCATTATTTTTAGACACCTTGATCACTGAGTACGGTCCCTCCCATTTTGGGTCGAGTTTTCCGACAGGCTTGGATACTTTCACTTTCTTGAGAACAAGGTCGCCCACCTTGAAGCTCCTCGGTCGTACTGACCTGTTATAGCGATCCACCATCTTTGAACGATATCGCTGCATTGTGTTGTAAGCTACATGGCGTTGCTCGTCGACAGTGATTAGATCCAGCGTCCTCTCCGATGTATTTGTAATCGGGTTGTAGTGGATCACCCTCGCTGTGTGCTGGATTAATTCTGATGGGATCACTGCCTCAGATCCTGTGGCTGTTCGAGGCGTCATTCTGTAAGCCCAAAGGACACCAAGAAGGTCATCTGCCCAGCTGGCCCCTGTCCCCACTATTCGACTCTTGATGTGGTCGAGAATAGTCCTGTTAGTAACCTCAGTCTGTCCGTTAGCTTGCGGATTTCCCACCGAAGTAAAGTGCTGGGCGATCCCCAAGGTCTCGCACCACCTTCTCATGTTTTTGCTCTGAAATTGGGTGCCGTTATCTGAGATTAGGACTTTAGGCAACCCAAATCGGCATACAATATTCTTCCAAATGAAACTTTTAATGGCGGCGTCGGTGATCTTCGAGACTGCTTCAGCTTCTACCCATTTTGTAAAATATTCGACGGCCACTATAATGAATTTTCGCTGGCCGGATGTTTTTGGGAGCGATCCGACTATGTCGATCCCCCACTAGTCGAATGGCCTGTTGATGTTAACATTGGTCATCGGTGCGGCTGGCTGGTGCAGAATGTTTGAATGAATTTGACAGGAAGAGCATTTTTTAGCAAAGTTGACATAATCTCTCAACAAAGTCGGCCAAAAATATCCGTAGCGGATGACCTTATAGGCTAAGGATCGATCGCCAGAGTGGTTGCTGCAAATGTCGGCATGTACTTCATGCAATACTTCGTTTGCCTGGTCAGGATCCAGACATCTGAGTGGCGGTCCTGCTATCGACCTCTTGTACAGTTGTCCGTACTCGTCCAGTGCATATTTAGGTGCTAAACCCTTAAGTCTATGGGCCTTCTTATCATCGTCGGGTAAGGTACCCCGACTTAGATAAAGTTTGATTGGGTGTTGCCAAGATAGGGTTGTTTCCTCGAGGCACCCAACGAGGCCCTAGCCGGGGGCAGGGACACAAAGCTAGTCAGCGACAAGGAATGTTATTGTTCTCTCTCTAGTGCCTTTCGTCGAGCTGGCGAGTTTGGAGAGCACGTTTGCTCGCTCATTTTCTGATCGAGGGACTTGACTCAGCAAAAAATTTCTAAACATTTGCCTCAATTGGTGCACTTCTGCCAAATATTGTGCCATTTTATGCTCCTTCGCCTCAAAGTTGCCTTCGACCTGTTCTGCAACGAGCTGAGAGTCCGTGAATGCGGCTAGTTGCTCGACCCCACGGTCTGTGGCCATGCACATTCCTACAATAAGAGCCTCATATTCTGCTTTGTTATTAGTGATCGAGAATTCGAATTTCACAGCAAAATCATAGTCCTCGGCTTGTAGGGATCGAAGGGATATCCCTATTCCTCCTCCGGATAAGGTTGCAGACCCGTCGACGTACAAGGTCCACCACGGTGTGCTCTCAACATCTTGCGTCGGCAGGTCGAGCCTTTCGACGATGAAGTTGGCCAACACTTGCGCCTCAATGGCAGTCCGTGGTTGAAATTGGATGTCAAATTCCCCGAGCTCAATGGCCCATTTGGTGAGCCGACCTGAAGTGTCTGGCTTCGACAACACTTTCTTTAGCAGCTGATTCGTCAACACTAAAATTTTGTGGGATTGAAAATAAGGCCGCAGTTTCCTGGCCGACGTGACTAGGGCCAGAGCGAACTTCTCGATCTCTAAATAATTATGCTCGGGCCCCTGGACGGGGGTTTCCTACTCTCATCGTCGTCAACACTGAAGTAATGGGGGCCGAAGAGACTGCCAAGTAATCTGTAGTACTTCTCCCAGCTCAGGCTTGGCAAGCATAGGTGGTGAATAGAGGTATTGCTTGAGGTCGAGCAGGGCTTGATCACACTATTGATCCCACTTGAATCCGAATTTCTTCGCGTTTCTCAGGATTTTGAAGAAGGGTAGGCTTTTGTCTGCTAGTCGAGCTATGAATCTGCCCAAGGCTATAACCCTGCCGACCAGGCGCTGGACTTCGCGAACCGTGTGAGGTGGGGTGATGTCCAAAACTGCTTGAATCTTCTGCGGGTTGGCTTCAATGCCTCTTTGACTGACCATGTAGCCGAGGAATTTACCTCCTCGAACCCCGAAGGTACATTTGCTAGGATTGAGCTTTATACCGAAAGCTCTCAAAATGGAAAAGGTGTGGCTGAGGTCGATCAAGTGGTCTTCGGCTCTTTCAGTCTTTACAATCATATCATCCACATAGACTTCCATTGACTTCCCGATTTCATTCTTAAACATGAAATTAACCAATCTCTGGTAAGTTGCCCCTGTGTTTTTAAGTCCGAATGGCATAACTAGGAAGCAATACACTCCGTTGGGAACGACAAAAGAGGTTTTGTCTCTGTCTTCGGGTGCCATGAATATTTGATAATAGCCTTGAAATGCATCCATTATGCTAAGCAATTCGCAACCAGCCGTAGAATCAACAAGTAAATCAATACGAGGCAAGAGGTAAGGATCCTTAGGGCAAGCTTTATTTAAATCCGTAAAATCATTACACATCCTCTACTTTCCCTCATTCTTGGGGACAAGTACAACATTACAAAGCCAAGAGGGATATTGGATTTCTACAATGTAGCTTGCTTGCAAAAACTTGCCGACCTCCTCCTCGATAATCTGGGTTCGCTCAGCATTGAAGGTTCTTTTCTTCTGCCGCACTAGCTTGTGGGCTGGATCCACGTTGAAGCGGTGGACGATGATGTTGGGATCAATGCCTTGGAGATCCGCAGCCTTCCATGCAAAACATCGACGTTTCGCCGGAGGAAATCGACCATAAGGCATTCTAGTCGATCTCCCATCTCGGTCCCAATCCTAGTGGTTTTCTCTGGATTCCCAGGTTCGAGCTCGATCGTTTTGAACTCCCCAACGAGCTCGACCCTAGTGTCCTCCAACTTTCTCTTCTTCGACAAGGATCCCTCCTCGGGTTTCGCTACTGGGGCGTCCCCCGAGGGCTTCAGTTCAGGTCGCTTCTTCTGGTCGGTAGAATCGACAGAAATGGCGTAGCATCGCCAAGCGTCCTTGAGATTGCATAAAAGTTCGCCCACTCCAGCTGGGGTCGAAAATTTTATTTTCATGTGATATGTGGACACGATGGCTCTGAAATCATTGAGGGCTGGTCGACCTATGATGACATTGTATGCAAATGGGCCATCGACCACCAGGTAACTGATCATCAATGTTCGGCTGCGCTGGCCCTGCCCGACTATGGTGGAAAGATCGATGGACCCTACTGGGATAATCTCTGACCCCCCAAATCCAACCGAAGGTGTCCTAACCGAATCAAACTTCAACTGTCCCAACTCCATCCCGTTCAAAGTCGATAGGAAAATGATATTCACTGAGCTTCCGTTATCGACCAACACTTTTCGGACCTCAAAATTAGCTATTTCCAGAACGACCACCATGGGGAAATCTATTCTACGGTCAGCTCCTTTATTTTACATATGGTCCAGATCTGCGTCAGTGAACGAGATTGGTTCAGTGCTGGTTGCCAGTTGGAAGACTGTCTCGACCTTGGATGGCCTGGTCGAGTTGAGCTGCCTCTGTGTTTGCTTTCTCGCATTTTGGGAATCTCCTTCGGTAGGCCCCCCAGCGATCATGTCGATGACGCCCCTGATAGGTGGGTGGGGTTCATGGGCCGATCTCTTTCCTTTGTCCTCTCTCCTCGAGCTGACCGACCTTTCTCTTCGAGGAGTCCGGTCGGTCACGCCCTCCTCTCTTCGGGCCTGCTCCTCGATCAATTTTTTTAAGTGGCCTTGTTTGATCAGCCTCTCAATTTCGTCTTTCAAATTAAAGCAGTCATCGGTGTCGTGCCCTTTCTGCTTATGGAAATAGCAATACTTTTTTGACTTCTTCATGGCTTCGGTTTCTGTGATTTTTCGAGGCTTCTTGAGCAGGTTGTCGTGTTGAATGGCGAACAACACTTCTCTCCTCGGCAGGTTCAACGAAGTGTATTCATGGAAGCGCTTGATCATGGAACGGCGTCCCTCCTTGTTTTGTCTATCATCTTTCTCCTTGCCACTCTTCTTATCAACTTCCATGCCGCCATATTTCATCATGTTCATCTCTTCTTGGGTCATGTACCTCTCTGCGAGGTCGAAGAGCTCCTCCATTGTTCTGGGCTGTGCGCACACCAAGGCATTGGCGCACTCTTTGTGTCTCAAGCCCAAGAAAAGTACATCTATCAGGAGCTCAAGCCTCGGGCTATCGATTTTCAGCATTTCTATGTTGAATCTGGTGAAAAAATCCCGAAGGGATTCTCCTTCAGCCTGTCTCACTGTATGCAGGTGGGTGTGAGGGAGTTTTGCTTTCCTCCTGCTCGCAAACCAGTGCAGAAACTTGTCACACAACTAGTCGTAGGAGAAAATAGACGATAGTTCTAAACCAATCTAAAGCCATCCCTTGAAATGTGGTCACCAGCATTTTTGCATGGATGTACTCGTTGTGCCCATACAACTACATTATGTGTTCAAACTGCAATAGGTGCTCGTTCGGGTCTATGGAGCCATCGTACCTCGAGAGTCCTGTTGGGATCTTTGCATCAACGGCGATGCGCTCGTTAATGATCTCCTGCACGAACGGCGAATCTCGCTCCCTCCTGAACCTTCGTGGCCTGTCTGGCTGAACAACTCTATTTGTGTTCCTTTTTGAGATCTCCTCCAGGTGTTTGTTCAACTGTTGCACCTAGTGGGATACCTCCTACCACTCTTGCTGATCTGCCTGGGATGCATGCCTACTGGGCCTGAGTCTGGAACGTTCGGCCCTATCGCATTGCGGGGCTCGAAGGGGCCGAATGTCATGGTCCACGGAGTCTGCCACCTCCTGTCTCAGTGGGGGCGGGTTGCTTCCCTAGGAAAGCGTCCCGGGCTCAATTCTCTTCTGGACTGGTGCCTTAGTGACTCATGTCACTGGGACAGCTCTTCTGGCCGCGCCCGTTCCGAGGCCGCAGGCTGTGGTGTGGCGCTGACTGCCGGCTGCACAGCATGTCTGTTTAATGCAGCGGAGAGTTGGGCTGAAATCTGTGCGGAGATTTGTTCACTGATGAGCTGCATTAACTGTGGCATTGTGAGTGTGACCATAGGCTCAGGTTGAGCGCTGGGTCCTTGTGCATTTGGCTCTGGGTTCTGTCTAAGGGGAGGGGAGCTGGACCTCTGATTTTCTTCTCTCCCAGATGGGGCTCGCCTAGTGTTTACCATTTTCGATACAGGATTCAGGATTTCCCATAGACGACGCCAAATGATGAGGGTTCAATCCGTTGGACAAGAATCCAGGTTCGAAGCTGGGTAGAGCTTGTCCTAAGGAGCTTATATTCTTGCTTGGTTAGGGAAGAATCCTGCAATCACAGTAAACATTAGGCTAGCTGAGAGGCCCTCGGCTTAGGCCCTCCGACGCTCAAGTCAATAGAAATTGACCTTAAGAATCGAGTAGAGGATCTGGGCCTTTTAGTATATATGAGTGCGTCCCTCTAGAAGGCACGGTTGAGGGTATATATATCCTTCCTCCGTCTAGGAAATGTCCGGAAAGCCCTCGAGTACCTCCAGAAGCCCCTAACCTTGGGCCAGGGGTAATCGGTCATTTCCCCTATTTGAATATTTTCGGCCAGCTGCCCTTCCAGGTTTCAAGGACAAGATAGTACACTATAGCGGCGCCTACTGTGTCAGACGGTGAGGGGATGGCATGCACTATTAATGCGGAGACGTCGCGCCTACCAGTGCATTTAATGCGGTGGCAGAGTATTGTACTGGTCTCGACCTCGACAAGGTCGACTGAGGTCAAGGAGCAAGAGTGGGCTAAGGGAGCCTGACTGGGCCTGTGCAAGTCTGGTCGAGTGAAAGTCGATGAGACAATTGGGCAGCCATTCCCCACTGGGCCTGGGCCTTGCTGGTTTGGGCCAAAGCACTTGGGCCTTGCTAGTTTGGGCCATCCCATATCAAAATGATTTTATTTATTTTTATCAAATTTTATTAAATGATAAATCTGTAATTTAATAAATTTCATCAACTTTGACCCAATTCCCTGGTTAGAGGTGATATTTGTAATTTTATATCAAGAAGAAAAGTTAGTGTAATTACTAATAATAGAGATAGCCAGTAGGGAAGGACAATGTAATTATCCCTTATTTAATTAATTTTATTTGTAAAAATATTTTGATATACTTAGAGGGTGTTTGGCTAAACTTATTTAAAATATCTTATAAACTTCTATATCTTATAAAATATTTTTAGAGCTTATAAAATATTAAATCTTTTTTTAAAAAAAATAAGTTTTTAAAGTGTTTGGATAAAATAGGATTTTGGAACTTATAAGATATTAGTAATGGAAATATTATAATTAAAATGGTTAAAATAAATGAATTTGTTAAGATCTTAGAAATAAGTTAGGTCTCATTACTTTTTTTTAAAAAAACTTATAAAATGCTAACATCTTATTTTAGGATCTTATAAGCTCCTTTTAAAAAAAAAATTACCATACACTTTTTATCAACTTATAAGTTTTTAAACATTTTATAAGATGTTTTAAGGAATTTATAAACTCACCCAAACACCCTCTTAATCAGCTCAAATTTCAACTTCGACCAAGAGATGAGCTAACAGGCACAACCAACTTGGGAGTAGACTGAAAGCAAGATAAAGATGGCTGCTGGGTCATAATACCTGCATATCTGGATATGGCTACAGTATCAGCTAGACAAATTTAGCAAAGTTTTCTCGTTGAAATGGAAATATAACATTGGAAATTAGTTAACCTAGGCCCAAAAAAATTGTCATAAACATTTTTCAGCAGGGATCCTGAACCTAATTAACAACTCCAAAATCGTTGACTGAAGCAATGGAATCTGCAGATGACACAGTACGTCTCCCAAATGCTGAAAAGGGACAACAGTTTAAACTAGAATATGCTCAATATGTATCGTTCTCTGCATTGCTAAACCTGCTTTGCTCAATTCCACTTGGATCATGCAGCAACGAATACGCAGACCAAGAGGACAAGAATACTAGGTTCTAACTATTTTCATCAGGATTTTGCTTGATCCAACTGCAGCAGAAGAAGTGTGGTAGCTTGACCTGACCACAGGCCCTGCCCAGATACAAAAGGATTGTAAATGATTTGCCAGATTTTAGCCTTAAATTGCTTACAGAGCATAATATATAGAGGAAAACGGCACCATGGTGATATGTCACATCTAGTACATAGCTGACTCAAGATTGTCACATAGCAAATTCATATATGGTTCGTAAACTTTTATATATACTGCAACTTCTCAGATATCCATACAACCACATAGTGAAAGAACAGCTTACTTGCAACGAATGATTACTGGAATGGGTTTCAAAGCCTCTGGTCCATTTCTAATGCCTTTCTTGTGTGGAGTAACCTGCAAGAAGCATTTCACTTTTGAGTAGCTAAAGACGGTAGAATTCATCCATTAACATATTGTTGAAGAAATGATTGTTAAGGGGTGATTTGAGCCAGAAAAACTTCCAGCATGCAATGGCGTTGGATAACCAATTGTAATGGTCAAAAAATAGAAAGACAACTAAGCCACAGTCTCTGATGAAACCAGTTCGATTGGCAATAAGGGTCAAGTCGTGTAGATTCATATGTTCTACCCAAATGACCTGCAAAAAGAATGAAAAGAATTCAGTAAACTGACTTTTAAATCAAGTTCGGAAAATTTGCTTTTTATGAACTCCAGAAATCAGAATAAGAACAGACTAGATCAGGGGGCGTGTACAAATATACACTATAATCTAGCTGAATATATGTATTTATTTTTTACCAGTTTGATAGTTAGTTTGCTGATTAGTTAGTTAGTTACTTAACCCTAACAGATTAGTTAGTTAGTTAGCATTTATTTCTCGGTTCTCTTCTCTTCCAGCTTTGTATAAATACCCTAGCTTGCATTGTTTCCAGGCTGCGTGTTTTTTGAATGAAAGTTTTTCCTTCCACTATATCCTCTTCCGCCATGAATCTTAAGCTTATTGAACATGGTATCAAAGTGACGATCCAGTAGCTCCAATTCTCCTCCTTCTGCATCGATCGATCGCTTCCTTCCTCGATCCAGTCGACAGCAGCAGAATCTCATTCTCTTAGCTTGAATTGATCTGGTTGCAAGATATGGAGATGCAGCGTAATCGAGCATCAGGAATGAGAGGAATAGAAAATGGCGATCCTCTTTTCCTTCAATCCTCGGATCACCCAGGCATGGTGTTGGTGACGAATCCACTCAATGGAAACAACTATTGCCGTGGAGCCGCTCCATAAGGATTGCGCTAGGAGCGAAGGTTAAACTCGGTTTCATAGACGGAAGGTGCTCAATGCCGGAGGAGGACTCTGATGAGTATGACCATTGGATGAGGGTGGACTGTATGGTCACATCCTGGATCTTGAATTCTATATCTAAGGATATAGTTGACGCGTTCCTATACACTAGAACCTCTAAGGAACTATGGGATGAGATCGAGCAGCGATTTGGAGAATGTAATGGACCTCTTTTGTACCAACTGCAACGCGAAATCAGTTCGATTTCGCAGGGGAGTCTATCGGTAGTTCAATACTACACAAAGCTAAAGAAGCTTTGGGATGAATTTGCGGTTCTGGTTCCTGTACCAGAGTGCACATGCGGTGCTGCCAAGGCTGTGGCAGATATTGGATGCTTGAATCACCTAATGCAGTTCCTTATGGGACTGAACGACAGCTACGATCATATCAGAAACCAGATATTAGTCATGGATCCCTTCCCTACTGTGAACAAAGCCTACTCTATGGTCCTAAGGGTGGAGAAGCAAAGAGAGGTGAACACCTCTTTCTCAGAATCTGTTGAGAACTCAGCTATGATGGCCAAGGGAAACCTCCCATGGAAGAGGGAGGATAGAAACAGACAGTATAACAGAAAAGAAGTTGGAAAGAAAACTGATAAACATTGCAACAACTGTGGAAGGAGTGGCCATCTGAAGGAAAGTTGTTTCAAACTTCATGGGTACCCGGAGTGGTATAAAGAACTCAAGGAAAGGAAGGGGCTAAACTTTGACAAACAAACTGTTAATCATGTTGACACACCTCTGCAAATGCAAGAAAGTAGGGAAATGCAAAAACGCAATGACTGGAATAGCTCTCTGATTGACTTGGTGCAGCAAGAAGTTAGTAAGGCCATGAAGGACAAGCAACATATGGAAATGAATCAAGTGAATCTAGCACGTTACAATGACTTTGCAGGTTTGAATTTCCATTATGCCTTAAATGCTTGCAGTTTAGTGGATAAAGAATCTTGGATAGTGGACACCGGGGCTTCTAGTCATATGTGTTCCAACATTAAACTCCTATCCAACCCTAGCCGTATAAACATTCCCACGCCTGTCTCTCTCCCAGATGGAACCATCAAGATGGTTCAACACATAGGCTCAGTTAAACTAACCAACAAACTGGACCTGCAAGACACTTTACACGTCCCAGACTTCAAATACAACTTGCTATCTGTGAATAAATTGGCCAATGACACTCACTTGAGATTTATCTTCTATCCAAACCATTTTGTCTTGCAGGACCTGCAGAATGAAGAGGTACTAGCCATTGGGAAAGTGATAGGGAGATTGTATATCTTAGACAAAACCTGCTATCTAGCAAATAAGCCTGAGGATTCCAGGAAAAGCTTATCTTCTAGTCTGCTTGCTTCTCAATGTAATAATGTCACTTACAGCTTACCTCTTTGGCATAGGAGATTAGGCCATGCTTCCATGAATGTATTAAAGCATATCCCAAACATTTGAACTAAAAAAAAATGCTGATGATCACTTGCCTTGCCATATCTGCCACTTGTCTAAACAAACTAGAGTGCCATTTCCTTTAAGTCAAAGCAACACTAGTAAGCCTTTTGAACTCATTCACATGGATATATGGGGGCCATACAACAAACCTTCACTTTCGGGTGCTCACTACATTTTAACTATAGTTGATGACT
Organism: Jacaranda mimosifolia; assembly: GCA_018894105.1. Taxonomy (NCBI): domain Eukaryota; kingdom Viridiplantae; phylum Streptophyta; class Magnoliopsida; order Lamiales; family Bignoniaceae; genus Jacaranda; species Jacaranda mimosifolia. Next base: position 20,522,721 of record CM032134.1, on the reverse strand, counting down.
ACAGTAGGAGCCTATGGACGTTTCTTCTCAAAAATAAGTTTCAAACGCATGAAATAATAGTTCATTTCTTAAAGATGATTGAAACTCAATTTAATACCAAAGTAATGAACATAAGAACTGATAATGGAATGGAGTTTGTTAACAATGAAACCTCAAAGTTACTCAAGGAACATGGAATTATACACCAAAGAACTTGCCCGTATACCCCCCAACAGAATGGCATAGCGGAAAGAAAGCATAGACACCTATTAGAAATTGCTAGGTCCCTCATGTTTCAATCTGGACTTCCATTAAAATTTTGGGGAGAATCTATACTAATGGCCACTCACCTCATAAACAGGCTGCCAACCCCTTTGCTTAAATGGAAAACCCCTTTTGAAATTCTTCATAATAAGAATCCTGACTACAATTCTCTAAGAGTCTTCGGTTCATTATGTTATGCCACCAACACACACCCTCACAAAGACAAGTTTGGTCCTAGGTCTTACAAATGCATCTTCTTAGGGTACAACGTGGGGCAGAAAGCCTTCAAGGTGTATGACATTGATAATAACAAACTTTTGTGCTCTAGAGATGTTACATTCTATGAGTCACACTTCCCCCTCCTTCATAAAAGTCATGATCAAACTTCTGAATCTCCTATCCCCATTCCTGTCATGGCCGAGGACAATCAGTCTAATGATCCTGATATCAGACCCTATCTCAATACTCATGGTCAAAGTCCCACCTTGCATCAAATTCACATTGATACTCAAACTCCTTCCAATTACGGACAAACCAGCCCCAGAAGGAGCTCTAGAACCAGAAACCAACCTACCTGGCTAAGAGACTATGTATCTACTGTCACTTTCCCTGGAAAGAATACCACTTCAGACACTGCAGGCATCATTTACACCCCACAAACATTTCCTTTCACCACAGCAAATAACCTATCCCAAAACTATATGACCTTTCTGGCCAACGTGTCCATTGTCAAAGAGCCTGAATCCTATAGACACGCTTGCACCCAGGCAGAATGGGTTTCAGCCATGCAAAGAGAGCTAGAGGCCCTTAAAGCGAATCACACTTGGGAGCTAACTACCCTACCTGACGGCAAGAAGGCTATAGGGTCCAGGTGGGTGTACAAAGTTAAGTTTAAACCTGATGGCTCAGTGGATAAATACAAGGCCCGGCTAGTGGCCAAGGGATACAATCAAGTGCTTGGGATCGACTACTTAGACAGCTTTTCACCTGTAGCCAAACTTGTCACAGTAAGGGTGTTCTTGGCTATAGCTACGGCATGATCTTGGCCACTACATCAACTAGACATCAACAATGCATTCTTGCATGGATATCTTCAAGAAGAGGTCTACATGACTCCCCCAGAAGGATATAATAAAGCCAAGACATGTGAGGTTTGTAAGCTACTAAGATCGCTCTATGGTCTTAAACAGGCATCTCGACAGTGGAATTTGGAGCTCACTTCACAGTTGCAACATTTTGGTTTCCAGCAATCACCTCATGACAACTGCCTGTTCACTAGGAAGACTGACACCACTTTTATGGCCTTATTAGTATATGTTGACGATGTGCTAATAACTGGAGACAACGAGGAAGAGATCACATCTGTTAAACAATTCTTGCATCACAGGTTTACAATCAAGGACCTCGGTCATGCTAGGTACTTTCTTGGAGTGGAGATTGCTAGATCAAAAGATGGGCTCTATCTCAATCAGAGGAAGTATATTTTAGATATTCTTCACGACACAGGTTTAATGGGATTGAAACCGGCTGCTACTCCCTTTCCAAAGAACATGCAACTCACACAAGAGGGTGTTCCATATTCAGACCATGGACAGTACAGAAGGTTAGTTGGACGACTTCTCTATTTGAATCTGACCAGACCAGATATCTCATACAGCATCCAACAGCTCAGCCAATATGTCAATGCACCCACTGAAGATCACTGGAAAGCTGCCACTCATGTGCTACGCTACTTGAAGAGCTGTCCCTCCAAAGGATTGTTCTTCCCAGTAGATACCTCCTTGCCCCTGACTGCCTACTGCGACTCGGATTGGGCCTCTTGCATTACCACTAGGAGGTCGCTCACTGGATACTGTATTTTTCTGGGCAACTCGCCCATCTCCTGGAAAACCAAAAAGCAAACTACCGTGTCTTGATCATCCGCCGAAGCCGAATACCGAAGTATGGCATCTACAGTGTGCGAGCTTCAATGGATCTCCTACCTACTCGCTGATTTTCATCTCAAAATTACTCTTCCAGTTCCACTATTTTGTGATAACAAAGCAGCTATACACATCACTGAGAACCCAGTCTTCCACGAGCGCACAAAACACCTCGACATCGACTGTCACTTAGTGCGTGATCAATTCAAACGGGGTTTCATAGTTCCCAAACATATCTCTAGTGCCACTCAACCAGCTGATATCTTCACCAAAGCTCTGTCTGCTCCATCTTTTCTGCGCATTTTGTCCAAGTTGGGCTTGTCTGACGTGCACCAAGCTCCAACTTGCGGGGGGGATGTACAAATATACACTATAATCTAGCTGAATATATGTATTTATTTTTTACCAGTTTGATAGTTAGTTTGCTGATTAGTTAGTTAGTTACTTAACCCTAACAGATTAGTTAGTTAGTTAGCATTTATTTCTCGGTTCTCTTCTCTTCCAGCTTTGTATAAATACCTAGCTTGCATTGTTTCCAGGCTGCGTGTTTTTTGAATGAAAGTTTTTCCTTCCACTATATCCTCTTCCGCCATGAATCTTCAGCTTATTGAACAGGGCGTGGACTGATGCAGATTAAAAACTATAAAAGATTCTAACTGATAGAAGGAAAGAAAATCGATATTTTAACAAGGCAAACGGTTTTTCAAGCATTAATTGTTTCTGCAAAAATTACAAGACTCAACTTCTGCAAAAATTGTTTCTGTCGCTATATCCCAAGCTTGAGAGGCACAAAAATTCTGCGCGGGACTAATTTCAAAACCATTAACAGACTCCCATTAAAGCCATCAGGTCACATTATGCTTCAAAACTCTATTCTCTGTAATTCTACACTACAACAAGCTTGTAATAATGGATAAAATCCGCCGTGGATGCAAAGACCCGGAATTTCCGATCCCACGTCCGACCACATTTTTAACCAGAAACCCTTAGCCAAATCTAAAGACGACCTGGTCATCAACAAATTTCCATAGATGCCACTTGATCTTACTTGTACCAATGGAAACAGAAACTTTGGCTGATATTGTACTTTATTATAATCTCTAAACTGGGAAGTAGTTTACCAATAAGAAGACTTATCCCAAAAAAATGCAAGGATCAACAATTTCATTTTCCTTAAATCCGCATAAAGATATACAAAGATATCGAAAATCCATTCATCACCAGCAATCCGATGAAAGCTATTAATGAACATATTCTCCTGAACCTTTAACCCGAAACACTTATGAAAGAACGAAAGCAGAAGAAAAACACACAAAGATCGTCAGACGCGGCAACCCAGGAAAGAACTGTGATGTCAAATGAGCTTGAAAGAGAAAATCTTCAGAAAAAATATAAACAAAATAAGAAATCCACCTTCTTTTTGGGGACAGCCATTAGCTCCATAGTTCCACCGAAGAATCGTAAATTCGGAAACTCAGCTCTCCTGTTGTTTTCTTCGTCATGATTTTCCGGCAAAACCAACGGCGGCAATGTTGTGGTGGTCGGATGGTTCATGGCGGTTTCGAGCGGCGCTGGTTGAGCCAATGCGTGAGCCATCCGCCGGATGCTTCCTAAGGCGCATTCTACTTTCCTCCCGGCGCTTCTTAGCATCGAGACCCGTAACGCCATATTGGTTCCGCGCACGTTAAGAATTCGGCGCGTGAAATTCAGTCGGCGAGAGGGTACACGAGTGAGGTAGATGTAAACAACGACGTTTTGCTTAGAGGAAACACACTCCACGTACCCAGCCCCTCCCCCAGCCACCCCACAAAAAAGAAGAAAGGAAAAATACATTTTTTTCCATGAATATTAATCTTAAAAGTATTCCAAATGTGGGAGTATAGAAATGGTCAGGACCAAAAGCCCCCCATTTTACTTAATCTCTAATTACATATGACTTTTAGAATCAACAATTGAAATAAAATTAGCTACTAGCCGTGGGGTTATTTGCCAAAATATGGTAAAAAAATCAAATCTTTCCAAAACTACCGCAATCCTGGAAAAGTTCCAAAGGTACCGTAAGGCGTGGCCCCAAGCCACGCCTTTCGTTGCCGGAAATTTTTTTTTTTTTTATAAATTCAATGAAGTCGTGGCCTCAGGCCACGACTCTCGCATGAATATTAGTAAGACAGCCACGCCTCTTATAATTTTTTTTTTTTTTTAAATTAAACGAAGTCGTGGCCTCTCGCATGGATAATTAGTAAGAGACACGCCTCTTGCATATAAATATATATATGTTTTTTAAATTAATTAAAAATTGAGAGGCTTGCATATTTGTTTTTTTTTTAATTGAAAATTAGCTTAGCCTCTCTTTCATGTAATTTTTATTTTTATTAAAAATTAAAGAGTCGTGGCCTTGCATGTAATTTTTTTTCAATTTTTTTGATTAAAAAGTGAAGAGACATAGCCTTAGCTGAAATTTTTTTTTTTTGGTAGAACATCCGCAAATGCATGTCACGTTCTTGCATAGCAAAAATGTATTTTAAGATACAGTAAAGAATTATATGTATACAGTAGTATATATGATGTAAGCTCTATGAATACATTTTGTAAAAAATATCATACATTTTAATCATAATATATTCAATTTTTGCAAGTGTAATATATATATATATATATTATAATATGTATATAATATATTGTATATTATATAGTATATATTGTATATATTATATTATGTGTATTATATACTATAATATATTACATACTAATCTATTTATAATGTAATAAATATTTACAAGTAATATGTAAATTGTGATACACATAATTTATAACAGATGTAATTTTTATAAATAAATATATAATATTTATAATTTGTTAATAAATATTTTATTTAGTATGAATTAATTAATTATTTAATTTAAATTTTGTAACTAATTATAAACTAATTAAATTTAATATAAATTTATTATCAATTGATATGCATGCTTAATAATCAGTAATATAAAAATATTAAAACTCCATTATGTGCTTTTATTTTTTTAATTTTTCATTGTATATGAATTAATATTTACAGAGGAAAAAACCACAAACATAAACTAACACTAATGTCATACTTACAATTTTAAATTATTCAAATTAAAAACTAAAATAAATTTCGCATCACAATATCTATTCAAACTTAATAATAAACAACTCAACTTAATATACATTCAAAAATTTAAAAACCTACCTGATATTTGTGGGTTAAAATCTCCCTTCTCCAATTTAAGATTTCTAACCAAACTGAAAAAAATTCAAAATTTTTTTTTTTACAATATATCATCTTAACAATACAAAATTAATAACATAAAATAATAAAAATTAAATATTATAACCTTCAACAGCATAAATTAAAATTTTACCTTATTTTAAACACAATTTTTTCTTCTTCTTTCTCTCTTTACTTTTCCTCTTAAATTTTTCCTCCACCTATTGCAGCCACAATGCTACCACACTTTTGAGTTTGAAAATGAAGAAACTAAGCCTCAGAATGATAAAGAGGAGAATGAGAGTGTGAGCTGCCGAAGAGAATGAGAAATGACCGGAGAGAATGAGAAATGACCGAAGGGGAAGGAATAAATTGATTAATTGAATACAAGAGGCGTGCCTTGCAGAGAATGAGAAATGACCGAAAGGGAAGGAATAATACAAGAGGCGTGCCTTGTTAAGTAAAAAAAAAAAAATTGCCACATGCAAGAGAAGCCACGCCTCTTGCGACTTTTTTCCGCAGAAGTGGTATTCTCCTTCTAGAGTCGTGGCCTCAGGCCACGACTTTGTTTAAATCAAAGAAAAAATAAAAAAATGTAAGAGGGGTATCTGTATGCAAGAGTCGTGGCCTCAGGCCACGACTTCATTGAATTTATAAAAAAAAAAAAAAATTCCGGCAACGAAAGGCGTGGCTTGGGGTCACGCCTTACGGTACTTTTGAAACTTTTTCAGGATTGCGGTAGTTTTGGAAAGATTTGGTTTTTTTACCATATTTTGGCAAATAAGCCACTAGCCGTGCGTTGCACCCAGCAATAAATTTATATTTAGAATTTTATTTTATTTAACATTTACTATAATTTAAATATTAATAGTTTTTTATAAATACTACAAATACAACGCTTAAAAAATCAATAAATTTTTTATTAAATATAGGATAACTGATGATGTAAATAAGACACGACAGTGTTTTATATGAATGTGATTTATGTATCATCACATCAAATCACATGCATCAATCCATTTATACATAGAAATTAATGACTAAATATTAGATCACTTTATAAGCTTGATAAACTATTCATAAAATTATAGAATGAGACAATGTAAAAAGAAAAAGAATCACCTTAACATTGACTTGGTTTCAACGAATTAAAGAATTCAACACTGAAAAATAAAATTAGGTGGCAGAAGATAAATATTGTAACTTACCATAAAATTGGGACTTCTTTTTTTATAAATGATCTTGGTTCATTAGCATAAAAATTAAAATATTAGAAAAAATATATGAGCATTATACATATATGAATCTTCAAGAAAAAATAAATTTTAACATACCAAAAGAATAATCATATAGAAGTGGAGCAAAAAGGACAAAAAAAATATTTTTTTATTTTTAAGTAATGAATTGTATGTTTAGATTTAGGAACTCTCTCAGTTATGATTTAACTTAATTAACATATTAAATAATGAAATAAGAAATAACTTACAGAATAATATAATATAATATTTAAAATTAAATTATAATTAATTCTATATTACTATAATACTTCATATATGAAAAGTTTATATATGCACAATATATATTGAAGCAAGACATATTAATTAAATTGCATTGATAAATACAACTATATATATATATACACATGTGTATGTGTTCATACATAATTATATTAAAAGATATAACTATTAGACAATACAATAAGGAGTTACAAAAATTACATATTGATAAAGAAAGTTATAAAAATTATTATAAAATACTACATATATGTTAATATATATATGTATGTATATTTTCAGTATTTACTAAAATTAAACACAAAGTTATAAAAAATGAATTATTACAGTTTTTTACATTAATATTAAAATATATATTGATAAGGTATCAAATATAAAAATATGTTGACATGCCAAAATTGGATAAAATTAACTTATCCATGTCTCTACCATATAAAAAATACTTAAATCAAGATTCAATTTTTTTTCTAAATTATCCTAATTCATAAATATAAAAATTAAGAATATTAAAAAATATATAAACATTATAAGATACATGCATTTTCAAGAAAAATAAAGCTTAGCTCACAGAGAGTGATTTTATAGAGGTGGAGAAAAAATTGATAAATATTGTTCTATTCCTAAATAATCAATTTTATGTTTATATTATTTTTTTAATATAAATTATTGTTAGGAATTTTAGCTTATACAAGATGTGTTATTAAATTGTATTGACAAATAGTCTTATATATATGCCTGGTTACACACACGCGCGCGCGCACACACACACACACACACACACACATATATATATATATATATGTGTGTGTGTGTGTGTGTGTGCGCGTGTGCTCCATTATTACTCAAAAAATTAAATTTGAGAATATAAATAACAAATGTCATGAGAAACTATTAGACAATATATTTAGAGTACAAAAATAATATTAAAATAAGGAATTACAAAAATTAATATAAATGATATATGTATATACGTATATATATTGAATATTTGTTAAAATTAAATATTGAGTTACAAAATATGAATAAATATAATATTTTTATATTAATATATGTATATAGAATATTATATATATATATATAGACATATTTGTTGAAAAGAAAAAAATTGATAATAAAATAAGAAATTACAAAAATTATATATTAATATAGGACGTTACAAAAATTAATATAAAAAGTTACACACACACACACACACATACATATATATATACACATATATATATGAAAATATGTTCACATGAAAAAAAGAGAAATATGAAAATATGTAATAGGGGGTTACATATATTATATATGAAATATATATTACATAGCAAAAATGAACAAAACCAACTTATCTACTTCATTGCCACATAAAAAAATATACTTAAAATAGAATTGAACATTATTTAACTCTCTATATATTGGATAACTAGTGTTAACTAGGGGTGCAAACGAATTGAGTCAGCTCACGAGCCGAGCTCGAGCTGAATCAAGCTCGAGTTCTAATTCAAGCTGATTTCAAGTTGTCTGTATCTAGACTCAAGGCTCATGAGCCAATATATAATTAAATATTATTTTTTATTTTATTAATAAATACATATTATATTATTATTTTTTTATTTCGAGTTCGAGCTCGAGCCTGCAGTTTTTTACAATTCATTTGCCAATTCAAGCCTTATCAAGTCGAGGTGAGTTTGAGCTTAAAATTTTAGCCTCGTCGAGCACGAGCCTAGTATATATAAAAATTTTGATCAAATTCAACACGGCTTGACTTGATTGCACCCCTAGTGTTAACTTTAATTTTGAAGAACAAAAATTAGCTCCCTCATGCTTATTTAAAAATCTTCGAGACGATTATAATATAAACTTTATTTTTTTTATTACCATTATTTTAATTAGTCAAAGACAATTAAGTCATCAAATTCAATAGTACAACAATTTCAAATTTTCAATCTTTTTTCTAAAATTTATGAAAATTCTATATAACCTAATCGAATACAACACACTCGATCCATCACCACCATCAAAATGGCCACCTAAGTTGAATAAGTCTCGGACTTATGTCATCCAATCCAAATGTTTCTCTACCTCATTCACAACCAGTCAATAAAAAATTGAAACTTCTTTTGGTCGTGGAACAAAGGAAATTAAAACTGATAAGGGTAAATGCTAGTCAACTGGTTAATCCCATTATAACTGCCATGCTTTCTCCATTCTTGGAAAAAATTTATACCATCTGACAGGTCTTCATGACATACACACATATTCCTTTGCAGTTATTTTATTACAAAACATGCAACTCACAAAATCAATGGCAGTTTGCATATCAACGTTATAAAGGATTTTGTTGTCTCAATGAGAAGCCATTCATGATTCAAACAAAATTGCCAAAAAATGGAAACCAAAGAGGATTTTTCAGACAAAAGTTTCCATTTTCCTGAGGAAATATTGCTTGAAATTCTTGTCAAACTCCCTGTCAAATCAGTCTTCAGGTTCAGAAGTGTTTCCAAGAATCGGTTCTCTTTAATTTCTGATCCTTCATTTTTCCTTATATCTTTCGCGGTCTGGGGAATCTCCTCCTTTTGTACTCATTTTCCAGGCTGATAGAATGCATATTTTTCTTTCCACTGGGAAAAACTTGAAGAATTTCAGTTTTCTATTCCCTTCTGATCAAATTCCAGGCCTAAAAGTCGAATCAACGAGCAATGACTTGATTCTGTATAGATCAAACGGTCAGTTTTTTGTAACCAATCCCTTCACAAGGAAATCTGTGGCACTTCCAATCCATAGCACAAGAAGAAGTTATGGCTCGACGGGATTGGTTTCCTATGTAAAAAACGGGATTACAAGATTCAACGTGGCTCGACTGATGAAGAGCTGTGACAACTCTCTGAATCTTGAGACGTTTTCTTCTGAAAGAGGAGAGTGGAGGAACTTCAGTTTGAGAAATCCAAAGTTTGATAATGTGGAAGTTGATACTAGGCCATGTGTTTTATACAAAGGGGCAGTTCATTGGATTTGTAATAAAACGACAGTCATTTTGGCCTATGATCCTTGCAGCAGTTTTGATGATAAATGCAGGCTCATCAGCATACCAAATGAGGCCTATAATATGAACGGAAAGAATGCGATTTTGGGCGTTTCGGGTGGAAATTTGTACTATTTTGAGATGAGTAGAATCTCTATTCAGGGATCTAAGTTGCCTGGATGGAAATTGTGGGTACTGAAAGACTATGAAAGTGGGGAATGGAGTTTGGATCATGAGGGGAAAGAGATGAAGATTGCGTTAATTAGTGATGTTCTTTGCAATTTGCTATTGACTTATAGTCCTCTGCTTCCTGTGGCATTTCATCCATGGGATAGAAATATAGTGTATTTTTGGTATGAGGGTTATATCTTAAATTTTAATGCAGCGAGGGGATGGTTTGAAGATAAGTTTTCAACATTTTCTTCTGAGAGTATGGTTTCAACGTTGGAAATCTTTCCTTCGTTGTTGCCATTTTGTCCAACTCAACTTCTTGAACTAGAATGGGATTGTTAATTGATGATAATCAAATTCGTTGCTAAATATTGAAGTTTAATTGTCTCGAGATATTGTTCTACTAATATGCATTTGATGGGTGGTTTTATCTTTATGAAAAGATGCCTCAAAAATTAAGAGAAGAAAAGTGGTTTATAATTATTTTGAACCCTGATTCCATCAACTTGGGGTAAATCAGGTATCATCATGATATTTGGTCAAAACGCTTGAGAAGAGGCTCGTGACCACCATTCCCACAAACAACCAATGATGATGACTAGATTTGTCAGAAACATAACGACTCGACCACCTCGAGGTATTGTCCCACCATCACACATTTGTGAGTTTTATCTCTATAAAAAGATGTTTAAGAGGGGAGAGAGGGAAAGTTGCTTATGAAAATGAAGAAACATTTTTGTATTATTTTTCTTCCTCTATAAGCCCATTCTTGTGCAAATTTCACAGCCCTTATGAATTAGAAACTACATAAATATTAAATATTGAAACAACAAAGTTTTCTTCGCTATTGCACTTTTCGTGCGTGCAATAGTCTTGTGCTAGTACAGTCAAGGCAATGCTACCTTTCTTCAGGGGCAAGAACCTATTCTTTTTCTTTTTTATTTCAGTGAGATAATGCTTTTGCAGACAATCCCAAATTTTATGTCAAATCACAACGTATCTTTTGTTAACTTACACTTAAATTGCAGCCTCTACTTTCTGTATCTTTACACTGTTTTGGCAAAAATGTGAAACACTCACAGATCATGATGCTTTATCTCATAAAGAAGGTATATTTACTTAAACAATATCGCTTCCTTTTGCCACAAATTAGTAATTATCAGTCAAAGATTAGATAATTTTGCAGATTTTGTGGTTAAACAATCCATTTTTCGCTGCTTAAATCACCAATGCTTTAACTTGCCTCTCTGAAGATATCCAGCTTTCTCTTTTTTGTAGATAGTCCCAACAAAATTAGTCATAGATACTTTAAAAAAATGGGGCATGCCAAATATGCACTGAAAAAATCCATTCTCTCATTATTTTTTAAAATTAATACCCGAAGAGCTAATTTGATTGGGATGATAAGATGAGATATTATATTTTTATCCCACCTTATCATACATTTAGTTGGAATAACAATAAACATTCATACCCGCATGACCATCAAAAGCTCGTGTTTATATGTTCAACTTCTATGATAAATTAACTTGTTACATTCCATGAGTTTATTTATCATACCAACCAAATCATATCACAATGATAAAAAATCACACAAATTATCATATGATAAATAATCATGAAATAACTTAAAATTCCAACCAAACTAGCCCTAACACTTCAAAACTAGTGTGTTTTTAGGCGAGTTTAACTTGATTTGAGTTTTACTTAAAAATGACCCACAATCTTGAACATCCAAGAAATACATGTGGAAAACTTTTACTCTAATTCATGTTTTGTTCTAATTTTTCTAGTATTAAGTGATTAGCATGTTAAAGAAAACTTCAAGAACACTGTCCAAAGCATATACAAATTGGACTGCACACCCATACAAGTGTCATGATTCTATTGGCTCTTGTAACCTACTTTAGTACAAAATGATCTTTCATTCCACCTAGCTCTTCACACACCTAAAATTCTGTCCAGCCATGGAAGCCACAGCAGCAACCAATGCTCCTAACAGAACAACAAACTTAACAGCCTTAACCTCAAAATGGCCTCCTAGATTCCTAAATTTTACTTCCTCCACCACGCTCCTCAATCCCAGAAACAAAAGCGTTCCCCTGTTTCTCACCCACTGCTCCACAAAGCCAAACACCAATAAACAAAGTGCAGCAAATGAAAATCACTTCAATAAAGAGTCACTTCCAAATTCTGGGACACAGCCACAACCCACACCCACTTCAAATCAAGCAGTTTTCTCAAATCCATTATTCTCAAGGGGCTTAATCTTTGATTTGGGTCCCAAGAATTCTTGGGACAGCCTTCAAATTGGTTCACCTGTGGTGAAAAGGTACCTAAGTGATGAGGAGGAGAGGTGGTGTATGTGGTATCATGGAAGGTCTATTGAAAATCGAGATTTTGATTCAATTGGATTGGCAGTTTCAAGCAATGGGATCCACTGGGATAGGGGTGGAGGACCTGTTGTAGCAAATTCAGATGTGGGATTGGTTATGAGGAGTAGTAAAGATTGGTGGGCATTTGATACTCATGGCATTTAGGCCTTGTGAGGTTGTAATAATGTCTAGTACTAAAGTTAGAGCCAACAGTGCAGTTTACTGGCTTTATTACACTGGCTTTTGTTCCGAGTATTTGGAAAATTCTTTGGAGTTTAATTTCAAGAATCATGAAAATGTGCTATTCCATGGGGATGGTCGGATTCTTAAGTCATTGCCTGGATTAGCAATGAGCCAAGATGGAAGGCATTGGGCTAGAATTGAAGGGGAGCATCATAGTGGAGCATTACTTGATGTGGGATCGGATGGCGAGTCGGATTCGTTATTCATTGTTTCACCACAAGTTGTCTTTCATGGGACAGGCGATCTTAGGATGTACTATCACTCATTTGATGCCCAAAACGGGCATTTTGCTGTTGGCATTGCACGGTCTAGGGACGGGATGAGGTGGGTGAAGCTCGGGAAGACACTAGGCGCTGGTGCTAGTGGAGCGTTTGATGAGCGTGGGATTATTAATCCTCGTGTGTTGAGGGATAGGAAAGATGGGAAGTATTTGGGTTTATGTAGGAGTTGGTGCAAATGGGAGAACAAGCATTGGAATGGCAGTTTCTTTGGATGGATTGAAGGATTGGAAGAAGGTGCGAGATAGTCCTGTTTTGGAGCAATCCCAGGATGCTGGATGGGATTGTGAAGGAGTGGGAATGCCATGTTTGGTTCAAATGGATGGAGATATGGAGGAGTGGAGATTGTATTATAGAGGGATTGGGAAAGGGGGGAGAAATGGGATTGGATTGGCAGTTGCTCAAGGGGATGGAGAGAAAACATTTGAAAGATGGATTGGATTTCATGTATGACAGTTTTTTTTTCGTTTGTTCTTGTTGTAGTTTATGAGGATGTTTCTTGTGGTTCTTTTGACCGCACAAGGAGATATTTCCGAGTGGTGTGAAAATCACATGCTTGATTTTTGTGACAAGTAATCTCTAATTTAATTATCTTGATTGCTTAGTTTGGACTAATGTGGTATCTTTCAACATATTGCAGTGATAAAGTTTGTTTGGAGTTATAATTTGTTATAATGAAATATATATCAAAATTTAAGAATTTTATCCTTTAATAATAGTTGAGTGGCATTTTCTTTACACTTATATGTACTTAGCGTTCGAGATCTTTGTGTACATGTGCATTTATTTATTTTTTTAAAATAAAAATACATCTCCTTATAATGGTGGAACATGAATATAAAAAAGTAAAAAATAGCAAATTATTATCAAAATCATGTCTTGAGAAAAAGACGATGAAATTTCTGTTATATCCCTTCATATCTACACTATTATAGAAAAAAGAAAGGCTTCTTGTATTTAAAATGAATGTTATTTTTTATTTTTTACATAATTTAACATTTAATTCTTGTAGTGATATGGGATAGCCCAAGTGGCTCAGCCTAAACTACGTGGGCCCAAAGGTGCAAGACCAAGCCCATCTTGCACAACGGCGCGGTCAACCCAAGTCGACCTTGATGATCGACGGTGTACCCAGTAAATGAGCGCTCAACCAGGCCTCGTTCAAGGCCGCGGGTCGATATGTCGACCCGTACCGCTAATCCGTACTCCAATCCGTTGTCAGGTCGATCATTCTTCTGACCATAGAGATCGGCAGAGCACAGTATCATCTCTACCGCATTAAATGCACTAACCGGTGGCATGCCTCCACATTAATAGCGCATGCCATCCCGTTTCTGCCTGGCACAGCAGGCGCGTCAATAGTGTCCTACCCAAACCCTAAAACCTGGGAAGGCAGCCACCTGGAATATAACAGGGGTGAGAGATGACTAATTGCTCCTCATAAAAGGACAAGGGTCCTCTGTACACATCAAGGGCATCTCAGACAAATCCTCAGGGGGAGAAGGCTATAAATACCCCCCACTCCAGCCTTCCAAAGGTATGTTCTCATATATACAAAAAGCCCATACTCTGCTGTTGATATTATCTAGTTGACCCGTATTGAATTGATCGTCGAAGCGCCTAAGCCAAGGGCTCCTCGGCTAGCTTGATGTTTGCTAAGTGATTGCAGGATTCAACCCACCTCCATCCGTAAATCGACCACAGAGGTTGAATCTCATCGAAACATCAACTTGATCCAATATCCAACGGATTCAACCCTTATCATGTAGTAACTAAAATGAACAAAATAGTTTGCAGTTAAAATGAAGAACTCAGTATAAAAAGAGTAGTTTGGATACTAATATTACTAATATTCCAAATTCATTCTTTAAATTATTTTTTGGAAATGATAATTCAATAAGATTACAATTGTACCTTTAACAAAATCCACAAAACCACGAACTCATAAACTCATGGTCAAAATTTCATCCTTCATGATGCCAAAAATAAAATGCAAAGCACCAATTAAAAACAAGAACACTATTTTATTTCTGATATGTGTAAATATGTCCCTTGGACATTACAATGAAGACTTTATATGACATAGATCTCACTACTTGAGATGAAACTACCCACTAACTCACTATGCACTTTAAAATAACTGAATCAATAATATATGGACATGTGTAGCCCCATGTCCTTCCATTTTTTATCGTGGGAATGAGACTGCTACGTCTAGCAAAGACTTGATCTCAGCTCGGCCCATTTATTCTAATTAACCTTTAGCCGAGCTACAGCTCGAAACACCCCAGTCTTCATGTTGTTTCCTATCAACTGCTCCAATTCAACTTGTTGAGTTGATTCGACTCGGCTTTTTAGTCTTTATATATCTCTTTACAAGCATTTGATTGAAACTTGGATCTACATGTCCAAAGCAACTTCCAGTCCTCAGCTCGGCACACATGCATCCGTACTACTCCCAGTCCTAAGCTCGGCACACATATGTATCCATACTGCTGCCAGTCTTGGAACTTAGTTGCTTTACTGCTGCTCGGTCATTTAATTTTGCTCAGACCTTTAGTTCAGCTTATTCTCTTTGATGTGAAAATAATCTTGATCTTCTGACACATGACATGTTTTGTTTTTGTGCTTCATAACCGAGATGATGGCTTCGGCAGCATGTTTTGAGCTCAACCAATATCTTCCTAGTCACAACTTAACCACAATGTGGAGCTTGGGTATTTGAGTTTCAACTCAGTCATATGCATACCGTATCACTTCATTTTCTTTTTTATCATGCAAATACGTAACACAATCTTAACTTTACTCCACAATTTAAATTATTTCATGTATTCAATTTTAGCAACCTAAAATATATTTTTATGCGATGACAAATAATTTTAAAAATTACAAGCGCACCCCTTATTAGGACACTTCTAAAGTCCCACAATAAAACAAAATACATTGTCAACAGCTGAATGCGTGGATTCAAATCTAAATAGCTTAAAAAAAAAAAGAAAAAGAAAAAAAGAACTCTTAATCACAAATTTTATTCTCTGCTACAGCATCCGCAATAAATTTTCGGCCGAAGATATTAAAAGACTGTCCAAAATCAGTTAGGGAATGTTTGGACGGCAAAAATGTAACTCGAGGCCCAAATCATTACTTCAATCCAGGATTACGTACAGGCCCGGCAGCCCATATTATGTGTTTGGACTATGAGTTTTAGTTAAAGAAAAAAAATATAAGTTATACACAAATGGCGAGAATATTTTTCTAGAAAAGTCAAAGGATGACATACTTCCCTAAAAAATATATAAATAAAAATATTGTTCTCGCTTAAAAATAACACAATTTTGACTTACATTATATTTTCTTGTTTATTATTTCATAAAACTAATGGTCGAAATATATATATATATATATAACACCACTGAAAATCAAGAAAATTTTAACTAAGTAAAAGCTATTGTTCAATTAGTTGAATGGAATTACTCTTACAATTATATGTGTGAGATTTGGGATTGAAACTCAAATGAATAAGAGATACATGGATACAAGTGTAATTTAAAAAAACAATCTCCTAGCTACAATTTAGATGTTATCAAAGCTTGGTTTGACAAGGAAAAAAGTACAAATTGAAATTAGAATTGGGTAACTAAGGGCTTGTTTGTTTGTATCTTGAATGTTTTGGGATAATGTATTTTGGATAGTAGATTGATGAAATGTGATATTTGTTTGTTTATATTTAGAGGTTGTTGGAGAATGCTTTCGAAGAAAAGGGTTTGCTAAAAGTGTTTCGAAAGAAAATAATTTTTATTGTAAAAGTCAAATTAATCAAATTTTTGCTAAGTGTAGTGAAATTGAATTTTCTATAATAACTATATAGTTGCAATTGGTGCATAGAGATGTGTATGTGTGTGTATAATAATTAATAAGTAATATCTATATTTGAAGGGCATTTTGGCATAAGATTACACATTCTACAATATATTATTGAAAAATGTGGGTATTTGTCTGAATACGCTTTCCCAATTGAAAAATATCTTCAAAAAGTTACAAGCAAAAAACCCCTAAGAAATTCTCTTGAAGCGAGTTCGCAATCAACAATTTAATAATGCAAATTATACGTAAATTCAACTTACTTATTTATTTTTCAAAAAAAAAAATCGTTTGGATGGGAAAGTTCTTTTCCATGATTTTGATCTCTATGTAAGAACTAATTTTAAATTCTATCAAAGAAAACAAAAGCAATTAAAAGAACAAATAACAAAAAATATTGGGCACTAAAATGGGAAATATTTATGATATTTGCAAAGAATAAAGGAAGATGGCCAAGTCCATGGCATGTGTAGGAGCATTAGATAATTTTGGACAAGTCCATAAATAATATAGGAGTAGTCCATAATCAAGGTAGGACAGCCTTTCCTTGAGACAAGGATATTCAATGTTGGCCAGCTACAAACAAATTAATTTGGTAATTTGAAAAAAAAAAAAAAAAAAGCCACCACCACCAACAACAACGGCATAAAACTCACACATAAAGTGTAAGGTTAGGAGTTCAAACCTAGCGAATTATCAGAGTGCATGTATATAATTAATAAATATATATATATCTTCTCTGTACTTTCATTATTATGGTCTCTCTACCTACAACTTATTAAACATTATAAAATCACTACTTTTCAAAAAAACTATCTGCTTTCTAACTATAGTTTCAAATTTTAAAAATAAAAAATAAAAATATATCCAAATGGTATCTTACTAGTTCAATCGATTCAATTGGTATATATAACAAATTTATATGTAATATTTCAACGTATGTTATGCATCGCAAACAAAAACATAAGAATATTGCAAATAAATTAAAAGAAAAATTACATCGAAGCATATCCAAATTTTAAGGGCTACCTACGGGCTTATTTTAAAAATCAACGGCATAAAACTTACACATAAAATATGATGTTCGGAGTTTAAATCTAGCGGACCATCGGTGTGCATGTATATAAATATATATATTCTCTATATTTTCATTATTATGGTCTATTAACCTACAATTTACTAAGCACTATATAATTCTTACTTTTCAAAAAAATTATTTGTATTCAAACTCATTCTTAACCCATATCTCTAACTATATTTTTAAATTTTGAAAATAGAAAATAAAAATAAAAATAAAAATATATCCAAATTATTTCTTACCGGTTCGATCGATTCAATTGGTGTATATATATATATATATATATGACAAATTTATATGTAATACTTCATCATATATTAAGCATTGCAAACAAAAACATAAGAATTTAATCAGCAAAATAATTTACAATAAACATTAAATCGAAGCATATCCATATTTTTGTGCGGTTATCTCTGACCATACATTTTTCACTTTAATGCGAATCTCATCACCGCGACAACTTAAATATGTGAGTGATTGGAACATTGCCCACCATGGTCAATTCATACTGTACATGATTTATTTTAAGGGTTTTGCCTACTTGCTCAAAATCAACAATGATCCTCTTGTGTTATATATATATATATATATATGTGTGTGTGTGTGTGTGTGTATGTGTGTATGTATATGTGTGTATGTATATACACATGTATATATGCATTGATTTAATTTTTCCCTGCTAAGATTTTAGTAATAGTTTAAGAGTCAAAATAATAATTTATGTAAATATTTCTCAATTATTTTGCCAATAATGTTCAAATAATTAATTTTGAAAACGAACAATATAATTAATTCAGCAATCCAAAATTTTGGTTTTCTTTCAATTAAATTGAATGCTAGCTAGCTAGTATTTTTCACATTTTTTTTTTCAAGTCTTCTAGTTTTAGCTTAAAATCATTGAAATTATTTTATTTAGAATGATTTGCTCAATTAATACTTTACAAACGGAAACAGTGAAAATATAGGAGCATATTTGATTGTGTTTTCATTTTCAATATTTTTAAAATTTGATAAGTTAGTTAGAAAAAAGGAGTTGAAATGAATTTGTATTTGGATAATATGTTAGAAAAATAATTATTATATAGAATTTAATAGGTTATAAGTGGAGAGAGACTGTACTATTAAAGAAGCGAGAGAAAATATATAGGTTATTGAAAAATGTGTTTTGATATGAAAATGAGTTGGAATATAGAAAAAAATGATTATAAGTCATTGATAATTCATTTTTAAATAGTGAAAATGGGTGAAAATGCATTTGAACTCGTTTGGTTTCATTTTCAAAGTCTATTTTCACATTTTCTACTATTCCAAAAATGAAACACATCACTTTTTACATATTTTCACCCAACATATCATTTTCATTTTCATTTTCAAAACACATTCTCCAATAACCTATATATCTTTTCCCAATAACATATATATCTTCTCTCTCTATTTTATTATTTCTATTTCTCTCCACTTACAACCTACTGAAACCAATATAATCATTACTTTTTCAACAATGTGTGTAAATACAAACTCATTTTCAACTCATTCCACTAACTACTTTCCAACATTTCGAAAATAGTGGAAATGAAAATAAAACCAAACGGGGCCTAAACTAACTGGCACTAAGGAAATGTTAGCATGATATGTAGCATGTTTATATATTATAACTGAAACACAATGTTGGCTTTGTGTACTGGTTCAAACAATTCAATTGGCATGAAAAAATTATACTTAACATTTTAATATATATTAAGCAATGCAAAAATGACGATACCTAACTCGTCTTATATTAGAGGAGTCAACAGCTTTGAGATGATTTATAAGTTATTCCCCTTTTCACCTTTTGAGGCACATTTTTAGCACAAAACTGACGACCCACTATAAGTCACAACGGGATAATACCTCAAAGTTGGGTCTTTATATCCAATGATAGATTTGGTCATCATCATGTGGCACCACCTACAGAAACGATCATTATGCACATTTTTTAAAATTCCTTGACTGGCTGGTTGTGATAATACTTAATTTTTAAAAAATAGTAGGAGTCAAGGATCTTAAAATAATATATAAGTTATTCAGCATCTCTTCTCCATTGAGACGCCTTTTCAAAATAAACCACCCACTAAGCGTGGCAACAAGACAATATTATCTCGAAGTAGCTTGACCTCCATATCCGTCAGTGTGAATCCTCAAAATGAAAATTAAAAATAATCCAAAATAAATTGAAAAACTAAGTATTAAACATATCCATATTTGTTTGGGTTAATTCCCACCATGCATTTTATGAATTAATGCAAATGTCATCAAAACGACAACTTAAATACGAGAGATGGGAGCCTTACCCGAATTGTCAATCTACATCCGTACATAATTTACGAGGGTGTGCCTGCAAAAAAGTGAAATATGATCATCGTTAGAAATCTTTGTTTTTTCTTTTTCTTTTTCTTTTTCTTTTTTATTATTTGTTAGAATCCTTGTTGGGTGATATTATCATGTAAAAAGGCCTTATTTTTCATTTATCTTGATAAATTAGGACAGGAAGCATGAATCTTGAGCTTCTTCGTTAAGATTTTCGTATTAGTCAAGAATCGAATTTTTTGAAGTGATGGGGCATTTTATAAAAAATTTTAAAGATGGTTATCTTTGAATTGTATAAATTGTTATTAATTATATTTATTAAGTGATAAAAAATTTGTTTTACTACTTCAATAATATTTGCAAACTTAATATTGAAAAGAATAGTCTTAAAATTGTTGTGATTGACAATTAGTGACACCTACAATGATAAGCTAGTGATTATGAAAATTTTGTAACAAATTATAGTGACAATTTTTATTGTAAGTAGGTTATCACTATAGGTGTGCCATTAACGATTAATGATATTGATGAAATCAAAATAAAAGGGGAAAGAAAAATTGAACTACTACATACTAGGTGGCATCGAATAAATCCTCAATACTAGTGAAATAGAGAGCGACTCAATATTTATTTATTCTCAATTTAAAAGTACTTTCTAACAAAAATATTTAACTAAATCTATTCAATTGAACAGGATAATATCAATATTTTGTTAAATATGTGTTGTTAATGTATGTACACGTATATAAATTTAATTTCGACGTCACACAACTAAGTGGTATCAAGTCACTCCTCAATAAATGTGAGATAGAGAGCAACTCGACGGACATATTAACATGTCTATCCTAAATAGAAAAATAATTTCAGACAAAAAATTCAATTAGACATATTCAATTGATCACAACGCATATATTTGTAGTGAATGCATACACATATACTAAACTCAATCACGACAACACCTAAATAGGTGGTTTCAAGTCATTCGTCAATGAGGATGAGATAAAGAGCAACTCAATAACACAATACTGATTTATTACTCTTAAATTGGAGATATCTTCACACAAAAAATTTAACTAAACATATTCAATTGAACAATATGACACCAGAATTTTTGTAGATACACTTAGTTAGCATGTGCACGTTTACTAAACTCAATTAAGACTCCACCTAATTGGATAATATTGAGTCACTCCTTAGTAAGAATGAGATAGAGAGCAACTCGAAACACACGTCTATCATAAATTGAAAAACATTTTCACATGAAAATTTTAATCAAAATATACTCAATTGAAGAAAATGACACCAACATTTCATAGATATGTTTACTTAACGAATACATACATTAAACTCAATATAGACCCCACTCAACTGGATCGTATCGAGCCACTTCTAAATAATAGCTAGATCAAGCAACTCAACAGACTCAACGAATACAGGCACTAAATTAAATTCAATGTAGACCCCACCCAACTTAATGACATCAAGTCACCCCTCAATAACATCGAGATAGAAAGCAACTCGACAGACTCAACACTAATATATCTATCTAAATTGAAAAACATTTTCTCACAAGATATTTAACTAAACTTATTAATTGAACAACATAATACAACATTTTCATAGATATATGCAACCAAAGCATACGCTTAAACCCAAACCCTATACATTCATTACCAAAAGAAAAAGAAAAAGAAAAACACAATCCCTGTAAGTAGCTAGGCTTCCCGAAAGGAAATCTTTATTCTCCAGCCCATTTTCGGAATGCATGTTTTTCTGTGCTTTTGTACCCACTAACTGATCCACTAAATAATTCACCATTGTTGAACAGGGGCAAAACCGCATGTAGGGGCCTTCTTTCCACCTTGCCCAGAGCTCCATATTTTGCTCTCTCTACATATATATCAAGCCAAACAAGACCCACAAAACCAGCTAACACTTTACACAGACCTGATCGATTAATGTCTCCCTGCAGCCTTTCTGTAATAAAAAGACACAAATCCCAGTATTGGGCACCTTCTGGCTACAGTAAATATGGTAAACTTATAACCATTTCTCCAGATTTATTATAATCTGACAGCGCCACCTCCCCATCAGGCTCCATTCTTTTCTGAGTAAATGTTTCTTTGTCAGAGTAAGTTTGGTAGTGGTGTTTATATTATACAGGGAAAAAAAAAAGATGCTTGGAAATTGTGAATAGTGTCATCAGAGAAAAACTTAGGTATTT
Organism: Jacaranda mimosifolia; assembly: GCA_018894105.1. Lineage (NCBI taxonomy): Eukaryota > Viridiplantae > Streptophyta > Magnoliopsida > Lamiales > Bignoniaceae > Jacaranda > Jacaranda mimosifolia. The sequence continues at coordinate 20,500,230 of CM032134.1, read as the reverse complement.
ATGGGATCATGCGAGCTGACAGTACAGTGTATAGTTTGCTGATAATGGAGGGGATTGCAGTAATAGAGTTTAACCAATCCGCTGCATACCCGGGTGGTTTGTGTTTGTCTTTTTTCATAATACGTGTCTAGTGGTAGCTATATAGAGAGTAAATACGTCTGTGTGGTACATTTAAAACTTGATTAACTTAAATGTTTACCCTATGTTTGGTTATGTTTTGGACATTCTGTAAAAAACATTTTGGGTAAATGTATTTTGGGAAGTTAAATTCAAGGAATGTGTCAATTGTTTTGTTTTGTTTTGAGAAAACATGAAAAATGAAATTGTATGTTTTAAATTGTTTTGTAGGAGACAAAAATAATTGTAAATATCAAATCAGTTATATTTTTTGTTGAGTTTGTAGGGTGAAATTGTATTTTTTAGGTTAAACAATGTATGTGTGTGTATGTATATATATGTGAATGATTGATGTGTCACCTTACTTTTTTTATTTTTTGGGGTATTTTGGGTAAAAAAAATTGTTTTGAGAGTGTAATTCAAGGAATGAAGTTGAATGTTTGGTATTATTTTGAGAATTGAAAAATATTTGGGAGAGGAGAATCCAATTTGTGATGTAAAAAAAAATCATAAATAAATAAATAATTATTAAAACGTCACATGCTCAACAAAAATGCATTTTTATTTCTCTAAGTTAGTCGATTTCTAAATTTCATATTTATTGATTTGGTTTGCAATGTATTTCATCATCTAATAATTAGTGGCAATTTCAACTTAATTTGATTTACTACTCATCAATTGGTCGAGAAATTTAAATTTCAATTCGAAATTAATTGAAAATATTAAATACTTTTGAAATTTGTTAGAGGTAAATTGCATAAAACTCCCATTTAGTTTGCTGAAGATACCCAAAAAAAAAAAAAAAGAAAGAAAGAAAAACTTGGGCAAAAATCTTTTAACCCCCTGTGAAATTTGATATAGGCGATTTACCTTCTTGTCATAAAAAGGGGGTTAATTTGAAATAGACGATTTACCTCCTTGAAGTTAGGTTTTGACTATTTTTTATTTTAATTTTTTATCAGAGGCCCTCTTTTTTCAATGTTGGTCAAATATATAGGTTTTCTTATGCATTTTATCCCCCACCCCACCCAACAAAAAAAAAAAAAAAGAATTTTTAAAATCTTGAATTTTGGGCTAATTTTTCAAGCTAAAAATTGGAATTTCTAGTCAAAAATTTTGAAATTTTCGCAAAATTAAACTAAAACATCTAAAATTACAAATAAAAAAATAAATAAATAGAGGATGAACTGAAAAATAGACCAACTTATATGTAGCAGAAAAAAAAGAAGGGCATTTTTGCCTGTCACACGCATGCACTAATATTGCTAAATATTGTTAAATAAAATGAAATAATGCATCTGCAAACAGTAAAAGTAAATTAAAGACATGCAGCCCACATGGATCTATATATGCATACAAAATCCATCAATTTTGTTGTACTCTTTTACGGGCTACTAAATACTTTTACTGTTTTTCAGACAAAGTATTATTATTATTGTTGAAAACCGTAGCCACTACTGTCAGTCTATGAGAAGATCCTATTGCTCAAACATATATTTCCTCGTGTATACAGTAAGACCAATTATTAAGTTCTACAAATCCTATGCACGATATGACAAAACACTACCAAAAATATATAACATTAATAATAAAAAAAAGCAATTAATTAAAAATTATCGCTAATAATAAGTTTTATGTAATAATGATTTTTATTTTGTCATGCTATGGCTTAACAGTAACAAGAACTGATGTTTTACGTTGTTACAGTTGACAATTAGTACTACATTTATAAAGGCAACCTACTAATAATTATAAAAAATCATCACTATAACTTGTGATAAGATTTTAATTATAATTAAGTTTATTGTGCCATGAAGTGTTAATAATGGCAGTTTAAATACTATTGTTGTTATTGTTGAGTCTATAAAAATTATTAAGGTGGCAAAATAATTTTTTTTGTCATCTAATATATATATATATATAATTAGTGATAATTTTTAGATCATCACTTACTATTTTGTTACTAACTTTTCTGTTTCTTGTAGTGATAAATATTTTCACACGAAAGCTTCTAATTGATTTTTTTTTTCTTCAAAAGTTCACTTAATCAAACAATATCTAAAATGATAATATAAAATTTTATTTGTAACTAATAATATGAAATCTTATTTCATATGGAATATGTTGAGAGTTCGAAAATAAATTTATATATTGCTTTTTGTCTCTAACTCCATTAGGCGCATTTTTATAAAGACAAAACTCTTCATCAATACTTGGCAGATAACAATATCACTATAAAAAAAATAATATTAGCTACGAAAAATAAGCGACATTGCAGAAATCATAACTAGTCACATAAATCAAAAAACAATAATTTTTAATTTGTTATTATTTTTAAGTGACCATAATTTTTATTTTATCACAATATGACTTAATAGGGATAAAAATTAAATTTGTAAATTATCACTATGAACATTTAGCTACATACTTATAATGACAACTTAGTGACAGTTCAAATCTTATCACAATTTTATAATAAGATTTTCACTGTCACTAAATTATTATTATAGGTATGTCACTAATTAACAATAGTAACAAGTTAAACAATATTTTGGTCCTATTAACTTTGTAAAACTTATTCTTACCCCTTATATATAATTAGTGACGACTTTTATATTACAACTTACCATTTTGTTACCTTTTTTTTTTTTCTTGTAATGAAGTTCAACACATATACGATAAATTTTAATATTTGACAATAAATTTAAATATCATTAAAATTACGGATTGAAATAAACCCATCAAGATATAGCCACATCTCATGCCGTTCCAGAACAATCTTGTCAAGTGGGGTATTAATTCATTGATATTCTTACATATATTAATATTACTATTTCTTTTTTAAATTAATTTGGCAACACATGCAGTAAATGTTGTTGTAGACAATCTTCCAAAGTCAGGATTTCTTTGATTCTTATATCCCTTTTGCTACTTTTTTTTATTTTTTGGGGATACACTTTTTTTTATTAATCTTCGCAATATTTTTTTTTTAAAGAAATCTTAGCATGCAATATTAATGGATATGCTTTTGTTCATTTACAATTTTGTTAATTCCTATACTATACTAAAATTGCCTCTTCCTATTAAAATCCCCACCCCCACCCCCAAACCAACACCCCACAAAAGAAAAAAGAAAAGAAAAGAAAAGAAAAAAAAATGAGATTTCTTACTTCATATTTGCTTCATCCAGACATACAAAAGACAAATAAATCTGGCAAATATAAGGAGGCAATATCAAAATCTAAATCTAAATTAAGAGATCTAATTAATACCATGATTAGAACAACTGGTTTTACACTTTATTGTTACATTTGATGCACTAATCAGACAGTACACTTACCTTAAAAGAAACCTAATCCAACTTTGTTAGGCCATAATATCTAGGCCCCCCATTATGATCATACAATTAGATTACACCTAATGTGTACTTAGAACAAGATTTATTTTCCTTAAATTAAAACACTGGGGAATCCACATTTAGAACATTACTCCAGTAAGTAATATTGTTCTTGTTATCTTCAAAAACAACTTGATCATCATCATCAACAGCAGCAGCTCCAGTGACATTACTGACAGAAGCAATATTTGTGTAGCCATCCAAGAAACTCGGAAACCTCATGGAATCAGAATTAACGTCATCATAAGTAAAACTATCAGGGATTGTAATATCATGATGATGAAGCTGTATTGGATTTTCCATTATGCCCTTCACCTGTTCTTCACTAATCTTCCCAATAAAAGGGTTTCCCACGTAATTCATGTAGTTTTCATGGATTAGTCCGACGTTAGGCATGGCAACCATGTTGTCTGAGAAGTTTAGTATGGATGTAGGGGACTCAAGGCTTCCGTTGGAGGCGAAAAACCCGTTAACTATCTTTGTTGTGGTACTAATAATGTCTTTTCTAGGCTTCGAGGTTGTCCACGCCCCTTGCCATACTTTCAGTATGTCTAAACAAGGTGGCCGCGGTGGTGGTGGTGGTGGTGGTGCTAGTGATGGTTGGGCTACGGCCATGACCTTGTTGAGTAATTGAGAGTGGTAAGAATTGGACACCATCTTGGATTCACGAACAATTCTGGCTTCGGCCTCAAGCCGGGCACTCTCCCACTGCGCCATGTGGCTAAGGTTGGCGATATCCTTGGGCTGGCCGTAGCCGAGGGCATGGTTCTTGGGCTTATGGGTCATCGGATCGATCCCCATCTTGACCAACCTCTTCTTCAAATGCGTATTCCAATAATTCTTGATTTCGTTATCAGTTCTTTTTGGCAAGTGACTTGCTATGGCGGACCATCTATAAACCAAATGAAATAATAAGAGTTTAACATAACATTAATACTTGCAAACAGATTGACCAATTATTATGAGAAAAGATATCTCAATATAAGAAAAGACATCTCATTGTTGTATTTCTTATTTCATTTCATGAATATATGACACGCGTATTAAATATTTTTTTTATAAAAATAGTTGATTGAAAATCAAATACACTTGGCATAAATACAATAAATTAAAATAGAAGATCAAATAGAAAATGAAATAGAAAATTCAAAATGCATCTCAATATGATTAACGGTTATTATATAGACCCCAGATTAATTGAAGGGTAGCTTGATGAAAAGACATCTCAACATAATTATCATTCGAATATGATGCAATAAGTCTTTGATCGACTGACATAAGGTGAAATTAATTAAGCAGATGTACCATGGCATTTTAATTCTTACGTGGAGTACTATTTATGTTGTTCCCCGGTGAGATATGCTAGTACATTGCATAAAGCAATAGCTGGGGTAAATTTGGTCCCAACCCTAGTACTTCACTATTTGCGTACAAAAGATTAATGAAAATAAATGAAGCGTCAAATCAGATTTCTCAGCTACTAATTAAGATTAACAGCAAATAATCAGATTATTTAAGCTAAGCTGGACGAACTTATAATTAAGTTATATAAGCACCTGTTTCCAAGAAGGGCATGAAGCTGAATGATGGTCTGTTCTTCTTGTAAACTGAACTTTCCCCTCTTGATATCTGGCCTCAAATAATTTGTCCACCTCAATCTGCAGCTTTTCCCACATCTCTGGAGACCTTAAGTACCACAAACCCATGATCAAAATAAACTCAAAATTTCAGATAAACACACACACACACACACACACACACACATTATGCTAAACTTACATGCAATATGAAGATTGGAAAAGCTGATTATTGATAATTAAGTTAATAATTACCAGCTTTAGGAGGGAGGGCTGTCCAGCTTCCATGGCCATGTTGTTGGATATAAGCCAGCAGCTTTTGGTCTTCCTCAGGTGTCCATGGCCCTTTCTTCAAGCCCACCTTATCACAGCATGGGGACCTGCCCATTTTCAGTATGGCAGTTTTCCTACAAATGATATAAGCTAGCTTAGCTGGCTAGCTTACAGACTAAAACCCGGGGGGGGGGGGGGGGGTGGGCGGAGAGCTAAATGTTGTGTGTGCAGAAAGTCTATGCCGTCGTAGAATATATATAACGATTAAGAATTTAATGCACAGAAATGCTTTGATATATGGAGTTTGGTTAGGGGTGTGTTAAATATTACCCGACTAGTTTTACTTGCCAAAAAAAAAGAGAGTCTAAGCGAATGAAACTCGCAAATTTTGGTGACTTTGTAGTCAACTCAAAATATTTTATTAGTGTGCGAAAAATTTATAAGATTACTATTAAAAATAAATAAATTAACACTATAAAAGTTATTATATTAATGACAAAATAATAAGTGATAATGTAAAAATGGTCATTAATGATATATATTTAGTGGTATTTTTTAAATGACAATAATTTTGCTTTGTCACAACATGGCCCATTAATGACAAAAATTAATGTTTTTAGTTGTTATCATATTTAATAATTAGCGACATCAATATGATGACAACCAATGACGATAAGAATTGATATTATAACTTGTGACAAGATTTTTATTGTCACGAAAGGTGTCATTTAATTATCGGTGATGACAACTTAAATATTTTTATTGTCACTATTTAGTTTATAAAAGTTATTCAGTTGACAAAACAAAACCTTTTATCACCTAATATATATATATAATTAATGACAATTTTTGTATTGCCACTCATTATTTTATTATCTATTTTTTTTTAGTGTAATAATAAAACAATAAGCAATAATATAAAACTTCTCACTAATTATATGTATTAAGTGATAAAAAAAATTATTTTCTCACCTTAATGATTTTCAAAATTAATTAGTGATAAAAATAGTGTTCAAGTTGTCATTATTAACAATTAGTGAGATACCCAATGACAACTCAGTGATAATAAAAATCTTATCACAAAACGTGTCATTGAGTGTCACTATAAGTATGCCACTAATTATCAATTATAGAAACTTAATATATTAGTTTTGTCAGTGTTGAGCTATATTGTGACAAAATAAAAATTAATATTATCATTTTAAAGGATCATCAGTAACAAAATAAATGTAATTGTTACTTAGTACATATAGTGAATAACAATTTCTATGTTGTCACTTATTTATTGGCCATTATATTACATTTTTTTATAGTGCATGGGTGTTATGACTTGTTTGACAATTTTTTTTGAAAATAAATTTATAAGGCCATAAAATAAGATGTAAGAATTTTTAAAAAATAAAAGAACCCTTTAATTTTAATCGTATTAATCACACAATTACATTTTACCTAAACACTTAAAATACTTATTTAAATCTAGCATCTTATAACCCCTTATATCTTATAAGACCTTTTAAATAAATTTAGCCAAATATTCTCTTAGCTCAAGTCATGATAAAATTCAGGGTAGGTTTTAAGATTCAATTCTTGAAATTTTAAATTCAAATTTAACCAAGCGTTTGAGCATTAGTCCGATAATTACTTACTAACTGAAAATTATTTTGCCGTTAATATTAGTTAAAAAAAAAAAAATTCTACAAGTTGTACTTTAATCTTTAGTATGTCAAACAGTTAAGTACTTGCATTGATCTACTTCTTTCTTGTTCTTCTCTTTTAAATGGAAAATATATAGTGATAGTGATGGCAAAGAAAATATAAATTTCAAGAATACGAGGGAAAATGACTAGTGGCTGTTAGAACTTTATCTTGATATTTCAGTTCATACGTTGGAGAAACACAAAAGAAAATGGTAGACCAGCATGCCGGTATTTCGTCCATTACAAAAATTCTAGGACCATTTCATTGCCCTAAAATGGAATGAATTTTGGACCCAGTTATTTCGAACTTCCTTTTGGGGTGGTTGTATCTCTATGATTGTGATGATCTTATGGTCTACCTTGAAAGCTTGCCAATAGCTAGGCCAAGGAGCAATTTTGAATTAAAATTATATGAATTTCGAGTCGTTGGAGTTAGTAATCATCGATATGTTTATATTGGTGGCATTATTGTTGTTGTGATGAATTAATGAAGCAATACCAAACATGTAGCTCAGAAAAATCATAAGCAATTAGAACTGTAATTTTTCATACTTGTAAAGAACTTAATCGTGACAACGTATGATAATACAATATGACGAAAATACTATAGTTGTGATTGACCAAGAAAAAAAATTCAAAATTATAATTTTGAATATTATACTGTTTGGAGTATATATGTATCAAATTAATAGTACCATTACTTTTACAATATCATCATAAAGATATTCATAATTATATTACTTACATTTTCTTGCACACATCTGGTTTTCAGGAAGTGGAGAAGACAATGTACCCTGTACCTAGAAAAATATGTAAATGTTTTCTTAAATTATTGTCAATAAGTGCGTACACCCATTTTGCGATAATTTTTAGATTACCAATAAATTTTTTGTATTAAAACATCAATTTATTATTATTTTCATTACCATACGTCTCAAAATACATTCTTTATATAGAGAATATATATAAATGTTCGATGAAATAATCTTTAATTGTTCACTATTAAAAAATTAAGTCTGCTACAAAGAAATTACTACAAAATTAATTTTGTAGCGATATCTACAAATTATAATTACAAATAGGGTTAAATTCATTTTGCCCCCTGTGCTATGAAGTATGTATCAAATCCCCCCCATACTTCGAAAATTTTCAAATATCCCCTCAAGGGTGTCAAATACCCCCCTCAAAGTCATCTGTCGCTAGTAAAATAGCTTACGGTATCAAAACTTTAAAGTAAATTATTGATTTAACATCAGAAAATAACTAAATAGTATAAAAATTTAGGACAAGTGACTTTTTTTTTTCTCTCTCCAATATAGACAAATCTATCCTTGTCACTCATATTACCAAAACCTTTAAATACTCCACTCAAACTTCTTTACCATTAGAGAAGTAACAGGCAGATGTAGCACTAAAATTATCTTCCCTTTACAAATATGATCATGAAAAATTTTATGTCCAAAATAACCTTATAATTTACTATATAATGCTCAAGTTTCTTACGTCAATTTTGTTACTTTCATTTTAGGACTTAAAGTATCATCTAACTCCTAATCCAACAAAAACATTAAATCATTTCATTTTTTTTTAAAAGATCATTAAACAACTCCATTTTAATACAGAACATATGGGACAAACAAAACAGAGGCTGCTTGTGTGGAAAAAAATACATGGGACCATTTATGTATTTTTCTTTTGTAACTGTTTGTCTAAAATTTTTCAAATCTGCATTCGTTTTGGGATATGAAAAATGTATAATAATATGTAGGATTTTGTTGTATTTCATTTATAATTTATCATTTCTTTGTAAAAAAATGTCACTTATCCTAGTTTTTATATTTTATTTAGTTATTTTATGAGGTTAAATTAGTAATTTACTGTAGAGTTTTGACACAATCAGCTATTTTACTAATGGCAGATGACTTTGAGGGGGTATTTAAAGATTTTTTATAGTACAGGGGGTATTTGAAGGTTTTGAAAGTATATGAGATATTTGATACATACACCATAGTATAGGGGGGTAAAATAAATTTAACCCTTACAAATATTCATAGCAAATGTATTTGTTTTAAATAAAAGCAACAGGAAATATTAACTACCAGCTGTAACATTATTCATCGGAAGCACAACAGTTTAGTTATACAATATTTTTAGAAAAATTAATACATATATATATAATAATCATCAGCTCCGAATTAACTGTAACGAGAGTTAATTACGACTTACGAGAGCATTTATTTCGAATTTGATTAGAATAATTTTCTAACTAAAACTATGAATTTTTAGCACAATTGATGGTCTAATTTATTATAGTGGTTACTGATGAGGGTTCGATTCGTTTCGTACTGGTCCAATTAGGAAACTGGGTGGAATTCAACCTCTCGGGTCGATATGCTTGTTCCAGTGGGTTGAATCCTGCAATCACCAGCAAATGTCAGGCTAGCCGAGAAGCCCTCGGCTTGGGCCCTCCGACGCTCAAGTCAGTACGGGTCGACGAGATAATTCGAGCAGCAGAGTATAAGCTTTTTTGTATATATGAGAGCATACCTTTAAAAAGTTGGAATGGGGGTATTTATAGCCTTCTCCACCTGGAGATTTGTCTTTGATACCCCTATGAGTAGGGAGGGCCCTTGTCCTTGTATAAGGGGCAATTAGTCAACTCTCCCTCTTTTGCCACTCCAGGTGGCCACCTTTCTAGGCTTTAAGGCAGAGGAGTACATTGTTGAAGCGTCTGCTGCATCAGACGGTAAGGGGCTGGCATGCGCTATTAATGCGGAGGCATGCCAACCGTCAGTACATTTAATGCGGAGGCAGCGTACTATACTTTCTCGACCTCTCTGGTCGACTAAGTCGACCAAACGCCATTATGTGACAGAGGCATAGGTCAAGAAAGAGGTCGATCGAGATCGATTACACTTATGGGCCTCGGATGTAAGATTGGGCCTAGCGCTACGTATCTGGGCCAGCCTAGTTTGGGCCGAGGTACTTGGGCCACCCTATATCATGATATAGGGTGAACTCAAACTCCTTAGCGATGACTTTTAGCCTTCGCTCGACCTTAGCTCGCTTTCTTTCATCCTTAGTCAGTTGCGTATCCAATGTGCCCTCCACTTTTGCGGCTTTGATGACCACTCCCTCTGCATCGCCCTCCTCCTCGGAGTAAGATCATAGCTGCTTGTCAAGCAAGTAGCTTATGCGGGACTGGTCTTCCAATCAAAAACAGTAGCCCAAAAATTGCAGCTGCTTAAGGGCCTTTTCAAATGAGCTCCGGGCATCGTTGAGAGCGAGAACGATGCTTGCATCCTGGAATGCCAGACTTAACATAAATTGCTGCACTGCTTCTCGACGCACCAACTAAAGTTTGCGGTTGACCTCAGCTCGAGCCTCCACCAGACTTGTATTCTGGCTCGCAGATCAAGCAAAACCGTAAGCAACCTACAGGTCCAATTACAGCTTCTTCACCAGCCCGTCCATCTTTGTCCTCTCCTGGATAGCTAAGATCACTTGCTCATCCTTCTGCTCGAGATCCTTTATCAACTGCCCGACCTGCCTCTCCAGCCTTTCGACCCTCATCTTCGAAGACTCGAGCTGAGCCTTAAGAGTCTCGGTGTCCCCACCAGCCTCTAGCTGCTCCCAATCTGCCAGGGCCAGCTCCAACCTCCGATAAAAATTGTACCCAGCTGGCCGACCTGAAAGATAATCCTATCAGATACTCGATCAGAGTGTAACGATATAAAAATAAAGCAAAGAACTTTACCATGTTGGCATGATAAGCCAACTCCCGAAGAGCCGCATCCTGGTTCAGTCCCATGATTCTCCTCTGGTCAACCACGAACTGACCTGCTAATAAAACCTTCAAAGGAACAGCTCCTGTCGGTCTCGCAGAGTCCATACAGAGTGAATTATGCACGACCGGGCTAAGTTCTGTCCCGAATCAAGGAGAAGGAAATTTTGGCAAGTTGAACAGCAGTTCATCCCCTCAACCACCAAAGAGATCATTCTCGGTCGATGGTCCCGACCCTACTGCTTTGCCCTTTCCCCTCCCGATAACAGCCCTCTTCGGAACAGGCCCCCCTGCTCCACCATTGCCCTCTTGCACTGACCTGCGGGGCTGTCACCTATGGTCGCGAGCTGTCGACCAGGTGATGGCGTCAGAGAGGGAGTAGGCGCCGCGGCCTTTTGGCGAGGCTCCTCGATCGCAGCGATTGCTCGACAAGCTGCAATACCCTATCGTCATTGTCGATTTCTCTCTACTCTCGCCAAAGCCTCTGCCCTCAATCTGTTCATGCCTGCGCGATCTACCGAACAACAAAATAACAAGAGTAAAAAATGATAACAACAATGAAAAAGCAACAAACTACAAGAAATGTTGTCTACCTAGTCGATCATTCACAGGCAAATCTAACGGAGCTGGCGATAATCCAGCCAACACTAAATACCTCTCCTCGATAAAAATCGAGGCCTCCATCTAGCCAAATTTGACTAGGTCCTGAACAAAGGTCTTTGGCTAGGTCAGGGTAAGATTCCCTGGCATTTCGACATGCCCCATCCACCAGCCCCGTGGAATATTGAAACCTCCAGTCACTCAAACAAACAGGTACCGTTATTTCCATTCTTGCCCATATGAGGAAACAGGGGCTACGAGGAACTTATGGCGCGGTCGAGCGGTTAAGTAATAGAAGCTTGACTCGTCGGCGCTACCCGACTTACGAGACATGGGCAGATGAAAAAGATTTGAAAATTTTCAAAACTGGCGGACTGATTGAACAGATGCATTAAAACAATAAAACTACATATGGTGGAAAAACAGTTGGGCAACAATTGAGTTATGCACACTTGAAGGCCCCTAAGCAGGTTAATCATGGTACCACTCAGGGGAAACCTAAGACCACATTTAAAAGCATCCTCGAAGATAGTTATGCAACCCGCAGGAGGACGATGCATTCGACCAGTCTTCGTGGGAGTTAGAGTTCGTATTCAGTGGGAATATGATATAACTGCCTAAGACATCTCAGGTCGATAGGGTTTATGGTGGACACAATCTCACTATAATGATTTGGCGTGAATAGTCGACCCCGCGAAGAAGGAATCTGGCTTGCCCAGCTTCATCCCCCTCGCAGTCGCTACTCGAGCTACTGGAGCTCGAACTGCTGGAACTGGAATCGTCACTCGATGAGTCACTGGACTCCCCAAAAGCATACCTAGGCCTATCGAATTGGATAGCCTCACTATCCTCTCCTGACTAAGCTCGAAACTTGACAAACCTAACATGATGGCAAAAATCTGAAGGGCAGGAAGTATAAATAAAGGAACATTTACAGAATCGAAGAGCTAAAACTAGAAAATCTTGAATGCAAGGATGTTTGGATAAGCGGTCGACCAGAAGCTAATACAGTAAAAGTAAAAATGACTAGTTTTACAGCAGATATTTATAGGGGAACAAACGCGGGAAACCAAGCGCCTTTAATAATGCATGTAACCGCCACGCCGCCCCACGCGCACCATGATGTAACTGCTCAATAAATGCACCAAACCTTGGTTTACTTTCGAAAAACCCCGATCGATTCTTAAAAATGTCTATCAAGATACTTCCCAACGCTTCTTGTCAAATCATAGTTCAGCCTTGCGAAGTAGGGGGACTCATGTTATAGGGTGGCCTAAGTACCTCGGCCCAAACCAAGCTGGCCCAGAGACGCAGCACCAGGCCCATAGGTGCAATTGACCTCGGTCGACCTCTTTCTTGACCCGTGCCTCTGTCACAGAACAGCGTCTGGTCGACTTAGTCGACCAAAAAGGTTGAGAAAGTACAGTACGTTGCCTCCGCATTAATGGCGCATGCCGCCCCCTCACCGTCTAACGCATCAGTCGCTTCAACAATGTACTCCTCTACCTTAAAGCCTGGAAATGTGGCCACCTAGAGTGGTAAAAGAGAGGGAGTTGACCAATTGCCCCTCATACAAGGACAAGGGCCCTCCCTACTCATCAGGGGCATCAAAGACGAATCCTCAGGTGGAGAAGGCTATAAATACCCCCATTCCAACTTTCTAAAGGTACGCTCTCATATATACAAAAATGCCTATACTCTGCTGCTTGAATTATCTCGTCGACCTATACTGACTTGAGCGTTGGAGGGCCTAAGCCAAGGGCTTCTCGACTACCCTGACATTTGCTGGTGATTGCAGGATTCAATCCACTGGAACAAGCATATCGACCCGAGAGGTCGAATTCCACCCAATTTCTTAATTGGACCAGTACAAAACGAATCGAATCCTCATCAGTTATCCTTTACCATGCATCAAGAAATATCCATGTCATGAAGTAAACTATTAAAAACCCTCATAGAAATCTCCTTGTTGTGGGTATGAAAAGAATCATTTATGAAGAAAAGAAACATTTATGAAGACGTAGAAAAATATACTTAAATAGTTCTTCTTTTTTTTTTTTTTATTTGGTGTGTGTGTGTGTGTGTGTGTGTGTGTGTGTGTTACTTACGGAGACACGAGAACACAATTAAATACACCTCATACGAAACATTGTATTCTTTTGATAAAATGCAGACGAAATAATTTTCTAACTAACAAAGATACGGCCTCAATTTTATTTTTGAATGCTTTTTTCTTAAATATTTTAACAAAATAATTTTTTTAATAACTAGAAAAGATGTGATGCTAATTTTTTTCTTTTCTTTTGAATGCTTTTCCTTTAAAACACTAAATAGAAGACTTGTTTAATCACTAAAAACATACGATGACTGATTTTCATTTTTGAATATTTTTTTTAATAAAATGTTGAATAAATAATTTTATAATTAACTACGAACAATATATATGATACTGGTTTTTATTTCTCGAATGCTCTCAGTAAAAATATTTAACTCACTCAAAAGATACGATGATTGATTTCCATAATCTTTGGATTTGTTTTTCTTACTAAAATTCTAGTTGTAGACATAAATTTAGAAGTTAATTAAAATAATTTAATGTGGATGAGCCACATTTTGAAGTGCAAAAGTCGTTTTAGGTTTACATCTTATCAAACATATTATATATTGTTACCTAAGGATTTCTAAATTTTATGTCAACTAATTTAATTTCTTTTGCTTTAGATATTGTTGTTGGGTTGTATTAATGACATAAAGTTGTAAGAGTTTTAATTTGTCGTACTGTGCTAGTAAATTTGGTTAGGTGGTCATTTGTTTTTTAGTATGGCCTAATTTATGTACATTGCTATTGTACCAAATGACAGAAGGTCTCAAATTTCTTGATTCATCCCTTTCACAAAGCCCAGAGAATTTTTACAATTTTTTCCATTTTTTGATAAACTAATATGTTCTACTTACAACTATAAAAAAAAAATATATATGTCAAAAACGTGTTCTTGTAAGTTTCATATTTTGAATTTTAATTAACAAAAGTACAGTGCAGATTTCATATTTTGATTCCGTTTCTAAAAGTACTGTACTAATTTCAAAGTTATTTTCAAAAGTTATGCCCTTTTGGGCAGAAAGCCTGAACAACATTTTTGGAAAAGTTGTTCTATTTTAGAAAAAGAGAGAAGAAAAATAGACACTAATCAGAGGTCAAGCTAAAATTATCATTTTATCCTTTGAATATAACCAAAATATCAAGATGACCTGAAGGTTCATGTTTTTTTTTGTTTTTGGTACGGATCAAATTCAACTCAATATTCGACCGACAATCTATGATCTCAGTCGTCCATCGTTTACACGTGGACCATTCTACTTATCTATTGGAAATAGTGCAGTAAGATCACGCCAACCAATAATTATAAATGCCCCAAAACTACATATTTAGTTACGCTTTTATTTTTATTCTTAGTTTCCTTTAATTCTTACTTTTTATTGGACCAACCATTAACTTAGGACCCATTTCATTTTATTTTCATTTCTATTGTTTCTAAAATTTGAAAAGTTAGTTAGTGGAAATGAGTTGAAAATGAGTTTGTATTTGGATGAATTATTGGAAAAGTAATGATTATATTGGTTTTAATAGGTTGTAGGTGGATAAAGATAGAAATAATGAGAGAGAGAGAGAGAGAGGAGAGAGAGGTTATTGGAGAAGATATATAAGTTATTGAGGAATGTATTTTGAAAATAATGTCGGGTGAAAATGTATAAAAAAAAAATAGTATATCTAAAATAGTAGAAAATGTAAAAATGACTTTTAAAAATAAAACCAAACGGGTCCTTAAGTATTAGAAGACTTCTGCTTGGATCCTTCATCTCTAGCGAGCCAAACTCATTGGTTGTATTTCAGGCCTTAAACCCCACCATCATCGGACTTCCTCAAAGGACTGAACAATTTTATTGGACACAAACTAAACCAAAAAAACCCAATTTGAACAATTTCACATCAGGCACTGTGTCCATGCATGATTTTGAAATTCAAGTACATAATTAGACTAATGATTTGAAATTCTAACATTTAAGATAACTCCAATATAAATGTGTTACTATAGATTTAAATCCGTAATTAAATTCTTTAATACACATGCGTTGTTGTTGTTTTGAAATAAAATTTTTCTGTGTTTTAATTTATGGCAAGATTTTAAATATCTTCGAGTAGATGTGACATATTTATTTTGATATACAATAAGGGACCACGAAAACATAATTTTCTCATATAAGCTGAAGAACTTAGAAATGTGTTTATAGCCATATTGGGTCCATATATATATGATTATAAATTTTAGAGACATTTGATTTAAATTGAAGTGACTGTTTTAACCAGAAACTTCAATTACAATGAATACAACATTTATTATAAAGTTGATGTTCTGTTGGATTCCATTAAGTTTGCATACGGAGGCAAGAAAGTCAATGTTAGATAGGGTACATTTGAAAATAGAATACAATAAATTTTGATGCTTTTTCTAATGTAAAAATTGTTAAGAATTTATCAGTTTTCCTTAAAAATTCACATTAATTACAAGAAAAGAGAGGGGATGTTAGATTATGTTTTTTGTGTGATTTTATTATGTGTTTTGAGAGTTTGGGAGAATGTGAAAGTTATTTTTTGATATGATTGTCTATGTTTTGGGAGAGATATTTTTTATTGTAGCAGTCAAATCAATATTTTTTTTGTTGGATTTTTGGGGTAAAAATGGAATTGAATGATTTTTTTAATGTTAGAATAATAATAAAATATAATATATATAATACATATGTATATATTGAAAATTGTGTATTTTGGAGAAAAAACGAAGATATATTTGGCTATGTCTCCTGTTTCCCCAAAAGGGAAATATAACCAAACACTCCCAGAGCATTCTTAAGCAAATTCCATGTATAGCCCAAACAAAAAACTACCACACGGAAAGATATTTCTTTGAATAGGAATTTTCATGTGATTAATAATGTCTTTATGGGGGATGGAGAGATTACAAACTATCTTGTAGTTGATACATTGTTTTCATCAAGGTTTATAAATTATTTTTCAGGAAATAAAGTTTCTATAGTTTCTAGCAATTTGGTATGCTATCCAAATAATATTTGTTAAGCACATTATTACGATTGTTTAGATAAATTATGTCAATGAGGCTCAGATCAAGTGAAGAAATTGTCTTGAACTTGAATTCTGTCAAAATGTGGATTTTTTTGTATGTTTTTGTAGTAGTTGTTATGTAATTAATCTTTATAAGTTGTTAAATATAACATACATTTTTATCATCATAGTGATCTATGATTAATATTCATGATATAATAATAATATGTATAATTGATTTATTTATAAAAAAAGAAAAAAAAAGAAAGAAACTTAGATTACAAAATGCATCAAAGCTTATACAACCAAAATGTCATGGAGAAAATTGTTTGTTTGTTTGTGTTTTGGAATGTGATAAGATGTTATATCAATAACTTTTTTGTTGGTCTGTTAAGGTAAAATTGATATTTTAAAATTAATTATATGTGTATATATAGATTGGGTAGGGAGAACAAAAAATAAGAGGGTTAGACATTGAGAAATGGATAGAAAATGAGTTGTTAGGGTATTTTGGGCATTTTGGGGTGTATTTTGAATATTAAAATTGGAAAATATAATGAGTTGTTTGTTTGTGTTTTAAGAGTTGGAAAATATTTTGACAATTTACAAACAAACAAGCCCCAACATTGAGAAATTCTAAATTCAGAATTATCATATTTTTTATGTAGAATATAGAATAGAGAAGTGTAACTCTTTTATATATTTCATTTTGGAATAATTGCAGCCCCTCCCCTATAATTAGCTATAATTATTTAATTTTGTGCCAAAATTTACACATATATTTTTTATAATTTATTTTTGTGTTACAGTCGATCACTCCCTTCATCATTAAAAGTTTAATGAACTTTTTAAATTATCCTCATATATATATCGTTGAGATTTAGAATAAAGTAAATAAAAAGATGGTTTAGATATAGATAAATGAGAGAGGCAATTGAAAGAAAAAGATAAAGAAAGATGAAAGAATGACTTAAACAGGTCTTCAAATCTAATTTTAAGACAGATGTGAGAGGAATTAACAATGAGATAATAAAGGCAAGTGTTAAACGGGTTGAAAATTTCATAATATAGATAGAAAAAGATATAACATTACTTTTAGATATATAATGTTATAAATTATTTTATATTTTTATCAAATTTTATTAAATGATAAATCTGTAATTTAATAAATTTCATCAACTTTGACCCAATTCCACGGCTAGAGGCGATATTTGTAATTTTATATCAAGACGAAAAGTTAGTGTAATTACTCATAGAGAGAACCACTAGGGAAGAACAATGTAATTATCCCTTATTTAATTAATTTTATTTGTAAAAATATTTTGATATACTTAGAGGGTGTTTGGCTAAACTTATTTAAAAGATTTTATAAACTCCTATATTTTATAAAATGTTTTTAGAGCTTATAAGATATTAAATCTTTTTTTAAAAAAAAAAAAGTTCTTAAAGTATTTGGATAAAATAAAATTTTGGAACTTATAAGATATTAGTAATGACAGTATTATAATTAAAATTGTTAAAACAAATGAGCTTGTTAAGATTTTAAAAATAAGTTAGAGTCTAATTACTTTTTTAAAAGAGCTTGTAAAGATGCTAACATCTTATTTTAAAATCTGATACGCTCCTTTTAAAAAAAATTATCAAACACTTTCTATTATTTTATAAGTTTTTAAACATCTTATAAGTTATTTTTGAAGAGAATCAGAGAAAAGGGGAAAGTTCAAGAGAAAAGCTGAGGGGAAAGCTCTGCTTTCATTCTGGAGAAAAATGAAATATGTCTATACTGTACAGAAAATGGGTCAGCTTATATACTGCATCTAATGACTACTAAAAACAGAAAAGCTAACCAATTAACTAACTAATCAACCAATTTGCTAAAATAAAAAATACAGAGGGATATTCTGGGAATATTTACAAACTTCTACAGCCCCCCTTCAAGTTGGAGGCTGGTGAATATCTACCAGACCCAACTTGGAAATCAGAAGGGAAAACTGAGGCAAAGCCAGAAGCTTTGTGAAGAGGTTAGCAAGTTGCAATTTGCTGGATACATGAGTGGGAGCAATGAAACCTTGCTTGAACTGATCTCTGACAATGTGACAGTCAATATCAAGATGTTTAGTTCTCTTGTGGAAGACTGGATTAGCTGTAATGTATAGAGCAGCTTGATTATCACAGAATAGGTTGATTGGTTGCTGGGATGAAATACCAAAATCTCTGAGGAGGTAAGAGATCCACTTGAGTTCACAAACTGTAGAGGCCATGCTCCTATATTCTGCCTCAGCTGTGGATCTGGAGACTGTACTTTGCTTTTTTGATCTCCAAGAGATGAGAGATGATCCAAGAAAAATACAAAACCCAGTAACAGATCTTCTAGTGTCATGACAAGCAGCCCAGTCAGCATCACAATATGCTTGTAGATGCAGAGAGCTAGAGGCAGGAAAGAAAAGACCAGTGGAAGGAATGTGCTTCAGATACCTCAGTACATGAAGAGCTGCCTACCAATGATCTTGGCATGGAGAGTTCATGAACTGACTTAGTTGCTGAACTGAGAAAGTGATGTCTGGCCTAGTTATGTTCAAGTACAAAAGCCTTCCAACAAGTCTGATGTACCTATCAGGTGCATGAAATAGAGGTCGTGAGTTGGCTGTCAACTTATGTCCTTTAGGAAGAGGAGTGAAAGCTGGCTTAGCCCCAAGCAATCCAACATCCTTCAGAATATCCAGGATATATTTTCTTTGATTTATGTAGGTCCCTTTAGTGCCCCGAGCTATCTCTATGCCCAGGAAATATTTGGCATATCCCAAGTCTTTTATAGTGAATTCCTTGTGCATAAAGGACTTAAAAGCCAAAATTTCACCCTCATCATTTCCAGTCACAAGCACATCATCAACATAGACAATAAGAGCCACAAAGGCTAAATTAGACTTCTTGACAAAGAGGCAATTATCATGAACAGACTAAGTAAAACCTAAGAGTTGCAGCTTAGAGGTAAACTCAATATTCCACTCTCTAGAGGCCTGTTTGAGACCATATAGGGACCTGATCAACTTACATACATGCCCTTCCTTTGCTTTATTGTACCCTTTCGGAGGAGTCATATACACCTCCTCATGCAAATATCCATGTAAAAAGGCATTATTTATATCCAGCTGGTGAATAGGCCAAGATCTGGCAGCAGCTAATGCCAAGAAAATCCTCACAGTTACTAGTTTGGCAACAAGAGAGAAAGATTCAGTATAATCCAACCCCTCTACCTGATTAAAACCTTTGGCAACTAACCTTGCCTTGAATCTATCAACACTTCCATCAGGTGCATATTTGATTTTATAAACCCATTTTGAGCCAATAGCCTTTTTTTTTGCAGGTAGGTTAGTTAGTTCCCATGTTTGATTTCTTTCCAAGGCATTGATCTCATTCTGCATAGCCTCAACCCATTTTGGTTCAGCACATGCTTGTTTATAAGAGACAGGCTCTGAGATATGAGACACATTAGCCAAAAATTCCATGTATTGATCATTGATTCTTGATGATTTTGTATAAGGGTAGGTTTTGAGAGGATAGGAAGGTTCAGCAGAGACTTTAGTCATTAGGGTCTTGGCAGTAGGAAGGGGAGAGTGAATGGCTATAGTGACAAAGTCATTCAACCAGGCAGGCTTCTGTCTAATTCTGGTACTATGTCTTGAAGGAACCACAGTGGGAGAAGGCCCTGTAGTGTTTAAAGTGGAGCTGGGAGAGGGAAGAGTTGGATGAATAAGATTGATATCTTGGTTCTGAGAGAAGTGGATATCATTCTGAGAGTTTAAGTCATCATCTGGAATGGGGACAGGAAGAGGAGTAGTGACTGAATCTGTAGTTTGATAAGGGAAGATAGACTCAAAAAAGATGACATCCCTGGACACCATTAACTTGTGGGTAGAAAGATTGTAAACTTTGTATGCCTTTTGGCCAGAATTGAATCCTAAGAACAAACATTTAAAAGCCCTAGGATCAAGTTTGTCCTTGTGAGGTTGAGTGTTGGTTACATAACACAAGCAACCAAAGATCTTTAATAAACCATAATTAGGAACTTTGTCATAAAGCAGCTCATATGGGGTTTTCCAGTTCAGGACAGAGGAGGGGATCCTATTGACAATGTAGGTAGCCATAAGGATAGCTTCACCGCATAATTTTTTTGGCAAACAGGATTGAAAAAGTAAAGCTCTGGCAAGTTCTAAAATGTGTTTATGCTTCCTTTCAACTACACCATTCTGTTGTGGTGTATAGGGTGCAGACTTTTGGTGTAAGATATGATTGGTAAGGAAGAAAGATTGACATTCTTGGCCAGTAAATTCAAATCGATTATCAGACCTAGCAGTTTTGATAGAAGTATGAAATTGATTTTGGACCATTTTAAGGAAATGGCCTAATATAGAGGGAACTTGAGTCTTGTGGCTGAGTAAATAGGTCCAAGTAGCTCTACTGTAATCATCTATGATGGTCAGAAAATAGTGTGCTCCAGTCAATGAAACCTGATGATAGGGTCCCCACACATCCACATGAATCAATTCAAAAGGTTTCGTGGCTTGAGAGAAACTAATAGGAAAATGTAATCTATGTTGTTTGGCTAATGGGCTGATATCACAAGGTGGTAATGATATCATTCTTATCATCAAGAAAGTTCAAATGAGACATAGCAGAGGGAGATAAATGAGCAAGTCTTTTATGCCAAAGAGACAAATTCTGATATGTCTTTATTTCTTTAGAGCAGCTAGTGATGTTATTACAACGAGAGGATACATGTAAAGATTTTGGAATTTCAAAAACATGTCTAAGACATTCAGTATAATGTTTCAGCTGATTACAATCAAAGGAATTGGAATCTAAGACATATAACCTTCCTATCACTCTTCCTACTGCCAACACTTGCATAGTCTGAAGGTCCTGCAATAAGCAATAACTTGGATAAAAAAGGAATATGATTTGGGCAGATTTAGATAGCTTATTCACTGATAAAAAGTTGTAATGAAAAGAAGGAATATGTAAGGTATTGGTTAAAACAAGGTTATTTGGAAGGTAAATGTCACCAGTGTGGCGAACTATCCTCACATGCCCATCTGGTAAGTAAACAGGAGTTATTTCTTTCATTGGTTTGGGTTTGGTAATCAGTTTAAGATCACAACACATGTGATTTGAGGCCCCTGTGTCTATAATCCATTTTCCTGACTCTAATAAACTTGTTGTACTAAAAGCTAAGTCATGGGAAGAGGTACCTGCAAAATCATTGAAGTGAGCTATGTTGACTACAGAGGTTTCTGTGGCATCCTTGCCCTTCATGAATTTGTTGACCTCCAGTTGAATGATATCTTGAATTTTGCTCCTCAAATCAGCATTTATGTGAGTTTCCCTTCCAACCTCAACATCTACAGGAGTCTCTGCCATATTAACAATCTGCCTTGGAATAAGTTTGCCTCTAGTCTTCATTAGCTCCTTATACCAGTCAGGAAATCCATGTAGTTTGAAACATGTGTCTTTTGTGTGCCCAGTGTAGTTGCAGTGTGAGCACAATAGGTCTGCCTTATCAGTCCTTTTTCCTTGCCTTGGTGCTGTTCCAGATTTTCTCTGTGGCTGTCCTTCATTGTTCGTATTGCTTTGTTTCCTAAAATGCTTATTATTAGCCATCATAGCTGCATTCTCCATCTTCTCAGTGAAGCTAAGATGAACCTCTCTCTGTTTTTCCACCCTTAGCACCATAGAGTATGCCTTATTCATATTCGGTAACGGCTCCATGACTAAGATATTGTTCCTAATGTTATCATATCCTTCATTGAGCCCCATAAGAAACTGAATCAACTTAGTAGAGGAGTTCTGATCGTTCAGTTGCCTTGCAGCACCACAATCACATTGAGGCAGAGGCATCAAACAATGCAATTCATCCCACAACTTCTTAAGTTTTGTGAAATACTGTGCCACAGATTGATTTCCCTGCGATATTGAACTAATTTCCCTCTGTAATTGATACAGTAAAGGACCATTACATTCTCCAAACCTTTCTTCTAATTCATCCCATGGCTGTTTGGCAGAGGAGGTGTATAAAAAGGCATCAACAATTTCTTTTGATATCGAGTTCAAAATCCATGACTTAACCATGCAATCAACCTTACTCCACTGTTCAAAGTCATCAGAATTCTCACAAGTTCTGGTATATCATCCGTCAATAAAACCTAATTTTGTCTTAGCTCCCAATGCTATCTTCATCGATCTACTCCATGTGAGGTAGTTGTTGCCATTTAGAGGTGTAGAGACGAGCGCCATGCCTGGATTATCAGAGGATTGAAGATTGAGAAAGTCTCGGTTCCGTTCTCTGTTGTCGATGGTCCTCGTCTCGTGAATGTACTCGAATCCAATTTCTCGATTTCTGCTTGTTTGTTCCATCTCAGGTTAGATCTCTAGGGTTTCTTGGTAGATCATAGTGGCTCTAGATACCATGAAGAGAATCAGAGAAAAGGGGAAAGTTCAAGAGAAAAGCTGAGGGGAAAGCTCTGCTTTCATTTTGGAGAAAAATGAAATCTGTCTGTACTGTACAGAAAATGGGTTAGCTTATATACTGCATCTAATGACTACTAAAAACAGAAAAGCTAACCAATTAACTAACTAATTAATCAATTTGCTAAAATAAAAAATACAGAGGGATATTCTGGGAATATTTACAAACTTCTACAGTTTTAAGGAACTTATCAACTTCGACCAAGGGTTGAGCTAACAGGCACCACAAATGTAGACTGGTAACAAGATAAAGATGGCTGCTTGGTCATAACACCTATGGCTGCAGTATCAGCTAGACAAATTTAGCAAAGTTTTCTCGTTGAAAAGGAAATATAACATTGGGAATTAGTTAACCTATGCCCAAAAAATTTGTCATAAACATTGTTCAGGAAATATAACATTGAGATCCTGAACCAAATTAACAACTCCAAAATCGTCGACTGAAGCAATGGAATCTCCCAAATGCTGAAAAGGGACAACAGTTTAAACAAGAATATGCTCAATATGTATCATTCTCTGCATTGCTAAATCTGCTTTGCTCAATTCCACTTGGATCATGCAGCAACGAATATGCAGATCAAGAGGACAAGAATACCAGGTTTTAACTATTTTCATCAGGATTTTGCTTGATCCCACTGCAGCAGAAGAAGTGCGGTAGCTTGACCTGACCGCAGGCCCTGCCCAGATACAGAAGGAATGTAAATGATTTGCCAGATTTTAGCCTTAAGTTGCTTACAGACTATAATATATAGAGGAAAACGGCAATATGGTGATTTGACACATCTAGTACATAGCTCAATCCATGTTTAATGCAAGGGTGTTACAGAAAGCACGCCTCTTGTTCTCACAAAATATGAGAATGTATGGCGATTATTTTCTTGCTCAAGATTGTCACATAGCAAATTCATATATGGTTCATAAACTTTCATATATACTGCAACTTCTCAGATATCCATACAACCCCATAGTGGAAGAAACAGCTTACTTGCAACGAATGATTACTGGAATGGGTTTCAAAGCCTTTGGTCCATTTCTAATGCCTTTCTTGTGTGGAGTAACCTGCAAGAAGCATTTCAATTTTGAGTAGTTAAAGACAGTAGAATTCATCCATTAACAACTTGTCGAAGAAATGATTGTTAAGGGGTGTTTTGAGCCAGAAAAACTTCCGTTGGATAACCAATTGTAATGGTCAAAAAATAGAAAGACAACTAAGCCACAGTCCCTGATGAAACCAGTTCGATAGGCAATAAGGGTGAAGTCATGTGTATATTCATATGTTCTACCAAAATGACTTGCAAAAAGAATGAAAAGAATTCAGTAAACTGACTTTTAAATCAAGTGGAAATTTTGCTTTTTATGAAGTCCAGAAATCAGAATAAGAACAGACTAGATCAGGGGGGCGTGGACTGATGCAGATTAAAAACTATAAATGATTCTAACAGATAGACAGAAAGAAAATCAATATATTAACAAGGCAACCGGTTTTTCAACCGCTGCATTATGCTTGACAAGTTTCGAATATTGCTATTCTAGAGCTAGCACATTGCAAGACTCAACTTCTGCAAAGATTGTTTCTGTCGCTATATCCCAAGCTAGAGAGGCACAAAAATTCTGCGCAGGACTAATTTCAAAACCACTAACAGACTCCCATTAAGGCCATCAGGTCACATTATGCTTCAAAGCTCTATTCCCTTTAATTTTGCACTACAACAAGCTTGTAATGATGGATAAAATCTGCCGTGGATGCGAAGACCGGGAACTTCCGATCCCACATCCGACCACATGTTTAACCAGAAAACCTTAGCCAAATCTAAAGACGACCTGGTCATCAACGAACTTATCCAAAAAAAATGCAAGGATCAACAATTTCATTTTCCTTGAATCCGCATAAAGATGTACAAAGGTACTGAAAATCCATTCACCACCATCCATCCAATGAAAGCTATTAATGAACATATTCTCCTGAACCCTTAAGAGATCATCAGACGCAGCAACCCAGGAAAGAACTATAATGTCAAGTGAGCTTGAAAGATAAAATCTTCAGAAAAAATATAAACAAAAGAAGAAATTCACCTTCTCTTTGGGGACAACCATAAGCTCCATAGCTCCACAGAAGAATGGCAAATTCGGAAACTCAGCTCTCCTGTTGTTTTCTTCGTCATGATTTTCCGGCAAAACCAATGGCGGTAATGGGGTGTTGGTCGGGTGGTTCATGGCGGTTTCCAGCAGCGCTGGTTGAGCCAATGCGTGAGCCATCTGCTATATGCTTCCTAAGGCGCATTCTGCTTTCCTCCCGGCGTGTATTGTTTACAGTACATAAAATATTCAGCCAAAGCAGCTCTGTATAAGGAGCCAAGTATTGTAATGTAGCAAGGGAATCCGCCGTCTCGGCTACCACAATAGTGTATTCCATCGCCCCCCCTTTCCTGTAAAGTAGTTACTACCTAAGCCACAGAAGATGTTTTTTGCCCGATAGCTACATAAACACATATTACATTTTGACCTTGTTGATTGAGAATCGTATCTGTGGCTACTGCTGTTTTACCGGTCTGTCTGTCTCCAATAATTAATTCTCACTAACCACGTCCTATAGGGATCATCGAATCAATAGCAATAAGCCCGGTTTGAAGAGGCTCGTATACGGAACGCCGGGAAATAATACCTGGAGCGGGAGATTCAATTAATCGAGATTCAGAAGCTGAAATTTCACCTCTACCATCAATAGGTTTAGCCAGGGCGTTTATAACACGGCCCAAATAAGCCTCACTCACAGGTATCTGAGCAATTCTTCCTGTTGCTTTTACAGAACTTCCTTCTTGTATCATCAAATCATCACCCATTAATACAACACCAACATTATTGCTTCTTAGCATCCAGACCCGATATGCCATATTGGTTCCGCGCACGTTAAGTACTCGGCATGTGAAATTCAGTCGGCCATTGTTTCAGCAAGAGAGAGGTTACGCGAGTGAGGTAGATGTAAACGACGACGTCTTGCTTAGAGGAAAGTGAGGGGTGGTAATTGAGGTGGGTTCACATTAGGTTAAAGTAAGAGAATAATATTAATTTTCTCAACTCTAACTCAATTCAACCTGATAACAATATAAAAATGTTTAATTCTAATCCAACTTGAATTGTCTTGATTTTTATTAGGTCAATTTGCCAACTCAAATACACCCAATACAATCTGCCAATTTGATTTAAAATAATTATTTTAAATATTTGTTTCAACTTTTAAAATTTTTTTGTCATTTTTATTTTTTAATTTTATCTATTCTTAATTATTAATAAATTAAAATAGGAGTAAAGAATTCTCATCATAAATTCACAATAGTAGCTTTCTAAAAAAATTTTAATGAACCACATAATATATTAATTTAAGGACTTTTTGTTCCTTTCATTTTGTAGTATCTATCAACATTATAAAAATATTGAAATCACAAAGTAACTTATTTTTAAATATAGCAACTTTTTTAAGTTTTACTCACCAATCTCTTTAATTTTTGTATCTTTTATATCAATCCAATTGTCTCTTTTAACTTTTTAAAATGACATTATTTCTTTAATTTATGTTAATTCAATTAAGCAACACATAAATCAATAAAAATATATCATCCAGCAAATAAGTAAACAAACATTTTAATTGGACACATAATTTATCATAAAAACTTGCTTGAGTTTTTCGAATTTTTTATCACCTTTCAATAGAAAGAACTCATGTCTATTTATATATACAAAATCTTGCATTGCATAAGGCCTAAGAACATTTGTAGGATAATTCAATAGTCAAAGTAGTGTTTTGTAAACTCTTTATAAAATAACTTTCGTGTCCGCTTGGATACCAAAATATAATTATTAGAAACAGTTTAAAATTATAATCATCTATCTTATATATTTGTGAAAATAAATAAGACCGAAAAATATCAAAGTAGTAATTTTGATATTGCAAAAGTTCAAAATTTGAAGTTTTATTTTGTTATTTTATATTTTCACTCTTAGAAATTTTAAATTTTATTTGTTTAATTTGAGTTGGGTCGAGTTGGTTCACGTGGGTTTGAGTTGTCATGTGACCCAAAATCAAATTTCAATTTATTCGTGAAACCTAAAATACAACCCAATCCAACCTATTTTATTTGAGTTCTTATTTATGTTGATTTTATTGGACCTGAACTCAAAATGGATCGACCCAAATTCAATTTTTTCGTATCGAACTCATGTTAAGTTATCGTGTCATGTTAGAAATTCCCACCCACTGACTCCACCCCGCGCCTCCCACACCCCACCCCACCCCAACTCAACCCAAATATAAGAAAGAAAAAATACATTTTTTCCATGAATATTAATCTTAAAAGTATTCCAAATGTAGGAGTATAGAAATATTCAGGACCAAAAGCCCACTATTTTACTTAATTTCTAACTACATATGACTTTTAAGAATTAGTAATTGAACTAAAATTACTAGTGTTAACCTTAATATTGAAGTACAAAAATTAGTTTCCTCGTGCTTATTTAAAAATCTTCGAGGCGATTATAATATAACTTTTATTTCTTATTGTCATTATTTTAATTAATCAAAGATAATTAAATCATCAAATTCAATAGTGTAATAATTTCAAATTTTTCAATCTTTTTTCTAAAATTTATGAAAATTTTATATAATCTAATCAAATACAGTACATTCGGTCCATCACCACCACTGAATCATCAAAAATAGTGTGTGTGTGTGTGTGTGTGTGTATTTTATCTGCCCACCATCCTTTATATAATGTCCAACAATTTCACCATCAAAATGGCCACCTAAGTTGACTAAGTCTTGGACTCATCTCATCCAATCCAAATCTTTCTCTACCTCATTCACAACCAGTCAATAAAAAGTTGAAACTTCTTTTGGTCATGGAACAAAGGAAATTAGAACTGATGAGGATAAATGCTAGTCAGCTGGTTATCCCATTATAACTGCCATGCTTTCTCCAATTCTTGGAAAATTTTTATACCACCTGACAGGTCTCCATGACACACACATATTCCTTTGTAGTTATTTTATTACAAAACGTGCAACCCACAAAATCAATGGCAGTTTTCATATCAACGTTATAAAGGATTTTGTTGTCTCAATGAGAAGCCATTCATGATTCAAACAAAATTGCCAAAAAATGGAAACCACGGAGGATTTTTCAGACAAAAGTTTCCATTTTCCTGAGGAAATTTTGCTTGAAATTCTTGTTAAACTCCCAGTCAAATCAGTCTTCAGGTTCAGAAGTGTTTCCAAGAATTGGTTCTCTTTAATTTCTGATCCTTCATTTTTTCCTTATTATCTTTCGTGGTCTGGGGACTCTCCTCCTTTTGTACTCATTTTCCAGGCTGATAGAATGCATATTTTTCTTTCCACTGGGAAAAACTTGAAGAATTTCAGTTTTCTATTCCCTTCTGATCAAATTCGAGGCCTAAAAGTCGAATCAACGAGCAATGACTTGATTCTGTATAGATCAAATGGTCAGTTTTTTGTAGCCAATCCCTTCACAAGGAAATCTGTGGCACTTCCAATCCATAGCACAAGAAGAAGTTATGGCTCGGCGGGATTGGTTTCCTATGTTAAAAACGGGATTACAAGATTCAATGTGGCTCGACTGATGAAGGACTGTGACAACTCTCTGAATCTTGAGACGTTTTCTTCTGAAAGAGGAGGGTGGAGGAACTTCAGTTTGAGAAATCCGAAGTTTAATAATGTGGAAGTTGATACTAGGCCATGTGTTTTATACAAAGGGGCAGTTCATTGGATTTGTAATAAAACGACAGCCATTTTGGCCTATGATCCTTGCAGCAGTTTTGATGATAAATGCAGGCTCATCAGCATACCAAATGAGGCCTATAATATGAACGGAAAGAATGCGATTTTGGGTGTTTCGGGTGGAAATTTGTACTATTTTGAGATGAGTAGAATCTCCATTCAGGGATCTAAGTTGCCTGGATGGAAATTGTGGGTACTGAAAGACTATGAAAGTGGGGAATGGGTTTGGATCATGAGGGGAAAGAGATGAAGATTGCGTTAATTAGTGGTGTTCTTTGCAATTTGCTATTGACTTATAGTCCTCTGCTTCCTGTGGCATTTCATCCATGGGATAGAACTATAGTGTATTTTTGGTATGAGGGTTATATCTTAAATTTTAATGTAGAGAGGGGACGGTTTGAAGATAAGTTTTCAACATTTTCTTCTGAGAGTATGGTTTCAACGTTGGAAATCTTTCCTTTGCTGATGCCATTTTGTCCAACTCAACTTCTTGTACCATAATGGGATTGTTAATTGATGATAATCAAATTCGTCGCTAAATATTGAATTTTAGTTGTCTCGAGATATTATTCTACTAATATGCATTTGATGGGTGGTTTTATCTTTATGAAAAGATGCCTAAAAAATTAAGAGAAGAAGAGTGGTTTATAACTGTTTTGAACCTTAATCCCATCAACTTGATAAATCAGGTATCATCATGATATTCGGTCAAAATGCTTGAGAAGAGGCTCGTGGCCACCATTCGCACAAACAACCAATGATGATGACTAGATTCGTCAGAAACATAATGACTCGGCCAGCTTGAGGTATTGTCCCACCAACACACATTTGTGAGGAGTTTTATTTCTATAAAAAGATGTTTAAGAGGGTGAGAGAGGGAAAGTTGCTTATGAAAATGAAGAAACATTTTTGTATTATTTTTCTTCCTCTGTAAGCCCATTCTTGTGCAAATTTCATGGCCCTTATGAATTAGAAACTACATAAATATCGAAACAACAAAGTTTTCTTCTCCATTGCACTTTTTGTGCGTGCAATAGTCTTGTGCTAGTACAATCTGGGCAATGCTACCTTTCTTCAGGGGCAAGAACCTCTTCTTTTTCTTTTTTATTTCAGTGAGATGATGCTTTTGCAGGCAATCCCAAATTTTATGTCAAATCACAACGCATCTTTTGTTGAACTTACACTTGAATTGCAGCCTCTACTTTCTGTATCTTTACACTGTTTTGGTAAAAATGTGAAACACTCACAAATCCTGATGCTTTATCTCATAAAGAAGGTATATTTACTTTAACAATATCCCTTCCTGTCGCCACAAATTGGTAATTATCAGTCAAATATTAGATAATTTTGCAAATTTTGTGGTTAAACAATCTATTTTTTGCTTTAACTTGCCTCTCTGAAGGTTTCCAGCTTTCTCCTTTTTGTAGATAGTCCCAACAAAATTGGTCATGGATATTTTAAAAAAATGGGACATGCCAAATATGCGCTGAAAAATCCATTCTCTCGTTATTTTTTAAAATTAATACCCGAAGAGCTAGTTTGGTTGGGATGATAAGATGGGATATAGTTTTTTTATCCCATCTTATTATACATTTAGTTGGAATGACAATAAACATTCATACCCACATGAACGTCAAGAGCTTGTGTTTATATGTGCAACTTTTATGATAAAATAACCTGCTAAATTCCATGATTTTATTTATCATACCAAATAAATCATATCATAATAATAAAAAATCACACAAATTATCACATGATAAATGATCATGAAATAACTTAAAATTCCAACCAATTCAAAACTAGTGTGTTTTTATGCAAGTTCAACTTGATTTGAGTTTTACTTAAAAATGACCCACAATCTTGAACATCCAAGAAATACATGTGGAAATATTTTACTCTAATTCAGGTTTTGTTCTAAATTTTCTAGTTTTAAGTGGTTAACATGAAATCTTGTAAAAGAAAACTTCAAGAACACTGTCCAAAGCATATACAAATTGGGACTAGACCACCCCCCCCCCCATACAAGTGTCATGATTCTATTGGCTCTTGTAACCTACTTAGTACCAAATGATCTTTCATTCCACCTATTTCTTCACAGACCTAAAATTCTGTCCAGCCATGGAAGCCACAGCAGCAACCAATGCTCCTAACAGAACAACAAACTTCACAGCCTTAACCTCAAAATGGCCTCCCAAATTCCTAAATTTTACTTCCTCCACCACCCTCCTCAATCCCAGAAACAAAAGCATCCCCCTGTTTCTCACCTACTGCTCCACAAAGCCAAACACCAATAAACAAAGTGCAGCAAATGAAAATCACTTCAATAAAGAGTCACTTCCAAATTCTGGGACACAGCCACAACCCACACCCACTTCAAATCAAGCAGTTTTCTCAAATTTATCATTCTCAAGGGGCTTAATCTTTGATTTGGGTCCCAAGAATTCTTGGGACAGCCTTCAAATTGGTTCACCTGTGGTGAAAAGGTACCTAAGTGATGAGGAGGTGAGGTGGTGTATGTGGTACCATGGGAGGTCTATTGAAAATCAAGATTTTGATTCAATTGGATTGGCAGTTTCAAGCAATGGGATCCACTGGGATAGGGGTGGAGGAGCTGCTATAGCAAATTCAGATGTGGGATTGGTTATGAGGAGTTGTAAAGATTGGTGGGCATTTGATACTCATGGCATTAGGCCTTGTGAGGTTGTAATAATGTCTAGTACTAAAGTTAGAGCCAACAGTGCAGTTTACTGGCTTTATTACACTGGCTTTTGTTCCGAGTATTTGGACAATTCTTTGGAGTTTAATTTCAAGAATCATGCAAATGTGCTATTCCATGGGGATGGTCGGATTCTTAAGTCATTGCCCAGATTAGCAATGAGCCAAGATGGAAGGCATTGGGCTAGAATTGAAGGGGAGCATCATAGTGGAGCATTACTTGATGTGGGATCGGATGGCGAGTGGGATTCGTTATTCATTGCTTCACCACAAGTTGTCTTTTATGGGACGGGCGATCTTAGGATGTACTATCACTCATTTGATGCCCAAAACGGGCATTTTACTGTTGGCATTGCACGGTCTAGGGACGCGATGAGGTGGGTGAAGCTTGGGAAGATACTAGGCGGTGGGGCTAATGGAGTGTTTGATGAGCATGGGATTATTAATCCTCGTGTGTTGAGGGATAGGAAAGATGGGAAGTATTTGATGGTTTATGAAGGAGTTGGTGCAAATGGGAGAACAAGCATTGGGATGGCAGTTTCTTTGGATGGATTGAAGGATTGGAGAAGGGTGCAAGATAGTCCTGTTTTGGAGCAATCCCAGGATGGTGGATGGGATTGTGAAGGAGTGGGAATGCCATATTTGGTTCAAATGGATGGGGATATGGAGGAGTGGAGATTGTATTATAGAGGGATTGGGAAAGGGTGGAGAACTGGGATTGGATTGGCAGTTGCTCAAGGGGGTGGAGAGAAAACATTTGAAAGATGGATTGGATTTCATGTATGAGAGAGTTTTTTTTAAGTTTGTTCATGTTATAGTTTATGAGGATGTTTCTTGTGGTTCTTTTGACCGCACAAGGAGATATTTCCTGGTGGTGCGAAAATCACATGCCTGATTTTTGTGACAAGTAATCACTTATTTAATTATTTCGATTGCTCAGTTTGAACTAATGTGGTAATAGTCCATAAACTAATCACCTTTGTGGTGGAGAGACCTCAACTGATTAACGCTTAGGTGAGGTTGTAGTGGTGGGCTCGCCTTTTGGACAGTAACTGTAGCTCTAATCGAACATTCCACAGCGACGTAGGACTCCTATGGTCACACTTAGGGAGAGTTGCTACGCTGATCGCCCATTCCCTGCCTTTTTCCAATAAAAAAAACATATTGTAGTGATAAAGTTTGTTTGGAGTTATAATTAAATATATGTCAAAATTTAAGAATTTCATCCTTTAATAATGGTTGAGGGACATTTTTTTCATACTTATACATACTTAGTGTTTGGCATCTTTGTGCACATGTGCGTTTGATTTTTATTTTTTTTTAAAAAAAAAATACATCTCCTTATAATGGTGGAACATGGATATTGTTAGGATCAAACGCTTATTACTAGACTAAAAGCTATAGTTGTTAGCAAAGAATTTTTTTATATATTTGGCAGCGCAAAGTACTGAATAAGGCTATAGTTGACTTGAGGTGGTTGTGCCCTATAAGAGCTATGGGTTGGGCGATTAGTCCTCGAGTCAAAGGATAATATGCAGATAATAAATCCAACAATCTCCCCCAATCTTCCTCTAGCGACAGCTTAGGGACTCAGACCCATGACCTCGCCATGATACCAATTGTTAGGATCAAGCGTTTACCACTGAACTAAAAGTTATAACTGTTAGCAGATGCACAACTTTATTTTCTTAAATATATTTGATAGCACAAAGCACCCTATAAGGTTACAGTCGACTTGAGGTAGATGTGCCCCATAAGGGCCATGGGTTGGACGGTTAGTCCCCAAGTTAAAAGATTATGCAAATAATAAATCCCAACAGATATGAAAAAGTATAAAATAGTAAATTATTATCAAAACCATGTCTCGAAAAAAAGTCGATGAAATTTATATAATATCCCTTTATATCTACATTATTATAGAAAAAGGAAAGGTTACTTCTTATTTTTTACATAATTTATCATTTAATTCATGCGGTAACTAAAATGAACAAAATAGTTTGTAGATAAAATGAAGAACTCAACATAAAAAGAGTAGTTTGGATACTAATATTACTAGTATTCCAAATTCATTCTTTAAATTATTTTTTAGAAATAATAATTCAATAAGGTTATAATTGTACATTTAACAAAATCCACAAACCCACGAACTCATAAACTCATGGCCAAAATTTCATCCTTCATTTTCTTTTTTATCATGCAAATACATAACACAATCTTAACTTTACTCCATAATTTAAATTATTTCATGTATTCAATTTTAGCAATCTATAATATATTTTTATGCGACGTCAGATAATATTAAAAATTACAAGCGCACCCCCTATTATGGACACTTCTAAAGTCCCACAATAAAACAAAATACATTGTCAACCGCTGAATGCGTGGATTCAAATCTAAATAGCTTAAAAAAAAACAAAAAAAAAGAACTCTTAATCACAAATTTTATTCTCTGCTACATCATCTGCAATAAGTTTTGGGCCGAAGATATTAAAAAGATGTCCAAAATCAGTTAGTGAATGTTTGGACCACAAAAATGCAACCCGAGGCCCAAATCATTACTTCAATCCAGAATTACGTACAGGCCCGGCAGCCCATATTATGTGTTTGGACTTTGAATTTTCGTTAAAGAAAAAAAAAAAAAAATGTTATACGCAAATGGCTAGAATATTTTTCTAGAAAAATCAAAGGATGACATACTTCTCTAAAAAAATATATAAATAAAAATATTGTTGTCGCTTAAAAATAATACAATTTTGACTTACATTATATTTTCTTTTTTATTATTTCATAAAACTAATGATCGAAATATATATATGTATATATATATAACCACTAAAAATCAAGAAAATTTTAACTAAGTAAAAGCTATTGTTCAATTAATTGAATGGAATTACTCTTACAATTATATGTGTGAGATTTGGGATTGAAACTCAAATGAACTAGAGATACATGTATGCATGTGTAATTTTTAAAAAAATAAATAAAAAGAAACAATCTCCTAACTACAATTTAGATGTCATCAAAGCTTGGTTTGATAAGGAAATAAGTACAAATTGAAAATAGAATTGGGTAACTAAGGGTTTGTTTGTTTGTATCTTGAATGTTTTGGGAGAATTTATTTTGGATAGTAGATTGATGAAATGTGATGTTTGCTTATTTATGTTTAGAGGTTGTTGTAGAATGCTTTTGAAGAAAAGGGTTTGCTAAAAGTGTTTTGAAAGAAGATAACTTTTACTGTAAAAGTTAGATCAGACAATTTTTTACTAAGTGTAGTGAAATTGAATTTTTTATAATAACTACATATATATAGTTGTAATTGGTGTATAGAGATGTGTATGTGTGTGTATAATAATTAATAAGTAATATCTATATTTGAAGGGCATTTTGGTATAAGATTACACATTCTATAATATATTATTGAAAAATGTGGGTGTTTGTCTGAATACGCTTTCCCAATTGAAAAATATCTTAAAAAATTACAAGCAAAAAATTCCTAAGAAATTCTCTTGAAGCGAGTTTGCAATCAACAATTTAATAATGCAAATTAGATGTAAATTCAACTTATTTATTTATTTTTCAAAAAAAAAAATTGTTTGGATGGGAAAGTTCTTTTCCATGATTTTGATCTCTATGCAAGAACTAATTTTAAATTCTAAGAAAACAAAAGCAATTAAAAGAACAAATAACGAAAAATATTGGGCACTAAAATGGGAAATATTTATGATATTTGCAAAGAATTAAGAAAGATGGCCAAGTCCATGGCATGTGTAGGAGCATTAGATAATTTTGGACAAGTCCATAAATAACATAGGAGTAGTCCATAATTAAGGTAGGTCAGCCTTTCCTTGAGACAAGGGTATTCAATGTTGGCCAGCTACAAACTAATTAATTTGGTAATGTTAAAAAAAAACCATCGGCATAAAACTCACACATAGAATGTATGGTTAGGAGTTTAAACTTAGTGGATTATCAACGTGCATGTATATAATTAATATATATATATATATCTTCTCTATACTTTTATTATTATAGTCTCTCTACCTACAACTTATTAAACACTACACAATCACTATTTTTCAAAAAAATTATCCGCTTTCTAACTATAGTTTCAAATTTAAAAAAAAAAATATATATATATATATATATCCAAATGGTATCTTACTAGTTATTGATTCAATTGGTAAATATAACAAATTTATATGTAATATTTCAACGTACGTTATGCATAGCAAACAAAAACATAGTAATATTGCAAATAAATTAAAAAGAAAAATTACATCGAAGATATCCATATTTAAGGGCTAACTATGGACTTATTTTAAAAATTAGCGGCATAAGACTCACACATAAAGTGTGATATTCGGAGTTTAAATCTAGCGGACTATTGATGTGCGTGTATATAAATAGGGTAAATTGCATTTTTGGTCCCACTACTTAGGCTGTTTTCAATTTTGGTCTCATTCTTTTGTACTTTCTCACATTACATCCCATAAGTCCATTTTTTTCTCAATTTAAGTCCTGAAAGGGGGTTCCGTCCAATAATTAACGGAGAAGTCACGTGTCACTCACATGGCCGTTAATTGTTGCTTTTTTGGTCCCATAAGTTAGGCTCGTTTGCATTTTTGGTCCCAACGATAGCTCCAATAATTTTTTTTGAAGTTTTAACAACTTTTCTTCTTTACATTCAACATCCTATAACCCAAGTATCACTTGTCTTGTTCTTTCACACATTTGAGGGTCTTTCCAAACAAAGAACCACATCTATTATTCATGGAAGCACAACCTTGAAACCTCCTATTTGGATTTTCATTTGTCCATGAGGTTTTCAATGAAGATAGTGTGCCACAAAAATAAATGGCACCTTCACTTGCGGCTATTTTTCTTTCTTCTTCTGTAAAAAATTTATTGAAGCTATCGTTGGGACCAAAAGTGCAAACGGGCCTAACTTATGGGACCAAGAAAGCAATAATTTTAACGGCCACGTGAGTGGCACGTGATTTCTCCGTTAATTATTGGACGGAACCCCCTTTCAGGACTTAAATTGAGAAAAAAATGGACTTATGGGATGCAATGTGAGAAAGTGCAAAAGAATGGGACCAAAATCGAAAACGACCTAAGTTGTGGGATCAAAAATGCAATTTACCCTATATAAATATATATATATATACTCTCGATATTTTCATTACTATGGTCTATCTAGACCTGGCAAAATTCAACCCATACTCATGGGTACCCAAAAAAATACGGGTAATGGGCCTTATTTCTCCTACTCAAAAAATTACGGGTAATTTTACCCGTATCCAATTTACCCGCCATCTTTTGGCCCAACCTGCGGGTACCCGTAGGTAACTCGTAAATATTTTTTTTATTTATATATTTACATATAAATATTTTTAATTTAAATATTAATTTTTGATTTCATAAATTAAAAATCTATAGCAAATTAAATTAAATTATATCTGAAAACAACTTGTTGTGCATATTCCGCTGGATGCAACATCTTATTCCACAAGGACAACAATGTTTGATTGATATTTAAATTTTCAATTCAAAAAACTTTTGGCATGTAATGAAATTTAAGTTTGAACTTTTGAATGTGATGTACTTTAAATTTGGTAGATTTTGAATACTTAATATATAAGTTTTGAACTACAATATTATTAATTTGCTTTAGGTATTTGTTCAATTTAATGTTTGAAATTTGTAGTCTTTTTTTTTTTTTTTAGTTTTATTTAGTTAATATTTGAGTAACATTATGTTTACCTTTAAATATTAAAAAAAAATTACGGGTACCCGCGGGTTACTTGTTACCCATCCTCATAGGTAACGGGTTCCCTACCTTGTACCTAATAAAAAACAGGTAAATTTATCCAACCCGTTGGTACCCGTCATTGAATTACCCATGGTATCCAATTGCCAGGTCTAGGTCTATCAACCTACAATTTACTAAGCACCATATAATCCTTACTTTTCAAAAAAATTATCCGTATTCAAACTCATTCTTAACCCATTTCTCTAACTATATTTTTAAATTTTGAAAATAGAAAATAAAAATAAAAATATATCCAAATTATTTCTTACCGATTCGATCGATTCAATTGGTGTATATATATATATATATATGACAAATTCATATGTAATATTTCAACATACATTATGCATTGCAAACAAAAACATAAGAATTTAATCAGCAAAATAAATTACAATAAACATTAAATCGAAGCATTATCCATATTTTTGTACGGTTATCTCTGACATACATTTTTCACTTTAATGCAAATCTCATCAACACGACAACTTAAATATGTGAGTGATTGGAACATTGCCCACCATTGTCAATTCATATTGTACATGATTTATTGTAAGGGTTTGCCCATCAAATCAACAATGATCCTCTTGTGTTATACACACACAAACACACACACACACACACACACGTATGTGTATGTATATGTGTGTATATATACACACATGTATATATGTATTGACTTAAGTTTTCCCTGCTAAGATTTTAGTAATAGTTTAAGAGTCAAAATAATAATTTATGTAAATATTTCTCAATTATTTTGTCAATAATGTTCAAATAATTAATTTTGAAAACGAACAATATAATTAATTCAGCGATCCAAAATTTTGGTTTTCTTTCAATTAAATTGAACGCTAGCTAGCTAGTATTTTTTACATTTTTTTTTTCAAGTCTTCTAGTTTTATCTTAAAATCATGAGAATTATTTTATTTAGAATGATTTAGTCAATTAATACTTTACAAACGGAAACACAGTGAAAAAGTAAGTGCTTATTTGGTTATGTTTTCATTTTCAATTTTCATTTTCAATATTTTTAAAATTTGATAAGTTAGTTAGAAAAAAAAAATAGTTGAAATGAATTTGTATTTGGATATATAGTATGTTGGAAAAGTAATGATTATATAGAATTTAATACGTTATAAGTGGAGAGAGATGATAATATTAAAGAAGAGAGAGAAGATATATAGATTATTAAAAAATGTGTTTTCAGATGAAAATGAATTGGAATATAAATGAAAATGACTATAAGTTATTGATAATTCATTTTCAAATAGTTGAAATGGGTGAAAATGAATTTAAAAACATAACAAACTGGCACTAAGGAAATGTTAGCATGATATGTAGCATGTTTATATATAACTGAAACACAATGTTGGCTTTGTGTACTGGTTCAAACAATTCAATTGGCATGGAAAAATTATATTTAACATTTTAATATATATTAAGCAATGCAAAAACATGATACCTAACTCGTCTTATATTAGAGGAGTCAAGAACTTTGAGATGATTTATAAGCTATTCCCCTTTTCACCTTTTGAGGCATTTTTAGGACAAAATTGACCTACTATAGGTCACGATGGGATAATACCTCAAAGTTGGGTCTTTAATTCCAATGATAGATCTGGTCATCATCATATGGTATCGCCTGCAAAATTGATCAGTTTGCACATTTTTTTTAAATCCCTCGACTAGCTGGTTGTGATAATACTTAATTTTTTCAAAATAATAAGAGTCGAGGGTCTTGAAATAATTTATAAGTTATTCAACATCTCTTCTTCATCGAGACACCTTTTCAAAATAAACCACCCACTAAGCATGGCGATAGAACAATATTATCTCAAAGCAACTTGACCTCCATATCCATTGGTGTAAATCCTCAAAATGAAAATTAAAAATAATCCAAAATAAATTGAAAAATTAAATATTAAACATATCCATATTTGTTTGGGTTAATTCCCACCATGCATTTTATGAATTAATGCAAATGCCATCAGAACGACATCTTAAATATGAGAGATGGGAGCCTTGTCCGAATTGTCAATCTGCATCCGGTACATAATTTACGAGGGCGTGCCTGCAAAAAAGTGAAATATGATCATCATTAGAAATCTTTGGGAATGTTTGGTTATATTTTTTATTTGATTTTATTATGTGTTTATTATGTGTTTTGGAAGAATGAATTATTGGAAAATGTGAAAATTATTTTTTGGTATATTTGTTTATGTCTTGGGAGGATTTTTTTTTTTTTACTGTAACAGTCAAATCAATATTTTTTTATTGAATTTTTGGGATGAAAATGAAATTAAGTAATTTTTTTAATATTAAAATAATAATAAAATATATTATATATATAATATATGTATATATATATTAAAAAATGTGCATTTTGGAGAAAAAATAGGGATATATTTGGTTATATTTTCCCAAAACAATGTTGTTCTGAGGAAACATAACCAAACACTTTGTTTTTCCTTTTTCTTTTTATTCTTTATTATTTGTTAGAATCCTTGATGGGTGATATTATCATGTAAACAGGCATTATTTTTCATTTATCTTGATAAATTAGGACAAGCACGAATCTTGAGCTTCTTCGTTAAGATTTTCGTATTAGTCAAGAAATTTTTTGAAGTTATGGGGCATTTATAAAAAATTTAAGGGAAAAATATATAATTAGTTCTGTAATTTGACCCTACTGACAAAATAGGACTTTAACTTTTCAGACCGTAAAATTGGTACACTACTTTTAAAATTTTGGCAATTGAAAGACAATTTTGGCCCGAATTACATTTGTGAGCTGCCCGCGCCTACATGGTAGCTGATTTGGCGCCACGTGGCAATGCATGATCTTTACTTTCCTATGTGGCTTCTGATGTGGCAATTCAACTTGCCACTTCAACAAAAAAAATAAAACTAAAAAAGCAAAAAAAAAAAAAAGTAAATAAAATAAATTTACATGTAAAAACCAAAAAACCAAAAAAATGAAAAATCTAAAAAAAACACACACAAACAAAAATGCACAAAATCAGTGTTTGAAAAATTGGACCGTTCATTGAACCAGAAAATTACCGATTCACGGTCCATTAGTTCAACTGTTGGTCAAACCGTAATTAGAACCACAATTAAATTGTGATGTCATAATTATGTAATATATTGTATATTTTATATATTATTTAAAAATTAATAAAATACCAAATATAAAACATAAAGAGTGTAATTATTGTATATTGTATATTTTATATATTATTCTTTATTTTTTTATTTTTACACAAAATCAAACCGATTCATAAGGCGGTTGATGGGTCAACCGGTTCGACTGCCCTGTCCAATCCGATTTTTTAAACAGTGCACAATACTTTAAAAAAATAAAAATAAAAATGCAAAAATAAAATAAAATAAAAAGATAAATATTCCTACACCCCTTATATTTTTTAGTACATATGTACAGTACATAAATATAAATATATGTACCAAAAAACATTGTAAATACAAATATAATTTAAATATATATATATATCTATATATCTAATAACTATAAACATATATACATCATGCCCCCCCCCCACCAGCCCCACCCAGATAGCCCGCCCCAGCCATGGCCATGGTCGGCCGCTCGCCACACAATGCCCAGATTTGCCGTGACTAGCGGCTGGATCTGGCCATGCCCGGTCGTTGGCCGCAACCAGCGGCTTAGCTGGCCCTGCCCCCGGCCAGTGTAAGTTTTAAATTTTTTTAAAACTCAATTCATTTAATTCAGTGATTTAGCAAGTGGAATATATGTGTATGTAGGTTTATATATGTGAATATATATATAAGTATATAAATATTTTTCAAAATTTATCTATTTTTTTGTTTTTTTGCTTTTTTAAATTTTTATGTATTTTTTGGTTTTTTGTGCAAATTTTCCTTCTTTTTTAGTCTTGTGTAATACATGTGATGACATGGCAAGAAGGATTTGCCACACCATATGCCATCCAAGAGAGAGGATGAAGTGTGGAGTGACAGGCTGCCACGCGGTGCCAAGTTAGGTGTCACGTAGGTATGGGCCGGTGCTACATGTAATTTGGGCCGAAATTGTCCTCAAATTGTCAAATTTTTAAAGGTAGTATACTAATTTTGCGGCTTGAAAAGTTAAAGTCCTACTTTGTCAGTCGGGCCAAGTTACAAAATCAATTTTGCATTTTTTTTCATTTTTTAAAGATGGTTATTTTTTAACTGTAAAAATTGTCATTGATTACATATATATATATATATATGAAGTAATAAAATTTTTGTTTTACTACTTCAATAATGTTTGCAAACTTAATATTGAAAGAATAGTCTTAAAATTGTTGTGATTGACAATTAGTGACACTCTATAATGATAAGCTAGTGATTATGAAAATTTTGAGATAATTATAGTGACAATTTTTATTGTAAGTAAGTTATCACTATATATGTGCCACTAACTATTAATATAATAACTTAAAGAATAAATAGCAGACACAAGGATCACATGCACTTTGCCCCTCAACCATTGCAAATGTGCACAATTACCCAACCTTTGGTAAATGTGCTTGAATACCCCCTCAATCCATTTTCCAGCAGAATATTCCACCGAAAATGCTAAACTACTTTGAGTATGTAACACTTTACTTTCTCAACTTTAACAAAATGTGCATTTAACAAACTAATCATTCTAAAATATCACACTTTTGTCGTTAGATTTTTACTTTTTTGTAGAATAAAGTGAAATATTTTATAAAAAATATTATTACACACTAATCACTTGTCAATATATGGAGATTAAATCAGTTTGAGCTATTATATAATTTTAAATTAATTTTATATTATTTTTACTTGGTTTATATGCATGAGATAACTAAAACTAATTTTAAAATTATATCCTAAATATGGATTTTTATATCAATGTAATATTATGCATATTTGTTAGCAAATGATATTTAAATATTTTTAATTTAAATAAAGTAATAATTGTGAGAGATTATGTTGATACTAAGATAGATATACATTCTTTGCTATCAATATTTATCCAACTAGCGTCACCTATCTTAGTCTTATTCAAATTAAAACCCTAAAGCACTTACATTCTTAATTAAACAAATAAGCACAAATTTATAAGTACACCAAAACGATCATTTGGTAATGGAACCCTAAATTTAATTTTTAATTATCTTACACATCTTTAGAGAACTTTTAACCATTAAATAGGTTTATACATTTCAAATAACTCAAATTAACTGAACTGGTGATATATTGATAATTAAATAATATATCTTAACAATTTTTGACAAAATATTTTACTTTATTCCATCAAAATAAGAATTTATTGGTAAGGATAACATTTTAAAGTACTTTAGGTGGCTAAATGCAAATTAATTTTTAAAACATTAGTGGGCAAAGTGCAACAACTTTAAAATATATCACCGAAAAATTAGAACATGAGGTATTTAAGCATATTTAGCAAATATTGGGTAATCGTTCTGTACACTTGCAACTGTTGGAAGACAAAGTACAAATAACCCTATCCGTCGGGGGGTGTCTGCTATTTGCCCTAACTTAAAATATTAGTTTTTATTACTATTAAGCCATATGCTGACAAAATAAAAGTTATTGTTAGTTAAAAAATTAATATTATTAGTGACACAATAAAATTTATTGTCACTTAATCTATGTCATTACTAATAATTTTTATGTTGTTATTATTTTTTTGTCACTAATATTATATTTTTTATAGTAATTTCTATCTACTCAATCTATCGATTTTTGCTGTAGGTATATAATATTAAGTTTAGAGATCGTTCAACCTTTTCCGAAACATATTAGTTTACTTAATAATTATTTATGATAATTGAAATCAAATTAATTTATTAAATGAAAAATTATTGTTTTATGATGTAAAATAAGTGTTATCGAATCACTCCTCAATACGAATGAAATAGACAGCGACTCAATATATGTCACTCTCAATTTAAAAATACTTTTATAGAAAAAAATGTGTAACATATTCAATTGAACAACATGATATTAATGTTTTGTTAAATATATATAGTTGATGTATATAAATTTAATCACGATGTCGCACAACTGGGTGCTATCGAATCACTCCTCAATAAACGTGAGATAGAGAGCAACCCAACAGGCACACTAACATGCCTATCCTAAATAAAAAAATAATTTCACACAAATTTGTGTAGTTAACACATACACATATACTAAACTCGAGCAATCATGCCACCACCCAACTAGGTGGTTTCAAGTCATTCCTAAATGAATAAGATGGGATAAAGAGCAACTCGATGATACAATATTGATATATTTATCTTGAATTGCAAATATTTTCACATGAAAATTTTAATTAAACATATTCAATCGAGCAATATGACGCCAAAGTTTTTGTACATAAATGCAGTTAATGTGTGCACATTTACTAAACACAATAAAGATTCCACCTAACTAGATAATATTGAGATAGAGAGCAACTCAAAACACACGTCTATCTTAAATTGAAAAATATTTTCACATGAAAAAATTTAATCAAAATATATTCAATTGAAGAATATGACACTAGCATTTTCATATATATGTTTACTTAACAAATACATTACTAAACTCAATATAGACCCGACTCAACTGGATGGTGTCGAGTCACTCCTCAATAATAGCGAGATCAAGCAATGTAACAGACTTAACGAATACATGCACTAAATTCAATACAGACCCCACTCAACTAGATGGCATCAATAAGTCACTCCTCAATAACTGCGAGATAGAAAAAAACTCGACAGACTCAACGCTAATATATCTATCTGAATTGGAAAACATTTTCTCACAAAATATTTAACTAAACTTATTAATTGAAGGGTTAAATTCATTTTGCCCCCCTCTACTATGGAATTGGTATCAATTACCCCCCTCTACTATCAAAACCTTCAAACACCCCCCTAAACCTCTCAAACCATTAGTGAATTTATGGAAGAAGTGGATGATGTGGCAATTATGCTCTCTTTTTTGGCCTTCTAAATTTTTATTCCCAAATTAGCCTCATGATATCTATATAATACATTATCATTTTTGCAACATGAACATTAACTTTCTACAAAAAAATAAATGAACAAAAAATAAAAAATAAAAAAAAGTTCATCCATTCGTTTGCTAAAAAAATTCAATTTCATTTAAAAAATGGTTATTAGAAAAAAGAATCATTATAGCCACTTCCGTTGTGTAATTTTTCATTGTTAAGTTGAAAACTT
Source organism: Jacaranda mimosifolia (assembly GCA_018894105.1). Classification (NCBI taxonomy): domain Eukaryota; kingdom Viridiplantae; phylum Streptophyta; class Magnoliopsida; order Lamiales; family Bignoniaceae; genus Jacaranda; species Jacaranda mimosifolia. The sequence goes on along the minus strand of CM032134.1, from coordinate 20,455,585 downwards.
TCATTGATTACTTGCAAGCTATTATTCTTTTTTTCATTTTTTTGATCCATAAACTTTAATAATAATTATCCAATCTATATTTCCTCTGTCACGTTCATTTGGCTCAATCCAACAATAAATTTGCATTCATTTGGCTTCTATGAAAAAAATAAATAATTAGTAGAAATCATAAATAGTTAAAAATTTATAAATAAAAATGACATACATCCTAATAACAATAGTCGACAATTCCCCCCCCCCTCCCCTAGCCAAATTATTTAGAGTCTACGAAGTGTGTATAGGTGGTGGTTTAATACAATCACACCATGCTTATCTAAAATTAAATGTATAAGCGCTTGAACGTCGACAAACACTATTTCCAAATCTTAAATTGGAAGAATTGTTATGAATTTTGGTTAATAAGGTGAGCATATAAATGAAATTGAAAATTTTTGGCAAATGAATGGATGACCTTTTTTTTTTTTTTTTTGCATAAAGTTAATGTTCATGTTGCAAAAATGATATTGCATTATATAGATATCATGAGGCCAATTTGGGAATAAAAATTTAGAAGACCAAAAAAGGGAGCATAATTGCTATATTATCCACTTTTTCCATTAATTCACTAATGGTGTGAGAGGTCTAGGGGGTGTTTGAAAGTTTTAATAGTAGAGGGGGGTAATTGATACCAATTCCATAGTAGAGGAGGGCAAAATGAATTTATCCCTTCATTGAACAACATAATACAACATTTTCATAGATATATGCAACCAAAGCATACGCTTAAACCTAAACCCAATACATTCATTACCAAAAGAAAAAGAAAAAGAAAAAGAAAAACACAATCCCTGTAAGTAGCTAGGCTTCCCAAAAGGAAATCTTTATGCTGCAGCCCATTTTCGGAATGCATGTTTTTCTGTGCTTTTTTACCCTCTAACTGATCCACTAAATAATTCACCATTGTTGAACAGGGGAAAACCGCATGTAGGGGCCTTCTTTCCACCTTTCCCAGAGCTCCATATTTTGCTCTCTCTACATATATATCAAGCCAAACAAGACCCAGAAAACCAGATAACACTTTAGACAGATCTGATCGATTAATGTCTCCCTGCAGTCTTTTTGTAATAAAAAGACACAAATCCCAGTACCTGGGCACCTTCTGGCTACAGTAAATAAGGTAAACTTATATCCATTTCTCCAGATTTATTATAATCTGACAGCGCCACCTCCCCATCAGGCTCCATTCTTTTCTGAGTAAATGTTTCTTTGTCAGAGTAAGTTTAGTTGTGGTGTTTATATTATACAGGGAAAAAAAATGCTTGGAAATTGTGAATAGTGTCATCGGAGAAAAACTTAGGTATTTATTGGATCATGCGAGCTGACAGTACAGTGTTTAGTTTGCTGATAATGGAGGGGATTGCAGGAACAGAGTTTAACCAATCCGCTGCATATCCGGGTGGTTTGGGTTTCTCCTTTTTCATAATACGCGTCTAGTGGTAGTTATATTGAATACGTCTGTGTGGTACGTTTAAAACTTGATTAACTATGAATGTTTACGCTGTGTTTAGTTGTGTTTTGGGCATTTTGTAAAAAATATTTTGAGTAATGTGTTTTGGAAATTAAATTTGGGGAATGTGCCAACTGTTTGGTTTTATTTTGGAAAAATATAAAAAATAAAATTGTATGTTTCGAATTGTATTGTATGAGACAAAGATAACTGTAGATATTAAATCAGTTACTTTTTTGTTGGATTTATAGAGTGAAATTATATTTTTTAGGTTAATCAGTGTGTGTGTGTGTGTATGTGTGGATGATTGACAATTAGTAATATATTTATAACGACAACCTATTGATAATTATAAAAAACCATCACTATAACTGGAGATAAGATTTTAATTATAATTAAATTTATTGAGCCACTAAGTGCTAATGATGGCAGTTTAAATATTATTCTTGTTATTATTGAATCTATAAAAATTATTAAGGTGGCAAGATAAAAAAATTTTGTCACATAATATATATAATTAGTGATAATTTTTAGATCATCACTTACTATTTTGTTACTAGCTTTTCTGTTTCTTATAGTGATAAAAATTTTCGGATGAAAACTTCTAATTGATTTTTTTTTTCAAAAAAAAAATTCACTTAATCAAACAATATCTAAAATGATGATATAAAATTTTATTTGTAACTAATAATATGAAATCTTATTTCATATGGAATATGTTGAGAGTTCAAAAATAAATTTATATATTGCTTTTTGTCTCTAACTCCATTAGACGCATTTTTATAAAGACAAAACTCTTCATCAATACTTAGCAGATAACAATATCACTGTAAAAAAAATAATATTAGCTACAAAAAATATGCAACATTGTAGAAATCATAACTAGTCACATATATCAAATAACAATAATTTTTATTTTGTTATTATTTCTAAGTGACAATAATTTTTGTTTTATCACAATATGACTCAATAGAAATAAAAATTAAAATTGTAAATTATCACTATAAACAATTAGTTACACACTTGTAAGGACAACTTAGTTACAGTTCAAATCTTATCACAATTTTATAATAAGATTTTCATTGTCACTAAATTATTATTATAGGTACGTCACTGATTAACAACAGTAACAAATTAAACAATATTTTGGTCCTATTAACTTTGTAAAACTTATTCTTACCACTTATATATATAATTAGTGACAACTTTTATGTTACAACTTACTATTTTGTTATCATTTTTTTTTCTTGTAATGAAACTCAACACATATATGATAAATTTTAATATTTGACAATAAATTTAAATATCATTAAAAATTATGAATTGAAATAAACCCATCAAGATAGCCACATCTCATGCCGTTCCAGCACAATCTTGTTAAATGGGGTATTAATTAATTGATATTACTATTTCTTTTATAAATTAATTTGGCAACACATACAGTAAATGTTGTTGCAGAGAATCTTCCAAAGTCAGGATTTCTTTGATAATTCTTATATCCCTTTCGCTACTTTTTTATATTTTTTGGGGATACAATTTGTTTTTTTATTAATCTTAGCATTATTTTCTATTGAAAGAAATCTTAGCAATATTAATGGATATGCTTTTGGTCATTTACAATTTTGTTAATTCCTATAGGGATAATTATAATTTTGGTCCTCAAATATAACCACTTATTCGTTTTTAGTCCCTAAACAATCTCGAGTTACACTTTTACCTTCAAATTGTCAGCTTTTTAACAATTTTCGTCCTTGCCGTTACTTCAGGAGTTAAAATTGACGGAGAGTGGTCATGTGCACGTCACGTGACCACTTTTGAAGGGAAAAACTTGGGGAAATTATAATTTTGGTCCTCAAACATAACCACTTATTCACTTTTAGTCCCTAAACAATCTTGAGTTACAATTTTGTTCGAGTTCAATATGTGTATTATGTCCCGAATGGTCCCCATGGCCATCCCAGTTATGTGTAATGTGTCCCTCCATCGCCAGTGACAACACATCTCAATAATACATATCCAGTTGTCTCTTGGGAAGATTTTTTACTCTGGGCTATTATATATCCAGCAGACTTGCAGTGGATATGGCAATCATACCCCCACATCCAAATGTCCCAATTCCAATCACCCACGGTGGTTGGTGGTAGATGATTTTGGTGGCGATATTGTTCCACGTCAGTAGCGTATCATCGGGGCAGATTCCGACGAGTGTGATGAGGTTTTTCATCTTGGGCACATACATGAGCTGCTGGTAAATGCTAGGCACCACACGAACTACATCTATGGCTTTCTACACAGTCCAGTAATCGGCGGCGTTGCCGCCTTGCACAACTGTAATTAGTTAAGATTGTTTAGGGACTAAAAGCGAAAAAGTGGTTATGTTTGAGGACCAAAATTATAATTTTCCCAAGTTTTTCCCTTCAAAAGTGGTCACGTGCTGTGCACATGACCACTCTCCGTCAATTTTAACTCCTGAAGTAACGGCAAGGACGAAAATTGTTAAAAAACTGACAATTTGAGGGCAAAAGTGTAACACGAGATTGTTTAAGGACTAAAAGCGAATAAGTGGTTATGTTTGAGGACCAAAATTATAATTATCCCATTCCTATACTATACTAAAACTGCCTCTTCGTATTAAAATCCCACCCCCCACCAACACAAAACAAAAAACAAAAGAAAAGAAAAGAAAAGAAAAGAGATTTCTCACTTCATATTTGCTTCGTCCAGACATACAAAGGACAAATAAATCTAGCAAATATAATGAGGGGATATCAAAATCTAAATCTAAATTAAGAGATCTAGTTAATACAACTATTATAACTAATGGTTTTACACTTTATTGTTACACTTGATGCACTAATCAGGCAGTACACTTACCTTAAAAGAAACCTAATCCAACTTTGTTAGGCAATAATTTCCAGGCCCCCCACTATGATCATGCAATTAGATTACACATAATGTGTACTTAGAACAAGATTTATTTTCCTTAAATATTTATAACACTGGGGAATCCACATTTAGAACATTACTCCAGTAAGTAATATTATTCTTGTTATCTTCAAAAACAACTTGATCATCATCATCAACAACAGCAGCTCCAGTGATAGTACTGACAGAAGGAATATCTGTGTAGCCCTCCAAGAAACTTGGGAACCTCAAGGAATCAAAATTAGCATCATCATCATAAGTAAAACTATTAGGGATTGTAATATCATGATGATGAAGCTGTATTGGATTCTCCATTATGCCCTTCACCTGTTCTTCACTAATCTTCCCAATACCAGGGTTTCCCACGTAATTTATGTAGTCTTCATGGATTAGTCCGACGTTAGGGATGGCAGCCATGTTGTCTGAGAAGTTTAGTATGGATGTAGGGGATTCAAGGCTTCCGTTGGAGGCAAAAAACCCGTTAACTGTCTTTGTTGTGGTACTAATAATGTCCTTTTTAGGCTTCGTCGTTGTCCATGCCCCTTGCCATACTTTTAGTATGTCTAAACAAGGTGGCCGCGACGGTGGTGGTGGTGGTGGTGGTGGTGGTGCTAGTGATGGTTGGGCTGCGGCCATGACCTTGTTGAGTAATTAAGAGTGATAAGAATTGGACACCATCTTGGATTCACGAACAATTCTGGCTTCGGCCTCAAGCCGGGCGCTCTCCCATTGCGCCATGTGGCTAAGGTTGGCGATGTCCTTGGGCTGGCCATAGCCGAGGGCATGGCTCTTGGGCTTATGGGTCATCGGATCGATCCCCATCTTGACCAACCTCTTCTTCAAATGTGTATTCCAATAATTGTTGATTTCGTTATCAGTTCTTTTTGGCAAGTGACTTGCTATGGCCGACCATCTATAAACCAAATGAAATCATAAGAGTTTAACATAAGATTAATACTTGCGAACAGATCGACCAATTAATATGAGAAAAGATATCTCAATATAAGAAAAGACATCTCATTGTTGTTTTTCTTATTCCATTTTATGAATATATGACACGCGTATTATATATTTTCTTATAAAAATAGTTGATTGAGAATAAAACAAACTTGGCATAAATACAGTAAATTAAAATAGAAGATGGAATAGGAAATGAAACAAATAATTCAAAATGCATCTGAATATAATTAACGGTTATTATGTGGACCCCAGATTAATTGAAGGGTAACTTGATGAAAAGACATCTCAACATAATTATCAATAGAAAATGATGCTATATGCCTATGATGGACTGACATACGTGAAATTAATTAAGCAGATGTACCATGTCATTTTAATTCTCACATGGAGTACTATTTATGTTGTTCCCCAGTGAGATATACTAGTACATTGCATAAAGCAATAGCTGGGGTAAATTTGGTCCCCACCCTATCTAGTACTCCAATATTTGGCTACAAAAGATTAATGAATAAAAATGAAGCTTCAAATCAGATTTTTCAGCTACTAATTAAGATTAACAGCAAATAATCAGTTTATTTAAGCTAAGTTGTATATAAGCACCTGTTTCCAAGACGGGCATGAGGCTGAATGATGGTCTGCTCTTCTTGTAAGCTGAACTTTCCCCTCTTGATATCTGGCCTCAAATAATTTGTCCACCTCAATCTGCAACTTTTCCCACATCTCTGGAGACCTAAAGTACCACAAACCCATGATCAAAATAAACTCAAAGTTTCACACACACACACACACACACACACTATGCTAAACTTGCATGCAATATGAAGATTGGAAAAGCTGATTATTGATAATTAAGTTAAGTACCAGCTTTAGGAGGGAGGGCTGTCCAGCTTCCATGGCCATGTTGCTGGATATAAGCCAGCAGCTTTTGGTCTTCCTCAGGTGTCCATGGCCCTTTCTTCAAGCCCACCTTATCACAGCATGGGGACCTGCCCATTTTCAGTATGGTAGTTTTCCTACAAATGATATAAGCTAGCTCACAGACTAAAATGGTGGGGTGGGGTGGGGAGGAGAGAGCTAAATGTTGTGTGTGCAGAAAGCCTATGCCGTCGCAGAATATATATAACGATCAAGAATTTAATGCAGAGAAATGTTTTGATATATGGAGTTTGGTAAGGGATGTGTTATTACCCGACTAGTTTTACTTACCAAAAAAAAGAGAGCTCGAGCGAATGAAACTCGCAGATTTTGGTGACTTTATAGTCAACTCAAAATATTTTATGAGTGTTCGAAAATTTTATAAGATTACTATTTAAAAAAATAAATTAACACTATAAAAGATATTATATCAATGACAAAATAATAAGTAATAATGTAAAAATTGTTATTAATGATAAGTATTAAATGACAATAACTTTTATTTTGTCACTAGTGGTATTTTTTAGATGACAATAATTTTGTTTTGTCACAAAATGGCTCATTAATGACAAAAACTAATGTTTTATGTTGTCACCATATTTAACAATGAGCGACATCAATATGGTGACAACCCAGTGACGATAAAAACTGCTATTATAACTTGCAACGAGATTTTTATTGTCACTAAGGGTGTCATTTAATTATTGTTGGTGACAATTTAAACACCATTATTGTCACTATTTAGTTTATAAAAATTATGAAATTGACAAAACAAAACCTTTTGTCACCTAATATATATAATTAATGACAATTTTTGTATTGCCACTCTTTATTTTATTACTAACTTATCTATTTTTTTTTAGTGTAATAATAAAACAGTAAGCAATAATATAAAACTTATCACTAATTATATGTATTAAGTGACAAAAAATGTTGCTTTCTCACCTTAATGATTTTACAAATTAATTACTGACAAAAATAGTGTTCAATTTGTCATTAGTAACAGTTAGTGACATACTTGATGACAACTCAGTGATAATGAAAATCTTGTCACAAAAAATGTCGTTGGGTTGTCGCCATAAGTATGCTACTAATTATCAATTGTAAAAACTTAATATACATTAGTTTTATCACTGTTGAGCCATATTGTGACAAAATAAAAATTATTATCATTTAAAAGGATCATCGGTAACAAAATAAATGTAATTGTTACTTAGTACATATAGCGAATAACAATTTCTATGTTGTCACTTATTTATTGGTCATAATATTACATTTTTTTATAGTGCATGCATGTTATGACTTGTTTGGCAATTTTTTTTGAAAATAAATTTATAAGGCCCTGAAATAGATGCATGTAAGGATTTAAAAAAAAAAATAAAAGAACCCTTTAATTTTAATCATATATTAATCACACAATTACATTTTACCTCAACACCTAAAAAAATTTATTTAAATCTAGCATCTTATAACCCTCTATATCTTATAAGACCTTTTAAATAAATTTAGCCAAATATCCTCTTAGTTCAAGTCATGACAAAATTTAGTGTAGGTTTTAAGATTCAATTCTTGAAATTTTAAATTCAAATTTAACAAAACATTTGAGCATCAATCCGATAATATATAGTTCATTGTTAATAATTATTCGTAACTTACTAACTGAAAATTATTTTTCCGTTAATATTAGTTTTTAAAAAAAAATCCTACAACTTGTACTTTAATCTTTAGTATATCAAATAGTTAAGTACTTGCATTAATCTAATCGTTTCTTTTTCTTCTCTTTTAAATTGAAAATATATAGTGATAGTGATGACAAAGAATATTAATTTTCAAGAATACGAGGGAAAATGACTACTGGCTGTTAGAACCTTATCTTGATATTTCAGTTCATACGTTGGAGAAAGACAAAAGAAAATGGTAGACCAGCATGCCTGTATTTGGTCCTTTACAAAAAAAATTCTAGGACCATTTCATTGCCCTAAAATGGAATGAATTTTGGACCCAGTTATTCTGAACTTCCTTTTGGTGTGGTTATATCCCTATGATTGTGATGATCTTATGGTCTACCTTTAGCTAGGCCAAGGAACAATTTTGAATTAAAATGATATGAATTTCGAGTTGTAGGAGTTAGTAATCATTGATATGTTTATACTGGTGGCATTATTGTTGTTGTGATGAATTAATGAAACAGTACAAAATATGTCTCTCAAAAAAAAAAAAAATCAGAAGCAGTTAGAACTATAATTTTTCATACTTGTAAAAAACTTAAATGTGACAGCGTATGATAGTACAATATGATGAAAATACCATAGCAGTGATTGACCAAAAAGAAAATCCAAAATGATAATTTAGAATATTATAATGTTTGGAGTATGTATCATATTAATAGTACTATTACTTTTATTGTATCAATATCATAAAGATATTCATAATTATTATGTATGTACAATTTCTTGCACACATCTTATTTTCAGGAAGCAAAGAAGACGATGTACCCGAACCCTGAAAAATATATAAATGTTTTCTTAAATTATTGTCAATAAGTACACTCAACTTGCGATGATTTTTAGATTACCAATAATTTTTTTGTATTAAAACATCAGTTTATTATTATATTCGTTACCATACATCTCAAAATACATTTTTGATATATAGAACATATATAAATATACAATGAAATAATCTTTAATTGTTCACTATTAAAAAATTAAGACTGCTACGAAGAAATTGCTACAAAATTAATTTCATAGCCATGTCTACAAATTATAACTACGAATATTAATAGCAAATGTATTTATTTTAAATAAAGGCAACAAGAATTATTAACTACATATCATTTGTGACATTATTCGTCGGAAGCACAACATTTTATTTATACAATATTTTTAGAAAAATTAATATATATATATATATATAATAATCATCAGCTCCGAATTGATTGTAACGAGGGCTAATTACAACTTACAAGAGCATGTATTTTGAATTTGACTAGAACAATTCTATAACTAAAACTATGAATATTTAGCATAACTGATGATCTAATTTATTATAGTGGTTATCCCTTACCATGCATCAAGAAATATCCATGTCATGAATTAAATTATTAAAACCTTCATAGAATCTCCATGTTGTGGATATGAAAAGAATCATTTATGAAGAGGTAGAAAACTATACTTAAATAGTTCTCCTTTTGTTTTTTCCTTGGGTGTGTGTGTTAGTTAGGGAGACACGAGAATACAATTACACACACCTCATACTTAGGGTTGTAAATGGATATTTGAAAATTCGTTTATCGTTTGCATTCGTATCCGTTTATACAAAATTTATCCGCATTCGTTTAAAGCGGATATTATCCATATTCAATTAGTAGATATCCGATTATAAATGGATACGGATATGGTAAATGCATATACCACTACAACAAAATGGTACATTAATGGCATTAAAAAGTGCCACTTATATAGTATTATAGTGACATTTTTACATATAATGGCACTTTTTAAAAGTGTCATCTAGGTAGGTGTAGCTAAAGGTAAAAATGCCACTATTTTGCCCTTTTGTGGCATTAAGAAAATGCAACAAGAAATAGAATAAATGACATATTGCAATGTCACAAGATATGAATTAACTAACATATCTAAATGCCACAATTTATTTAAAAAATGACAAGTTAACGTGTGACAAGATTTGCATATAGTAGCATATTAAAATGCCACAAAAGTTTTATGAAATGACATTATAACATGCCATAAAAAATGTAACAAATAACATATTAAAATGTCATAAAAAGTTCCTTTTAGTGACATATTCTCATGCCACCATAATTATAGTAAATGATGTATTAAAATGTCACAAAAAGATTTTTTAAATGACATATTAATATGCCACAAGATAGTACATTAATGGCATCTTAAAATGCTATAAAATTTCTTTTTGTTGGCACTTTAAAATAACACAACATACATAAATTATTGAACATAAAAATGTCAGAAAAAGGTACTTTTCGTGATACTTCAACTTCTCATTTTTTTTAATATAGTTACCTTACAAACGTCACAAAAGAATTATTAACCGACATTTCAAAATATCATATAAATCATTAATTTGACATTTTAATGTGTCACCATAATCATAAATATAAATGTACATTAGAATCTTATATTATTCATTTTAATCACTAATCGTATCAATCTAGTTATAGGCAAATATTTAAAATAAACCATCATAATAATTGATTTTGCTTCATATAAATAAAAATGACCTTCTTAGAAACATCACTTATCAAACCCATGTTCTGAATGAGTGAACAAACAAAATTATAAGTAGCTCTGTCAAAAAGATAGAATGCTAATGTATGTTTACAAATTTGTAGAAAGCATCTAAATCAATGATAAAGGTGAGAATCTAAGGTTTGAAGTGATATATCTTCTAAAAGCAATTGAATCATCCATAAAGCCGAGCATCTACATCCTTCGAAATGTGCACAAGTACAACAAATAGTATAAAAAAGTAATAATTATCATATACAAGTTGTGGTAATATAATGCAATAGAGACCAATGTTTAACGACACTTAAGAAATTGTAGTTCTATCAATAAATACCACAAAAGCTTTTGGCCAAGCAATGTTATCTCCAACAACTTGTCCAATAGTCTTATATTGTCCATATGATCTAACTAGCCGTTCGTTAGGCTTTACAGCAACTTGTACATATACTTCCCAATAATTGTCTCAAAATTCTTGTCCACCCACTTCATTAGTTGCATTAGTGCTATATAATAATCCAGTGCTAGATAATTTTGCTCGAGTAGAAGCATGCCCAAGTCGCTCTTTCTACAATAAAGCATGTATAGCATAGAATTAAAGTTGCATGTCTAGCAAATATGTCATGAAAACTAAAAAGTAATCTAAAGAGATATAGGAAAAGAGGTTAACCTCCTCTCTTCTAAATCTGGCGCAACTTTTTGCACCCGTAGTATAATATCATAAATAAAATAAATCATTTGGCTAATTAACAAGTATTTATACTTGAAATTAACAAGTAGCACGCACATGACTCCTACCCTTTAACACTACATATAATTTTAAAATGCCCACTAGAAACCATGAACCCTCAAACATAATTTGCAGTGCAAAGTGTATAATATCATATATAAAACAAACCATCTTATTAACTATTTGTTTCTTTCAACATAGCATGCACAATTAACATCCATATATAATTATTTCATTGTCAATTCTTTTCATTAAAATATCCACTATAATTGCTAATCGTAAAATAAAATAACCAAAAATAAAAATAATTTTCTATTCATAAAACAACAAAATCTAAAATTAAAAATGATCTAAAATATAAAGTACATGTATTCATAACATGATCAACATCCAGTTCATTTCTGATTCACATCTTGCATTCTCATTTAAACGAAATTCCATGTAGGGATCCATTTTATAGAATGAATGAGGAGCTTGGATGTAAGTTTTTTACCTTGGAATTTTGTTGAAATCAACCATAGTTGAAGCTTGTTGAAGTAGATTGGAGGAAAGAATAAATTAAAAAAATAAAAACTAATAACATAACTATGAAATGAAATACCCATACCTTCAGGAAATAGCTGATGAACTATGAGTTTGAGGGTAAAACAAAAACCCAATAATTTTCTTAAAAGGCTCTAGATTAATGTTTTCCCTCCAATTCTTTTATCACCCTCTAATAATTTGAGTGATCTCCCTATGATATTTTTCAATGTTTAGAGAATTTTTCATATTACCATACTTGATGGTTGAGTTTTAAGGAAAGATAGATTTAATACTTATTAATTGATTTGTACTAATATGCTCTAGAAAGCATCAAATGGAATGTTGGCATGTAATTTGCATTATTGCACGGAATTAATGATCAAATTGTTTAAATTTTCCAATTATAAACAAAATTAATAAGAGACAAAAAAAGGAAAAGGAAACGGGAGATTCGGTTTGTATGTGAAAATTCCAAAAAGAACATGGTAACAAGTTTAACACATTGCCGGCACATTGCTTCAGATTTTTTAACAAAAAATTTAAACTTTTTATCAGCCTCAAATAATTTGCAAAATCAACAAGTAAGAGTTACTTGTTGTAAATTACTTTTGCCGTGCTTCCAATACCCATTAGGTGAATTAGGTGTGGCCCACAGGAATGACCTATTTGGAATTTTGGAATTGAACTTGCTTCCAGTACCAAAGGAGAGGGAATCTTCATAATTAAAAGTGTTATCCGTTTAGGTCAATTTTAAATTTGGTCCAAGTGAAGTTTGACTCGGATTAATTTTGCAACCCAATTTTGACCCCTTTAATTGACTTCAATTTCGAGACCCCAAAATGAAATAATGTTATTTTCACTAAATATTTTTTTTTTGTGTGTGTATATATATATATATTTAAAATATAGTAGTACTCGGCCAACAATTAGTGACACTGGCTAAGTGCCTTTAAAATATATTTATGTTGTCATGTTTAATTAATATCACTTTATATGTGTCACTTATTAAACAAATGTCATTAAATATTATTGTATAGTGACATTTATATAACTCTCACTATACAGTTTTTTTCTGTCACTAGGTTACAAATGCCAGTATTAAGTTAATGCCACTAGTACTTGATGACATTTTTTTAAGTGACACTAAAAGTAACTATAAGTGGCATTTTTATAACTATCACTATACAGTTTTTCTGTGTCATTTGGTTATAAATGCCATTATTAAGATAATGTCACTAGTACTTCATGATATTTTTTTAAGTGACACTAAAAGTAACTATAAGTGTCATTTTTATAACTATCACTATATAGTTTTTCTATGTCATTAGGTTATAAGTATCATTATTAAGTTAATGCCACTAATACTTCATAACATTTTTTTTAAGTGACACTAAAAGTAAATATAAGTGCCATTCTTTCTCAAGAAAATAGTGGCACTACATACATGTCTTTAAATTATATGTATGCCGACATCTTCAATCAAGTGTCGTAATTTTATTTGTCTTTGGTTAATGAAATGCCACTAAATGTTATATTATTGTGGCATTTTGTACAAATGTCATTATATTATATTTTTTATGACATTAAAATATAAAATGCCACTAACTAAATGTCACCAAATAACTAATAATATGACATTAAAGTATCTTATCCGAATATATATTTATTAAATAATATATTATTTATACTTTTCAATAGAAATCTCATAATCCATATATGTATATATATAAATTATAATTGAAGAATTGGGAAGAAAAAAGAATAAATTTAAAAAATTATTGTAATATAGAAAAAAATTGAAGAATAAAGTTAATCAACATAATTATTATTGGTTGACTTTATAATTAATATACTTAAATGCCGTTATCATTATTAACAAGTACTAATAATCAATTATAAAGTCAATTATTAATTATAAATTATGCTATTTGTTTGATATCTTTCATTTTAATGAAATTATATGGTTCCTTCTACTATTTAAAATATGTATTTGTTATAGGTTCATAGATTCACGTATTTGGATATTCATAAATGAATATCTAAATAATTATTATCGAATATGAATATAAAACAATAATTCAAATACGGATATGTTTAATAAAATATGAATGCATATAAATAATTATAATCGAATACGGATATATCCAAATCCGATCGATATCCGACGGATACGAATTTGGATATCATTTTTAAATATCCGTTAAATCCGTATCCGTATCCGTATCCGAATATTCGAAAAGTTAAACGGATACGAATATGAAAACAGTATATCCGATCCGTTTAATATCCGTTTACACCCCTACTCATACTAAACATTGTGTTCTTTTGATAAAAATGCAGACGAAATAAATTTCTAACTAACAAAGATACGGCCTCAATTTTATTTTTGAATGCCTTTTTTTTTTTAATGTGGAATAAAATAATTTTCTAACTACAAAAAATACTATGGTGATTTTTATTTTTGAATGTTTTTTTTTAAAATAGTTTAACAAAATAATTTTTTTAATTAACTATACAAAAGATATGATGCTAATTTTTTCTTTTCTTGTGAATGCTTTTTCTTTAAAATACTAAATAAAATACTTGTCCAATCACTAAAAACATACGATGGCCGATTTTCATTTTTCAATATATTTTTTTATAAAATATTGAATAAAATAGTTTTATAATTAACTACGAACAATATATATGATACTGGTTTTTATTTCTCGAATGCTCTCAGTAAAAATATTTATCTCACTACAAAAGATACGATGGTTGATTTCCATAATCTTTGGGTTTTTTTTTTCTTACTAAAATTCTAAGTTAATTAAAATAATTTAATGTGAATGAGCTACATTTTGAAGTGCAAAGTTCGTTTTAGGTTTACATCTTAGACCAAACATATTATATATTGTTACCTAAGCATTTCTAAATTTTATGTCAACTAATTTAATTTCTTTTGTTTTAGCTATTGTTGTCGGGTTGTATTAATGACATACGGTTGTAAGAGTTTTAATTTCTCGTACTGTGCTAGTAAATTTGGTTAGGTGGTCATTTGTTTTTTAGTATGGCCCAATTTATGTACATTGCTATCGTACCAAATGACAAAAGGTCCCAAATTTCTTGATTCATCACTTTCACAAAGCCCAGACAATTTTTACAATTTTTTCCATTTTGTGATAAACTAATATGTTCTACTTACAACTATAAAAAAATGTCAAAAACGTGTTCTTGTAAGTTTCATATTTTGAATTTTAATTAACAAAAGTACAGTGCAGATTTCATATTTTGATTCCGTACGTTTCTAAAAGTACTATACTAATTTCAAAGTTATTTTCAAAAGTTATGCCCTTTTGGGTAGAAAGCCTAAACTTCATTTTTGGAAAAGTTGTTCTTTTTTAGAAAAGGAGACACTGATATGGGGTCAAGCCAAAACTATCATTTTACCCTTTGAATATAACCAAAATATCAAGATGCTGAAGGTTTCTTTTTTTTTTTTTTTCATTTTCATACGGGGTCAAATTCAACTCAATGTTCGACCTAACAATCTATGATCTCAGTCGTCCATCATTTACACGTGGGCCATTCTACTTATCCTTTGGAAATGGTGTAGTAAGATCACGCCAACTAATAATTGTAAATGCCCCAAAACTACATATTTACTTATGCTTTTAATTTTATTCTTAGTTTCCTTTAATTCTTACTTTTTATTGGACCATTAAGGGCCCGTTTGGTTTAATTTTCATTTCTATCGTTTCTAAAATTTGAAAAGTTAGTAGAAATGAGTTGAAAATAAGTTTGTATTTGGATGAATTGTTGGAAAAGTAATGATTATATTTGTTTTAATAGGTTGTAAGTGGAGAGAGATAAAAATAATGAAATAGAGAGAGAGAGAGAAGATATATAAGTTATTAGGGAATGTGTTTTGAAAATAAAAATAAAAATGATGTTGGATAAAAATATGTTAAAAATAATGTGTTTCATTTCTAAAATAGTAAAAAATGTGAAAATGGACTTTGAAAGTAAAACCAAATGGGCCCTTAAGTATTAGGAGATTTCTGCTGGGATCCTTCTACTCTAGTAAACCCTACTCATTGGTTGTATTTCAGGCCTTAAACCCACCATCAGACTTACTCAAAGGACTGAACGATTTGATTGGACATAAACCAAACCAGAAAAACCAATTTGAACAATTTCACATGCAATGTGTCCATGATTTTGAAATTGAAGTACATAATTAGACTAATGATTTGAAATTCTAACATTTAAGATAACTCCAATATCATTGTGTTACTGTATTGATTTAAAATATATAATTAAATTCCTTAATACACACGCGTTGTTGTTGTTTTGAAATAAAAATTTTCCGTGTTTTAATTTATGGCAAGATTTTAAGTATCTTTGAGTCGATGTGACATATTTATGTTGATATAAAATAAGGGACCACTAAAACATAATTTTCCCACATAAGCTGAAGAAACTTAGAAATGTGTTTATAGCCATATTGGGTCCATATATATGATTATAAATTTTAGAGACATTTGATTTAAATTGAACTGACTGTTTTAACCAGAAACTTCAATTATAATGAATACAACATTTATTATAAAGTTGATGTTCTGTTGGATTCTATTAAGTTTGCGCATGGAGGCAAGAAAGTCCATGTTAGATAGGGTCATTTGAAAAGAGAATACAATAAATTTTGATGCTTTTTCTAATGTAAAAATTGTTAAGAATTTATCAGTTTTCCTAAAAAATTCACATTAATTACAAGAAAAGAGAGGGAATGTTAGATTATGTTTTTTGTGTGATTTTATTATGCGTTTATTATGTGTTTCGAGAGAATGAATTATTGGAGAATATAAAAATTATTTTTTGATATGTTTGTTTGTGTTTTGGGGGAGACATTTTTTACTGTAGCAGTCAAATCAATATTTTTTTGTTGGATATTTGGGGTGAAAATGGAATTGAGTGATTTTTTTAATGTTAGAATAATAATAAAATATAATATATATATATATAATAGATATGTATGTATATATTGAAAAATGTATGTTTTTGATAAAAAATAAAGATATATTTGATTATGTTTCTCCAAAATAATATTGTTCTGGGAAAACATATGTTCTGAGAAAACATAATCAAACACTTCCAGTCCCAGAGCATTTTTAAGCAAATCCATGTATAGCCCAAACAAAGAAGTACCATACGGAAAGCTATTTATTTAAAACCAAATTTAGTGCATTATGGGAATTTTCATGTGATTAATAATGCCTTTATGGGGATGGAGAGATTACAAACTATCTTGTAGTTGATACATTGTTTTCATCAAGGTTTATAAATTATTTTTCAGGAAATAAAGTTTCTATAGTTTCTAGCAATTTGGTATGCTATCCAAATAATATTTGTTAAGCATGTTATTACGATTATTTAGATAAATTATGTCAATGAGGCTCAGATCAAGTGAAGAAATTGTCTTGAACTTGAACTCTACCAAAATGTGGATTTTTACGTATGTTTTCAAAGTAGTTGTTATATAATTAATCTTTATAAGTTGTCAAATATAACATACATTTTTATAATCATAGTGATCGATGATTAATATTCATGATATAATAATAATATGTATAACTGATTTATTTATAAAAAAAGAAAAAAGAAAGAAAGAAACTTAGATTACACAATGCATCAAAGCTTATACAACCAAAATGCCGTGGAAAAAATTGTTTGTTTGTTTGTGTTTTGGGATGTGACAAGATATCAGATCAATAATTTTTTTGTTGGGCTGTTAAGGTAAAATTGATATTTTAAAATTAATTATGTACATGTATATATAGATTTGGTAGGGGGAACAAAAAATGAGAGGGTTAGACATTGAGAAATGGATAGAAAATGAGTTGTTAGGGTATTTTGGGCCTTTTTTGGTGTATTTTGGATATTGGAATTGGAGAATATAATGGGTTGTTTGTTTGTGTTTTAACAGTTGGAAAATATTTTGACAATTTACAAACAAACAAACCCCAACATTGAGAAATTCTAAATTTAGAATTATCATATTTTTTATGTAGAATATAGAATAGAGAAGTGTAACTCTTTTATATACTTCATATTGGAATAATTGCAGCCCCTCCCCTATAATTAGCTATAATTATTTAATTTTGTTTCAAAATTACACTTATATTTTTTATAATTTATTTTTGTGTTACAGTTCACTCCTTCATCATTAAAAGTTTAATAAACTTTTTAAATTATCCTCATATATATTGTTGAGATTCAGAATACAATAAATAAAAAGATGGGTTTAGATATAGATGATTATGAGAAAAAACGAGAGAGGCAATTGAAAGAAAAAGATCAAGAAAGATGAAAGAATGACCTAAACAACTCTTCAAATCTAATTTTAAGAGAGATATGACATAATATAGGTAGAAAAGATATAACATTACTTTTAGATATATAATGTATTAAATGATTTTATTTATTTTTATCAATTTTTTTTAAATGATAAATCTGTAATTTAAATTTCATCAACTTTGACCCAATTCCATGGTTAGAGGCGATGTTTGTAATTTTATATCAAGAAGAAAAGTTAGTGTAATTACTCATAGCTATGGCCAGTAGGGAAGAACAGTGTAATTATCCCTTATTTAATTAATTTTATTTGTAAAAATATTTTGATATACTTAGAGGATGTTTAGCTAAACTTATTTAAAAGATATTATAAACTTCTACATCTTAAAAAATATTTTTAGAGCTTATAAGATGTTAATTTTTTATTTTTTTTCAAAATTAAATTCTTAAAGTGTTTGGATAAAATACAATTTTAAAACTTATAAGATATTAGTGCCGAGTGGCTTATGACCCAATGGCATAAGTCTCCCACATAATATGGGAGGTCAGGAGTTCGAACCCTAACGGACTCCTGATGTGCGTGTGTATAAATAAAAATAAAAAAACTTATAAGATATTAGTAATATAAATATTGTAATTAAAATGGTTAAAAATAAATGAGCTTGTTAAGATATTTTTACTTTTTTTAAAAGAGCTTCTTAGATGCCAACATCTTATTTTAAGATCTTATAAGTTCATTTTCAAAAAAAAATTACCAAACACTTTTTATCATCTTATAAGTTCTCAAATATCTTATAAGATATTTTTAAGAACTCATAAACTCTCCCAACCACCCTCTTAATTAACTAAAATTTCAACTTCGGCCAAGAGATGAGCTAACAGGCACAACCAACTTGGGAGTAGACTGAAAGCAAGATAAAGATGGCTGCTGGGTCATAATACCTGCATATCTGGATATGGCTACAGTATCAGCTAGACAAATTTAGCAAAGTTTTCTCGTTGAAATGGAAATATAACATTGGAAATTAGTTAACCTAGGCCCAAAAAAATTGTCATAAACATTTTTCAGCAGGGATCCTGAACCTAATTAACAACTCCAAAATCGTTGACTGAAGCAATGGAATCTGCAGATGACACAGTACGTCTCCCAAATGCTGAAAAGGGACAACAGTTTAAACTAGAATATGCTCAATATGTATCGTTCTCTGCATTCTCAATTCCACTTGGATCATGCAGCAACGAATACGCAGACCAAGAGGACAAGAATACTAGGTTCTAACTATTTTCATCAGGATTTTGCTTGATCCAACTGCAGCAGAAGAAGTGTGGTAGCTTGACCTGACCACAGGCCCTGCCCAGATACAAAAGGATTGTAAATGATTTGCCAGATTTTAGCCTTAAATTGCTTACAGAGCATAATATATAGAGGAAAACGGCACCATGGTGATATGTCACATCTAGTACATAGCTGAATCAAGATTGTCACATAGCAAATTCATATATGGTTCGTAAACTTTTATATATACTGCAACTTCTCAGATATCCATACAACCACATAGTGAAAGAACAGCTTACTTGCAACGAATGATTACTGGAATGGGTTTCAAAGCCTCTGGTCCATTTCTAATGCCTTTCTTGTGTGGAGTAACCTGCAAGAAGCATTTCACTTTTGAGTAGCTAAAGACGGTAGAATTCATCCATTAACATATTGTTGAAGAAATGATTGTTAAGGGGTGATTTGAGCCAGAAAAACTTCCAGCATGCAATGGCGTTGGATAACCAATTGTAATGGTCAAAAAATAGAAAGACAACTAAGCCACAGTCTCTGATGAAACCAGTTCGATTGGCAATAAGGGTCAAGTCGTGTAGATTCATATGTTCTACCCAAATGACCTGCAAAAAGAATGAAAAGAATTCAGTAAACTGACTTTTAAATCAAGTTCGGAAAATTTGCTTTTTATGAACTCCAGAAATCAGAATAAGAACAGACTAGATCAGGGGGCGTGTACAAATATACACTATAATCTAGCTGAATATATGTATTTATTTTTTACCAGTTTGATAGTTAGTTTGCTGATTAGTTAGTTAGTTACTTAACCCTAACAGATTAGTTAGTTAGTTAGCATTTATTTCTCGGTTCTCTTCTCTTCCAGCTTTGTATAAATACCCTAGCTTGCATTGTTTCCAGGCTGCGTGTTTTTTGAATGAAAGTTTTTCCTTCCACTATATCCTCTTCCGCCATGAATCTTAAGCTTATTGAACATGGTATCAGAGCGACGATCCAGTAGCTCCAATTCTCCTCCTTCTGCATCGATCGATCGCTTCCTTCCTCGATCCAGTCGACAGCAGCAGAATCTCATTCTCTTAGCTTGAATTGATCTGGTTGCAAGATATGGAGATGCAGCGTAATCGAGCATCAGGAATGAGAGGAATAGAAAATGGCGATCCTCTTTTCCTTCAATCCTCGGATCACCCAGGCATGGTGTTGGTGACGAATCCACTCAATGGAAACAACTATTGCCGTGGAGCCGCTCCATAAGGATTGCGCTAGGAGCGAAGGTTAAACTCGGTTTCATAGACGGAAGGTGCTCGATGCCGGAGGAGGACTCTGATGAGTATGACCATTGGATGAGGGTGGACTGTATGGTCACATCCTGGATCTTGAATTCTATATCTAAGGATATAGTTGACGCGTTCCTATACACTAGAACCTCTAAGGAACTATGGGATGAGATCGAGCAGCGATTTGGAGAATGTAATGGACCTCTTTTGTACCAACTGCAACGCGAAATCAGTTCGATTTCGCAGGGGAGTCTATCGGTAGTTCAATACTACACAAAGCTAAAGAAGCTTTGGGATGAATTTGCGGTTCTGGTTCCTGTACCAGAGTGCACATGCGGTGCTGCCAAGGCTGTGGCAGATATTGGATGCTTGAATCACCTAATGCAGTTCCTTATGGGACTGAACGACAGCTACGATCATATCAGAAACCAGATATTAGTCATGGATCCCTTCCCTACTGTGAACAAAGCCTACTCTATGGTCCTAAGGGTGGAGAAGCAAAGAGAGGTGAACACCTCTTTCTCAGAATCTGTTGAGAACTCAGCTATGATGGCCAAGGGAAACCTCTCATGGAAGAGGGAGGATAGAAACAGACAGTATAACAGAAAAGAAGTTGGAAAGAAAACTGATAAACATTGCAACAACTGTGGAAGGAGTGGCCATCTGAAGGAAAGTTGTTTCAAACTTCATGGGTACCCGGAGTGGTATAAAGAACTCAAGGAAAGGAAGGGGCTAAACTTTGACAAACAAACTGTTAATCATGTTGACACACCTCTGCAAATGCAAGAAAGTAGGGAAATGCAAAAACGCAATGACTGGAATAGCTCTCTGATTGACTTGGTGCAGCAAGAAGTTAGTAAGGCCATGAAGGACAAGCAACATATGGAAATGAATCAAGTGAATCTAGCACGTTACAATGACTTTGCAGGTTTGAATTTCCATTATGCCTTAAATGCTTGCAGTTTAGTGGATAAAGAATCTTGGATAGTGGACACCGGGGCTTCTAGTCATATGTGTTCCAACATTAAACTCCTATCCAACCCTAGCCGTATAAACATTCCCACGCCTGTCTCTCTCCCAGATGGAACCATCAAGATGGTTCAACACATAGGCTCAGTTAAACTAACCAACAAACTGAACCTGCAAGACACTTTACACGTCCCAGACTTCAAATACAACTTGCTATCTGTGAATAAATTGGCCAATGACACTCACTTGAGATTTATCTTCTATCCAAACCATTTTGTCTTGCAGGACCTGCAGAATGAAGAGGTACTAGCCATTGGGAAAGTGATAGGGAGATTGTATATCTTAGACAAAACCTGCTATCTAGCAAATAAGCCTGAGGATTCCAGGAAAAGCTTCTCTTCTAGTCTGCTTGCTTCTCAATGTAATAATGTCACTTACAGCTTACCTCTTTGGCATAGGAGATTAGGCCATGCTTCCATGAATGTATTAAAGCATATCCCAAACATTTGAACTAAAAAAAAATGCTGATGATCACTTGCCTTGCCATATCTGCCACTTGTCTAAACAAACTAGAGTGCCATTTCCTTTAAGTCAAAGCAACACTAGTAAGCCTTTTGAACTCATTCACATGGATATATGGGGGCCATACAACAAACCTTCACTTTCGGGTGCTCACTACATTTTAACTATAGTTGATGACTACAGTAGGAGCCTATGGACGTTTCTTCTCAAAAATAAGTTTCAAACGCATGAAATAATAGTTCATTTCTTAAAGATGATTGAAACTCAATTTAATACCAAAGTAATGAACATAAGAACTGATAATGGAATGGAGTTTGTTAACAATGAAACCTCAAAGTTACTCAAGGAACATGGAATTATACACCAAAGAACTTGCCCGTATACCCCCCAACAGAATGGCATAGCGGAAAGAAAGCATAGACACCTATTAGAAATTGCTAGGTCCCTCATGTTTCAATCTGGACTTCCATTAAAATTTTGGGGAGAATCTATACTAATGGCCACTCACCTCATAAACAGGCTGCCAACCCCTTTGCTTAAATGGAAAACCCCTTTTGAAATTCTTCATAATAAGAATCCTGACTACAATTCTCTAAGAGTCTTCGGTTCATTATGTTATGCCACCAACACACACCCTCACAAAGACAAGTTTGGTCCTAGGTCTTACAAATGCATCTTCTTAGGGTACAACGTGGGGCAGAAAGCCTTCAAGGTGTATGACATTGATAATAACAAACTTTTTTGCTCTAGAGATGTTACATTCTATGAGTCACACTTCCCCCTCCTTCATAAAAGTCATGATCAAACTTCTGAATCTCCTATCCCCATTCCTGTCATGGCCGAGGACAATCAGTCTAATGATCCTGATATCAGACCCTATCTCAATACTCATGGTCAAAGTCCCACCTTGCATCAAATTCACATTGATACTCAAACTCCTTCCAATTACGGACAAACCAGCCCCAGAAGGAGCTCTAGAACCAGAAACCAACCTACCTGGCTAAGAGACTATGTATCTACTGTCACTTTCCCTGGAAAGAATACCACTTCAGACACTGCAGGCATCATTTACACCCCACAAACATTTCCTTTCACCACAGCAAATAACCTATCCCAAAACTATATGACCTTTCTGGCCAACGTGTCCATTGTCAAAGAGCCTGAATCCTATAGACACGCTTGCACCCAGGCAGAATGGGTTTCAGCCATGCAAAGAGAGCTAGAGGCCCTTAAAGCGAATCACACTTGGGAGCTAACTACCCTACCTGACGGCAAGAAGGCTATAGGGTCCAGGTGGGTGTACAAAGTTAAGTTTAAACCTGATGGCTCAGTGGATAAATACAAGGCCCGGCTAGTGGCCAAGGGATACAATCAAGTGCTTGGGATCGACTACTTAGACAGCTTTTCACCTGTAGCCAAACTTGTCACAGTAAGGGTGTTCTTGGCTATAGCTACGGCATGATCTTGGCCACTACATCAACTAGACATCAACAATGCATTCTTGCATGGATATCTTCAAGAAGAGGTCTACATGACTCCCCCAGAAGGATATAATAAAGCCAAGACATGTGAGGTTTGTAAGCTACTAAGATCGCTCTATGGTCTTAAACAGGCATCTCGACAGTGGAATTTGGAGCTCACTTCACAGTTGCAACATTTTGGTTTCCAGCAATCACCTCATGACAACTGCCTGTTCACTAGGAAGACTGACACCACTTTTATGGCCTTATTAGTATATGTTGACGATGTGCTAATAACTGGAGACAACGAGGAAGAGATCACATCTGTTAAACAATTCTTGCATCACAGGTTTACAATCAAGGACCTCGGTCATGCTAGGTACTTTCTTGGAGTGGAGATTGCTAGATCAAAAGATGGGCTCTATCTCAATCAGAGGAAGTATATTTTAGATATTCTTCACGACACAGGTTTAATGGGATTGAAACCGGCTGCTACTCCCTTTCCAAAGAACATGCAACTCACACAAGAGGGTGTTCCATATTCAGACCATGGACAGTACAGAAGGTTAGTTGGACGACTTCTCTATTTGAATCTGACCAGACCAGATATCTCATACAGCATCCAACAGCTCAGCCAATATGTCAATGCACCCACTGAAGATCACTGGAAAGCTGCCACTCATGTGCTACGCTACTTGAAGAGCTGTCCCTCCAAAGGATTGTTCTTCCCAGTAGATACCTCCTTGCCCCTGACTGCCTACTGCGACTCGGATTGGGCCTCTTGCATTACCACTAGGAGGTCGCTCACTGGATACTGTATTTTTCTGGGCAACTCGCCCATCTCCTGGAAAACCAAAAAGCAAACTACCGTGTCTTGATCATCCGCCGAAGCCGAATACCGAAGTATGGCATCTACAGTGTGCGAGCTTCAATGGATCTCCTACCTACTCGCTGATTTTCATCTCAAAATTACTCTTCCAGTTCCACTATTTTGTGATAACAAAGCAGCTATACACATCACTGAGAACCCAGGTCTTCCACGAGCGCACAAAACACCTCGACATCGACTGTCACTTAGTGCGTGATCAATTCAAACGGGGTTTCATAGTTCCCAAACATATCTCTAGTGCCACTCAACCAGCTGATATCTTCACCAAAGCTCTGTCTGCTCCATCTTTTCTGCGCATTTTGTCCAAGTTGGGCTTGTCTGACGTGCACCAAGCTCCAACTTGCGGGGGGGATGTACAAATATACACTATAATCTAGCTGAATATATGTATTTATTTTTTACCAGTTTGATAGTTAGTTTGCTGATTAGTTAGTTAGTTACTTAACCCTAACAGATTAGTTAGTTAGTTAGCATTTATTTCTCGGTTCTCTTCTCTTCCAGCTTTGTATAAATACCTAGCTTGCATTGTTTCCAGGCTGCGTGTTTTTTGAATGAAAGTTTTTCCTTCCACTATATCCTCTTCCGCCATGAATCTTCAGCTTATTGAACAGGGCGTGGACTGATGCAGATTAAAAACTATAAAAGATTCTAACTGATAGAAGGAAAGAAAATCGATATTTTAACAAGGCAAACGGTTTTTCAAGCATTAATTGTTTCTGCAAAAATTACAAGACTCAACTTCTGCAAAAATTGTTTCTGTCGCTATATCCCAAGCTTGAGAGGCACAAAAATTCTGCGCGGGACTAATTTCAAAACCATTAACAGACTCCCATTAAAGCCATCAGGTCACATTATGCTTCAAAACTCTATTCTCTGTAATTCTACACTACAACAAGCTTGTAATAATGGATAAAATCCGCCGTGGATGCAAAGACCCGGAATTTCCGATCCCACGTCCGACCACATTTTTAACCAGAAACCCTTAGCCAAATCTAAAGACGACCTGGTCATCAACAAATTTCCATAGATGCCACTTGATCTTACTTGTACCAATGGAAACAGAAACTTTGGCTGATATTGTACTTTATTATAATCTCTAAACTGGGAAGTAGTTTACCAATAAGAAGACTTATCCCAAAAAAATGCAAGGATCAACAATTTCATTTTCCTTAAATCCGCATAAAGATATACAAAGATATCGAAAATCCATTCATCACCAGCAATCCGATGAAAGCTATTAATGAACATATTCTCCTGAACCTTTAACCCGAAACACTTATGAAAGAACGAAAGCAGAAGAAAAACACACAAAGATCGTCAGACGCGGCAACCCAGGAAAGAACTGTGATGTCAAATGAGCTTGAAAGAGAAAATCTTCAGAAAAAATATAAACAAAATAAGAAATCCACCTTCTTTTTGGGGACAGCCATTAGCTCCATAGTTCCACCGAAGAATCGTAAATTCGGAAACTCAGCTCTCCTGTTGTTTTCTTCGTCATGATTTTCCGGCAAAACCAACGGCGGCAATGTTGTGGTGGTCGGATGGTTCATGGCGGTTTCGAGCGGCGCTGGTTGAGCCAATGCGTGAGCCATCCGCCGGATGCTTCCTAAGGCGCATTCTACTTTCCTCCCGGCGCTTCTTAGCATCGAGACCCGTAACGCCATATTGGTTCCGCGCACGTTAAGAATTCGGCGCGTGAAATTCAGTCGGCGAGAGGGTACACGAGTGAGGTAGATGTAAACAACGACGTTTTGCTTAGAGGAAACACACTCCACGTACCCAGCCCCTCCCCCAGCCACCCCACAAAAAAGAAGAAAGGAAAAATACATTTTTTTCCATGAATATTAATCTTAAAAGTATTCCAAATGTGGGAGTATAGAAATGGTCAGGACCAAAAGCCCCCCATTTTACTTAATCTCTAATTACATATGACTTTTAGAATCAACAATTGAAATAAAATTAGCTACTAGCCGTGGGGTTATTTGCCAAAATATGGTAAAAAAATCAAATCTTTCCAAAACTACCGCAATCCTGGAAAAGTTCCAAAGGTACCGTAAGGCGTGGCCCCAAGCCACGCCTTTCGTTGCCGGAAATTTTTTTTTTTTTATAAATTCAATGAAGTCGTGGCCTCAGGCCACGACTCTCGCATGAATATTAGTAAGACAGCCACGCCTCTTATAATTTTTTTTTTTTTTTAAATTAAATGAAGTCGTGGCCTGAGGCCACGACTCTCGCATGGATAATTAGTAAGAGACACGCCTCTTGCATATATATATATATATATGTTTTTTAAATTAATTAAAAATTGAGAGGCTTGCATATTTGTTTTTTTTTTAATTGAAAATTAGCTTAGCCTCTCTTTCATGTAATTTTTATTTTTATTAAAAATTAAAGAGTCGTGGCCTTGCATGTAATTTTTTTTCAATTTTTTTGATTAAAAAGTGAAGAGACATAGCCTTAGCTGAAAATTTTTTTTTTTGGTAGAACATCCGCAAATGCATGTCACGTTCTTGCATAGCAAAAATGTATTTTAAGATACAGTAAAGAATTATATGTATACAGTAGTATATATGATGTAAGCTCTATGAATACATTTTGTAAAAAATATCATACATTTTAATCATAATATATTCAATTTTTGCAAGTGTAATATATATATATATATATTATAATATGTATATAATATATTGTATATTATATAGTATATATTGTATATATTATATTATGTGTATTATATACTATAATATATTACATACTAATCTATTTATAATGTAATAAATATTTACAAGTAATATGTAAATTGTGATACACATAATTTATAACAGATGTAATTTTTATAAATAAATATATAATATTTATAATTTGTTAATAAATATTTTATTTAGTATGAATTAATTAATTATTTAATTTAAATTTTGTAACTAATTATAAACTAATTAAATTTAATATAAATTTATTATCAATTGATATGCATGCTTAATAATCAGTAATATAAAAATATTAAAACTCCATTATGTGCTTTTATTTTTTTAATTTTTCATTGTATATGAATTAATATTTACAGAGGAAAAAACCACAAACATAAACTAACACTAATGTCATACTTACAATTTTAAATTATTCAAATTAAAAACTAAAATAAATTTCGCATCACAATATCTATTCAAACTTAATAATAAACAACTCAACTTAATATACATTCAAAAATTTAAAAACCTACCTGATATTTGTGGGTTAAAATCTCCCTTCTCCAATTTAAGATTTCTAACCAAACTGAAAAAAATTCAAAATTTTTTTTTTTACAATATATCATCTTAACAATACAAAATTAATAACATAAAATAATAAAAATTAAATATTATAACCTTCAACAGCATAAATTAAAATTTTACCTTATTTTAAACACAATTTTTTCTTCTTCTTTCTCTCTTTACTTTCCTCTTAAATTTTTCCTCCACCTATTGCAGCCACAATGCTACCACACTTTTGAGTTTGAAAATGAAGAAACTAAGCCTCAGAATGATAAAGAGGAGAATGAGAGTGTGAGCTGCCGAAGAGAATGAGAAATGACCGGAGAGAATGAGAAATGACCGAAGGGGAAGGAATAAATTGATTAATTGAATACAAGAGGCGTGCCTTGCAGAGAATGAGAAATGACCGAAAGGGAAGGAATAATACAAGAGGCGTGCCTTGTTAAGTAAAAAAAAAAAAATTGCCACATGCAAGAGAAGCCACGCCTCTTGCGACTTTTTTCCGCAGAAGTGGTATTCTCCTTCTAGAGTCGTGGCCTCAGGCCACGACTTTGTTTAAATCAAAGAAAAAATAAAAAAATGTAAGAGGGGTATCTGTATGCAAGAGTCGTGGCCTCAGGCCACGACTTCATTGAATTTATAAAAAAAAAAAAAAATTCCGGCAACGAAAGGCGTGGCTTGGGGCCACGCCTTACGGTACTTTTGAAACTTTTTCAGGATTGCGGTAGTTTTGGAAAGATTTGGTTTTTTTACCATATTTTGGCAAATAAGCCACTAGCCGTGCGTTGCACCCAGCAATAAATTTATATTTAGAAATTTATTTTATTTAACATTTACTATAATTTAAATATTAATAGTTTTTTATAAATACTACAAATACAACGCTTAAAAAATCAATAAATTTTTTATTAAATATAGGATAACTGATGATGTAAATAAGACACGACAGTGTTTTATATGAATGTGATTTATGTATCATCACATCAAATCACATGCATCAATCCATTTATGCATAGAAATTAATGACTAAATATTAGATCACTTTATAAGCTTGATAAACTATTCATAAAATTATAGAATGAGACAATGTAAAAAGAAAAAGAATCACCTTAACATTGACTTGGTTTCAACGAATTAAAGAATTCAACACTGAAAAATAAAATTAGGTGGCAGAAGATAAATATTGTAACTTACCATAAAATTGGGACTTCTTTTTTTATAAATGATCTTGGTTCATTAGCATAAAAATTAAAATATTAGAAAAAATATATGAGCATTATACATATATGAATCTTCAAGAAAAAATAAATTTTAACATACCAAAAGAATAATCATATAGAAGTGGAGCAAAAAGGACAAAAAAAATATTTTTTTATTTTTAAGTAATGAATTGTATGTTTAGATTTAGGAACTCTCTCAGTTATGATTTAACTTAATTAACATATTAAATAATGAAATAAGAAATAACTTACAGAATAATATAATATAATATTTAAAATTAAATTATAATTAATTCTATATTACTATAATACTTCATATATGAAAAGTTTATATATGCACAATATATATTGAAGCAAGACATATTAATTAAATTGCATTGATAAATACAACTATATATATATATACACATGTGTATGTGTTCATACATAATTATATTAAAAGATATAACTATTAGACAATACAATAAGGAGTTACAAAAATTACATATTGATAAAGAAAGTTATAAAAATTATTATAAAATATTACATATATGTTAATATATATATGTATGTATATTTTCAGTATTTACTAAAATTAAACACAAAGTTATAAAAAATGAATTATTACAGTTTTTTACATTAATATTAAAATATATATTGATAAGGTATCAAATATAAAAATATGTTGACATGCCAAAATTGGATAAAATTAACTTATCCATGTCTCTACCATATAAAAAATACTTAAATCAAGATTCAATTTTTTTTCTAAATTATCCTAATTCATAAATATAAAAATTAAGAATATTAAAAAATATATAAACATTATAAGATACATGCATTTTCAAGAAAAATAAAGCTTAGCTCACAGAGAGTGATTTTATAGAGGTGGAGAAAAAATTGATAAATATTGTTCTATTCCTAAATAATCAATTTTATGTTTATATTATTTTTTTAATATAAATTATTGTTAGGAATTTTAGCTTATACAAGATGTGTTATTAAATTGTATTGACAAATAGTCTTATATATATGCCTGGTTACACACACGCGCGCGCACACACACACACACACACACATATATATATATATATATATGTGTGTGTGTGTGTGTGTGTGCGCGTGTGCTCCATTATTACTCAAAAAATTAAATTTGAGAATATAAATAACAAATGTCATGAGAAACTATTAGACAATATATTTAGAGTACAAAAATAATATTAAAATAAGGAATTACAAAAATTAATATAAATGATATATGTATATACGTATATATATTGAATATTTGTTAAAATTAAATATTGAATTACAAAATATGAATAAATATAATATTTTTATATTAATATATGTATATAGAATATTATATATATATATATAGACATATTTGTTGAAAAGAAAAAAATTGATAATAAAATAAGAAATTACAAAAATTATATATTAATATAGGACGTTACAAAAATTAATATAAAAAGTTACACACACACACACACACACATACATATATATATACACATATATATATGAAAATATGTTCACATGAAAAAAAGAGAAATATGAAAATATGTAATAGGGGGTTACATATATTATATATGAAATATATATTACATAGCAAAAATGAACAAAACCAACTTATCTACTTCATTGCCACATAAAAAAATATACTTAAAATAGAATTGAACATTATTTAACTCTCTATATATTGGATAACTAGTGTTAACTAGGGGTGCAAACGAATTGAGTCAGCTCACGAGCCGAGCTCGAGCTGAATCAAGCTCGAGTTCTAATTCAAGCTGATTTCAAGTTGTCTGTATCTAGACTCAAGGCTCATGAGCCAATATATAATTAAATATTATTTTTTATTTTATTAATAAATACATATTATATTATTATTTTTTTATTTCGAGTTCGAGCTCGAGCCTGCAGTTTTTTACAATTCATTTGCCAATTCAAGCCTTATCAAGTCGAGGTGAGTTTGAGCTTAAAATTTTAGCCTCGTCGAGCACGAGCCTAGTATATATAAAAATTTTGATCAAATTCAACACGGCTTGACTTGATTGCACCCCTAGTGTTAACTTTAATTTTGAAGAACAAAAATTAGCTCCCTCATGCTTATTTAAAAATCTTCGAGACGATTATAATATAAACTTTATTTTTTTTATTACCATTATTTTAATTAGTCAAAGACAATTAAGTCATCAAATTCAATAGTACAACAATTTCAAATTTTCAATCTTTTTTCTAAAATTTATGAAAATTCTATATAACCTAATCGAATACAACACACTCGATCCATCACCACCATCAAAATGGCCACCTAAGTTGAATAAGTCTCGGACTTATGTCATCCAATCCAAATGTTTCTCTACCTCATTCACAACCAGTCAATAAAAAATTGAAACTTCTTTTGGTCGTGGAACAAAGGAAATTAAAACTGATAAGGGTAAATGCTAGTCAACTGGTTAATCCCATTATAACTGCCATGCTTTCTCCATTCTTGGAAAAAATTTATACCATCTGACAGGTCTTCATGACATACACACATATTCCTTTGCAGTTATTTTATTACAAAACATGCAACTCACAAAATCAATGGCAGTTTGCATATCAACGTTATAAAGGATTTTGTTGTCTCAATGAGAAGCCATTCATGATTCAAACAAAATTGCCAAAAAATGGAAACCAAAGAGGATTTTTCAGACAAAAGTTTCCATTTTCCTGAGGAAATATTGCTTGAAATTCTTGTCAAACTCCCTGTCAAATCAGTCTTCAGGTTCAGAAGTGTTTCCAAGAATCGGTTCTCTTTAATTTCTGATCCTTCATTTTTCCTTATATCTTTCGCGGTCTGGGGAATCTCCTCCTTTTGTACTCATTTTCCAGGCTGATAGAATGCATATTTTTCTTTCCACTGGGAAAAACTTGAAGAATTTCAGTTTTCTATTCCCTTCTGATCAAATTCCAGGCCTAAAAGTCGAATCAACGAGCAATGACTTGATTCTGTATAGATCAAACGGTCAGTTTTTTGTAACCAATCCCTTCACAAGGAAATCTGTGGCACTTCCAATCCATAGCACAAGAAGAAGTTATGGCTCGACGGGATTGGTTTCCTATGTAAAAAACGGGATTACAAGATTCAACGTGGCTCGACTGATGAAGAGCTGTGACAACTCTCTGAATCTTGAGACGTTTTCTTCTGAAAGAGGAGAGTGGAGGAACTTCAGTTTGAGAAATCCAAAGTTTGATAATGTGGAAGTTGATACTAGGCCATGTGTTTTATACAAAGGGGCAGTTCATTGGATTTGTAATAAAACGACAGTCATTTTGGCCTATGATCCTTGCAGCAGTTTTGATGATAAATGCAGGCTCATCAGCATACCAAATGAGGCCTATAATATGAACGGAAAGAATGCGATTTTGGGCGTTTCGGGTGGAAATTTGTACTATTTTGAGATGAGTAGAATCTCTATTCAGGGATCTAAGTTGCCTGGATGGAAATTGTGGGTACTGAAAGACTATGAAAGTGGGGAATGGAGTTTGGATCATGAGGGGAAAGAGATGAAGATTGCGTTAATTAGTGATGTTCTTTGCAATTTGCTATTGACTTATAGTCCTCTGCTTCCTGTGGCATTTCATCCATGGGATAGAAATATAGTGTATTTTTGGTATGAGGGTTATATCTTAAATTTTAATGCAGCGAGGGGATGGTTTGAAGATAAGTTTTCAACATTTTCTTCTGAGAGTATGGTTTCAACGTTGGAAATCTTTCCTTCGTTGTTGCCATTTTGTCCAACTCAACTTCTTGAACTAGAATGGGATTGTTAATTGATGATAATCAAATTCGTTGCTAA
Organism: Jacaranda mimosifolia; assembly: GCA_018894105.1. Lineage (NCBI taxonomy): Eukaryota > Viridiplantae > Streptophyta > Magnoliopsida > Lamiales > Bignoniaceae > Jacaranda > Jacaranda mimosifolia. The sequence goes on along the minus strand of CM032134.1, from coordinate 20,422,749 downwards.
ATATTGAAGTTTAATTGTCTCGAGATATTGTTCTACTAATATGCATTTGATGGGTGGTTTTATCTTTATGAAAAGATGCCTCAAAAATTAAGAGAAGAAAAGTGGTTTATAATTATTTTGAACCCTGATTCCATCAACTTGGGGTAAATCAGGTATCATCATGATATTTGGTCAAAACGCTTGAGAAGAGGCTCGTGACCACCATTCCCACAAACAACCAATGATGATGACTAGATTTGTCAGAAACATAACGACTCGACCACCTCGAGGTATTGTCCCACCATCACACATTTGTGAGTTTTATCTCTATAAAAAGATGTTTAAGAGGGGAGAGAGGGAAAGTTGCTTATGAAAATGAAGAAACATTTTTGTATTATTTTTCTTCCTCTATAAGCCCATTCTTGTGCAAATTTCACAGCCCTTATGAATTAGAAACTACATAAATATTAAATATTGAAACAACAAAGTTTTCTTCGCTATTGCACTTTTCGTGCGTGCAATAGTCTTGTGCTAGTACAGTCAAGGCAATGCTACCTTTCTTCAGGGGCAAGAACCTATTCTTTTTCTTTTTTATTTCAGTGAGATAATGCTTTTGCAGACAATCCCAAATTTTATGTCAAATCACAACGTATCTTTTGTTAACTTACACTTAAATTGCAGCCTCTACTTTCTGTATCTTTACACTGTTTTGGCAAAAATGTGAAACACTCACAGATCATGATGCTTTATCTCATAAAGAAGGTATATTTACTTAAACAATATCGCTTCCTTTTGCCACAAATTAGTAATTATCAGTCAAAGATTAGATAATTTTGCAGATTTTGTGGTTAAACAATCCATTTTTCGCTGCTTAAATCACCAATGCTTTAACTTGCCTCTCTGAAGATATCCAGCTTTCTCTTTTTTGTAGATAGTCCCAACAAAATTAGTCATAGATACTTTAAAAAAATGGGGCATGCCAAATATGCACTGAAAAAATCCATTCTCTCATTATTTTTTAAAATTAATACCCGAAGAGCTAATTTGATTGGGATGATAAGATGAGATATTATATTTTTATCCCACCTTATCATACATTTAGTTGGAATAACAATAAACATTCATACCCGCATGACCATCAAAAGCTCGTGTTTATATGTTCAACTTCTATGATAAATTAACTTGTTACATTCCATGAGTTTATTTATCATACCAACCAAATCATATCACAATGATAAAAAATCACACAAATTATCATATGATAAATAATCATGAAATAACTTAAAATTCCAACCAAACTAGCCCTAACACTTCAAAACTAGTGTGTTTTTAGGCGAGTTTAACTTGATTTGAGTTTTACTTAAAAATGACCCACAATCTTGAACATCCAAGAAATACATGTGGAAAACTTTTACTCTAATTCATGTTTTGTTCTAATTTTTCTAGTATTAAGTGATTAGCATGTTAAAGAAAACTTCAAGAACACTGTCCAAAGCATATACAAATTGGACTGCACACCCATACAAGTGTCATGATTCTATTGGCTCTTGTAACCTACTTTAGTACAAAATGATCTTTCATTCCACCTAGCTCTTCACACACCTAAAATTCTGTCCAGCCATGGAAGCCACAGCAGCAACCAATGCTCCTAACAGAACAACAAACTTAACAGCCTTAACCTCAAAATGGCCTCCTAGATTCCTAAATTTTACTTCCTCCACCACGCTCCTCAATCCCAGAAACAAAAGCGTTCCCCTGTTTCTCACCCACTGCTCCACAAAGCCAAACACCAATAAACAAAGTGCAGCAAATGAAAATCACTTCAATAAAGAGTCACTTCCAAATTCTGGGACACAGCCACAACCCACACCCACTTCAAATCAAGCAGTTTTCTCAAATCCATTATTCTCAAGGGGCTTAATCTTTGATTTGGGTCCCAAGAATTCTTGGGACAGCCTTCAAATTGGTTCACCTGTGGTGAAAAGGTACCTAAGTGATGAGGAGGAGAGGTGGTGTATGTGGTATCATGGAAGGTCTATTGAAAATCGAGATTTTGATTCAATTGGATTGGCAGTTTCAAGCAATGGGATCCACTGGGATAGGGGTGGAGGACCTGTTGTAGCAAATTCAGATGTGGGATTGGTTATGAGGAGTAGTAAAGATTGGTGGGCATTTGATACTCATGGCATTTAGGCCTTGTGAGGTTGTAATAATGTCTAGTACTAAAGTTAGAGCCAACAGTGCAGTTTACTGGCTTTATTACACTGGCTTTTGTTCCGAGTATTTGGAAAATTCTTTGGAGTTTAATTTCAAGAATCATGAAAATGTGCTATTCCATGGGGATGGTCGGATTCTTAAGTCATTGCCTGGATTAGCAATGAGCCAAGATGGAAGGCATTGGGCTAGAATTGAAGGGGAGCATCATAGTGGAGCATTACTTGATGTGGGATCGGATGGCGAGTCGGATTCGTTATTCATTGCTTCACCACAAGTTGTCTTTCATGGGACAGGCGATCTTAGGATGTACTATCACTCATTTGATGCCCAAAACGGGCATTTTGCTGTTGGCATTGCACGGTCTAGGGACGGGATGAGGTGGGTGAAGCTCGGGAAGACACTAGGCGCTGGTGCTAGTGGAGCGTTTGATGAGCGTGGGATTATTAATCCTCGTGTGTTGAGGGATAGGAAAGATGGGAAGTATTTGGGTTTATGTAGGAGTTGGTGCAAATGGGAGAACAAGCATTGGAATGGCAGTTTCTTTGGATGGATTGAAGGATTGGAAGAAGGTGCGAGATAGTCCTGTTTTGGAGCAATCCCAGGATGCTGGATGGGATTGTGAAGGAGTGGGAATGCCATGTTTGGTTCAAATGGATGGAGATATGGAGGAGTGGAGATTGTATTATAGAGGGATTGGGAAAGGGGGGAGAAATGGGATTGGATTGGCAGTTGCTCAAGGGGATGGAGAGAAAACATTTGAAAGATGGATTGGATTTCATGTATGACAGTTTTTTTTTCGTTTGTTCTTGTTGTAGTTTATGAGGATGTTTCTTGTGGTTCTTTTGACCGCACAAGGAGATATTTCCGAGTGGTGTGAAAATCACATGCTTGATTTTTGTGACAAGTAATCTCTAATTTAATTATCTTGATTGCTTAGTTTGGACTAATGTGGTATCTTTCAACATATTGCAGTGATAAAGTTTGTTTGGAGTTATAATTTGTTATAATGAAATATATATCAAAATTTAAGAATTTTATCCTTTAATAATAGTTGAGTGGCATTTTCTTTACACTTATATGTACTTAGCGTTTGAGATCTTTGTGTACATGTGCATTTATTTATTTTTTTAAAATAAAAATACATCTCCTTATAATGGTGGAACGTGAATATAAAAAAGTAAAAAATAGCAAATTATTATCAAAATCATGTCTTGAGAAAAAGACGATGAAATTTTTGTTATATCCCTTCATATCTACACTATTATAGAAAAAAGAAAGGCTTCTTGTATTTAAAATGAATGTTATTTTTTATTTTTTACATAATTTAACATTTAATTCTTGTAGTGATATGGGATAGCCCAAGTGGCTCAGCCTAAACTACGTGGGCCCAAAGGTGCAAGACCAAGCCCATTTTGCACAACGGCGCGGTCAACCCAAGTCGACCTTGATGATCGACGGTGTACCCAGTAAATGAGCGCTCAACCAGGCCTCGTTCAAGGCCGCGGGTCGATATGTCGACCCGTACCGCTAATCCGTACTCCAATCCGTTGTCAGGTCGATCATTCTTCTGACCATAGAGATCGGCAGAGCACAGTATCATCTCTACCGCATTAAATGCACTAACCGGTGGCATGCCTCCACATTAATAGCGCATGCCATCCCGTTTCTGCCTGGCACAGCAGGCGCGTCAATAGTGTCCTACCCAAACCCTAAAACCTGGGAAGGCAGCCACCTGGAATATAACAGGGGTGAGAGATGACTAATTGCTCCTCATAAAAGGACAAGGGTCCTCCTGTACACATCAAGGCATCTCAGACAAATCCTCAGGGGGAGAAGGCTATAAATACCCCCCACTCCAGCCTTCCAAAGGTATGTTCTCATATATACAAAAAGCCCATACTCTGCTGTTGATATTATCTAGTTGACCCGTATTGAATTGATCGTCAGAGCGCCTAAGCCAAGGACTCCTCGGCTAGCTTGATGTTTGCTAAGTGATTGCAGGATTCAACCCACCTCCATCCGTAAATCGACCACAGAGGTTGAATCTCATCGAAACATCAACTTGATCCAATATCCAACGGATTCAACCCTTATCATGTAGTAACTAAAATGAACAAAATAGTTTGCAGTTAAAATGAAGAACTCAGTATAAAAAGAGTAGTTTGGATACTAATATTACTAATATTCCAAATTCATTCTTTAAATTATTTTTTGGAAATGATAATTCAATAAGATTACAATTGTACCTTTAACAAAATCCACAAAACCACGAACTCATAAACTCATGGTCAAAATTTCATCCTTCATGATGCCAAAAATAAAATGCAAAGCACCAATTAAAAACAAGAACACTATTTTATTTCTGATATGTGTAAATATGTCCCTTGGACATTACAATGAAGACTTTATATGACATAGATCTCACTACTTGAGATGAAACTACCCACTAACTCACTATGCACTTTAAAATAACTGAATCAATAATATATGGACATGTGTAGCCCCATGTCCTTCCATTTTTTATCGTGGGAATGAGACTGCTACGTCTAGCAAAGACTTGATCTCAGCTCGGCCCATTTATTCTAATTAACCTTTAGCCGAGCTACAGCTCGAAACACCCCAGTCTTCATGTTGTTTCCTATCAACTGCTCCAATTCAACTTGTTGAGTTGATTCGACTCGGCTTTTTAGTCTTTATATATCTCTTTACAAGCATTTGATTGAAACTTGGATCTACATGTCCAAAGCAACTTCCAGTCCTCAGCTCGGCACACATGCATCCGTACTACTCCCAGTCCTAAGCTCGGCACACATATGTATCCATACTGCTGCCAGTCTTGGAACTTAGTTGCTTTACTGCTGCTCGGTCATTTAATTTTGCTCAGACCTTTAGTTCAGCTTATTCTCTTTGATGTGAAAATAATCTTGATCTTCTGACACATGACATGTTTTGTTTTTGTGCTTCATAACCGAGATGATGGCTTCGGCAGCATGTTTTGAGCTCAACCAATATCTTCCTAGTCACAACTTAACCACAATGTGGAGCTTGGGTATTTGAGTTTCAACTCAGTCATATGCATACCGTATCACTTCATTTTCTTTTTTATCATGCAAATACGTAACACAATCTTAACTTTACTCCACAATTTAAATTATTTCATGTATTCAATTTTAGCAACCTAAAATATATTTTTATGCGATGACAAATAATTTTAAAAATTACAAGCGCACCCCTTATTAGGGACACTTCTAAAGTCCCACAATAAAACAAAATACATTGTCAACAGCTGAATGCGTGGATTCAAATCTAAATAGCTTAAAAAAAAAAAGAAAAAGAAAAAAAGAACTCTTAATCACAAATTTTATTCTCTGCTACAGCATCCGCAATAAATTTTCGGCCGAAGATATTAAAAGACTGTCCAAAATCAGTTAGGGAATGTTTGGACGGCAAAAATGTAACTCGAGGCCCAAATCATTACTTCAATCCAGGATTACGTACAGGCCCGGCAGCCCATATTATGTGTTTGGACTATGAGTTTTAGTTAAAGAAAAAAAATATAAGTTATACACAAATGGCGAGAATATTTTTCTAGAAAAGTCAAAGGATGACATACTTCCCTAAAAAATATATAAATAAAAATATTGTTCTCGCTTAAAAATAACACAATTTTGACTTACATTATATTTTCTTGTTTATTATTTCATAAAACTAATGGTCGAAATATATATATATATATATATATAACACCACTGAAAATCAAGAAAATTTTAACTAAGTAAAAGCTATTGTTCAATTAGTTGAATGGAATTACTCTTACAATTATATGTGTGAGATTTGGGATTGAAACTCAAATGAATAAGAGATACATGGATACAAGTGTAATTTAAAAAAACAATCTCCTAGCTACAATTTAGATGTTATCAAAGCTTGGTTTGACAAGGAAAAAAGTACAAATTGAAATTAGAATTGGGTAACTAAGGGCTTGTTTGTTTGTATCTTGAATGTTTTGGGATAATGTATTTTGGATAGTAGATTGATGAAATGTGATATTTGTTTGTTTATATTTAGAGGTTGTTGGAGAATGCTTTCGAAGAAAAGGGTTTGCTAAAAGTGTTTCGAAAGAAAATAATTTTTATTGTAAAAGTCAAATTAATCAAATTTTTGCTAAGTGTAGTGAAATTGAATTTTCTATAATAACTATATAGTTGCAATTGGTGCATAGAGATGTGTATGTGTGTGTATAATAATTAATAAGTAATATCTATATTTGAAGGGCATTTTGGCATAAGATTACACATTCTACAATATATTATTGAAAAATGTGGGTATTTGTCTGAATACGCTTTCCCAATTGAAAAATATCTTCAAAAAGTTACAAGCAAAAAACCCCTAAGAAATTCTCTTGAAGCGAGTTCGCAATCAACAATTTAATAATGCAAATTATACGTAAATTCAACTTACTTATTTATTTTTCAAAAAAAAAAATCGTTTGGATGGGAAAGTTCTTTTCCATGATTTTGATCTCTATGTAAGAACTAATTTTAAATTCTATCAAAGAAAACAAAAGCAATTAAAAGAACAAATAACAAAAAATATTGGGCACTAAAATGGGAAATATTTATGATATTTGCAAAGAATAAAGGAAGATGGCCAAGTCCATGGCATGTGTAGGAGCATTAGATAATTTTGGACAAGTCCATAAATAATATAGGAGTAGTCCATAATCAAGGTAGGACAGCCTTTCCTTGAGACAAGGATATTCAATGTTGGCCAGCTACAAACAAATTAATTTGGTAATTTGAAAAAAAAAAAAAAAAAAAAGCCACCACCACCAACAACAACGGCATAAAACTCACACATAAAGTGTAAGGTTAGGAGTTCAAACCTAGCGAATTATCAGAGTGCATGTATCTAATTAATAAATATATATATATCTTCTCTGTACTTTCATTATTATGGTCTCTCTACCTACAACTTATTAAACATTATAAAATCGCTACTTTTCAAAAAAACTATCTGCTTTCTAACTATAGTTTCAAATTTTAAAAATAAAAAATAAAAATATATCCAAATGGTATCTTACTAGTTCAATCGATTCAATTGGTATATATAACAAATTTATATGTAATATTTCAACGTATGTTATGCATCGCAAACAAAAACATAAGAATATTGCAAATAAATTAAAAGAAAAATTACATCGAAGCATATCCAAATTTTAAGGGCTACCTACGGGCTTATTTTAAAAATCAACGGCATAAAACTTACACATAAAATATGATGTTCGGAGTTTAAATCTAGCGGACCATCGGTGTGCATGTATATAAATATATATATTCTCTATATTTTCATTATTATGGTCTATTAACCTACAATTTACTAAGCACTATATAATTCTTACTTTTCAAAAAAATTATTTGTATTCAAACTCATTCTTAACCCATATCTCTAACTATATTTTTAAATTTTGAAAATAGAAAATAAAAATAAAAATAAAAATATATCCAAATTATTTCTTACCGGTTCGATCGATTCAATTGGTGTATATATATATATATATGACAAATTTATATGTAATACTTCATCATATATTAAGCATTGCAAACAAAAACATAAGAATTTAATCAGCAAAATAATTTACAATAAACATTAAATCGAAGCATATCCATATTTTTGTGCGGTTATCTCTGACCATACATTTTTCACTTTAATGCGAATCTCATCACCGCGACAACTTAAATATGTGAGTGATTGGAACATTGCCCACCATGGTCAATTCATACTGTACATGATTTATTTTAAGGGTTTTGCCTACTTGCTCAAAATCAACAATGATCCTCTTGTGTTATATATATATATATATATATGTGTGTGTGTGTGTGTGTGTGTGTGTGTGTGTGTGTGTGTGTGTGTGTGTGTGTGTGTACACATGTATATATGCATTGATTTAATTTTTCCCTGCTAAGATTTTAGTAATAGTTTAAGAGTCAAAATAATAATTTATGTAAATATTTCTCAATTATTTTGTCAATAATGTTCAAATAATTAATTTTGAAAACGAACAATATAATTAATTCAGCAATCCAAAATTTTGGTTTTCTTTCAATTAAATTGAATGCTAGCTAGCTAGTATTTTTCACATTTTTTTTTTCAAGTCTTCTAGTTTTAGCTTAAAATCATTGAAATTATTTTATTTAGAATGATTTGCTCAATTAATACTTTACAAACGGAAACAGTGAAAATATAGGAGCATATTTGATTGTGTTTTCATTTTCAATATTTTTAAAATTTGATAAGTTAGTTAGAAAAAAGGAGTTGAAATGAATTTGTATTTGGATAATATGTTAGAAAAATAATTATTATATAGAATTTAATAGGTTATAAGTGGAGAGAGACTGTACTATTAAAGAAGCGAGAGAAAATATATAGGTTATTGAAAAATGTGTTTTGATATGAAAATGAGTTGGAATATAGAAAAAAATGATTATAAGTCATTGATAATTCATTTTTAAATAGTGAAAATGGGTGAAAATGAATTTGAACTCGTTTGGTTTCATTTTCAAAGTCTATTTTCACATTTTCTACTATTCCAAAAATGAAACACATCACTTTTTACATATTTTCACCCAACATATCATTTTCATTTTCATTTTCAAAACACATTCTCCAATAACCTATATATCTTTTCCCAATAACATATATATCTTCTCTCTCTATTTTATTATTTCTATTTCTCTCCACTTACAACCTACTGAAACCAATATAATCATTACTTTTTCAACAATGTGTGTAAATACAAACTCATTTTCAACTCATTCCACTAACTACTTTCCAACATTTCGAAAATAGTGGAAATGAAAATAAAACCAAACGGGGCCTAAACTAACTGGCACTAAGGAAATGTTAGCATGATATGTAGCATGTTTATATATTATAACTGAAACACAATGTTGGCTTTGTGTACTGGTTCAAACAATTCAATTGGCATGAAAAAATTATACTTAACATTTTAATATATATTAAGCAATGCAAAAATGACGATACCTAACTCGTCTTATATTAGAGGAGTCAACAGCTTTGAGATGATTTATAAGTTATTCCCCTTTTCACCTTTTGAGGCACATTTTTAGCACAAAACTGACGACCCACTATAAGTCACAACGGGATAATACCTCAAAGTTGGGTCTTTATATCCAATGATAGATTTGGTCATCATCATGTGGCACCACCTACAGAAACGATCATTATGCACATTTTTTAAAATTTCTTGACTGGCTGGTTGTGATAATACTTAATTTTTAAAAAATAGTAGGAGTCAAGGGTCTTAAAATAATATATAAGTTATTCAGCATCTCTTCTCCATTGAGACGCCTTTTCAAAATAAACCACCCACTAAGCGTGGCAACAGGACAATATTATCTCGAAGTAGCTTGACCTCCATATCCGTCAGTGTGAATCCTCAAAATGAAAATTAAAAATAATCCAAAATAAATTGAAAAACTAAGTATTAAACATATCCATATTTGTTTGGGTTAATTCCCACCATGCATTTTATGAATTAATGCAAATGTCATCAAAACGACAACTTAAATACGAGAGATGGGAGCCTTACCCGAATTGTCAATCTACATCCGTACATAATTTACGAGGGTGTGCCTGCAAAAAAGTGAAATATGATCATCGTTAGAAATCTTTGTTTTTTCTTTTTCTTTTTCTTTTTCTTTTTTATTATTTGTTAGAATCCTTGTTGGGTGATATTATCATGTAAAAAGGCCTTATTTTTCATTTATCTTGATAAATTAGGACAGGAAGCATGAATCTTGAGCTTCTTCGTTAAGATTTTCGTATTAGTCAAGAATCGAATTTTTTGAAGTGATGGGGCATTTTATAAAAAATTTTAAAGATGGTTATCTTTGAATTGTATAAATTGTTATTAATTATATTTATTAAGTGATAAAAAATTTGTTTTACTACTTCAATAATATTTGCAAACTTAATATTGAAAAGAATAGTCTTAAAATTGTTGTGATTGACAATTAGTGACACCTACAATGATAAGCTAGTGATTATGAAAATTTTGTAACAAATTATAGTGACAATTTTTATTGTAAGTAGGTTATCACTATAGGTGTGCCATTAACGATTAATGATATTGATGAAATCAAAATAAAAGGGGAAAGAAAAATTGAACTACTACATACTAGGTGGCATCGAATAAATCCTCAATACTAGTGAAATAGAGAGCGACTCAATATTTATTTATTCTCAATTTAAAAGTACTTTCTAACAAAAATATTTAACTAAATCTATTCAATTGAACAGGATAATATCAATATTTTGTTAAATATGTGTTGTTAATGTATGTACACGTATATAAATTTAATTTCGACGTCACACAACTAAGTGGTATCAAGTCACTCCTCAATAAATGTGAGATAGAGAGCAACTCGACGGACATATTAACATGTCTATCCTAAATAGAAAAATAATTTCAGACAAAAAATTCAATTAGACATATTCAATTGATCACAACGCATATATTTGTAGTGAATGCATACACATATACTAAACTCAATCACGACAACACCTAAATAGGTGGTTTCAAGTCATTCGTCAATGAGGATGAGATAAAGAGCAACTCAATAACACAATACTGATTTATTACTCTTAAATTGGAGATATCTTCACACAAAAAATTTAACTAAACATATTCAATTGAACAATATGACACCAGAATTTTTGTAGATACACTTAGTTAGCATGTGCACGTTTACTAAACTCAATTAAGACTCCACCTAATTGGATAATATTGAGTCACTCCTTAGTAAGAATGAGATAGAGAGCAACTCGAAACACACGTCTATCATAAATTGAAAAACATTTTCACATGAAAATTTTAATCAAAATATACTCAATTGAAGAAAATGACACCAACATTTCATAGATATGTTTACTTAACGAATACATACATTAAACTCAATATAGACCCCACTCAACTGGATCGTATCGAGCCACTTCTAAATAATAGCTAGATCAAGCAACTCAACAGACTCAACGAATACAGGCACTAAATTAAATTCAATGTAGACCCCACCCAACTTAATGACATCAAGTCACCCCTCAATAACATCGAGATAGAAAGCAACTCGACAGACTCAACACTAATATATCTATCTAAATTGAAAAACATTTTCTCACAAGATATTTAACTAAACTTATTAATTGAACAACATAATACAACATTTTCATAGATATATGCAACCAAAGCATACGCTTAAACCCAAACCCTATACATTCATTACCAAAAGAAAAAGAAAAAGAAAAACACAATCCCTGTAAGTAGCTAGGCTTCCCGAAAGGAAATCTTTATTCTCCAGCCCATTTTCGGAATGCATGTTTTTCTGTGCTTTTGTACCCACTAACTGATCCACTAAATAATTCACCATTGTTGAACAGGGGCAAAACCGCATGTAGGGGCCTTCTTTCCACCTTGCCCAGAGCTCCATATTTTGCTCTCTCTACATATATATCAAGCCAAACAAGACCCACAAAACCAGCTAACACTTTACACAGACCTGATCGATTAATGTCTCCCTGCAGCCTTTCTGTAATAAAAAGACACAAATCCCAGTATTGGGCACCTCTGGCTACAGTAAATATGGTAAACTTATAACCATTTCTCCAGATTTATTATAATCTGACAGCGCCACCTCCCCATCAGGCTCCATTCTTTTCTGAGTAAATGTTTCTTTGTCAGAGTAAGTTTGGTAGTGGTGTTTATATTATACAGGGAAAAAAAAAAGATGCTTGGAAATTGTGAATAGTGTCATCAGAGAAAAACTTAGGTATTTATGGGATCATGCGAGCTGACAGTACAGTGTATAGTTTGCTGATAATGGAGGGGATTGCAGTAATAGAGTTTAACCAATCCGCTGCATACCCGGGTGGTTTGTGTTTGTCTTTTTTCATAATACGTGTCTAGTGGTAGCTATATAGAGAGTAAACACGTCTGTGTGGTACATTTAAAACTTGATTAACTTAAATGTTTACCCTATGTTTGGTTATGTTTTGGACATTCTGTAAAAAACATTTTGGGTAAATGTATTTTGGGAAGTTAAATTCAAGGAATGTGTCAATTGTTTTGTTTTGTTTTGAGAAAACATGAAAAATGAAATTGTATGTTTTAAATTGTTTTGTAGGAGACAAAAATAATTGTAAATATCAAATCAGTTATATTTTTTGTTGAGTTTGTAGGGTGAAATTGTATTTTTTAGGTTAAACAATGTATGTGTGTGTATGTATATATATGTGAATGATTGATGTGTCACCTTACTTTTTTTATTTTTTGGGGTATTTTGGGTAAAAAAAATTGTTTTGAGAGTGTAATTAAGGAATGAAGTTGAATGTTTGGTATTATTTTGAGAATTGAAAAATATTTGGGAGAGGAGAATCCAATTTGTGATGTAAAAAAAAATCATAAATAAATAAATAATTATTAAAACGTCACATGCTCAACAAAAATGCATTTTTATTTCTCTAAGTTAGTCGATTTCTAAATTTCATATTTATTGATTTGGTTTGCAATGTATTTCATCATCTAATAATTAGTGGCAATTTCAACTTAATTTGATTTACTACTCATCAATTGGTCGAGAAATTTAAATTTCAATTCGAAATTAATTGAAAATATTAAATACTTTTGAAATTTGTTAGAGGTAAATTGCATAAAACTCCCATTTAGTTTGCTGAAGATACCCAAAAAAAAAAAAAAAGAAAGAAAGAAAAACTTGGGCAAAAATCTTTTAACCCCCTGTGAAATTTGATATAGGCGATTTACCTTCTTGTCATAAAAAGGGGGTTAATTTGAAATAGACGATTTACCTCCTTGAAGTTAGGTTTTGACTATTTTTTATTTTAATTTTTTATCAGAGGCCCTCTTTTTTCAATGTTGGTCAAATATATAGGTTTTCTTATGCATTTTATCCCCCACCCCACCCAACAAAAAAAAAAAAAAAGAATTTTTAAAATCTTGAATTTTGGGCTAATTTTTCAAGCTAAAAATTGGAATTTCTAGTCAAAAATTTTGAAATTTTCGCAAAATTAAACTAAAACATCTAAAATTACAAATAAAAAAATAAATAAATAGAGGATGAACTGAAAAATAGACCAACTTATATGTAGCAGAAAAAAAAGAAGGGCATTTTTGCCTGTCACACGCATGCACTAATATTGCTAAATATTGTTAAATAAAATGAAATAATGCATCTGCAAACAGTAAAAGTAAATTAAAGACATGCAGCCCACATGGATCTATATATGCATACAAAATCCATCAATTTTGTTGTACTCTTTTACGGGCTACTAAATACTTTTACTGTTTTTCAGACAAAGTATTATTATTATTGTTGAAAACCGTAGCCACTACTGTCAGTCTATGAGAAGATCCTATTGCTCAAACATATATTTCCTCGTGTATACAGTAAGACCAATTATTAAGTTCTACAAATCCTATGCACGATATGACAAAACACTACCAAAAATATATAACATTAATAATAAAAAAAAGCAATTAATTAAAAATTATCGCTAATAATAAGTTTTATGTAATAATGATTTTTATTTTGTCATGCTATGGCTTAACAGTAACAAGAACTGATGTTTTACGTTGTTACAGTTGACAATTAGTACTACATTTATAAAGGCAACCTACTAATAATTATAAAAAATCATCACTATAACTTGTGATAAGATTTTAATTATAATTAAGTTTATTGTGCCATGAAGTGTTAATAATGGCAGTTTAAATACTATTGTTGTTATTGTTGAGTCTATAAAAATTATTAAGGTGGCAAAATAATTTTTTTTGTCATCTAATATATATATATATATATAATTAGTGATAATTTTTAGATCATCACTTACTATTTTGTTACTAACTTTTCTGTTTCTTGTAGTGATAAATATTTTCACACGAAAGCTTCTAATTGATTTTTTTTTTTCTTCAAAAGTTCACTTAATCAAACAATATCTAAAATGATAATATAAAATTTTATTTGTAACTAATAATATGAAATCTTATTTCATATGGAATATGTTGAGAGTTCGAAAATAAATTTATATATTGCTTTTTGTCTCTAACTCCATTAGGCGCATTTTTATAAAGACAAAACTCTTCATCAATACTTGGCAGATAACAATATCACTATAAAAAAAATAATATTAGCTACGAAAAATAAGCGACATTGCAGAAATCATAACTAGTCACATAAATCAAAAAACAATAATTTTTAATTTGTTATTATTTTTAAGTGACCATAATTTTTATTTTATCACAATATGACTTAATAGGGATAAAAATTAAATTTGTAAATTATCACTATGAACATTTAGCTACATACTTATAATGACAACTTAGTGACAGTTCAAATCTTATCACAATTTTATAATAAGATTTTCACTGTCACTAAATTATTATTATAGGTATGTCACTAATTAACAATAGTAACAAGTTAAACAATATTTTGGTCCTATTAACTTTGTAAAACTTATTCTTACCCCTTATATATAATTAGTGACGACTTTTATATTACAACTTACCATTTTGTTACCTTTTTTTTTTTCTTGTAATGAAGTTCAACACATATACGATAAATTTTAATATTTGACAATAAATTTAAATATCATTAAAATTACGGATTGAAATAAACCCATCAAGATATAGCCACATCTCATGCCGTTCCAGAACAATCTTGTCAAGTGGGGTATTAATTCATTGATATTCTTACATATATTAATATTACTATTTCTTTTTTAAATTAATTTGGCAACACATGCAGTAAATGTTGTTGTAGACAATCTTCCAAAGTCAGGATTTCTTTGATTCTTATATCCCTTTTGCTACTTTTTTTTATTTTTTGGGGATACACTTTTTTTTATTAATCTTCGCAATATTTTTTTTTTAAAGAAATCTTAGCATGCAATATTAATGGATATGCTTTTGTTCATTTACAATTTTGTTAATTCCTATACTATACTAAAATTGCCTCTTCCTATTAAAATCCCCACCCCCACCCCCAAACCAACACCCCACAAAAGAAAAAAGAAAAGAAAAGAAAAGAAAAAAAAATGAGATTTCTTACTTCATATTTGCTTCATCCAGACATACAAAAGACAAATAAATCTGGCAAATATAAGGAGGCAATATCAAAATCTAAATCTAAATTAAGAGATCTAATTAATACCATGATTAGAACAACTGGTTTTACACTTTATTGTTACATTTGATGCACTAATCAGACAGTACACTTACCTTAAAAGAAACCTAATCCAACTTTGTTAGGCCATAATATCTAGGCCCCCCATTATGATCATACAATTAGATTACACCTAATGTGTACTTAGAACAAGATTTATTTTCCTTAAATTAAAACACTGGGGAATCCACATTTAGAACATTACTCCAGTAAGTAATATTGTTCTTGTTATCTTCAAAAACAACTTGATCATCATCATCAACAGCAGCAGCTCCAGTGACATTACTGACAGAAGCAATATTTGTGTAGCCATCCAAGAAACTCGGAAACCTCATGGAATCAGAATTAACGTCATCATAAGTAAAACTATCAGGGATTGTAATATCATGATGATGAAGCTGTATTGGATTTTCCATTATGCCCTTCACCTGTTCTTCACTAATCTTCCCAATACCAGGGTTTCCCACGTAATTCATGTAGTTTTCATGGATTAGTCCGACGTTAGGCATGGCAACCATGTTGTCTGAGAAGTTTAGTATGGATGTAGGGGACTCAAGGCTTCCGTTGGAGGTGAAAAACCCGTTAACTATCTTTGTTGTGGTACTAATAATGTCTTTTCTAGGCTTCGAGGTTGTCCACGCCCCTTGCCATACTTTCAGTATGTCTAAACAAGGTGGCCGCGGTGGTGGTGGTGGTGGTGGTGCTAGTGATGGTTGGGCTACGGCCATGACCTTGTTGAGTAATTGAGAGTGGTAAGAATTGGACACCATCTTGGATTCACGAACAATTCTGGCTTCGGCCTCAAGCCGGGCACTCTCCCACTGCGCCATGTGGCTAAGGTTGGCGATATCCTTGGGCTGGCCGTAGCCGAGGGCATGGTTCTTGGGCTTATGGGTCATCGGATCGATCCCCATCTTGACCAACCTCTTCTTCAAATGCGTATTCCAATAATTCTTGATTTCGTTATCAGTTCTTTTTGGCAAGTGACTTGCTATGGCGGACCATCTATAAACCAAATGAAATAATAAGAGTTTAACATAACATTAATACTTGCAAACAGATTGACCAATTATTATGAGAAAAGATATCTCAATATAAGAAAAGACATCTCATTGTTGTATTTCTTATTTCATTTCATGAATATATGACACGCGTATTAAATATTTTTTTTATAAAAATAGTTGATTGAAAATCAAATACACTTGGCATAAATACAATAAATTAAAATAGAAGATCAAATAGAAAATGAAATAGAAAATTCAAAATGCATCTCAATATGATTAACGGTTATTATATAGACCCCAGATTAATTGAAGGGTAGCTTGATGAAAAGACATCTCAACATAATTATCATTCGAATATGATGCAATAAGTCTTTGATCGACTGACATAAGGTGAAATTAATTAAGCAGATGTACCATGGCATTTTAATTCTTACGTGGAGTACTATTTATGTTGTTCCCCGGTGAGATATGCTAGTACATTGCATAAAGCAATAGCTGGGGTAAATTTGGTCCCAACCCTAGTACTTCACTATTTGCGTACAAAAGATTAATGAAAATAAATGAAGCGTCAAATCAGATTTCTCAGCTACTAATTAAGATTAACAGCAAATAATCAGATTATTTAAGCTAAGCTGGACGAACTTATAATTAAGTTATATAAGCACCTGTTTCCAAGAAGGGCATGAAGCTGAATGATGGTCTGTTCTTCTTGTAAACTGAACTTTCCCCTCTTGATATCTGGCCTCAAATAATTTGTCCACCTCAATCTGCAGCTTTTCCCACATCTCTGGAGACCTGAAGTACCCCAAACCCATGATCAAAATAAACTCAAAATTTCAGATAAACACACACACACACACACACACACATTATGCTAAACTTACATGCAATATGAAGATTGGAAAAGCTGATTATTGATAATTAAGTTAATAATTACCAGCTTTAGGAGGGAGGGCTGTCCAGCTTCCATGGCCATGTTGTTGGATATAAGCCAGCAGCTTTTGGTCTTCCTCAGGTGTCCATGGCCCTTTCTTCAAGCCCACCTTATCACAGCATGGGGACCTGCCCATTTTCAGTATGGCAGTTTTCCTACAAATGATATAAGCTAGCTTAGCTGGCTAGCTTACAGACTAAAACCCGGGGGGGGGGGGGGGGGGGTGGTGGGCGGAGAGCTAAATGTTGTGTGTGCAGAAAGTCTATGCCGTCGTAGAATATATATAACGATTAAGAATTTAATGCACAGAAATGCTTTGATATATGGAGTTTGGTTAGGGGTGTGTTAAATATTACCCGACTAGTTTTACTTGCCAAAAAAAAAGAGAGTCTAAGCGAATGAAACTCGCAAATTTTGGTGACTTTGTAGTCAACTCAAAATATTTTATTAGTGTGCGAAAAATTTATAAGATTACTATTAAAAATAAATAAATTAACACTATAAAAGTTATTATATTAATGACAAAATAATAAGTGATAATGTAAAAATGGTCATTAATGATATATATTTAGTGGTATTTTTTAAATGACAATAATTTTGCTTTGTCACAACATGGCCCATTAATGACAAAAATTAATGTTTTTAGTTGTTATCATATTTAATAATTAGCGACATCAATATGATGACAACCAATGACGATAAGAATTGATATTATAACTTGTGACAAGATTTTTATTGTCACGAAAGGTGTCATTTAATTATCGGTGATGACAACTTAAATATTTTTATTGTCACTATTTAGTTTATAAAAGTTATTCAGTTGACAAAACAAAACCTTTTATCACCTAATATATATATATAATTAATGACAATTTTTGTATTGCCACTCATTATTTTATTATCTATTTTTTTTTAGTGTAATAATAAAACAATAAGCAATAATATAAAACTTCTCACTAATTATATGTATTAAGTGATAAAAAAAATTATTTTCTCACCTTAATGATTTTCAAAATTAATTAGTGATAAAAATAGTGTTCAAGCTGTCATTATTAACAATTAGTGAGATACCCAATGACAACTCAGTGATAATAAAAATCTTATCACAAAACGTGTCATTGAGTGTCACTATAAGTATGCCACTAATTATCAATTATAGAAACTTAATATATTAGTTTTGTCAGTGTTGAGCTATATTGTGACAAAATAAAAATTAATATTATCATTTTAAAGGATCATCAGTAACAAAATAAATGTAATTGTTACTTAGTACATATAGTGAATAACAATTTCTATGTTGTCACTTATTTATTGGCCATTATATTACATTTTTTTATAGTGCATGGGTGTTATGACTTGTTTGACAATTTTTTTGAAAATAAATTTATAAGGCCATAAAATAAGATGTAAGAATTTTTAAAAAATAAAAGAACCCTTTAATTTTAATCGTATTAATCACACAATTACATTTTACCTAAACACTTAAAATACTTATTTAAATCTAGCATCTTATAACCCCTTATATCTTATAAGACCTTTTAAATAAATTTAGCCAAATATTCTCTTAGCTCAAGTCATGATAAAATTCAGGGTAGGTTTTAAGATTCAATTCTTGAAATTTTAAATTCAAATTTAACCAAGCGTTTGAGCATTAGTCCGATAATTACTTACTAACTGAAAATTATTTTGCCGTTAATATTAGTTAAAAAAAAAAAAATTCTACAAGTTGTACTTTAATCTTTAGTATGTCAAACAGTTAAGTACTTGCATTGATCTACTTCTTTCTTGTTCTTCTCTTTTAAATGGAAAATATATAGTGATAGTGATGGCAAAGAAAATATAAATTTCAAGAATACGAGGGAAAATGACTAGTGGCTGTTAGAACTTTATCTTGATATTTCAGTTCATACGTTGGAGAAACACAAAAGAAAATGGTAGACCAGCATGCCGGTATTTCGTCCATTACAAAAATTCTAGGACCATTTCATTGCCCTAAAATGGAATGAATTTTGGACCCAGTTATTTCGAACTTCCTTTTGGGGTGGTTGTATCTCTATGATTGTGATGATCTTATGGTCTACCTTGAAAGCTTGCCAATAGCTAGGCCAAGGAGCAATTTTGAATTAAAATTATATGAATTTCGAGTCGTTGGAGTTAGTAATCATCGATATGTTTATATTGGTGGCATTATTGTTGTTGTGATGAATTAATGAAGCAATACCAAACATGTAGCTCAGAAAAATCATAAGCAATTAGAACTGTAATTTTTCATACTTGTAAAGAACTTAATCGTGACAACGTATGATAATACAATATGACGAAAATACTATAGTTGTGATTGACCAAGAAAAAAAATTCAAAATTATAATTTTGAATATTATACTGTTTGGAGTATATATGTATCAAATTAATAGTACCATTACTTTTACAATATCATCATAAAGATATTCATAATTATATTACTTACATTTTCTTGCACACATCTGGTTTTCAGGAAGTGGAGAAGACAATGTACCCTGTACCTAGAAAAATATGTAAATGTTTTCTTAAATTATTGTCAATAAGTGCGTACACCCATTTTGCGATAATTTTTAGATTACCAATAAATTTTTTGTATTAAAACATCAATTTATTATTATTTTCATTACCATACGTCTCAAAATACATTCTTTATATAGAGAATATATATAAATGTTCGATGAAATAATCTTTAATTGTTCACTATTAAAAAATTAAGTCTGCTACAAAG
Organism: Jacaranda mimosifolia; assembly: GCA_018894105.1. Classification (NCBI taxonomy): domain Eukaryota; kingdom Viridiplantae; phylum Streptophyta; class Magnoliopsida; order Lamiales; family Bignoniaceae; genus Jacaranda; species Jacaranda mimosifolia. The sequence continues at coordinate 20,402,613 of CM032134.1, read as the reverse complement.
AAATTACTACAAAATTAATTTTGTAGCGATATCTACAAATTATAATTACAAATAGGGTTAAATTCATTTTGCCCCCTGTGCTATGAAGTATGTATCAAATCCCCCCCATACTTCGAAAATTTTCAAATATCCCCCTCAAGGGTGTCAAATACCCCCCTCAAAGTCATCTGTCGCTAGTAAAATAGCTTACGGTATCAAAACTTTAAAGTAAATTATTGATTTAACATCAGAAAATAACTAAATAGTATAAAAATTTAGGACAAGTGACTTTTTTTTTTTCTCTCTCCAATATAGACAAATCTATCCTTGTCACTCATATTACCAAAATCTTTAAATACTCCACTCAAACTTCTTTACCATTAGAGAAGTAACAGGCAGATGTAGCACTAAAATTATCTTCCCTTTACAAATATGATCATGAAAATTTTATGTCCAAAATAACCTTATAATTTACTATATAATGCTCAAGTTTCTTACGTCAATTTTGTTACTTTCATTTTAGGACTTAAAGTATCATCTAACTCCTAATCCAACAAAAACATTAAATCATTTCATTTTTTTTTAAAAGATCATTAAACAACTCCATTTTAATACAGAACATATGGGACAAACAAAACAGAGGCTGCTTGTGTGGAAAAAAATACATGGGACCATTTATGTATTTTTCTTTTGTAACTGTTTGTCTAAAATTTTTCAAATCTGCATTCGTTTTGGGATATGAAAAATGTATAATAATATGTAGGATTTTGTTGTATTTCATTTATAATTTATCATTTCTTTGTAAAAAAATGTCACTTATCCTAGTTTTTATATTTCATTTAGTTATTTTATGAGGTTAAATTAGTAATTTACTGTAGAGTTTTGACACAATCAGCTATTTTACTAATGGCAGATGACTTTGAGGGGGTATTTAAAGATTTTTTATAGTACAGGGGGTATTTGAAGGTTTTGAAAGTATATGAGATATTTGATACATACACCATAGTATAGGGGGGTAAAATAAATTTAACCCTTACAAATATTCATAGCAAATGTATTTGTTTTAAATAAAAGCAACAGGAAATATTAACTACCAGCTGTAACATTATTCATCGGAAGCACAACAGTTTAGTTATACAATATTTTTAGAAAAATTAATACATATATATATAATAATCATCAGCTCCGAATTAACTGTAACGAGAGTTAATTACGACTTACGAGAGCATTTATTTCGAATTTGATTAGAATAATTTTCTAACTAAAACTATGAATTTTTAGCACAATTGATGGTCTAATTTATTATAGTGGTTACTGATGAGGGTTCGATTCGTTTCGTACTGGTCCAATTAGGAAACTGGGTGGAATTCAACCTCTCGGGTCGATATGCTTGTTCCAGTGGGTTGAATCCTGCAATCACCAGCAAATGTCAGGCTAGCCGAGAAGCCCTCGGCTTGGGCCCTCCGACGCTCAAGTCAGTACGGGTCGACGAGATAATTCGAGCAGCAGAGTATAAGCTTTTTTGTATATATGAGAGCATACCTTTAAAAAGTTGGAATGGGGGTATTTATAGCCTTCTCCACCTGGAGATTTGTCTTTGATACCCCTATGAGTAGGGAGGGCCCTTGTCCTTGTATAAGGGGCAATTAGTCAACTCTCCCTCTTTTGCCACTCCAGGTGGCCACCTTTCTAGGCTTTAAGGCAGAGGAGTACATTGTTGAAGCGTCTGCTGCATCAGACGGTAAGGGGCTGGCATGCGCTATTAATGCGGAGGCATGCCAACCGTCAGTACATTTAATGCGGAGGCAGCGTACTATACTTTCTCGACCTCTCTGGTCGACTAAGTCGACCAAACGCCATTATGTGACAGAGGCATAGGTCAAGAAAGAGGTCGATCGAGATCGATTACACTTATGGGCCTCGGATGTAAGATTGGGCCTAGCGCTACGTATCTGGGCCAGCCTAGTTTGGGCCGAGGTACTTGGGCCACCCTATATCATGATATAGGGTGAACTCAAACTCCTTAGCGATGACTTTTAGCCTTCGCTCGACCTTAGCTCGCTTTCTTTCATCCTTAGTCAGTTGCGTATCCAATGTGCCCTCCACTTTTGCGGCTTTGATGACCACTCCCTCTGCATCGCCCTCCTCCTCGGAGTAAGATCATAGCTGCTTGTCAAGCAAGTAGCTTATGCGGGACTGGTCTTCCAATCAAAAACAGTAGCCCAAAAATTGCAGCTGCTTAAGGGCCTTTTCAAAGGAGCTCCGGGCATCGTTGAGAGCGAGAACGATGCTTGCATCCTGGAATGCCAGACTTAACATAAATTGCTGCACTGCTTCTTGACGCACCAACTAAAGTATGCGGTTGACCTCAGCTCGAGCCTCCACCAGACTTGTATTCTGGCTCGCAGATCAAGCAAAACCGTAAGCAACCTACAGGTCCAATTACAGCTTCTTCACCAGCCCGTCCATCTTTGTCCTCTCCTGGATAGCTAAGATCACTTGCTCATCCTTCTGCTCGAGATCCTTTATCAACTGCCCGACCTGCCTCTTCAGCCTTTCGACCCTCATCTTCGAAGACTCGAGCTGAGCCTTAAGAGTCTCGGTGTCCCCACCAGCCTCTAGCTGCTCCCAATCTGCCAGGGCCAGCTCCAACCTCCGATAAAAATTGTACCCAGCTGGCCGACCTGAAAGATAATCCTATCAGATACTCGATCAGAGTGTAACGATATAAAAATAAAGCAAAGAACTTTACCATGTTGGCATGATAAGCCAACTCCCGAAGAGCCGCATCCTGGTTCAGTCCCATGATTCTCCTCTGGTCAACCACGAACTGACCTGCTAATAAAACCTTCAAAGGAACAGCTCCTGTCGGTCTCGCAGAGTCCATACAGAGTGAATTATGCACGACCGGGCTAAGTTCTGTCCCGAATCAAGGAGAAGGAAATTTTGGCAAGTTGAACAGCAGTTCATCCCCTCAACCACCAAAGAGATCATTCTCGGTCGATGGTCCCCGACCCTACTGCTTTGCCCTTTCCCCTCCCGATAACAGCCCTCTTCGGAACAGGCCCCCCTGCTCCACCATTGCCCTCTTGCACTGACCTGCGGGGCTGTCACCTATGGTCGCGAGCTGTCGACCAGGTGATGGCGTCAGAGAGGGAGTAGGCGCCGCGGCCTTTTGGCGAGGCTCCTCGATCGCAGCGATTGCTCGACAAGCTGCAATACCCTATCGTCATTGTCGATTTCTCTCTACTCTCGCCAAAGCCTCTGCCCTCAATCTGTTCATGCCTGCGCGATCTACCGAACAACAAAATAACAAGAGTAAAAAATGATAACAACAATGAAAAAGCAACAAACTACAAGAAATGTTGTCTACCTAGTCGATCATTCACAGGCAAATCTAACGGAGCTGGCGATAATCCAGCCAACACTAAATACCTCTCCTCGATAAAAATCGAGGCCTCCATCTAGCCAAATTTGACTAGGTCCTGAACAAAGGTCTTTGGCTAGGTCAGGGTAAGATTCCCTGGCATTTCGACATGCCCCATCCACCAGCCCCGTGGAATATTGAAACCTCCAGTCACTCAAACAAACAGGTACCCGTTATTTCCATTCTTGCCCATATGAGGAAACAGGGGCTACGAGGAACTTATGGCGCGTCGAGCGGTTAAGTAATAGAAGCTTGACTCGTCGGCGCTACCCGACTTACGAGACATGGGCAGATGAAAAAGATTTGAAAATTTCAAAACTGGCGGACTGATTGAACAGATGCATTAAAACAATAAAACTACATATGGTGGAAAAACAGTTGGGCAACAATTGAGTTATGCACACTTGAAGGCCCCTAAGCAGGTTAATCATGGTACCACTCAGGGGAAACCTAAGACCACATTTAAAAGCATCCTCGAAGATAGTTATGCAACCCGCAGGAGGACGATGCATTCGACCAGTCTTCGTGGGAGTTAGAGTTCGTATTCAGTGGGAATATGATATAACTGCCTAAGACATCTCAGGTCGATAGGGTTTATGGTGGACACAATCTCACTATAATGATTTGGCGTGAATAGTCGACCCCGCGAAGAAGGAATCTGGCTTGCCCAGCTTCATCCCCCTCGCAGTCGCTACTCGAGCTACTGGAGCTCGAACTGCTGGAACTGGAATCGTCACTCGATGAGTCACTGGACTCCCCAAAAGCATACCTAGGCCTATCGAATTGGATAGCCTCACTATCCTCTCCTGACTAAGCTCGAAACTTGACAAACCTAACATGATGGCAAAAATCTGAAGGGCAGGAAGTATAAATAAAGGAACATTTACAGAATCGAAGAGCTAAAACTAGAAAATCTTGAATGCAAGGATGTTTGGATAAGCGGTCGACCAGAAGCTAATACAGTAAAAGTAAAAATGACTAGTTTTACAGCAGATATTTATAGGGGAACAAACGCGGGAAACCAAGCGCCTTTAATAATGCATGTAACCGCCACGCCGCCCCACGCGCACCATGATGTAACTGCTCAATAAATGCACCAAACCTTGGTTTACTTTCGAAAAACCCCGATCGATTCTTAAAAATGTCTATCAAGATACTTCCCAACGCTTCTTGTCAAATCATAGTTCAGCCTTGCGAAGTAGGGGGACTCATGTTATAGGGTGGCCTAAGTACCTCGGCCCAAACCAAGCTGGCCCAGAGACGCAGCACCAGGCCCATAGGTGCAATTGACCTCGGTCGACCTCTTTCTTGACCCGTGCCTCTGTCACAGAACAGCGTCTGGTCGACTTAGTCGACCAAAAAGGTTGAGAAAGTACAGTACGTTGCCTCCGCATTAATGGCGCATGCCGCCCCCTCACCGTCTAACGCATCAGTCGCTTCAACAATGTACTCCTCTACCTTAAAGCCTGGAAATGTGGCCACCTAGAGTGGTAAAAGAGGAGGGAGTTGACCAATTGCCCCTCATACAAGGACAAGGGCCCTCCCTACTCATCAGGGGCATCAAAGACGAATCCTCAGGTGGAGAAGGCTATAAATACCCCCATTCCAACTTTCTAAAGGTACGCTCTCATATATACAAAAATGCCTGTACTCTGCTGCTTGAATTATCTCGTCGACCTATACTGACTTGAGCGTTGGAGGGCCTAAGCCAAGGGCTTCTCGACTACCCTGACATTTGCTGGTGATTGCAGGATTCAATCCACTGGAACAAGCATATCGACCCGAGAGGTCGAATTCCACCCAATTTCTTAATTGGACCAGTACAAAACGAATCGAATCCTCATCAGTTATCCTTTACCATGCATCAAGAAATATCCATGTCATGAAGTAAACTATTAAAAACCCTCATAGAAATCTCCTTGTTGTGGGTATGAAAAGAATCATTTATGAAGAAAAGAAACATTTATGAAGACGTAGAAAAATATACTTAAATAGTTCTTCTTTTTTTTTTTTTTATTTGGTGGTGTGTGTGTGTGTGGTGTGTGTGTGTGTGTGTTACTTACGGAGACACGAGAACACAATTAAATACACCTCATACGAAACATTGTATTCTTTTGATAAAATGCAGACGAAATAATTTTCTAACTAACAAAGATACGGCCTCAATTTTATTTTTGAATGCTTTTTTCTTAAATATTTTAACAAAATAATTTTTTTAATAACTAGAAAAGATGTGATGCTAATTTTTTTCTTTTCTTTTGAATGCTTTTCCTTTAAAACACTAAATAGAAGACTTGTTTAATCACTAAAAACATACGATGACTGATTTTCATTTTTGAATATTTTTTTTAATAAAATGTTGAATAAATAATTTTATAATTAACTACGAACAATATATATGATACTGGTTTTTATTTCTCGAATGCTCTCAGTAAAAATATTTAACTCACTCAAAAGATACGATGATTGATTTCCATAATCTTGGATTTGTTTTTCTTACTAAAATTCTAGTTGTAGACATAAATTTAGACGTTAATTAAAATAATTTAATGTGGATGAGCCACATTTTGAAGTGCAAAAGTCGTTTTAGGTTTACATCTTATCAAACATATTATATATTGTTACCTAAGGATTTCTAAATTTTATGTCAACTAATTTAATTTCTTTTGCTTTAGATATTGTTGTTGGGTTGTATTAATGACATAAAGTTGTAAGAGTTTTATTTTGTCGTACTGTGCTAGTAAATTTGGTTAGGTGGTCATTTGTTTTTTAGTATGGCCTAATTTATGTACATTGCTATTGTACCAAATGACAGAAGGTCTCAAATTTCTTGATTCATCCCTTTCACAAAGCCCAGAGAATTTTTACAATTTTTTCCATTTTTTGATAAACTAATATGTTCTACTTACAACTATAAAAAAAAAAAAATATATGTCAAAAACGTGTTCTTGTAAGTTTCATATTTTGAATTTTAATTAACAAAAGTACAGTGCAGATTTCATATTTTGATTCCGTTTCTAAAAGTACTGTACTAATTTCAAAGTTATTTTCAAAAGTTATGCCCTTTTGGGCAGAAAGCCTGAACAACATTTTTGGAAAAGTTGTTCTATTTTAGAAAAAGAGAGAAGAAAAATAGACACTAATCAGAGGTCAAGCTAAAATTATCATTTTATCCTTTGAATATAACCAAAATATCAAGATGACCTGAAGGTTCATGTTTTTTTTTGTTTTTGGTACGGATCAAATTCAACTCAATATTCGACCGACAATCTATGATCTCAGTCGTCCATCGTTTACACGTGGACCATTCTACTTATCTATTGGAAATAGTGCAGTAAGATCACGCCAACCAATAATTATAAATGCCCCAAAACTACATATTTAGTTACGCTTTTATTTTTATTCTTAGTTTCCTTTAATTCTTACTTTTTATTGGACCAACCATTAACTTAGGACCCATTTCATTTTATTTTCATTTCTATTGTTCTAAAATTTGAAAAGTTAGTTAGTGGAAATGAGTTGAAAATGAGTTTGTATTTGGATGAATTATTGGAAAAGTAATGATTATATGGTTTTAATAGGTTGTAGGTGGATAAAGATAGAAATAATGAGAGAGAGAGAGAGGAGAGGAGAGAGAGGTTATTGGAGAAGATATATAAGTTATTGAGGAATGTATTTTGAAAATAATGTCGGGTGAAAATGTATAAAAAAAAAATAGTATATCTAAAATAGTAGAAAATGTAAAAATGACTTTTAAAAATAAAACCAAACGGGTCCTTAAGTATTAGAAGACTTCTGCTTGGATCCTTCATCTCTAGCGAGCCAAACTCATTGGTTGTATTTCAGGCCTTAAACCCCACCATCATCGGACTTCCTCAAAGGACTGAACAATTTTATTGGACACAAACTAAACCAAAAAAACCCAATTTGAACAATTTCACATCAGGCACTGTGTCCATGCATGATTTGAAATTCAAGTACATAATTAGACTAATGATTTGAAAATTCTAACATTTAAGATAACTCCAATATAAATGTGTTACTATAGATTTAAATCCGTAATTAAATTCTTTAATACACATGCGTTGTTGTTGTTTTGAAATAAAATTTTTCTGTGTTTTAATTTATGGCAAGATTTTAAATATCTTCGAGTAGATGTGACATATTTATTTTGATATACAATAAGGGACCACGAAAACATAATTTTCTCATATAAGCTGAAGAACTTAGAAATGTGTTTATAGCCATATTGGGTCCATATATATATGATTATAAATTTTAGAGACATTTGATTTAAATTGAAGTGACTGTTTTAACCAGAAACTTCAATTACAATGAATACAACATTTATTATAAAGTTGATGTTCTGTTGGATTCCATTAAGTTTGCATACGGAGGCAAGAAAGTCAATGTTAGATAGGGTACATTTGAAAATAGAATACAATAAATTTTGATGCTTTTTCTAATGTAAAAATTGTTAAGAATTTATCAGTTTCCTTAAAAATTCACATTAATTACAAGAAAAGAGAGGGATGTTAGATTATGTTTTTGTGTGATTTTATTATGTGTTTTGAGAGTTTGGGAGAATGTGAAAGTTATTTTTTGATATGATTGTCTATGTTTTGGGAGAGATATTTTTATTGTAGCAGTCAAATCAATATTTTTTTGTTGGATTTTTGGGGTAAAAATGGAATTGAATGATTTTTTTAATGTTAGAATAATAATAATATATAATATATATAATACATATGTATATATTGAAAATTGTGTATTTTGGAGAAAAAACGAAGATATATTTGGCTATGTCTCCTGTTTCCCCAAAAGGGAAATATAACCAAACACTCCCAGAGCATTCTTAAGCAAATTCCATGTATAGCCCAAACAAAAAACTACCACACGGAAAGATATTTCTTTGAATAGGAATTTTCATGTGATTAATAATGTCTTTATGGGGGATGGAGAGATTACAAACTATCTTGTAGTTGATACATTGTTTTCATCAAGGTTTATAAATTATTTTTCAGGAAATAAAGTTTCTATAGTTTCTAGCAATTTGGTATGCTATCCAAATAATATTTGTTAAGCACATTATTACGATTGTTTAGATAAATTATGTCAATGAGGCTCAGATCAAGTGAAGAAATTGTCTTGAACTTGAATTCTGTCAAAATGTGGATTTTTTTGTATGTTTTTGTAGTAGTTGTTATGTAATTAATCTTTATAAGTTGTTAAATATAACATACATTTTTATCATCATAGTGATCTATGATTAATATTCATGATATAATAATAATATGTATAATTGATTTATTTATAAAAAAAGAAAAAAAAAGAAAGAAACTTAGATTACAAAATGCATCAAAGCTTATACAACCAAAATGTCATGGAGAAAATTTGTTTGTTTGTTTGTGTTTTGGAATGTGATAAGATGTTATATCAATAACTTTTTTGTTGGTCTGTTAAGGTAAAATTGATATTTTAAAATTAATTATATGTGTATATATAGATTGGGTAGGGAGAACAAAAAATAAGAGGGTTAGACATTGAGAAATGGATAGAAAATGAGTTGTTAGGGTATTTTGGGCATTTTGGGGTGTATTTTGAATATTAAAATTGGAAAATATAATGAGTTGTTTGTTTGTGTTTTAAGAGTTGGAAAATATTTTGACAATTACAAACAAACAAGCCCCAACATTGAGAAATTCTAAATTCAGAATTATCATATTTTTTATGTAGAATATAGAATAGAGAAGTGTAACTCTTTTATATATTTCATTTTGGAATAATTGCAGCCCCTCCCCTATAATTAGCTATAATTATTTAATTTTGTGCCAAAATTTACACATATATTTTTTATAATTTATTTTTGTGTTACAGTCGATCACAGTCCTTCATCATTAAAAGTTTAATGAACTTTTTAAATTATCCTCATATATATATCGTTGAGATTTAGAATAAAGTAAATAAAAAGATGGTTTAGATATAGATAAATGAGAGAGGCAATTGAAAGAAAAAGATAAAGAAAGATGAAAGAATGACTTAAACAGGTCTTCAAATCTAATTTTAAGACAGATGTGAGAGGAATTAACAATGAGATAATAAAGGCAAGTGTTAAACGGGTTGAAAAATTTCATAATATAGATAGAAAAGATATAACATTACTTTTAGATATTAATGTTATAAATTATTTTATATTTTTATCAAATTTTATTAAATGATAAATCTGTAATTTAATAAATTCATCAACTTTGACCCAAATTCCACGGCTAGAGGCGATATTTGTAATTTTATATCAAGACGAAAAGTTAGTGTAATTACTCATAGAGAGAACCACTAGGGAAGAACAATGTAATTATCCCTTATTTAATTAATTTTATTTGTAAAAATATTTTGATATACTTAGAGGGTGTTTGGCTAAACTTATTTAAAAGATTTTATAAACTCCTATATTTTATAAAATGTTTTTAGAGCTTATAAGATATTAAATCTTTTTTTAAAAAAAAAAAAAGTTCTTAAGTATTTGGATAAAATAAAATTTTGGAACTTATAAGATATTAGTAATGACAGTATTATAATTAAAATTGTTAAAACAAATGAGCTTGTTAAGATTTTAAAAATAAGTTAGAGTCTAATTACTTTTTTAAAAGAGCTTGTAAAGATGCTAACATCTTATTTTAAAATCTGATACGCTCCTTTAAAAAAAATTATCAAACACTTTCTATTATTTTATAAGTTTTTAAACATCTTATAAGTTATTTTTGAAGAGAATCAGAGAAAAGGGGAAAGTTTCAAGAGAAAAGCTGAGGGGAAAGCTCTGCTTTCATTCTGGAGAAAAATGAAATATGTCTATACTGTACAGAAAATGGGTCAGCTTATATACTGCATCTAATGACTACTAAAAACAGAAAAGCTAACCAATTAACTAACTAATCAACCAATTTGCTAAAATAAAAAATACAGAGGGATATTCTGGGAATATTTACAAACTTCTACAGCCCCCCTTCAAGTTGGAGGCTGGTGAATATCTACCAGACCCAACTTGGAAATCAGAAGGGAAAACTGAGGCAAAAGCCAGAAGCTTTGTGAGAGTTAGCAAGTTGCAATTTGCTGGATTACATGAGTGGGAGCAATGAAACCTTGCTTGAACTGATCTCTGACAATGTGACATTCAATATCAAGATGTTTAGTTCTCTTGTGGAAGACTGGATTAGCTGTAATGTATAGAGCATCTTGATTATCACAGAATAGGGTTGATTGGTTGCTGGATGAAATACCAAAATCTCTGAGAGGTAGAGATCCACTTGATGTCACAATCTGTAGAGGCCATGCTCCTATATTCTGCCTCAGCTGTGGATCTGGAGGACTGTACTTTGCTTTTTTGATCTCCAAGAGATGAGAGATGATCCAAGAAAAATACAAAACCCAGTAACAGATCTTCTAGTGTCATGACAAGCAGCCCAGTCAGCATCACAATTGCTTGAGATGCAGAGAGCTAGAGGGCTGGAAAGAAAAGACCAGTGGAAGGAATGTGCTTCAGATACCTCAGTACATGAAGAGCTGCCTACCAATGATCTTGGCATGGAGAGTTCATGAACTGACTTAGTTGCTGAACTGAGAAAGTGATGTCTGGCCTAGTTATGTTCAAGTACAAAAGCCTTCCAACAAGTCTGATGTACCTATCAGTGCATGAAATAGAGGTCGTGAGTTGGCTGTCAACTTATGTCCTTTAGGAAGAGAGTGAAAGCTGGCTTAGCCCCAAGCAATCCAACATCCTTCAGAATATCCAGGATATATTTTCTTGATTTATGTAGGTCCCTTTAGTGCCCAGAGCTATCTCTATGCCCAGGAAATATTTGGCATATCCCAAGTCTTTTATAGTGAATTCCTTGTGCATAAAGGACTTAAAAAGCCAAAATTTCACCCTCATCATTTCCAGTCACAAGCACATCATCAACATAGACAATAAGAGCCACAAAGGCTAAATTAGACTTCTTGACAAAGAGGCAATTATCATGAACAGACTAAGTAAAACTAAGAGTTGCAGCTTAGAGTAAACTCAATATTCCACTCTCTAGAGGCCTGTTTGAGACATATAGGGTACCTGAACAACTTACATACATGCCCTTTCCTTTGCTTATTGTACCCTTCGGAGGAGTCATATACACCTCCTCATGCAAATATCCATGTAAAAAGGCATTATTTATATCCAGCTGGTGAATAGGCCAAGATCTGGCAGCAGCTAATGCCAAGAAAATCCTCACAGTTACTAGTTTGGCAACAAGAGAGAAAGATTCAGTATAATCCAACCCCTCTACCTGATTAAAACCTTTGGCAACTAACCTTGCCTTGAATCTATCAACACTTCCATCAGGTGCATATTTGATTTTATAAACCCATTTTGAGCCAATAGCCTTTTTTTTTGCAGGTAGGTTAGTTAGTTCCCATGTTTGATTTCTTTCCAAGGCATTGATCTCATTCTGCATAGCCTCAACCCATTTTGGTTCAGCACATGCTTGTTTATAAGAGACAGGCTCTGAGATATGAGACACATTAGCCAAAAATTCCATGTATTGATCATTGATTCTTGATGATTTTGTATAAGGGTAGGTTTTGAGAGGATAGGAAGGTTCAGCAGAGACTTTAGTCATTAGGGTCTTGGCAGTAGGAAGGGGAGAGTGAATGGCTATAGTGACAAAGTCATTCAACCAGGCAGGCTTCTGTCTAATTCTGGTACTATGTCTTGAAGGAACCACAGTGGGAGAAGGCCCTGTAGTGTTTAAAGTGGAGCTGGGAGAGGGAAGAGTTGGATGAATAAGATTGATATCTTGGTTCTGAGAGAAGTGGATATCATTCTGAGAGTTTAAGTCATCATCTGGAATGGGGACAGGAAGAGGAGTAGTGACTGAATCTGTAGTTTGATAAGGGAAGATAGACTCAAAAAGAGATGACATCCCTGGACACCATTAACTTGTGGGTAGAAAGATTGTAAACTTTGTATGCCTTTTGGCCAGAATTGAATCCTAAGAACAAACATTTAAAAGCCCTAGGATCAAGTTTGTCCTTGTGAGGTTGAGTGTTGGTTACATAACACAAGCAACCAAAGATCTTTAATAAACCATAATTAGGAACTTTGTCATAAAGCAGCTCATATGGGTTTTCCAGTTCAGGACAGAGGAGGGGATCCTATTGACAATGTAGGTAGCCATAAGGATAGCTTCACCGCATAATTTTTTTGGCAAACAGGATTGAAAAAGTAAAGCTCTGGCAAGTTCTAAAATGTGTTTATGCTTCCTTTCAACTACACCATTCTGTTGTGGTGTATAGGGTGCAGACTTTTGGTGTAAGATACGATTGGTAAGGAAGAAAGATTGACATTCTTGGCCAGTAAATTCAAATCGATTATCAGACCTAGCAGTTTTGATAGAAGTATGAAATTGATTTTGGACCATTTTAAGGAAATGGCCTAATATAGAGGGAACTTGAGTCTTGTGGCTGAGTAAATAGGTCCAAGTAGCTCTACTGTAATCATCTATGATGGTCAGAAAATAGTGTGCTCCAGTCAATGAAACCTGATGATAGGGTCCCCACACATCCACATGAATCAATTCAAAAGGTTTCGTGGCTTGAGAGAAACTAATAGGAAAATGTAATCTATGTTGTTTGGCTAATGGGCTGATATCACAAGGTGGTAATGATATCATTCTTATCATCAAGAAAGTTCAAATGAGACATAGCAGAGGGAGATAAATGAGCAAGTCTTTTATGCCAAAGAGACAAATTCTGATATGTCTTTATTTCTTTAGAGCAGCTAGTGATGTTATTACAACGAGAGGATACATGTAAAGATTTTGGAATTTCAAAAACATGTCTAAGACATTCAGTATAATGTTTCAGCTGATTACAATCAAAGGAATTGGAATCTAAGACATATAACCTTCCTATCACTCTTCCTACTGCCAACACTTGCATAGTCTGAAGGTCCTGCAATAAGCAATAACTTGGATAAAAAAGGAATATGATTTGGGCAGATTTAGATAGCTTATTCACTGATAAAAAGTTGTAATGAAAAGAAGGAATATGTAAGGTATTGGTTAAAACAAGGTTATTTGGAAGGTAAATGTCACCAGTGTGGCGAACTATCCTCACATGCCCATCTGGTAAGTAAACAGGAGTTATTTCTTTCATTGGTTTGGTTTTGGTAATCAGTTTAAGATCACAACACATGTGATTTGAGGCCCCTGTGTCTATAATCCATTTTCCTGACTCTAATAAACTTGTTGTACTAAAAGCTAAGTCATGGGAAGAGGTACCTGCAAAATCATTGAAGTGAGCTATGTTGACTACAGAGGTTTCTGTGGCATCCTTGCCCTTCATGAATTTGTTGACCTCCAGTTGAATGATATCTTGAATTTTGCTCCTCAAATCAGCATTTATGTGAGTTTCCCTTCCAACCTCAACATCTACAGGAGTCTCTGCCATATTAACAATCTGCCTTGGAATAAGTTTGCCTCTAGTCTTCATTAGCTCCTTATACCAGTCAGGAAATCCATGTAGTTTGAAACATGTGTCTTTTGTGTGCCCAGTGTAGTTGCAGTGTGAGCACAATAGGTCTGCCTTATCAGTCCTTTTTCCTTGCCTTGGTGCTGTTCCAGATTTTCTCTGTGGCTGTCCTTCATTGTTCGTATTGCTTTGTTTCCTAAAATGCTTATTATTAGCCATCATAGCTGCATTCTCCATCTTCTCAGTGAAGCTAAGATGAACCTCTCTCTGTTTTTCCACCCTTAGCACCATAGAGTATGCCTTATTCATATTCGGTAACGCTCCATGACTAAGATATTGTTCCTAATGTTATCATATCCTTCATTGAGCCCCATAAGAAACTGAATCAACTTAGTAGAGGAGTTCTGATCGTTCAGTTGCCTTGCAGCACCACAATCAATGAGGCAGAGGCATCAAACAATGCAATTCATCCCACAACTTCTTAAGTTTTGTGAAATACTGTGCCACAGATTGATTTCCCTGCGATATTGAACTAATTTCCCTCTGTAATTGATACAGTAAAGGACCATTACATTCTCCAAACCTTTCTTCTAATTCATCCCATGGCTGTTTGGCAGAGGAGGTGTATAAAAAGGCATCAACAATTTCTTTTGATATCGAGTTCAAAAACCATGACTTAACCATGCAATCAACCTTACTCCACTGTTCAAAGTCA